>CM075688.1:6080328-7433535 GCA_037954015.1 Psophocarpus tetragonolobus
TTAAGGTCAGACCACGAGCCAAGACTTTGCTGCAAGTAGCCAAATGCTCACAATAATATAATGTAAACAGTCGAATATTTCAGAATATATTAATCACTTGTTTTCAAGAAAAATCCAAAGCAATTGAGTAGTAGGGCAATCCCACAAAAGATGATAGGTTCACCATGTTGTCCACTAATTACAAGCTAAAGTTGAATAATATATCTGAACAACAGTTGCAGAGTGATTATGGGAAAACAAATCATTTTCAGGCTATCCACATAAAAATAAAATAAAATTCAGGCTAATTTTTAAATTTTAAAATAAAATAAGCTGAAAAATGAGTGAATTTTTAAATGCACACAATTTACATGATAAAACTTATAAATAAATTTATAGAAAAATAAATTAATAAATCAAATGCCTTCCTATAATATATTTTTTTGACTCTATGAAATATGAATGATGTTTTATGAATCTTAAATACCTAGGTTAACAGACTTCAAGGACAAGGTGAAAGACAAAACATTTTATCTAAATTAAATTATATTAATATCTCTTACCATAGGCCGACCTACGTACATTTGAGAGTGGAAAAATACACCTTTAAAGGTCTCAATTTAACACACACACATATATAGAAAAAGAGAGATGCAAGAGAGAAAAGAAAAAGAATAGAAAAAGAAAGAAAAGAGAGAGAAGAAAGAGAGGAAAGAAGGCATGAAAAGAAGGAGAGAGAACAAAGAGAAAGATATGAGAGTGAGCTAAAAGAAAGGAGAGAAAGAAGAAAGAAGAGCAAGAGGAGAAAGAGAAGATAAAGAAGAGGGTATAGGTCTAGCTTTAGTAGTGAAAATGAAAATTTTGAAGGCCATTATAAACCTAGAGGGAGGAGAAACCAAAACACCAAAGACCAAAAAATAGACCTCCCACCCTTCTTAGGAAAAGATGATGTGGAAGCCTACCTTGATTGGGACTTCTTCCAAGAAGGAGTACTCTTCTAATTCAAACCACTCTTATTCAAATAGGGATCAACTCAAAGGGAGTTCTTCCAAAGAGCCACCCTAAAGAAGATTTCACCATCATACATGAAAAACATAATCTTTTGCATCCTAGAGAAAATCCCCTACCAGCTCTTCTTCGAAAACTAGTAGCATTAAGTGCTTCAAATATCTTAGGAAAGACCACATTGCCTCCCAATGCCCCACCAATAAAACCATGATCATAATGAGGCAAGACATTGTAAGGGAATCTTCCTCTTCCAGTGAGATTGAGGAAGAAGGGGATCATGCATATTTTGATATAGAGAAAGGTCTTTACGATGGTGATTTGCTTATAGTAAGAAGGCTTCTTGGAAACCAACTTTATGACTTTAGCCCTACTCAATGAGAAAACATCTTTCCTACAAGATTTAAATTTTCTGACAAAACATATTCTCTCATTGTAAATAGTGACTCATGTTGCAATTGTTGTAACATGAGGTTGGTCGAAAAGTTGTCTTTGACTACAATTCATCACCTCTGTCCATACAATCTTAAATGGCTAAAAGAGGGTAAGGAAATTGTAGTCAACCAAGAGGTAGACGTGCCCTTTTCCATTGGAGGATATATTGATAAAATTCTGTGATGTAGTTCCAATGGAAGCATCACATATCTTGTTAGGGCAGCCATGACAATTTAACCAAAAGGTTATCCATCATGGTCACTCTAATGACATTACCCTTACTAACAATGATAAGAAAATTAAGTTGACTCCTTTTTCACCATCACAAGTGGCGGAGGATAAACTTTTTTTGAAAAAGAAGAGGGATGAGGAAAAGAAAAACAAAGAAAGAAAAAATAAACATGCATTGAAAGTTGAGGTTGGAAGAAAGTGCCTCTTCTAAGAAAGTTGTTCAAAAGGAGAGCCATTTTGCAACCAAAATGGACTTTAAACTTAGCCTCCTACTTGGAAAACCTCTCTACTATGAACTCAAGGAGGCACATTCGAGCACTTCCCCAAATGTTGGTCTTGAACCTTTAACTAGTGAGTTTGATATTGCATCTCAAGTCCAAGATTTGGGAGAGCTGGAAAGAAAGGAAGTAATTCAAGAAGATTTCCCATTGAGCCCCAAAGAGGATCTTAGTGAAGCTACTCATTCCTTTCAAGAATTGGAAGTTGAGGTTGTGCCAATATCATTTGAGCATAATGCACCCACAACCTCAACTTCTACTTCAAGATGAGGCCATATTGGATCATGAGATTGAGCCACACCCTTCGTATATACATAGCCAATCTTAAGTTCCAACTGAAGAGACCATGAAAGAATGGTCCACCCCTATCCCTAGCATTCTTTCTTGTGGTGAACAACAAGACAAAGCTTATCTAGCCTTCTTGGATGAGTGCTCTAATGCACCAAATATAGTCTCACAACAAATTTCAAACTCTGAGACTCATACTTAGTGCATTAAGAGTGGAGTGGGGAACTGTTGTGTGGAAGCACAACCAAACTTTTTCAAATCTAAGTACTTGCCTCCACTACCCCATTCCTAAGAGGTCTTCTCAAAGACCTTTTACTTCCCTCAATAATAACACGTGTCTGCATAATCTCATTGATCGTCTTATTTTCTTGCAGACCTTGAAAGAGAGGAAGAAAAGCCTCTGGATTTGAGGTTAAATCCTCTCCAAGGGAGAGAAGATGATGCAATTCCACCTAGCATACATCATGGCTAGGAGGATTCAAGAGAGACTTGGTTTGGATGGGAGCTTGGATGAAGACATGAAGCCATAGTCTTAGGTTTTTTACCTTGTAAAAATTTTAATTAGACTTAGCTAATTAGAGGCGCATGGTATTTTCCATTAAGGCCATGTATTTTGACCAATCCTTTTAAAATAGGATGTAGAGGTGTTTTTAGTTATTTTAAAGGAGTAGGCTTAGAGGGAGGTCTTTTTGTAGGCATATGAGCTTATTTTCTCACTTGTTTGGAGTTGTTATTTGCACCTTTGAGGGATTAATTAGGTGCCACCTTTTTAGGGCCTAAGACTTGGGTTAATTAATGTGACACTTTACTAGATCAAATGCTAAAAAAAAGTCTTATTTCATTCATTCAAGTGTAAGAAATACAAGAGAGGGGATGCTTATATATAGCCCAATAGGAGAGTCGGGCACAAATTTCTAGGCAATGTGGTACTTGGGTTAATTAGTCTTAATCCTAATTAAGCCCAAGTCCCATATTGCCTAGAAATGTGTGCCCAACTCTCCCATTGGGCTATATATTCATCCCCCCTCTTGTATTTCTTATACTTGAATGAATGAAGTAAGACTCTTTTTTAGCATTGGATCTAGTAAAGTGTCACATTTGAGAAACCTCTCCCTTAAGGATTCTCTTCCTTAAAAGCTTTTATCAAGGGTCCTCTCCCATGTGGCAAGCAACAAGTTAATTTTGACTTATCTTTTCTTCAAAAGTGGCATTAAAACCACCACCATATCTAGTCTCCTTCGCCCTTCATTACTAAAGAGGAAGAACAATGATGAAGAAGATCTAAGGGAGTGCATAATTATTTCAACAAGAACAGATACTATCAGTGTTCTCTTTAAGTAACAAAAAATATGCATGGTTGGAGTGATGCATATCCTTGTATTCCTATCAATGCTTCTGATATTGTGAACTCTGTCAAAGGGTCTCTCCCCTATGGCAAGCTTCATAGTTTGAAGATTTATGTTCCTATTTTGGAAGAGGTGTCACAACTTTCATCTGCCTTGCCTTCCATCAACAATTTGTTAGTGCTTGGAACTTCCTTGGAGAAGATAAAATGGAGTGAAACTTGGTTTGCATCAATTGTCTACATGGTTGGAGTGATGCATATCCTTGTAGCGATTAATTCTTGTGGCAAGTGTGTTATGACTTGTGAATAGGATGCATATCGTGAGGTTTTGAGCTTTTTTAATTCTTGTCGTGCGAGTCACCATGATGCACAAACAGTTCATTTTACTTGATTCTTACTAATTACTCTATTGCATGAATGTTGAGAAATGATTAAGGTCATGTTTGTTTATGAAATTCATGTAAGCATGGAACTCTTACTTCTCAAGAATGAAGACTCAAGAAAAGGTTGTGTGTATGAGTGTTCTTATGAGGTTTATTATTTTGATGATGAGCTTAGTAAGCCTAAGTGTCAACACGTAGATCTCGACGGGATGATGAAAAATAGATTTGAAAATCAGAGGAGTTGCCACCAATATTTATTAAGAAAAACATCAGAAAACCCTTTAAAAAAATAGATCTTGAGTTCAAGAGTCGGTTACGTGTAGAGAAGCTATTAACATCCTACAATGTTCATCATAAAGGTAATTACCTCTAATTAAACATGAAAAATTAAGTAACTTTAAAAATACTTATTTCACCCCTTAAAACTCAAACTATTTTTTATTTTATTGACATTTTTAACAAGAGTTTTATTATCGAGAAATTTATTTTTTATGAAAATATTATTATTATCTTTCTTTTTAGTAATTTATTTTTATGTTTTTGGACTCGATAGGAGAGAGCTCTTGCTCCTACGTATCTCCAATATAATGGAGAATAAGAATTTATGTAGTTCTTTGTGAAAAACATTTATGTGTTAATATTTTAATTTTTTTTTATTTGAAACTAGGACTTTTAAACTGTTACAACTCATACACTTAAAATTTAAAATTGACACGGGTGTATACCCAAGCCAATCTATTGGAATGTGTTTATCTTTTAAAATTATTTTTGTTGTTTTTAGAAATATAAATTTAGCTAAAACTTTTATTTTTAGAGGCAAGATTTAAGAAAAAAAGTTGTTACAATTTATGCCTCAAGATCACAGGATTAAAAAGATGTTACATCCAGTTAATCCTTTAATCTTTATTTGAAAATCATGGAATTTTATTGCAATCTTACTTTCATTTCTTCATATATTTGTTATTATTAATTTTTTACTTATTTTGTTAAAACTTTGTAACAGACCTTTTCAATATGAGAACTAATATTGAACGTTAATCTAAGCTAACATACATGAGACATGATTAAGAGACATATGGGAAACTAAATAAAGTCAAGTAATTAAAAATATTAGAAAATAGAGAAAAGAAAAAAAAAGGTTAAGAAAACATGTGAAATTTTGCAACTTCTATTAATTACTATTGCGTTTAAACAAGCCCTAAAACGAGAATGATGGATAATAACAAAAGTTTATATATAAATATCAAATAAAAGGAAAAATGACATGTTTGAAGGGTGCAGGGTTTTTTAACAAACAAACAACAATGGAAGGCAAAACCACAACATGGTATTTCAAGATAATGAAATTTTATTCACATACATAATAACAAAATGAAAAAGGGTTAAACGAAAGAAGATTATCTCAAACTCAACAGAGAGTGTGACACAAATATGATTGAGGGAAGGGTTTGTATTTGGTGCAACAACAAGTGTTGGCTCCTAAGTATGCGAGTGTTTGTTAGGTCCATGAGTGAACTGAAGATAGAGGAACTTTTAACAAAGGATACGCACAATTGGTAGCTTATGAGTAAGAAAAGATGTGGAAGGAAGGAAGATAAGAAGAGAAAAGGTTCCCCCCTTTGAGTGAACTTGCACCGCTTTTTATAGTGGAGTTTGAGTACCATCGTTGAGCGAAGGTACTTTCGCTCAACAAATGTAGCATCCACCTGGGGTTCGTTGAGCGAAGGTTCAATCACTTTGCGAATGTGGTGTTTTTCTCAACAAATGTTTTGTCTCTTAGTGAATGGTTAGTGTATTTCAACTTCCTTTCTTCACTTCACTCAGTAAAAAAAAAAAAAAGCTTCGCTGAGTGAATTTCTGGATCTGGATGGGTCCTCTAAGCGGTGCCTTCACTTAGTGAAACGTCATTCAGTTAGCGAAATGTCCTTCACTTAGTGAAATGTCCTTCAGGCAATGAAACATCATTCACTTAGCAAAACATCCTTCGCTCAATGAAACATCCTTCGCTCAACAAATTCTAAATAACTCTCCTTGTAGTTTTCACTAAAATAGGCAATTAGGTGTCCCCTTTGCAATAAAATAACTCCTAAATCCACACCTGATGCATCACATTCTTACTCAAAAGTTTTTGAAAAGTCAAGAAGAGTTAGACCAGGAGCACGAGTGAGTTTATGCTTGATTAGTTGAAAAGCTTGTTCTTTTTTTTCACCTGAAAGCAAAGGAGCATCCTTCTTTACTAACTGATTGAGAGGTGAAGCAAGTGCGGAGAAGTTAGGCACAAAACACCTATAAAAACTCGTGAGACCATGAAAGCTCTTGATATCAGTCACACTTGTATAGGTGGGCCATTCTTGGATGACCTTGATTTTTTGGGATCCACTTTAACCCCTTGTGCACTACAACAATGCCCAATTCACTACACTAGGAACACAAAATGTGCATTTTTCTAAGTTTGCAAAAAGATTATTTTTCCTAACAACTAACAGGACTTGCCTAAGATGTTTTACATGTTCATCTAAGCTCCTACTATAAACTAAAATGTCATAAAAATAAATAACTACAAATCTACCAATGTAATCCCTTAAGACATGATTCATGAGGCGCATCAAAGTTCTTGGAGCATTAGTTAGCTCAAAAGGAATCACCAACCAAAATTTAGTCTTAAAAGCAGTTTTCCATTCATCACCATCTTTGATCCTTATTTGATGGTAACCACTTTTATGATCAATTTTTGAAAAGAATTGTTCTCCATGCAATTCATCAAGCCTAAGGATTGGGTGCCTATATTTAATAGTGATGTTATTGATGGCACGACAATCCATACACATCCACCATTTACCATCCTTCTTGGACACCAACAAGATTGACATAACACATGGGCTAGGGCTCTTTTAAACCCAACACTTCTCCAACAAGTCTTGAACTTGAAACCAATCTCTTTGGTCTCAATGGGGTTTTTCCTATACGCATGCCTATTTGGTAAGCTAGTGCCAGTCACAATATCAATTTGGTGTTCAATCTCCCTTAGAGAAGGAAATCCCTTAGGAACCTCTTTAGGGAAAAGATCATCAAATTATTTTAAAATATTTTGAAACCCTTTTGGAAGAGACTTATTTTCAAGACTAGTGGTAGTGCTAGATGGCGCCACTTTGCAAAGAAAGAGATAGAAAGGTTTATCAAGAAAAAAAGCATTCTTGATGTTCATTTTTATAGCAAAATTGCTCTCTTTCTTGAGAACCTCCTTGGAAAGGACACTATTTTCCAACTCTCTTTCCTTACCCCTTTCAAGCTTTAGGGGTGGAATGATGCAATCCCACCTAGCATGCATCATGACCTAGGAGGATTCAAGGAGGGCATGATATGGATGGAGCTTGATTGAAGAATTAAAGTCTTTGTCTTCATTGTATTTAGTTTGTAAATATTTTTAATTACCTTAGTAATTAGGGGCGTAAGGTATCTTGAATTAAGGCCTTGCATTTTGGCCATGTTCCTTGTAAAAGCTAAGTGGAATCTTGAGTAATTATGTGGAGTGTGTGTAGAAAGAGGTGCAACCCATATTTTGGGGTGTGGATCATTTCCACACCTCCTAGCTTATTTTTGTACCCCACTTTCTAACACACAAAGCATGAAAAACACAATGGTCCACTTTCCTTGATTGTAGGAACCTTTTTAGGAAAGGTAATCTTAGTTAGTTAGACTAAAATAACTTATGTAATGGGCTTGGGCTTGGACGTCCCTTTTTAGCTCCCTAATCCCAACCTCCACTTCTTATAAATAGGAGCCCTCACTCCATGTAATTCTCAAATTTGAATTTGAATGAAAATAATCTCTTTGAGATCACATTTTCTAGTAAAAGTTCTTGAGGTTCCTTTCTTTGAAGAACCTATTCCTAGTTGATTTTTATCAAGGGTTTCTTCCCTTGTAGCAAACATAAACATTTTTTGCTTATCTCTTTCAAGAGTGGTGTCCCTCCTCCATATTCTTACCCCTCCATCCTCAATTTCTTAGATTCTTGGAACCTCAAGGAGAAAGATCAAGGGAGTGTAAACTTTGGTTTACATCAAAGGTATCAAGAGCCAACTTCAAGAGGTTCTTATTTCTTTTAGTCTTTAATTTTTTTTCTAGCTTTTTCTTAAGTGTTCTTGTTGCTCTTTATTTATTTTTGTAGCCTTACTTTCATGGCATTTTAATTATTTATTGTCTTTTTAGTTTATGTTTTAGTAGTTTTCATTTTGTGCAATTTATTTCCTAGTCTTTATTGCTTTGTAGATTCAATTTATTTTGTTCTTTTCAATTGAATCTTGTGTGTGCTTCTTTAGGATTTATTCTTTAATTTCTACCTAACTTTTATTTATTTTATTATTCTTGCATAATTCCTAAGAAGATCATTGTAGTGACTTCACAAATTTTGTGAAGGAAGCCACACAATTGTGATCTTGATATTTGGATGCACTTTGTGTTCTTGCCTTGAATTTTAATTCTATTTTTTTCCTGCACCTATTGTTCTGTTTTTCTAGCCCTTTGTTCTCTGTTTGTGCATGAGTTCTTTGGTCATTTTGAGTCATTTTATTGCATTTTTTAATCTTCCAAAGTTGTGCCTTAGTTAGTCATATTTACTCCTATACATGTCTTCTAATTCTATGTAGTTTTACCTTTTAATGTTTACAAAAAAAGGTGTATTATGTTTCCATAAAAAGTGTGTTTAGGGTTTAGGGTTTACAAAAAGTCATATTTACTTATTTTTTACCTTTTAATTCTATGTAGTTTTTCCTCTTGATCTTGTGTTCTAGGAGTTCCACATGCTTTAGATCATAGCATGTTTCTAAAAAAAATCTCAAAAAATTGCTCAATTCTATCTTAGAGTCCATTTGTTTCATTTTGTTTTGGTAACTTAATTTGTGCTAGTTTATTTTGTTGGTGAATTTTTGCTGGATGTTTGAGACCATTTGGGGTGTGTATTTGGGCTGAAAACTTAAGGAATCAAGCTTGTCTAAACACCATAAAACTCTCATTTGGTGCCTTGTTAAAAACACCTAAAATTACTACTGCATTTTGGGTTACTTTGTCTCTTTGATTTGCACTTTGTTTCTCAAAATTTTGTGGCTGATTCTTTCCCATTGCTTCAAGAATTTATTCTAGCTTAACTCCTTACTGTTCTTACTTAAAAATTTTGCAAAGAGATGTAGCAAAAGTATTTAAAAAAAAAAAAAGGAAGAAAAAGAATAAAAATAAGTAAGAAAAAAAGTGTTAAGTAAAAAGTGTTTAAAGAGAAATAAAAGAGCATAAAATTAGTAGTGCACCTTAAATTATTTGAAATATTAAAAGGAGTCTTAAAAGTGAATGAAAATTGCTTGAAATCCTATGTAAGTGTCTCGACAATATTGCTCTAATTTGTGCAAATCGTTGAATTTTGTAAGTCTTTTTGTTTTAAGTCCATTCTACTTTAGACCCATTCTAGGAATCTTTTGTTGTCCTAACTTTCTTTTAAAACCTTTAATTTTTTTATTGTCTTTCTTCACCATATTTGAGTTTGCCTAAATAACTCTTTCCACTTGGTTATGTCCCTTTATTTCTTGAGTGCTTTTCTTGCTTTTTGCTTTTGTTCTTGTTCTTTCCGTTTGATCTATTTTTAGGCGTGTACTCTCTTTGTGGTAGGGTCATTTTCGGTTACTTTGTTCACTAAAAAGGGTTTCGAAAAATATCACCGTGACTAGAGAAATGACAGTGAAGCAACAAGCAAATAAACCAGAACATAGTCATAGCTTTATCACTTACCACTGAAGAAAGTGAAACCTTTTTAGGCAAGTTTCTGACAACATCCACTAGTTCTTCATGATGATCAGAGAGTGCAAATGCCTGGACTGAATGGGTTGTGTACAAATTATGAAGGGTAAGTTGGAAAAAGGAATTAATTCTATATTGTTAAACATCATGAATATTTTTAAATAAAATTAGACAAGTCAAACTTTTATAATTAGAAATTGATTAGACCAATTCATTTTGGAAGAGGCATCATTTATCCTCTCATAAAAAAATTTGTTTCTTTAATGGACCTGCATCGTAATGAATGAATTTAGTAGGTATGACTATAACTATCTTGTTACGTACTACTCTAATATTTTGTTAGGCTCGAAAAATATTTAGAGATTTATTTCTATTAATATTTATATCTAAACTTTCACATGTGAAAATGGTCTCATGTATATTCCTCAACTTGATGAACCAATGTAATTTACCTTCACTTTATTCCTTATCAAACTTATACATGAAGTTCTCTTTTTTCTATTGCTTCATTCTTAAGTGTCTTCCAAATTTGTACTCTCCATCACTATTTTAGATTATACATGAACTTAACAACTACATTCTAATTAGCTTTCTTTAATTAATTACTTGATGTATGCATCTAATTTGGTATATGAGTATCTAGTTGAGAAGGATTAACCACGAGTTTTTGGACAAAATACCATTTTTATACACCACAAAATTTCTAGAAATGTTAATCGGATACTAGAATTTCATGCACCATGGTTACTTCAGTGATCATGTTCGTTGAATTGGTTGCTATTTGTTGATTTGATTTTATATGATATGGTTATGTTTCTTTCTTTTTACCCTCATGAAAAAATGTGCAATTTATGAAAAAAAAATTTGCTGTGAAAGTTAGGAGATTTGACTTAGCCAATGTAGGGGCATGTTGATTCTCAAAAAGGAACTTTAAGCCTAAACCATTTGTACTTCATTTTGTTTCTATTTTATCCATGTGAACTTTAGTGCCTAAAGGCAAATAAAATGGAAATGTGCTGCAAAGTACTAGTAAAGTTTCATCTCATTTTTCCATGATCGGAGTATCTAGTGAAATTTCTGTAATTCTAATACAATGATGCCTTACAAGTTAGAATCTCAAACTAAGTCTAATGACTTGGATCTAATGAGTTGGATGTGTGGTATTGGCTGACTTGATTCATGTTATTAATTATATATTTATTTTTGAATAATTAAATAATAGTGATGTTTGTTTTGGTGATTAAGAAGAAATAGATGATAGCATATTTAACAAACTACTGACTTCGAGAAAGCATAAAAGAAAAGAATTTAAGAAGATAATTAAAATTGTTGCTGCTTGTGTTGTTTATATGACTATGGGTGGTAGCGTTGAGCAACTAAGGCTAAGTAAGAGTGCATTTTATAAACTTTGTAGAATTCTACAAGAAAGTGGTAGATTAGTAAGAACTAGAAATGTTCCAATAGCTAAGGCAATGGCGATGTTTTTACATATACTTGCTCACAACCTTAAGTATAGGGTAGTGCAATTTAGTTATTGTCGATCTAAAGAAACAATAAGTAGACAATTCAATAACGTCTTGAGAACTATAATGAAAGTGAGCAAGGATTTTCTGAAGTTTCATACCTATAATCTTGAAGGTTCAGATGCAAATAGATGGGCTAAAGTTGTTAGATGGTTAGCTGAGTTTCCAAAACAATTAGCTATTGTGAAAGTCCTTCCAACCGAGCAAAAGGCCCCTAATTTTTTAACGATATTACATAAGCTTGAAACTCGGTGAGTAGCACATATTTCATAAGTTTGTTGGATAATAATTTTTTTATTGATTAACAATTGAATATTTGATTAATTTGTTGTTGTGTTTTCCAGGAAAAATGGATGTTGTTTTGAAGTCACTAGAGGATAGTTCTCTTTATTATAGATTTTGCTTGAGATTTTAATTTTAGTTGGAAAACATTGTTTTGATTTCAATTTATGAATTTGTTGCATATTATATACTTATCCTTGATGTTCTTTGATAGAATTATAGAAGTAACAGAATTGGCATGCTTTCTTCTGAGGTAATTAGTTGTTTTAGTTTTTCAAATTGATATTTGATAGTAAACAATTGTTTGAAACTAAAATAAGTAAAGATTTTTATATTATGTTATTTATTTTGCAATAAAACCAATATTTTGATAATTGAAATTCTATTGAGCAGTATGTTTAATTTTATAAGGAAAACAATTGTTTAGAATGTAAACAAAAATATTAAATATTTATATTTTATAGTTATTATTAAATATTAAATTATTAAATGTTAAAAACAACTTTGGACTAACACTCAACAATGTAAGAATTTTTCAAAATAAAAATAATTTAAAATTTTATATATATTATATATATATATTAAATAATAAGAAACATATTTTATTAATATAAAAATTTGAAATTTAATCAATTTAAGAATTGATTTGCCTTATCCAAACTAAAAAATTGAAATCAGAGAAATTAAATTGATTTTTTAATAGGGAAATTGAATTTCCTTGTCCAAACATGAAATTTGAAATTTAAGAAATTTCAATTGATTTATCCAAACAAAAGATCTACAAAATGAAGGAAATTCAAATCAAAGGAATTCAAATTGTTAGAATTTAAATTCCTTGAAATTCTAAAATACTTCATCCAAACACAAAGTAAGTGTCTTGGTAGATGTCACATTGCCTTTCAATGGCCCAATAAGAAAATCATGATCATGAGGGGACAAGACATTTATAGTAGTGAGGATAGCTCCCTTTCATCACGTTGAGATTGTTGAAGAGGATTGGACGCAACCTTTGATGAAGCTTACTTTCAAGTTCGGTATAATAGTAGGTTGTGGTTTTTGTTTCTTTCAATTTATTTTATGGTACCAAACACATTTCAAAATGTATGGTACTTGTATTGAGTGTTTTAAATAGGCATGAGTATGTGTTTGGGTTCTTGATTATTATCATTTTCATAATCAAATTAAGTTCATTATGTTGTTTTCTTGTTTGGAAAAAAAAGTTGTCAAAATTACTAAGTTAAGTCATTATTTACCTCAAAGGTAATCAATTACATAAGTTGGTAATAGATTACCTAAGTTGGAACAAGAAGAAAACTCATAAATTTAAGTTGTGTCGAAAGGTAATTAGTTACCCTCTTTAAGTAATCGATTACCCTAGGAGAAAATTTAAATCATTCATTGAAAGCTCTCTATAATAATTGATTACGTGATTTTGTTAATTGATTAACACAAAGAAGGTATTATTCTGGGATATTTTCATTAAACTACTAGGTAATTAAGTATTTGCTAATGGTAATCAATTACCCTTGGTTTTTAACTAACTTTTTAACCTCTTTTCAATTAGTTTTCAATACGAACAAAAAAGTTCTTTAGGTTTTCATGAGTAAAAACCCTGAAAAACCAAGAAAATTCAGATTTATGCATTGAATGTGATTCAAGATTTGTGGATTGAAGGTGTAGGAATTCAAAAACATTTCTATCATTGTTTGGGTAATCTTCACCTAAGGTGATATCTTTCTAAACCTAATCTTTGTTATTGAATGTTTGGGATAATCTCTTGATAGGTGTTATTGAGATTATTGTTGAATCCCATGACAGGGTGTCATGAGTGAGGGGTTTGTTGTGTGGCGGGGTGTCACATATAACAAGCTCTTATGATGTGCAAGGGTTATTTCTTTCTTCTATGTTCTTGGATGTTTCTTGAATTGTGTATGCGTGGTCTGCTTGCATACAATTCTTGTAGAAAGCAGGTTTGGGAGAAAAGCTAAATCTGAAACTAGATGTATGTCATTGACGACTGAACCAATATATACAATATGTTGATCTCTCTTTCCTTACAGTTTGTTATTGGTTAATTTTGAGTTAATTTTACTGCATTGTTAAATCATTCTCAGCTAGAAAATTGAATCTTGAAATCATATATTGGGTATTTTTTCTTTGTCTTTGTCAAGCAAATAGGATTGCAAAAACACATCGGGCTAGCAACAGTAGCAAAACAAAAGAAGGTTGAATCTTGGTAGTTGTGGTCGTGACAGGCATATTGAATTTGCTATATGTTGTGGAATTTAATCTTGAAATTAGTCTTCACATTGCTTTAATCTTTAAAAAAGATTTGATTCGCTATTCTTAAATTTAATTGAAATTCTTTGAAAAGATTTTGAAGGCATCTCAAAGGGGTGAATTGTAGAAAACTCTGAATTTGCAAAAATAGAAAATTGTTTTGGAATCTATTCAACTCCTCTCTAGGTTGCCCTCTAGGACCAACACCTCATCTAGTGAGAGTGAGGAAGAAAAGGTGATGAGCATGAGTATGACATGGAGAAGTTTTATCCTCGTGATGGTGACCTATTGATGGTTCGAAGGCTTCTTAGAAGCCAACCTTTTGAGCTTGAACAAACACAAAGAAAGAATATCTTTCACACAAGATGTAAATTTTTTTTATAAAACATGTTCTCTCATTATGGATAATGGGTCATGTTGCAATTGTTGTAGCTCAAGGTTGGTGGAAAAGATTGCCTTAACACAATTCCCCCATCCTAAACCTTAAAAGTTTCAATGGCTAAATAAAGAGGGGAAATGGTTGTGAGCCAACAAGTCAAAGTTTCCTTCTCCATTGGGAACTATAGAGATGAAATAATTTGTGACATAGTTCCAATAGAGGTTGGTTATATCTTGTTAGGTAGACCATGAAAATTTGATAAAAAGGCCATTCATCATGGCATACTAATGAGATAGTCTTCACCCACAAAGATAGTACTCATCATGAAGTATAAAAGGGATGATGAAAAAATATTAAAAGCAAAAAAAAAAAGTTCCATGATGCAAACCAAGTTTGCGCTCCCTTGATCTTTCTCCTTGAGGTTCAAAGCATCCAAGAAATGAAGGATGGAAGGGGAAAAAAGATGAAGTGGGTCGCCATTATCAAAGAGAGATAAGCCAAAATTGTTTAGGCTTGTCACAAAGGAAGAAACTCTTGATAAAAGCTAACTAGGAAAAAAAGTCCCTCTAGAGTGAGGATCCTCAAGACTCTTTACTATGAATATGCTCAAAAGAGACTATTTTCATTCAATTCAAGAGTGAGGAATACATAGAGTGAGGGGTCCTATTTATAGGAAGTAGAAGGGTTGGGATTAGGGATCTAAAAAAGGACCTCCAAGCACAAGCCCATTACCTAAGCTAGTTTAGTCTAACTAACTAAGATTTCAACTTGTTCTTTGTGAAAAGGGTGGTGGGAAGATTTCTCTATGTAAAGAACCTCTTTTGTAGGCAAAGATGTATCTTCTATATGCTCGGTCTTTCTACCAACAACCTTATTTTCAATTGTATCCCTCTCTCTCTTAAGTTTCATGATCTATTTATCCTCCAAAACCTGAATAGGAGTAAGAGGAAGTAAGGTAAACCTTTTCCCCTTATGAGAAATAGTGATTTTATTTGTGATGCTATTGTGCAAGTTTTTCCTAAAACTTTGCATAGGAAAAACTTTATTTTTATATGACTAGCTTTCCCAACAACATATGACTAGCTTCCATAGGGACTACATCACATAAAACTTTATCTTTATAGTGCCCTGTGGAGAAGCTAATGTCCACTTGCTCCCTTACTACTACAACATCTTCATTATTAAGCCCATGTAAAGAGTAAGTGCTAACTTCTCTACCATCATTATACTACAACAATTGCAACATGACTCACCATCCATAATGAGAGAACAAGTTTTTCCTAAAACTTTGCATCTTGTTTAAAAAACATTCTCTCTTTGTGTTGGGTGTCTTTACATGGATGGCTTCCAAGAATCCTTTTCACTTTGAAGAGATCATCACATGAATGAGTACCCTCTTCATGATGTTTCCCCTAAATTCCTTTTTATTTTGGGCAATGCAAAGTAATGTTCCCTTTTTCTAAACACTTAAACCATTTAGGGATTCTAGAACGATTGCTCGAACTAGAGTCGGGGATGTCACTTTCACTCAAGGGTTTTCTCTCTATATGTTTCCTTTTAGATGACTCTCTTTTGTTCCTAGAAGGGTTTATCTTAGGTTCATCTATTTTACTAGAAGAGACATGAAGGTCACGGGTGAGACCAAGCTCTTCTAAGTCCCTACAAGATTTAGACATTTCGCTGTGGGCACTCGCAGAGGTATCACTCTCTTTTTCTTTCTTCTCTTCTTCCCTTCTTTCTAACTTTTTTATCTCCAACTCTTTTTTCTTTCTTTTCATATTTTTCCTTTTCCTATCTTTCTCTTTTCTATTTTTCTCTTCTTTCTTCCCTCTCTTTTTCTCTTTCTTTTTTCTCTCTTTCTGTTTTTCTTCCCTCTCTTTTTCTCTTTCTTCTCTTTCTCTTTCTTTTCTTTCTTGTCTCTCTTTTTCTCTTTCTCTCCTCTCTATCTAATTCTCATTGTTCTCTTACTTTTGTCTATTTTTGTTTTCTTTCTTTCTCCCAAAATTGTTATCTTTCTCTTATTTCTCTCTCCCAGTCATATGAGTAGGAATATGAGGGCAAGATGAGGCATAACTATAGTAATAATCACTCTTCTCACCCTTCTCTTTTTCACACTCTTCTTTTTCTCTTTTTATTCTTTTCTCAAATTCCTCTTTTTGTTTTTCTCTTTTATCTTCCTAGTTTTATTAAAACTCGTAATAGTCTAGATATTATGAAAACATTTTAAAAGTGCAAGGCTAGGGACTAAGAAACAAACAAGACACTCCTTTCTTTTTTACGTTTCTCAACTAAAAGTGAAACGTGAAAAGCAATAAAAGAAATTAAAGACAAAGATTAGGGAACTAAAAGGTGCTCCTAAGTATGAATAAGGGGTACTAATTACTTACTCACACTAACTGAGAATCTAAGAACTATTACAATCAAAAGAAATTTTATGGGCATCCAACCAACACCTCTAATAAAAAAAATGACCTTATTAAAAATACACCATATTAAAACAATGCAAGAAAATTAAAGGAAGCTTGAATGTTGCTCCTTCTTCAAGTTCTCCTTCACAAATGTTTCACTCACAAGTCTTGCCTCCTCTTTGAGTCCACTCTTCCTTGGCTTAAATCCACACTTCCTAATTATGCCACCCTTGTGGAAGTTTCAACCCGTTGTAGTGCACAATTCCTGTTGCAAATGTAGCTTGTTAAATGTTTATATTCTATGGATACTACATTGGAAGATGAGGAACGAACCGGTATTGGTTTTATTTGTTAATTCTGTCAAGAAAAAGCTCAAGCTATTAAAAGATTGCTCAGTAAATTGGTTATACTTTTAGTATGTCCTACATACTCTAATACACAAAGGCTATTTTTGGGCTATAACATAAAATATGCACAAAGCACTAGCTACCTTGTGAAATTTAATTTAATTAGGGGAATAGATGTGAAAAGTATTGAATGCTTAACTGTGTTCTTGAAAGACCTAGATCAAGCTTTCCAAAAGCTTAAACAGTTAGCAGAAGGCTCATGAATGGTTCCTATTTTAATATTTCTAATAAGTTTATAAAATGAATTATAAAGCAACAAACTTTTGTCACAAAAAAATCACTTTCCTCAACCATATTATATTCATACAAATGTTTTTTGTTCTTGATATTATTGTAGGATATTAAATTTTCACATTCTATATAATTATAATATAATTTTTGTAATATGTAAGTGGATGAAGTGTAATATTCTTGTTCGACTGTGCTAGAGTAAACAATAGTAGAGTTTACTAACCTCAAATTGAAGTATTATTAAAAATAAAAATGTTAGAAGTTGTCTCAAAATTGAAAATAGGATTTGCTTCTAGATTTGATAGGGTGTTGACATGGAGAGTTTAATATGGGATAGAGCTTATGTGAAAAAAAATCATAGAGTTCTCAAAATTGCAAGTATCACATGCATACACACCTATTCTATTTTGCTAAGGTTTTAATTGATGTGTTGAAATGAAATTGGAACACAAGTTAGGGTTACCTTACCTGAAATGGCTTGAATCCGGCTTAGAAGAGAGAAAATAAACTTTTGCTCTTCACGGTTAGAATCTAGCAAACCCTAATAAAAAAAATCAATAAAATTAAAATCTAAACACATTTTTTTTATGAAATACAAGCTGAAAAGAAAATAAATCACAAAGATGAGAAAAGTGAGAGAGAAGAGAAGATTGATAGAACCCTACATGTGCAAAGGAGAGGGAGAACGAGAGCAAGAACCCTACAAGTGCAAAAGTGCGAGAGAGAGAGCGAGAGAAACTTTCTCTGGAATGAGAGAGGGTTGAATGCAAAATGAAGAAAATGAGAGAGCGATAGAAGGTTCAGTTCCCAGTCGTACGTCTGCCTATCTACTGTGAGAGTGGAGAATTTAGAATTCTCTCATTTTAGTTAAAACGCATTTAAAATTTTCACTAATACATTAAAATGCCTTTAACAAATGACAACATTTTTAAATTTTTTAAAATTTTCTATCAAAACAAGTTTTTTTAATAAAGCATTTAAAATTCTTTAAAAAAATTATTTACCCGATCTAATACCTCATCCAAAAACACTATTAAAGCATTTGATGCTACTAGTCCTAGTAGTAGAACTTGTAGGAGGGGTTTCTCTAACATGTGGAAGTTTATGCTATTTATGCATTCTTTTTGGATGGTGGCTCCTCTTTAGGGAAACTCTTGGAAGAGCTTCCCTTGACTTGATCCCTCTTTGAATAAGGATAAGTGTACTCTTTTTGAAATATTTCTTCTTTTTAATTGATTTTCAACCTTTATGCAAAGTTAGACTAAGTCATCTAGGTCCTTATGTGGCAAGAGCCCAAATTTATCTCTTATTTCCATGCTCAAGCCACCAAGGAACCTAGCTATGGTGGTCCTAGGCTCTTCATTAACGCCTACTCTCATCATGAATAGATCCGTAGTTTGTCTATACTTCTCAATACTTCAGTTGTATTGCTTTGATTTCCGTCTTCCCGTAACCCAAGCCCCCCTCCAAATTACCCTGACACTTTTCAGACCTATATTTTGAAAGTGTGAGTCAAAATGTTGGCATGCCAGATATCACGAGACAAGGACCGTGCCCAGCCAACTCACTTAGGAACTTTGAATTTTCTAAGAGCTTTATCCACGATGGATGTTTTTTCCTCATTTAGGAGACAACCCTTGTTAAAGTTGCCTCCCCTGGAGCCGGCCTCGTCACTTTAGATTAAGCTCCACTCGAGCACCTTCTATCTACACATAGCACCTCACGTGCAGAGAGGTTTGAAGGTGCTCGAACAAAGGGAGAGGAGAAGAGAGTGTCGTGGTTATAAAATATCTGTTGCTGCTAAGCCAAGAAGAGGGTTGGATGAGTCACCCAACAATTGTATGGTGGAGATGCCACATGATTCTCTAATATGGTTGGTGGTATAATGGTGACTCGAAACATGTGGCCTATTAGACTGGTTTATTGTGGAGATGGATTGGCCCATGAGTGGTATGGCAATCTATATCTCCGGTGGAGGGGGAGTGACTTCTGTCCAATAGGTGCAGCTTTGAAGTTTATCTAGGAGCTTTCTTTCATAATAGTAGGAAATGTGTCTCTGCCTCATAGCCCTCTTAAGATCATTCCAATGTGAGATAGGAGGATTATGATGGTGGCTCCTCTCATTGACAATGATGCATTCTCCCCAAGCAAGGGCCCTATCACTAGGGTCATGGCTAGAAGAATAGAAGAAGACATGGCTAGAGTAGAAGGAGGAAGATCTCACCTCCATATGACCATCCAGTTATGCAAGCCATGACTTATTTACTTGTAATTTTTCTTTTAGGAACCTAGGATTTTATTTTGGACATGTATTAGTCCATCTAATTTTCTAGGAGGTGCCTTAGTAATAAGAAAGGGTAAGATTAGCTTTTGGGCCTTTATTTAGGAAATAACTCTTTTCCTAAATAAAACCCAAAACTAATAAAGGAGTAATCTTGGCCCTTGGTAGCTTGGGCACCAAGTCTCATCTAAAGGAGGGGATTGATTGAACTTTGGGCTTCAATCCTCCTCCCTTGGATGACTCATTTTAATCCTAGCCCTTCCTTTCCTTCATGACTTGTCCAATAGGTTAGCTCCCTCTATAAAAAGGTGCTCCTTCACACTCTTGTATTTTTTATACTTTATTGAATGGAAAAACCTTGAGTTGGCCAAGATTCTTAGTGTTCACCCTTCTCTCTTTGAGAATTTCTTAGGTTTTTATAAAGGGTTCCATCATTTATGGCAAACTTTCCCTCTTAGGCTTATCTTACCTTAAGTGGCGCCTAAAACCATCTCACTTCTTACCTCTCCACAAACCATTTCACCAAAGAAGAAAACCTCTAGAAAAAGATCAATGGAGGCATGCATCAGACAAGGGAGGTCCACCAATACATGACATGCCCTTGGAAGCTAAAAGTTGCCAAGGAAACGTTTCCTTCTCCACTACCATTGAAGCAAGTGAAGAGTTGCTCTACCTTCATTTCCCAATCAAGATAGACTTCCACATCTTCCTTCCCATGGAAAGGGGGAAGGTCAACCTTTTTTTCTCTATGAGGATGTTGATGTTAATGATATCTCCCCCTCTTAGGTCTCTCATATGCATCATTATCACTCATCCTTGATGCACTAGACCAATACTCTTGTCTCGTCTCTTTTTCTTCTTTTTCTATTATTTCTCTCTCTTCTCTTTCTCTTCTCTCACTTTATTTTTCATCTCTTATTTTCTCTTCTCTTTCTCTCCTTCTCTTCCTTTCTCTTCTCTCCTTCTTTCCTTTCTTTCTTCTCTCTCTTTTCTTTCTGTCTCATTTTCTTCCTTTTTCTTTCTTCTTTCTCTCTTCTCTTTCTTTTTTTCTTCATGTCTTCTCTCTTCTCTTGCTTCCCTCTCTTTTCTTTCCTTTCTCTCTTCTATTCTCCACTCCCTAAACTCACTCACAAACTTATCTATGATGCCTAATTTAGGAGAACCCTCTTGATTTACACTCTTATTGTTAGATGTATGTGTTTAGAAGTGATTAGGGGGAAGAGTAAGGCTACACTCCTCACTCTTTTTTTTTGTTTTTTTTTCTCCCTAATTGATATGTTAAGAGTCTTTGGAACTCAAAAAATTTCAAACTAAATGTGAAAGCAAGTGAAAGAAAATAAAAGCAAGATTAGGGAACTATGGTCATGCTCCTAAAGGTGAAAGGATGATTACCACTTCCTTCTTTCTCCTTAATATGAGAAAATAAAGCTATTACAATAAAAAGACGTGACCCTTATTGGCATCCAACATCTCTAATTAGAATGACCTTTAAAAAAATTACACCTAATTAAAAAACAAAAGAAAATAAAATTATTTGTTGAAAATTGCTCTACTCCAAATGTCTGCCTCTCAAATGTGTTTGCTCTCAAAACTTATTTATTCTCCCTTTGAATGAGCTTTTCCTTTACCTCTAAATCAACCCTTATCAAGATGCTATCCTTGTGGAAAGCTACTGAAATACTTTTTCCTACAAAGAAGAGTCGCAAACCCAAGAGATCGATGGAAATGCAAGAGTAAAGAAAAAAAGCAAGAAAAGCTTAAAGAAAGGAAACACACATCCAAATGGATAGATTTGATAGACAAACTTTAAAGACTGTAAAAAAAGATAATCATCAAATTAAGGGCTAGAAGAAAAAGTAAGCAAAACAAATGGAAAATCCTAGAAGACACTAGATTAGAGTGAACTAAAAAGAAAAAGACTCAAGATTTCAAGAATTGCATAATTTAAGCAAGCATGGTTGTGGCACTATTTTAGCATAATCAAGCAATTTTAAGTCAATGAAACACTTCTTTTAACAAATTTTGAACAATTTTTGGTGCACTAGATTTTTTGTATTCTTTTTGAATTTTTGTCAAACACTTTGTTTTATTTGTTATTCTTTTGTTTTTTTTTGTACTAATTTTGCTGCACCTTGTATCTTTTTAGAAAGTAAATTTAATGAGGAGTTTAACAACATTAAGACACGAAGAAGAATGAAATTCAAGAAGGAATGATAATCCACAAAATTTTGATTAAAGAATGCAATTGAAGAAGAAGAAATAGCTCTAAAAGGACTAGCAACTTAGGTGATTTAACTAAGACACCAAGAACTTGGATTATTGTGTTATGGAAAGCTTATTTGCACAAGAGAAATAGCTAAAGTACACACCCAATGTGTTCAAGCCAAAGTTAAATAAAATATCACCAAAACTAGCTAACACAATCAAACTATTCCAAAATAGCAACAAGAAATACTTAAGAGGAAATTGAGCAGTATGCTTTTGGAAAAAAATTATAGAAACATGTAAGAACTAATAGCATGTGAGACTCTTGGAAATAATATCAAGAGATCACTTCGTCTTTAATACTCAATTCCACAAGAATCAGTCAACACACTTTTATGGTGAAAATTAAAAAGGCTAAACAAAGGAATTTAATATGACAATATAAGAACTAATCAAGATAATCGAATGAAAAAACTTAGAAGAACTGAAAATTAAAGTGCATAAAAATTGAAGAACTCCCACCTAACAAGAAAAAAATACACGTAAAAAAAAGCAAGATTAAGGCAATAACACAATGTGATTCCAAGGGACTAGACCACACTAGGGTGGCTTATTTCACAAAAGTTGTGAAATCATAATCAAAGACCCTCTTAGAATTCACAAGAATAATAACAAATAGGTAAAGTGTAAAAAAAAAATGGAACCTAAAGCACACAATGATTCAGTGTAAGAACTAGAAATTCAACCATAAAAAGCAAGTAAATTACAAGGACTTTAAATAAAAAAATTAAAACTACAAGACAATAAACTAAAAAGACATAAAAGGCAATTAAATAACACAAAAAACTTCAGCATAATAGCAAGGAAAAACAAGAGAAAAAGAAGAAGAAATGAACCTCAATGGAGTAGGTTTTCAATACCAAATGATGCAAAAGTTTTTGCACTTCCCATGATCAACTCCATCCAAGGTTCTCTACTTTAAGAAGGTGGAAGATGGAAGATAAGAAAATGGGTAAGGGTGACGCCACTTCTTCTTGGAGAAGAAGATGAGTCAGAAATATGGTCTTTGTTACAAGGGAGAAGATCATTGATAAAAGCTACTAGGATGAGACACCTGAAGACAGGTTTCTCTAAGACACTTTACTAGATCAAATGCTCAAAATGAGTCTTATTTTATTCATTCAAGTGTGTCAATATGTGAGAGTGAGGTGAGTATATATAGGAAGATAATGGACTTAGATGTGATTCCCTAGGCAATGTGGGACTTGGCTTAATTAGCTCTTAAGGCTAATTAATCAAGTCTTACACTCCCTAATGACTTATGCCTAATCTAATAAAGGTGAGAGGTATCAAACCTAACCTAGGGGGTTAGGAGAGGAGCCCAAAACACCTAAGCTAGAAGCTCACTCGCTAAATACACTCCTTAAACCTGCTAAAGGAACCTATATGATCTAAACTAGGTGACAATGGCTTAAATACATGGCTAAGAAGAAAATACAAGAAAACTAATATTTACACAGAATTAATGCAAGGACCTATGATCTTCATTTCAAGAAAGAGTTGAGGTCTAGCATGCTTCTTCCTAGCCATGTCCTCCTCTATCCTCCTAGTCATGACCCTAGTGATAGGATCCTTGGTAGGTAGGATTGCATCACTTAGGCAGGTTGTCTTGAGGATTGAAATTGGATGTAGCCCAAGGTTTAGGTGATCCACTATAAATATTTTGTGTAATCCCCCCCCCCCCCCTCTCTCTCTTTTCATGATTTTGTATTATCTTTGATTGATTGTATTTAACTTTATGCATTAATCAAATATGCATATTTTCCATATATTGATTTGTGTTCAAGAGGCTACATTCTAAGCATTCATAAATCAACCAATGTCATATTGATTCAACAAAAAAGATTCTATTTCTTGAAGTGAAAATAATTTTTTTTATAAACCAATTCACCCTCTTGGTTTTGGTATTTTTCATCCATTAGTTTTAATAATTCACTTAGCCAATGACCTAACTAGTAAATTTTTGGACCTTAATTTCCCTTTTGAGTCGTTATTGAAAAATTTATTTGTCATAAACCTTTGAGCTTAAAATAAAAACAAATTTCCTCTCTTGCCTTGGGTTGAAAGAGCACATGAAATAACGAGATTCTACACTAGATTTAGAGGAGTTGAATGTCAAATATTGTTATGCCTATTTATAATGATTCACACTTTGAATATCCATTTCAATTTCAACAAAAAAAAAAAGAGAAAAAAAGACAAGAAAAAAAGGAAAGTGTGAAATAAAGCTTTCATACCTTTGGTATTCTTGTTTTTAAAAAAAAAAACCAAAAATAAAGTTTTTGTGATATCTTTATGCATGTAACAATGTATGATTGTGTTGAGATGATAAGGAAAGTTGATTTATGTGACTTCATATGTGTGACATGAGTGAGGTTGCTCATCTTGATACAATTATATGGAGTGATACACTTTACCTGCAATGTGTTAAATATTCTATAATCATGCATTTCTTGACACTTGAGTTAGTCTCTAGATAAGGTTGAACCATTCTTTAAACTTTTGTGGACGCCATGGTATGTGATGGGTAGCATGTTGAAATTTTTGTTTGAATGATTGCAACATCCAAAAGATGTTAAGGTTTTAATATTGACAATTTTGTGTTTGGGGTTTGTTTGTATTTGTGTATTGTTTGCATCTTGTGCTTAGTGTTGTTAATTTGTTTTTGCCGGGCTTTATTTTTTTTTTTTTTTTGCTTGAGGACAAGTGAAAGTTTAAGTTTGGGAGAGTTTGGTAATTGTTTCATATACATATTATTCTATATGCATATGAGAACAATTATCCTAATTCTCCATTATTTAAAGTTTTGATTTCCTTCTTTTATGTAAAAAATAGATATAATTAAGATTTTAGATAATATTCCTAGTTTTAATCTAATAGTTAGTATTTTTAAATAATCCACATATATGTTTTGGAGTTGGATTGAAATAAGGTTAGTTAGATAAAAAAATCAATAGGTGAAAGGTCATGATTGCCCAGTGCCCATCATAAGATCACCAAACCTTAGTAGACATAGAACATAAAAATAGCTAAGCCACAACCACTAATGATGAAGACTCATCTTCTCCCTAAGATCTACTTCCATGAAGAGGTTGGTTTAAGTGAAATAGATTTTAGAAAAGGTGAGAAATAGATGGGGATTACATGCCACTCTAAGGCTAATTAGAGATAAGTGTTTGGGGTTGTTTGCCATAAGAAGAGGTCCTTGATAAAAGGTAGAAAAACCTCTCTTCTAGGAAGAGAAGCTCATGCCCAAATGGAGAAGAAGACTCATCCTCACATTCACTCAAGGCTACACTCAAGCTAAAATGCTCAAATTATATTCAATGATCCAAAGATGATTACATATAGGTGAGAGGTCACATTCATAGGCTAGAAGGAGTGGATTAGGCTAACTAGACCATGGGTTAATCTAACCAAGATTATGATAAACTATAGTTGAGTCACATCTAACCATGATTAGCTAACTATGGTCATGTATAACCAACTAATGAATGTACCCCTAATCTATTCTAGATACAAAAAGGGTGGATAGTAAAAAGGGTGGCAAAGAGTAGTGATGTGATCTTTGATGATCACGTGCCCAAAGGATCCTTTCTAAAGTCACTTGGAAGGGAAATGGATTTATGGAGAGGAAAGGAATGGGGTGAGGCGCCACAAATACTAGGTTTGATAAGCCAAAGGGGAGAGGCCACAAGGGAGGGGTCCCTTGATAACTCTTAGAAGCTTTCACAAAGGAGAAAGGGGGACACTCAAAGGTAAGAACCTCAACCAATATGGTCTCTAGGATTAAATTCAAGTGTAAAAAATACAAGTGAGGGAGGAGCTCCTATTTATAGAGGTAGCTAACCTCTTGAACAAGATAACCTAAAAAAGAAGGGATAGGATTAAAAGGAGATATCTAAGGGAGGAGAATTGAGAAACAATTCCCTCCTTAGATCATCCAACTTGGTGCCCAAGTTTCTCAAACCAAGGGTCAAGATTCTTTCTTATTAGCTTAGGGGGTTTATGTAGAAAAGAGGGTGTAGATATCAAGGCTACCCCTTATTTCCTTCATAAAGACCCAAAAAGCTAAATCCACCCTCTAAATTCCTAAGACACCTCCTAAAAAAAATGGACTAAATACATGTCCCAAATTAAATTCTTAATGCTCCTCAAAATTAAAATAAAGGAAAATTACATTTTATTAACTAAAGTTTCTAGCCTAATATCTTCACTCTCCATAGGAGGTGAAGTCTTCCTTTGTCTGCAAGGGCTAGGTCTTCTTCAATCCTTCTAGCCATGGCCCTAGTGATAGGTCCTTGGCTAGGCATGGTCACATCATCTCCTCCCCCTTGAAGAGGATTTGACCTCAAATCTATGGGGTCTTCGTCATTTTCAGCAGCAAGACTTATGGTTGCCTTTAAGGAGAGCCCTCAGCATAGTGGATAAAGATCTATTCACCACTTCTGTTTGCCCATCAGTTTGAGGGTGACAGGTAGTGGAAAAAATAATTTTAGTTCCCAGCTTAGCCCAAAGAGTTTTCAAAAAATGGCTAAGGAACTTCACATCCCTATCTGACACTATTGAAGAAGGTATACAATGCAATCGGATAACCTCTTTAAAGAAAAGTCTTGCGATGTTGCTCGCATCATCCACTTTGTGGCAGGGAATAAAATGGGCCATTTTTGAAAATCGGTCCACCACCACAAATATGGAGTCTGCACCTCGTTGGGTTCTTGGGAGCCCAAGGATGAAATCCATGCTAATATCCTCCCAAGGTGCAGAAGGAGCAGGTAAAGGTGTGTATAGTCCATGAGGCATTGCTTTAGACTTTGCTTGCAAGCAAGCTATACATTTAGAGCAATGTCTATGGACATCTCTACGCATATGGGGCCAAAAGAATTTCTCTTGTAAAAGCATGAGGGTTTTTGAAATCCCAAAATGCCCCATGAGCCCACCTTCATGACTCTCTTTTGTAAGTAAGTTCCTAATTGATCCTTGGGGTATACAAAGCTTACTCCCTTTGTAAAGATACCCCTCACTGATGAAGTACCCATCATGGGCCTTTAATGCAAATGCAGATGCAGAGATAGCAAATATGGGGCCAAAATCCTTATCAGACGGATACATAGCCCGAATGTCATCAAATCCCAAGATTTTTGCACTCAAGGATGAATAAAGGGCATGACGCCTAGAAAGAGCATCAACCACCACATTTTGTTTTCCTTTCTTGTACTTGATGACATAAGGGAAGGATTCAAGATATTCCACCCACGTTGCATGCCTTTTGTTAAATTTACCTTGACCCCTCAAATATTTTAGTGACTCATGGTCACTATGAATGACAAACTCCTTGGGAGTAAGGTAATGCTCCCAAGTTTGAAGGGCCCTAATTAGAGCATAAAACTCCTTATCATAGGTGGGGTAGTTGAGGGGGGCACCATTGAGTTTTTCACTGAAATATGCAGTAGGGTGCCCTCCTTGCAACAAGACAGCCCCTACACCTACACCAGAGGCATCACATTCAAGTTCAAATGTTTTAGAAAAGTCAGGTAATGCCAAGACTGGTGCATGGGTCAGTTTATGCTTAATTAGCTGGAAGGCTTTCTCTTGTTTCTCACCCCAAAGGAAATGAACTTCCTTTTTCACCAAATCATTTATTGGTGCGAAGAGCGTGGAGAAATTAGGCACAAAACGCCTATAAAATCCAGCGAGACCATGAAAGCTTTTGATCTCTGTCACACTCTTTGGGGTGGGCCATTC
This sequence comes from Psophocarpus tetragonolobus, assembly GCA_037954015.1. Classification (NCBI taxonomy): domain Eukaryota; kingdom Viridiplantae; phylum Streptophyta; class Magnoliopsida; order Fabales; family Fabaceae; genus Psophocarpus; species Psophocarpus tetragonolobus. The sequence goes on from CM075688.1 coordinate 6,107,858, forward strand.
TTGAATAGCTTTTATCTTTTCGGGGTCAACATGAAACCCTTTTGTGCTAACTACAAAACCTAGGAAAACTACACTATCTACACAAAAAGTGCATTTTTCTAAGTTACCAAAAAGATGATTACTCCTAAGAAGAGAAAAAACATGCCTTAGATGTCCTAAATGATCATCTAGGTTCCTAGAGTAAACTAAAATGTCATCAAAGTAAACTACACAAAATTTACCAAGGCAATCCCTTAGTACATGATTCATTAAGCGCATGAATGTGCTTGGGGCATTAGTTAGCCCAAAAGGCATAACCAACCACTCATAAAGACCAAATTTAGTCTTAAAAGCAGTTTTCCACTCATCACCTTCTTTGATCCTTATTTGGTGGTAACCACTTCTAAGATCTATTTTTGAAAATATTTTTGCCCCATGCAATTCATCCAACATGTCATCAAGACGTGGGATTGGGTGCCTATATTTGATGGTGATGCTGTTGATTGCACGACAATCAACACACATCCTCCATTGGCCATTCTTCTTGGGCACCAACAAGACTGGCACAGCACAAGGGCTTAGGCTCTTTTGAACCCAACCCTTCTCCAACAGCTCATTCACTTGAGACTCAATCTCTTGGGTCTCCATGGGGTTGGTCCTATAGGCAGGTCTATTAGGTAGACTTACGCCAGGCACCAAATCAATTTGATGTTCTATACCCCTAATGGGAGGAAGTCCTTTCGGAACCTCATTAGGGAATATGTCATCAAATTCTTTTAAAATATCTTGAACCCCTTGAGGAAGGTGTTCATGTGCATGGGTTGTGGCAGTGCTCTCAGCAGAAGAATGCAAAATGGAAGAAGGATTTGATGCTTCTTTGCAAAAGAGGAGATAAAAGGGCTTGTTAGTCAAAGGAGCTTCTTTTAAATCATGTTTAGTAGCAAATAGGCTCATTTTACTAATATTCCCTTTCGAATGGACATCACCTTCCGACTCTCTCTCTTTACCCTTTTCAAGCTTTAAGGGTAAAGCTTGTTGTGTTTTTTTTTGTTTTTGTTTTTCCTCAACTCTTTTCTTTTTCATCGCAAATTGATCCTCAGCCACTTGAGAAGGTGACAAAGGATACAATTTGAAGCGCTTTTCATTATGGGTGAGAATTATTTGGTTGGAGTGACCATGGTGAATAGCTTTTTTGTCAAATTGCCATGGTCTCCCCAACAGGATATGACCAGTCTCCATAGGAACTATGTCACAAAGAATCTCATCATTATAAGATCCTATGGAAATTGGAACCATAACTTGTTCATTGACTACCATCTCCCCTTGCTCATTGAGCCATTGCAATTTGTAAGGTTTGGGATGGGGCATGGTAGTCAAGGCTAGTTTTTCAACCAATCTAGAGCTACAACAGTTACAACAGGAGCCACTATCAACAAGGAGAGAACATACTTTGTCATTTACTTTACATCTTGTATGGAAGATGTTCTCTCTTTGTGACTGGCCAAGCTCTAGAGGTTGGCTTCCAAGAAGCCTTTGAACCATAAGGAAGTCCCCCTTATAAGGAAAAGTTTCTTCACACTCTTGTTCAAAAGTATGTCCCCCTTCTTCCTCACTCTCACTAGAGGAGGAAGATGAGCTATTCTCACTACAAATGTCTTGTCCCCTCATGATCATGGTTTTCTTGTTAGGGCATTGAGAGGCAATGTAGCCTCTCCCAAGACATTTGAAGCATTTGATACTACTTTGCCTTTCAGTAGGCTTAGTAGTAGGGGGTTTTCTCTCTACATGAGGTGCTTTTGTATCTTGAAAATGCTTGGGTTCCTCTTTGGGAAAACCCTTGAAAGAGTTTCCCTTAAGTTGGTCTCTCTTTGAGTAAGAGGGAGAATCTTTTTTAAAACTTTTTCTCTTGAGTTGATTCTCAGCTCTTACACAAAGTTCTACCAACTCATCAAGGTTTGAGTATGAAAGAAGCTCTACCTTATCTCTAATGTCAGAGCTTAATCCAGACAAAAACCTAGCAAGGGTGGCATTGGGTTCCTCAATGATATTGGCCCTTAGTATGAGAAGCTCAATCTTTTGTCTATACTCCTCAATACTTAGGTTATGTTGCCTAAGTCTTTGGAGCCTATCCAAAAGATCCCTCTCATAATATGAAGGAATGTGCCTTCTTCGCAAACAAGTTTTTAAATCATTCCAGTAGCGAATGTCAGGCATTTGTTTACGGGCCCTATCCTTGACTAACCCATCCCACCAATGCAAAGCAGAACCTTGAAAACTAAGGGAGGCCAAAGGTACTTTCCTTTCTTCCCTAATTTCATAGCATCGAAAGAGTTGTTCTGCTTTGACTTCCCAATCTAGGTAAGTCTCAACATCTTCCCTACCATGAAAATGGGGTAGGTCTACCTTTGGTTCCCTAGCATGATTTATGTTCTCTTGAGGAGAATGATGATTGTATGATGAATGAGAGTGATGCTTATGTTGATTTCTATAGTATTCTTCTTCACTAGAGCTAAAATGCCTAGATGGGGATCTTATGAGAATTCCTTTATTTTTTCTATCACTTTCCCTCCCATCTCTCCTGTTACTCTCTTCTCCTCTCCTTCTCTCTTCTTCCTCTTTTTCTCTTTTTCTTTCTAGTTCTTTCCTTCTTCTCCTTTATTCATCCTCTCTTCTCTCTCTTTGCCTTCTCTCTTCTCGCTCTTTTTTCTCTTTTCTCATTTCCAACATCTCTTTTTTTAACTCTTCCTTCTCTTTTTCTTTTTCCTTTTCTTTTATTTCTTTTTTTCTCTCTTTTTCTTTTCTCCTTTCTTGTTCTTTAGCCATCCATTCCCTAAATTCTAAGTTAAGGTTTTCAAGAGTGTCTTCCTTAGAAGGTTTTCTTTGGTTGACACTCTTACTTGATGAACAACTATGTGCACTAGAATGTGTGTGGGAAGTCATGGTGCTTGGATGCTAAAAACTAAAGGGTAGGCCAAAAACTTTTTTTTTTCAAGCAACACTCCTCTCTTTTTTTTTTCTCACCTAAGGTGGCTTGATGAGTCTTTGGAACTCTTAGCCTCTACACGTTTTTTCAAAATAACATAAAATAAAATAAAAGTGCAAAAATGTAAAAGAGAAAGCGCTCTAATCGTGCTCCTAAGGTGTTGAAGGAAGTGTACCACTTCTCCCTTCTTCACCTAATTAACGAGGAACTACGCTAAAATTAACCAAAATTATTACAAACCAAGGGAGGGCCTTAAGGGCACTCAAACTCCCAATCTAAAATTAAGTATACACAATACAAAGAATAAAAAAAATAAAACAAAGTCTTCACTCCCAGCTTTTTGGTGTTTGTCTCCTTTTGATCAAGCCCCTTTGAGTTGCATCAACTCACCCCAAGAATGCTACCCTTGTTTCCTCTTGTTTGGACTTGCCAAAATTTTATATATGGAACCTTTCCCAACCTTTCCTTACCAAGGCCGAATACAACACAAGACAACAAGCAAAGGTGAATAACAAAACAAGGTTCACAAATCCAAGTGGATAGATTAAACAATGACAAACTCAAAGAAGTAAAAAAGACAAGCAAGAAAACATAAGGCTCACAAAGGAAGGTAGCACACAAATAACTTTCCTAGATTAGCTCTAAGAGTAGAGATGAAAAAAGACTCAAACAAAAAAAATGAAACCAATAGTTGCACACTTAATAAAATTTAAGTGACAAAAAACTAAAAAGCTTACTCAAGTACTTTTTTTTTTGAATCACAATTGGTTCCTCATATCAAATGTTTCTACTATTAGGTACACAACTTCAAATTTGTCTTTCCTTTGAGTTCTTTATCTTCTTCTTTTTTTTTAACTTGAACTTTTTCTATTTTTTTTTAACTTTTTCTAATCTTTTTGATGCACCTAATAGCTTGTTGAATTGAAATTTTAATGAGGATGCTTGAAATAATAACGCTTGAGTGAATAAGCACAAAGTAAGGTCACACAATTTTCAAGCAATGCATGCAACTAAAGGTAAAACAACTTAGTAGTTCCAAATACCACTGAACTAATGGTGCTTAAGGAATGATTTAGGGCTGATTTTGAAGTAAATTGATTGCTCAAATTACTAACACAATTCACCCAAGCTAAAATTCCATAAAGAGGCACCAATAGTGAAGGTAAACCAAGTGGAAAGCTACTAATAATTCAACATAAAACAAGAAACATATAAAGATTGAATTGAGCAAATATTTAAGAACAACAAAGAGATTAATATGCTTGAACTAAAAGCATAAAAGACTTAAGAGACTCAATAAGAGGTTCACCTCTTAGGATCTCAATTCAAAATGTTTTTGAAAGCTTTTTTGTAAAAATTTTAAGAGTTTAAAACCTATGGAATTTAAATGAGACAAAATAGGAAACTAACATGACTAGTATTTGAAAAAACACAAGATTAAGAAAAAATAACACACCTAAAAATAGAGCAAAAATTTAAGCAAGAGACTCAAAACAAAAGGCACAACAAAGTGGCCAAAGTTGATTACCACAATGGTGTGGAAAAATCCTCAACCATGTGGGTTTAATGGTCACAAATTCTTAGGCACACTTTAACATAAAAAACCAAGGGAAAATTAAGCAACTTGAACACGAAAATAAGATGCAAAAAAGGGACAAATAAAATCGCATCAAATTAAATGGAAAATAGGCACGTAGATAGAAAACAAAAGCGCACATAATAGCAAGAATAAAAAACTATACTACTAGACAATAAAGGAAATAGAGATGACAAAAAATTAAGGACTTTAAAATAAAGAGATCAAAGAAATAAACAACAAAGCAAAAAAAAAAATTGAGAAAGAACGTGACCTTTAGAAAGTGGCTCTAGATACCACTTGATGTGATCTTTGATGATCACGTGCCCAAAGGATCCTTTCTAAAGTCACTTGGAAGGGAAATGGATTTATGGAGAGGAAAGGAATGGGGTGAGGTGCCACAAATACTAGGTTTGATAAGCCAAAGGGGAGAGGCCACAAGGGAGGGGTCCCTTGATAACTCTTAGAAGCTCTCACAAAGGAGAAAGGGGGATACTCAAAGGTAAGAACCTCAACCAATATGGTCTCTAGGATTAAATTCAAGTGTAAAAAATACAAGTGAGGGAGGAGCTCCTATTTATAAAGGTAGCTAACCTCTTGAACAAGATAACCTAAAAAAGAAGGGCTAGGATTAAAAGGAGAGATCTAAAGGAGGAGAATTGAGAAACAATTCCCTCCTTAGATCATCAAACTTGGTGCCCAAGTTTCTCAAATCAAGGGCCAAGATTCCTTCTTATTAGCTTAGGGGGTTTATGTAGAAAAGAGGGTGTAGATATCAAGGCTACCCCTTATTTCCTTCATAAAGACCCAAAAAGCTAAATCCACCCTCTAAATTCCTAAGACACCTCCTAAAAATAAAAAATGGACTAAATACATGTCCCAAATTAAATTCTTAATGCTCCTCAAAATTAAAATAAAGGAAAATTACATTTTATTAACTAAAGTCTCTAGCCTAATATCTTCACTCTCCATAGGAGGTGAAGTCTTCCTTTGTCTGCAAGGGCTAGGTCTTCTTCAATCCTTCTAGCCATGGCCCTAGTGATAGGTCCTTGGCTAGGCATGGTCACATCAAGTAGTCATGCTTAAGGCATGACTATGGGGGGTGGCACCTAGTAAGAAAATAGGTAGGGTAAGTAGTCATACTTTGTGCATGACTAAGGGGGTGTACTCTTAAGATAAAAGGTAGATATATCACACGCCTAACCTACTTAAAAGTTAGCTCATCCTAGCATACTTTAGCTTGATGACTATGGTACTTTTAGGAAATAAAAAGTGACCTAAAAACTAAGGGGTAATCTAAATACAATGGTCAACAGGGAAATGTTGAGTTTAGGAGTCAACTACTGAAAAGTCAAAGTCAACAAAATTACAAAAAAGTCCTAAATCTAATTTATATAATGGAATAAAGTTCTTCATGTGTCCTTCAAGGACCTTGGGCCGAATTGCATCAACTGAACACCACCACATAATAAATTGTATGGGTTCCTAGTCGTGTGTGCCAATTAAACACTTAAGTTGAGCGTCCAATAGTCATAATGAGACTGTTGGGGGTGGTATTCAAACTTATAGACTATAAAAGAAGCTTTTTTCTTTTTTTAAAAAAAAGAAGAGAACTTCTCCTTATTTGACCTTGGGGCATGTTCAGTGTTCGTGGGCTTCTTCTCCAACCTTTATTTTCTATCTTTTTGCTTCCACTATCCTATGGGATACTCATCTCCTCCATGAGTGGCTGACCTTCTCCTTAGTTGAGGTTTAATTGTAATCAAACCTAACTTATGTGTATATTTTTATTTATAATCTAAGTTTATTATTGAATGCTTGTCTTTCTTCTCTTCATTATGCTTTATTTCTTTTATCTTTTGTTTATTTTACCGTTTGAATGTGATTGAAAAATGTATTTACATTGTAAATAAAAAGAGCACCCAATGAGTTTATTTCTAGGAACAGAGTAAAATCCAGTGACCATTGTTAACTCCTTTTTTTAAAAGCAAGCTATTGGATTTAGGTTATGTAAAATATTGATAACTTAAACCTCAAAAGAGCTTAGACCTTACTCGTAAGTTGTTATGGTTAAGGTATTTTTATGAATGATAGAAACATGAGTAATAAACACGATTAAATGTTCACTTATGCATGAGTGATGATTTAGTGATGTTAAATCCCAACTAGGTCTCCATCTTTATAAAAGTCCTTTTTTTTAACCTTTTTATGCTTTTATCTTGGTCTTGATTTTAGCATTTGTTCTTTAAATCTTATATGATTTGTAAAATGTAAAAGTAATATAAATTTTCTAAGTATTAACAATGTCGATTTAGATATGGTCTTGTACTCAATAGATTATCTTAATCGATTGGTAGGCTTGCCAAAAAGTTTAACACATCCAAAATAATCGATTCAGGTTGAGTCATATCAAGCCAATTTGAACGTGTTAAGATGATAGCAAAATTCACAAAATCATCAACTTCCATTGAATCGATTTGGGTTTTTAAACTATGGTTACATGTATATATATATATATATATATATATATATATATATATATATATATATATATATATATATATATATATATATATATATATATATATATATATATATATATATATATATAGATAGAGAAAGAGAGAGAGAATGAATCCACTTATTTCAATAGTAAGTTTAGGAGAGTTATTTTTCATCATAAACATTCATCTTCTTAAAATCAAATCATTAAGATTGATTACTTATTACAACTATTAAATTTCAAGAACATAAATTATGAGGATGAAGAGTAACTCTCGAAGACTTACTACTGTTGAAATAAGTTTAAAGACTTAATTAGTCACTAGTTATAACATTTTTTATCATTTTCATATTATACATAATTAAGAGTGATTGCATAATTAATCACTAATTATAATATAAAAATTAAAACTTTAAATTATAATAATTGTTTTTCAGTCACATATATTAAGTTATAAAATCAACTCAATTTTATAACTGATTTTGTGATTGAATATCATTTAAAAAATAATTTCAAATATTTTGATCATTATTACAGTTACCACAAGGATTGCATATCTTTAGTCACTATTACCTTTTATTATCATGTTATTTTCTAGTACTGATAATCAATTTTAGGCTAAATCGTACTGGAACACTTTGGGTGTGACAATATGATCACATGACTAATCTAATCATCAACTCGACTTAATTGAATGATTGATTCATACCAATAGAATCAATTTTGTTTTAAAACTATATATATATATATATATATATATATATATATATATATATATATATATATATATAAAGAGACACTTTATTGACAATATAAAGGCATAATTTCTAAAATATTAAATTACTTTTGATAATTGTAGTTAATAAAAATTTAGATTTTTTGGCTTTTTTTGAATAAAATTGTGCATTTTGTAACAACTTATAATATTTTTCATGTACTAAAATATTAAAGATTATTTTTGTCCCACTAAAAGATTTGAATAAGCAATCACCCCACGTACAAATAGTACAAGATGATGAGATAATCTAACCTTATTATTTTCTTATTTGTTTTTGTAGGTGGACAAAATTATTAAGATTTATCAATTTTTTAAATATTGTTTTCTTTTAAATTGATAATAAGGGTCTAGCAGAAGAGGCATATTGCATTATGTGCAAGAAGAATCTTGAATCAATATTACATTTGTTCTTGAATTGCAGGTTGTCTTCACATGTGTGGTTCAAATTAAGTTTATGGTGGAGGATGGCGACAACTTTGCAAAATGATTTTTCGGCTTGCTGTAATTAGTTTTTGGGTCTTGTTAGTGGATCTAAAGTGAGAAAGAAAGCGTGATCTTTTATTATTTGGTATGCGAGATTCTGACACATTTGGAAGGCGAGAAAACACCAATTTCCAAGGGTCACACATTTTAGGTTCAGGATATAATTCATGTCATTCAATTAAGCTCTTACGAAGGGTGTTATACAGGAAAACTCACAACGCATTCATTTTCAGAATGGATCATGAATCCATCGCTATGTATATAGGTTTTTTTTAGCTTATTTACAGACGCTCCTTGTGCTCTCTTTGGGTAAATATTCTCAAGTTTATTAAAATTCTATTGACTTATAAAAGAATCGATAACAATGATAGTACATGAGCTTTGGTATTTTTGTTTTTAAATTTTAAAATATGCTTATTATTTAATATTTTTTTAAATATTATACGATTTTAGGTCACATATTGACATATACTATTTATCTTTAGTTTATTAATCGTAAATTTTTTATTGGTTGTGTATAATTTGTTGGGTTTGTGTCCACACTAAAACTTTTCTGGATCTGTATTAATAATATTAAATGTCATTTTCTGGATCTATATTTTAAACTAAAATTCATTAAATTTACCTCTTGCATTGTGTTTTATAATTTTTAATAAATTTTAATGATATAATAAAAAATAAAAATACAATTTTAAAAAGCGTGTCCTTGCAAAAAAAAAATGTCTGATATTTATGTTTTCTTTTGTTGTTACAATAAATTTTGGAAAATATAATATCCCAAATTAAAGTAAAAAAAAAAAAAGAAGTCATTGACTTTGATAATACTTACATATTAAAAGAATCTTACATTTACTTCACCTAAAAAAATTAAATGAAGATTAAGATATGCAAAATTTTCACATATAAACTAATCTTGTTTCATAGTTAAAAAGTGTTTAAGATAACAATCATAATGATCTTTGTTCCGACTTTGACTAAAAAAATCCGTATTGATTGAGATTAGGGTCACGTTGAGTTTTTTTCACTAAAAAAATTAGGGGTGACATAAATGTAAGATTTTATACACATTTATATTAAAAAAAATTTCATACATATATTTATAATTTAATATGTTTGTGTATAAATTTATACATATGTAAACCATTAAAACATGATTGTATAAGAATCACAATACTTTTATTGATATCACATTACATATGAAAGATAAATTGTGAGTAGTCATATATTTTTTAAATTAAAATATAATTAATAATTTAATATATAATAAATTTAATAATAAATAAAAAATTTAAATTTAAAAATAATTTAACACTATACTCAATCTCAAATAAAAATTAAAATTTCATACTCACTTCATTATTAAATTTTCCAATATCGAGATAAAAGATGAAATCCACCGGATTCTGTTCGAAGTATCCCAATCTAAAAATAGCAAAAGGGTGTCTAAGTTTAAAAAAATATATAAAATAAGAAATTATAAAAAAGATGGTTAAAAAGTCAAAACATGTAACCTGTTATTAGATAGAAAAATGCATTGTTGGTTGAGTCTGCAAAGTCCGCATGATTTCTGATTCTTTAATACCATAAGTAGCGAATAAACTGCTTATGGTGTAATAATTGAAACACTCCCTGTTACTTGTATGTGTAACATAACTAAAATTGTCCAAGGAAAAGAAAAAGAAAAAGAAGTTAAAATAAGAAAAGGAAAAAACAAAAAAAGGGTGTGGGGACCAGATCAGGGACCTCCTTGTCAACCCCAAATGTGGTAATACACTTGTTAATATCAAACTAGGTAAAAAAGAAGGTTGAAGAATGGGCTCATGGCCATCACCGAAACCTGCAGAGATATTTTGTGTGTGTGAGAGAGAAAGCGATGGCCTCATCGCCATGTGATTGTTGGACCCATCTCTCTGACTCATTCTCTCCTTCTTCCTCGCTCCCTTCTTCTTCTTCTTCTTCTTCCATTGAGCATGTCTGGAACGATATCAGACTCGCTTCTCTCTCCAATTCCCCTCTCGCCTTAGACTTGAACAAAAACAACTCTTCCTCTGATTCTTCTTTTCTCAACCAACCTCCTTCCACTTCCTCCTCCGTCCTCCACAAACACTCTCTTCTCTCTGTCTCTGTCTCCGCCGCCGCCGCCACCATAACCTCACACCACCAAGATCAACGCCATATGCGCATGATCAAGAATCGTGAATCCGCCGTTCGCTCCAGAGCCAGAAAACAGGTTCCTAAGTTCTCTTTCTCCACTCTCAACCCTTCTTCTTACTGCTTTTTTCTTTCTTATTAACAAATTTGTGCAGGCTTATATGAAAGGCTTGGAGCTAGAAATTGCCCGTTTGACTCAAGAGAATTCCAGATTAAGAAGACAACTGAAAGAGGTTAGCCTTTTCTTTTCTTTTATTTTTTCTTCTGTTATTACTTCTTTGCATTGGATCTTAACCATTTCAGTAACTTAGTATCTATCTTATTACAATATATTCTTCAGTATTTTAGAAACAACTTTTCAAAGGAAAGAAAGAATAATTAGGTAAAATGAATCAGATTCTCTTATAAATTATTTTTATATAGATTATAGGTAATTAATTATGTTTGACCTGTACACTTTTATTTATAAATAACTTCAATAGGATCCAAGTTCTCTTATCTCTAATTTCTCAAAATATTATTTTATTTTATTTGTTAACTTTTTTTATAAATTTTTTTTCCAACATGACCTAAATTTATGAATAATACAAAATGTCTTATATAATAAATTATTAATTTTTTTATAATAATTATTTAAAGATACTAGTTTGTATATTGTGTTTTACATTGACATGAAATGTTTATTAATGAAACCAAAAATATTCCATAAATATCTTAGAATTGAATACTTTTTTAGTAGGAAAATTTTGTACCTGGATTTAAAGTTATTCTAACCATTCCGGTTAAATCTAAGAAAGTAAGAGCAAGGACAACCAATAAAAGTAGCTTCAGTTGATTAGGTATCCATACTTCTTATTTGTGGTTCATTTTGTTGGCTACTGTGAGCTGTACGGAAATACATTAAAGAATGCCTCCTCTCATTATTCAGTAGTGGTCAGTGTTTTTTCAGCATCTTTAATTCATTCGAATTATTTTTGTAAGAGTTGCAATTCTGCTTGTCCTCATGTGATGACCCTCCTCCTAGAAGGCGCACTCCCAGTAGAGCATCATCATCTCCATTTTGCGAAGGGAACATGTGACTCGTTCATGCTTTTAACTTTCAAATGTTTGAGGAAACAAATGAAAAATCATCCAACGGATTTTAATTTATTTTTTTTACCCTTAAGGGTTAATGGGTTATAATAACCTAGTGTTGGAACTTGGAATTTTGACTTTTTGACTAAGTTGGTTTAATAGTTGGGATTTTAATAATTCACATGAAATCTTAAATCTAAATTTCTTTACCTAATTTGTATACTAAAAAATTGGCTGCTTTATGTCATCAAGGATCTCTGCAGGTTGCTGTTTGACTTGGATTTTTTTACTGCCCGTATATTTTTCTCTTTTAATTTCAATAAATTGGAAGCTACCTCTAACCATAGGCGCTCAGCGCATTAATATAATTGGTAACATTCTCTTGGATTTATCAAACATTACAAGATAATAAAAAATATTTATAACTTGTGTCTCTGTACTTTGTAGTCTAATTTTGAACTACTCTTTCCTTTAGTTAGATATCTAACCATGCAAGCGTAAAATAAAGTCAGAATGAACTACTGTAATTTTTTTTCATAAAACAAGGAATTCCTTCTTCCACACTTGATTATATGGAACATAATGTTATATGCATCTAATTGAAAGCGTCAGTAGGCAGTACGAGAGAAAGAATTACAAGAAAGACAAGCCATAAAACTGAATAAAAAAAGATAGAAAACTAGGAATACAGGAGAATTTTTTTAATAGATAGAATACTCAAAATCTTAGTTGGGAGGGAAGGCCCGTAAGACCTCCGGCAAAAGGAAAAATAAAAAAAAGTAAACCTTAAAAAGAAAGTAAGGAAAGGTATTTAATATCATATTGTAGAGACAATATATATATATATATATATATATATATATATATATATAAATAAATTAGTGGGGACAATATTTATATTAGGTATTAATTTTTACATTATATTTTACACTATGAAGATAATTTATAATTATATATACATATATTATTAAAAAAATTTAAAATTTAGTGGGACAATTGCCTTCAATGCATAACAAGGAGATTTGTCTCTGAGTTACAGGACGATACTTTGATGCGAGAAGAACAATAATACCCTAACTCACCAACCCTTTCGTTTGTAGGGTTGTGTATTGTAAGTTGAACCTGTCTGGAATGAGTCTCCCACCATAGAGACAAGTAGAGTTGGTTAGTCGTATGATGTGCAACTATCTCTTGTGATTCAGATAGGACTCATTTGTTAGTTAGTTAGTTAGTACCCTCTTTCGAGGTAGATTTTTCACTCTATTTTATTATATACACTTAGTGGAAAGAATGTTTTTGGATACACCTAGGGCATGGATTTTATATGAACCAATGGATCGTGACAAGTCCTTACTACTAGTAATGACTTTGTCTTTCATTACTTTATCTTTTTCATATCTCTCTCCCTTGTTCTCAGCGACTCATCAAATGAAACTCAATTTATATCTTTAAGTTCGATCATTGACGAGGTTAAAAAAAAGGGTAGGCAGGAGTTAGCCTTCTAAGAGAGGAGACTAATTTGTTAAATCTTAATTTTTTATAAATTTATATTATAGTTTTTTTAAATTTTTATTACAAATATTGTTATATTTTATTTATAATTAAATTTATACAAATGATATTTTTTGTTTAGAATTTTATGTATACTTTAATAATAAAATAATTTTTTATTTAATTTTAAATTTTAAAAATATAATATTATATTTATTTAATATTATTTGATTAATATTGATTCATGTAAAAAATTATGAACCTTGACTGATGAATGGTCCCAATTTCAAAAGTTACTTTTTTTATGAAACTTTTTTACTTATTGTCCTATAAATAGTCTCTATCTCTACTATTATTGTGACAGGATCTGCTCGCGAGCCGGTATCTGGTTGGCGGGAAAATGACTGTTGTTTGACTGCGGGATTGTCATGAGAAATTATTATGTTTTGAACCACCAAATTATTTTTATTTGAACTGATAAATATAAATATAATTAATTAATTAATTTATCTTGTAAATTATGTTAATTAAATAAATAATTATAAATTATATATTTATTTGATTAAAATTATAAATTACATGATGATTGGAATTATGTAATTATTTTTCGGATTCTCCTGGGCTAGAGTTGTGTAATTGAGTGTAGGACAAAGGATAAAGGGAGTTGAGACTTGTAAGATTTGGAAACATTTAACTTAGCGCTATTAGAAAAATGGAAGTGGTATTTGAGGTTGGAGAGTAAAAGTTTGTGAGCTTAGATCTTAAGTGTTGATGAGAGCTCACAGACAATGGGTAAATTGTAACATTCTAAAACATGGACTATACACATTATTTCTGTTTAAAATAAAGAACCTTTTTTTTGTACCATTTTAGGTGCAATTAAATTTTCATGTATTATATTATCTTGCAAAATCTCTATTGAACTGTAACATCTCAAAAGCATACATATGATTACATAGTCTTATAGAATATCAAAATAAGCGTCATCCAAACATATATAAATATCAAACATACAACATGCCAATAAATAATATATATATATATATATATATATATATATATATATATGTGTGTGTGTGTGTGTGTATGTAATTAAAGAAAAATACAATTTAACAATTATTTACTCTTTCATTCAAATCACAAAACTTTTCTTTGAGAATTACTCTTAGATATCCCACCACAATTTCTTTTTCATTAATAGTATTTCTTTCTTGTAAATAGTATTTCTTTCTCATAAATCATATTTCTTTCTCATTAACTGTATTTCTTTCTCATAAACCATATTTCTTTTCCATAAACCATATTTCTTTCTCATCAACTGCATTTCTTTTCTATAAATCGTATTTATTTCTCGTCAACTGTATTTCCTTCTCATCAACCATATTTCTTTCTCGTAACTCGTATTTCTTTCATCTTTCTGCAAACAATAGTCATAACCATTTACCCACAACATCAACATTTAACAATTTAAGAAGAAATAATTATCCATACGAAAAACAATCAATAATAAGGTTGTAAATTGACATATCCCACATAATTCAAATAATCAATTCAAATAAATTAGCTACGATAACCATAACAATATATCATCCTAATTAGCAAGCCAAGGATCGAATACCCTTGAACTCAAGTAACACGCGTAAATCTCAATATATATGCATACAGGAAATAAATTTGCATGCTACAATTAAAATGCCAAAGGTCACACTCTCATGGTTTTATATAAGGAAATTATCTTAGAGTTTCAAAAATAATTATTTCATCGTGCAGTAATCAATTTAAGTTTCAGCATAACACTACCTGGTCCTGCAAACAACACATATCATAGAAAATTCCTAAATCAGTCCTTATTAAATAAAAATAATAAACGTATAATTTCACATATAAAGTTATCATTTCCAACATCTAAATCAGTAAATAAAACTACGATTGATCACCAAGAGTACTATTCATGCAAGCTTAAAAGGAAAATTTTACAAAATAGTTCTAAACTTATTTTAATCATATCTTTTACTAAGAAACTCTGTTTTAGGTGATTCTTCAGCCTAACCGTAGTTTTTCATACCCAAAGAATCCATATTTGAAGTTAAAATATAAAAATAGAAATTGGAACCTAGTAGAATGAAACATGACAATAGCAAAAACGTGACAGATTTCATTTTAGGAAATTTCAGTTAGAAGAGATGAGAGAGAGTTCTAGCACAAGTTTCTCCTAAAAAGAGTAAGATTAGGTAAGCTAAAAGGAATTAGGAGAAGAGAATCAAAGATTCAAGAGAGTAAAACTCAAATATTTGAAGTTCTTACCTCAAAATTAAAATGGAAATGGAGAAATTAGTGAGAAGATGAAGATGAAAGCAAAAATGTTCTTTCCCTTTTTCCTTTCTCTTTAACTTACTTGATTTTAAGTGTAAGTAAAGTGAGAGAATAGCTTTTTGTTTTTAGACAAAGGATAGACATAAGGTCACATCAATGAATAGTGACTTTATGACAATCGTTTTATTTACTTTTTCCTATATAAAACTAACTTGTTTCCTTTTTTTATTGATATTAAAGAATTTAATTTAATACCCAAACTGTAATTAAAATAAATTACTTGCATGGAATTAATTATTATTAAAAATAAAAAACTAAAATCAATTTTTTTATCGTATAAAAAATATTCCTTCAAATTATAATTAATTAATCTGTCTTTATATCATTAACAATTACCTAAACTCATTCTAGAGTAATTTACTCTCAACTTAAAATAATTAATTTCCTCTGTATACATAAATTAATTCCAAACACACTGATAACCAGAATAATGAGATTCACACACAAACTAAACTCAACACAATAGATCATATATTCACTAATATTTACCATTAAAAATTTCGAGTGTTACATAAATCATGTTCAAGTTTGTGGTCAAATGTAAATTCCATAGTTTTGGATAGTGGAGGAGGGATTGATGGTCCTTGAATGTGGCATTCTGGGAGGATAGATAAGTTGGTGACTATAGTGTTCGAGAGGTGTACCCTAGGTTATATGGAATTGCATTAGATAAGAATGTCTCTATTGCAAAAAAGCAATTGGGAAGGTTGGGATGGAATTAGTCTTGGCAAAGACAGTTATTTGCATGGGAAGAGGAGTAATTGGAAGGATTACTGAAGAAAGTAGGAGAGGTAAATGTGACATTAAGGGTATAAGAATGGATCTTAGAGAAGTCGGATATATATTTTGTATCCTCAACATATAGGTTTCTGTCTTTAGATCTGGGGGAAACAGTCAATGCTTTCTACAAGCAAGTGTGAGCAAAGGAAGTACCTCCAGAAGTTCAACTCTTGGCAACTTGAAGCAGATATGTTACCAACAAGGAACAACTTACAAAATGACAAATTTTAACAAAAGGGAAGGGTGTGTGCATCTTCTATGACAGGTCAGAGGAAATAGGGATTCACCTTTTCCTAACATGTGACATGTCTTACAAGGTGTGGTCGAGGTTATGTGCCTGGTGGGGCATCCATAGTGTTACCAAATTCTCTCACATCTCATTATCACTAACTGGAAGGATTACTAAAGAAAGTAGGAGAGATAAATGTGGCGTTAAGGGTATAAGAATGGACCTTAGAGAAGTCGGGTATATATTTTGTATCCCCAATATACATGTTTCTATCTTTAGATCTGGGGGAAATAGTTAATGCTTTCTACAAGCATGTGTGAGCAAAGGGAGTATCTCCGGAAGTCCAACTCTTCGCAACTTGAAGCTGATATGTTACCAACAAGGAACAACTTACAAAAATGACAAATTCTAATAGAAGGGGAGGGTTTTTGCATCTTCTATGACAGGTCAGAGGAAATAGGGGTTTACCTTTTCCTAACATGTGACATATCTTACCAGGTGTGGTCGAGGTTATGTGCCTGGTGGGGCAACCACAGTGTTACTAAATTCTCTCACATCTCATTATCACTAATTTTTGGGATTGAGTTCTGGTGATTGCAACCACCAAAGAGCATGGTCTTTTGTTTGGTACGCAGAAATCTGACAGATTTGAAAAGCTAGAAATTAAGCGATTTTACAAATGAAGGAAATCTCATTGTATAGTATTATCGAGGCAGCTCAATTCTTCGCTTAGGAGTGGTGTTAGGTTGCAACGCTTACCACACATTTCTTTGTAGATTGGCTTATGAATCCCTGGTTTTACATTAATGTTTTATGACTTTTGTTTTGTTTTTATTTTTCGTTGACTTCTTGAATCTATTACTATTTTGTAATTTACGAGAAAACAATTCTTATACTTTCCTATTTTGATAAATGCAATGTTTAATTTATAAAAAGATATTATGAAACAAATGGGATCCATTTAAGAATTTGTAGAGGTGTTAAATTGTAGATTTTCTTAAATGTTAAAATTTTGTTTACAGAAGCTTTAAAAATAAATTGAAAATGTAATTATTACCCACTAAAATAACATAAAATCTTCTCTATCATCACCAAAAGAATTGTGAAATCTTCATAAAAAATTAAAAAATACTAATATATTATTTAACACACTATTTTCATTATAATCTTTTGAAAAACAAAAGATTTATATTTCGAATATGCAATTTATCTTTAGAAAACGTGCCTTCAATTTCTATGAAATTAAGCCTAAAAAACCTTAGCGTATGTTGTTGGTGTATGAAAATAAGGAAGAATAAATACTTTTCTAGTTCTGTATAAAAAAAATAACAAGAAAAAGTCAACAATTGATATTTTTCAAAATTACTCAAATTTTGTTTGCACCTAAAATACTCTTCCAAGATTGATATTTCCAACATTTTATTTTCTAAAAAACAATCACTTTATAAATTTATAATTTTACATATAAAACTGAAAAATATCTCACGAGTCAAGAGTTTGAAAATATAAATTGTTATATACACTTAAAAATTTTATATATTATGATACTTGATTATATGTTTTTTTATTTAATATGATTTTTTTATATTTTTTTCCGTTAATCCTGTTGATAGGAATTGAAAATAGTGTCAGAAAATTTACAATAACTCATGCACTATATTTAATCAACTGAGCTAGATCACTTCACATAAATTTCTTTTATGTAATATTATCATATCGTAAATTTTAATTAGTTAAAAAATTATATATATAATAATAATATCGTGAGATTAACAATGTGAAAAAAGAAAAGTTATTTTGTTTCATAAAAAAATTAATTATAAATATATGAATAATTTTATAATTACAACCGCTTTAATTTATAGTTTTAGTATCTTTTCATACAATTTTTTTTCTCAATCAAATAATTTATATTTTCACTCTTTTTCATTTGTCTTTCTTTTCTACTTTTTCCTTTTCATTTATCATATTTTCTTTCTTTTT
Organism: Psophocarpus tetragonolobus; assembly: GCA_037954015.1. Classification (NCBI taxonomy): domain Eukaryota; kingdom Viridiplantae; phylum Streptophyta; class Magnoliopsida; order Fabales; family Fabaceae; genus Psophocarpus; species Psophocarpus tetragonolobus. The sequence continues at coordinate 6,126,241 of CM075688.1, forward strand.
CTTATGGAATCCAACACTGAAAAACAAAGGTTTATGTAACTTATATATGTTAGTTATGTTGGTGTAAGCCTGAAGAGGCAATAAAGAGTAACAGATTGAAATTGTTTGTGAAGTAAGCCTTTAGTGGAAGTGTGAACCTTTGTTTTGTATTTTTTGAACCCTTCTCTTACTTAAACACTTAGTTTGCAATTTTTTTGTTAGCAACTATATAGACACAATTTAACTTTCATATTTGTGTGTATGTTATTTCTTTCAAAATGAAAATGGGGAATAATAAGAGAAAAAGGAGAAAAAAGAAAGTAAAAAACAAATTAAAAATGTCAGCCATAAAATTAGTGGTTAAAAATCAGCCACAACGCCATACTCCTCTAAATGTGGATTGTGGAATGAATGCTAGAATCCGTCTTGTCTTATTAGCGTACAGTCATTGTAGCAGATACAGATCGGTCCACAGCTCCATTCGTTTGATGTTTGGGATGCGGTTCAGGAAAGTTTCTGTCTAAATAAATATTCCCTCACTTTTACTAAAATACTCAGAAGAATGAAACCGCGTGCACCAATTTTAGCTCCTAATTCATTGTTTGCAATTTGGCAATTTGCATGATGCTTTTTACAAATTATTTTTTCTCTCTTTTGTCTCATCCATTCTGTATTACATTATTCTCTGCTCATTTCAAAATTAGAAAAACTTATAAAATTAAAACTTCTCCTAAAATATACTTAGCAATGCAATTTTAAATAAAAATATTAAATTTTTTAATTAAAAATAATATAATGTACAAAATAAAATAAAATAAAACATTATTTATAGTTAATTTATAGCATTTTATTTCTGTCATTTCAAAGTTATCAAATAATAAATATATATTTTCAATAAAAAATTATTCCTTTTTTGTTTCTTCTAAATTCTAAATTTTCACCACATTTTCAAAACATTTATATGTATCTTTGAAATAGAAATGCAACAAAAAAAAACAAGAAAATAAAAATAAATAAGAAAAGTAAAAGATAAATAGAGTAGATGAGTAGAAAAATAAATAAAAAATAGCATATTTTTGTACTAATGAAAATAAATTTAAATACAAATCAAAGTTTGATATTATTCATTCCTTAAAATAAAATTATTTTTTAATTTTTATGCTATGAAAATTTATTTTATATTTTAATAAATAAATAAATAAAGTAAGTTAAAAAAACATCAACTTCCTATCTTTTGGCAATTTTAAGCAGATAAACGTTTTCACATAAGGAATAAAAAAATATTTGTATACTTTTACTCAAAGGATAATAATTTAATATTTCGTTATTTGCTAAAAACTAGTCAGGTACCTACTATAGAAATATCTGTAGGTTTTTTTATTACTCACGAGTATCCATGGGTACCTATGAACATTTTAATTTTTTTAAAAAAAAAATTAAATATTTTTTATGAAAATTTTTATCAAATAAATCATTTATTTTTGGAAAATCTAGAAACAAAATTATACTAGTTTCTACAAGATTAATTAGATCTAAAAGTAGATTAATATAATATATTATAAAATAATATTTAATACAAATAAAATCTTTATTTTATATTATCGATATTTTTATAATAAATAATTTTATTAACTATGAAATTTTCATAAAAAATAAGATTAATATCAATGAATTTTGATAATTAATATTTTAATTTGATTTATTTTCAAAAATATTATATTTTTTAACTTATATATATATTATTTTAGTTTAGCGATAGCGAGTACCTGCGGATACGAGTATTGTGATACCCGTATCCGTTTTCATTAAAAAACGAATAAAAAAAAACTCGTACCAACAAATAACGGATACTTATTTATACTATCCCTACGAATATTTTTACTAATTTTACGTAAGATATATATGCGGGCACGAATTATTTTTATCATCCATAAGTGGGAGCGGTGTCTTGCAATGTATAAGTTGCATTTTCAAATCCAAACTTGAGATCATTCTAAAACAGTGCAGGAGTTTGCTTAGTAGTTTGCGAAACTATACTTGGAGTCAAGCAAATTTAGTGGCTCACGCACTACATAGGATATCTAAAATATACGTTGGTCCATATCGTTTGATTTATATATGTCCCAATGTATTGCAAAGTAACTTTTGAAGGAAATAATGTTCTTGTTTGAAAATTATTTTTAAACATTTTACAATTAGTAACTTATTTTTTATAATTTTTAAGAAACAGATCATATTTACTAATTAAAAATATTTAATTTTTTAAATTAATTTCTTAAAATTTAAACAAACTAGTATACTATAAGTACGTTATTATATTTAAAAAAAGACATGTTAGCCTATTAAAAAAAACTAGGTTAGGAAAAAAAATGGTCACAAACTATTTGCTATTTTTAATTAGGTATTTTTTATAATAATATTAATTTTTAATGTGTTAATGGTTGGATTTGAAGCATAAATTCTTCACTTTTTTTTTTCTTTTCTGCAACTAGATCAAATTTGTAAGAGTTATAAAGATATTCTGGTATTAAATTAGTAAGTTAGGAAAAAAGAGGTTGTGAGTTCCAAGTCTCCACTGACACATAATTATAAAAGATATTAGATCAATTTTATAATTTTTTTTATTAGATTTTATTTTTTTAATGATATACTTAAACATGTATTTGTTATAAATTTAATTCCATCCCTACCATTGTTTTTCTAACGAAGTTAATGTATACTGGAAATCTAATTAAAAACAATAAGTTCAGAAACTCAACTGAAAAGATCATCTAGGATCAAATTTAAAATTGCAAAATAAATTCTCAAAATTTCTTCAACTTTCGTTGTATTTTCCTGAAGCCTTGTGCTTTTAGTATTATCATTTATATGATTCTTTGATGGAAGATTACTGTAGCAATATGCTACAGATTTGATACATTAAATGTAAGTGTATTATCTAAAAATTAGAATGGTGTGATGTTAAAATTTAGTTGGTAGGTGTACATGTTTTCCAGAGTTTAATTAGTATACACGATAAAGAGTTTTACACTAATATAAAAAGTAAAAAAAAATTATCATAAATAAAAAATTGTAATTAAATATAAGTATAAATTTTTTTACACTAAAAACACATATTAATTAAACTTTTACACTAAACTAATATCATTTTATATTTGAAATTATTATATTAATATATTTATCAAATTTTATACAAATATCACTTCTCATCAAAGATATAAAAATAATGGTAAAATAATACAAATATATGTGCAGTCATACAAAATTTGAAAAATATTGTAATTTGCTATATATTAGTGTTAATATATATTGTTTTTCTATTTAATTTTTCAAAATGTTGGTTTCCTTTTTCATTTTAGAAGAAAAAAGAAAAAATGAATTAAAAAAATTAAAGACTAAACTATTTATATATAGTCCTTATAATTGTTTTTACTTTAAGTTTTAGTTTGCATATTAAATTAAAAATGGCAAGCTTTAGTCTTTATACGCGTGCATAAAAATAAATTTTTATTCAGATTGCTAATGTCATATATATATATATAATTTTTTATCGTTATAAAGATTTACAACTTTATAATATAGGAATTTAAAATTTAAAGCATGAATAACTATAAAGATGAAGTGAATAATTTAACCAACATCAAATTAAATCTTTTAAAAATTAACATTACTAACCACACTAATATATTTATTTAGCTAATAATAATTATTTTTTTAAAAAATATCAAATGAATTAATTTTAAAAAATAAAAAATTAAGGTAATTTCAAAATTAAATTAAAATAACTAATATTTGTGATATAAAACATACACTTATAATTTCAAAAGTTAAAATAGTGTTTTGCAATGAACTTTTTATTTAATAGAAAAAGTCCAGCCATAAAGGTAAAAGTAAGCTTTCTTTTAGTTCTATTGTCATGGTTACCATGGACTTTTTTTTTTTTGTCATAGATATTAAGATAGTTTTACCATAGAATTTTATTAAGAGGTTAATGGAATAGATAGGATGTGTGAGTTATTTTTTAGCATATGTTTAATTTTTGTATAGATAAAAAACGTTTTTTTAACTCCATTGTCGAGGTTATAGACACCAACCTTATCTCGTTTTTTTATTTATTTTTTAATGAAAATATATGATGAATATTAAATTTTATTTTATGCTGAAATAAAAATTGAAAAAAAAAAAGTGTAAGCATAAGTAGAAACAAAAAGATGATGCACTAATAATATAAAATAATTTTTTATATCTTTAGAATTTATATGGTAAAATAATGACATTTATTAGTAAAATTTAAATCATAATATTATAAAATTAAGAAATTCATGTTATTTTTAGCATTTCTTAATATATTGTATTAAATTTAAATTAAAATAATATTGTTTAATTAATTACTACTGAGTTAATTATAAATTTATAATTTGATTAAGTCATTATATATAGTTTTTTTTTTCTTTTCTATAGTGTGTTACTACCTGTACTCTTAGTTCTATTTGATTTGTTAAAAATTAAATTTTTTTTACATGCTAAAAAAATTTATTTAATGAGCAAGAACAAGATATGTCTTCCTATGGCAATACTTAACCAATAAATAATAATAAAACATAGTTCCCCTTGATACAATGTCTTAGTCCAATCTCCTAACCCAAAAGCTTAGTAAAAATATGTGTTATTAACGTTCTTCCGTTATATCACTTTCAAGAGTTCAGCCGGTAAAAAGAACAATTTATTGCACTGCAGAGATACTGTCTTTAAAAATTTGAGGTATTTCTTATTTTTCAAAATTGCCAAATAGAAACAAATCACACATTCGACCACATAACAGCTAAATTAAAGTACTAAACAACATGTTTTATTTAAAAAATGATCATGAAAGATAACAAGTGAGATAGAAGCACAACATAATACTTCACATTTTTGTTCCTGGACAACTTCTTATTCTTAGTTACAAAATGCATGAAAACAAAAATACCCACATTTTATCCACTTGCATTCTCCTTTTCGCTCCCTACTCTCTTTTTTTCCCCTTCCATGTCCCCTCTTTTTCCTTTTTGTGCTCCCATTGATCCCAATTGAAAAATGCACAAAAACAATCTCGGTGTAAAATTTAATGCTAACTTCATTGATAAATTTATGCTAATAAGTTTATAATATTATACTGTATATAGTAATATTTAAATATTATTATATTATCTATATTATATTATATGTTTACAAACATGGTTTTATGCTTATAGTTAGCATAAACAAATATTATTATTTATTTATTTTAATAAAATAATTAATATTAGATAGATATTATAATATGTTATGGTAAATTTAATATTACTTTTATCTAATAGGTTATTAAATTTATTAATTAATTCTTTTTTTTTGTCATATATTGCGTATTCAACGGAGATTTGGAATCTTGATTAAGGAGTTAAAATAAGTTTTTAATTACGAATCAAACACAATTTAAAATGATAAGTGAAAGTAACTTTATGTGTTCTAACAAAATTCAAGGTATTGGTTGGTATAGGTGACGTTGGATCAGATTTAAACAAACATAACACTTAATCAATTAAAAAAAGTGTCGGATTGGATTTGCATGAAGTTTTTACAATTTCTTTTGACAACCAATTTTTAAATGTGTGAGATTAAATTTGTTCAATAAGATCACTTGTTATAAAAATTACTTTTTGTTAAAATTTAAAATTTTACAACGTTTTTTTTATTTTTTTAGAATAATTTCTTTGAAAATAATTTAATATGGTTTAGCTTTTAGACAATTAATAATTAGTATTTTAAATTAATATATATTTTATATTTTATTAATAATTATTATTAATTTAATATTATACTCGGGTGACGTTGAATGTCGAATTCAACATAAAGAACTTGTAGTTAAACATGTGGGAGATTGAATTGGATTATGTTAGCCATTAAAAAAAATCCAACGAATATGTTAGCCATTTAATATTTGGTTGTAAAGTTGTCAGAACTAATAAATATCCCTTTTATTGAATGCTTCGTTTGTGCGGCTATAGTAATATAGAACTTTATTAATTTTGGACTTATGGTGACGTTTTAATTTGATTTGGTACTGCGCCTCCAAATATGTGCACTCTGTATAGAACCTCGACAGAACCTCGACATCTCCATTTTGAGAAGCATTACTCGCAATTCCCAAAATTTTAGTTTTTGTACAGTCTGCTCCAACAAGGACATCTCCTTTTGTTATTTGAAAAAGGAGAATATATTATGCCAGTGGTAGTGGCCCACCATGCTGTCTATTTCCTTTTAATACTTTCTTCTTTTTCTTTTATCAAAACACAACCCAACCCTCCAATCTTGTCTTTTTCTTCATCTATGGTCATTTTCACGTGACAAGACAGAGAAAAATTGTTTGCCAATAAACAAAAATTTAAAAGAAGAGAGAATTTGATTTTGCTTGACAAAGGAAACCTTATATTATTTCGTGCCAAATGACACGGAGAATACAAATTTGATTTATATAATAGTGAAATATCAAGCTCATACATGAAAAATTGAAGTATTAACATCTAAATTTTCAACAATTTTAAAGGTATTTACGTTTTTGAATCATTTTGTCATTTGCATATTATTAAATATTTAGTCAGCAATTAAATATTATGATGAAAAAATCTCTCTCCTATCTAACATTTCATATAAGTGTCTCCGTCATAAAATCTAACTCATAAGAGTAAAAGTTTAAAGTTGTTGCATTTATGTTCTTGAAAAATTTTAGAAGTATCTACATCCTTGAATTTTTATGACGTTTGCATATAGGTTCCTTAGTTACTACGACATTAGGCAATCATACAATCAACAGTTAACTACTATGTTGTAGTCCTTATCTCTTATACACAACAATCCAACTTCGCTTTTTCTTTTATTTATTTTTTAAATTAAAAAAACATTTGTGGAGGTTTTTAATTGCTAGAAAATTTAAAAAAAAATCTCCCAATTTGATGCATTCTCCCCAAGCAAGGGCCCTATCACTAGGGTCATGACTAGGAGAATAGAAAAAGACATGGCTAGAGTAGAGGGAGGAAGATCTCACCTCCATATGACCATCAAGTTATGCAAGCCATGACTTATTTACTTGTAATTTTTATTTTAGGAACCTAGGATTTTATTTTGGACATGTATTAGTCCATTTAATTTTCTAGGAGGTGTCTTAGTAATAAGAAGGGGTAAGATTAGCTTTTGGGCCTTTATTTAGGAAATAAGGGGGTAGTTTGATAACTACACCCTCTTTTGCTAAATAAAACCCAAAACTAATAAATGAGTAATCTTGGCCCTTGGATGAGGTAGCTTGGGCACCAATTCTCATCTAAAGGAGGGTATTGATTGGACTTTGGGCTTCAATCCTCCTCCCTTAGATGACTCCTTTTAATCTTAGCCCTTCATTTTCTTCATGACTTGTCCAAGAGGTTAGCTCCCTCTATAAAAAGGTGCTCATTCACACTCTTGTATTTTTTACACTTGATTGAATGGAAAAACCTTAAGTTGGCCAAAATTCTCTTAGTGTCCACCCTTCTCTCTTTGAGAATTCCTTAGGTTTTTATCAAGGGTTCCATCCCTTGTGGCAAACTTTCCCTCTTAGGCTTATTTTACCTTAAGTGGCGCCTAAAACCACCTCACTTCTTACCTCTCCACAAACCATTTCACCAAAGAAGAGAATTCCTTAGGTTTTTATCAAGGGTTCTATCCCTTGTGGCAAACTTTCCCTCTTAGGCTTATTTTACCTTAAGTGGCGCCTAAAACCACCTCACTTCTTACCTCTCCACAAACCATTTCACCAAAGAAGAAAACCTCTAGAAAAAGATTAAGGGAGGCATGCATCATCAGTGCATTCTTGGCATGTTTAGAATTTAGGTCTAAGTTATAAGAATGAAAACATAATTTTGGTCATCGAAAAATTAAAGTTGTCGCATCAAAGTCTTGAAATATTTTTAGAGGAATTTAGATCCTTGAATTTTTTTACCCCTAAACACTTTATTTTTTAATTAAAAAATAATATAAAAATTTGTCCATATAAATATTACACTTACATTTAGGTAAAAAGATTCACATCACTCAATATACAGTCATTTTCCTAAACAATGATATAACAAACAGACATATAAATAAATACGTTAGACTTTAAAAATTGTCTTTAAAAGATCCCCAATTAATGAAAAACAATTAATTAAGAGTTAATCACCCATCACTGAAATTGTAAAGAAATTTTACACCAGCATCGAATCATATATTTTAAATATGCCATGTCATTTATTTATTTAATTAAATAAAAATAAAGCAAAATAATTCTAAAAAAAGAAAAAAATCTGAATGAGTCCTTGTGCGTTGCACTTTGACGATAGAGTGGATTGCAACACACGAATTCTTGGTTCTATGTTAGGGTTCGTGCAACTTTGCTGCGTGACCTCCCTCAACAGCCACCGCATAGCCTCCATTCAAATCAAGGTGAAGCATTCAAACAGAACCCAAGCACAACATTCTTTTTTGCGACCTTCGCTGCCTTACGCCACCACTGTATTTGCTCCACTAATACGGGTTTGTATAAGGTCCCATGTCTATCCAGCGTCAAACGACATTCAAATATTATGTTGTATTTGCATGAATATAGTTAAATTCATTTTGGCTTCTTTTATCTCTTTGTGTCCCTGAATGCTAGTAATACGTGAATAGGTTGGTTTAGAAAGTTGTAAACATTAATTATCACATGTTCTGCTTTGTTACGATATATTGGTGGTGAGATTTTTAAGTTTTGTTGCGAGTGGAAACAGAATCTGCTATAAAACTGTATTTTTTATTAGCGCCACTTCCTTTTTTAATGAAGAAATTAACATATGAGCATTAATTGAGTGGGAATATGATAATATTTCTTAATTCAGATTAATATGATTTAATATAGTTAACACATAACTTTATTCTTTTCTTATTTGATCAAGGATTTCAAACTAAATTCTTGTAGTGGCCTTGTGCACCAAAATTCACACCACTAGTGGTTTTTTTTTTCATGAAACAAAATGAGTCGCATATATAGGGTACTGCTACTACAGTTACTGTGGGAAAATATTGTCTTTAGAAATTTAGGTAGAAGGTAGATTTTAGCGATGGCCAAGTCTTTTAGTTGTACTGCATATTTTTAACCTCTTGGCACAACTTAGTGCAAAAGATCAATATTAGATGTGAGTTTAGTTTTGATTTAAAAAAATATAATATAATTTAGTTTGATTCAATTTAAAAGTATTATAAAATTTGAAACAAACTGAAAAATAACGTTCAAGAAAACATCAGCTTTAAAGTTGTGCAAATATAATTGGCATATTTAAATCTTAAAAACTTTCAATATCATGTTTCTTAATTGTAATACGTATAATTGTTTATTTTTTATGGATTTGTTATGTATGAATTTAATTATGATAGAAGTGTATCAAGATTTTACCATGATTAGTTCTGATAATGGAAGCAAACATGATATTAATGTACACCATTTCATAGAGCCACATGAAGGAATGAAGTTTGAATCGTTTGAAGATGCATACAACTACTAAAAAGGGTATGTAAAGAAGAAAAGTTTTAGTTTTCGTATGGGTCGTATTAATAAATCTAGAATCAATGGCTTGATAACTAGTAAAGAGATTTTTTGTTCAAAGGAAGGATATCAAGCAAAAAAACTATGCTAAAAAGGAGAAAGATGGTCTTGCACCACAAGATGAAACAAGGATTGGGTGCAAAGCAATGATACTTGTAAAGAAAATGGAAGATAAATGGATTATTTATTAAATTTTGAGAGATCATAATCATGTACTTTTTTCCCCAAGAAGTTCATAGTTTCTTCGAGTGCATAAAAAGAAAATGTCAGTGAAAAAAAAACTTATTGATGTGTTTGATGATTCTAGTAGGCCCTATCAAAATAACATGGGTCTTATGTATTGAAAGTGGTGGGGTTGATGTTGTTGGACATAGTTTACGAGATGTTATGAGTTACTTAAGTAAAAAGAGACAAAGACAAATGGAAAAGGAGATGCCTAATCAATGTTGACATATTTCAAGAGTTGCCAATTGAAGAATCCTAGATTCTTTTATGCCCTTCGAATGGATGCAGAAGGACGATTAATTGTTTTTGGGTTGATTCAAGGTCCAAAATATCATACAATATTTTGGTGATGTTGTGACTTTCAATCCAACATACTTAACAAATAGATATAAGATGTCTTTTGTTCCATTTACTGGAGTAAATCATCATCAACAATCTATACTTTTTGGATGTGCCCTATTATGGGATGAAACTGAAGAAAGTTTTGTTTGACTACTGACAACTTGTTTGGAGGAAATGTGTGGAGTTCATCCTAAAACTATTATCACAGACCAAGATGTTGTTCTCACTAAAGTAGTGGCAAAGGTGTTTCTAGAGGTTAGTCATCATTATTGTATGTGGCACATCCAGAAAAAAGTGTTAGAGCACTTGAACCATGTTTATCATGCTCATGATGAATTAAAAAATATTTTTTACAAGTGCATTCATCAATCTTTCACTATTGAAGAATCTGAATATAATTGGGAAACAATGATAGTTCAATATCAGTTGCAAGATAATAAGTGGTTGAAGAGTATATACTCTATTTGAACAAAATGGATTCCTGCATATGTATGTTTAGGGTTTAGGGTTTAGGGTTTTTTAAGGATTCCTGCAAAATGGATTCCTGCATATGGATTCCTGAATAAGATTTTTAAGGATTTTTTGAATTCAAGTACTCTATTATACAAGTTTGTCACCCAGTATGCGAAGGCTCTTAATGATCGTTATAATAATGAAAGGGAAAAGGCGTTCAAGAAAATGAATTCAAAAACATCTTTAAGAACTTTTTGTCCTATTGAAAAAGTAGCTTAAAAAATTTATACCAGAAAAATGTTTTAAAAATTTCAAGGTGAGTTGCTTGTTTGTCAAAAGTTTATTGCAAAAAAAGATAATTTCACAGTAGATGTGTGTTCATACAAGATTCATGAAATATACAAGGAGAAACCAACTTACAATGTGACTTTTCATGTTAATTCAAAAGAACCAAGTTGTAATTGTCATCTGTTTGAGTTTTTGGTAATCCTCTGTAGACATGTATTAGTAGTTTTCATAAAGGAAGATGTTTGCTCTCTCCCCTTGCAATATATTCTATGGATATGGAACACTAATGCTAAGGAGAAATTTCAAGCATTGGCCACCAATGAATTAAAGGGAGGCGTTAATGAATCTTCTAGCACCACCTCATTATTTAATAATGTTATGGTTGAATGTCTTGAACTATCTGAAAAAGGTTCACGATCCAAAAAACACCATGATGTTGCAATTAAATATGTGAGAAAGGAAATTGGAGAATTGGATCTACTAGAGTCCATGGAGTTATGTAAAAAGTTTGGTAATTTGAAAGATGAAGTTGTTCCAAATATCTCCAATGATACTATAACTTTGTGTGATCCTCTAGTTCTGGGAACTAAAGGGTGTCCACAAACTTTGAGAATGAAAGCTAGCTTGGAGTTGTTTAATAAAGGTTGTTCTAGTTGTGGTCATTGTAAGAAGAAAGGTCATAATAAACACAAATGTCCAAGTTTAAACCAACTAAGGTACCGTTAATGCACATGTTCACAATTATTTTAATGATTTTATACCTTAAATCCATGTATTATTAAGTTTTGATTTTCATTTATACTATATTGAGCTAAATATGTGACACATTATACGCTTTAGTGTGATATAGTCAATGGTTAATTACCAAACTCTAATGGTGAAGCTTCTACTATAGTTAATTCAAAGGTATTACCATTTTATTTGAATTCCTTTATCACAATTTTATTCTAAAAATATTATTGTTAATTCAATATTCTATGAAATTATGGAAGAATAACAACTACTTTGAATGAGGTTCCAACATATTCAAGGGAATGACTTGGTAGAAGGAGAAATACTTTGAAGAAAAACCACACTTGCTTTAATTAGTGCAACTTTTGAAAATTTTTGTGTCTTTTTTTTATCTTTTTAGTCCTTATTCAATTCTAGTGCTTTCTAGGAATAAATTCTATTAGTTGGGCTTAGCTTCCTTCTTTACCTTTAATTCTAGTTTTGTCCCTATTACATTCTTTCTAGTGTTGTCTTTACTTACTCTTTCCACTTGGACTATGTGCTATTCTTGTGGTGTTTTTCTTGTTTTTATTTGCTTCTAATCTTGTTTCTTGGATTGCTTGGTCTTGTGCCACTTTTCTTGTAGAGAAGCGTTGGATTAGAGGCCTTCCAAAAGGGTAGCATATTAAGGAAGTGTTGAAAAAGCAAAGAAGGACTTGATCAAGTAAAGAAGAAAGGCAAGAGCAAACATTTTTGAGAAAATCTAGGAGCAAACTTTTTTTTTTTACTTGCTTTCTTGTTTAATTCTTTGTACTAAAGGCCCTTTTCTAGGAAGTGTTGGATTCGCTAAGGGTCACTTCCTTTGGTTTGTATTAGATCATTAGATTTTCATTTTTTAGGTGTGAAGTAGGAAGTGGTATACCTCTTTATACCTTAGGAGCACGTTTAGGTCCTTACTTTTGTTTTTATTTTTCATTTACTTGCTTTGGCGCTTTAGATTAATGTATTGAGTCCCAAAGACTCTTGAACTATTAGATGAGAAACAAAAAGGGTGAGATGAATGTTTAAAGTTCTAGTTGTTCCCCTACCTTATACTCAAACTTATATTCTATCTCATACTACAATTGTGAGAGAGAAGTAAAAGAAGAGAGAGAAAGGAGAGAAACAAGAAAAAGAAGAGAGAAGAGAAAAAGAAACAAGAGAAAGAAAAGAAAGGGAGAAAAAGAGGAAAACAAGATAATAAAAAGAAAGAAAAGAAAGGGAAAAAGGGAGGAAAGAAAGAGAAAAAAATAAAAGAAAAGAAAGAAAAGGGAGAAGAGAAATAAAGGAAAGAAAGAGAAGAAAAAGAAAGAAAAGAAAGGGAGGAGAGATAAGAGAGAGAGGACAAAGAAAGGAAAGAAATATGGAAAAAAAGAGAGGAGTATTGGGAAAGAGAGAAAAGAGAAAGAAAGGAAAAAGAAAGAAAAACATAAATAAAGAGAGAAAGAGAAAGAAAAAGAGAGGAAAAAGAAAGAAAAAAGACTATTCAGAAAGATAAAAGAAAAAAAGAGAAGAGTATTGGAAGGAAAGCGAGAAAGTGTGGGAGGAAAGAGATAGAAAACATATACTTGCCCTTCTAGAATTAATAAAAGAAGAAAAAGAAATAGAGATTGGTAGGAAGAAGGTTTTTAAGGAAGACTTGCCTTTGACTTAAAAGGAGGATCTTAACATAGAAAAATCTTTCCATCATTCCTTAAAAAATGCTTAAGTTGACATTGAGATTGTGCCAAAAGTTTTTTAGCACATTGAACCACAATCTCAAGTTCAACTTGAGCATAAGGTTACATTGAACACTTCCATAAGTGTTAGACTTGAGTCATTACCTATTGAGATCAAAGAAGAATCGCAAGTTCCAACTTTGCAAGAAGTTGAGACAGAAGTAATCCTTCAAGAAGATTGCTCCTTGAATTACAAGGAAGATCTTATTCAAGAAACTTCTCTCTTAGAGCAAGTAGGAATTGAGGTTGTCCCCACATCCTTTGAGAACAATGAATCACAACCTCAAGTAACAACCACATTTAAGCAAGAGATTAAGCACCAACCTTTGCAAAACTATAACCAATCTAAAGTTCAAATCAAAGAGACCATGCAAGAATGATCCACCCCTAAGCCCACTACTTTTTCTTGGGGTGAACAAGACAAGTTTTACTTGGCATTCTTGGAAGAGTGATTCAATGCACAAAGGAAAATCTCACCACTCATTTCAAAACCTTTGAGATTAGTACTTAGTGTATTATGAGTAAATTGGGGAATTGCTGTGTGGAGGCACATGCACAACAGACATTATTTAAACATTAGTGCAATCGTTCACTTCCCTAATCCTAGGGAGTCACACCATAGACTTCTCCCTTTCCCCTATACCTATATGTCTCCACCTGCTTACTACATTACTTATCTTTGCACGATTGGAAGAAGAGGAAGAAAGACTTCTAGATTTGAGGTCAAATCCTCTCCAAGGGGGAAAAGACGAATCAATCCCACCTAGCACGAAACTTAGCTAGGAAGAATAGAGGAAGGCATGGCTAGGATGAAGCTCATAGGAGAAGTCTTAGGCCATAGTCTGATAATTAGTTTAAATATTTGTTGTATTTTGTTTAGAAATTAGGTGGGTGCATGTAGCATTTTTTTAGGCCTTTGTATTTTGGCCAATTTCCCTTGTATTTGGGCATGAAGTGCCATTAGTTATTTGTGTGGAGTGTAAGTTAGAAGATGGGCCTTTTTGTTAGGCAAGTGAACGTGTGGTTTGCTTCCCACACTCCCTTATTTCATTTCCACACCTTTTTAACGTATACATATGCATGAGTAGCATATGGACCCACATGTTCCCTCCATGTCGCGCCACTTTCATTCTTTCTCCTAGGTGACATCTACTTGTCTCTTAATTTAAATTTGAATTTAAATTAAGGGAACTAGACCCACAATATTAGGATCTAATGTCACATGAGGAAACATAGATCCACTAATTTAGGGCCATGTTTGGATCTAACTTTTATCCTCACCCTAACCTAAGTTGGACGTCCATTCTTCTTTCCCTTGTCTATAAATAGCACTCACTGTCCTCTTGTAAGACAACTTTGATGAATATACATTTCTCTTTCAGAGGCTAATTGTGAGTGTCTTGTTCTCTCTAAATTGTGAGAGTTCTTCTATGACTTTTATCAAGGGTTCCTTCTCTTGTGGCGAACTTCTACCAAACATGGCTTATCTTCTATGAAGTAGCACCTAATCACCCACCATTTCTGGTCTCTCCACCTCCATCTTCACCAAGGAACCTTACAAGAAGAAAGATCATCGGAGGAGAAATCCAATATTGCATCACTAATAGTGATTCGAAATCCCCTATCGAACTCGATAGTATCCAAATCGATAGGAATGGTGAAAATATGTCGCAAAAAAATCTCTTCTATTAATAGTCCCAAAGGACATAATTTTAATTCAATCATGGTTGAATGTTTTGAAGGATCCAATTGTTGGAGTTGATCAGTCGTTAAATTGGTAATGGTAGCGAACGAAAGAAGCATACAACAACTGAGGACCACAACGATTCACAATTAGAATTGTGAATGTTAAAGTCACGATGAAGCAAAATTCACCTTGTAGTCCAAAAGTTTATTAGTTTTTATAAAATTGTGAATTTCTTGGAGTTGCTTGAAACTTCTCCCATTTGAGTAAAATTAGAGGAAAATTGCTTAACGATGATATGACATAATGAGGACCACAAGACACATTTTTTTATGCATCAAGCAACTCATGAGAGTGGCTCCCATTGGAGTTGTTCTAATTTAACAAATCTTAGCTGTCAAACCATGCATCCACACGTGGACTTCATGTCACATCTTGTTTAAGAGGTTTTCAAGTGACTTGGTCTGCCAAACAAGAATTAGATATAATCTTAGTTGTCGAACCATGCATCCACCTTGATCCACTGTCTCAACTAAAGCCACCTCAGCCCATGGTCCAAAAAACAACACAATAAACACCCCGCCAACCCAGCTTGGAGCCAAATTGATATAATCTTAATCACCCTCCAAGCTCCAAGATACCTCATAATCTATTATACGATATTCCTACTTAGGATCCCATGTATCCCACAATAACAACTATCAACTCAAAAGATGTAACTTCTCCTTTGAGATTGGTGCATGATAAAACCTTAGTCGCCTTAGGTTTTACAAAAACATACAAAAGTCCCCCTAATGTACCATAGGGTTGACCTCGGATTGAATCACAAGGAAACATGCATGCAATGATCGTTTCTGGCTAGTTCTAATATTTTTTTCTTTTTTTAACATATTACCAATCGGGAGTTTTAATTGTAGAAAGAAAAAGAAAAAGAAGTAAAAAAAGAAAGAAAATTCGTAGGAAAGAAAGAACAAATTCGCAGGAAAAAGAAATTTGCAGAAACAAAAAAGATTATAGACAGACAATTTGCAGAAATTTAAGAATTTGCAGAATGAAAGAACTTAGAATCAGAATTAAAATTGAAAGCAAAAATTGAAAACAATGACAAGTTGGAAAATAGGAATTAAGATACTTAGAACCAAAACCAAAATTACCCCTACCCTGGCCTAACATACAAATGCCAATTCTTGATCAAGAATCATGCATGAGAAAATTGAGAGATAAGGGATTAACACAAACTTGGAGCCAAAAGAAAATCTGAATCTGGAACTGAAAATTGAAAGCTGAAAATCCTAGAGAGAAGATCTTCTCTCTACAACAATTCTCTAAAAAAACTTTTACAAAAATTCTGAAAACTGAATGAAAGTGATTGTGTCCTTCAGGTCTTCAACCCTGCTAGGCTTTTACTCACATGAATAATGGGCCAAGCAATGGGCCAATGGGCCAAAAACTAATTTACATAAAAATGCAATGCCTAAAACAAATGATCTAGATTTCTGCCCAAACTTCCAAAAATCCTAAAAATAGATCCAGGCTCAAAACGCCATGCTACAGATATCCAAATTGAAGCCCTAGAAGGCAATGCAAAAAGAATCAGACAAAAATAAGATCTACAGAAAATGTTATGGCCCAAACATTAGATAGTGTTAGGACATAAATAATGCAGAATTTACTAAAAATGAAACTTATGTATGTTTTATAAAAAATATTATTTTATGCATAAAACCTAAATCCATGCTAAATGTATGAAATAAATAGTAAAGAACACCTTAGAAGATATAGCAAGAGTATAAATGTGAACATATAAAATGAGTCATCAATGCACCTGCCCTACACAACACCTCAACCCCTAGATATACAAAGTAGAAAAGGAAGATCAAGTATCTATCTTACTCCCTATTTTTCTCCTAATTCACTTCCTGAATTGGGCGTCGAATTTTTTGTAGTACATACTTTCCCCACATATTGGAAAAGGAGTTCGAAGATCACCTCAATTGGGAAATAGGAGAGTTTGGTAAGAATATTTGGCAGTTTTCTCATGGTTCTCACTAGCTCATAATTGAAACCAGGAGCAATGTCTCTAGAATAACCATGGGAGACATCACCTAACACTATTTATAGGCTTTCTCTGACAGAGATAAGGCCATACCTCTCCCATCACCTATCGTCCTCATAAACTAACTCAATTGCCCTAGCAAGCTAGCGTCAAGATGACAATGAGCCCTTCCGCAACTTCATCAATCGGTTCGCCAAAATTGTTGTCAAAATGCACGATCTCAAGTTTAGTGTAGCCTTATCTTCCATAATTATCACTCTCAAGCTTAAGTTTATTTTAGGGACTATGACATAAGATCTCATCAGAATAAATCCCTATGGTGATTGGAACCCTAACTTACTTATTGACTACCATCTCCCCTTACTCATTGAGCCATTGAAGTTTATAAGGTTTTGGATGGGGAAGTGGAGTCAAGGCCAACTTTTCAACCAAGCTAGAGCTACAACAATTACAACATGACTCACTGTCAATAATGAGAGAACATATTTTTTCATTAACTTTGTATCTAGTATGAAAAATTTTCTTCCTTTGAGGCTGGGTCAGCTCCAAAGGTTGGCTTCCAAGAAGCCTTCAGATCATTAAGAGGTCCCCCTTAATGCATAAACATCTTCACAATTTGAAAATGATACATGATCCCCCTCTTCCTCACTCTCATTGGAGGAGGAAGGTGAGATACTCTCACTACTATAAATATCTAGGCCCTTCATGATCATGGTATTTTTGTTAGGGCATTGAAAGCCAATGTGGTCTCTCTCTAGACACTTAAAGCACTTTATATTACTGTGTCTCTTTTGAGAGCCATTAGTAGGGTTTTTTTCTCTATATGGGATGTGTTATGCTCTTTGTGATGCTTGGGTTCCTTTTTGGGGGAACTCTTAGAGGAATTTCCCTTAAACTAGTCCCTTGTGGTATAGGGTTGAGAATATCTTTTTATTCTTTTTCTTTTTAATTGATTCTCATCCCTAATACAAAGTTGAACTAGCTCATCTAGGCTTGAGTATATGAAGAGTTCCACTTTATCTCTTATTTCTGGACTCAACCCACACAAGAACCTAACCATGGCAGCATTGGGTTCTTCTCTAATATTCGCTCTTAAAAGGAAGAGTTCCATCTTTTGTCTATACTACTCATTGCTCATGTTTTGTTACCTTATCCTTTGGGATTTATCCAATAGACCTCTCTTATAATAAAAGGGAATGTGCTTTCTTCTCATAGCACTTCTTAAAATCATTCCAATACTTAATTTAAGGCTTATGAGTTTAGGCTTTTTCTTTGGTTAGGTCATCCCACCAATGGAGGGCATGCCTTTGGAAGCTAAGGGTTGGCAATGGAACTTTTCTATCTTCTCTAATTTAATAACATTTGAAGAGTTGTTCTACCTTGACTTCCTAGTTAAGATAGGTTTCCACATCTTCGCTCCCATGGAAGGGAGGAAGGTCAATATTTTTCTCCCTAGGATGGGGCATATGGTCATGCATGGAAGAATGGGATTGATTTCTCCTTCTAGGCCTATCTTCATAATTTTCTTCCTCACTATCACTTCTTTCTTTAGAAGGAGAACCTATGACTATACCTTTCTTTTTTCTTTCCCACTTTTCTTCCTCTTCTCTCCTCTTCCTTTCATCTCATATTTTCTTCTTTCTTTTTCTTCTTTTCTTTTGCTTGCATACTCATTTTTTATTCCCTCTTCCTCTTCTTTCATTTGTCTTCTATCTTTCATTTCTCTCTTTTCTTGTTCTTTCTCTTTTCGTTTTTCTTCTTTCTCTATTATTCATCTTTCTTCTTTTTCTTCTCTCTTTATTCTCTCTACTCTCATCCACTCTCTAAAGTCCATGGTTAAGTTTTCAAGAGAGTTATCCTTAGAATTTCTTCTTTGGTTAACACTCTTGCTAGATGAAGTAATAGTGTGTGAGTGATGAGACATAGTGTGGAGATCCTAAAGTCCTAGGGCTAGGCCGACTTCAAGCAAAGACTCTCCTCCCTTAAGTTTTCTCTTCTTATTAGGAAAAATGAGTCTTTGGAACTCAAGCCTATCTATACAAATTGAACAAGTAAAGTAAAGCAAGAATTAAAGAGTGTAGGGATTCTATAAGGCGTGCTCCTAGAAGGCATGGAAGGTGGGGTACCAAATCCTCTTTCACACCTTATTTATGAGAGATTACTAAAAAATTAAGCTATTACAAAAAAATGGAGTGATCCCTTAGGAACTCAAGCCTATCTACACAAATTGAACAAGGAAAGTAAAGCAATAATTAAAGAGTATAGGGATTCTTTAAGGCGTGCTCCTAGAAGGCATGAAAGGTGGGGTACCAAATCCTCCTTCACACCTTATTTATGAGAGACTACTAAAAAATTAAGCTATTACAAAAAAATGGAGTGATCCCTTAGGATGTCAACACTCCTAAAAAGAAATACAATCAAATGAAAAAGATAAGTTGTTTTTTGGTCTTCAACTCCAACTCCTCAAGTGAACCTCATGCTCTTGCCTTCCTCCTTCGATGCTATCCTTGTGCTTTTGATCAACTCTTCCTAAGACACCACCCTTGCAGTAAGCTTCACTTCAAGCTCTTCACTCCAAGTGGCACTTTTCACCTCAAGAAATTCCAAGGAAGAATAGCGAATAGAGGCACAAGCAAAAGCAAGAAAAGATCACAACCAAGAGGACCATTATCCAAGTGGATAGAAGAATTTTCGACAAGACTAGGAAGATTAAGAAGTAAAACAAACTAAAATTAAGGTATAGAAAGAAATAAGCACACAAAGGAGTCCTAGAATGACACTAGAAATGAATTACAAACTACTAAAATAAACTCACAAAACACTTCATGGATTGCATATTGAGAAGCAAGTTGGTGCAAGCAAAGATTTAATTCCAAACAAGCACTTATCACTTTGTTTTACCAATCAGGTTAAGCACATCTAATAATATTTTTTTTGTATTTTTCTTTTGACTATTTCTCTTGTTTTTTGTATTTTGCTTTTACTTTTTTTTTTATCAATCGTAGATGTACCTAACTACTAAAATTGTTTTTGCACTTTTGATTCACAAACACAGGTAATAAGCGCTTATACTAAGCTAAGCAATTGCACCAAATTAGCTAAAATGATGAAGCAAACCAAGAAGTTTAGCAACATTTCAAAATGGCCTAAAATTTAGATGTGGTTAAGAGTGCTTTTAGGACAATGTTTTAGGTCAAATTTGGATCAATTTGATGGCTAAAAAATGCTCCAAACATCAAGCCAAAACTCAATACAATTGCACACACTTCACTAATAGGCACAATACAAAAGGCTACTAGAAATTTAAGACAAGTGCAAGAAATTAAGAGGATGAAATTGAGCTGAAAAATTAGGAAATATTTTTGGATTATGCTTGATCTAAAAAAAAGCACAACAAATCTCAAGAGACTTATATTAGAGGTGATCCTCTAAGAAGCTCAATTTCAAGAGTGTTTTTAGAAGCTTTTTGTGAAAAGAAAAAAAGGCTAAACCTAAGGAAATTTTAACATGACATAGCAAGGATTGAAAATGACTTAAATTTGAAAAATACACAAGATTATAAACCACAAAAAATCACCTAAAAATAGAGTAAAAACAAAGTAAGGAATGTGCATGGACTAGCCAAAACTGAGCACCACTAGGCTGTGTTTTTTGCAAATAGCTATGTTGATTTGATAGCTCAATTTCTTAGGCACCAAACCAAGCACATAAACACAAGAAATAGGCTAAAATAACGATAGAAGATGAACCCAAAATGCAACAGGTGATGCAATGAAAAGAACAAACAAATTGCACTGAAAAGAATTGGATGGAAGTGTAAGAATTGGAAAATAAAACTGCTAAACAAGACAAGTAAAGAAAATGATGAAACAACTCAATTCTACGGAACAGAAACTAGCATGGAAGCAAAGGAAGATGATACACAAAAAAATAAAGGAAAAGGATGAAGAATCGTGACATTTAGAAGGATGTTGCTCAGATCACCACATGATGCATCCTTCCCTAGATGCTAAATGCCCAAAATCTAATCCTTGTAAGGTCCTTGAGCAATGGTGAATGAAGGAGAATTGGAATGAAGGTAGAGGCACCACAATTGGATTAATAAGCATAAAGTGGTGGTGCTTGCCACAAGGGAATGAACCCTTGATAAAAGGGCAAGAAGATACTCAAAAGTAAAGAAAGAAATGGACACTCAGGAAGAAGCAACAAGCTCTCAATTTCATAAACTCAAGTGTAAAGAAATACATGAGGTAGGAAGGTCAATTTATAGCTGGAGAGCGGAGAGTGGCCGTGAGAATTTGGAGGGAGATCCAAGGAGGAGCCAAATCAAATAATCAGCACATGTTCCTACAATTATGTATCTTAGATCTAACTAAGTGTCATGTATGATGTCATGTGGCAATTATTTGAATTTGGATGTCTAAGGAGGGAACAAAGGCCCCAACTTGTCTCCTCCATGCTTCATGTGCTAACTAATTGGGTTTTAATTAGCAAAGAGGGGGTGTGGTTAATAAAACAACCTACCAACACCTCTAATAGCCCAATTAGTTTATACACTCCACAAAAAGACTAGGCATACTCCCCAAGTCCTGAAATCACGAAAATGAGGGCCAAAATACACGGCACAAAAATAAAGGAACATAAGGACTATGGCATAAACTCTATGCGCATAAGAAGGTGAGGTCTTCCTCCATCAACTCTAGGCATATCCTCCTTTATCCCCTTAGCCATGATCCTAGTAATAGGTCCCTTACTAAGGAGGGATTGTGAATTGTCGTGTGTATCTGCTTCTACCAAAATGTGTTTAATGCATCCTGAAATCTACATTACTGAAATGTTCGTTAGCACATGTTTGAATTCTAGTAAGTCACAACCTTCAAATTCTATTCCTAATCATATTTTAATGATTGAAAAAGTTGAAGCAGAGATTCCAAACCGAACCATGCAGGAATCAGATGTAGACGACAATAGTGATTTAAAACTAAGTAATTCTACAAGTCATTGCAATACTAGTGTCTCAAAAATGTGTGGCACAAAGAGGCAAAATTTTTTAGACAATAAATATTCTAGTTCACTTACAAATGTAGACATAAATATTAAGTGATTAGAAATACTGAAATTACAGAAGCAGTTATCATTGATAGTGAATGTAATAACTTCACTTTGGATGAAAGGAATCAAGATCGGTCTATCTACTAAAGCAACAATGAGGAAGTTGCTTTATCACCTGTTTCATTGGTAAATCAATCTACTCTTGCATCTACAGATGGAAGTTGTGAAAATCCATATAATTATTATACCGTAGAAAGGATGAGTATTCCTATTTTCATAGAAAAGACAACTGAGGAAAAAATTGATTCTTCTAAGTGAAAAGGACAAGGAACCTCTGAAAGAAGTTTGTGAAGTTCAAAGAAAGCTTTATTCTTCTATAGACTTGCATAATATTATAATCTTGGATGCAGAGGGGAATATGTTGAAGAGTTGAATGATGAAATGCTTCCAAAGTTTCATCAGAATTAGGATGTTCTAAACTTTCAAGGAAACCTTGTTTGAACAATCGTCTTGCCTGCTCAATCTTCTCTTGGAGGTCGAAGGGTATTACTTACTTGGCCCCACGATAGACACCAAAATATACTGCAAAAATGTGAGGCTACAAATATTTTCCATAATAGCTAAAATGTAATTACATATATTAGTAGGTACCAATGTCTGAATATCATTATCCATTCTGATTGCATGCTAATCCTTTCAGTAGACAGAGTTGGTATATGAGGGTATTATATACTGGAATCCATGAATTCGATTTGATTTTAATAATATTAAACACACCACTCTTTGTCGTTTGCTTTAGTTTCCGACAAAGACATTTTGAAAGATAGATAGAATAGAATGGAAGAAGTGATAGGTCTCTTTCTTACCTGCATAGATTGGTAGGGTATCAATGTCTAAATGTGTCTCTTTCGTTGGCTTCCAATCCTAGTAAAAGAAACTTGACACTTCTAGTGGGCACAAGGTGGGTACCAGCAATGACACTCGAATACTCAAGTCAATGTGAGCTCAACCTTAGAACAGGTAAAAAATGTTATCAAATGTCAGTAAGAATAATAAATATTATTGAGTGGCGATCTCTGTACTTATTACCCTCTATTTATAGTGTTTACCTTTTTAGGTTTAGTCTTAGGTCATTAGGATTTAGATATACTTATAAAGAGTAATTTGAACCTCCCACTTTAAAATGATTAAACGCAAGTTCAGTCTGGTACAATATATATATATATATATATATATATATATATATATATATATATATATATATATATATTGTGACATAAGCCTAGTAAACAAATCAATCTGCTATTTTTTCGTTCATCCCCTTTCATCGTCATCATTATTGCGATAGAATTCTCTTTAATATTAGAAAAACATAAATACAGTTGATGCTTTTAAATTTTTTCAATTTTAAAGATTGTGTCCTCATATTTTAAAATTATGTTTTCAAATTTTAAAAATATACAAATTAGTACCCTTATGATAAATTTTTGACATTAAAAAAGTACCAATTATACGTAATAATCAACACATTTATAATAATCAGTCAATATAAAATATTCATGAAAAAAGTATCAATTACACATTTTTAAAATTTGAGATTATAGTATCATGATTTTAAAATACGAGTACGCAATGTTTAAAATTAAAAAAAAAATTGGAGGCATATTTAAGTTTATTTCAAATTGAAATATTGATACAGCAACGCCACTGACATTGATATTGCATCCAATTGGACATTTTCCCCCTATTAATTAATTCACCTAGATCACTACAATAGAGGCCTATATACGCGTTTGCGCGGAGCAATACTGCATAATTATCACAAGATCAAATGTGGAAAATGGAAATAGTGGCGCACTACAATAATAATTCTCATCACGCACGGATAAGGACGAGACAAATAACAAAATAATCGCTAAACGTCTATCAAGATTGTTTCAATTTAACTGATAATTTTCAGTTTTAATTATAAATATTAAACTTGGTTAAATATTTAGAAGAAGAATTTTATAATAATAATAATAATAATAATAATAATAATAATAATAATAATAATAATAATGTTTAGCTCTAACAAAACCATTTTTATATTTTCAATATAAAAAGGGAAAATAAAAAGATGGGAATATGCATCTAACTCCGTCACTAGAGATTGGGAAACCAAACTAACAATTCAACTGTTGTGTATGGAGGGAAAATGCTGCTCTAACAAATAAGATAAACATTTATCCACAAATCGCGAACTTAATGGGTGCCATCCCTCCGCTACATAATTAATCTCAGTTGGATAATCTTTTTAATTAGTATGTCAGAATACACTCATGTTTAATTATCGATGTAAAGATTTTTATATTCACATTAAATCACAATACTTCATTCATATATATTTGTTGATTTTACTCATTACTATTTTAAAAGTCACATAAAAATAAAAAGTCATGATTAAATGTCAGTCTTTACATTGACAGTGTATATCAATTAAACTTTATATATAATTGCAAATATATGCTAGATAAATCATACTTATTAAATTTTACGTTAAACCAAAATTTTGTGGTGTTTAATTGATATATATATATATATATATATATATATATATATTAATGAAATATATATTTTAAAATACATTAAATGACCACAATTTAATTATGTTCTTATTATTCAATAAAAATGAAAATATATTTCATAGAAAATTTAACCTTCAACATATATTTAGAATTTTTATTTTTAACTACCTTTTATTTTAAGCTTATGAAAATGCATTTTAATAAAATAGGTAATATTACTATGTCTTTGAGTTTATATATAAAAGTGACAAAAATAATTTTTAGATATAAAAGTAAAAAAAATTATACGACTTGACAATGAAGAACATAAAAACTTTACTTTAAAATCCTTATCTTGTTATCTTAGGCTTTGTCTTATGCATGGTGATTCTGGCACAAATCCACGGACATGGAATAACAAAGGTCAAATCTGAGTGATAGTGCGGGTTATAATTGATATACCCGTAATTTATTTTTCTTTTCTTAAATACAGCTTTTTTTCAATTTTAAACCTTGTTTTCTCAGTCATATAAAATTGTGACATTATCTTTTCAAATTTTAAAAATATATATATGAATTGATATATCTTTTGAGAGTACCTAATATTGATAGTTAATTGTGAATATGTTAACTCTCACGGTAAGAAATTAGATAACGTGAATTAGAGATGACAACAATACTCATATCTGTCGATACCCGCGTGATCTCACTCCAATTTTGACAATTATTACTCGGTTTGACCGGATATGGGTACGGGTATTACCCGATGTGTTAAACCGGGTATGGATGCGGGTATATGACTACCCGCCCGATACCCAAACACGTACTCGTCCTACTATAATTTTAATTATTATATAATAAGTTTAAATTTATATATTTAATTAAAAATTTTAATTCTTAAACTTTAATTTATAATTTCTTGTTATTAATTATTCTTTATATATTTTTAAAATTAAAATATAATAATAATTTAATATATAAATTTATTTAATAATAAATAAGTAAATTTAAATTGTAAAAAATAATATAAGAGGTACCGCGAATATACCCAAACTCGAAAATACCCAACGGAAATAGAGATGAAGATTAAAATTTCATACCCGTTCTTTTTATACCTTAACCCAAATCCGTCTCGCACTTTGCAAAGACAGGGAGAGTCAAATTCGCATCTACCCCGTTGTCATCCCTCCATGACACAAATTTACTTCCTAATAAAAGGGTTAATTAATAATTTAGGATTTTTGTAGGTATTATATATCAGGTTCTTTTACCATTAATATTTACGTAAACCTAAAACGTTAAATTAACCATTTTATTAAGTAGTAATTATGTGTCATATTAACTAATTTCTCACGTGACAATAAACATATATTCATCATTAGCATAAAAAATCAAAGGGGGTAATTCACACATTTTTAAAATTTGGGAGCATAATGTCACGCTTTTATACTATGAGGACACAATGTCTAAAATTAAAAATATTTGAGATCATCACTTGTATTTAAGTTTTTATTTTTCAAATAGTTTAATTAGTATGTATTAACTGTGTAAAAAAGTTTTAAACTGATGTTCAATCATAACTATTCATTTATATAATTTTAAAAGTATTAATTAGTAAAATCAATAAATTTATTAAAAATGAAAGATTTGTGATTCGTGTAAAATTGAAAATTTATGACAACTTAAGGATAAGCTCAACTGAATTTCATCACTGTTATCGTTAAAAGTTTAAAATGTTCAGTTGATAATTTTTTGTGTATTTGAAGTCAATATATTAATTATTAAAATATGGACTTTTAGTATAAACCCTAAACTGTAAACGAAAGGGACTTTTAGTTTCTAAATATGGACCTGTAATATAGCGAGCTAGTGTAAACGTGTAATGCACTACAGAGTTGCTCTGATATATAATAGGATTATATGTGCTGCAGTTTGATGCAATTTTAGTGGTGGGATTTGATTTGCTTTAGATTAATTATAAATTTAAATAAAATAAAATTAGTTTGATTTTATTTTATATTTTAAAAAAATTATTATTAATATTAAAAATTATATTGAAAAAAATTATTTTTAAAATCATATAAAAATTGACTTGTTCTTAATAAAATTACATAAAAGTGTTAATTATTAAATTTAAACTAAAAACAATTAACCTATTTAAATATCATATGTTACTAGTTGTTAATTTTTTTTATTGTATTCAAATAAATTAAATCAAATAATCTTGCTAAATTATTAATTCATTAAATAATACATATTAATTAAAAATTCTAATTCGTGATTGATTAAGTCTCCATATGGGAGAAAAAAAACCCATGAATATAGATGACAAAAAAGTCTATGTCCTCATATTAAATCCGTAAAAATACCTGCATATATAATTTAAATAGGTATCCGTCACTTATGAGTACGAGTTTTTTTTCCTACTGCTCTTTAACAGGTATGAGTATCCTAATACTTGTATCTACGAGTATCTGCTACCTACTAAATTGAACTACTATACATATTTAATTTAAAGTAGATAATATTTTTTTAAAATACATTAACTTAAAATATTAATTGTCAACCTTTATTGTTATTAATGTTATTGTTTTATAAAAATTAATAATTCATAGAATTATTTTTTATAAAAATCTTGGTAATGTAAAACGAATATTCTATTTATGTTAAATATTATATATATATATATATATATATTATATTATATTAATATATTTGTATATCCAATTAATCTTGTAGAAACTTATTAATATAATTTTATTTCTAGATTTTTAAAAAATAAATTATTTGTTTGATAAAACTTCAGCTAAAAAATAATATTTTTGAAAACTATTCGTGGATATCCGTGGGTATTGAAAAAACTTGCAAGTATTTTTACAACAGGTAATCGATAGTTTTAAGGGAATACGAATATTTTGTGACGGGATGGGTAGTGGTAGGCATTATTATACCCGCTCGAACTTGTTACCACTCCTAGTCATGAGTTTGAATTTCTCTATTAATAAAGCTAACATACTAACAACTAACTTTTGTTTATTAAAAAAAATATTAAGTCCAACTAAGAGAAAGTTAGGAAATAATGAATAACTTTATATATTTTTTTTCCATATTTGCTAAAACAACTAAAAATGAGTGGTTTGACTTGGTTTGGTGCAGATTTAAACAAAACCGCATAATCTAAAAATTACGAAAATCAAACCACCCCAAATTAAATCACAAATTACATGTAAATCGCAAATTATGTAAACCAAACCACGTTATTTAAAAATTATGAAAATAAAACAATTCCAAATAAAATCGATTTTTTTA
This sequence comes from Psophocarpus tetragonolobus, assembly GCA_037954015.1. Taxonomy (NCBI): domain Eukaryota; kingdom Viridiplantae; phylum Streptophyta; class Magnoliopsida; order Fabales; family Fabaceae; genus Psophocarpus; species Psophocarpus tetragonolobus. Next base: position 6,154,250 of record CM075688.1, read on the forward strand.
TTTTAGTTTTTTCAATTTGATTTTCAGTTTTCAACTTCAATACTCCTAACATACAATACTATTTCATTTGGATGAAAATCTCTATCTCCAAATCATATATAATTTTTTGTCTCCACCAATGATAAAATGACATATCAATTAATGATTTTTTTCTATTATAAATTATCTTCCATGGGAACAGGAAACTAGACAGGTTAAGGACACAAAATCTCTATCTGTCTTGTTTAATTTACACAAATTAAAAACAGTAATAAATACATGAAAAAGATGGGTATTATTACCAAACTAATATTAGTATTACCATAAAAAGATTTACTGTCATTAGTTTACGAGGAATGTAAATTGAAAAAAGCAATTAATTTGACACAATTTTTTTCTCAAATAATTCTCATTTTAGAACACACATTGTCAAGCTTTACTGCAGCCATAAATGTTGTTTTTATATATTTTTTACATACTTCATTAATGTTGTAACTGGTTCCTACCTCCACTTTTAGTTATCAAATATACGGTGGTTGGCATAAAAAAAAAAATTTCCTACATATTAACAATATCTTGAAATGGAGCACTTTGTGTGGCAGGAGTGGTTGATGTGTAATTGCAGTGCGCACAAGGAATAAGCATGCAATAATTCCACCATCACAGATTGTATCTTTTCTTTAACCTCTGTAGAATGCTGACACAGTTAAGCACCCAATTGCTTTATATATAATCACTTGTGAGGGTGCTTTCAATTGCCGAACAAGTACACTAGTTAAGTGCAACTAAGAGTTAACATGAAAGGAAATACACTTGTGTTGCATCTTTTCTGCACTCTTTTGCTGTTTCTTGGTGTGCAAAGGTCATCTTCAGAAGGGAATGGTAGTAAGGATGACACTAACAGTAAAGAAGTTTATATCGTCTATATGGGAGCCGCGGATTCAACTAACCCTTCTCTTCGGAATGACCACGCTCAGCTTCTCAATTTAGTGCTAAAAAGGTACTACTTATATGTAATTTCATTGATTTGATGATATGTTTGCAAAATTTTATTTAATTTGATGAAAGAAACATTTATGTGAAGGAATGAGAGGGCTCTAGTAAGAAACTACAAACGCGGGTTCTCAGGGTTTGCAGCTCGTTTATCCAAAGAGGAGGCAACTTCAATTGCTCATGAACCTGGTGTTGTGTCTGTTTTCCCTGACCCTGTTCTCAAGCTCCACACAACCCATTCCTGGGATTTCCTTAAATACCAAACTCACGTCAAAATCGACACCAAACCAAATGCACTTTCCAATTCTTCTTCCTCCTCAAACGTTGTCATTGGCATCTTAGACACAGGTTATCAATAATCATATTCACCCAATATGTACAAGTTATTTATTAAGGGTTAAATATATTCTCATCACGTACTAAATATCTGCATGATTTCATCATTTTATATATACGAAAACATTTCATCAGGTATATGGCCTGAGGCAGCAAGCTTTAGCGACGAGGGTATGGGTCCTATTCCATCAGGTTGGAAAGGCACATGCATGAAATCACAAGACTTCAATTCCTCTAATTGTAATAGGTACATAAAGTTATATATTAATGTGAAGCACACACCAGAAAGATAGGAAAGGAGAAAAATTAAATAAATAAAGGTGAATGGTGTCATTATTATTATTATTAAAATATAAAAGTGATTTCCATAATGATAAATGAATAAGTTAGTTTGAATTAAGGTTTTTCCAATAGTTATTGATGGTCCCAGTAGAGTAACGGTTAGCTTTTGATATCTGATTAGGAAGCTAATTGGCGCAAGATTTTACACGGAGGCTGATGGAGACGACGATGATGGGAGTGACAACACAGCAAGGGATTCGGTGGGGCATGGGACCCACGTGGCGTCAACAGCAGTAGGTGCCGCCGTGACAAACGCATCCTTCTACGGTCTGGCAACTGGGAGCGCAAAGGGTGGGTCCCCAGAGTCAAGATTGGCCGTTTACAGAGTGTGTACTAACTTCGGCTGTCGTGGCTCAGCCATTCTCGCCGCCTTCGACGACGCCATTGCTGACGGAGTCCATGTGCTGTCGCTGTCGCTCGGTGCATCCGGATTCCGACCCGACTTGACCACCGACCCCATTGCCATCGGCGCCTTCCATGCCACGGAGGCCGGTATCCTCGTCGTCTGCTCAGCCGGGAATTCCGGACCAACCTCCCACACTGTTGTCAACGACGCCCCTTGGATTTTAACCGTTGCTGCTTCCACCATCGATCGGGATTTTCAGTCCAACCTTGTCTTCGCTGCTAACAAAACCATCACGGTACCTTTTAACTATTAACCATTTATAATCCTCTGGATTATCAAAAATAAATAATATAAACTAATCCTCATGACTTAATCACAATAACGTTTGCACCTTGTTTTATACAAAACAAAAACAAACACGCTCAGAATTTTGAAAAAGTTACTAAATTATTATTATTATGGGCCATGCAACTTGAATCTGCATCAACTGCGGATAATTAAAAATCAACAAGTAGTGTAACCGATGATTTTTTGTTTTTTTTTGTCGTGAGACTAACAAATGACTTTATGAAGAAAGCAATTTCTCATCTTTCAATCATCTTGTGGGCCCAAAAAACAATTATTCTTTCATCCAAGTTTCCAAATTTTTCATACCTTTGTTTTAAGTGGTGGGGGAAAGAAGCATCTTCCTAGGTTTAGTTAGAACTAACTATAATGTATTGACAAGTTTTATGTCGTGCTTTTAATTTTTTAATTGAAAAAGTTTCAGATCATATAAAAAAGAATCCGAAGAATAAAATAATTCATTTAAAGATTTTGCTATTAGTGTTTTAAAGGTAATATTAGTTAAAGAATATTGAATACTTCATATTCTATTATGTGTTATTAATTACTTAAAAATATTAAATTTTTTTATATTCTCATCAAAATTTTCTATTTTTATTTTGAATAAGAGTTATGCGCCATTCAATCATCACAATTTTTCTATTTCTATTTTTAAATAAATTTATTGATTTTGATAACAATTAATGTTGTGCTTTATTCATCATGGTTTCAGGGACGAGCCATAAATTTCTCTCCTCTTTCAAATTCTCCTGACTATACAATTGTATATGCCGAGTCTGCCAAGACGAGTAGCGCCACCTTAGCTGAAGCAAGGTAGGCAAAAATTTCTAAACTACGAAAAAACTAACAATAGATCAGAAAGTGAAACACCTTAATTAAGGGTTTATAATTGAACAACTTAAAATCAACAAAGGAATAAACCTGTGTTCCATTAGTTATGGTAAAACTGAAAACCTCTCAGCAAATTTTTAAATCATTTGTTAAATGCAGACAATGCCAGCCAGATTCATTAGATGAAAATAAAGTGAAAGGAAAGATTGTTGTTTGTGATGGAAGAAATGAGGATGAATCTTCAACTAGAGAAAAAATTGACATGGTAAAAATAGCGGGAGGAATAGGTATGGTTCATATTTCTGACGAAAATGGAGCATTAGCAGGGTACTATGGAGACTTCCCAGCAACGATTATAAGCTCGAAAGATGGTGCTGCAATTCTCCAGTTTCTTAATTCAACCACGTAAGGATGACTCTCAATTAACTAATATTTATAAAGCAAATATTAATTTTTTTAATTTTAGAATTTGCTTTAAATCTTGTTTGAAATTGAGATTGACCAAAACGTAATTAATGTAATTGTTTGGGCATATAACGTTATAGCAATCCCATGGCAACAATTCTACCAACAGCTACAGTTGTTGATTATAAGCCTGCTCCCCTGGTGCCAAACTTCTCCTCAAGAGGGCCGTCAACGCTTTCAAGCAACATTCTCAAGGTATGATAAACAATGATATAAACTATATATCGTAGCTGGTAGCTGGTAGCTGGATTCTTATGCTAAACAAAACTTGCTTTCTATATAGCCTGATATTGCTGCACCAGGAGTTAACATCCTTGCTGCATGGATTGGAAATAGCGAAGATGAGGTTCCTAAAGGAAGAAAGCCATCACTATACAACATAATCTCAGGGACTTCTATGGCTTGTCCTCATGTTTCAGGGCTTGCAAGTAGTGTCAAAACACGTAACCCCACTTGGACTGCCTCCGCAATCAAATCTGCCATCATGACTTCAGGTCAGCCAATTCATTAATATATAAAAACCAATTTTCTCCATATTGAACATGTCTCCTTATTTAAGCATTACTATAACTTCATTACACTGGAGTGTAATAATATATGTCATGTATCACCTCCTATCTTTTTATATATACATCCAGCTATTCAAAGCAACAATTTGAAGGCCCCCATGACAACGGATTCGGGATCTGTAGCCACACCTTATGACTATGGAGCAGGGGAAATGACAACATCTGAACCATTGCAACCAGGGCTAGTTTACGAAACCAGCACCGTTGACTACTTGAACTTCTTGTGTTACATTGGATATAACATAACCACGGTTAAAGTCATCTCCAGAACTGTCTCTGCTAATTTCAGTTGCCCCAAGGATTCAAGTTCTGATCTCATCTCCAACATCAACTACCCTTCCATAGCAGTAAACTTCACTGGCAAAGGAGCCGCAAAGGTGAGTAGAACTGTCACAAATGTTGGTGAAGAAGATGAAACAATCTACTCCCATCTTGTTGAAGCTCCTAGTGGAGTAAATGTCACAGTAACTCCAGATAAACTTCAGTTTACGAAAAGTAATAAAAAACTAAGCTACCAAGTTATTTTCTCCATAACTTTGACCTCTTTGAAAGAAGATCTGTTTGGATCTATTACATGGAGTAACGGTAAAAATATGGTTCGAAGTCCATTTGTATTAACAAAATAGTGAAGTTAAAAATAGCGAAATAAATGAAACTTAAGTTCTTTACGGTGCCTACTCTAGTCTTGATTATTTATTTATTTATTATTCATCTTTCCATTATTTTAATTCAATTAATTATAGCTTCGCCTTTTCAAATATACTTTCTTTTTCAAATATATATAGCTGAAGCTGATTATTATTAACACTCAAAATTAGTTCAGCATCCAACTCTTTTTCATACACCTTTCGCCACATCTTAATGCAAACAGAAAAAGAAAAGTGTATCTATTACTATTGCTTGATGGAAGACCCCTTTGGTCTCTCCATTTACATTTATTGGTAGGTTGCAAACTATCATGAAAATGTTAGGCCGTTTGGTGGTTTTAAATATCTAATTTTTGGAAAATACATTCTGGTATGATTACCAAACTCAAAAGTAATGAATTGTGTTTCAGTTTTTTTTAATTTACAATATTTTATAAATAAATTATTATTGTAATAGTAAAAAAATATTATTTAGTGTGATGTCATCACCCAAAAAACACTTGAAAAAGATAAATGAAAACCTTTTTTTTTATGAACTGGATTTTTCATGGGACTAGTGAACCTATAACATGAGTCATATTTAAAAGAATTTAAGAATAAAAGGTTAGAGCTATCTTAAGCTAAAAAGTCAACACTCATGTGAACTTGAGAATAATAGATACTTTTTCTTATTTAAATTTTATGTAAATATTTGAATTCTCCTTATAAATATTAGGATAATTGATTATTTTTTAGCTTTGACTCTTAATTTTAGAATCATCATAGTTTTAGAAAACTTTCAACTTTTAAATTGAAGAGTAAATAGGTTATTTGTTCTAATTGGATTCAAGTGGACTTGGGAAGTCCACTTGGGGGGCATGTCTCCTATTCTTATCCTCTTTCTACCACACATCACCATCACATGCATTGTATACTCTATGAAATGTGCATTAAGAAATCTTGCACCTTAAGTTTTGAGAAATGTGCATTATGTACTTGGACATTCAGGACAATTAACTAAAGTTAAGTTGACTAACCTTTGTTGAGTCAACCTAACCATAGGAAATCTTGCACCTTATGTTTTTTAAACATAAAGGGATTATAATAGATGGTTGTTTCTCGATTCCATCTTTATTACATAAAGGTGTATGAGATTTTCACCTCATACGGCTCCTCGCGAATGAAGCAATTCCATATATATATATATATATATATCTCGATTTAATCTAATCGATAAAATAATCTGCACTAATATTCAAATAACGGAATGAGGGGGAGTTGAGATTTCATAGAATCTCTTGATCGATTCAAAATTTTTATATTTTATTTTGATATTTAATTGAATATGCATTCTTACAAACTAAACAATTTTTTTTATCCATAGAAAAGACTAGAGAATGTTCGTATCACTCATGCATGGTTATCAAAATCATTATATGACTTATAAAATCGTACGATTTTACAAGTTCGTGGTCCCTTTCGAATTAAATCGTGAGTAAACTTGTTTTCTGAGTAAAATCAAATAAAATTATGCGAACTCGGTAAAATTGTGTGAAATCGCAAATTTAATCACGATTTCACACATACTCTAAACACCGTCGTTTTGGCGTAGCAAAAAAAATAGTTTTAGGGTCTCAAGTCTGAACTTGCATAGTTGCAGGGTTGCGTTTTTCCCATTTCTCAAAACAATCTTGGAAGCGAAGGAAGAACCAGAGTCCCTGCTTGCGCGACAATGAAGTTGCCGCCACTGCCGCCGGGCTTCCGAGAGGCCGAGAGTGATTTGCCCCCAGCTCTGAGACTTAAGAGCGTTGTGGATTACACTCAATTATGGCGCGATCGAATCGAAATCCAACGGGAGGTTGCGATAGAGGGAAGGAATGCTTGGTTAGGTTTGTGAGAATCGGAGAATGGAGAATAGAATTGGAGCAAGAGATCGAGTTCGAGTGGAAATGGCGATAGAGAGGGTAAGTGGGAAGAGTAATAGGCCAGGACCGAACGCACCATCTCAGCCTGATGAAGATGACGTGGCTCTTTCTTATTTGCGATCTCTCCTGCCACCTTCACAATTAAGACACTCAAATTGAAATTTCTCTAAATACGTGCTTCTTTTTTTCTACAATTCTCGACTTTAGATTAATAATTAAATAAATAATGATTAACAATTGAAAAATTAAAGGTGATAGATTCATTGTGTATAAAATAAAGAGGTTAGGTGATAGATTCATTGTGTATAAAATAAAGAGGTTATTAACTTTTTTTCATAAATACTTTAAAATTATATAAATAAATAACTGTAAATAAATATCAATATAAAACTATTTTATCCGAATATATTAATTCAACTCTAAAATGAAACATTGAAATTTGATTCATTTATGTCAACTAAAAACTATTTTATATATCATTATATTACACATTATCTTACGGGTACAATATTTTTAATTATTAATGTTTACTGATTTTTAATAATAAGCTATTTAAAATATTTAGATTCCTAAAACACCCATCACTTCATTAATTTTTTATGATAGCTCATAATGTAGTTTTAACTTTTAATAACTTATGATTGAATTTATCATTTATGGTTGAAATTTGATGGTATTATTATTATATATTTATATTGTTAAAATGCTAAATTTGTAATTATATATACAAATATACTAATTTTTTATGTGAAGTAAACTCTTACGAGTTTACGAGTCGAGTTTACAGGACTTCTACGAGTTTACGTAATCTCTCGATATTAATAAATTTGCACTATGTAACAATTTTTTATCATTGGATGAATTTGTGTTTGTGTGAGTTTGTCTCCACTTTGTACAAAGTTCACCTAGAGTGAAACTCTTTATTCTTTCTAGCTTTTATTCAGGAGTACATCCATATGGTAATCATCAACCATAGATTATCTTAAATTTGTTAGAAGTGGTCCCCTTCTCTTATCTTCTCTATCTTCTTCGCTAGTCTAAGTTAATTTGTTTATCACTTTATCTCTTCATTCTGCTGCTATTCTTCTTCTAATCCATTTCCTTTAAAGAATGAACCAATTACAAGATTTAATCCTAGGCATTGGAACCTTCATGCTAGAATGTAGAGCATTCAAGAAGCATTATAAATAACTCATGCTGAATATCACCAAGTTTATCTTAAATTAATCTTGAAAGCTAGAATACATTATAGCCACTTCATTAAGAATGAAAACATAAACATCTTTTGAACCAAAGAATTCTATATATTGTATAACAAACATAAGCAGAGAGTGAATGTTTGTTTCATGAAAGTTGAGCAACATAACTACGTACGTATGCAGTATAAATATTTGCACATACAAATTGCAATCATTTCATTTTTAATATGTTTGTTAGCTATCAATCAAGTAACGAAAGCGAAAATATCAATAAGAAAGAAGTAGACATTACTTAAGTTTATGTTTCCAATAAATAATCAATCAATAATATAATTATTTCAAATTACTGTTTGGGGTATAAATTTCTACAAATGGCAGCTGGAGAACCAATTTCCACAAATAATCATAATTTTTCAAACATTTGCCACTTGCGAAAGTGATTTTTTTTTTCAGTTTTATTTTCTTTTTTACATAATAAGCAAGACAAATTGATGTCAAATACTTTTGAAAAAACCTTAAAACCATTATAACTTAACTATAGCACATTATGACGTCAATGTTGTTCAGTCATGTAAACATCTAGCTCACTTTACAAATAGATTTCAAATCAAGTGTTATCTGTTAGGCTCACTCATAATATTTGCACCCCCTACCTGCTCTAAGACTATGTTAGGTCCACCTAGCTATTTTTCTCTTATGTTGTTGGATTTAAAGGGGCTTTTTGGGCCCAATTCGTGTTGTTTTACCTTCCTGCTAATCAGCCCAGTGTTTGTATGTCCTATATAGGACTCTCTTTGCTCCCTAAAGGGCCTAATGAAAATGTGCAGTTTTCGTTCATTTCCTTCTTCCTTGTATAAACCTAACTCTAGATAGTTGTTTTGTGTGTGCCCCTTGAGGTTAACCTAAATTGGTGCTTTAATTCTCTTCATGCTTCCATCCAAATCTGACAAGGAGCTTTCAAAAGCTCTTTGTTCCCCCATTGAGAAACTTGCTCAACTGCAAGTAAAATTAGATGTGCAGCAAGAAATTCAAGAGTCTCGCCATTTACAACTCCAACATTCAATGATGTCAAGATGCCTTACAGGTTGCCATTTCCAATATTCAGGATCAACTCCACGCTCAAGTACCTCCATCCCCATTCTAGATCCACCACATTTTTTCCCACAGCACGTAACTGCCCATATCCACTTTGCCACACCAAACATTTCGCATCACTCAAACCCATACATCATGGTCTCATCACCCTAATCCCACACAAACCTATTTGCCACATCCCCATGAATGTCCATGTCATTATATCCCTCTCCACCATCCCCAAACCCTTACCACAGTCCTCCAAAATTACAAATTTGCCCTTTTGACAGTAGTGAGTCATTGGATTTGTTATTTCAGGCATAAAACTATTTTACTTTCTATCAAGACCCTATGGATCAACATATTTTCTTGGCTGGTTTTTATGCTTGGTGATCCTTTGAGCTGGTACAAATGGATGACTCAAGCCCATCAGTTAACTAAATGGCATTCCTTCTCTAAGGCTCTTGAAACACGTTTTAGCCCTTCAGCTTTCACCAACCATCGGGTTAGCTCTTCAAACTTAAGCAAATTGGGACTGTCAATGAATACCAAACTGCCTTTGAGAGGCTTTGTAATCGTGTGGTTGGGATGACCTCTGAGTCTATTCTGAATTGATTTTTATTAGGCCCACATCCAGATATCATACATGAACTTGTTCTCATGAGCCCATATTCCATCACTTAAGCATTTACATTGAAGCAAAAAGATTTTGCAATCCCCTTGATCTTTCTCTTTAAGGTTCCACACACCAAGAAATGAAGGATGAAAGGAAGAAGAATGGGTTGGGATGGTGCCACTCCTTAGGGAGATAAGACAAAAATTTATGAAGCTTACCACAAGGGAAGAAACCTTTGATAAAATCCAACTAGGAAGAGGTTCCTCAAGAGAGAGGATCCTCAAGACCTTTTACTAATAAATATGCTCTAAAAAGACAAATTTTCATTCAATTCAAAGGTTGTGAGGATCCTCTCTCTTGAGGAACCTCTTCCTAGTTGGCTTTTATCAAGGGTTTCTTCCCTTTGTGGTATGCTTCATAAACTTTTGGCTTATCTCCCTCAGGAGTGGCGCTATCCCAACCCTTTCTTCTTCCTTCTATCCTCTATTTCTTTGTATCTCCCTCAAAAGTGGCGCTATCCCAACCCTTTCTTCTTCCTTCTATCCTCTATTTCTTTGTGTGTGGAACCCCAAGGAGAAAGACCAAGGGGAGTACAAAATCTTTTTGCATCAAGTGGTATCAAGAGCCAACTCCTAAAGATTCTTTTCTAATCTTAATTCTATCTTTTTTATGCGTTTTCTTTCTTGTTTTTCTTAGTGTTCTTCATTTTTTTTAAGCTTTCATTTTTGGCCATTTAATTCCTTTATTGTCTAGTAGTTTATGTTTTGGTAGTTTTCTATTCTTGCAATTTATTTCTTAGTCTTTATTGCTTTCTAGATTCAATTTCTTTTGTTCATTTCCAATGAATCTTTGTGGGTTCTCCTTTATGATTTATTTCTTTATTTCTGCCCAGCTTTTTTTATTTTGTACATTCTATTGTATTCTTAAGAAGATACTTGTAACGACTTCACAAATTTTGTGAAGGAAGCCACACAATTGTGGTCTTTATCTTTGGAAACACTTTGCTTCTTTTTCTTTGAATTTATGTTCCTTTAATTCTATTTTTTCTACACATAATACTTTGTTTTGGGCATCAGTTGTTGGCTGTATTTGCGTCATTTTATTTCATTTTTTACTCCTCCAAGTTGTGTCTTAGTATAGTCATGTTTAGTCTTTTAATTGTCTTCTAATTTCACATTGTTTTGCCTTTTTAATTTTTCACAAAAAAGTTTATTTCTTCAAAGTGTGTTGTTGATTCCTATGGAATTGAGCATCAAGAGGCTACGAACTCTTGTCCTATTTCCAAGAGTCCCACATGTTTTAGATAATAGCATGTTTCAAAAAATTTTCCAAAATAAAAATTGCTCAATTCTTTCCTAGAGTCATTTTTGTTCATTTTGTCTTAGTGTCTTAATTTTTGTACTAGTGTAATTGGAAGACCTAATGTATTTGGGCTTAGTTTGTGATCATTTAAACTTTTCTAAAGCACTACTAAATCTCCTCTTTATGCCTTACTTTTAGTCACCTTAAATTCTAGTACATTGTATGTTGCTTTTGTTTCTTTGATTGCACTTTGTTTTAATATTTTTTGTGTTTGTCCCTTCTCCTTTTAAGAAAACATTTACTCTCATTGAACTCCTCATCAAATTTTCTTGTCAATTTAGTAAAAAGGTGTAGCAAAAGTATTTTAAAAAAAAGAGAGAAGTGAAAAGAAAATAAATCTAGAAAAAAGAGTTAGTAAAAAGTGCTAAAAAGAGAAGTAAAAAGAGCAAACAAAATTTTAGTGCACCTCATATTGTATAATTCATTAAAAGGAGTGTTAAAAGTGATTGAAAATTGCTTGTATGGGCTTGTTTATGGTTCAGCCAACTTGAATTATATTGGTGCAAATCTTAGAAAATTTTGTGAGTTTTTTTTTTTAAGTTCAATTCTATTTTAGTACATTCTAGGTTCCTTTGATGTCCTAACTTTCTTTCTACACATTTTTTGTTTGCTTGTCTTCTTTTGCATTCATTGAGTTTTTTTAAATAAATGTTTTCTACTTGCATGTATACCTTTTTATTCTTGAGTGGTTTTCTTGATTTTACTTTCAAATTCTTGCTTCCCTTGGTACCTTTTGTTGGGGCGCTTCTTTTCTTGGTTAGGTGGCCAAATTGTTGAAACTTCCACAAAGGGTAGCATCTTAGGAAGTGTTGATCTAAGCCAAGGAAGAAAGGACTTAAGGAGGAGGTCAAGACAAGAGTGAAACACTTGTAAGGAGCACTTAAAGAAGGACCAACATTCAAGATTTCTTTTATGTTCTTTGTTTTAATTTGGGTATTTTTTAAAAGTCTTTTAAGTAGAGGTGTTTGATGCCCATAAGGGTCACCTCTTTTATCTATAATACTCTTAGTTTATCGCTTAGAATGGATAAGGAATTGATACCCCTTATTCATACTTAGAAGCACGTGTTAGTCCTTAATCTTGTGTTTAATTTCTTTATTTGCTTTCATGTTAGGAGGTGCTTAAGTTCCAAAGGCTTAAGTAACTTGTAGTCGAGAAAAATTTCATAAAGAGAGGTTTGTCCTTTACTTTCTTGCATTTCAAACTCATTTTTAGTTTAACCTTGCATTTCTGAATGGCATCACACACTTCAAGCAACAAGAGTGTTAACCAAGAGGTAGGAACTTTAGATAAGTTTGTGAATGAATTTAAAAAGTTGAGAGTTGAAGAGATTAAAGAGAGAGAGAGAAACAAGAGAGGAAAAAAGAATAGAAAAGAAAGAAAAGAGAGAGGCTAAGAGAAAGAAAAGAAATAGAAGAGAAGAGAAAGAAAAAGAAAAGAAAGAAAGAAGAGAAAGAGAAGAAAAAGAAAGAGAGAGAAGAAAAAAGAGAAAAGGAAGAAAAAGAGAGGAGAGAAAGGGAAGAGGGAGAAAAAGAAGAAGAGGAAAAGGTTATAGGTCTAGATCTAGTAGTGAGAATGAAAACTTTGAGGCCATAATAAACCTAGAGGAAAGAGAAACTGAAACAATAAGGAACAAAAAATAGACTTCACACTTTTCTTGGGAAAAGATGATGTAGAAGCCTACCTTGATTGGGAAGTGAAGGTAAAGCAACTCTTCACTTGCTTCCAAGTGAGTGAAGAGAGAAAAGTACCTTTAGCTACCCTAAGCTTCCAAGGGTATGCTATGTATTAGTGGACTACTCTCATTAAGGAAATGTTTCGCAATCATATCCCTATTATTGAATTTTGGTTTGATCTTAAGGGGGCTATGAGAAGAAGACATGTCCCCTCTTATCATGAAAAAGAATTCCTCGATAAACTTCAAAGACTCAAACAACACAATTTGAGTATTGAAGAGAATCGTCAAACCATGGATTTTTTCATGATGAGAGTAAGAATAAATGAAGAGCCTAGGTCCACCCTCTTTAGATTCTTAAGTTGCTTGAATTTTGAAATTTGTGATAAAATTGAACTCTTGCCATTTACGGATCTAGATGACTTTGGTCTAAATTTGTATAAAAGTGGAACAACAATTAAAGAGGATGACTTTTTCTAAGAAGGACTACTCTAATCATTCATCCCACCCTTATTCAAATAGGAACCAACCCAATGGGAGCTCTTCCAAGAGCTGCCCCAAAGAATAACCCACTACCATGCATGATAAATCTAATCATCTACATCTTAAAGAAAATCCCCCTATTAGCTTTTCTTCAAAGACTAGTGGCTTTAAGTATTTCAAGTGTCTTGGGAGAGGTCACATTGCTTCCAATGCCCCACCAAAAAGACCATGATCATACAGGGCCAAGAAATTGTAAGTGAATCTTCCTCTTCTATTGAGAGTGAGAAAGAAAGGGGTCATGACCATTTTGACATAGAGGGATTTCCTTGAAATGTGGATTTACTTATGGTTAGAAGGCTTCTTGGAAGTCGACCTTATGATCTTATCCTTACTCAAAGAGAGAACATATTTCATACAAGATGTAAAGTTTTTTACAAAACATGTTCTCTCCTTGTAGATAGTGGCTCATGCTGCAACTTTTGTAGCATGAGCTTGGTTGAAAAGTTGTCCTTAACTACAATTCCTCACCCAAAACCTTACAAGTTTCAATGGATAAATGAGAGTAAGGACTTGGCAGTCAACCAACAAGTCAGAGTGCCTTTCCCCGTTGGGGATTATAATGATGAAATTCTTTGTGACATAGTGATGTGATCTTTGATGATCACTTCCCCAAAGGATCTTTTCTAAGGTCACTTGGAAGGGAAATGGATTTATGGAGAGGAAAGGAATGGGGTGAGGCACCACAAATACTAGATTTGATACGCCAAAGGGGAGAGGCCACAAAGGAGGGTTCCCTTGATAACTATTAGAAGCTCTCACAAAGGAGAATGGGGGACACTCAAACGTAAGAACCTTACAACCAATATGGTCTCTAGGATTAAATTCAAGTGTAAAAAATACAAGTGAGGGGAGGAGCTCCTATTTATAGAGGTAGTTAACCTCTTGAACAATATAACCTAAACAAGAAGGGCTAGGATTAAAAGGAGATATCTAAGGGAGGAAGATTGAGAAACAATTCACTCTTTAGAGCATCAAATTTGGTGCCCAAGTTTCTCAAACCAAGGGTCAAGATTCCTTCTTATTAGCTTAGGGGGTTTATGTAGGAAAAGAGGGGTGTAGATATCAATGCTACCCCTTATTTCCTTCATAAAGACCCAAAAAGCTAAATCCACTCGCTAAATTCCTGAGACATCTCCTAAAATAAAAATTGACTAAATACATGTACCAAATTAAATTCCTAATGCTCCTCAAAATTAAAATAAAGGAAAATTACATTTTATTAACTAAAGTCCCTAGCCTAATATCTTCACTCTCCACAGGAGGTGAAGTCTTCTTTTGTTTGTAAGGGCTAGGTTTTCTCCAATCCTTCTAGCCATGGCCCTAGTGATAGGTCCTTGGCTAGGCATGGTCACATCATCTCCTCCCCCTTGGAGAGGATTTCACCTCAAATCCATGGGTCTGCATCATTTTCAGCACCTACAAATGTAGACAAATCTGAAACATTAAAACTGGTGCTTACCCCATAATTCTCAGACAGATCTAAAACATAAGCATTATTACCGATCTGCTCAAGGATTTGGAAAGGTTCATCTCCTCTAAGGCTAAGTTTGGAATTCCTTTGAGAAGGAAATCTATCCTTTCTCAAGTGAAGCCATACCCAGTCGCCCTTTTCAAATATGACATTTTTCCTCCCCCTATTGGCGAAAGTAGCATCTCTCAAGGATTGACACTCTATGTTAGCTTTAACCCTCTCATGTAATTGTTTTACAAAAATGGATTTTGCCTCTCCTTCTTTATGAACAACAACAGAAAGAGGAAGAAGTAAAAGATCTAGAGGAGTACGAAAATTAAAGTCATATACCACCTCAAATAGAGAATGCTTGGTGGTTCTATGAACCACCCGGATATAAGCAAATTCAATGTGGGGAAGGTACTCATCCCAAGACTTATGGTTGCCTTTAAGGAGAGCCCTCAACATAGTGGATAAAGATCTATTCACCACTTCTGTTTGCCCATCAGTTTGAGGGTGACAGGTAGTGGAAAAAAGAAGTTTAGTTCCCAGCCTAGCCAAAGAGTTTTCCAAAAATGGCTAAGGAACTTCACATCCCTATCTAACACTATTGAAGAGGGTATGCCATGCAATCGGACAACCTCTTTAAAGAAAAGTCTTGCGATATTGCTCACATCATCCATTTTGTGGCAGGGAATAAAATGGACCATTTTTTAAAATCAGTCCACCACCACAAATATGGAGTCTGCACCTCGTTGGGTTCTTGGGAGCCCAAGGATGAAATTTATGCTAATATCCTCCCAAGGTGCAGAAGGAGCAGATAAAGGTGTGTATAGTCCATGAAGCATTGCTTTAGAGTTTGCTTTCAAGCAAGTTATACATCTAGAGCAATGTCTATGGACATCTCTACGCATATGGGGCCAAAAGAATTTCTCTTGTAAAAGAGGAGGGTTTTTGAAATCCCAAAATGCTCTATGAGCCCACCTTCATGGCTCTCTTTTGTGAGTAAGTTCCTAATTGATCATTGGGGTATACAATGCTTACTCCCTTTGTAGAGATACCCCTCACTAATGAAGTACCCATCATGGGCTTTTAATGTGAATGCAGATGCAGAGGCGGCAAAGATGGGGCCAAAATCCTTGCAGAAGGATACATATCCCGAATGTCATCAAATCCCAAGATTTTTGCACTCAAGGATGAATAAAGGGCATGACACCTAAAAAGAGTATCAGCCACCATATTTTGTTTTCCTTTCTTGTACTTGATGACACAAGGGAAGGATTCAAGATATTTCACCCACGTTGCATGCCTTTTGTTCAATTTACCTTGACCCCTCAAATATTTTAGTGACTCATGGTCACTATGAATGACAAACTCCTTGGGATCAAGGTAATGCTCCCAAGTTTGAAGGGCCCTAATTAGAGCGTAAAACTCTTTATCATAGGTGGGGTAGTTGAGGGGGCACCATTAATTTTTTCACTGAAATACGCAATGGGGTGCCCTCCTTGCAACAAGACAGTTCCCACACCTACACCAGAGGCATCACATTCAAGTTCAAATGTTTTAGAAAAGTCAGGTAATGCCAAGACTGGTGCATAGGTCAGTTTATGCTTAATTAGCTGGAAGGCTTTCTCTTGTTTCTCACCCCAAAGGAAAGGAACTTCCTTTTTCACCAAATCATTTATTGGTGCGAAGAGTGTGGAGAAGTTAGGCACAAAGCGCCTATAAAATCCAGCGAGACCATGAAAGCTTTTTATCTCTGTCACACTCTTTGGGGTGGGCCATTCTTGAATAGCCTTTATCTTTTCGGGGTCAACATGGACCCCTTTTGTGCTAACTATAAAACCTAGGAAAACTACATTATCTACACAAAAGGTGCATTTTTCTAAGTTACCAAAAAGATGATTAATCCTAAGAAGACAAAAAACATGTCTTAGATGTCCTAAATGATCATTTAGGTTCCTAGAGTAAACTAAAATGTCATAAAGTAAAGTACACAAAATTTACCAAGGCAATCCCTCAGTACATGATTCATTAAGCGCATGAATGTGCTTGGAGCATTGATTAGCCCAAAGGGCATAACCAACCACTCATAAAGCATTGGTTAGTCTTAAAAGCAGTTTTCCACTCATCACCTTCTTTGATCCTTATTTGGTGGTAACCACTTCTAAGATCTATTTTTGAAAATATTTTTGCCCCATGCAATTCATCTAACATGTCATCAAGACGGGGGATTAGGTTCCTATATTTGATGGTGATGTTGTTGATTGCATGACAATCAACACATATCCTCCATTGGTCATTCTTCTTGGGCACTAACAAGACTAGCACAACACAAGGGCTTAGGCTCTTTTGAACCCAGCCCTTCTCCAACAGTTCATTCACTTGAGACACAATCTCTTGGGTTTCCATGGGGTTGGTCCTATAAGCAGGTCTATTAGGTAGACTTGCGCCAAGCACTAAATCAATTTGATGTTCTATACCCCTAATGGGAGGAAGTCCTTTCGGGACCTCATTAGGGAATATATCATCAAATTCCTTTAAAATATCTTGAACCCCTTGAGAAATGTGCTCATGTGCACGGATTGTGGTAGTGCTCTCAGCAGAAGAATGCAGAATGAGAGAAGGATTTGATGCCTCTTTGCAAAAGAGGAGATAAAAAGGCTTGTTAGTCAAAGGAGCTTCTTTTAAATCATGTTTGGTGGCAAATAAACTCATTTTACTAATATTACCTTTGGAAAAGGCATCACCTTCCGACTCTCTCTCTTTACCCTTTTCAAGCTTTAAGGGTGAAGCTTGTTGTGTTTTTTTTTTCCTCAACCCTTTTCTTTTTCATCGCAAATTGATCCTCAGCCACTTGAGAAGGTAACAAAGGATACAATTTGAAGTGCTTTTCATTATGGGTGAGGATTATTTGGTTGGAGTGACCATGGTGAACGACTTTCTTGTCAAATTGACATGGTCTCCCCAACAGGATATGGCCAGCCTCCATAGCAACTATGTCACAAAGAATCTCATCATTATAACATCCTATGGAAATTGGAATCATAACTTGTTCATTGACTACCATCTCCCTTTGCTCATTGAGCCATTGCAATTTGTAAGGTTTGGGATGGGGCATGGTAGTCAAGGCTAGCTTTTCAACCAACCTAAAGTTACAACAGTTACAACAGGAGTCACTATCAACAAGGAGATAACATACTTTATCATTTACTTTACATCTTGTATGGAAGATGTTTTCTCTTTATGACTGGCCAAGCTCTAGAGGTTGGCTTCCAAGAAGCCTTTGAACCATAAGGAGGTCCCCCTCATAAGGAAAAGCTTCCTCACACTCTTGTTCAAAAGTATGTCCCCCTTCTTCCTCACTCTCACTAGAGGAGGAAGATGAGTTATTCTCACTATAAATGTCTTGTCCCCTCATGATCATGGTTTTCTTGTTGGGGCATTGAGAGGCAATGTGGCCTCTCCCAAGACATTTGAAGCATTTGATACTACTTTGCCTCTCAGTAGGCTTAGTAGTAGGGGGTTTTCTCTCTACATGAGGTGTTTTTGTATCTTGAAAGTTCTTAGGTTCCTATTTGGTAAAACCCTTGAAAGAGTTCCCCTTAAGTTGGTATCTCTTTGGGTAAGAGGGAGAATATTTTTTAAAGCTTTTTCTCTTGAGTTGATTCTCAGCTCTTACACAAAGTTCTACCAACTCATCAAGGTTTGAGTATGAAAGAAGCTCTACCTAATCTCTAATGTCATAGCTTAATCCACACAAAAACCTAGCAAGGGTGACATTGGGTTCCTCAATGATATTGACCCTTAGTATAAGAAGCTCCATCTTTTGTCTATACTCCTCAATACTTAGGTTATGTTGCCTAAGTCTTTGGAGTCTATCCAAAAGACCCCTCTCATAATATGAAGGAATGTGTCTTCTTCACAAACAAGTTTTTAAATCATTCCAGTAGCGAATGTCAGACATTTGTTTACAGGCCCTATCCTTGACTAACCCATCCCACCAATGCAAAGCGGGGCCTTGAAAACTAAGGGAGGCCAAATCCTTTCTTCCCTTATTTTATAGCATCGAAAGAGTTGTTCCATTTTGACTTCCTAATCTAGGTAAGTCTCAACATTTTCCCTACCATGAAAATGGGGTAGGTCTACCTTTGGTTCCCTAGCATGATTTATGTTCTCTTGAGGAGAATGATGATTGTATGATGAATGAGAGTGATGCTTATGTTGATTTCTATAGTATTCTTCTTCACTAGAGCTAAAGTGCCTAGATGGGGATCTTATGAGAATTCCTTTCTTTTTTCTATTACTCTTCCTCTCATCTATCCTCTGACTCTCTTCTTCTCTCCTTCTCTCTTCTTCATCTTTTTCTCTTTTTCTTTCTAGTTCTTTCGTTCTTCTCCTTTCTTCATCCTCTCTTCTCTCTCTTTTCCTTCTCTCCTCTCGCTCTTTTTCTCTTTTCTCATTTCCAACATCTTTTTTTTTTAACTTTTCCTTCTCTTTTTGTTTTTCCTTTTCTTTTATTTCTTTTTTTCTCTCTTTTTATTCTCTCCTTTCTTGTTCTTTATCCATCCATTCCCTAAATTCTAAGTTAAGGTTTTCAAGAGTCTCTCTCTTAGAAGGTTTTCTTTGGTTGACACTTTTACTTGATGAACAACTATGTGTGCTAGAATGTGTGTGGGAAGTCATAGTGCTTGGATGATAAAAACTAGAGGGTATGCCAATTTTTTTTTTCAAGCAACAATCCTATCTTTTTGTTTTCACACCTAAGATGGCTTGATGAGTCTTTGGAACTCTTAGCCTCTACACGTTTTTTTGCAAAAAATTAAAAGTGCAAGAATGTAAAAGAGAAAGGGTTCTAATTGTGATCCTAAGGTGTTGAAGGGAGTGTATCACTTCTTTCTTCTTTACCTAATTAATGAGGAACTAATCTAAAATTAACCAAAATTATTACAAGGGAGGGCTTAAGGGCACTCAAACTCCCAATCTAAAATTAAGTATACACAATACAAAGAATAAAAAAAAATAAAACAAAGTTTTCACTCCAAGCTTTTTGGTGTTTGTCTCCTTTTGATCAAGCCCCTTTGAGTTGCATCAACCCACCCAAGAATGCTACCCTTGTTTCCTCTTGTTTGGACTTGCCAAAATTTTATGTATGACACCTTTCCCAAGCTTTCCTTACCAAGGCCGAATACAACACAAAACAACAACCAAAGGTGAATAACAAAACAAGGTTCACAAATCCAAATGGATAGATTAAACAATGACAAACTCAAAGAAGTAAAGAAGATAAGTAAGAAAACATAAGGCTCATAAATGAAGGTAGCACACAAATAAATTTCCTAGATTAGCTCTAAAAGTGGAGATGAAAAAATGACTCAAAGAAAAAAAATGAAACCAATAGTTGCACACTTAATAAAATTTAAGTGACCAAAAGCTAAAAGGCTTACTCAAGTAATTTTTTTTTAATCACAATTGGGTCCTCATATCAAATGTTTATACTATTAGGTACACAACTTCAAAATTGTCTTTCTTTTGATTTCTTTATCTTCTTTTTTTTAACTTGAACTTTTTCTAATATATTTTTTTTAACTTTTTCTAATCATATTGCTGCACCTAATAGCTTGTTGAATTGAAATTTTAATGAGGATGCTTGAAATAATAACGCTTGAGTGAATAAGCACAAAGTAAGGTTACATAATTTTCAAGTAATGCATGCAAATAAAGGCAATACAACTTAGTACTTCCAAATACCACTGAACTAATGGTGCTTAAGGAATGATATAGGGCTGATTTTGAAGTAAATTGATTGCTCAAATTATTAACACAATTCACCCAAGCTAAAATTCCATAAAGAGACACCAATAGAGAAGGTAAACCAAGTGGAAAACTACTAATAATTGAACATAATACAAGAAGCATATAAAGATTGAATTGAGAAAATATTTAAGAACAACAAAGAGATTGCCATGCTTGAACTAAAAGCATAAAAGACTTAAGAGACTCAACAAGAGGTTCACCTCTTAGGAGCTCAATTCAAAATATTTTTGAAGGCTTTTTGTAAAAATTTTAAGAGGCTAAAACCTAAGGAATTTACATGAGACAAAATAGGAAACTAACATGACTAGTATTTGACAAAACACAAGATTAAGAAAATTAACACACCTAAAAATAGAGCAAAAATTTCAGCAAGAGACTCAAAACAAAAGGCGTGACAAAGTGGCCAAAGTTGATCACCACAATGGTGTGGAAAAATCCTCAACCATGTGGGTTTAATGGTCACAACTTCTAAGGCACACTTTAGCATAAAAAACCAAGAGAAAACTAAGCAACTTGAACACGGAAATAGGATGCAAAGAAAGGGCAAATGAAATTGCATCAAATTAAATGGGACATATGCGCATAGATAGGAAATAAAAGTGCATATAATAGTAAGAACAAAAAGTTATACTACTAGACAATAAAGGAAATAAAGATGACAAAAAATGAAGGACTTTAAAATAACGAGCTCAAAGAGACAAACAACAAAGCAAAAAAAAAATTGAGAAAGAACGTGACCTTTAGAAAGTGGCTCTAGATACTACTTAATGTGATCTTTGATGATCACTTGCCCAAAGGATCTTTTCTAAGGTCACTTGGAAGGGAAATAGATTTATGGAGAGGAAAGGAATGGGGTGAGGCACCACAAATACTAGATTTGATAAGCCAAAGGGGAGAGGCCACAAGGGAGGGGTCCCTTGATAACTTTTAGAAGCTCTCACGAAGGAGAAGGGGGGACACTCAAAGGGTAGAACCTTACAACCAATATGGTCTCTAGGATTAAATTCAAGTGTAAAAAATACAAGTGAGGGGAGGAGCTCCTATTTATAGAGGTAGTGAACCTCTTGAACAAGATAACCTAAACAAGAAGGGTTAGGATTAAAAGGAGAGATCCAAAGGAGGAGGATTAAGAAACAATTCCCTCCTTAGATCATCAAACTTGGTGCCCAAGTTTCTCAAACCAAGGGCCAAAATTCTTTCTTATTAGCTTAGGGGGTTTATGTAGGAAAAGAGGGGTGTAGATATCAAGGCTACCCATTATTTCCTTCATAAAGACCAAAAAAGCTAAATAAATTCCTAAGACACCTCCTAAAATAAAATGGACTAAATACATGTCCCAAATTAAATTTCTAATGCTCCTCAAAATTAAAATAAAGGAAAATTACATTTTATTAACTAAAGTCCCTAGCCTAATATCTTCACTCTTCACAGGAGGTGAAGTCTTCCTTTGTCTAGAAGAGCTAGGTCTTCTTCAATCCTTCTAGTCATGGCCCTAGTAATAGGTCATTGGCTAGGCATGGTCACATCACATAGTCTCAATGGAAGTGACACATGTTTTGTTAGGGAGGCCATGACAATTTGATAAAAAATTAATCCATGATGGCCACTCTAATGAGATCACCCTCACCCACACTAAAAAAAAATCAAGTTGCATCATCTTTCACCATCCCAAGTGTGGAGGATCAATTTCTTTTGAAATAGAAAAGAGATGAGGAAGAGAAAAAACAAAAAATAAGCATGTATTAAAAGCTAATGGGATGGAAGGAAGTGCCTTTTCTGTAAAGGTTGTACAAAAGGAGAGTCTTTTTGCAACAAAAGTGGACTTTAAACATAGTCTCCTAATTGAACAACCTCTCCACCTTCAACTCATGGAGGTATTGATCCCAGGGGGGAATCTAGAAGAGCGGTTGAATAGATTCTAAATTATTTTCACAAACTTTTCTATTCAAAAAGTAATATAAGATTTTTAAAAAATCTCCCCTTTAAAGAAATTTCAAAAATCTACTTTTACTTTTTTTAAAATGAGTTTTCAAATAAAGCTTGAAACAATGTGTGAGATTAACTTTTTCTAAGATTTGAACACCAAGCTTGACCAAAACAATCCTTCGATAATGATTCCAAATAACACTTAGTCAAACCACAATATGAATTCCAAACCTAATCTTTTAAACTTACAATAGTGGGTAATGGAAAATACAATATCAAGATTCAATGATTCAATTAAAGATTCAATCACTCAACCACTATCTCAATTATACAATACCAACAAATCAATTTTGCTACATAAAATATTCAATTAAAGTTGCAACTATTAAAACCTAATACAAAACAATCAAGAAACCAATTCAATCAATCACAAAGATTTTAGGGAAAGAGGGAATTTTCACAGTTGTTTATACTAGTTCGATCAACCTGACCTACATCTAGTTTCCAAACTTAGCCTTTCGCTGATCTGCTTTCCACTAAAAATCTAATACATGCATACCACACACAAATTTTTACCTAGAAAGATTCAAAACAACACAACACAACGAAAAAGGCTTCCTCTTGCACCCCACAAGAGTTTGTTAAAATGTGACATCCCACCACTCACAATGCCTCACTCACAACACCCGGTTGCAAGATTTTACAATAACCTCAAAAACACCTCAAGAGATTATCAAGAGTTGTTCAAAAACACAAAGAAAAAGGTATAGAACAATATCACTTGATTTGTGATGAATACCCAAACAATAGAATTCAATATCACTATTCGTTTTCCATTTGATCAATCAATTCTTGATTTTTCAAGTCATCAAATTTTGGGTTTGCCTCTTGTGTAAAATGGGTTTTCCAATTGGGAGTTCGCAAGCTTTCTTTTAGGCCTTATTAAAATTTATGAAAAACTATTATAAAATTGCTTTTATAAGAGTTGGAAAATAGGATAATCAATTAACCAGTCAATTATCTGATTAGATGCTTCAAAACTAGCCCAGAAAGCTTGGTCTCGAGTTTAATCAATTAACTTTTTCAGGTAATCGATTATTCCCGAGAGCATAAAACCTGGAACCCAAACTTTAAGTAGGGTAATTTATTAACCTTTTATGGTAATCAATTACCTCCTGAGAAAACTCAGCTTTGATGATTTTTCAGCACTTTCTAGCTTAGGTAATCTATTATCAACTGGAGTAATTGGTTACCTATGACGTAAATCAACACTTAACTTAGTAAATTTGAACTCTTTGCTACTCAAACATATTCCCGTGCCTATCCAAACAATCAATACAAGCACCAAACACATTTAATAGGTGTGGTACTTGTATTGATTGTTTGGATAGGCACGAGAATGTGTTTGGTACCATAAAATAAAGTAAGCTAACTCTAAAAAACCAAAACTTCAATGACTTGAGATGCTTCATCATTGTTTTCTAATCCTTCAATCTCAACAGGAGGCACCCTTGAGCACTTCCCCAAGTGTTGAGCTTGAACCCTTAAACAATGAGCTTGACATTGCATCTCAAGTCCAAGATTTGGGAGAAGTGAAAAGGAAGGATGATCTTCAAAGAGATTTCCCCTTGGACTCTAAGGAGGATCTTATTGAAGCTACTCCTTCCATTGAAGAAATTTTTATCCGTTGCTCATCCTATCAGAGTCTGCCACATGTCACCACACCTTGAGGACAAGGTGTTATTTGAAGAGGGGTGTTGTTAGGCTCACTCGTACTATTCGCACTGCCACCTAGCTCTAACACTATGTTATGCCCACCTAGCTATTTTTCTCTTATGTTGTTGGATTTAAAGGGCTTTTTGGGCCCAGTTCGTGTTATTTTACCTTCTTGCTAATTTGTCCAGTGTTTGTATGTCCTATATATAGGACTCTCTTTGTTCCTTAAAGGACTTAAGAAAAATATATGAAGTTTCCATTCATTTTCCTCTCCCTTGTATAGACCTATCTCTAGATAGTTGTCATGTGTGTGCTCCTTAAGGTTAATCCAAGTTGGTGCTATCATTATCTAAAATAGTAAAATGGAGTAGGTTATTTGGCAAATGACATTATTCACAAATGGGCTATAATTTTCTTTGGTAAACAAGCTTTTACAAAAAAAATTCTATGTTCCTGATTCTATCATCTTCGTCTGCTATATATGTTTCTACGAAGTTCTAACGTACATAAAACATTTTGTTGTCCTTTTCGATTTTTGAATAGTTACAATTTTATTTTTTTTTAATTTAATGCCTTTTCGGGTTAGTGTTGTTTTTATACTAATAGAGAATGTTTGTTTTCGAGTCGTCCTTTGTTGTTGAAAAGTATTAAGGTGTCGACGAATTTAATTGTGCTTCTAATTGTGCTTGCAATTTATGAGATTAGCAAAGATATGACCTTTAAGATAACAACTCTGCGGACATAGCCAAGTAATTGTAGTGTATGTTATATTGATATTTACGATTTTTAATTAATTTTTCACTGATAACAATTAAAAAGATTATTTAATAATATATTGTAAGTAACGTATTATTCCATAAACAGACAATTTTACATGCAAACAACTTATTAATCTCAACTCTCAATATCTAAATAATGAGTTGTTTAAATCGTGAATCATTAGTCATTTTTTCTTCAAAATACTAAGTACTCTTCAGTTTTTTTATTAATAATAACACGTAAAAATTTTCAATAAGTACAATTTTGATGCTTATATATGAAATTTAAAGAATTAAAATATATATATATATATATATATATATATATATATATATATATAAAATATTTTGGATCCGTAAGCCAAACCTAACTGAAATGTCTTTTTATTTCTCTGGATCTGGTCCATTTGACTTTGAGAGACTATTTTTAGCTTTAACTCAGGTGAGTCAAAACTAAATGGATCAATTGATAGTTCTATTTTTAATTACTTTAACTAACATAAACTTCGTCAGCATAATTACAATCAACAGCTTAATATTATTCTACATACCATTTAAAGAGTGGAAATATTTCTGTCCAAAAAAAACAGAAACAAGTTGTTGATTTACTTTCAGTTACAAAAACAATACTTTGTACTATTTTGCAAAACAAAATGTTAATACTTACGTTTGGTTTTAATTCAATTATTAAATCAAACTTAAACCTTTGATTATTATATCCATGATTAATTATGTGAGTAACAATCCCGTGTGCTAAAACTAGTAACGTAAAAGACACAATCGTGATGCCCAATGTTGCCAATCGTTCATGCATACTACACTGACTGAATGAACCACGGATGATGTACAATACCATAATCCTTGCTCATGGATTCAAATGCATCCCCTTGTCAACATCTCTCAGCATACCACATGAAGAAAGAACTTCCATAGACATCTGCCAAATGCCAATCAGGATTCAGTCTCAACTCTCAAGTTTTAAATTGAATAAATATATCAATTAAAACTTTCTTAAAACTCAGTCTGGCAAGCTGTGTTATCACATTACCCCAAGTGGTCAAATTGCCCTCTGGTATATTGTAGAAATGTTCACGGCATCATCTACAAAACTACATTCTAAATACATCTCCAATATTTTATGACTGGTTTTCGTTTATGTGCCAATGCGCAATGGACAGAAGTTTTTCCATCAAAATGTAAGTTTAGTTTTTATTCTTTGATTAAAAAAATACTAAATTATAACAAATGATGTAATTATGACGGTACATATTATGATGTCCAATAACTAAAATAATTATTGCCGTTCTATATCATTGTTGTAAAGATATGGAAACTTTTTAGCTCAACTAAATCACGTGATATATTGTACTGTGGTGGATAAACCCAACTATTATTAGTTAAGAACTTATATAAGCTGGTTTAACACCTTTGTAAAGGAATGTAACTTCTAAAGGACAATCTAGTTCTTACAGGAACACATATATATCAACATACATATGTATATTGATTGCCAAGCTTATAACTAAAATAAGTTCCAAAAAATGCATGTATTGCTCTAAGCCATTTAATGGTATTGAATGCAAAGCTGTAACTACAATATCATGTACTGTGTATATAATCTTCGCAATGCTCTATTATGTCACTCGTTGCCACCTCCACTTGCAGATACAGTGTATATGGTGGCCAGCGTGCACCATATACAAAATTTTCATATATGGCTGACAGCAATATCTTCGAATGGTGCACTTTGAGTTGACTGAGTGCTTGACCCATAATTGCATTAGTTTGCAGTGCGCATAAGGAATAGGCATGATAATTCCACCATAGATTCACAATCATTGTTGAGTGCTAACAAAATTAAGCACAGAACAAGACGGATTGCTTTATTATATAACATGGAAGGGTGCAGCATGCCTTATGAGAGTGCGAACAAATAACATGAAACGCAATACATTTTTGTTGCATTTATTCTACATATACACTCTGTTCTTGTTTCTTGGAGCGAGAAGGTCCTTAGCGGGGAACGGTAGCAACGACGATAACAACATTAAAGGAGTTTATATAGTGTATATGGGAGCTGCAGGTTCCACTAAAGCTTCTCTTCGGATTGACCATGCTCAGGTTCTGAATTCTGTGCTAAGAAGGTACGTATATTATGTTATGTGGACATTAAATCATCAGTTAATTAAGTTGATGTAATGATGTATACATATTTGGAGACGAATTGACGATAGTAATTTATGTGAATGAATTGATGAAGAAATGAGAAGGCATTAGTACGGAACTACAAACATGGTTTCTCAGGGTTCGCGGCCCGTCTTTCAAAAGAGGAGGCAACCTCAATTGCTAAGAAACCTGGTGTGGTGTCTATTTTTCCTGACCCCGTTCTGAAGCTCCACACAACACGTTCCTGGGAATTCCTAAAATATCAAACTCGCGTCAAAAATCATACCAAACAAAATGTGGTCTCCAATTATTCTTCCGTCATTGGCATCTTAGACACAGGTTATCGACCATTTTAGAAAATTTTATTTAATATATGTGTACAATTGTACATGCTACTGATTATTGATCTCATAAACAATTACCACTTACTGTCTTTATATCTTCATAAAGTAAATTCTTATTCCCGGAAAATATAAACATTAATATTTTAAATCATTTTTTAAACAAATTAATTTTCATCTAAAACAAATTATATATATTTCAAGATACTCAACCTCAATATCATTATAATATAATATAATATAATATAATATGATATAATATAATATAATATAATATAATATAATATAATATAATATAATATAATATAATGTAAAAATTAATACTTAAAATTATAGATGCTTAAAAAATTGAATTTAAAAAAACCATAAATAAAAATAATCGGTTATATAATAATTAATTATTTTAATATGATTATGAAACTATATAATCTATTTTATAAGTATAATTAATGTAATTAATTTATTTTATTTAAAAAAATATTATGATTCAACTTTATCTTCATAACTTGTTATTTATTTTTAGTTATTATCAAATTTTTTAATTTTTGTTTTTAACAAAAAGTGTTTGTGAATCCGTCCATGCCAAAGTTATTTTTACAGCACTAATGTTTTTTTAAATAAAAATTCATAACTTTGATAATTAATTTATTAAAAAGAAAGAAAAGGTATATAAAGAAAGACATGTTGAATGGAGAAAAAGAAAATAATACTATATATAAATAAATATTTTAGCCCCTTTCTAATTTTAATTTTATTTTTTAAAGCAAAAATAAACAATAAACACATATATTTGTCTACATGTAGGTAAAATCATTTTAAAACTAATAATTAAGAACTAAGATAAAAACTTATGCTAAATTAATTTCATTCATAGTATAAAATATAATTAATTTTAAAGTATAAGTATAAATATAGTTTGAATGGTTACAGAAAGTTTACATTTTAAATTATCTTTTTTCTTCATTCTGGAATTATAAAAACATATGAATAAAAATCAAACTTATAATCAAATATTAAAATAACCCCTTGGAAAAGATATTGAGTAGAAAACATTTTATTAAATGATTCATACAAATGTTTTAATGATCAGAATCATGTGAGAAATACACTAAATAGAAAAAAGTTTCTATAACATCTCCCACATGCATGTAATGGTAGTGATTGGTATATCGACTTGGATTTGCAAACCAGTTCATGGACCTCACAAGCCCTTACAGTTTTGGACCTTTTCATAAAAAAGAAATCATAATTGTAGGAAAAATTTGAATCTGATCTGCGAAACTCACAGACTTCACAAACTAAGTCAGTAGGCTTACGAACTTGGTCCGTAGTCCGTTTAAAGGGACAAATTTGTTATTTTGATTATTAATTGGTTTTAATGTTGTTTCTTTTTTGTAAATTATGATTTTTTAGATTTTTAGTATTGAAAATATTTATTATTTTAGATTATTATAAATAGTGATATGTTTTTTAGTATAATATATTATAGTTTAGTTAATTTAAAAAATACTATTCTTTTTTAATTATTTTTAAAAACATATATGTGGGTGCAGGCCCGTAGATCAATTTCTTAAGTCCACATGCTTCGTTAGCTGGATAGGTACTCTTAAAAAAGTTATTTATTTGAATGAACCAGACTTATCCAGCTCATTTTAAGGGTTTGGTTTAAACGTACTGGACTGATTTGTTTACCAATCCGTATATAATAGCAGTCACATCCCATGATGAAAAACAGAATAAGATGAATCAAGCTATCATTAAATTTCCCATGCTTCTATGACAAAGGGCACATTGTTGTGAATATATAAAGCACTTAATATATAAAAACCTTCCCCTTTGTATACCTCTATGTCAATAGTTACATCCATGTGAAACACACACTTAAAAGGAAAAACTCTTCTAGCATCAACCACACATTTGTTACCGTGTCCACGACAAAAAACGTGCTATAAAAAAATCAATTATAAATATATAATTGATTATGTAACCATTTATTTTTCCCTAATCAGTTAAACAATTGATCTTGAAAAATTGTTGATTTTAAAACTATATAACAATTTTTAGATATATTTAGTTATGTAACTAATTATATAACAAGTTATACTATATAATAAATAATAACTGATTGTGAAAAGTGATTATAGTTATGTTTTTATTATAATTATTCACAAAATGTGGATTTAAACCTCATTGATTAACCCTAAAAGTTAGCTTAAGAAGTGAGCATTACCCTTACTCCTTACTTATTATATACTGTATTTTGATATTATTTTTAATAGACATGGGACTTGAGTTTTTTTAGTACACTCTCTAACACTATTAGGTTTGGTGCATGAATAATATAAAATTATATCTGTATTAATATATCTTAGATAAACTTTTATCTAGAAATACATAACATAGAGGCCCCTACTTCAAACATTATAAATAACACTTCAAAAATAGAATTTTAAAAAAATATATATCCCATGAGCTGAATATTGAACTGGATATAAATGCATTGTGTGGGTAATTCTGGATATTAATGCATGTTTTATCGTTTATAAAAATGTTAACGCAACGGGAATATTTCAGGCATATGGCCGGAGGGGGAAAGTTTTAGCGACGAGTACATGGGTCCTGTTCCTTCACGTTGGAAAGGAACCTGCATGAAATCACAAGACTTCAATTCCTCTAATTGTAATAGGTAAAGTAAAATATACATTTATGTCTGTCAAGCACACACAACTAGCCCCACCAAAATTATAGAAACCATAATAAATTGATAATTAAATAAATAAAGGAAAATTTATTATTACTAATTAAAAAAGTGACTGCCAACAAGACGGCTGAATGGTAGATAAAGCACAACCATCTTATTCTTAACTTTTATTTTTTATTATTGAATAAATATGATAGGCAGTTTCTTTTTACGGTCCTTATTTGCCAATTGCACCTTACGCCATTTAAAATAATATAAAAAATCTTATTATATGGCATCTTATTTTAAGCTACTTTTAGTGTATATATTTTAAATCAATTAATTTGAATTACATTAGGTTAATTTTGGATAAGATCCAAAATACAATAATGAATAATTTCAATTATATAAAATTATACACAGTTAACATGTCGAATTGATTTTTCTAAAAGTGTAATATTATGTTTATATTTTGCATCATTAATTATTTTGAATTATTTATATCTTGTAAATAACGTAGAATTAACATATGTATTTTGGATTAATTTAACCAAAATATACACATAAAAATAAGTGAAAAAATGGGGAGAGTATGTTGAATTTTGTTATATTATCTTAAACTGGGTGGGGTTGGGATCAATAAATGTTATTCTTATTCTTACTAGAGTTAGATGATTAATTGCTGTTTAAGGTTTTGGATGGTAGAGTAAGGGTCAGCTTTTATTTTGGCATAGGAAGCTAATCGGGGCAAGGTTTTACGCTGACCCTGATGGGGGGGGGGGGGGGGGAGGATGAGGAGGAGAACAACACAGCAAGGTTTGGGTGTGGTGGGTCAGCCATATTAGCGGCGTTTGACGATGCCATTGCCGACTTGAGCTCTGACCCTATTGCAATCGGAGCATTCCATGCTGCGGAGGGTGACATCCTCGTCGTCTGCTCTGCCGGGAACCACGGCCCCAGCTCTTACACGGTTGTCAACGACGCGCCTTGGATTTTAACTGTTGCAGCTTCCACTATTGATCGGGATTTTCACTCCAACTTTGTCTTGGGTGATAACATAATCCTCAAGGTACATGTACAATTCAATTGCTATACTCTCTTTATGTCTTTATTCTTATTTAATTAAATTTTTACTGATGTCAAAGCCGACAATTAGTGAAATGGAAATAGAAATGACAACGGAAAGAAGTATAGGTACCAATAGGCCTGTCTGCTACCGTTTCCATCACCAAATACGTATTTCTACTGCCACGTGAAACCCATCATATTCATAGATATTTTTTAAAAAATATTTTTTTACATGAAATTTTATCTAAATAAAATAATTTATTTATTGAAAAATCTAAAAATAAAATTATACCAGTTTCTACTTACTTGGATCTAAATATATATATATATATATATACAAAATATTTAATATAAATAGAATCTTCATTTTAAATTATAAACTTTTTTATAAAAAATAATTCTATGAATTATGTAATTTTCATAAAAAAATAACATTGATAACAATAAAATTTAACAATTAATATTTTAAGTTTTTTTTGTTTTTTTAAAATTAAATATGTATAATAATTTAATTACATTTTAATTATGTACGAAGAGTATAATACATGTACTCGTATATGTTATGAAGCGGGTAGGTAAAAATTCACACTCACATCTTTACGGGTTTTTTCCATAGGTATTCATGGGAGTAAATCTTTTTGTTATCTCTAGATGGAAACCTTTCGTCTTAAGTTTGTGTTACATTTTCTATCCCCTTCAATCAAGAAACCTAAAATGTTATATCATTTAATTATTTTTTTTATAATTTTTTTGTATCCTTTATGTGGCTGATAAAATGACATTGATAAAATGACAGAGGATTTTCATTCGACGGAGAGTGGGGCTTGGACTTGGACATAGTGGTGGATAGTGGTGAATGGTGTCAAGTTATGAGATTGAATAAAAATAGATAAAAATAAAAACAAAAATATCAAAAAAAAAATTATTGTTTTTGAAATGGATAAAAATTGTCTTGAAAATAACTCAAAAATTATATTAGAACTTTTTTTTTCCTAACACATCCTCAAAATACATCTCAAAACAAAAAATAATGAAAAATCCCGAAGCCTTGCTTACATATTATAAAAGTTTAAGCAAATTATATTATCAATACTTGGATTTTTATCAAATTACAGATAGTGTTTGGCAAATATAAAATATTTAAAAATATAAAATTTCTTAGTATAAATTTATTACATATTTAAATTATAAATTATTATATTTGTATATTTAAATTATAAATTTCTATAATTACATATTTAAATTATAAATTATTATAATTTCATATTTAAATTATAAATTTTTATAATTACATATTTAATTATAAATTACTATAATTATATATTTAAATTATAATTTCTTATGATTAAATATATAAATTTTAAATTATATATTTAAATTATAACTTTTGTACTAAGTATGATTTGAGTGGTGTTTCAACAATTTAAAACTACAAACTAAGAGTAAAACATAATAACATAACAAAAACTTGGAGGTGCAAAATGTCAAACATTTGAGGTTAAAATGGATTTTGTGCAAGAAATGGAATTGTGGGTGTTTGGCTTAGTTAGAGTGATCCTTGATGTCATAATAAAGACTTTTCACTATCTAATGATCATTTCTTATGTTACTTTAACCTCTAAATCGTCCTACCAATAATTTCCCAAGTGAAAGAGCCTAAATCACACTTCTAATTTTTTAGAAAACTAAATCAATTAATTTAAATCAAAGCAAAGGTTAAAAGAAGGCTAACGAACATCATTTTATTGACATGAGTTTATTAGAAGCTTTTTTCATTTCTAAGTGTAAAGACAAAAACACTAATTAATAAACATGCATATGATTTATCAATTCATAAACAAGACAAGAAAAATAGAGAAAAACCATAACATAAAAGAAATGACAATAAACAAAATTTCTAGCACACTAAATGTCCCCACCAACAGTCTCATTGTCATGAGAAGCAAAAAATACAAAAATAAAAAAATAAAGTGAAACGGAAGAAAATGGTGGTGGAATGAGTAAGATAAATTCTAGGAATTCAAGCAAAACAAAAAGTTATTATATTTAATCCTGGAACTCCGTTCTCGCATCCCGATAAAGATTTTTATAGTGGACACGATAAATGTTTTTTTGTGCTTTCTACAGAAAGTATGGCTCCTTGATCGAGCGTGTCATGATGAATGACGTCTTCAAATTTCCCAAAACAAAGATTTCCTATCATAAACATAAGGATTAAAAACTAAAAATTCTACTTAATTTTTTTTTAGGAGAAGATAAAAAAAAGTGAGTAATTAAATATTTAATTTTCATCACAATTATATTTTCTTGATTTTGATTTAAATGGATACAGTACAACTGATGTCATCTTATTAAACTAGAGGGTAAAGCCATAAATTTCTCCCCTCTTTCAAATTCCCCGAAGTATCCAATTATATACGGTGAGTCTGCCAAGGTGAATAGCACCAGCTTTGCTGAAGCAAGGTATGTATGCAAAATCTACAAGCTATGAAAAACCTTAATTAGCAATAAATCAATAGCTTAAAAACTCCAAAGCTTTGGAATGCGAAAACTTAGGGTGTGCAATTTGAGTAATATTTTTTAGAAATACTTAAAAAAACAAAAATAACTTATTGATGCAGGAGATAAATCAATTTTAAAAATTAACAGGAGAAAACTTCTCTAAATTAACTTATATATAATTTAATTTTAACTTATAAAATTATTTTTATCCTATTTTCTTTTGCAAAAACTACTTTTTACAAGTTTATCCAAACAAACTTTCTCAAGTTATCTAGCAATTAAGGCATAACAAACATGTGTTCATTAGTTATCTGTTCGCAACTCAACCTCTAAGCTAAAGAGTTAATCATTTGTTAATTGTAGACAATGCCACCCAGATTCATTAGATGCAGATAAAGTGAAAGGGAAGATCGTGGTCTGTGACGGAAAAAAAGATAAATATTCAACTAGAAAAAAGGTTGTCGTTGTGAAAGCAGTGGGAGGAATAGGTCTAGTTCATATAACTGACGAAAATATAGCATTAGCGTCAAATTATGGGGACTTTCCAGCAACGGTGATAAGCACAAAAGATGGCATCAAAATCCTCCAGTACATCAATTCAACTAGGTAAGGATGGCACTACAAGCAAACATTGTTGGGTAATTTTAGAATCTTGTTTGATCATGGGTTATTCTTTTAATG
Organism: Psophocarpus tetragonolobus; assembly: GCA_037954015.1. Lineage (NCBI taxonomy): Eukaryota > Viridiplantae > Streptophyta > Magnoliopsida > Fabales > Fabaceae > Psophocarpus > Psophocarpus tetragonolobus. The sequence goes on from CM075688.1 coordinate 6,188,581, forward strand.
GTTTCTGCATATAATGTAAAGGGATCCAATGGGAACAATTCTACCCTCAGATACAGTTCTTGATTATAAGTCTGCTCCTATGGTGCCAAACTTTTCATCAAGAGGGCCTTCATCACTTTCAAGCAATATTCTCAAGGTATAATATGATGATTGGATTATACATTTCATGGTCCTCAATGCTCAAAACTAAACATAACATGTATTCTTTCTTCGTAGCCTGATATTGCAGCACCGGGAGTAAACATTCTGGCTGCATGGATTGACTATGATGCAGACCAAGTTCCCAAAGGAAGAGAGCCCTCACATTACAACATAATCTCAGGGACTTCCATGGCTTGTCCACATGTTTCAGGCCTTGCTAGCACTGTTAAAGCACGCCATCCCTCTTGGAGTCCCTCCGCAATCAAATCTGCCATCATGACTTCAGGTCAGCCTTTGCATAAATATATAAAAAAACAAATTACTCTTACATTTCTTGTAATTTATAGAGTGATTATAGCTCTTTCTTTTACAACAACTCCCTTACAGTGGAATATATATATACAAATTATAAATCAGTATTCCTTAGTAAGTAATGTGATCTAGCAATGTATCAATTCGTCTTTCTGTATATGTGCAGCAATTCGAAACAACAACTTGAAGGGTCCCATAACAACGGATTCAGGGTCGATAGCCACACCTTATGACTATGGAGCTGGGGAAATGACAGCATCTGAACCATTGCAACCAGGGCTAGTTTACGAAACCAGCACCATTGACTACTTGAACTTCTTGTGTTACATTGGATATAACATAACCACAGTTAAAGTCATCTCTAGAATTGTTCCTCATAATTTCAATTGCCCCAAGGATTTGAGTTCTAATCAAATCTCTAACATTAACTACCCTTCTATAGCAATAAACTTCACTAGCAAAGGAGTCGTGAAGGTCAATAGAACTGTTACAAACTTTGGTGAAGAAGATGAAACAGTGTACTCCCCTACTGTCAATGCTCCTAGTGGAGTACACGTCACATTAACTCCTAATAAACTTCACTTTACCAAAAGTATTAAAAAACTAAGCTATCAAGTTATTTTCTCATCAACTTTGACCTCCTTGAAGGAAGATCTGTTTGGATCTATTACTTGGAGTAATGGTAAATATAAGGTTCGAAGTCCCATTGTATTAACTAAATAGTGAATTTAAAAGAACCGATGAATAAATGCAAGCTAAGTTCTTCATTGTACCTACTGTCGAGTTTTAATTATTTATTATCTCTGTTCCCTCTATTTTAATTTAATTAATTATAGTTTCTGCTTCTCAATTTATTTATTTTTTTTAATTTTCGCCCACTTCATAGTTTCCTAAGGAGTTAATTGTTGTTATCCACTATAACTATTTCGTACTAATCCATGATATAAGCTGGCATAGTAATATTTACATTTAATATTAGTTCACACTTAATCACGCATTTTGTCCCAGTTTCATAAAAAAAAAAACTTGTTTTATGGCAGAATGCAGAATTATAGAACCAGCTATCTTCATGAGATTTTGTCTCGACTCTTTGTTCTCTCTATGATACCGAACGTCAATTTGCTTGGACATGACTGTTGGAATTGTAAGAGCTCCAAATTTTCAAGTTACCTTGTGACAAAGACACATGGTAAAGACTCAAACACACATTTGTTCAGGACAGTTAATAGAAATTCTTCACTTATATTTGTTAATCTTTTCTTGTTTTATAGTTTCTTTCTGGAGAAATGTTTTATAGTTAATGATGTGGTGAAGGTAGGAAGGTTACGTAAAGAGTTAGTGTGTTTAAAAGTTAGTTTTTAAAAGGCATATGATTATATCAATTGGCAGTATTTAGGGGAGGTTATGAAACAAATGAGGTTTGGAGTAAGGTGGATGAGGTGCATTAAGAAATGTGTTGGGTCGGTAATGATGCTAGCTTTGGTGAACGACAACTCAATCAAGAAATTCGGTATTAGACGAGGATTAAGACACGATGATCCTTTACAATTATTCTTATTTTTTATCATCATTCTTCTTTCCGATAGCAACAAAAGAGTTGGGGCAATTGATATAGGTAGATGAGAACTTGGATTTGTGGAAAAATTATGAGGTCACAAAGGATTGGATGTACATATCTCCTTTAAGTAATAAAATCTATTTTGTAGAATTTTGAATTACTATCAAAACTAAGATAAATTTTTACAAAAGTCAACTCAAAGCTAATTTGTCTTTAGTAAACTTCACCTTTCTGATGATCTTTTCCTCACCCATGTTGTGGACAACGATCCTATTAAATTGTAGAACAAGCTTCATCCCTTTCAAGTACTTGGGTTTTCCAATTAGGGATCACCCATCAAAGGAGTGAGGCTTGTGGTGGAGACTATACGAAAAAAACTTTCCTTATGGGAGAATAAATACATCTCAATGATAAGTAGGGTGGTGCTCCATAAATAAATTTTGTAAGGCTTGTCCACATACTTTCTTTCTGTTTTACAAGGCTCTGACATGTATAATTTCTTTATATGGGGGAACAAAATTTAGTAGAAAGATACATTAGATTTCATGGGAGATAGTGTGTAGGAGGAAGGAGGGTTGGAGTTGAGGGATTTTTGAAAGTTCAACCTAACTCTATTAGGTAAATGGAAGTGGAGACTCTATGTGGAAGTGAATAGGTAGTGGGTTAAAGTGTTGAGGTCTAAGTATGACTAGTGTGACAGATCTAGAAGGTGCAAGGTAGAAATGTTCTAGATGGTGGTGTGACTTATAGTCCATAAAGGGCTCAATGCAAAGGGCAATCAGATTGGTGGATCCTAAATGTCAAATGAACTATGGGATGAAGATCAGATCATGTTCTAGCTAGATAGGTGGTTAGGCTAGCAATGGTTAAGCGAGGAGTATAACAAATTATTTGGACTCGTGTTAAATAAGAACATCATAGTAAAAGAGATGCAGGAAGGAGTTTCCAGTTGGAAAGGAGGTTGTTATTTGTGTGGGAAGAGAAGTTAGGTGAGTTAAAGGTTAGGTTGGGTAGGGTCGTTTTAACGGAGAGGACTCAAGATGGGTGGATGTGGTTAACAGACAAGGTAGGATTGTATTCTGTAGCCTTTGCATACATGATCCTATCATCCATATCACCTAACCAAAAATATGCATTTTTAAGCATTCTATAGGCAAAAAGAATTCCACCAAAGGTTCAATGTATTAGCATGGCAATTGGATGCCAACAAGTTACCAACATGAGACAAGCTATGTAAGAGAGGAATCATATCAACAAAAGATGTCAGGTGCGTACTTTGTGGTGCACAAACTGAAATAGTGCAACATCTATTTATGAATTGCATTGTTTTCTCATATTTGGATTAGGTTATGCGTCTGGTAAGGAACGACAACAACGCTACAATATGACTTATCGGTCTTTGTTACCAATATATAGGGGCTAGTTAGTGAAATAAAAGTTTTGCGCGACAAAGTTGAGTTATCGATAGTAGAGTTATGAAGCAAAAATTATTACACATTCTTTTGCTAAATGATCATGAATCTTTCTCATGCACTTATATTTTTTGTGAATTGTTACTCTATTAGCATCTCAAAATGATTTGTGTTTTCTTTGTTAAGCGAACATGCCTTGTATTCTTAGTGCTCTTCTCTATCTTACTAAATTGTTTTTACTTATAAAAATCGCTTTCTGATGATGGTCATTAATTTGATTATTAATTAGTAGTTTAAAATGAAAGATACATTTTTATGAAAAAAAAAATTAAAATTACTTAAACAAAGAGAAAGAGATATATGATTTTTTTTATTTCCAATGAACATTATTTTGTTCGGTCAGTCAGATCAAAATTAATTTTCATAATTTTATTTTTATTCAATTACAGTTACTTCAATCCAATTAATTTTTATTCAATTATTTTAATTTTAAAGGAGTGAAATAAATATTTTTAAATTGATAATAAAAAATTCACATATTTAATTAGCTATAATTGTTTTACAGCATGAGATTTTAATATTTCTTATATATGATTAATTGTTGAACTCTGGTTTCGAATAATATTTTCTTAATGTTATTTATTTATTTTTATTATTTTAGTTGATCTTTCCTTTATTTAGAAATCAAAAATAAAAATTCAATATATTTTATCTTTAATTTAATTTCTTATATTTATTTTTTATTTAGGTTCTAAACTTTAACTTTCAATTTAAATTCCAAAATTTGAAATCATCTATTTTAATTTATTTTTATTTTTATTTTAATATTTCTTATTTTATTGTAATCAATTAATCAGCTATTAAATTACAATTTTAATATCTCGTTGATATTGGTACTTAATACATCTGTGATTTTCTCACATCAATATTATATAAGTTTATTAACTATTTTTTTTTAAATTTTCGTAAAATTTATATAAAATTAATGATCTTGACATAATTTTTTTTCTTAAATAGTACTTGTAGTTTCTTCATTAATTAAACTATTTTAATTTATTTCATTATTAAGTAAATAAAATATAATAAAAAACATAAAAAATAAAAATTAAATAACTTAAAAGGAAAAAAATAAAAAAAAATAAAATTCAAATAAGAAAAAGAAAAATTAAGAAAGAAACGACATGAAAAAACAAAAATACATATAAAATGACATGTGTCACATAGAAACAAAGGTAAACCTTTCTTGAACATATGTATAAAATATATAAAAATCAAGAAATAAAAAGATAATAAATAATAAATCAATAAAAATTAAGAATAAAAACAACATAAAAATAAAATGAAGAAAATAAAAAATTTAATAACACAAAAAGAGAAAAAATTAAATCAATTAAAAAATTAATATATAATTTTTTGTTAAATTATTTTACAATGTAAACATATATTCAATAAATTAATTTTAAGAATAAAGCAATAAAAATTAAGAAATCAAGAAAGAAAAACATAATAAATAATAAAGCAATAAAAATTAAGAATAAAAAAATATAAAAATAAAAAAGAAGAAAATAAAAAATTTAATAACACAAAAAGATAAAAAATTAAATCAATTAAAAAATTAATCTATCATTTTTTGTTAAATTATTTTACAATGTAAAAATATATTGAATAAATTAATTTTAAGATATTAATAAATATGTTACAAAATAAAAGAATAAAAAAGAAAAAGGATTAAAGAAAAATATTTAGAAGGTGAAAATAGAAATATGGTGGTTCCAATAGAAACTTAAAAAAATTAGTTTACCATATATAAATCATATTTAATAAATTAATTTTATCATATTAAATAAATATATTAAAATAATAAAAATATAATAAATAAAAAATGAAAAAGAAATTTTAAAAGTTGCAAATTAGAAAGTTGGGTTCAAAAAGAAATTTTCTAAAATAGTATGTTCCTCAAGCGTAACAAATATCATAAATATAAGAAGATTAAAATGGTAATTTACACAGTTTAAATAATTGTTATATAAATGATATATAATAAATAAAAAGCATAGTTGAATTGTATACGAGCAAAGATAAACGGATAGAAATTCTTTAAAATTTAGTTTGATTTCTTTAATAATGTTTTATAATTTTATAATGTTTTTTTTTTCCAAAATAAACATTCATTACTGTTTTATTCGTTGTCTCATCACAATCACAATTGTGACAAGTAATTTTATTTATTTATTTTTAACTTTTTTCTGGCACTTACAACTCCTTATGATTCATGTCACATATCAATATTTTCATGAAATAGCAAGTTGGCTTATGCTTTAAAATTTTGTCAATAGTGGAAAACAGGGGAAGAAAAAGAAAAGAGCAAGGATGATTTTTAATACATAGGTCTGAGCTCATGATAGAACTAAACACCGCAGGACGCACCTCACACCACTAGAGAATTGTGTGATACAATGTAGAACACATATGATAGGTTGTCCATGCAATTATGTTCCAAGTCCTTTGCTCCTAAAAACTTCAATCTTTTTCCTATTTTTCATGTTGGAAGATGTATAACAATGGATTGCAAATCAACATATAAGAGATATGACACTTTCAATCCACCAAAATTTTAAGTATTTAATTTGTGGATCTTTTTCACTAATATATTATTTAATTTTTCAATTTCTATTTTATTTCAAAGGAAACTTTCGTAAATACATTCTTGAAATTAAGTTAATCGATTGAAAAGTACACACAAAAATGACTATTCACCAACTTTTAATTAAGACCATGCATGAATCAGTATGTGATGGACATTAATTTACAATTCAATTCTAAATGCTTCTTTTAAAATATATTAGTATAGGATTGCGATAAAAGAATATATAACATGATCCTAATCTTATTAGGATCATTTCCTTATTTCCTTTTTGTGGACGGATAGATTCGATGAAACTTTTTGCTTCATTTTTTCCTTTAGTATATATGATTCATTGTGTTTTTCATAAAAAAAAAAAAAAATGATACTAACCCATTCAAGACATGGGTTATGTAACTAGTAAGTAAATAAATAGAACTTAACAAATTATATTAGTTGAACGACTTTGCATGTTCAATAACTTCTTTGGCCATGATTAGGATTTTTTGTGCATTTATGGATATTTTGTTTACTTTTACAGCCTAGAAGTATCCTTTATGAATAATGCAGCAAGTCTCCTCTAGCTACTTTCATGAAAAATGATCCTACTTAATTAAATTATATTTGAATGTACACAGGCTTTCTGTTCACTATCATTCTAAGTTGACAAATAGATTAGGCCAGGGCATGTGTGACATTTGGTTAATTAATATTCCAGGTAATTCATATTGTTCCATTTATCTCGTAGATTTCCAATGCATATGTAAATATTGAATATGTGCTATACATATTTCTACCACATCTTATATGGACGTTAATTAAGCTTCGCTTCTAATTTCTAATTAATAAGTAATAATAGTGCAGAGTATCCAATTGTGTTCATCATTTCAAAAACAAAATATTTAAAAATTTTTAAAACTCATCTTTACAAGAACTCTTAAAGCAGAATTAGAGACATCAAATAGAAAATACCTAGTGCCAATATGCCATATGAGAGGTAATCTGTTTCTACCCTTAGACAGGTCAATTTTTTTATTACTTTTTATTTTTGTTGCTGACGGGAGACGACACACTTGTGTACGAACCATATAAGGCGTTTGGTATGCTGGAATAACAAGATAAAAATATCTACATTTTATGTCGGAGCAATGCCTATTAATTAATCCAACGAAGATGAAATAAAAATTTATGCCCGGGTGTTTAAAATCCCAAATTTTTGGACACTCTAGTATTAGTTGGTACACCGTTAACAATGACGGTGAAATAACATCCCCGGTTGCATCAGGCTCTGCTGGTGAAATTGTTCTTTTTGATAATGAACTCAATTAGGACATTTTATTTCCTCTTAATTAATTAATTAATGTGGAACACACCACACCAATCAGCCATAGAGATATACGTACGTATGAGGTTAAGGAATCCTTATCATGTTAAATTGTTAATGACTCTGGCTCAAATTAAGCCACGGAAAAGACAAGATAACAAAGCTAAAATGTGTGTTAAACAGTGATAATACTAGTTATAATTATTAATTACTATACCAGTAGTTTATTTTTCAAAATTAAAGAAGTGGCTGCCGAGGTTAATTAAGGAATCCTTCTGGCTCAGCTGAATCGCATGGCAACACGGTTACCTTGTTGATCGGTTAATTTGATTTATGTGTTTAAAATTAATTTTAATAAAACAAAATCTATTAAAAGAGTAAAATAGAATGACACTTAATCTGTAAAAGAATCTTGTAATTAGCGAGGGGTAGAGTAATGCAGCCAAAGAGGTGCTTCTTTGGCCTACCTTAATGACTTTGACAGCATAGATAGCCAAGCTTTTAACTGCCCTATATAATGTTGTTTATATAATCTTGACATGTCGCATTGCATGCTACTAACTGGTTGCTGCCACCAGTTTTGGTTATCGAATATATGGTGGTCCGCACCAACTACAAAATTTTCCTGTATGCGTGGCTATGTGCCTAGTAATACTATTTTTTCAAATGTCGCAATTTGCATGGACTGAGTGCCTAACAGGTAACTGCACTGCCAAAGGAATAACCATTGAATCCTTCTACCATCCATCTTTTGTTTCACAGTACGTAAATCACAATCACTGCTCAGTGCTGAAGCAATTGAGCACCCCGATTGCAATATATATAACAACACTGGGTGCAACAAAGTTTTGAGAGAATGCGAACTAATTATAACATGAAAGGAGATACACTTTTGTTACATTTATTCTACACTCTCTTGTTTCTAGGAGCCTCATCAGCAGCGAATAGTAGTAACCATGACACTAACCCTAAACAAGTCTATATCGTGTATATGGGAGCAGCGGATTCCACAAATGCTTCTCTGCGGAATGAGCACGCTCAGATTCTCAATTCAGTGCTAAAAAGGTAATATTTTGCTAATGTAGACGGACATCAATTAATTAATTAACTTGATGATGATGTGAATGAAGGGATGAGAATGCTCTGGTACGGAAATACAAGCATGGTTTCTCAGGCTTTGCTGCTCGTATGTCAAAAGAGGAGGCAGCATCAATTGCCGACAAACCGGGTGTAGTGTCTGTTTTTCCTGATCCCATTCTGAAGCTCCACACCACACGTTCCTGGGATTTCCTCAAATGGCAAACTCGTGTCGAAGTCAACACCAAACCAAATACGGTTTCCAAGACTTTGTCGTCCTCAGACATCATCATTGGCTTCTTAGATACAGGTTATAATTTAAAAAAGAAAAAAAGATACAAAGAATAAGTATGTTTGATTATTTTAAAAATGAATGTTAAAATATACATATAGAAGAATGAATGGAATAATAATAATTCAGGTATATGGCCTGAGGCGAAGAGTTTTAGCGACGAGGGTATGGATGGTGTTCCAGCCAGATGGAAAGGCACTTGCATGGTTTCAAAAGACTTCAATTCCTCTAGTTGTAACAGGTAAAATGATAGGTAGGAAACGATGATAAATAAAGGGAAATGTTGAGTAAGGAATTAATAGCAGCATTGAATGAATAATGAATAGGAAGCTAATAGGAGCAAGGTATTACCCAGGGGTAGAGGGAGAGGGTGACACGGCAAGGGATGGGTACGGGCATGGGACCCACGTGGCGTCGACGGCGGTGGGGGCGGTGGTGAGAAAGGTGTCGTTGTATGGTTTGGGGGAGGGGACGGCGAAGGGTGGGGCCCCAAAGTCAAGGTTAGCGGTATACAAAGTGTGCTCACTCTATGGATGTCAGGGTTCGGCCATTATGGCGGCGTTCGACGATGCCATTGCGGACGGAGTGGATTTGCTGTCGCTGTCGCTGGGTCCAATAGCACCTTTCCTCCCACCCGAATTCACATCCGAACCGGTTGCAATCGGAGCATTTCACGCCGTCCAACACGGCATCTTAGTTGTCTGCGCCGCCGGGAACGGGGGACCTCAGCCCTACACGGTTGTCAACGACGCGCCTTGGATTTTAACCGTTGCAGCTTCCACCATTGACCGGGATTTTCAGTCCAATCTCGTCTTGGGTGATAACACAACTATCCAGGTACATACATATTCATTATTCTATTCATCCTGTAAATTCACACTTTCAATGTTTTTTTAGGTATACCTATAAAATAAAACAATAATTTATTAACTAAATGTCACAAACTTTATTTCTCTATACTACCTAATCAAAGGGATAACATTATTTCTTTATCAAATTACACTTATATTTTATTATAATTTTTTATTTATAATAAAATTTTATTGACTTTATTGATTAATATTTTAAAAATCATTATTAAATTTGTATCATTTTAATGTAGAATTAAACTCTCTAACATTATTAATAAGATATCATATGCATGACTCATTTTTTAATAGCAATAACATGTTTGATTGAAACATGTTTTTTTATTTAGAAGATACAAAAATGTGGTAGAATAATAGTAATGATAACAGGTGTTATAAGATTGGTAATAATATAACTTAATTCTCCTAATTCAATGACAATACAATTCGGACTTTTCTTCATTTAATTTAAAATTGAGATAATTGTCCTTCATATTTTTAAATATCAATAATTTATCACATTCATTAAAATAAAAGTATTAACTATCAAAAATTAATGTTGATGTTACTTATCAAATGATTATTTAATTTGTTGTTAATTTTATTTTAATAATAATTATATGAAATGTGGTTGTTAATCATTAAAAAATGAAGAGGACCGTTAGAAGTACACTTTTTTTAACACATTAGTGCTTTTGTTGGTTAAAATTTGTTGAAAACTATAAATTAGAAGAGAAAGTCGTCTAATTACTAGTGGAACTTACATAATTTATTGTTTTCAATAAATTTCAATCAATGTGTATTCAAAAGAGAGTGTTGTTAGCATTTCTCAAATTTAAAAGTGTAGACTAAAATTGGAAGATTTTTTTTTATAAGTAAAAAAAAAATGTATTAATAGAAAATGAACAAAAACCACAATGAGTTAACCGTATTATAAGATCCATGTTTATTTAACTACATAATACCATTTCCACGAATTTATTATGAGGCTAGAATTATTTCATCAACATTAGTTAATTGCCCCTTAAAAAATTGTGTTGAGGTTGACTTAGAATTTTATGAAGGTGGAAACTTCTTATGGTTTGTAACAAAGTCAAGTGGAAACTTTCATTTGAGAAAGAGTACTTTTGAATGTTAGTTAGGTAGAAGCTTTTGTTGAAGGCGAGGGCATTTTTCGTAGTTGTGTTTTGTGAGAGCATCTTGTAAGTTCATTGGTGTGGAAGCATTTAAAGTGAGTCATCTAATGTGCAAGTAGGGTGTTCATGGTGTTGGTTCAGTTTTATGGGGAAAAAATTTAAAATAATAATCAGATTTATTCAATTTAAATAAGTAAAATCCGATCAAAAACTTAAAAAATGAAATTTGTTTTCATTAAATCATAAAAATAATTTTATACCGCAAACTAGCTAAATACATTAATCTACTAAATTCATAATTATATAACAAAATACCAAGTGCTTCATATACAACTAACAGGTACAATTAGAAATTTTAATGCTTTTTTAGATCATTTAGAGACAATAAAATCAAACTCTTTTAAACAATTTCATATCGTATTAGGTAGACATATTGATAGTATAAATATGAAAGACTCTATTCTAAACAAAATAGATGAGTATACACCGAAATCGAGCAGAGAAAAGTTGGGGGAAAAGTGGTCAATGACGCGCAAGGGAGAAAGTGAGAGATAAGAGAGAGTGGCGGCTAGAGTTTGTGTAAGACTTTTGAGTGGAGAGTGAGAGTGAGAGCCGAAAGTCCAAGAGCCCAAACGACTAAGTGTCTCATGAAAGCAAGAAATTAACAATTCTTAACTTTAACATATATATATATATATATATATATATTTGTTTTATTTGGATCAGATTTTTAAATTTGAAACCTACATACTGAACTAAACTTAATTGGTTTTCATAAGTTTGATTCAGGTCAAATTCAACAAGATAAAATTCTAAACAAATTTAATTGGTTCAGTTTAGATTACTAGGTTGATCTAATTGATCCATATTAATGAACATCCCTATGTGGGAACATTTAATGTATGTTTTTTTATCAGAGCTTTTGTTATACCAGTTGTAACTTCTAGCCCTTAGCATCTAGCTCCTATATGGACACATGGATTAGTTAGTTAGTTGATTATACCATGTGGCATGTTGTAACCACTATATACCTCTTGTAAATTGTTTTCTATTATCATGATGCATTTATGCTCATTTAGTTAAAGGTTTCTTTCGTTTTTTCTCGTTCTCACTCTTGATTCCTTTTTTTGTTCTTACAATTGTGAATCACTTGACCTTTTTATTTTCTTGTATGTATTTCTAAGCTAAGAAATCCAACAAAATGAGTTTCTTGTCTTCCATATATGCCAAAGTTATGCAAACTATACAAAAGTTCATGTTTGCCTCAATTATTTGGTTCCACTAACCAGATAAAAAATTTATGTCAATGAATTCTAACCTCATTTTGTAAGGTTATGTATATCCTCCACCAAGAACACAACTCATTCTAAACCCAAGTAGACTCTACACAAATCATAACACAAGTGTTGTCCTGTTTTGACTCTTTCAACTTCATGTTGTAATATCCCTTTCTTCTACAAATTATTTCTTATTGGTATCCATTTTGCATCCAACTTCTATGCTAAAATTTGAACCTTTAAAAGGACCCCTTTGACCCATATTATCTTGAAAAAGTATCCTTTGACTTGTCTCATTTTCCGTAACAAAATCCTACAACCCTTTTACATTCCAAATCCACCTATCTTGGAACTTGTCTTTCAACCTATTGATCGACTCCAACCTAGTCCTTAGCACTTGTAGCATTTTCTCCTTCCATGCAAATAACCACCTCTTCCAAGATCATTTTCATCTTGATTTTCCTTCCTTGATATCCTTGATCGTTACATTCTTGTCTCCTTGTAACCCAAATAATTGGTTATACTTATCACTTAGACTTTGTTCCCTAACCATTTATCCTTGCAAAACACAATCTCACTACCATCTCTAAGCATTCTTCTGACATTGTTTGACCACCAATCCTTTGTCCCTACCCTTGCAACTCAATGAAGTCTAAATCCATCCACCATCTTGAGTCCCCGTTACCTTGTACCTCCTAATTCCCATGTAATCTCTCATGTTTTGATTTCAAAATTCCTACCTATTGACTATTATTTTCAACTCTTAATTTTTGTTTGCTTTTACTTACCTAACAAAGTGTTATTAAACTTGAGCATATCCCTCAACCCCCAATATCTCTTCTATTTTTTCTATACAATTTTTTTCATAACACACAAATAACTTTCTTATTGTCCTCTTTCCCACCCATTAAAAGTTTTAAAATAGATATTTGAGTTGAAAATTAAAATTTAATGTGATGATCATGATAACTACTAATAACATAAAATGTGAAAATCAATGGTAATTTAATTATCAACACTTTTAACTTTAACAAACAGTGAGACATAAATTGTTATTTTTAAAAATAAGAGACAAAATGTATTAATTTTAAGGTAGGTGATAAAATTTACAAATATATTAATACAAGAAAAAAATATTATTAAACCTTTAAAATATGTGCATCCGATTCGAAACTGCATAAACTATGACTTTAGAATAAGAAAAATGGTATCAGACATATATTTTTATATTTTTTTTCTTTTTCTATGTTACCATATATTATATCTATTGTTTTCTTTCTCTCAGGATGTTAATTTTATTTTGTGAATATTAACAGGATGTTAAATAACATTTGGGTGTTGAAATATAATTTTCCTTTTCGACGAAATTAAGTTTTCATCTTTTAATCATTTCGTGGCCCAAACTAACATTATTCCTTCACGTTTCCAAATTCTAATTACGAAGACACTGAGGGGTACCTTTGCTTTAAGAGGTGGGGAAAGAAAAATCTTCTTTGCTGTTTCTTTTTTTTTGTTGATAGATTCCTTGCTTTGCTTTTCTTAGAACCAACTAATATATATATATATATATATATATATATATATATATATATATATATATATATATATATATATATATATATATATATTATAAAGTTCAGACGATATAGAAAGCACAATTACGAAATACTAATCTATTAGTACCAATATATATCATTAGCGATGTAAATTAAAATAAAAATTTAATTTTTGAAGGAAATAGAAAACTGATTGCAGACGAATATCAATTTTCGTACAGTTACGAATTCATACTAACTAGTAACTAGCAATTTCCAAAAAGGAAATCATAAGAAAAAATTTAATTATTTAATGCAGCATACTACTATTATGTGTTTTTAATTGCTTTAAAAAATATGTCCAAAAAATTACTTAAAAAATACTAATGATATTTTTTTTTTCTTTTCATCATGATCACACTTTTCTACTTTTATTTTTCTTGTTTCTATTTGAAATCCGTGCAGTGCGACTAATATCATCTTTGCTAATTAATGATAATATTACTAAACTTCAGGGCAGAGCAATAAATTTCTCACCTCTTTCAAATTCTCCCGAGTATCCAATGGTACAGGCTGAGTCTGCTAAGGCAAAAAACGCCACCTTAGATGAAGCAAGGTATGTATGCAAAATGTAGGAGATATGAAAAACCACAACAATAAATCGATCAGAAGAACAAGAACCTTCAAATTATAGAACTGAGACAGCTTAAAATCAAATAATCATCTAAGGAATAAAATACATGTATTTCATGGGTAATATTTTAACGTCAAAAGTCAAAACCTCTAAGCAAAAGATTAAATCATTTGTTTTCATGCAGACAATGCCAGCCGAATTCATTAGATGCAAATAAAGTAGAAGGGAAGATTGTGGTCTGTGATGGCGAAAATGATCCAGTATATATTGATCCTACAATTGAAATAGTGAAAAAGTTGGGAGGAATTGGTCTGGTTGTGGTTGATATTAGTGATGAAGATGGACCATTAGCAAATACTTTTGTCGACTTCCCGGTAACGGTGATAAGTTCAAAAGACAGTGTCACAATCCTCCGGTATATTAACTCAACCAGGTAAGAATGGCACTAGAAGAAAACATTGTTGGTTTGAATTTGCTACGATCATGGGTTAATTTAATTGTTTGATGTGCCTATAACATAAAGCAATCCAATGGCAACAATACTAGCAACAGTTACAGTTCTTGATGATAAGCCAGCTCCCGTGGTGCCAAACTTTTCATCAAGAGGACCTTCATCACTTTCGAGCAATATTCTCAAGGTACAATATGATGATTGAATCATACATATCATGGTCCTCAATGCTCAAAACTAAACATAACACATACCATGTATTCTTTCTTCATAGCCTGATATTGCAGCACCGGGAGTAAACATTCTGGCTGCATGGATTGACTATGATGCAGACCAAGTTCCCAAAGGAAGAGAGCCCTCACATTACAACATAATCTCAGGGACTTCCATGGCTTGTCCACATGTTTCAGGCCTTGCTAGCACTGTTAAAGCACGCCATCCCTCTTGGAGTCCCTCCGCAATCAAATCTGCCATCATGACTTCAGGTCAGCCTTTGCATAAATATATAAAAAAACAAATTACACTCACTTTCTATTGTTTCTTAAGATTGTATAAATTATAAATCAACATTAATTCCTTAAAAATGTGATCTAGCAATGAATCAACTCACTCAATATCTTTCTAAACGTGTGCAGCTATTCAAAACGACAACTTGAAGGGTCCCATAACAACGAGTTCAGGGTTAATAGCCACACCATATGACTGTGGAGCAGGGGAGATTAGAACATCTGAACCATTGCTACCGGGGCTAGTTTATGAAACCAGCACCATGGACTACTTGAATTACATGTGTTACATTGGTATTAACACAAGCACCATTAAGGTCATATCCGGATCTGTCGCTAGGAATTTCAGTTGCCCCAAGGATTCGAATTTTGATCTCATCTCCAACATCAACTACCCTTCAATAGCAGTAAACATAACGGGAAAAGGAGCTGTGAACGTAAGTAGAATTGTCACAAACGTTGGTGAAGAAGATGAAACAGTGTACTCTGCCGTTGTGGAAGCTCCCAACGAAGTAATTGTAACATTAATTCCAGATAAACTTCAATTTACAAAAAATTGTAAGAAACTAAGCTACCAAGTTATTTTCTCACCTTTGACCTCCTTCAACGAAGATCTGTTTGGATCTATTACTTGGAGTAACGGTAAATATATGGTTCGAAGTCCTTTTGTATTAACTAAATAGTCAAATTAAACGTACCCATGAATAATGCAAGCTAAGTTCTTTGCCTATACTCTCAAGTCTTGATTATTTATATTTCATTTCCCCTTTATTTATTATAATTAGTTATAGTTTCGGCTTCCTTTTTTTTTACAATATGACTGATTTATTTATTATTTACACTCAAAATTAGTTCCAACTAATTCACATGCCTATGCACCAAGCATAATGCAAAAGAGGAATGTTTGTTCAATTGTATTAAATATAATAGAGGGATGGAAGTAACCATAGTTTTTTACACCGGTTGTAATTCAACATCAAGTTCATGCATCAAGTGAAAGTCCTCAATCATAGTTGAAAACTAAAATAAATGGATCTTTAACAAAACTTGCACCCAAGGTAAGGGGGCAATTGACTCGTAATGTAGAGAAATGCTATTCACGTAAGTCACACTCTTTATTAATTGATATTTATCGATAGAGAATTTGACCCCGTTTATATCTCATTCAAGTTTTGTTTAGCCTAGTCTAATTGGAACATTTTTGTAAAATTTCTTTTCTTCCTATTTTTAGCTTCTTTTTTTTTTTTTTTACCAATATAAGTTTATGAAAAAGCTAGATGTTTAAGAATTCTAGCTGAAATTGGGAAATTTTTTTTTCTAAAAAAAAGTTGTTTTCATGAATATAAAAATTTGTAACATGATTATTAGTTTTTTCTCTTTTAACTACTTCAATAATACCTTTTATTGTGTAAAAATTGTCTTTTTGTTACATCGAAACAAATTTAATTATTATAAAACCATTTTTTAGCAAACCTTCCAAGATAAAAGTTAATTTTGGTTATAATTAATGGTGGTGTAGAAGGTTCGTGTGGGACTTAGCAAACCTTCCAAAATAAAACTTCAATTTTTATACAATCTAAATACTACATTAAAACTTTAGGGAAACGGTGGTGTAGAAGGTTCGTGTGGGACTATTTATAATTTTGTATTTTTTCAAGTTATGTATCTGCAATATGTGCTAGCTAATATGTGCTAGCTAATTGTAACTATACAATCAAAATACTGCATTAAAATTTTAGGAAAAGGATAGTGTGGAAGGATCATGTGGGGCTATTTGTAATTTTGTATTTGTTCTCTTTTTGTGCCTGAGGTTCTTCTAGTTTTGTATATGACCTTAGATAATTGTAACTATGCAAACTTCTCTTAATCATATCTTGAGATTAAAATATGCTTTGTAATTGAATAAACCTCTTTTGCGATTTTTTTAAAAAAAAAAAAAAAAAAAAAAAGCTTCTCCTATTAATTAAAATTTATTAAAAATTATAAATTCTTCAAAAAAGAAATTAAATGAGATGTAATATTAATTGAAGTTTTATGTTTTCAACAAATTTCAACCAATAAAAACAAACATATTCAAAAGTGTGTATTAAAATTGCGTTGCTATGGTTTCTCAACTTTGAACGCTAGAATTCAACTCTAGCTATCCAACACAGAAAACCAAACCAAAACATTTTTTGAATCAGATAAATGTATTTAACAAAGAATGACTAGTCATATAAAACTGATAAAAAAATTAGAACTCGACCATACCATTTATCACAGTGACCAATTTGATCGAAGCATTAATGTAGCTATTTTAGAGTTCGCATCTATTCCCAGTACAAGACCTGGCTTCAAACAAAAATTATTACCCAAGTTAAATTTTAAATAGGATTCAGCCTGAAAATGAGCCTCATTTGCTGAACTTCCAATTATCCCACTGAGACAGGTTCCCCAACCAAATGAATCATCGGAAACATCAGATATAGTTAACCCCAATTGTAAAGATTTGGGATTTAATTTATTCATCTCAACCCAACCTCCAACTTTTGTAAAACCATCAAGTTCGGACTCTGCCATTAAAGCAATGGAACCAGCCGAAACACGTGTCTCTGTTCCCATTGATGGCAATAATTCAGGTACTGCCTCAGAAACTTCATCTTGCTTGGAAAAGAATATTGGAATTGTAAGAGCTCCAAATTTTCCGAGTTTCTTTGATGATAAAGGTATGTGGTGAAGACCTAGAATGGACAGTTTTGTTCCTCCAGAAAATTGATACACAAGTTGTCCAAAGGTGCTAGATCTATTCTCTGTTATGTTAGAACTAGGTGGCATTCCCAGACCAGTTACAAGTTGAGCCAATGAAGCAATAACATTTGACTTTCTCACAGTTATGCCAACAGCAGTACCATTGTGCAGGCTGAGAAGAGGTGGTCCAAAATAGGAAAAATCTGTAAACCCTTTTCCAACCTAAATGGGCACAACATCGTGTCAACACATCAAGGGCCTAATTTAGCAAAGGGTAGAGTAAAATTAAAGGACTCAATACCATTTTAGAGCTAACATTTTTTCTTTTACTCTAACCAAAATGGATGTATCACAATAAGCCGAACAATATAGTCATTGCAGTTTAGTAAAATGTGATAAATAATATATTTATCCAATAGCTAAGATGATTTAAAAATAACGCAGTTCCATTGACAGTGTAGAAATCTGCAAATTCAGAAAAAGGCAAGCAAAACAAACTGTTCATGGTTAATCTACATAGACAGTAGACACATGACTTGCCCTCAGGAATCCCCATGTCCTATGCGCAAAACTTTTAAGACTAGGCTTTATGATTCTAACAACTAGCATGTTGCTTTGATGCTTTCCAGTATATTTTACCAATCAGGACAATCGGTTGAATTGAACTTCCACTCTAGCATAATTTCCATTCTTTACCGAATCAGGATAAGCTTTATATTGAGAAAAATCGTTCTTGGATTTTCATGTCTAATCTGAAGGGAACACAATAAATACCAAACCGGAACACTAAATGCCAGACTAACAGCTAGATAAGAACATATAAATAATAAAATAAAATAGTACCTGATGAAAAGAATTGGAAGCAACTGCAACATCTCTGCATCGAGCACCTAATGGCATAGCCACGAAAGAGAACCAATGATTAACATTTGCTGTGAGACTAAGTTTGGCAAGAGAAAGAGGCTTTGGTTGGCAATGTTCCCAATCTCCATGTGTGGCAACAAACTCGGCAGAAGCAGTACCCTTCTCCCCAAAGGTTGTTTCAAAAATGAACATGGAATCAACGCCTGTTCTGTTTCCCAACATATTTACAACATCAAAATTGGGGCGATTAACATCACCGAACACCAACAAAGCACCCAAAAAATCCACTTGGCCTCTCAGGTGAGTGGTGCTCTCTTGAAAGGGACCCCCTTTGGAGGACTGATAGAAAGAAAGCACTCGCTCAACCTTTTCTTGTCGCTCTCTGAGTTTCATAAGATCAGAGAATGCTTCTCTCTGCAACCGTTTAAGGATTTCAATCTGAAATTACGATTACACTTAGTCAAAAAACGCTAGCCACCTCATATAAACCCAAGCCCAGAGACAGAGAGAGAGAGAGAGAGAGAGAGAGCAGATACCGGATTGCGGCGACGAAAAACGCCGTCAAAAAATTCTTGGCCGGATTTCGCAAACGCTTTGAGTTGCTCCAACACTACTCCCTCCATGGTTGTTGTTCAGTGTGTACGAAGCAACACTACTCCCTCCTTTGTTTTGTTCTGCTGTCACTTTGGTTTCGACATTTCACTATTTAATATGTTCTTTCTTTTTCTTTTTCTTTTTCTTTTTTCTTATACTTTTTTGTCACTTGTCATCTATGCATGGGCCCCCATAGAGGTACTTCGGCATTTCTTTTAGCACGCCTTATTTTTTTATTCACACTCTTTTATTGGTTACAATTTTTGTTGTTAAACTTCAAAATATCCTCACTTTCTTTTATTTTAAACTTTTTAACAAAGCATTACTCATTTTTATGGTTGCATATACACCTCTACTCATTTTTTTTGAAATGTTGCATTGGTTTCTTCATTTTGTACCCTTATCCTCTTCGAATATATAATTTTTCAACTCTATTTTTAGGAGCTTTCTCTGTCATGTATATTCGAAAAGGACAAGGGTATTTTTTTAAAGAAGTGGGCAGAGGTACATGTGAAACCGTGAATCTAGATGATACTTTATAAAGAAACTTAAGACCAAAGACGGTGGAGTGTTTTAGAGTTTAGTAAAAAATTGTAAAAATTAAAGTAGTGCAAATAGTAAATAAGAGGTTGCTAAATAATACATCCATGTCCTTTTTATGCCCCCAAAATAAGCCCACATCTTTTATGGAGAATTGATAAGCCCACTAGTCCTGACTAAAAAAAGAGTATATGTTTTTGGTTTTCCATAAACTATGTTTTTCGATTCTTTACCTGCTTTTGCTCCCCTTCACTAATCTCAGAACAAAACCGCAGTATGTTTGATCCTTAATACGAAATATCAGTTTGATTCTTTACTTGTTAATTAATCGCTTTGGTTCACGTCTCCCCATATCTTTAACACATTTTATTGCATTTAGATTGTATATTATATCGATATATGATTTTATTTTTGTTAGAATGTATGATCCGCCTGCCCAAAAAAAACTTTTTCATAAATATTTTTGTCTAATATTATAAATATATAAATATTTTTTAATTAAAGCATCTCCGCAAAGAGCAACTACAATGAGTTGTTTGATGGATAACAAAATGAGTGTACTGGTTTCCACCGTACCACATAAGTGTTAAAGCAATTTTACTCTATTTTAATTTTAATAGAAGAAGTTTTAAGTAATTCTAATAACTTAAAATTTTATAGTTTTTTAATGTTGGATTTTTTTGAAATTATAGTACCTTAAAATTATAAATTTATTTTTTAGTTTTATTACATATTAAAATATGAATTATTATAAATAAACTAAAATTATTTTTATTAATTTTGCAAATAAATAAATAAATTTAATATTTATAATATTTTAATTAAAAATAATGACAATTACATAACATATTTAATGAAAAATTAATAATTTTTTATTCAAGCAACAATTGTTTGAACAAACAAACTTAAAATTATATTAATCAAGTTTTTAGCACGGGATTGCTCCAAATGTAAGTTGCTTGAAGAACTAAGTATTTGGGTTAAATAACTTCACTAGCAATTATAGTCAGAGATGTTGTGATTCTCTTAATCAAACTAAACTAATTATGATTGGGTTGATTCAGTGTGAGTTACCAGAAATCAAATAAAAAAAATCAAAATAATAACTTTATTTCAAAATTAGCAAATAATATGATAATTAAATAAATTAGAGAACATAAATATTTAATATACACCAAATCAAACTAGTTGACAATTTTTTTCAAAATACCAAAGTGTTAAACATACACCAAATTGATAAAATTCACTAACATAATTACTTAAATATTCAACTAAATAAAGTCTATATAACAATTTGATAGTTCATTAACATATATAGATATTTGATAGTTCATTAACAATTAAACCCTAATAATTCACTTAAAATGTAAGTAATGACTTTTAAAAATAATAAAAAATATATAAATGTATTAATTGGTTGGTTAAGGTTAAGAGAAAATCTTACTAGAATCCAAAAAGAAAAAAAAATCAACTATCAATTTAATTAGTTTAATTTGGATAATTGGATTCATCAAATTGATCCGGAGGGAGTTTCATTTTCCATTTGCTGATTTTTTATTTAACACCTACCCAGTATTAAAAGATAAATATACTTTTTTTTTAGGGATGAGACTATTCGGAGAAGAAAAAAATTTTCTTTTTCGGATAGACTTGGCCTCTAGGTAGCTTCATTCGAAGAAGAAAATGTTTTCTTCATGTTTATATTTTATAGATAAAGTTTTTATATTTTATAATAAAAAATTTAATAAAATTTTAAAAAATTATATTATAAATAATTATATTATTAAAATATAAAATTTTAAAATATAATTCTAAATAAATTTTCTAATTAAAATATTTTTTAAATATAAAATTTATTACAAGAACTTCTCTGTAATAAAGTTTTATATTTTTATAAATTTTATATTTTATAATATAAAATTTTAAAAATATATTATAAATAAGTTATATTATTAAAGTATATAATTTTAAAAATTTATAATATAAATATTACAAATAATTTTTTTAATTAAAATAAATTTTTTAAATATAAAATTTATAAATATATATTATAAATTCATTTTTTCCCCTTCTTTGGAGAAGCTCAAAGAAAAAGAAAAAAATTAATTTTTTTCTTCTCTAGAGGTCCTTCTTCAAAGAAGAGTTTTCACTTTTCTATGGAAACAGGTCTTTGTAGAAGCAAAACAAAAAAATTTCTCCAAAGTAGCGTATCAAGAGAGGCAATTTTTTTTTTTTTTGCTTCTACGTAGACCATTCCCCGTAGAAGAAAAAAAATACTCTTTTTCTACACATAAGAGTATTTTAGGAATAATGATTTTTTTTTAAAAAAAATAAGGTGAGGTTTCAAATTTAAATAGGTGATAATTGAAAATTTAGATCCGAATGAATAAACACCTTCAAAGTTTTTTTAACATGGTTCCCACTCATGTCTACTTCAATAACTAAAAAAATCTATAAATTCTCCTTGCAAGTGATGATTCCTTCTCACCTAGAGTCATAACCACCTCTTAAGAGATTAAGTAATTCTTCCCATATCTTTGGGTTGAGGGCTCGAAGACAATCAGATAGATTTAACATTAATAATGCCGACAAGGAATCGGGAAATGTTACATGTAGGACTCCGATAGATTTATAGATTTAACATTAATACTAAATGAAGAAACAAATCTCGAATTTATAAATAATATCTTTTAAATAAAATAATATATTTTAATTTTTTATATAATATCTTAGATATTAAAATTAAAATAATTTAAGTTATTTCTTAAATACTCATATTTAAATAACACAACCACATCTCCATTAGGTTTTGCTTAGACTACATATTAAGATATCGTTTAGCTGCACTTATTTTTAGTTTAAAATTTTTTTTAAAATTAAAGTAAAAATTTAGAACTTAAAATTAAGTATAATTTTTTTTTATAAAATTTTATATTTTAGCTTAAAAAAATTTTAAATTAAAAGTTATTGATAAATTATTCGTAGAAATATATTAATAAATAAAAATTTATATTACAAAATAAATTTCTTAAATATTTAAGTACAAATATCGTTTGATATGTTCTTAATTGTTAAATCTTGTTGCACCAAATCATATCTAAGTTGATAGCAGCTATTATCTTAATTTTTATTAATAAAGAATTCAAACTCATGTCTATCTTCCTTGTCCACTTAATAGGCACAATGGCATATATTAGATTTTGGAATTAGAATATTTTATATATTTGACAAAGGTACTTGAAAACTAAAAAATTAGTTAAAAATTAAAAAGTTAATTGAAAACTGAAAAATTAATTATAAGTATTTGATAAAATTAATTTAAAGTTATAAATTGATAAATAAAAGCTTTATTAATTATTATATCAACAATAAGGTATTTAAGATAATAATAACATATTTTAATAATATAAATTAATTACATATTTAAATTATAAATTATTATAATTATATATTTAAATAATAAATTACTATAATTAATATTTAAATTTAAATTTTATATTTAAATAATAAATTACTATAATTAATATTTAAATTTAAATGAAGGAGAAAGACGATGTATAATGTGACGAGAGAGAATTAGCGGAAGACAATGTATTAATTATTCAAGGATAATTATGTAGAAATAAAATCAGCTAGTAAGTAAAAATAGGAGATCTTTTGGTGGAAAAATTACTTGGAGTAGCTTTTTTAAAAAAATTTACTATCTAAACCAAGCTTAAAAGCATTTCAACTACTATTTTAGCTAACTTTTTAACTTTCAAACTAGTTGAAATGAAAAAATATACTCTGTGGGCCAAAATTTATTTACTAAAATAACTTTTCTGTCATGGTCTATAAATTATCATAAATATTTTTTTTTGAATTCTATTATAATATCTTAAAATTATTAGCATTGTTATTTCTAACCTGATGGAAGGATTATTTCCGTAAAAGATCAAGATAAAAAAAAAACTAAAGGCAGAATTTTTTTTTTAAAAAAAACCTGAATTAAAAAGTGAATGAATTGAAAATGATCAATAATTTGTAGCACACATCCTTTTAAAATTTAACAAATAGAAAAAGAGAGAAAATTACTAAAATAGAGAATGAAATAAAAATAATCAATAATTTGTAGGACACTTTATTTAAAAATTTAACAAATGGGAAAAAGGGAGAAAATTAGAAAAAAAGAGCAGTTTCTTTCGACACCACTCAATGATTACAATATTTTGTAAAATCTCAAAACACTCTCATCTTTTTTATCTTTAGGACAAAACATTACCTAACTTCACAGATACACATACACCTCTACCCACCTCTTTGAAAGAGTGCATTCATCTCCTTTGAACATATATGACATAGAAAGTTCTTAGAATAGAAGTGAAAAATATATATATTTGAAGTAGGAGTGGCAAAATGGATTGGCTCGCCAAAAATATATTGGGGCAGGTTGGCAAACCGACCCATTTTGTCATCCCTAATTTAAAGAGAGTGAGATACAAAATCGAGAAGTTAATGTAATTTTCAAAAGAGACCAAAAGAGGTGGATAGATATTCATATGCATTTATTAATGTGGTGATATTTTATCTAAAAACTTAAGATAAAAGAGGATACCATTATTTTAAAATTTTGTAGAAAATTATAAACATTAAAAAAAATTTAGGATACGGAGGCTGGTGAATGTTTATATACACAGGTGCACTTCATAATATAATATTTACTAACAAATCGATCACGCACACTTCTTGAATCATAATTGATCGATTAACAGTGGAGCGTGATGATGAAACTCAGTAGAATCGACTCAAATATTTTTGAAGGACTTGAGCTATGAGCTGTCTGTATACACCTTCGGTGGGATGATAACTATCCCAAAATACATATTTGGAAGCATCCGGACAAGTGGCACCCAAAGGGTTGCACAACACTGCAACCTCCAATTTGCCTGTCCCACAGCAACCTCTATCCACAACTTTATACCCTGCGATATTCACCAATGAACTTCACTCACCAGCATTTCAAAACAATTTAACTAAATTATTTTCATTTGGGATGGGATTGGTTTACCATAACGTTGGTGGTTGACAATGATATCCATGAGGGGATTGTAAACGTCTATGTAAACGATCCTGCTATTGGGCATTTTATGGTTTAGAGAACCCAGCTCCCTTGAGAGTTTGGAGTTAAATAGCTTTGCCGCGTAATTCTGTTCTTCTGAGCACTTTCTTTCTATTCCTCCTGTCAGAGTTCTCTGTGATGGAACGCACCCAATTGGTGGTGCACTCAGTACTGCAATTCTGCGTGCTCCAAGTTTATATAATTCCTTCACATTTTACAAAAAACATCATTTATTATGTGCACAAAGACTTTAAGTGTGTATATAAAGATAGGTTAAACTTAAACCTTTACGAAATCAGAGGCGGAGTTGAGCATAAGGTCGGTGTAAGAAGGAATATCATATTGTAGCTGTCGAAGGCGAGCGAGAAAATAGGTGTTGGCGATGTCGTCACTTCCAGCTACCACTAGGAAAAAACTATTGGCTAGGATGAACTTTGTTCTTTCCACTCCCACAATATGTTTAAGCTTCTCTATGTACTCTTTGAACATCTCTAGTTGATCCGACATTGATATCACCGACTGATTATATTATACAATTATCAACTTAATTAGTTACATAAATAAATATGTATATGACCCCACAACTCAGAATTAGGTCTCAATTATGTACCGCTATTTTTGGCGTTAAAGGATCGTATCCGGAAGCACCAGAAGCGAAGCACACTCCGGTAACAAGCTCACTTGGCTTCAGATTTGGATCCAAATAAGCAGGTAACACCTCTTTAATGCCAAGTTCTTCAACTGAAACTCAAACAACAAATATACTCATTATTTGCAACCAGGAACAGTTTTATTTTCATGATACTCAAACACTCTTCATTAACGTGCACTCTATTTTCAGGTGCACTGGGGTAGAAAGTTACGAGAGCTAGAAAAAAAGTATACAAAAATAATTAATACGAGTGACATGATAAAATAATAAAGTTTTTTTTTTTAAAAAAAAAAAGGTGAATTGAAATTAAAATAAAAAGAAAGTACAAAATTATAATTTTTCATACTAACAAAAATTATATATATAATATTAAAATAATACTTTAATTATAATACTGTTTTTTTATTGGTAAAATAATATTCTTGTTGTTAATAATATTAATTTTATTAATAAACTTTATTTTATTATATGTTTCCTAGCATTCAAGTTTCATACTATTAGGGATGCTCAAGTCTCAACGTTGTACAGGAGACATGCGAACTTCAATATCTATTTAGATTTAATATGTATCCTTTGCGATCAAGCCATCGTTTTCATATAGGTTGGAATAACTTTTGGCTTTAAAAAACGTTAAAAATATTAATTTCTGTTCATGACATAATCCGCTAGGTGTACCTTACCTATACCACACACATATATTCATATATATATATATATATATATATATATATATATATATATATATATATATATATATATGAATGAATGAGAGGTTGTAATACATGAAAACAATATTAATATAATTAATATTCCAACATTATTGTAAGTCAATAAAAAAAAGCAACTTTTTTTTTTGTCAGGATGAGAAAATTTTATTAAAAATGCATAAGATGTTTACAAAACATAAGTGAAAACATAATGGTAACAACTTGCCTTCACAATGCAAATTTTGCGTATAATTTAACTCATTTTTTCATTAATTATTTTTCTAAAGTACTTGTAGAGTGGAGTTAGCCGATAATTGAAAGAATAAAAATTTCACGAATAGCACGTTTCTAACATTATAATGGGCTAAAAGTTCATTATAATGGGCTATATAGAAACTTTTATGAGTTTTATTTTAATCAACCTTTAGATGTACAAGTCTGCAGACTGCACTATTGTTTAATTATTCAGTTCTAAATATGCTTTCCTACGTCAAATTCGTGATGTTGCAGTGCAGAAAAAATAAGTGATAGATTGACTGTCAGTATAAAATAATTATAATTAATTATTTATAATAAATTTATTATTTTTTATAACAAATATCCTAAAAATTATATAAAAACATGATAAATTAAAATTAAATAACAATAAGAATTGCCTATAAACCTATCCTCAATATATTTTTATTAGAAAGATCTACTACACCATAAAATTTCTGAGAACCCATTAAAAGATGTAAATACTAAAAATATGTTAAAAGAGTGGATATTCCTAGCATAATTACTAAATAATGCAATGTCAGTGAAGGAGGAAATGTTATAGCTCTTCTTCTTTTTTTTAATGTAAATGGTTCGGTATCACTTGCTTTGCTGATAAAAAAAACTGTCACTTTGCGCTTTTGACTACGAAAACAAATTATATATAGTAGAGAAGGAATACCAATATAAAATCTAGAATATTTAAATTCTTACATAAATAAAAATAATTTATATAATTGATTTTTTTTAGTGTCAAATTAAAGTTGTTATCCAATTTTATTTTTTTTAAAAAAAAAGAAAGAGTTTCCAAGACTAAGGAAGGGACCATGGTCCACGGTCTTGGGATTAATTAAGACGGCAGCGGAACACCAATGAATCAAAAAGCGCGAAAATTTTGAGAAAACCTTTCATTTAAAAAATTTATCAAAATTATAACAGATTTAAAAGTTAGTTTATGCATAAAAGGTATAAGTTTAAATGTACAACATCCGATAGATTCATTTTAAAATAAAACAGCTTGATTAATCATGTAAGTTATTTATAAATTTAAAAAATGTTCTATTTACTTCAAAATAGAAGGACATAAAATAAAATAAGGAACATGCATGGTAATTTCATAAAAAAATAATTATTATTTTACGAGATAAATAATTCTTCTACAAAAGAAGTAAGTATGAATTAGCTGTTAAAATCATTTAATTACCCAAATTTTACTTCAAGCATATTTAATTTTTCAAAATATTAATATGAAGAGCTATAAAACTATCAAATTGCGACAGGTCAAACATTCTAAAATATAAACTATAGACACCCAAATCAAGGATAAAAAAAAAAAAACCTATTTTCTATTCTTTAGAAATACATTTCATATGAAGAATATAACTTGCTTCAATTTCTGTTTCAAGTATACGTAGAGTTGTTCTCCTACTATAATATAAAAGAATGGTTAAAATGTTGTAAAGCACAAAAAATGTTTAGTCATTTTCTTAAAGGCCAATAAAGAACTATAGTATTAAAAAAGACCAGTATATTAACCAACAAAGTGTGATACAAAATAATATAAGTGATGTGTCCTCCTTTATGCAAAACTTACGTGACTAATACAGTGACCTCAAAAGATATAAATCAGAGCTATTGCATATAACAGTTGTCTAGCCATAGAATGAGAACTTTGGCAAGAGCTAATTAATATGCAGTGATTGTCATCATTTTAAGCAATATGTGGTAATTAAATTTTAGTTTTAGCCATAAACTTAAAGAGTTAAGAGGAAGACAGATGGAGTACCAAGCAAATCTGATGGAATTTTGCCGTTGGAAAATCGACCGGTTGGGATCCCTCCCTCAAAATTTTTCCCGTAGGGAGGGAAATCGCACTTGACCAGTGTTTTAATCTTGTTGTTGTTGCCCGGATCAACGATCGAATCTCCGAAAGCTATCACTGCTGGAATTGATATATTTGGAGGTATTTTCACCAGACCCTTCGTTCTCAAGGACAAAACTAACAACAATATCAAACGGACCATTAAGTTGGTTGAACAAGAATTATAGAGAGCCATGGTGTGTTGCTGTTTCCACTTTCACAGAGCACTATTCTTCCTCTCAAGTTAACTCCCTTTAATCTAGGAAGAACTAACTTACAATTATCTGTTCGGTGCATAGCGTCTATTTATACATATAAATGTTATATCACGTCCTTTTTACTCATTTATTGCACCAAGCAAGACTAATTGGATCCAGCGGTTTATTATGCATTAATTACAATTGCAAAAAATGATGAAAGTTCCTTACTATGATAATGTTAGTGGCTTGAAGGGGTAAAATTATTATCGCCTTGGTAGTTATAGACGTTGCAGATTTGGATCCTTCCTTTGTACTTGCGCTATTTAAAGCAGACCCTTGGATCTCTCTTCCTCTTTTTTCTGGTAAAATGAACAGTTTAGGTTTCTTATCCGGAAGGTTGAGTAGGTAACTAGGTGTACTCTTAACCATGAGCCATTATGGGAAGACTGACTTTCAATTAATTGGTTGGGAAATACTATATGTTATGGCATCGTAATAAAGGACACTGACATGCACTAGAGAAGCATGTGGTTAATGTTACACATATACTAAAATGGGTTGTCTGTCTGATTTAAGTTTGACGTGGATTATCACTCCAGTGAAAAATTAAATTAAATTTTAATCTCTAAAATTAAGTCTAAACACAGTGAAAAAATATTAACAAAATCTAGTTCAACTGAATAGCAGGATATATAGATAACCATAAACACAATTTCATTAACTTTTCATTATTTGACATTTTCTTTCTCGCATACAGATGAAAGTAAATTTCACTCCTAATTTTAATTGAATTAAAAGGTGTGATGTGTAATTTTTCCATTAATTTCATGAGTTCCATTTAACCTAACTTTCTAACTATCATCCACGCATATAATTAAAATCTCTAATTAACCTCCATTAAAAAATGGTAAACTTTCGGCCAATATATTTATTATTTATTTTAATCTTAAATTGATTCAACTGTACAAATTTAAGCTTAATATCTTATTAAAAATAGTCTTAAATATGTTTGTTAAATTTAAACTTTAAAAAAGTAAGATAAATTAACTAAATTAAATTAGGATTTAAATTTAAAAAGCAAGAAGACAACTTTTATTATATGGGAAAATGAAAAAGAGTACGAGGAAGACAAATTAATAGGAACGATTAACCAGTGGACGCCAACAACAATGGCAATCAAAAGATGGGGATCAGATCAGAGGATGTAGATGATAATAATAATTGAAAAATGCTTTCGGTGACATATATATATACACCTGAGGCCAACAATTTTTGGAATGGGTCTCCGTGGCAAAGCTGGCTATCACATGCGTGTCCAAGGTCAGGTAACTCGTGAAAAGAAAAAATTATTTATGCTATTTTACCCTCCTCCAGCATGTTTTAAAGAATTTTATGCTATTTTACTCTGCTCCAGAATGTGTTAAAGAATTTTATAGGAATGTTTAATCACAATTTTTCTTTATATAAATTTTAAAATATTAATCGATAAAATTAATAAATTTACTATACTTAAAAAATTAAAAATTTGTGATTGACTCATCATAGTTCTTGGTATGTAAAGATACATTGTTAAGTGTTTCGTTTTTATTTTTTCATTGAGGCCGAAACTAAACCTGAGAGATAACTGTTTATTTATATATTCATAAGGAATGTATAAATTCTCGAGAAGAGAAGAGCCGTGATGGTCCTCCCCGGATCCCACGAGTGAAAAGAAAGTTAAATCTACATTGGATTTCACCTGAATCGTCATATCTATCCTCATGAAGATAAGTTTGGTTTTAAACCTCGATTCAAACTGGAAAAGTACGTCATGCTAATGTGCCTTAACAATCTATAAGTATTTTTTCTCTATTTATATTTCTGACTACTAATAATTTATTATAACTTGATTAGTGTTATTTACAGAATAAACTATTTAATTATTTTTATAAATTTAATTAAATTTATTAATTAATTATATATCATATGTTTGTAGGTTAAATAATCCAATATCATATCATAAATTGTTTAATTAATTATTTTTTTCTTTTTATTTTTGCTCTTAATGCTAACTTCTTTTAGAGTTAAACTTCTTTTTATCCATAAATGCTATTTATTAGTTTTTCAGGAAGAAGAATTTGAATGTGTATCCTGTCTTTCTCAGATGTGGGTCCTCTCAATTTCTAAATTACTGCAGAGTGTCCCATTAAATTTATATCTTCCATGCGATTAAAATTAAAAACGGTTGAGATTTATGCATCAATCTCAGTTTAAATAAACTCTTACATCCTTAATTCTACCTGTTTCTCTTTCTGTTTTTTAAACTTGAGTCCATAACTTTTTAAGCTTATAGCTTCTTGAACAGGAGATGCTTAGTTGAAACAACTATAGCTTTAAGCGACTCTCCATTGAAGCATTCTTATACTGCAACCAGAGTTTCTTGAAAAAAATTTAGGTTACTTCAGCAAGCACCCGGTACTTAATAATAAAAAAAAAAAAATTGAAAACAATTCGTACCAACTATGCATTTCAATCCAACTAAAAAAAGGAAAATGAATATTACTATAAAAATACGGATTAGTCACCAAATTTAGTCACTAAAATAATTTTGTTACAAATACCGACCAATCCAACTACCATTCAAAATATTAGTAATTTAAATAATTTAGCCGCACCTTTAATGATCAACTATGTGGTAATGATCAACTATGTGGTGGCTATCATATGGTGACTATTTAAATACAAAAAACATATCAATCGTCATATTCAAATAAAAAAAAAATGACTGTCATATTCAAATAAAAAAAAGTATCAACACAATGTGAACAAAATTAAACAAAATGAGAAGCAAGAACAATGGGGCGCCTAAAACAAGAGTTTCAATGATGGAAAAGAGAAGGAAGGAAAGATGGCGAGGGTGTCGTTGGGAGCGGTGAGAAGAAAGGGGAAGGAAAGAAGAAGAAAATGGGGAAGAGAAAAAGGACAGGTTTGAATAAGGAAGAAAGGAGAAGGATGGAGATTAGTGAAAGTTGTAGATTTTGTAAAAGAAAAATAATAAATATATAAAAGAGTGGATTCAAAATTAAAAAGGAAGCTAAGTTGCATTTTTTTTTTAGAAATAAAGAATGTGGAAGGTAAATTTTGTTATTTTTTCGCAAATTTAACAAAATAACTTTTAATTGATTTATAATAATTAATATTTAAATATGTAATAAAACTGAAAGTGATTTTATAATTTTAAGGTGCTATAATCAAGTCAAAATAATATTAATATATATATATATATATGAGTTTTTTGAAGTTATTTATAATTTCTTCCTAATAAACGAATATAAGTTACTTAACAATAACATAATACTATAGAGATCATCAAACACAAATTTTTATGCACTAAGTAACTTATGAGAGTTTCTCTCATTGGAGTTGACCTTAACTGCTAGCGGTTATTACATATATGACGTACATATTTATAATTACCTTTCAAAACTCATACCTTGCAAAATTCAAAATAATTTGTTTTATTAGAAAATTTTATACAAATTAAATTATTTTATTATTTGTGTGATTCGTTCTTTGATTCTCGATAGCCAACAAAACTTTACTTTTTGCGACCATATTTAGCTCTTTTTTTCTCTTCATAATAAGTTATGAGTCTAACGCCTAACAATATTGTCAATACAATAGTTACTGACACCTGCAACAAACTAACCTCTTTGGTAGTGGCAATGAGAAGGACACTTTTGTCTTCTTGACCTCCTCCTTTTCTCTATATCTCTCCCATTTGTCGCTATACTTTATGTTCATGGTCGGATGTTGTTGTGGCGCATTTCTTGTTATCACAATCTTCTCTAACGTAGCTTGTTAGAGAGTAAAGTGTGAAGTATGAATACTTTCAAGATAGAAAAAAGTAAATTAGCAAAATAATCCTCATACATATAAATCAACAATTATTCTTTTAATTGGACCTCCAATTGCTCTTTTAATGGGGAGGATATATGTGCATATTTCTCTTTCTCCATAGTTTCAATACCTTATAATTCATTTCATTAATCTTATAACTCTATTTTTTCATAAGCCAAACAATTTTATTAAAAAATAAGTAAAGATAGAAGATGTGACTTCATCAAAGCTACATCATTCAGAACCAAAACAATAATAAAGTGAAAAACTACATCTGCTCAAACACAATAGAAAGGGTTCATGACCCATTCAGCATAAAAATTTAATTGATATAATTTTTCATGTACGAAACTAATGAGTACAAGTTTTCTACACTAGTACTAGCAAGTCCACTAGTCGTATGTAGTATATATCATGTTAAGAACATAGTAAAAGAAATAAAAAATAGCAAATTCACATTGATCTATAGGTTAACTAGCTGCTACCAAAGTTATGTGTACAGAAAACAAACTACCTAGATTTTGTAATACAACAATATTGATATGGTACCAAACACCAAAGTAAGTTTTATAACTTACATAGTAAAAAATTTTGTAGCTGTATTTTGTATTATTAAAAATTAATATTTATTATTTAATTTTTAAAATTTTAAAAATATAATTAATTAAAAATAGTTGAAGTTAAATTTTTTTAAAATCACAGTTTTTTCATAAATTTATTATTTAAATAACTAAAATTACACAAATAAATTTTATATAATGCATCCTCCGTTGTTTGTGTTTTTAAAAGCAACTACACATGCATCCTCTAACCTTTTAAAAAGTATTATATATATTGTTATGTTTTAAAACTATTATAAATGCAGTTTTTCTTATTACACATCATACGAGCTTTCATATTTTCCAAACTTTACACATGATATGATCCCATATCTTCTGTTGCCAGAATGTCAAAGTTGCAATATGAATATTATTTTTTAAGAACAATGGTTCACACGAAATGTATGACAAATTCAACACCATTAATACATCACATATCAAACTGAACAAAAAAATAAAACTCAATAAAAAACACGTCCTACGCACAAATGGAGATTAGAACTTGCGTATGAAAAAACATCATTACCAACTTATCTGAATTCAGCAAAGGGAAGCTTCAAAGAATCATGAAAAACATATTCAAAAGAGTAAGTTACTAGCATTTTTTTAAAAAAATAAAATAAAATTGGTTATATATAATTTTATAATTACAACTATTTTTTAAATAAAAATAAGTTATTGTAAATAATAGTTTCTAAAATTTGGTTATATATAGTTTTATAATGGCCAGTGATTAATAGTTATGTTGTTTTTTTATACTGTTTTCTATAGCATCCTAATTTCAAAAGTATAGTTCTTAAAATTCACCAGATGAGCCTTAAATATTATTTTTTAAATCCCAGAAATTAAAAAAAAAAAAAGAGAGTTAGGTTCATGATGCTCTCGTGAAGAAATGTGCAAGTGATTGATACATACAAGTGGGAGGGGTACCTGGTTTGATAGGTCATGTTGCTCGAAATTCATTAATTAAAGTTGTGATGGATCTCCAAAACTGGCCTTCAGGCCAAGTGGTACTGGTATATATGCATTCCTTTACTAGACTGATATTGACATTTGGTTTGCCTCCACCATATGCATTAAATTAAATTCTTTTTTTTAAACGATCAGATTGAAGTTTAGAAGAAAAGTAATATGGTTGGAAAATAAAATAAGCCCGAATCTATGGATCAAGAGTAATTAATAAAATATATAACAAGAAAAATCTAAAGTTTCTAAGCACCTTAGACATATTTTGAACACATGATCTCAAGCTCAAGTTTAATGGTTTGTTTAGTAGAAAAATATGAATTTTCTATTCAGTCCAAAATTGGACGAAAGGGAAAAAGGAAAGTGACACTTTTTATGTAAAGAATAAAATATTTTTTTTATATTTAAGATTTTTTTACATGTGTGTATTTACTATTCAGTCCAAAATTGGATGAAAGGAAAAAGGAAAAGTGTTCATTTTTATTCAAAGTAAAATATTTTAATATTTTATTTATATTGTTTTCACTTAAGATTTCTATGTGAATATGTGAAAAAAGGTTAATCGAATAACATCAGTGTAATTTATACTCAATTTGGTTTTATACACATTAAAGTAATTCAAAAGAAAAATACTCTAGAACAAATCTCGAAAGGTCATGGCAACTTAATTTTATATGTTATTCATTATTTTATAGATAATAGACAGAACAAACAAAATAATATTAAATTTACTAAAATATATTTTAAAATTAATTATCTTAATCAAATTTGAATATATACAAGTAAGCTACCAATAGATCATATGAATTTAAAATAATGACATAAGGTGATAAGATTGTTGCAGCTAGTGGATAACGGGAATTCAAAATAATAGCATGATAAGAGTATGTAGATAAAAGATATAACGCAAATTAAAATGCAATTATCAATTACAAATGTAGATAATGGGTATATTTCTTTTGAATATTTGATACCTGAAACATAAAGATGTACCATGGTATAAATATTCAGAAGTAATTACGGATACACCAATTTATGCATTTTTTTTTTAAATTACATAGACTCATTTACTTTTACGTTTTGTATTCATTTCTTTTCAAATTATAAATATTTTTATTTATTTTTTTATTATTACATTTTATTTTATATGAACATCATATGAATAGTTTCTTTTTTCAAGTTTCATAAGAGTGCAACAATGGAAGTGAGAAGGGTGTTAATTGTAAAGTTTGAAAAATATAGGGAGTGCATTTGTAATAACATACAAAAATTAGGAAGAACATATACAATATCATACAAAACTTAGGAGATACATGTGTAATAAATTTGTGTATGATATTACACTATCTCGGAAGGAAGGAGTATAACTGTAATGAATACATAAAAATAAGGAGATTTGTGTAGTTAAAAAAAATGCATATGTAATTACATTAAACTGAGAGGTACATTTGTAATTACCTCAAATATTTATTATTAAATAATATATCAACAAGATATAAATTATGTGAAATTTGATCAACAAAATGAATAAATAATATCATGAAATTCAATTAGTGAAAATTTCATAGCAGCATGCGCATTTGGTTTTCATGTGGTGAATTTAGTTAACTAGGTTAAGGTGAATTGATTTTATTTTAACATCGAACAAAGTCCTAGCAAATATTATAAGGCTCATGTTTTCCAAATTGTTTGTGAATCATAATTATATTGGATAAACCCTTCGTTATCCTTTGGATTAATGAAAGACAAAGGACCTCTCAAATATCCTTTGGATTGATTGAGGACATATAAAAGATATTAAGCATGAACCATAACAAGGAAAAGAATACTTTATGTTGAATAAACTTAAGAAGATCATATATACAAATGTACATGAAAAGATATTTCAGTTCACATACATTAATTGAAGATATTGTACTACCAAAATCCAAAGAGGCTTTGACAAGGTCTCAACAAGACTGGAAGCTTGACTAGTTTAACTTATCCAATTTAATTATAAACATAGATTTGAGAAATATTAAATATAAGAGTAATCTGGCTTATTTAAGAATAATTAAAGATTAATTAATCCTTAATTAAGAAAGCCCAAAAAAACATTTGGACTCATTTATGCACGTATAAACAATGGATAATTAATAAGGTTTGACCAATTACTCATTCCTTGACTTGCATTAATTGCATCATTACTTTTTTAGTCTGGAATCTTTTTTGACTTGAGGGTCAGAATGTATTTTCAAATGTCTCAATTCAAATTTGGAGAAATACACTTAGGGCTGGATTGGTTTGGTTTTGGTTTTTAATTTTTGAAAAGAGTTTTCAAGAATAGTTTTCAAAAATTATTTTCGGGAAGAAAAAAAAAACTTGTTTGACAAGTTTAATTTGAAAACTGTTTTGAAGATGTAAAAATAGAAAAACTTGTTCATATTTATAAAAATTTCATTAATGAAAAACAAAAAATAACATATTTTTATTGTATTTTGAGTTTTTAAAACAAAAATAGAAAACTGAAAAGCAAAATTACTTTTAGTTGTTCCTGTTTTTTACTTTTTAAAAACTAAAAAATAAGAACTATTTATTAAAACTATTTTAAAAAAACACTACCCAAACAAGTTTTTTAGTTTCTAGTTTTGAAATTTCTAAAAACAAAAACTAATTTTAGTTTTAAGTTTTCAAAAGTTTAAAAACAACATTGTTTTGTTTTCAAATTTAAAACATTAGTTTCAAATCTTAATCAAAACACTAGTTGAAGGGAGCGATTGTGACAAACGATTGAAGGTGGTGGTCGGTGATTGACGATCGGAGGTGGTAGTTGGTGACTGGTGGTCGGAGGTAGTGGTTGGGTGACTCGTGGTCGAGAGTGGTAGTTGGTCGAACGTGGCAGTCAGTGACCGCTGGTTAGAGGTGATAGCCAGTGATAGCCAATCAAAGGTGGTGGTTGGTGACCATCGGTTGGAAGTGACCGTCGGTCGAAGGTGGCAGTCGGTGACCATCGGTCGGAGGTGACGGCCGGTCAGAGGTGACGACTAGTGACCGCCGGTCAGAGGTGACGATCGGTGACCACCTGTTGGAGGTGGGACTGGTGACTACCGGTTGGAGGTGGCGGCCAGCGACTGCTGGTTGGAGGTGATGTCCAGTGATTGCTGGTCGAAAGTGGCGGTCGATGACCGTCGGTCGGAGGTGGCAGTCGGTGATCGCCGATTGGAGGTGGCGATCGGTGATCGTTGATCGGAGGTGATGACCGGTGACTGCTGGTCGAAGGTGAGGGCTAGTGATTGCCGACCGGAAGTGGCGACCGATGACCGTCGGACAAAGGTGATGGTCGATGACTTTTGGTCAGAAGTGGAGATCGATCAGAGGTGATGGTCAATGGTGACAAGTGACATCAAGTAATGAATGAGGTTAAATAAAAACAGAAACAAAAATCTAAAAACTAAATTTTATTGTTTTTAAAATTGAATGAAAACTGTTTCGAAAATGAGTAAAAAACCAAAACAGAACCATTTTTGCTGAACAGGTTTCTGTTTTCAAAATACATTTCAAAACAAAAAACCAGAAACTCAAAACCACCTTAAACAAGGCCTAAAATACTGAAAACAGATTTATAAAACCCTTGACAAACAAGCAATTAATATTTCAAAACACTGTTATTCAAGACATCTTAGAGGACACCGTACTATTTTAAAATATATTTATACCTATTTTAAAATATATTTATACCCTTTCTATCTGTACAGGCACGTACATCTTGAATAACTACATTTAACATTTCAAAACATAATAATTTAAGACATTTCAAAGAACACACTATTTCAAAGGATATCAAGGTAATTTTGTCATTGAGGTAGAGGAAATAGGGAATAAAATCAATTATATCACTCTAAACCATGTGGAAAATGGTGGCCAAATAGATAGGTGAAAAAAAATTAATATAATAGCTATAAATTATTACTTATTGTAGTCTCACACCGTAACCTTTGGACTTAATTATTTTAAAATAAATAATTAATTTTATAATTCATGGTTAATTGATATCTCTTAATGTTTTTCTAATTATACAAAATACTTCTCTCTTGGTTATCTTTACACAATTTTTTCCTATGTTTTTTTTAAATACTAGTAAAGGGACCCATATTTAACCTATGATACAAAGAAATGTAATTTAAAAATTAGTTAGTAAAAATTAATAATTTTTATAAATAAAAATATTGACCATAGTACATTAATAATTTATTTTGAATTTAAAGGACAATTCAAATAATGCATGATATATAACTCAAAATATATAGATCTATATGTCTATAATCGAGTACAAAATAATTAAAAATAAAAATATTATAAGTAAGTATAAATGCAATTTTAAAAAAATAGTAAAGAAAAATATAAAGAATGAGAGAAGAAGGTAAAGAACATAAGGTACTAGTAGAAACAAGGGGGATAATAATATTTCATTGAATTTTTTCTTTAAAAATTGTAATAAGAAATAATATTAATTATTGATTTAGTATATTAATATTTTAAATAACATACAAGAAAGAGTAATGATTTAAAAACGGTTATTTTTTAAAAATAGCAAAAAGGTTTTTCAATTTATTATTTAATTAATATTAAGGTTCATAAGAAAAATGTAATTAATATAAAGTAGATATAAGATTAAAATTATTAGAAGAACATCACACAAGTTAACAGGACAATTACTATGCAAATGAATGAATTTTAACACCCCAATTTAGTTTTTTTACAGCTGAACAAATTTAACTATTAATTACGGTGCCTATTTTTCTCATCATCAATGCGTTTCTTAAATTTAAAAAACATTATACCTTATAGTCGTGGGAGATCAAAGTCATGATAAGAAAAACATATCTTAAAATTTACTTTAAAGTTATATGGATATTATATGTAATCTAAGAAAATTAATCTCCTCTAAGTGTAATTTACTTTAGCGCACACACACTCAAAAAAAGTGTAATTTACTTTAAAGTTATGGTTGTCATATGTGCAACATTTAAGCTCTATTTTAAACAATTAAAAATGAATGTTTTTATTCCAATAAAATATTTCTTACCATTGAGCACACATATAGATATATCCACACAAAATGTCTTACCTTAACATGTAAATTCTATAAAATATTCGTAGAGGATACTTATGATTTCTTAAATATATATTATCAACTTTTAATTTCTGTAAACCATACCTAAAAGTTAATGTTGACAATATCCTTAAAATTAATTAATAGAATTGAAGAGTTTTAAATAATATAATTTTTTTAATGTGTATCGTTGTTGGGATAAAAAAAACGCGCCACAAATTAACTTTGTTTTATTTATATATATTGATAAAAAAAAATACATCAACAATAAAAAGTAGAGTTTAATTAGTATGCACAATCAGTGTAAAAATGTTACACTGACATTCAATTATAACCCCTTTTTTATGATAAGTTTACTGACTTTACCAATTATTATTTTAAAAGTCATGTAAATAAAAAGTTATGATTGAATGTATAAAATCTATGTTATAAAAACCGGACCGGTCAATTCGACTAGAAAACCGATGAATTAGTCTGATAACCAGTCCGGTCAATCCTACAAAGCAGTGGAACAAAAAAATGGTATTAAAATCGAAAAACCGGTCAAGAACTGGTAAAACCGATGAAAAACGATGGTTCAACCGGTTTGTATTTTTTTTTAATTTTTTTAATTTTTCTAAATACCCTGTCATTTTTCTAAATCAACTAATTTTTAATCAAAAAGTTAATAAAATTGGGGTTTAACTTAGCAATATGAAGGTGTATTTAGTAAAATTACTTTTATCTTTTTATAACTACAACCTTAATGCATTTTTTCTTTTATAATATTAATTGTTATAATACATTAATAATAAAAAATATTATTTTATTAAGACCGGTTCAATCGCTGGTTCAATAACAATTGAACCAATGAATCGTGAACCAGTGCCTTCACTGGTTCGATCATCAGTCCAGTTTTAAAAACATAGTGTCAAATTCTTTTATACTGTCAATACTTACTAATTAAACTCTAAAAAATAACACCTAAGAAAAGAAGAAAGATAACAAAATTATATTTGTTCACGTGATTCACATCCTATACTTACATCAACAACAAATTTTTGGAACTATTGGAAAACATGCAAATCATTCATCCATATTAATGATGACAGATAAATTCGTACCCGCAAATAATTGTCGAACTCATATGGAGAATATTCAATTTGTTAAGTTGAGGATGAGAATGTTGATGGGGATATCATATCTACTCCATCCTGTCTTCGCCCCTGTCCCCGTCCTTATTTTAATTACTAAAATATTCCAACTCTCACCATTTTTAATGATTAGAAAGGTTTGACATTTGTCTTTAAAAAAAAAGAAAGGTTTGACATGTAATTCAAAAATTATAAATTTTACTTTTATTAGATAATTTTTTAATTAATATCATTATATTCAAACTATTTATTTTTTATTGAAAATTATTATATATTTTTTTTTGTAGATGTGGGACAAGTATTAGTATACCCGATACTAAACAGTGATGAGAATGGAAACATAAATCTCATACCTGTTGGGTATGAGAATGAAAATGGGGATTGTTCCTGCACACACTAGACAGGTTTTCCTTCTTGCCACTCCTAGCTTCCAATCTAGCAGTTTCCTCCAAGCCAGTACAGGAAGAGTACCTGCAAAAAAGCACTATAACACTTAAGTCAGAAGGGAATTGACTAATGTATTGAAAAATATACAATGTGTCAGTACGAAAGTAATATATTAATCAATGTTCAAACTTGTACATGCACTTTATTATTTATAGTGTGTTACCTCTCTAGGCTTTGGCCCATAAAATATGATTTGGATTTATCTTTGTCTGTGAAAAATAATTAGGGTTTATCTTTTACCTACCAAGGATAATTTAGACTCTTCCACCTTAGCTAATAGACCAGGTCGTGCTTGGAGTAAATCCGACCTTGAGCTACGATCTAACCCCACGGGGAGGGGGGGTTCTCCAATACACAACCTCACCAGCATCAAGGAGCGAAGTGATGCAAGCATTCAAAGGCGCGACTAAGGGTGAGTTCCTTGGAAGGCATGTCGTAGGGCCGTCCTACACAACCTGGTCATTTAGGTCAGGCAGGTTCTTATGGTTGTAGATTTTCCCTCCTTTCACTATTGAGAACTGTTAACGTCAAATTAGGTATAGTGTGTCAGAGGGTTCATAGTATGCGACAAGACGATGATCTTGATTGATCTAACAGTATTCCTTACCTCGCTTCTTAGGCCTTCATGGGCTTCTGGGTTATATATAAAGGAGAGGTGGTTCCTCCATTTCACTATGTTTCTCTTCTGCTCCAAAACTTCTAGGTCTTCTCTTCTTGCTTCTGTCCAGGTACTCCAACTCACCCTTTGCTTCTTCATTTTCCTATTTATTTAAACGTTGTCTGAGTTTAAATCTTCTAAGTGAGAAGTTTCTCCTCCTTCGGTTGTCAGCCCTATTACCCAAGTGCGGGTTGACACTTCTGACAAGACAGAGGAGGGTTCCACTACTTCTGCATTAGGGGGTTCCACTAAGGGATCCCCGTCTCAAGAGGAACATTCTTCTTCTGAGATGACCTAACAATACCCTCCTTGTTCCATTGCTATGTATAACTGGGTGAGTTCAGAGGTGACCAAATATCGCTCCTAAATAATGACCTACAATGATTGTATATCCTTCTACAACATTTTTCCTTTCTGCCACTTAATGACCCAGCGCTGGCTCCTTTTATAATGAGGGGGTGTCGAAGCAACGAGACTCTTAAGTCTGACTT
Source organism: Psophocarpus tetragonolobus (assembly GCA_037954015.1). Taxonomy (NCBI): domain Eukaryota; kingdom Viridiplantae; phylum Streptophyta; class Magnoliopsida; order Fabales; family Fabaceae; genus Psophocarpus; species Psophocarpus tetragonolobus. The sequence continues at coordinate 6,230,470 of CM075688.1, forward strand.
AGTGCTTAGGAATACTCCCCTCCTGGATAATTGGTACTTCTTTTACATGCACACCTGTCCAATTAATGACTTGGATGTGGAAGTTCCCTTTGACCAGTTCACCATGGATGTGTTGCACATAATGAATTATGCGCTACCCAAATTCATCTGAATGTATAAGCTATCATACAAGCCTTTAAAGCCCTTTGTTAGTTTTCTTATGTAGAAGCCACTCCGAGTCTTTTCTTTCACTTCTATTGACCACCCTGGTCAGTCTGATTAGGTGGTCATTTGTTAGCTGCTTGGTTGGGCTCCCCTTGTTTGAGGTTTTTATCACCTTCTATAAGGAGTTTAAGTCGAAGTTCATGAAAATCGTGTTGAAGTCGGCTCGAGCGACAAATTATTTTTACAACTAGAAGATGAGGCTCTTATTCCCTTTTAGCTGACAATAGGAGCCCCACCGTTTATCCGCATTGCCCTTTAAGATGCTCTTTGAGCAGAAGAAGACGGAAGCGACTTTCTTGATGTTGTTGCTGAAGTGTCTCCTTGCCTCCCGAGTGTTTCGTCTGTTGCACTCTCCCAACCTGATTTTGGATTGGAAGATAACAAATGGTGTTGTTTAGGTCGAGTCTATTTCGATTTTCTTACTATTATAGGCATGTATTTACACATTTGTATGTCATTTTGAAAGAATTATCAAAATCATGTCAAGTGATGACGAGAGCATCCTCTTAGTTTTCCGCTCTAAGATCCAAGTTCGATCTCCACCAGGGGTTAATTTCAAAAGGCCAGAGCTTCCTCAAATTGACCCTAATTCGTTGCCTCAAAAGCCCCCTACTGACGTCATTCCTCCCCTGGTTTCTCCTCTAAAACCCAAAAAGTAGAAGTCCAAGACTTGGTCGAAGAGGCATCACCGCAGCGACGAGGGCAGGACATCAAAAGGATTGAGGGTTCAAATTGACACAAGCGAATGGCAGATCTCAAAAAACAAAGGGACTCAGCTAAAGCTAAGATGCATTGGGTGGAGGATGATTAGTCACTCATAGAGCTAAAAGTAAAGGAACTATATGATTCCATAACCAAGGTGACCCAGGAGTGTGACAAGGTCGTTCAAGATAAAGAGAAGTCCAAGACTCAGTTCCAAGCTTAGATGGACAAAGAAAAAAAGGTCATTGTCAAAGAGCATCATGCTGGGTTCCTCCAAGTGGTTTGACAGGCCGAAGAGTTTTGTCAAATCCCGGAGGGTTTTTAGTTTGATGGGAGGAAGAACACTAATGAGAAATTCCTTTCTTCCAATGAGGTGCCAAAATCCCAAGCATCTGATACTCATGCTCTTGGATTTTATGCTCAAGGTGAGGCAGTCATAGTTACTAAGGCTGGGATAATGATGAAGCCCCTGTTGAAGAGGTGCTAAAGGAATTCGTAGAGGAGGTGGATGTGGTTGGGGATGTTCGGGATCCTTGATATTAGGGGGGATATTTTCTTGTAACTAGTTTAATTATGTCTTATTTTGTATATTTTTTTGCAAGTATTAATGAAGAAATTATCATCTCTTTGTCTTTTGGTATCTTATTTCTATCACCTTCTTTTTTTGCTTAAGCTATTTTTCAAGAGGTAAATTTTTTGTTTTCACATTAAGTTTGTTTGAGGTATGTCCTTACTCGGGCTGGTTGATTGAGAGGGAAATATTTGCTTAGTGCTCAATTTGTTTAAGGTTTTTCCTTTCTCGGGCTGTTTGGTTGGGGGGAACCTTGTTGTCATGTTTGATTTGTGTATCTAAGGTATGTCCTTACTTGGGTTGGTTGGCCGGGAGGGAAACCTTGCCTTCTTTTTTCTTGACTAAGTCCAATTATTAAATGCATACAAAATAAAGCAAATCATGTAAACAATGTCAGAACAACTTATTATTAATGAATAATGGTGCTTTGTTAAAAACCTGCTCAGCCAAAACCCCTTTCCCTTTTTTATATGAAAAAAAATCGAGTTCAGGAAAAGAGTACACTTGTTGTCTATTACATAAAATCAACTGAACTAATGTTTCAAATGTGTGTCATTCATGTTTTTGGCAAGGCATTGCTATTTAGTTTGGCCAATTTGTAAGCATCATATTGTAGACTTTGGATGACCCGGAATGGACCTTCCCAGTTTGAAACTAGTTTCCCGTGTTGGCTATCCTTACACGCTTCCTCAATGGCTCACCACACCAAGTCTCCTTCAAGAAAGTGCCTCGACTTCACCATTATTTCATGTCTCCTTCTCATTCTCTGTTTGTATGCTTCTGTTGTGACAGTTTCATTATGGCGGAGTTCTTCGACAGTTTCTAATTCTTAGTATGCCTATTTCCCAAACAACAAATGACTAGAGTGTTCATATGAGCATGAGATCTTTTGTTAGTTGATGTATCAAATTGTCAAACTTTTGGCAAGGAATGCACTTCTTGAAAAACTCTACACAGTCTTCCTGAGAGGTTAATGAGTAGTATTTGGCCTTTAACACCTTGGTCACCATCATTCTTCCTCCTGAGTGGGTGCTACAAACCCCTTCACGCATGAGTTTGATGGTTATGTACAAGATTAAACTGAGTTAAGGTGGATAATATCTGCTTGAGCTTTTGAAAGGAAAGCTCACATTCCGATGTCTATGTGAAATGATCAGTCTTCTTCAACAGTTGAGACATGGGTTTGATGGCCTCGACCAAGCAAGGTAAAAACTGAGTTAAGGTTGCTAGCCGACCTGTCAACCTATGTACCCCTTTGAGGTTGCTCGAGGACTTCATGTCTAGTATAGCTTGGCATTTGTCCAAGTTGTCTTCAATCCCTCGATTGGTCAACATAAACTCCAAGAACTTTCTTCCCTGCACCCCAAAAATACATTTTTTCTGGATTCAACCTCATGTTATGCCGCCAAATTAAAGTAAAAACTCTTCTCAAGTTTTTGGTGTGGCCTTCTGGTGTTTTGGATTTCACTACCATGTTGTCCACATACACCTCTAGATACCATTCGTTAATGGCCAAAAGATTTTGTCCATTAACCTTTGATTGGTAGCTCCAACATTTTTCAATCCAAAGCGTATGACTAAATAATAGAAATTGGCCTTATTTGTAATGAAGGCATTTTTAGCTTGGTCATACGAGTGTATTTGGATTTAGTTATAGGCAGAATAGGCATCCAGAAATCTTAGTAATTTGTGTCCTGTCACACCATCCACTAATGTATCTATGTTCGGAAGGGGGTAAGCATCTTTAGGCAATCTTTATTTAGATATGTGAAATATGTGCACATTCTCCCTTGTCATTTGCTTTCTTCATCATAACTACATTAGCTAACCACATGGAGTTCAAATGAAACCAACTTTGAGCAATTTCGCTATTTCTTCCTGTATTGTTCGACTCTTGTCTCCTCCCATCTTTCTCTCAATGATTCCAGTCATAGTCCCTTCCTAGTCTGTGTCGAACAGGACTTCTTTGACTGTCGCCTTTGCATGTGATCTGAACATCTCATGTTCCTCCACGCTTGAGAGGGTTTCAGATCCTCTTGGATGTAGTTCCTCAAGTGACCAACCTTTATTAGGTCCTTAATCTTATCCCGCAATGCTACACATTCCTCCGTCGCGTGACCGTGATTTCTGTGATATCGCTACTTCCTTGCTTTATCTGCACTGGGAAGGGTATGTGCCCTTTTAGGGTATGGCATGAGTTTGAATGATAAGGCTTGCTTTAATACTCTGCCTTAGCTAGCATTGAGAGGAGTATAATAGGCATATTTCGACCAAAATGTCTTTTCTTTTTGGACTCCAGCTCGTTCCTTTGGTCAGGAGTTTTTCATATCCTCCATCTCCATGTAGAAGGTGACTCGTGCCTATAGCTCTTCCACTATTGCCACTTGATCTAAGCACAAACTATTAGACAGTTTGCCCAGTTGGAGAGCAACTATGAACATGAGTATAGTGACATAAGGAGTTAGGACTTTGATCTAAGAAATATTTTTCTCATAGCAATCCAAAAAGTCGCACAGGGATTTAGTTTTCCCCTTGAGGTACCCAATAAGCACCAGTGGGGTCAGTCGTTGAGGGTGTCGAGGGCGAATTTATTCATGAACTGGGCTGATTGTTTCGCAAAGGAACATGGACTCAGCTAGGAGTTTGGCTAACTAGTCAAGACTTGGCCGACTAGGAAAGTGGGGAAAACTTTGCATATTACTACATCATTGTGGTGTAGAGTCGGGCACGCACGACAAAGACACTGATGTGCTTCTCTGGGTTAGTTTTCCTGCTATACTCAAGTGTAGGATGTTTCCATTTGTTGGGAATGAGAGTTTCCATGATTCCTAAGATAAAAAGATGGAGAATCTCCGCCTCATTGAGGATTCTAGTGGGTCTTGATTTTTTCTTAGTAGTGACCCTGATAGCCTGGGGTTGCATGGTGCGAGCTAAGGGTGTGGCCTGGGTGAGGACGAAGGTCGGGTCGAGGATGAAGGTCGTGTCGAACCTCAATGTTGTGATGTCGCCTCATCTTCCTTCCCCTTCTGCATGTCATTGATTTCTCCATGCATCCTCTCATTGTCCTCCCTAAGCTTATCCATGTCTTGCTGCATCTGTTGAAAGGCTATGCGCCAGGTCACGTCTGTTGTGGTTCTCAAGTCCCGGGGGGCGGGTCCTCAAATGGGGGGATGGGTCGTGTGGATCCTCGATATCACTTCTCATAGTTGCCATTATGCTACCAACTCAGTCTTCTCTTCGAGGCCAAAGGGTATAACTTACTCGGCCCCACAGTAAGTGCCAATTCTTCCTTACACACTAGACAGGTCTTCTTCCTTGCCACTCCTAGTTTTCAATCTAGCAATTTCCTCCAGGCCAATACAAGTGGAATACCTATAAAAGAACTCCAACACTCAAGTTAAAGGAGAGTTGAGTAATGTACTGGAAAAGTACAATGTGTTAGCAGGAAAATAATATATTAATCAACGTTCAAACATGTACACACACTTTATTATTTATAGTGCGTTACCTTTTTGGGCTTGAGTCCATCAAAGATAATTTTGATCTATCTTTATATGTAAAAGATAATTAAGGTTTATCTTTTACCCACCGAAGATAATTTAGACTTTTCTTATTATGTGCTCCATCTTAGCCAGTAGATCAGGTCATGCTGAGAGCAGACTTGGTCTTGAGGTACAATCCACTTTGGGGAGAGGTCCGGTATAGAATAGGTTTAGCGTTGAGAAAATCTCTCCAGTAGAAGGATAAGTTTCGAAAACGAGAGAGGAAGAATGAAAATGAGAATATCTTACCCGTCCTCGCTCTATTGTCATGTTTACTCCCCATTATATCCCGATCAACGTTTGTTAAAGGAATGAGTAACTATTTTCAAAGTGGACTTACAGTAATATTTTGTATATTTCCTTTAAAATTTTACTATAAATTCTTAAAAGTAAATATAGAATTGTGTCTTCGTAAAGGCGTATTCAGCGCATTGTATGCAGAGTTTCGTCGTGAGGTTTTTGTTTTTATATTCGTAAATAGGATAGGATTTATGCATGTGTCACCCATTCACCCAAATTCACATTCGAATTCAAATCTCTAACATTGAATTTTCATAAGAATTCTGATTTTATTAAATGAATAGCCTCATTTATTTTATCTGTCAATTTCAGTGACCTTGAAAGGGCCTAAGACATATACCGTTAAAAAGGGAAGTGCGATATTGTTCTTATCAATCACATGCATTAGGGGCGACATTTAAATTAAATTAAATTAATAGTAATTAATATTGCAAGATGCCAACTAACTTGTTAGTTGTTAGATGAGAGGCATGTCGGATAACATAATTAAGGGTGAGCTTCAATAGTGCTAGTTTGCTATAGATCACATAATATGACCTAGTGCCACTCATCGTACCTGCTGCATCCATAGATTCAATCTGGTAGTTGCCACTTACCAAACAACTAAAATCCTGATTGCTTAATATTATTATTTTGTTTAATTGTACTATAATGTTTCCACGGTAAAATTGTATAATTGTTTTAGCCTTCGAAGTTTGAATTGTATTAATTACATAGTTTTTACGATTGAATTGGAGTCGCCAATTGAATTAGGATTCAGTTTAGTAATCTATTCAGTTATTATATAAAATTTGAACATCTCAGAAGAAACTAGTTAAAAATAGGTCTAGCTTAACTGCTCGAGAACCCATAAAATATTGGTACCGAAAATCAGTTTTAATAGTTCACCAATAAAAATATTTTTATTTTTATTTTAATATAAAAATTAAAAATAAATATAAATGCATGTTAGGCTTAATTACATTTTTACACTTATATTTTTATTTTTTGAAATTTTCCTTAAAATCGTGATATTGTATCTATAATTTTTTAAATTATAAGTGACAAAACGTTGATAGTATTTTGGTGAATTCACGTTGATAGTTAAGTGACATATATTAATTATGATATTGTATTCTCTAATATTGGTGGGTTAATATTGATAATTAAGTGATAAACGTTAACTCGTGTGTGATAGTAATTTGATAATAATTAAATTATTTTAAAATAAATTAAGTAGAATTTATAAAAATAATTTGTTAAGTAAATAAAATAAATTTTGTTATGAATTTATTTATGTAAAATGATAATATTTTCAAAAAAATAAAATCAATGTAAGGTTTTTTTTTTTTATTTTTCTATTTATTTTTGTAAAATCGTGATTTTTTCAACAAAAATAAAAAATAATTTTAAAATAAAATTTATATTATTTTTTAAAAATAAAAAAAATAAATTTTCATAATTTCGGCAGCTGGTTTACTGGCCTACCAACCTGCCTAATGGCGAGGTGGGCCAAACAATTTGGCTCGCTCTAACTATGGTGGGCCAACTCGCCTTGACTCGTTTTCAGCAACTAAAGGCAGGGTGGATCGACTCGTTTTACCATCCCTAACTAATATGATATATTTTATTTATACTTTTTTTATAAGCCAAAATTTCTTATTAAGAAATTGAACAAATTACATATACATCTTGAAGTTTAATGTAATTACTATACATTCTTAGCTTTTTAACCATTACTTTTATACTTTTAAGAGGTGCTATTGTAAAGTCTAAGAGAGATGCTCTTGTACTATTTTCAAACATACAAGAGTAAACTATAATTAAAACATAAAAATAAGAGGGTTTCATGCAATTTAAAAAAACAAAAAAATACATAAATAATTTCACTAAACTTGAGTTACTGCATCAACAATTTACTCTAAGAAAATAGTCATCTAATCAAAGCACAAAAGGTGTCTGCGAAGAAAAAAAAAAACCAATATATCGCCAACAAAAAACAGTACCAAACTAAAGATAAAACTCAACGTGCACACCAGACTTTAATGTATATTTTAACTATAAAATTTTATGTTTTACTTTAATATTTGTGTTGTAAATTATGATAGTATATTTAGTTAATATTATTTAATTATTATTACTATTTTATTAATATCAGTTAAACCATAGTTTAACTCTGATTGGACTAGTAAAATTTTGACCTATCTATTTCTAAAAACATTGATTAATTAATTCTCTCATATATATGATAGATGTACTGTTTTAACTCTCCTAAATCTCTTGCCAACTAGTGCTCTAAGAATGCGCGCGGTTGAATGATTAGAAGCTGACAATTTTTGTGAGTGTAATTTAAAATCATATGAGAGAGTAATTTTTTGCATCTAATAAAATACTTAGTCCTTATAGTTTCTTACTAGTGTGTTTAGCGGGAAGTTGTTAGCATATCCCAATTTTAACTATGCAAATAAGCGCTGAAAATATTACAATTGTATGGTTTTTTAAAATTTGATTAAATTAATTAATTAACCATGTGTTATATAATTATTGGTTAGAAACATGTGGTGATCTGAAATCATATAATATTTATTCTTTAAAAAAAAACTATTAAATGATTTCAGACCACCATGGTTTCTAAGGCATTGATAATAATAATTCACCATTTTATGTTTTATTATATTTGATTTGTATAATTTGCAAGAAAATTTTATTGATTTTATTTTTTAAATTTTATTAAATTAATTAATTATGCATCGAATTATTATTAGTCATGGAATGGTGGTTTTGAAACCATACAGTAATTTTTCCTTTAAAACATTAAATTATTATATCATCTGGAATATTATGACACCTAATTATGGTCTCAATCAATAATAATATACTATTTATGACTTAATTAGACGCAATTTATAAAATTTTTAAGATAAATTAATTAATTTTATTTTTTAAATTTAATTATATTTATTAATTAATTATATATTACATAATTATTGATAGAAATTATAATTTACATGGTGATTCAATATCATATAATAATTTTTTAAAGCGTTGCATATATAAATTAATGGATTTTGTTTTAATTCCTAATAAATTTTTTATTTTGCTTTTATCCCTAAAAATCTATCTAAATAATTTTTTAGAACTTTTTAAAGTGTTACATATATAAATTTAAGAAAAAAATAAAATAAAAAATTTATTAAAAAAATAAAAATAAAAATAAAATCAAATTCACAAATTTATCGAAGGCAAAAAATATATTTTATTCATAAAACAATTTTGTCTTCTTTATTTTTAGAGTGAGTTGTCTATAAGAAACATCCGAACTCAATTACTTTTTTTATATATAATTGAACTCAATTAACCAGCCTAAATTATGTTGAAGAGGTGGTCAACTCCTAAGATACCATTGAAAGCAATAAGAAATGAACTCAATTAAAAGGAAAACATTAATTATATTAAAAATTGAGTTTAATTAGTATTCATTGTCAGTGTAAAAAAGTTTCATACTAACATTTAATTATAACCTTTCATTTTGCCAAATTTGATGAGTTTAAGTAGTATGCATTGTTAGTCTAAAGAATTTTACACTAAAATTCAATCACAACCTCTTATTTCTAGTAAATTTATTGAGTTTACCCATTAATAATTTAGAAGTCATATAAATAAATTTTTTTATTAAACTTAGTGTAAAATTTTTTTACATTGTTACTATATGTTGATTTATAAACTTTTTCGAGTTAAAAAATGTACGATAAATTAAAAAATTGTAAATTTATAAATTAAATCTCAAAGAAATAATATAAAAGAAACTATTTTTCCATAGATAAATAGGAAGAACACCCATTTATCACGTTCTTACTTCACTATAGTAGTGAAGCTAATTATTTACTGACAGATAATTATCTACAGTAAAGTTGATGTGGCATATGGTAAAGTTTGATACTTAATTTTGCAAATTTATATGTTAACTTAATCTTTAAAAACGAAAAAAACTTATAATCATAATTTTTTATACATTTACTTATGTCCACACGTGAATTTCGATGAAATGGTAAAAAAATTATTTAAAAAATTAGAGAACTCATCACTCATATTTATTAAGAAAAACATTAGAAAAACTTTAAAAAATAAAAAATAATCTTCGAAATCAAATTTTAAGTTTGAGAGTTGATTATGTATAGAGAAGATATTAACACCCTATAACGTTCCTCCCTCTAATCAATTAAGCAAATTATTTATTTTTTAAAATATTATATTATCTTCAAATAACTAAGTAAATAAAAAATAATTTATTATGACCATTATCACTATTATTAAAAAAATCTTGCTTGTTAAAAAATTATTATTTTACTATTATTATTAGAACTTTTGTTATTATTATTATCGTTATTAGAAAAATATGGCTTATATAAAAAAATTATTTATTATTCTTGTTGTTATTATTATTATTATTATTATTATTATTATTATTACACACAACGATATTTTAATATTATATTTTAGAAAATAAGGTTATTATTATTATTATTATTATTATTTATTTATTTAGCTCGACACAAGTAGATTTCTGCTCCTACGTATATCCTGCTAAGTGCAATGGAGAATCAGAGTTTACGTAGTTCTTTCTATTTTATTTTTTATTTTACTTTATTAAACTTAGAATTTCTGAATTGTTACAACTCATATGTCCTAAAATTTAAAATTAATAAAGGTGTGCATCCAAGCCAATTTATTGGAACATTTTGTCTTTCTAGATTATCTTCATTTTTTAGAAAATATAATTTTGGCTAATAATTTATTTTTTAGATATGAGATTTAAGACAAAAAAAATTATCACAATTTATGCCTTGAAATATCAAGATTAATAATATGTAACATCTAGAAGAATTTTATTATAAACAGAGTTAATTAGTGGAGAATTTTAAATACACGAAATCATCATAATTTATACATATTTAAATTTTGTAGAGATAAGATTTAAAACAAAAAAATTGTCATAACTTATGCCATAAACTCATAAGATTAAAAAGATGTGTTAATCATTTTATCTCTATTAAAGAAATATTACACGTAATAATAATAACAAGAAAATTAAAATTTTTATTATAAATCGTATTTATAAGAATTTATTAAAGTTAATTAAGGAAGTATTTCAAATAAACTAAGTTGTCACAATTTATAAATTTATAATCTCAAGAAGTAATAACGTCACATTAAACTATAAATTATGAGTAGATGAATTTAAATATTTTCATGAGACAAAACTTATGGATATTTTTTTCACGACATAGATATAAAAGAAATATTCCTTTTATAGAGAGAAGAAAAAGAATATAAATCTTTTGGGTTTTAATGCGAAAGACGTGGTTTTAGTGGAAATGAGAGTTCAGATAGTGAATAAACAGCCCAAAGAAATATTTGGACCGGAAGGGTGTATTAGTAAGAATTAGGAGTGTTAACAATAAGACATATAACACAAAAGAATATTTGGGTCACCCAGAGTGTAAGTAAATAATGGGGTGCAAATAGAAAAGTATAAGAAAAATAAAGTAAAAAAAAAGGTTAGACCACGTGCTCTCCAAAGCTAAAAGGGATTTTAAAACTCTAATAACACAAAGTTGCAGCACGAGAAGAAAAAGGAAATTGTGCTGCGTGAGAAGAAATGAGAAGCGAGAATGGAGGATCTCGTGTCAGCGGTTTCCGGCAACGCCTTCATCACCGATGGTCCTCTCGAGCGTCACTTCATCACCGGAAATCGTTTTCGGTGGTTGCCAAAGGTGGTGAGTGATTTGTCTTCTTTTTTTTTTCTTTTTTTTTTTATTGGTTCTGAAGAGTAGGGAAGAGGGTTGGGTCAATACTTGTTGCATTTGAACCCCGTAGGATGAATTCCCTTTAGTTCCCAGTTTTTATTTTTCTTCTTTCTCCTCCTCCAAAAGTCCTCCCCCCTTTTGATTCCTCTACACTTTTTATAAGTCAAATTTTTAAATTTTTAATCATTGATTTTTGTGAAGAAATGTTGCAGAGGTTGACTTTTATAAGCTCGTGGACAACTGTAAAAACTTACTCCCAATTGTTGCTTACCGACAAACAGTGACATTGATGCATAAGGAATGACCATTGATGTGTGGGAGAGGCAGTAGAAGTTGAAATCTTCTCTTTTTTATTTATTTTTTAATTATAATTTTATTATTTTCTCTATTATATGACTCTACATAGATGGTTACTTTGTTATTTTATTTGTAATTGACTTAATCTAGAAAATTTTGAATTAAAGAACAGAGGTGTATACAAAATATATGTTTTTTCAAAGAATTAAAAACATTGTATTGAAAAAGTTATTGAACAAAATTGGGTATTGAGAGTTACCCTTTTTACTTAAATTTTATTAAATAATATGAATAATTTTAATTTTTATATTATCATGGTAAAAGATAAGGAAAGATGTTGAATCTTAATTTTGTTTAAGATACAAATAGTAGAAGTGAAAATCTAACACAAAAGGAGACTAAATTATGGAGGAAGGGATCTTAAACCGCTCCATTGGATGCAAAGACCTAAAAAATACAAATTAGCCATTAAGATAATCTAAAACAGTGGATATAGGGATTCGAAATGTAATAGAGAAGAATACAGGAATCCAAAATATGAAAACATTGGACACATGGATTCAAAATGTAAAGCAACGGATCTGTGTTCCGAAACATAATAGTAATTCGAACCATAAAATATTGGATACGAGGATCTAAAAAGTATAAAAACATTGGATATGTGATCCAAAACATACAAAACATTGGACAGAAGGGTTTAAAATATAAAAATATTGGATATGGGGTCCGAAATACAAAAACATTGGACACGGGTTTCGAAACATAAAAAACATTGGACATGAGGTCCGAAACATAAAAAACATTGGACATGGGAAACATAAAAAAACACCGGACATTGGGTCCAAAGTATAAAAAACATTGGACACATGCATCCAAAGTATAAAAAACATTGGACATGATGGTCCAAAAAGTAAGAGGAATAAGCACAGTGGCACCGATCTTAGCTATGTCAAGAAAAATGATAATGTGCAATGCAAATGCATTATATGCATTCAATTTCTTTTAATATTTTTCCAACCTTTGACCCTTTAGGACCCAAAACGCCTAAATGTCTACAAGACTTGAGATTGTCTTTCTTTAGATCTTTCACATTTTCCTTTTTAGAGTCTGAGACTTCTTTCAAGGCTAGATATGACTACTCTTGCCAAAACTAATTAAGAATTTTTCATATCTCCCATTATTCTTAAAGTTATTCATTACAATTGTAATGCTTTTAAACATTATTGCATGCTTCATTTTTGGTACATGACATACCAAAATGCAACAATGAGAGGTGGACAAAGAAAGAAATATTTTATTACTTCAAGAAGGAGACAGTATATACAAAAGGGTCTTGCACGAATGAAATTAACACAAAATAAGACAAATAAGGTGATCATTGGAATATTTTAAGTAACAATTCCAATTTCTATTTCTACAACTTTGAGCATTCCATCTACTAGCTTCCAAAGACATTAGAGGTTTGGTAGAACTCTCTTCTCATTTTTTGAGTCATTTCAACTTCGAACTATTGTCCTAGGATGCCAAGTTGCCCTTATTCATACGCTGACGCATTTGTTTTGGATTTTTTTTAGTTCCTCTAATTTTTACCTACACCGTCTTTTCAGGTTTTCAACTTAGCAAGCTTTTCCTTTTTTATCATTTTTATTTTTTTTCTTTGGACCCTATTTTTTTCCAAGGCTGCTCTTTTAGAGTTTTCAACCTACTAAGTCGTTCTAACTTTTGCCCAAGTCACCTTTTAGGTTTTCAACCTACAGAACTTTTATCTCTTTTTTCTTTCAAGTATACTATTTTTATACTGCGTCTTAATTTTAGGGAGTACTAAGTCTTTGCGACCATATTTGTGAGAATTAGAGCCCCTCCTAAAAATGCTTTCTTTACCACATACAGTTCTTCATAATTCGAGGTCCATTTTCCCCGATGATCTTTCTTGGTTGGTAATATTTTCTTGATCACCTAATGACCCTCCTTAAATTCTCGTGAGCGAACCTTTTTATCATGAGCTCTTTTCATCCTTCTTTAATATAGTTGAACATGAAACAAGATGATTAATCTTTTTTCTTCAATGAGGTTTAACTGGTCATAGCGAGTTTGAATCCATTCAGCCTCCTTAAGCTTTGTTTCTGCCAACACTCTTAGTTAAGGGATTTCAACTTCAATAGGCAGAACAACTTCTATTTCGTACACTAAAGAATAGGGGGTTGCCTCGGTTGAAGTGCGTACAGAGGTACGATAACCATGCAACGCGAATTGGAGCATATCATGCGAATTGCTCCCATTGTTAGTAATGATGTGGCTTGACAATCTATACTGACAAATTAGATCTCTTTTGATGAATTTAACCACTACGTTTTTTGTTACACTGGCGTATGATGTTGCTTCGACCCACTTGGTGAAATAATCAATGCCACATTGAAAATGGCCATGGTGCAGCTAAAAATTCAAAGATGTTGATGGCGCATGGATATTGTCAACATACGTTTAACATTTATGACATTTCCTTACGTAGTTAAAACAACCAGCCTCTGTGCTTGACCAATAATAGCCAACTCTTAAAATCTTCCTTGCCATTACTTATCCATTTGCATGTGTACTAAATGAACCTTCATGAATTTTCTTGGTTTCTTTTATAAAGTACATCACCATTCAAGAAAAATCGTGCAACCATTGTTCTCAAGGTTTTTTCGTCATTTTCAGAAACTCCATAAGGATAGTCTCTATCTTTCACATGTTGCTTGATATCATGGAACTAGGGTTTTCCATACCTTTCTTCTTCTACTGCTTGATAGTAAGTTGGTTGCTCTCAACTTTGTATTCTTATAAGTGGCACATCCACTTCCTGACTTATCTTGAACATTGAGGATAGAGTAGTTAAAGCATAAACCAATTGGTTATCTTCCCAAGGGATGTGATGGAAGGTAATTTCATCAAAATGCTTTATGAGTCCCTTGAGATCAATTTTGCATCCCGAGTCTCCCATTCTCCTTTGAGTTGATGAACAACTGAAGTTGAATCTCTTTATACCATCAAAATTCTAGCCTTGGACTCGAGGGCCATTGCACATGCTTCATATTTTGCCATATTATTTGTGCAATCAAAACTCAATCTTGCAGTGAACAGGATAAATTGGTTATCAGGAGAAATTAACACTGCTCCAATTCCATGCCCAATACATTCGAAGCACCATCAAACATCAGTGGTCCAAATTTCCCCATTTAAAGACTTCTTCAAATAATATCATTATGTCCTCATATGGGAATTTACATTGCATTTATTGATATTCTTCAATGGGATGATGAACCAAGTGCTCAGCTAAGGCACTGCCTTTAGTAGCTTTTGAGTGATATAGAGAATATCATATTCTAATAGTAAAACTTGCCACCGAGCAATCCAGCAGTAAGAGCAGACTTCTCAAATATATACCTAATTAGATTCATTTTGGAAGCCAACCAAGTATTATGACATAACATATTTTGCTTCAGCCTATAAGCAGCCCAAGCTAGAACACAACATGTTCATTCCAATAGAGAGTATCTTATTTCATAGTCTGTGAACTTCTTACTTACAACACACAACCCATAGATTCCTTTAGCAGTGTCAGGTACATAATTAGAGGTCTTCTTGGTATTGGTGGTATTAAGACTAGAGCTTCTTCCAAGTATTTCTTTATCCTTTCAAAGACTTTTGGCAGTTGTCATTCCACACCACTGTTCGATTTTTGCATAGCAATTTGAAGATTGGGTTACAAGTTACAGTCAATTGGGATATGAACCTAGCAATGTAATTCAATCTCCCTAAGAATCCACGCACCTTTTTTTTGTACTCAGCACTGACATCTCTAAGATCATTCGTACCTTGTCAGGATCGACTTCTATACCTTTTTCACTAACCACAAACCCCAACAACTTGCCAGACTTCACACCAAAAGTGCAGTTAGCAGGATTTAATTGGAGCTTATACTTCCTTAAGCGATCAAACAACTTTTGTAGATTGACAATATGTTATTCCTTTGTTCTTGACTTAGTGATCATGTCATCTATGTATACCTCACTTTCTTTGTGTAACATTTGATGGAACAGGGTCACCACCGCCTTTTAATAAGTTGCCCTTGCATTTGTCAACCCAAATGACATTACTTTGTAGCAAAATGTTCCTCACAGTGTGATGAACGTGGTTTTTCAATGTCTTCAGGTGCCGTTTTGATTTGATTGTATCTAGAGAATCCATCCATGAAGGAAAAGAAAGAGTGTTAAGCGATGTTATCTACCAACACATAGAGAAAAATCAACTTTAGGGCTAGTTGTATTTAGATATTGGTAATCAATATGCATTTTGACTTTTCCATCGTTCTTCAGGACTGTTACTATGTTGGCAACCCACTGAAGGCATTTAGTTATTGCAAGAAAACCATAATCAAATTGTTTCTTAACCTCCTCTTTGATCTTCAAAGATAAATCTGGCTTCATTCGCCTTAACTTTTGCTTGACCGGAGGATACTCTAGCTTCAATGTAAGCTTGTGCTCAACTATGTTGTGATCTATTCCAAGCATATCTTCATATGTTTTGCAAAAATCTCAACATAAACGATTAGAAGTTTAAGCATCTTGTCTCGTTCTTTTCGTTTTATGGAATTACCAACTTTGATTTCTTTTTTATCATTTTCACTTCCCAAATTGACTAATTCAATTTCCTCTTCATGGGGCTAAATTATTCTATCCTCCTAATCTACTAACCATTTCAACTCAGGGGGTTTCCAAATCACCACTCCCCTCATCAGCTTGATAGATAGGATGATTAAAGTTGTAGCAAAGGATATTAGTACTGTCACTTTCAGATTTGCAATTAGTGTTTAACAAGGAATAAATGAAAAAAATAAAAGAATATTAAGACTGAAGGGACAAAGGAACAGGAAACACAAGAGATAACTATAAACTATTGCAAAATGCATTTCATTAAAATCGCATACCAAAACATTAATATGCAAGTCCATCTTAACAAAAAAGTGATACTAAGATGCAGGCATAATTATAAATTTTACATTACTATTACTTTGATAGTGAATTAAAAACCACAGAAAATTCGACAATCTTTCAATTGTTGAGCTTTTCATGAGGGCTACATGGGTACATTAGGCCAGTATGATCATCGACATCATGCTCCTCTTTAGCCATAGCCACTTGATTTGCATAAACTAATCCTTCACTTCTGAAGTTCTTGTAGAGGTCACAGATGGGAATTCTTTCGTTCTTTGGCTATTGGTTCTCCAATTGATCCAACTTCATCTCTCTCTTCTCTTCCATCATCCTTTTCTTATTAGCTTTAGTGGGCTTAAACCCCAATCCATAATAATTTTTTTTCTCGGGCAACTCCAATATCTTTGCAATGCCTTCTTGGTTTTTCCCCAGTCCACGACCTAGCTCATATCCCTCCCTCAGCATGATTCTTGCTGCCATCAATGTTGTTCTCGAAAGTTGCTAAATATTTGGCAGAGACTCCATATAAGCTGTATTGATTATCTCTAACGAATGAAAAGAGGTTTCTAGGGCTTTTTCAATTGCCTCAATATAGCGAGTAGGGGAAGGGCTACTTACTAACATATCTTTTTCACCTGAAATAATTACTAGCTTGTCATCTACCACAAACTTTACCCTCAGATGTAGGGTAAAAGGAACCACTCCAGCTGAATGAATCCATGGCCAACCCAAGAAACAACTATATGTTGGCTTGATATCCATAACTTGGAAAAGGATTTCAAAAGTAAAAGGGCCAATTTGGATAGGAATTTCAATCTCTCTCATCAATTCTTTGAGAGATCCATCAATAGCCCTTACGATCATAAAAAATGACTTCATGTGAGTCCCATCATAAGGTAGTCAATCCAAGGTCGACTTTGGCATCACATTCAAAGAGGATCCATTATCAATCAACACTCTACCTACAACATAATCCATGCACTTCACTGAAATGTGTAAAGCCTTATTATGCCATTTTCCCTCACTTGGAATTTCATCATCTGTAAAGGTGAGGTGATTGCTAGCAGTGACATTCCCAATTATACCCCAAACTTGTCCAATGTAATATCATGAGTCACATGTGCTTCATTGAGAATCTTCATCAATAATTTCCTATTATTCTCTGAATTCATTAGTAGCATTAAGAGAGACACTCTTACTAGGGTACGATTCAACTCATCAATAAGCGTATACTCACTTTAATGAATTTGACAAATTTGAAGCTTTATCATCTAATATTTCTTTCTTCTTTTCATTGACTACTTCATGGTCGATGACTTTCTTTTCTGTTGCAACCTCTACTCTAATGAATTCCTTTTCCTTCCTTTTAATGTCCTTTATTGGATATTTGCCTCCAAATTCCTCAGGGATGTAGACTCTACCACTACGATTCATTCCACCTCCCCCCACAATGTTTGTGACAACGATTCCTCCAACACCAGAATCCATCTTGTGTTGCTCACTCGTGCCATTGGTTGCTTGCACTTCTGCACCATATTTCCAAGGAATTACTTTAGAATCTTTGTAAGGAAAGGGGTTGGAACTTCCACAACCAAGGGTTTACAATTTGGGAAGCGTTTCTCACAAAGTGAATTATCAATGGCTTTGGAGTGACATCAACTTGCTTTTCTTTTGACTGGGCCATTAACACATCTTGACCCTTTGCAACTAACCAATTTGAACCAAACCCGAGTCCATTAAGTCTTGCAACCTTCACTTCAACTCATGATAGTCCTCAATAGAGTATTTACTTTTTGGATGAAAACCACAAACATCCTTCTCAAAGGCCTCACCCTCAATCATTCCAAATTTACACAGCTTCGGAAAGATAACCTTTATGGGGGGTTTTAATTCTCCCTACTTCCTAGAAGTGGATTTTCCCCAATGTTTGGCCCTTGTTCCTTAAAAGTCAACATCCCCATTTCTATTAGATCTTGAACCTTATGCTTCAAACCCCAACATTTTTTGGTGGAAGACCCTATAGCACTTGCATGATAATCACATTTGGCATTTGGGTCATAGCCTTTTAGTTAAGGTAATTGAACGAGTTTCAAGGGAAAGAGACAACCAGGGAGTTATGAACAAGATGTGGTAGAAGTTCAGTGTAGGTCATCAGAATCGGGGATAATGTTCTTTTCTAGTTGTTTTCCTTTTTTGGATTGTTGTCTGTGTTAGGGTTTGGAGCTATTCCCTGGTTCATTTAAGGAGTAGAAGGTGGTAGGGTTTGTGGTCGGGGCGATTGATAAGTCATTCCAAGTAGATAAGGTTGTGGATAGGGTATAGGTGAAACTGTTGCTATTTGTAGACTATACATGAAGTGGAATCGATGATTGGGTATGAAAGGGATATGGTTATAATTGGGCATGATGGAAGCAGGAACTATGGCATTCGTTTCTCCTCTTTTCTTATTCTCGATAGTTGGAGGCTTCTTCGCACTCATAGCTCCTATTGACACATGTGAAATCTTCCCACTCCTTACTCCTATCTCAACTCTTTAACCAACGATAACTAGGTCCGAAAAGTTCGATGATACATTTCTAATCATTCTATAATAAAAGGGTAATTGGAGTGTATCAATGAACATGGTAACCATATCTTTTTCAGATAAAGGAGATTGCACTTGAGCAGCCATCTATCTCCATCGTTGGGCATACTCTTTAAAAGTTTCATTCTTCTTCTTTATCATGTTTTGCAACTGCGTACAATCTGGAGCCATATCCATGTTGTACTTATATTGCTTCAAGAAATTTTACCAAGTCCTTCCAAGTATGTATATGTCCTCACTCTAAGTTCATATACCAACTAAGAGCTACCCCTATTAAACTTTCTAGGAAGAAATGAATCAAGAGTTTCTCATCATGGGCATATAAAGCCATCTTTCTACATTACATGGTTAGTTGACTTCTTGGTTAAGAGTCTCCTTTGTATTTATCAAACTCAAGAACCTTGAACTTATGTGGAATTACAAGATCTAGGATTAAACACAAGTTAGCAGCACAAAAAGCATAATGGTTAATCCCCTCAATGACCCTCAATTGCTCTTCCCAAAAGTGCAACCTATCATTGGATAGGTTGTCTTCAGTTTATTTAGAGTGAACCACAATGATTAGTATAGGGTTGATACATTGGTAATTTATGAGGCCCTCATGAGAAGCGACATTAACTATAGGTGTGTATATGAGATTTTGGGGTGGAATCTGCAATTCGTTAGTCTCAAGGTTTCAGTCTGCAGCATGTGTTTGGTTAGAAGGTATGGTGGTAGAAGTGTGAGGATTATTTCCATGGTTATTGGCTATCGGTGGGGTGTAACTTGGAGGGAGGCCATATGGAGGATTTGTAGCAGCAGTGGGGTGATTAACTTCTACAGCATTGGTGGTCACAAATGGTGTGTAGCCAGGAGGAAGGCCATATGGAAGGAATGGTATTAATACGTTAAATTCTGGGACCAGGTTAAATTCAAGAGGATAGGAAGGTGTAACTTGAGATTCCTCTGAATGATTCCCATTTGTGTCTTTCATGGATTGCAACATATCTCCATGATCTTGTCAATCTGTTGTTTTATCTAGTGTATCTCCTCTTTTAGCGCATCATGTTGTTATCTCAGGTCTTCCATAACTCTTTCCATGATTCTAGTCTTAGCATGAGTCCCGTAAAGGTGTTGCGAGGAAGATTTCTTTGCTTCAATCTTTTATCTTCCATTTTTTCACTTTGTTAAACAATGCCTTAAGAGTATATGATAAATGAAATAAAAAATGTAGTTACTATATTAGTTTTTGAAAATCAAAGGTTATTAAGGAACCATAAGTTTCTTAACTCGCGCACAAACATTATTTTTCTCAATATGTAGTTAGAGGAACACAATTATTTTTCATGAGACTCTTCTTCTGGAACATCATGTTTTAATTACTAAGCCTTTGTAAGATGTGAAAATTTACGCACGAACGTCTTCTTTTAGACTTTTCCTGGAAAACATCGTGTTCTAAGTACTAAGCCTTACAGAATACGAGACTTCAAAGTATTGCATGTGAAAATTCTCTTTTTTTTTAACTTCCTTTTTCTTTTTTTTCTTTTTTTTCTATAGAACGTCACATCTAAGTAAAAGTTGGAAGAGAACCAAAATTGAAGATTAAAACACCAATAACAATTTCATTGATAAAAAGAAGTACATGCCATTAAGGGGGACAAAACATTACAAAATACAACAATATTGCCCTACTACTGATAACAAAATACAACCAAAGATACAAATAATCATTCCTTATTATTGGCCATGTTTCTCATTTGGCTTATCATGTCTTTACAATAGTCAATGAACTCATAAATCTCAATAGGCGTGGTAAGAGAATCGATCATCCACTCAACCCTTTCTTAAATAGTACGAGACTTCATTAAGCATCCGTGTAATTTGTAAAGCTCGATTCAAAAAAGTATGTGCCCAAACCTCACGCTTTTGTTGTAACCTTTCAACAATGTCATTTAGCTACTCCAATTGGTTTGCTAATTCCTCATTCTCGCCTATTATGACTTTGTGATCCAATGCTAGGTTTTCATTCAATTTCTTCTCATTTTGGACCCTGCTTTCGTATTTGGCCACAACCATCTTTAATTGTTGCTTTAAATCATCAAGTTGCTTGCAAGTGTTCCTCTCTGTCACTTTGGATTCTTCACAGACTCTTTTCCACTACAAAGCATCAACACTAGCCTTATCCCTTTCTCATCTTCGCATTCCCAACTTTGTGTTAGCAATACTTAAACAATCTTTTGTTTTGAGCTTGCTTTCTTCTTCTATTCTTGCTTTCTAGTTGGCTTCTTTTGCAATGCCCATCCATCAGACACTTTCTCTTTGTGTGATTTGGTGTTCTTGACGAGCTTTTTCTAATTCTATTTTCAACCTTTTTCTTTCTTCATCAAATTTTTTCTAATTTTTCCTTAAGTTTTTCTATTTCATATGGGCTTATATAGGGTTTGGACATTCGTCTTCAACGAAGGGAACTAAACCACGGAAACGTAATTTGACTTATTGCACCCTTTCTTCAAGCCATTGATTATAACTTTTGTCTGCCATCCAACTTCCAACTTCTAATCCCTTTCCCCTGCAAACCACTTGATTCCAAGCTTGTCTAACTTTATTGACCATTTCTAAGTTCTGATCCAATCCATGAACAATAAAAGGAGTTATTAATTCCTCAGCTGGCTGATTTTTTATCGAGTAACCAAACTGTCTCAAAGGAAGGATCGAATTGTAATTAATGCACCCTTTGGTTCCCATGAGTGGTACATTATGAAACTCTCTACAATGAGAGATCAAATCAATTCTCTCTAGGCCACGAAAGCACCAAGATATTGTTCCTGCACTGAGATTGGCAAGATCACAAGCCCAATCATTTTTGCTCGTAATTCCTATTCAACCGTTTCCTTTGAGCATGTGACATGTCAACCATATGTACAGTGTAGGTAAGCAACACATAAGGGTTCCACCTTTCTTTTCAATGCACAAGCTAAGGGTGTCATATGTATCTGCAAGAATAGCTGGCACTGTGTTTCTTCCTCGTTGCTTGTAGGAAAAAAAGACATCGATAGTTGCAAAGTTTATAAAACCTTCCAGATTTGGAAAGATAATTATCCCATATATGAGGAAGGCGAGCACGTCCATGAAACCATTCCATTATCCATTTCCAGCCAGATGTTGTGCATACTTTTCAATATATCCTCTTGAGCAACCATCAATGCCTACTTTTGTCTCTTTCTTACCCGCTAGCTCTCTCACTTCAATGTTAAAAAATGTGGCAATTGTGGACAGGGAAGGATAATGCCCTATGTAAAGATAAGGCATTTCACTATTTGAGGAATACCCCAAAAAGGTCTGCTCAAACTCTTCCAACGTTAGAGGTAATTGGAAGTCTCAAAATGTAAAGCACCTTGATGGAGGATCATAGAATTGGGTCAGGGCAGTGAGAGCTCCTTCTTGAACGTTCACCTCTAGCAGATTGAGAATATTAATGTATTTCCCAACAAAATTTTGTTGTTGAATGGTCTTTAACCTTCTCGTAAGGTTCTTCAAGCTCTTTACATTAGGTTGTTTAACCTTCAACTTCAGAGTCTTTCTTAAATCTGATTCCATGTTGTTCTAAAAATGTGTGCAGACAAGTATTAGGTCCTTATGGCTCTCTAACAACCTCTAAGAATGCAATATGCTATGATGATCCTAACTCTTATTGTAATGAAAATAAAATGAGTGCATGATGTTGTTTTTTCATGAGAACTATATTTATTTTTTATCATGTCACTACCACTCCAACCTCTTTATTTAATCCTTCTATTCCTTTTTTTTTTTTTTGCGATGAAATGGGATCAAATGTAATGAAATAAAATAACGAACAATGTTTTCCAATTTTTGTTTTTTGCATGTTATGTTGTTTGCAATGCAAGGATATAGTACTGCTCCCATTGTGTCCTACAGAAGGTATACTTAAGAGTTGACAACTCTACAATTCATTCTAGTATGTGTTTCTGCCCAATAGGTGGTTCTTAGGTTCTAAAACAAAATCCCTAGAGTCAAGGACCCTCTCTTGAAATATTGATGACAACCATAGGTAAACTATTAGAGGTAATAATATCCTTGAAAAGATCAAACTCTAGGTGAAACCTTCATGATAACCAAACAAGATTTACATCCAAAAAATTACCACTGCACAACCTCTCACTTATTTTAAGTTCCAAATTAAACATATATCATTTCATATTTTTCAAAAATAAATAAATTATTTATAATCACAATATAAACATTATTCACTAATTGTCAATCAAACAATAAAATGGTATTCACCTTTCAAGTCAACTTTTTTTTTTGTTGTAAATAAATAAATTGAGAGTTTAATCACTATGTATCTAACATTTAATTAAAATTCTTTATTTATTATAAGTTTATTGACTTTAGTTATTAATATTTTAAAAATAAAAAATTGTGATTAAACTTAATTAAACTCATAAAATAAAACAATTTATTTCATTTGTGTGAAACTAATAATTTCAAGTACCGAAAGCACAATCCAATCTCAAGTACTGAAAACACACTTGAATTCCAATTTCGCCTTTATATAATAAATAGTGGTCGGCAGTGAATGTTAATTTTTATCAATGTAATGTCTCTTCCTACGTACATATTCTTATAATATAAATTTCATAATTAATTGTCTTTTTGTTAATTGCAGCGACAATTAAAGCCGTTAGGCGGAGCCAAGCACGATCGAAAATAGTGAACGAATCAAAGAAATAACATTAAAGCGAGAGGCATGTTCAGTTACGCTAACTCAAATTAAGGAAACGACCACTCACATTCATGGTTGCTAACAAATTCAAGTAGCTATTAATGAAAGTATATTTAGATTTAGAATATTAAGTTTATGGAGCTTGAATTATATATATGATAGGGAGTCAGTATCTTGAGATATACCGCATACAAATATTTTAATATTGATGCAATCCTATCTATTAAGGACCTTTTTACTAGGGTCATGATTAGGAGGATAGAAGAAGATTTGATCCGAAAAGACTCATCAAGACCTCAACTTATGATGAAAATTCACATATTAGGCCATAGTCCATAGATTCTCTTTTGTAAATATTAATTAACTCTTAATTTCCTTTTAGGTCATGTATTTCAGCCATTTAATTTGTAATTAGGAAGAAGAGATGTTATAAGTTAGTGATGGGAGGTAAGCTTAGTTAGGGGCCTCTTGTCCAAGGCGTGTTGGACTTCCTTCCCACACATTTGGATTAGCTTTTGCACGCCTCCTAGGTTTAGAATAGGTGTCTCTAATCCTAATTAGGCCTAAAGTCTCACGTTGCCTAGTTTTGAGTGCCTAACTTTCTCATTGGGCTATATATACACCTAGTCTCTCTTGTAATCATCACACTTGAATCTGGAATTTTTAAGAACATTCTTCTATAGTAAAGTGTCATTGAAAAATCTCTCTCTTGAGGATTCTCTTCCTTTAAGCTTTTATCAAGGGTCCTCTCCCTTGTGGCAAACCTCTAGTAAAATTTTTCTTGACTTATTTTCTCCTTAGAAAAGTGGCGTCAAGTTCCCCTCCATCCCTAACCTTTTTCATCCTCCATCTTTTTAGAGGAAGGAACCTTGATTGAAGAAATCAAGGGAGTGCATCAAATATGATTAAGTGGCTAAAGATAATGATATAAGAGAGATTTAGATAAGATACAAAAAATGAGGTATTCAAATATGATAAGGTGATTGGTTGGAAATACAGATTCACAGGAGATTTAGATAAGATATAAAAAACAAGATATGAGGTAATTAGAGATACTAATTCAAGAGAAATTTAGATCAGATATGAGGAACGGTATATTCAAATATGATAAGGTGGTTGAAGATACAGATTTAGGGAAAATTTAGATAAGATATAGAGAACGATGGTTACAAAAATTGACAGTACTAGGTCGAAGTATAGCCTAAGAGAGTTTAATAGACTGATTGGTGGTTGATCAAGGGTACAAAGGTAGGTCAACCAAAGGATGACTAGATGTGTCTCCTAGCCACAAGAACTGAAGAGTGGAAAGTGACTTATATGCAAGGAGGTTAGTTAGAGAACGACTAAGGGTACAATAGTTTTTTCATAGATGACAAGAGGTTTATTCACGAAAATAACATTACAAAATTATTTAAGTAGCAAAAAACATAAATCAATAATTCATAATTTAAAATTAAGGTTTATAAAATTTAGAAAAAAATCATTAATAAAGATTCATTATCTTGAATTTAATTATTCTCATATATATATATATATATATATATATATATATATATATATATATATATATATATATATATATATATATATATATATACTCATACTCCTAATTGTTCTTCTGCTTCATCAATTCTATGTGTAATTGATGATCAGTTTTCTCTCATTTTTCCTTTCTTTTCCAACTCCTTGGTTTAAAACAATTAACCCTAGTTTTTTATTAACTTCTGCTATCTTTTATATATTTTTTAAAAGTAAGAGGAAAAATAATTTCTTCTAACTTTATTTTTCGTAACAAGTCAACTGTCATCATATTAGACTCACTTTTATTAAAGTAAAACTATTAATTATCAATTAGATTAATTAAATTACTCTAACAAAAGCAGCCCACGGGGCGTATTCGAGACTCAACCAGTAAAGTTGTCTCCTGTTTGTACTCAGATTCACATATCAAACTCCTTTTAGGCAGAACTTTGGAGCTTAAAACACAGTCAGACTTGCCCGTGATATGAACTTACAGAACATCATCTTCAAGATGGACTCCTAACAGTGGTGCAATCCTCCTAACATGATACAAGAGATCAAATCCATAATGAATAGCCCCACATGGAGAACATCCATTAGACATGTCCATAAATAAGCAAATAGTTGTAGAAACTTCCTAGCAAACTTAGGTCACGAATCTAACTCAGGCTTGACTATTATAGAAGCAAAAATATTATTTGACTCTTATTAAAAACGTGAGCACTTCATATTACAACAAAGGGAGAGAACATATATAAAGAAGTACTGTACAACGGTTTTGCATAATTGCAGATTTATACATTCTAAATATAGTCAAAGTTTCCTTATTATCTTTGGCTAGAATCTGATATTGATTTGTTTCATTTTTTTGCACTTTAATCCTCCAATGGTTAGAATTTTCATAATTATTGAAATTCTCTTACAATAGCTCCGTGTATCCTTTTTTTCTATTAATAAATATCATAATCGTTGTCTAAAAGATGGGTAGTTACTAATAATACCTCTCTCAAATGAGGTCGAGGTTGAAGGAAGATTTTGGTCCAAGAATGCATTAGAATAGCCTTTGACATGGGTTTAGTAAATAGGTCAGCAACTTTATCAATGTTATAAATGTGGTGAGTAACAAGATGGACAAGTACAGCTCGTTCGCAAATGAAATGATATTCCAATTTATGTTTGTTGTGAGCATGAAAAACTAGATTAATGATTATATGAAGGACACTCATGTTGTCACAATATAATGGTGGAGGAGAGCCAAGTGACATGCACAGGTCTTTCAAGAGAAAAGTTAGCCATGTGATGTTCAAGTGTAGTGTTTGCCATGGTCCTGTATTCAACTTTAGTGTTCTAGGGAGAAACTGTGGGTTGTTTCTTTGTGCATCATGAGATGAGGTTTCCACCTAGAAAGATACAATAATCGGTGGTAGAGAGCCGAGTGCTGGGACAACCTACCTGATCTACATTAGAATAGACAAAAAGATCAAGAGTATTGTTGGGAGTGAAGTGGAGACCCACATCAATAGTTCCTTTGACATTTTCTAAGATACGATGAACAATTTTTAGATGCATAGCAATAGGATAATGCATGAAAGTAACTTTTGGATCATCAAAGGGTGTGGTAAGGCTATTGGCTTACAATCAACCATGTTAGTTTAAACCATGTTAGTTTATTCAAGGATGGTGAGGGCATAGTGTGACGGGATAAGTGGAGGCCATTCATTGTTGAGAGTATCTCGATACCTTGGAAACTATAGTCCACTCTATTGACTTGGTGATATCCGTGCATTAAGTCAAGTTTTGAGACAATCTAGGAACCCATCAGGTACGTTTACCTGGCTAATGAAAATTAATACTAACATTTTTATTTTTAACATTTGATCTTTTTAAAAAAACAAATTGGCCTTTGATGAGTTCTTTTGATTTATTCTTTTTCCATGTGAATCCATCTGTGAAGCAAATTAATTCACATGTAGTAACCTATTTTACTGTCAATATAAGTGTAAAAAAAATTTATCTTAGTAGTATATTTATATTAAAATGAATAATTGATTAATTGGTCTGGCAAGAAGAGTACTGTTAAACCTGCATTATTTTAAAAGTTGCCTATAAAGCTAATAAGAAACTCAGATGAACTGGTACAAATATTTTCGAAGAGTAGGAGCTACTAGCTTTCTGTAAACATTTTCTGAAGGGTGAAAACTATCCCAGAAAACGTAGTCTCCCACATTTAGACATGTAAGATCCAAAGGGTTGCAGAGCACGGCGGCCTCTATTTTTCCCGTACCACAGCATCCTCTGTCTCCCACTTTAAAACCTGCAATCATAAAAGCATGCAAAAATATAATTCAGTTTTTTGTTTATAAACATAAAAGCACTGTGTAAGTGTAAGGGCAGTAGGCTCAATGATAGACAATTGGCTGTGACTGCAGTAGGCTCAATGATAGACAATTGGCTGTGACTAAGATTAGACTCGGAGTGAGGTGTTTAAAAAATATGTATGAGATTTTAGTTTAAATTTCATTGTAGTGGTTAGACAGAAGAAAATAAAAACTAAGTACAAGTTAAAGTTGGGTATCTGTTACCATTAGTCTGTAAATTATATATATGGTTATGCAATCATTGTCTATTTACAAATCAATTCCTATTTCTCAACTCTCTGTTGTACCTGATACCTTAGAAGCTAGCTAGTAAATTTATGATAATTGATATCTTAACAAATATTAGTAGTGAATAAATAGTAAGTTGGTGATAGAAGAGAAAGTTCAGATTACCATATTTTTTGTAATTTACAATGATATCAAGTAGAGGGTTGTAAACATCAAGGTAAACCATCCTGGCATTAGGCAAGTTCCGATTAAGGAAAGCCAACTCCTTTTCCAGTTTGCTGTTGAATAACATGGCAGCATCATTGTATTTATCTGCACATTTTCTAACTAATCCTCCCAGCAGTGTTCTCTGAAATGGCACACACCCAATTGGTGGAGCACTGAATACTCCTATCCTCCGAGCACCTAGTTGATATATTTCCTTTCAATTATAGAGAATAATCAATGTATGTACATATGGTGATCATAATCAATGTATCCTTTAATCAATTAGTACATAAGTTTGATATGTTGAACAAACTATAGTTTGCAGAAAGTAATGGAGCTTGTGCATACCTTTAAGAAATTAGAAGCTGAGCTGACCATTAGGTCAGTGTAAGAAGGAATATCGTATTCCACTTCTCTAGCATGACTTAAAAAGTATGTGTTGGAAATGTCGTTGCTGCCTTCCACCAAAAGAACAATACTATTGGCTAGGATGAATTTTGTTCTGTCCTCTCCAACGAGTCCATTTAGCTTTCCTATGTATTCTTTGAACATGTCCACTTGACCGGACAACGATATTGCTGACTGGTATTCAAATTAAAATATTAAACAAGATAGAAATAATTAGGAAAAGATGAAAAGCTTTTAACCAATATTTAGGAGTTGAGAGAGAAGAATGGAACTGAAAGTGTCCCTACCGTTAGTTTAGATGTGAGAGGATCGTACCCTGAACCACCTGAAGCAAAGCAAACACCAGTGAGGAGATCGCTGGGTTGGAGATTTGGATCCAAATATGCTGGCAGAAGTTCCTTAATGCCCAATTCTTCAGCTGATCATTCAATAAACTAACTTTAATTTTACATTCAAAATCGATTATCATCTCACAATTTTTACATTCAAAATTCATGTTTTAAGAAGTGTTTTTGAAATAGTATCTTTAAATAAGAGAAATGTTGTTAAGATTTGTTTAAAAGAACTTTTGTTGTAGCATATAATTGAGTCAAGGAGTATCTCAAGTGCTGTATATAAAAAACAAATGAAACTATTTTTTTGTCTTAAATAAAAGGAAGTACTGTAATGTGTTAATTGTTAATTTTCTTTTATATCATTAATTTAATTTATTGTATGTCTATTAATGAGATATCTCCTTGTCGTTTCTCATAAAATTATAGGCATTTCTTATACTATTGATAATATAAATAATGAGATTGAAAAAAATATCCTCTCAATTATAATTAATGTCATTAAATACAACTAGATAAATCAGTTAATTTCAGAATTATTTATTAAATAAAATTTAAATACAACCACCAGATAAGTAATTAAATTTAGTGTGTAAAAATTAAATTTGTGACTATTATTAATTAAAATAAAGAATTTAACTAGTTTTAATGAATTAGGTATTCTTAATTATATGTGTGCAGTTCATTATAAGTGTAGTATCAGCTATAGAAAATTTTGTATCAGGTGGAAAGTTGAATAGTTAAGTTAAGGTTAATGAATTATTGACTTTAAACATTTTATGCAACATGGATTTGGTATATTTATTTTCTCTTTTTTCTCACTATGCATGGGTAGGGTACACTGTTGTATGGGTTGCAGCCTTGTAAATTGTAATACAGCAGCAGCCAACAGGGCATGTGAGGTTCAGACATCAGACATCAGACATCAGACATCAGACATTCTGTGGTTTTAGCACATTTTCTCTGCTCCTTGTCTCACTATTTTTGTATCTATTATCCCACTTTTCAAATTCTCATCTTCTTGTAAAAGCCAAATTTTCATTTATAATAGTATCATATTAATAAACTTTATTTAAGCATTAAAATGATATCTGATTTTAAGGATAAAATATGTTTTAGGAATAAGAAACTAAAAATTCTCTGTAAATTTAGTTTGAAAATATACTCTGGAGTCTGGAAACACGAATATGGAAAACATGTCTCAGTGTATTAGTTTAATTTTTTTTTATTGTCTAAGATTTAAAAATAAAAGAAATTATATTTTTTAAATAGTAAGAATAAGAAGAAGTAGATCATAATATATATCAATTTTTTGTAAATAAAAGATAAGAATTAAAATAATTATAATTTAATAATAAGAAATATCATTGTGTTTCTTTATTTTCAAACTTCAATTAATAAAATTGGATATATATATATATATATGATATTATTGAGAAAAATGCATAATTATTGCGTTTTATTTTGTTTCCAAAATTTTAAAAAAAGGTTTAATAGTAAATACAAAAATAATCTTTCTTTTTTCTGAATAAATAATATTTTATCATTTAAAAATAACTAAACTTCAAAAAAGGAAGTAGTTAAAAAAAACTACTAAAAAATTCTCATTTTTTAATTTTAATATGTGAGGACAAAAAAATAGGTATAAACAGTTAACAAAGAAGTTTCTAATAATCTTACATCTAATGAAAAGTTGACCTTATCCACGCCGGGTTTTTTCTTTTCAAAATTTGGAGGCTAGCTGGTACTCTAGTGTCTCTTTCAGTGTTTTAGCACTGCGTTTTTTTTTTTTTTGAAAAACTAAGCATATATTTAAAAGGAGAAACAAAATGTTTCTCAAAGTACAAAGTGATTATAAGGTCATTGGTATGCTAATAAAACAGATCATGACATATTCCTCTATCTCATATTTAATAGACACAATCTAGGATTAGCATACCAATCCGAAAATACACACCCCCTATTAAAACCAATAGAATATGACAGCCATTTCTACGAGATTGTCTTTATGAACATCAAAATGTCAACAGAATCCTTCGGTATGTTATTAAAAATAATCCGGTTTCTAGTGACCCAAATTCCCCAACACCCCGCAAGCCAGAACACATATCTGCACTTCTTCTTTCGCTTACCAACCACCCATGCTGATGAGGACAGGAACAATTGGTACAAATCCCCCGGAATAGGTCCTTGAATCCCCATCCATCTAATAATACCTTTCCACACTGATTGAACCTTGGCACACGATAGGAATAAATGATTTCTTGCCTCACTAGCACTGTTACAGAATACACACAGTGCATCCTGACCTGGAATGTCCACATCTCTCTTCAAGAGATTATCCCTGGTTGGTAATCTATCTAACAATAGTCTCCAAGAAAAAGCAATCACCTTGGATGGCAAACTATTTTTCCACATTCGTGTCAAATCTCTGGCTTCCACCTCAATTAATCTGGGTGTGGTATGATGAGACCGCAAAACCCTATAGGCCTCCGCCACTGTGAAGCCCCCATCTGTACTAGACGACCAGCTCCATCTATCGGACCTGTACTCCACTATTTCCACTGATTGCACCATACTTTGTAAAATACTAAGCTGGTCTTGTTCCCATACAAATAACTCCCTTCTCCAAACCCATATCCACCCTCCTGATCGACCCTTTTTTCCGCTAATAGTGTTGCCTTTATCTAACGCTAGTCCATATAACCTGGGAAACTTTAGGCTAAGAGGGCTATCTCCTCTCCACTTCTGCTCCCAAAAGAAGGTATCGTTGCCATTCCCTACTATTCTGCTGACGTTATTCCCAAACTAGCCTGGTATCCGCGCCTTCGGTCCGTCAATAGCCCATACATCCCTCCACCACTGAGATGCTGTAGATAACTTCTCCGGTGTTAGATTGACTTGGTATGACTGGCCATATCTGGCCTTCAGCAAACTTGCCCATATGGCGTTTTTGTCTGATAAAAATCTCCACCTCCACTTTGCCAGTAAACTGAAATTGAAATTCTCTAGGCATTTTACCCCCAAACCTCCCTCTTCCTTTGGCCGACAGACATTTTCCCAGCTAACCCACGCGATCTTGATCTCCTGATCTTTCCCTCCCCACAGAAATGCTCGTTGTAATCCTGTCATAACCTTTAAGACTTTCTTGGGCACCTTGTAAAACGAGAATAAATACAGTGGAAGGCTAGACAAAACTGAATTTATCATAACTAGCCTTCCTGCGAAGGACATGTGTTTTGCCCTCCACCCTGCCAATTTCCTCTGGAATTGATCAATGACTGGTAACCACATATCAATCTTTCTAGGATTCGCACCAACCGAAATTCCCAGAAATTTGAATGGCGGAGATGACACCACACAATTCAAGAGATTATCAACAGCTCTTTTAAATGAATCGTCTACATTTAGCCCATAGAATTTGCTTTTGCTGTAGTTCACCTTTAGCCCCGAAGTCAACTCAAAACCACGCAGAATCACCTTCAAATACCAAATAGATTGCAAATCAGCCTCCCCCATCATAATCACATCATCTGCATACTGCAGTACTGAAAACTTTGCCTCATCATCAATATTGAGCTCTTTAAATACCCCTTTCCCTACAGTTGTTCTGAACAATCCCGATAAAGCTTCCGCTACCACTAGAAACAGAAACAGAGATAGCGGATCTCCCTGCTTCAAACCTCTCCCCGGCCTAAATTCCTCCGTTGGGCTCCCATTGACTAATACTGACATATGGCTATTCCTGACAATACTCCTCATCCAATTCCTCCAGGTACACCCGAACCCCAGCCTAGCCAACATATAGTCCAGAAAATCCCAATTTACCGAGTCATACGCCTTCTGGAAATCCACTTTAAACAAGTAACAAGGTTTCCTTTTCCGTTTAGCCCAATCTACAATCTCATTTGCTACCAGTACCCCATCCAGTATCGATCTGCCTGGCAAGAATGCTGACTGGCACTTAGAAATTAAATGCCCCATTACTTTCTTCATTCTTAGTGACAGCAATTTGGATACAATCTTTTGAATGCTAGAAATTAAAGAAATTGGTCTATACTGGGCTAACCTGTCTGGCCTTGCCACCTTGGGGATGAGAGTAAGAAAAGATGATGTCACGGCTCTAGGTAGCACTCCTGATCGGTGGAATTCTTGTACTGCCTTTACGACGTCTTCCCCTATAATTTCCCAACATGATTTGTAGAAATGGAAACCAAATCCGTCGGGGCCCGGACTTTTCCCACCTTCACAAGCCCAAACCGCCTCTTTTATTTCAGCCGCTGAAAAAGGCTCCTCTAGCCATTCTCTCTGCTGATCGTCCAACTGATTGAAGACAACCCCATCCATCTTCGGTCTCGTCTGATACTCCTCCTCAAAAAACCTTTGAAATGATTAAACACATGCTCCCGAATATTCTGGACTCCCTCCACCCAACCGTCATCTGTTTTGACTGTCAGAAGGGAGTTTGCATAGCATATCTCCTTAAAACATTTATGAAAGTAGCTTGTATTGCTATCCCCGTTTAGAGCCAATTTAACCCGAGATTTTTGTAACAAGGACTGCTCCATTTGCCTTGCCTTCCCCCAATAATCTGATAGAAGACCTTGTCTCTGCTGACCACTTCCGATAACCCCTTGGCCTAACTGCTGGTCCAGCAACTCTAGTTGTAATACCTTGTCTCTCAGGAATTTCTCATCTTTACTCCAATCTTCTTCTTTCCACTCTTTAATCTTCATCTTCAAACCTTTTAGTTTACTTGCCAGCTGATACATCCTCCATCGATGACCCTGATCAGATGACCAGAACTCTTTTACAGAATCCAAAAAACCTTGCTCCTTCAGCCAATGATCAAAGAATTTGAAAGGTTTAGGGCCCCAATTCTGTTTATTCACCTCTGTTAAGATCCAACTATGATCTGAAAATTCTCTAGTACTCACTCTTTGAGCTATAACTCCCCATTCCTCCATCAAATCCAGAGAGAATAAAAACTGATCCAACCTGCTAGATGCCTCTCCATTCGGGGCTATCCACGTGGCTCCTTTTCTGATGACTGGAATATCTAACAATCCCATTGATTGGATAAACAATTTGAAATCTGACATCTCAATTGTAGAATGAGAACTAGGTCTCCCTATGAATTCACTCCTATCCATCACCACATTAAAATCTCCACCAAGTACCCAATTAACCTCCGGAAACCCTCGTTTTGTCATCATCAGATCATCCCATAGTTTCCTTTTCCCTTGCATCGTGCATGGAGCATATACATTGACCACACAGTTAACTGCCATTGAACTCTTTCCTCTGAACCCAATTCCAAGGAAACCCAGCCCTTGTATTACCCAGACTACCTCCAACATATCCTTCTTCCAAATTGTCAGACACCCTCCGCTCAGTCCTATTGACGGTATCATTCTCCAGTCACTCCCTGTCGGCCCCCAAAGCTCCTTAACTTCCCAGTCATTTATCATGCTACATTTTGTCTCCTGTAGCAAGCAAATATCAATATCGTTACCATTTAGCAATCTCCTGATCCTTCTTCGCTTGGTCCGATCCCGGAACCCCCGCATATTCAAAGAAAGAATCTTCATTTAGTTATTCCTATCCCTCCTCGTTACCCTTCTTTCCTTCTCCTCTTTATCCCTTGTTTCCATCTTCCTTAGTGCTTGTATAAATGTATTATCTGATCTGTTCCCGGATATTCCAACTTCCTTCATTGCCTTCCATATTTTTTCCGCTTCTTCCTCGTCATTAATCTGTCGTTTCTGTTCTTCGCTTGGCTCATCCAGTTGCCCTCTCGTCATTATTTTATTTCCATCACAACTATTCCTTCTTAATTGCTTCCATATGGAGACCTTCCTCGTATTCCCTTGTTCACCTCCAGACACTACTTCTCCGCCTACTAGTACCCATTTCTTGTGATCGTATGGTAGTGTAGATAACGATTCATTTATTCTGTAATCACTATCCTCTGTAAAAACCCCCTTCTGTCCGTGACCAAAAGCGTTTTCGAAACTTTCTCCGCCTTGGCCCATACCTTCCGTAGAACCCTGACCCAGATTTCCCCCTGTAAAGATGCCCATTTCAAGCCCTCGGTCGCACTATTCTCGGGCCCAGATCTATTCCGCGCTGAGGCCCAAAATTTGGCCCGATTTTCCTCCGCACAGTCCAGGAAATTGGGCCTCCTCCGTCAGGCCCAACGCACACCATGCCGCAGCTAGATTGCTTAGTTGTTCATCACGGCCCAGTATCATACACGGCCCATCGCCAATGCTGCAATTTGCGCCACGCGTCGATGTACCCTCTCCAACAGTCGGTTGGTCTCCACGCTGACCTGACACGCACAGATCCAAGCAGCCGGGTCTCGAGGAGCAGACTCCACGCGTCGCTGTACCATGTTCCTCCCACGACACAGACTGACGGCGCCCAGACTGACCTGGCGCCAGGCCTCGAGGATCGCGCCTCAGGTCTCGAGACGCGCCCCCCGTCTCCTGATCCAAGCTTCCTCCAACGGCTAGATTGGCGTCACGTGGCCCCCTCCCGTCTCCAACGGTCGGATCTTCTTGACACTGTCCCGATGCAGAGTGATGATCATACAGACCTCGGGCGACGCGCGTCGCAGACTGACAACGTGCAGTCTGTTCCTTCGGCAGATCTCGAGAAGCGTGTTCCGGGTCTCCATAATCGCACCCCGTATCCTGCAACCAGCTTTCCTCTTCTTCTTTCCCACCATTTCCACCTTTCACCTGCATCTCCTCAACTTTCTCTGTTTGCCTTTCCTTAAACTCCACTCGTCCACAACTAGACCCCCTGCCGCAGCCACCAACTCTCGACTTTTTTCCCAAATCAGACTCTGAGCCAGTGCGGGAAATCTGGGGTATTGTCCGCTGTTCTCTTTCCTCCCCTACCTGTCGGTTCTGGAACTCCCGCCCTGGACTGCCGCTGATACTGTCAGCGGCCGCCCCTATGCACCCCATCCCGACCTCCGGAGTTTTGTTTGTAGATTTTGGCCGGTGTATCCCTTTACACTCCGTGACACCTCCTTGCCGACTGCCGGGACCCCCATCGTCCGGCGCTCCCCCGTCCCCTTCCTCCCACTCCTTCCAGTTACCTTGGTGTTGCATCCTTTGTTTCATCTCGACCAATCTTCTTTCCGCCTCCACCGATTCGTCAAACTCTTCCTCCCCCTGACAAGAACTCATTTCCGAACTGTATGTAGTCTGTACTAAATTTTGTTTTGTCTGATTCACCTCTTCCACCTCGACTATCCTGATGTCGAAATCCCACTCATCAATGGTCACCCGGACAGTTTCGTCGAGTCTTTTCATATCCTTCCTGGACATCACCATTTTTGCTACATCGAAACTTTCTTCTTTTTTGGTGATTTCCTCCGTGTACAACAGCTCGCCAAAAGGTGCGAGTAAAGTAGAGAAAAAATCATCTCCCCAAACATGTAACGGGATCCCATAGCAGTTCACCTTTACCCTCCTGTCTGTGTCCGCCATTCCCGGCTCCCACTTCTGTATCCCAGCAAACCACCCCTCAAACCACTGTTGTCTTCCCTTCATAATCTCTTGGAGTGTTTCCCCCCTTCCGTCTCCAGCAATACCTTATTTGCCCCCATAGGAGTTGTACGCACACTGTAGATACCATGGTTCATTAGGTAAACCTTCGTCCTAAACGCATTCCCTCTTTGATTCACTTCACCTACATAGGCCCTCTGAAGCCGAACAACATTCTCCGATGGTGCTTTGTATACTATTTTAATTTTTGTGACCTCCTTTCCTCCCGCCTCTTTTCGCGTATTATTATTTTTTGACCCCCCAGGATCACGTACAACCGAGGCAAATGTTTTTCCTAGGTTTCCATCATGCCCACTCTGTCGCCCCGTTTGCGTCGCTCCTATGTGATAACCGGTTTGAATCTGTTTCCTCCTCCATGGGGTCCTCTTTGTCTGATTCTGCTCCATTCGTTTGTCATACTTTGAGAGATTGACCCACAACTTTTCTGTTCCAATGAAAATGTTGTCCAGCCTTACCACCAGCATTCTGGCATCCTCAACCTCCCTAAACCTGGCAAAACCAAACCTTTGACCCTTACTGTTTCTCTTGGTTGGAATTACCACTTCCTGAATTTTTGTGTATCTTCCGATATCTCCCACATATCCTTTGCCTTGTATTCCTCCGGAAAATGAGTGAAAAAAACGGAGATTTCACTCCCGTCCCTTTTCCTTACATCAGTCATTAACTTCCCTCCTCCAATGGCACCGTTTCTTCTCCTTACCTCCGTCCACCCGTCCACCATTGCTTCCGTTGACAGCCTCCCATACGTCTTTGTCCCACAAAGACTCAAATCATAACCACTAACAATAGTGATTTTTTTTCTTATGATTTAGCACTGTGTTTAATTTGGCATATAGGATATTATCAGAAATATCAAAATATCATTTTAAATATTCGAATTTTATGATGTGTGCCATATTCAACAATATTATATATTAGGAAATTTCTATCTTTTACAATCTATAATAATTTTTTGTGCATTCATTTTAAAATATACATAGTTTTTAAGATTCATAATTTTAGTATTTTCATCACTATTATCAAATTAGCATGGTGAATAATGTGTATTAAACAAAATAATTTTATGCCGCCTCACTAATTATGGACTTGAAGAATCTAAATCACAATTTTTATAATATTAAGGATACAAATAGAAATAGAGATATTAAACTTATGGATTTTTAAATTAGGATAACTAAATATCTTAATTTTAAAATAAGAGTTCAAATTTATGAATCATAAAAATTGAGGGTCTAAAATTGTATTTAAGCATAAATGAATTGAGATTAATTATAATAGCTTGAGTTGTTGATAGTTGTAACACAAGTGTCTCTACTTAACTGTAATCCCATGCAATGTCACTAATCATGGATCATGCATCTCATGTTATTCTGTTAGCGGTGAATACTTTTTTTTTTATTCACAAAAATGCCAAAATTATAAATTTTACAATATTAAGGATTAATTATATATGTCTATTTTAAAATAAAAATACCACAATTATGAATTTTTTAAAAAAATATATAAGTATTTCTATTTTAAATTAGAAGCAAAAATGGGGGATTTTTAAAATAGAGTATAAAATTGTATTTTAAGGCTAAAATGATGAGTTTAGAAACTAAACTACGGAGTTTATAAATTGTAAAAGGGCATGATTGTTATGATAAAATTAATTTCTGAAAGGTACTGAACTAACCATAAGTGGTTGTACAGAAAAATAAATTCGTGAAAGCATGCATGCTTATAGATATACATATATATATATATATAACAAGGTATGAGATGTGAAGATAGAGATAAAAATGTATATATAGTAAATACCTACAAAGTCTGATGGAACCTTTCCATTACCAAATCGACCAGATGGGATGCCTCCTTGGAAATCTCTCCCATAGGGAGGAAAATTGCACCTAGCAAGTGTCTGCTTGTTGTCGTTGTTGTTGCCTGTATCCATTATTGAATCTCCGAACACCAACACTGCTGGAAACGTCACATTTGGAGGACGCTCTACTATTCCCTCACTTTTGCAACAAATCACCAACACTAACATTAAACGGACCACAAAACTACAAATTGAAGAAGGGTTGCGAGAAGCCATTAAAGAATCCATGGCGCTCATACTTTTGTTTTAGCAACTTCTTACTCAATTCGGCTCCATTTAAATAATAACTTACAATCTTCTTTACCATTCAGATCTGCCACTGCCTCAATTACAACTATGTCACGCAATTTGGTCCTTTTAGTTTTTCCTCATTCATTGCACGCAAGAAATGACTCCAGCTAACTTCTGACTGCACGGACAATTTATTTATGATCTTCTTCTTTTTTTTCGTTTATATGTTACACATTAAAAGCTCAAGCAATCATATGCAAGCATCCTACCAAGTTATTAAATATAAAGTTATAGCACCTGTATCAATTAATTAATTTTGTCAAATTTCATGCTGAATACAAATTGAGTTGTTTTCTCACCTTTCAGGTATATTTTCTATACATCGTAATTAAAGAAGATTCTGTCAATTGTTAATGTTACATGTTCTAATATCATATATATATATATATATATATTACTATGAGTTTGGTTTAATTTGATTTAGTAAAAAAAGTTATTTTTTTAGAAATAAATAGTTGTTTTTATTGTAAAAAATAGATTTCTTTAATTTTCAGAGAAATTTTGAAGAAAAAAAT
This sequence comes from Psophocarpus tetragonolobus, assembly GCA_037954015.1. Lineage (NCBI taxonomy): Eukaryota > Viridiplantae > Streptophyta > Magnoliopsida > Fabales > Fabaceae > Psophocarpus > Psophocarpus tetragonolobus. Next base: position 6,269,476 of record CM075688.1, read on the forward strand.
ATTTCATCTTATATGGGTTATTACGTTATAAGATTTTATATTAATCCAGTAATGGTTGAGCTATCTAGGACGGATGTGAAATTTGGAGGTATAATAAGGATCTCATAACTCACAATCAAAAAATTGATATAGTAAACAATCCATGCAAGAATTGATAATATATACTACAGTATTATTTAATTAAAAATTAATACATATGATAAATTATGAATTTTATAATAATTATTTAAAATTTACTTTTACTAGAATTTTTCATCAAACGGTGTAAATCATTTTACACTAAGTATAAACGTTAAACTCAAGCCTGAAGTTTAAGAAAGCAAATGATATAGTATGTGCAATCCGCTGTTTAAAGATAAAGGGAAAACGTTGAATACATCTAATAACATCTGTTTTGTTGGGACATAAATATTTGTCTTTTTTCTTTGCGGCAAAACAGGAAACAGGGTTAATGGCACAAGAGAAAAAATATATTAATATTAGACTTAATTAACTATTTAATCTCTAAAATTTGATTAAATTTTACTTTTATTTTGAAAATTGAAAATAAATTTTTTTATCCTTAAAATTTTTAAGTTTATATTATTTTTTGAGATTAAAATTAACTTTGACTAAATTTAAGAAAAAAAATATATTTTTAAAAATAAAAAATAAATTTTGGTTAAATTTAATTTAGAACTAAAAATTTAACTAAACCTAAATATTAAAACCCATGAAGAAAATAATTTTTATACTTTGTTTCGTGGACCATGCTCTTGATGACGAAGACGCTCTGGCTCTCTAAAACAACGTACGGACCCTACTACTCCTCCTTCAGTTTCTCCTACGTTAACATTCTCTTTGCGCATCCCGTTACCAGCTCATCATTTTGTGGATCAGAAAACGAAAACCTTTAACAACAATTTCTATTTTTGTTGATCTTTTTTCTGCATTTTATTTATCAACTTTTGCTATTATGTTAATCTATTTTGGCTTTGACGATGGGTGTCCTCACCTCAACTCCACTTTGACACGTTTAATCAAAATCACTTCCGCACACACCTCTCGACATGTTTCTCTCGACACAAGTCTAATAATCAAAAGTTCCTCCTCTTTCAAAAAGTATCTAGAGACAAATCTTAAAGGAGAATAATATAAAAAATAATTAGAGACAAATCTTAAGAAAAATTATATAAAAGATAATTAGAAACAAATTTTAAAAAGAATTATATAAAAGATAATTGAAAAAATTTTAAGAAGAATGATATGAAAGGTAACTAGAGACAAATTTTAAAGAGAATGGTAAAAAAGGTAACTAAGGGCAAAATCCTTAAAAAAACAAGCATAAAATGATAGTTAAACCTCATTTCAGGGACATCATTCTATTGGTACCTCTCTCATACTCTTACTCCAAAGCTGACTTAAGCATCGGAGTCTATTTTGCAGGTACCTATCTGACGCTTTGGAGCTCCGAAGCTCAAGACCTGAGAGAGTATGAGTTCTGTGAAACCCCAATAAGAACATTTGGTTTCGTTTGTGGGAACGTAAAAATTCCTAACCCCTCTCCCCGATGGTACAAACCAAGAGAGCCTCCCCTTCATCCGCCATGAATGACGCAAATTCCATAGAGGATCTCATAATGCATATGTAGAATGTGGTCTAGAAGCACGAGGTCGACCTCCGCCTCTGCCTCTTGAGGGAGAAGAATGTCGCCATAAGATATAATTTAAGACCTATAGGACAAGTAGCCTAACAAGAAGGGCAACCAAGATAACCACGTCGGCAACAGTGAAACCCAAAACTGCCAACGCAGCAAAACGACACTAATGGCACTCGTAGCAAGGGATCCAAGTCCCGCCCTTGCAAGCGCTCCCCCAGCAGCGAGGAAACGTCCAGAAACGACTGCACAACGAATCGTCGTAGCTCGACGCACAATGGGTCGACTCGAAACAAGGTTCCCGACGATGATAAGGAAACGAAGCAACCAAAGACCAACAAGGTTGTCGCCCTTGTTGTGCAATAGTCGAAAAATAGGCAACACCCTTTCGTCGATGGAATCCTTGAAAACCCCCTACCTTGGGGTCAGAAACCGCTAACAATCTAGCTCTATGAAGGATAGACAAACCCTGGGGACCACATTAAAGCATTCATCACCCAAATAAATCTTTACTCTAACGATGATTATGTGTTGTGCAAAATGTTCCTTATTTTTCTTGTAGGTACCGCTCTCAATTGGTAGTCGAGGTTCTCCCGCCACTCTATTGACTTGTTTGATACCTTGGTAGAAAAGTTCACCCCACTATGCGACCTGCTAACCACTAAGGGTGGTAACAGGACGAGATGGGTTCAGGTATAAAAAAAGTGGGTATGAAATTTTAATTCTCTGTCCCTGTCGGGTATTTTTGGGTTTGATATACCTACGGGTACTCGTTATATTTTTTTTACAATTTAAATTTATGTATTTATTATTAAATAAATTTTATATAGTAAGTTATTAATTATATTTTAATTTAAAAAGTATATAAAGAATAATTAATAACAAGAAATTATAGATTAAAGTTTGACAATTAAAATTTTTAATTAAATATATAAATTTAAACTTATTATATAATTATTAAAATTATAACAGAGTGGATATAAGTTCAAGTACGGGGCGGGTAGTCACATACCCATACTCATACACTAACCAGTTCAACACATCGGGTAATACCCATATCCATACCCAGTCAAAGTGAGTAATACCCGTCAAAATTGAGGTCGGTTTGTGTGGGTACCCATGAGTATGAATATTTTTGTCATCCCTACCAACCACAAAAGGCCTCGACCGACAACTTGATCAGGCTCCAACAGAGGGACGATGAGCCACTACGTGACTTCACAGATTGGTTCTCCATGATGATAACCCAGATTATGGATTTAGAACTAGGGGTAGCCCTCCACGCAGCCATTGGCACCCTAAAACCCAAAAGGTTCACCGATAATGTGGTCAAGTGACACCCGAGGACCATGGACGAATTTCTAGGTGCAAAAGACTTAGAGCCCCTCGCAATACGAAGAAGGATCAGCACAGGCAGCCCACACATGGGAAGGACCATTTAGAATCACGAGGACCCTCCACAGCGGAGTATACCAACTGCAGACACCACAAGGAGAACTCATCTCAAGAACTTGGAACGCCGCCCATTTAAAAATATACTATAGCTGAGACAAACAGGTAATGTACTCTTTTTCCTACCTTAGTCTTTTTCCCGAAGTAAAAAGAATACAGGTTTGGGCCAAAGAGGTTTTAACGAGGCATACCTCTGTGTAAGCAATAATCAATGAAACACCAGTAAAGTGTTTATCTTTCATACTTTTACTATTTCTCTTCATTGTTTCTCTCTTTACATGTTTTTCTTTATTTTCTAATATAGTATCACAAACATCAAAAGAACTATACACTCTTGTCTAACGAGAAGCTTATCGAAAACTTGACACTCTTATCTAATGAAACACTCATCGCTAACTCAATGCTCTTGTCTGACGAGACACTCATCATCAACTTGATGTTCTCGCCTGATGAGACACCCCTCATCAACTCAATACTCAATCGGAACACCACTCAACTCGGTGCTCACAACAGTCTCGCCTCATACATTATCTAAACTTTAATTCCGACTTGGTAAAAACAAAAGAAAGAAACTCATAAACAAACTATAAAAAAAACGAAATTCAAAGTCATTACATTATTATGCAAGTACAGGTCAACAAATAGCAAAGGTAACTAAGGACAAAACCCTTAGAAAAACAACTCTAAAAAGATAGTTAAAGCTCACCTTCAGGAACATCATTGTATTCATATCTCTCCCACACTCTCACTCCAAAACTGACTTGGGCGTCAAAATCCCTTTTGCATTAGAGTCTCTTTTGTGTCAGAGTCCCTTTGACAAGTACTCGTCTGTCGCTTTGGAGTCTCGGAGCCAAAGACACGAGAAAGTACAAAGTTTTGTCAATTTTCAGTAAGAACAAGTATTGATACTGGTAATTTTTTTTTATAATTTATTAATTTTTCCTTATAATCGAGTATAACTTTCTCGATAATCATCTGTAAAGGCCTATATTATATGTTTATAGAACATTTTTTATATTTTTCTCTTTTCTCTTCTTATTTTATTTTTTCTTGTTCTCCTCTTCAATCAAATAATCCTTATATATTTCTATTCTATTTCTATTCTCTCTTTTTTTTCTCACCTATTTTATATAACTATGTTCCTTTCTTTCCTCACATTGCAGTCAAACCTAAACTAAAAAATTTACCTTGCTGTGCCGATTGTATTATTGTGTTGTTTGGTAATTCTTAGAAAACAATTGAGTTAGAATTTGAAAATTGATTTTAATCTTTTGAGCGTAAAAATAACATGTATGTTTGGATTTGATAAACTTTCATTTATTAGTATGTTTGATGAAAGTCAAAGGTAAATGAACAAATGTTGATCATAGTTTGGCAAAAGTAAAAGACATAAGTAAGGGGTATGACGTTGTTGGTCGATTAGCAGAATGATTGTAATGACTAATGGATGTAGAAATATGTGAGATGTGACGCCAATCACATTGATATATAATCTCATAATTTACTAGATTTATTTTAATTAAATTAAAAATATATGTTTTTCTCTTAAATTTTTATTTTAATTGTGAAAACTGTATAACCATAAAGCAGAAAACCGAAATACATAAACCACAACACTGCTAAAAAGGATCCTTCTAAGAAACTTTGGATCTTGGCATAACCGAAAACTGAAGTAAATATATAAACAAAAGAATAGCACGAAGAGACAGATTCCAAAAAATAGACTTTGGATTTCGACATATCCGAAATTTGAAATATAATATAAACTTAAACAGGAAAAGAAATGAAATCCAAGGAATTTCGACCTAGTCGAAATCTGAAGCCCTTCAAACAAGTAAACAATTAATTAAGTTAAGACCCGAGGACAAAATCAGCGTAATCATCAATTAGCATCACTCCCCATAAAGCAAAGCGGGACCTACCAAATACCTGCTGGATAAAAGTCAGACCCACTGGGTAAAAGGAGTACACTCACTGTAAAAAGTATTAACTGCTAGGTAATAATCGTATTTTTTACTATAAATACAAGACAACAGGTACGTGTCCACTACTCATTCAAGAAAAAACATATCTCACTTTGCCTTCTCTCTTTCTTCCTTTTTTGCTCATCTATTAACTTGAGCCGGAGTCCTCTTTTGCAGACTCTCCCCCTTTGTGGTCCATTCCAGAAGATATTCGTATGCTTTTTCAACCTAGTCTACCCCTTCTGTGGTCCATTCCAGAAGATATTTGGATACTTTTTCAACTCAGTCTAGTGCATCTCGAAAGGTTCGAAGCAATTCGTATTCAGGTACGTTTCGGTAAGAACAAAAACCTTTGTCAGAGTGATTATGGAATTATGAAACTACTTACGCTCAAGATAAACGTAAACATTATACTTACCAACAAGAAGCATGAATAATTATTATCAATATAATTATTTAAAATGAAAGAACATTTATGATGTTTAACTTGGTAGTGATGGTTGATAATGGGCATTTAGATATCCAGAAAATTTATAATTTTTTATAGGTTATCAGTGGAACATCTAGATATTTTAACGACGATTAAGATAATATCATGGAAATAGTTAGCGTACGCATTTGGATTTAATAAGAGAGTGTTTTTTTCTGACTGGTTTAGAAACCTTAGGATGTGTATCCTAAATATGAAGTAGGAGTTTTAGTTGATTTCTGTTGTTTAAAGCGAGGTAAAAGGTTAGCATATTTGTTGCTGTATAAAGATTGAAACACTTTGTGTGATCATCTATGAATATATTTTTCTGTGTTTTTCCTTTAAAAAAAAATGGGCATTTAGATGGAATATATGGGCATGAAACTGGGAAAAACCACCGGTAGATATAACTAGCTAGCAGCGGTACACATCTTTGGAGACAAAAAAGTGAGGTCATTTTTTGCTATATAGTATTTGGTGGTATCCATAACAAAAAAACCCTTAATATCATAGGTGATCGTAATACTCTTAATATTGTAATTGGAGTGGTTTTTACCTTTCTTGATTGGATGTATTATTACCTTAATTTTATGCGTTAAATTTTTATGTTGGTTTTGTACTGATCTGTTGAGGCATATTCGTCTTTTTGTAACCTTTCTAATACATCTGTTTGGATGGGATGTGTTATTACCTTAATTCTCATGTGTTAAAATATACCACTAAATTATGTATTAATTTTAATTTAAATATAAGAATATATTTATTTCAATAATTAGCATGTCATTAATTAAAAGTAAATAATTAACATTTTATATTGATTTTAATAAATTATTGATTACCTTTAATAAGTGAAAAGATTGGATCCAGGATTTTTTTGTTTGACCACACCTACAGATTGAAAGTATATTAATTTCTTCATGTGTCCAACTGTATATGATCGACCACTTCCATCATCGTAATGAAGAGACTGGTTATTTTTGTTTCGGGCTACGAAATCGCGGGGACCAGGTGATTGGAACAGAGCACCATTGACAATTCTGTTGTTATTATCTAAATTGAACACTTAGTTCACGAGACATATATAGTTGAGAATACCGGTAACGATCCTGTCTATTCAGTATAATGCTTTAAATGTAAGGAGCTTCTAATAATGGCATCACCGTTAAGGTTGTTGCAAATGCATTTACCTTTCACTTTTTAAATAAGCAAAATGTTACTATCTTAAACAGACTAGTTAAGAATTAACTATACAAGATTTTCGTTATAAATTTTTTGTTAAATTGTTAAGCCGTGTGGTTACTGAATGATTATTTTTGTTAAACATTATTTATAGATTAAATTTAATATATTTTAGATTAAAAATGAAAAATAAAAATAATTGAGAGACTAAAGTTATATTTTTAAAAAAATAAATTTAATAAAATAATTCACATAAAAAATCATATAATTAAATATTATTTTACAAAATATCTATCCATAAAGATATTTTATATATATTTTTATGTAATTTTTTTCATAAAAAATTGAAATAATCTCGTAAATATCAAAATAGAAATAAAAATTTTTAAATCTTTAAATATAATTATATTAAATATCAAATTTATATTTTAATTAATATCAATATGTTATATTCTTTTGTCTTCAATAAGATATTAAAAATAATGTTTGTCAATTTATTAAGTTGTATATTAATTTTATTTATTATTTATAATTTTTTTTGTCAGATAAAATTTATTGCTTGGATTAAATATTATTCAGACGACAAAAATTAACATGACAGTGATATGCCCAATCTGGAATCATCCACATTCATGTTTGAGATGCAGCAATGACGTGCACAGTCGTGCAAGTCTCGCACATGATCCTAATGCATGAGGTGTAGCAATGATATGCACTGTCATCGTGCAACTCCTGTAAACACCTATGCAAATCCAGTGCATAGTCATGAACACTGTTTGGATGCAATTTTTCAATCTTCAATTCATAAGTTATAAATACTTTTTAAATTAATTTTATTAGTTTATGTTTTTCTTCCTGCTAAAGATAGCGAAACACCGTCTCTGTCGGTGTTATTAAAGATAATCATTTATTAAATCTTAAGAGAGTAGCTGCAAAAAAAGATTCTAACATGGTGACAATCTGCATTTTCCTCTAATGAATCTTTTGTTAACTTTAATTCATCTTTGGTTAAAAAGGTTTCGACCTTGGACCTTGTCGAATATGGAACCAGTGCTGATATAAAGACTGAAACAACTACACGTACAGTTCTTAATACTAGATTGTGGTTAAGATTTAAGAGATGTAATTAAAAGCATTCAAATGTGTAGTCAACCTACCTAGGAATCATCAATGTGTTTCCTTATATAGGATTAGTTGGAACCTCCTTCTTCTCTTAAGGTAAAGAGTAGCTTTATCTTGATATTACAGATAATTGTCTGATATGATATATTGGGAGCTTGTTTTTAGATTATCTTCATGATATTTGGAAAGCCCTTTTGGCAAGATTAGATCGGTCGGGTGAGGGTAGGATTGCCTAGGTCGTTAGTCAGATAGAGGACGAAAAGTACAATTTTTTTACCGTTTTATATTAGTTTTATTTTACAGCGAGAAAGATTAAAAAATATTCTCAAAATCATCCTTATATTTATTTTTATTTATGTGAAAGGCTTCCATGAAAACAAGAAGTTAAGTCCATCATTGCTAAGATTGAATAAATTGAGAATGAAAATCATGTATAGTCTTTATCCTTTTAATTCAATTTTATTATTCAAATTATTTTTAAAATTCTAAGGTTTTCAAAAAATCGATCATTGAACATGATAAATTTAAGGTTTAAAAAGTTAAACAGAATTCAATTGGATTTAATAAAATATTAGCTTTTATAATTTTTTTTTCTAATATAATAACATACTAAACAAAAATTAAGTGATAGTTTTAATGTTTTATCGTATTAAAAAAAATTATAATTCATCTTATTAAGTTAATGTTTCTTCTTCTTCGAGAATGTTTTAAGAATATTTTTTCTCGCATGTTAAAAAATGATTTTATATTTTTTCTTCCTTTGAAACATTTTAAGAATGTTTCCTCTCTCATGTTAGCCTGTTTGAAAATCACTCTACTGCGCTTCTATTTTTTTTTTTCAATTTGAACTAATTATTGTTTTTTCAAAAAAATACGAGACCCTGTTGGAATCAGCTGGTTTCATCACTTTTCCAGGTTTTCGTCATCGTCCGGTTCAGGGGAGTTCACAAGTAACAACCTGGTTTATATCTTCTTCTTTTTTTAATGCTGTTTGGTGAAGCTAATCACACTTTATGCAGCGGGTTCGACGTGATCAAATATTGTTGTGCTCATTTGCTGCACTAAAATGAAAGCAACCACCCAGGGTCATTTCATTATTCGCTGATTCAATATTTAAATTTTTTTTTTTACGTATTTTGGGGCTAGATATTGTTCAGCTTAGTAACTTAATATTTACCATATCCTAATGTCCATCATTACTTCTGTTTGCACTGATCGTTACCTCTGTAGGCACACTTTGTGCTTAAGGTAAGGTTCTTCAACTTGATAAATTTTTTGTTTATTAAAAAAAGAGAAAATTACATTATAAAATCTTTTTTGCACAATATATTAGATAATACAACCTTTCATGAACTGGCTATCTAGATTAGTAGCGGAAAGAGGGAATATTTCTATGAACAATTATATATACAATTATTTTATTCATCATAATTCAATATTAGAATATAAAGATCTTTTAACATTTTTATTATAGCAATCTTTTAGCATTTTCTAAAATAATTAAAATTATTATGCAGTATAATTTTGGTTCACTTCACCTTTAAAACATTTATTAACAAGAGCGTGATAGAGAGAAAAAAATTATTTTCCTAAAATTATATAAAAAACTTAGTTTTCTATGTTTAACATCCGTAGTCTGAGTTTTTCATTCACACGAAAAATGTGAGAATCTAACTTTCTTTTGTTAAAAAAAATCTAAAAAACAATATCTTCTTGCCATTGAAATCCTTTTCTTCTCTGTCAACGGAGACATGTAAGGCGGGTGCCAACAATACGAAACGAAAGAACTACTAAAAGAAAAAACTAGCTGAGTCATTTAATATGGTATATAATTAAAAATGTTAAATTTATTTTATAGGCAAATATTTTTCAATTGAAAAAATTCAAATCCACAAACCTTTTTCTTTTTTAATGTAAATTTTGTTATTAAATTAATCTTGTAACCCACGTCAAATATAAAATATTTTACACTTTCTTCTTGTTACTTCTATTCATAATAAATTTATAAATTTTAATAATAATTATTCAAAAAAAATCATACCAATAATGTCGTGATTAATTATTAATGTAAAATTATTTTTATTATCATTGCATTAACTTTAAAAACTTTCAAAATACTTAATAAATATTCTTAAAAATATATATGATCACCCAAACATATTATATTCATCAAACAATTCATAATTTCTAAAAATCATGATTCCCATATATTAGAAAACAGTCCTTCCAAAAGAGGGTGACATTGCCAGGGCGGAGCATAGAAGACATGGATAAACAAAGGAGTACTAAAATATAATCTTACCATCTTAAAATTGTCTAAAATAATTAACATTTTTTACCTTGCAAGCCCCCATTGGCAGTTTGGTATTACTCGAAAATAAGCCAGAAGTTTAAGAAAAATCCATAGGAGAATCTCAAACATGGAAAAATACTCGCAATTAGTTGCCTCGTTTTACTCCTCAAATTCGAAATATATTACCCCTAATTCTCTATATTTTTGTTATTCCACTTTATCAGATATAAAATATAAAGATGAAAAAAACGAAATTCGGTTAGATTATAAAACATGACGTACAGTAATTGAAATATGTGGACCAAGTTGACCTTTCGATCGTTTAAAGAATAAAAATCACCAAATCTCGAGCAAAACAATATATACTCAGAGAGCAGAACCAATGAATCGTCTTAAACCAGAATGAATTCACCATAGCTATACATGTATAATATGTTGTTCAGCGTCTATTTTATACAAGCGGACGAATTTTCAAGTGATCAAACAAGTAATAACAAAGCACACCAAACTGGAAGCACAAAAGGAAGAGAAATAAAATATGCTGGTAAAATAGTTCATGGAACAAGCCCAAAGATAATCGTAAACGAAAGGGAATCCCAATCATTAATTATTAATATCCAAGAGATTGATCAGTAAAACAATTCAATTTTAAACTTGCGAAATATGTAGACCCCTTCATCCGTATTAATGTCAATCCGAACTCAATGAGCACTCACAAGAAATGGGTGCTGGCAAACGCCACATTCAATTGTCTCTGAACCTGAGCTAGGCACCTGAACCTGCAATAATACGAAAACAAAGTGCGACATGATTACATGAAGTTGATGACGGTGTAATTATGTGGGTGTATGAGAGAAGGGGCAATGATCACTAGATTCAAACCTGAAGATGGACAGTGCAAATAGGACACGCAACTTCCTTCATCCGTCTTGCAGATCCATCAGACTTGGAACCTACAAACCACACCACTTAACTAAGCCGCAGACATAAATTTCCAAATCTTAACAAAAAAAATCCAGCTATCTGAACTAAATTATCCACACAACAGATCGCTTGAAAGATGCTTCATTTGAGAAGGTACAAATAAAAAATTCAAAATCTATACAGTAATTTTACAATTCACTAATTCAAACCTAAAATTGGACTTGGGTTATATTACCTGATGTCTTTCGATTTCTTTCCAGTTCCTCCTGCGAAGACATTCACCAACAAGCAAGATTACCCAAGTAACTAAGAATTATAACCTTCCATGGGCAATAAAAGCAGACACCTTTTCAATTACCTGAAGTTTCCTTGCAAGATCCTCGTGACTCTGCAACACAGGTTTACTTGATGACTCTTTAGCGCTAGTCAGCCGCTGAGTTACTTCTGCCTATACAGCAATAGAACTATAAGAAACTTAACAACACCGCTTCTTTAATGTTTAACTGTTCAGGCAGCACTAATTCTATTGTCAAATAAGAGAGTAACAGAAAACGGGTATAAAAAGCATATTAATGGGAATGGGAGGGGAAAATTCCCTACTTGGATATCCAATTTAATAGCACTACAACCTCAGCAGCTACAACAGCAAAAGCATATTCCAAAACAGTAACCCTATTTTCCTTATATTCAATGTGATTGAGTATAAAAAGCTAAAAAATTTCACACATACCATGCACCGGTCACAAACTCGTACAGGCTGAGCATTCTCATCAGCAGTCAGAGCAATTCTACCATGTGTACATTTGTCACAGAAAATATCACCACAGTTCCTACAGTGATGCTGTTAGCCGTGCAGAGGAACATGACATTAGCAACAGAGCATGCAAAACAGTAAACATTGGTTGAGAGAGGAAAACATAGAGACTAACCCTCCGAACAAAAGCCCCAAAATCAGTGCCACATGCTGTACATTTTGAGACGGCTTCATCTGGTACCTATACAAAAAACAGAACCTGGTAAGAACTCCAATTTTGTACAAGAAATTGAAACAGATCACAGTTCAACTGAAGCTTAGTATGATAGATCAACTAATTTTAATTCACATCAAGTCACAGTTAGAAATTTACAGAGTTTTAAAAAGAGTGAAAAAGATTAATTGAAAATAAAGTCAACAAAAATACTAATTGAAGTAAACAAACATAATTCAGAAATCACAACAATCCTCTACCAGCAGAAAACTGCAACATAAGAAAAATATGAATGGTTGGAAAGCGTTTCTTCTAAAACCTAGGAAGGGATACAATGGCAGAAACCAAAAAGATAGCATCTAATCTTTTACCCAATGATCCTTCTCTTCATTGGCAGGTTTAATAAGATTCATCCAATCGCCAAAACCTTTCTTTCTTTCTGTAGGCTGTTCATTTGTTTTCACTGATTCAGCAGGCCTCCTGCTTCCACCCATTTCCTTGAACTGCAATAAGAAAAAGAAAACAGGGGTAATTAAGACATACACAGAAACAACCTAATATTTAAAACAATTTAGTTGTTGATAACTAGCCAAAGATCCCAAGAAAAAGAAAGAGAAACAGCTATTTAACTAGAAAGAAAACCAGAATAGAACTTAAAAAGTTAAAACAGATTAAGTGACCAGAAATAATATTAACAAACCCATAGAAGAGTTTTATATTTATATTATATTATTATAGCAAGAGACATGATAGAAACTATATGAATGCTTTCAAGGAATATGAACCAGAGTAATAATTAACAAAAACCCAGATAACAGACAAAATAATACACTTAATTAAAGGCATGCCAGACAAAAATAAAATACAAATTGGAAGGGGGCATAGGTTAGCTGGTGAGCAGGGAGATGTGAACAAAGAGATTGCAAAACCACATGCCAGTCTACAAAGTGAGTTAACTGGGAAAGAGTGTCGACCGTGCATACGTGGAGAAAGCTAGAACAGAGGTGACGAGCACAGCTGGTGAGTTCTCAGCACAGAGGACAGAGGCTAGGGTAGATTGATGATAAAGGAAGTGAGAAACAAACAGAAGATGCTCATACTTCATAATTAATAGTTAAAAATCATAATAAGGCAAATAAAAAAGTTAACAAGAAAAGCTGGGTAATATAATAGAAGAAAAAAAAATACAACAAGAAAGGGGAATAGGTTGGCTGGTGAGCAGAGAGATGTGAAGAGAGTGGAAAATGACATGCCAGAGTTCTACATCGTTTAAGTTGGCTGGAAAAGAGTGCCAGAGAAAACAGAGGTCAACATGAAGTTCCTGGTATCAAGAGCCAAGAAAAGAATCATGGAGACAGAAGAGTCAAAATTGGTGGATAGACCAAAGAACAGAAACAAAAGCTGTTTCAGAGGGTCAGAAAACAAAACTGGATTTAATGGCCATCGAGGAAGGCCTTTGCAAGGGTAAGGCATTGTGAAGGGTAAAAAATTTGACCAATTTCTCTACCAAATAGACAAGACTCCCAATACACTTGCAGAAGGAATGATGCTTTGTTTCAGGGCTAAAAATACCCTAAAAAAACGCATTGGAAGAGAATGGAGGAACTCATGTTTGACTTGAATATGTTTTCAGCCTGCAGTGGTGGGGATTGTCTCAGTCATTATAATTCAAACAGTGGAACCCTGGAGTGGACTTTATGTCAGCTGCCACAGGCTGTTCATCTTTGAGGACAAGGTGAAACTTTAGGTTAGCTAATCACAGAAAATACAAGGGTTTATGTTAGAAAGAAGCAGAACGAGCAAGCAACAAGGATGCATATCAGTTATAAACTGTAGACGGGTAGCTGCCTATAAATAGGAGTAACCGTAGACCAGTGGGTAGTCCCAGTTGCATTCAATAAAAATCAGTTTGTTCCAACTGTCATGGTATCAGCTCAATCAGGTACACATTGTGACTTTATCTAATTTACTACCTACACAGCAAGAAAAGAATCAGGCACTCTTGAAACTGCCCGAGACATCTGTATTTTTCTATTCTTGTTCATCTTGGTTTTGTCATCTATCATATGTTAGCCCAAACAAGACAAGCAACTTTAACACTAAATCCTGTCCCCAGAGGTATGTGTGTGTAACAGGCAGCATCTTCCAGCTTTTTTTAGACAGAAAACATGATTTCGCGTAATTTATCATAAAAAATATGATTAATTACTAAAACAGAAAGTTGAAATATCTGAATACCTGTATGGTTGCAGCAGTCACTGTATCCAGAAGTGTGTTAGTAGTGTAACTGTTAGATTGCAATCTGATTCGTCTTGGCTCAATGTCCACAGGACTCTTCGACCAAAATGCAAAGGTAGATGAATCGATTCTCTGCATGATTGAATTAGCAAAAATCATATTGAGATTGACTAGGAAAGTTAATTTCATAAATGTAGTGAAGTTTCATGAAGGAAATCAAGAAACTCACATCACATCTTGTTATGTTCTCAAGAGGATAAATTCTCAATGTCCGGCTGGTATTAGGATCCAGCATTCGAATTCCATCCAAACCAATCTGGGCAGACAAAGGTTAACAAAGTTTAGATCAGCAGCAATAAAGATAATGTATGTGAATAACATTTTTTAGACGCAAAAATGAAATCAAGAATTTTCTATGTAAACCCAAGTCTACAACAAAATTGGCAGTAACAGTTGGTTAAAAAAAAAAAGCAGTATAAGAACAAATAGCAAAACAAAGATTTGTTGGTTTGTTTACACCAACATGGAAGAATCTAGAAACACAGAGAGAGAGTGTGTGTGTCATATTCAACAGAAAAGGAGATTAGTCCATCAGGCTGAATATATATCAACAAACCCATCAGAACTGAATTTACTGCTACTTTGGGTCAAAGTCATAAACCAGATCACTCGTTAGCCTACTTATACAAAAGAAGCACCCCTAGCCAGGGTAGAAATTCTCTCCATTGTTGGTTTCTTTACACTAACACGGAAGAATCTTCACCCACACAGAGAAAGTATCATATATGAAAGAAAAGAAGAGCAATGCATTAGGCTGAATGTGGCAGCAAACCCGTGGGGACTGAAATTACTATTAGTTTAGGTCCATGTCATAAACAAGATCACTCCTTAACCTACTTATACAAAAGAAGCACCCCTAGCCAAGGTAGAGATTCTCTCCATTGAAAATTATGATTGTCAATTGAATGCATCACAACCATACATGATTTTTAAACATCAGTTTATAGTATTCTTAATAAAATAAATTAAATAATCTCAATGGCTAAGATCTCATCCAGTGAATAAGTCACAGGAGAGGATCTTAAATCCCCAGTCAAGCAATTGGTATCCAGTATCCTCACGGCTAGGAACTATGGAAATGTCAAAATAATTGCCATCCCCACTTCAAACACATAACGAAGCTAAAATACTATATAGATACTTCCGGTGCTATTTGTTCAATGTTATCAATGTCGAATGGCAGAACATAGCAGAAGGTCAAAATTAGACCATAAAAATATGTCATTGTGCCTTATGACGCCACCATATCAAACATCCCTTCACAAATTCTATATAGAGATTGGCAAAAAAACCGCTATGCCATGGCACTATTACCCCACCATAGTGGTTATTTAACAACACTGCATTTGTTTTAGGCATTTTCTGTTGCAGGTGGATATTGTTGCACCAATGTCAAGATGATCCAAAAAAGCTAAAGCTAACTTCGAATTAAAAACATGTGCAAATATGCTAATTACAGATCAACGTCATGTGCCATAAGCATGCTCCCGAGTCCCTAGCCTGACTATAATTATTACAATAATATGGCGAAGGAAATAATTTAGTTAGCATGTTTCCTTGGTTCCACATCCAGACGTGATGTTTCAAATATACTAAGAAGCTGGTAGCTAAAGCTTTGACACCAATTTCTTACTTCTAAAAGGATTTCTAGAAATTAAGTCAATAACACCATCCAAGACAAGTTGACCGTGAATCTTTATCTTGTGGGATTGAATACGATGAAGAGTTGAAAAAATTGAAACATAAACAAGCATAATAAAAGAGAGAAGCAAGTTACGAAAACGAATAACTGTACTCTAGTGGTGATAGTGTTGAGACCTGACAGAGAACATCTGTGGTGGTCTGAGCACCGCTTTCGGGCAACAGCTTGACCCGAAACTTCTGGACGCCAGCAGCTTTAACATCATCGTGGGTATCAGCCTTGGGCACCGCTTTCACAATCTTAGCCCCAACAGAGGAGTCCTTCTGCGAGGGGAAACTGATGGACCTGCCATAATCATCAAATGCGGCCCAAGTGGAGGATTTAGGGGCGGTGCCGCGGGCCCCATAGGGTTCCACCTTGCCCCCGTCATAAGCATACACCCCATCTGCATAACCTTCATCAGCGCCACCACTCTTCCCGTAGTAATCGGGTCCCAAATCAGAACGGGTCCGACCAAAGCCTCCACCGAACCTGTCGTCGAAGTAGCCGGCGGCGTGATCGGACCTGAGGGGCGGCTCGTAAGGAGGTTCGTAAGTGGGAAGGGAGGAGGATCCGGTGAAGGTGTAGGGAGGAGCGGAGTTGTATAAGGAAGAAGCGGAATTGGGGTTGGGAGGCGCGTAAGAGGGGTGATCATAGGGAGGGAAATATGGGGGTTGTGTGTGTTGGTAGGAAGCGTTTGATTCGAAGGGTGGATTGAAAGGAGGGGGGTTAGAGGAAGGAGGAGCAGTGGGAGGAACAGGATCGGGATTTTGCGGGTAGGAAGGGTATGGATTGCATTCGGAAGGGGCGAAATTGGGGGTGAAGGGAGGTGCAGAAGCGTAGGGATTGTTTGGGTGTGGATCAGTGTTGGGGTTTTGGAGATGAGGAAATTGATAATAGGGAGCGGAGCTGTAGTCTCCTTGCTGCATCGCTGATTGCAGCGAATTGTATTCCGATTTAGGGTTCCTGAGAAGACAAGTGTGTTGATGAAGAAGGGTTTGGGGGTGTAGATGTAATCGCGGAACACGGTCACGGTGCTTCTACGAGTAACTTAACTTGATTGCTATTTCAGATTGAGATTGGGAGTGCGAGAATCTGGAGAGGGCACAAGGTAAATCTTGGAACTAATTGCAACAGAACATGCTTTTTATTGCCCTCAACGCGCTTACTTCCTCCCTTTCCAATTGAATTTTATTTTCTCTTTCACTATTACTATCAACATCTTTAATTTCTATTCTCTTTTATCTTTGTCTATCAATACGCTAAAATTAACTTTAAAATTAACTTTTATTTTTGCATTTTTTTATAAATTATAAATTAGAATACATAGCTAAAATTTATTAAATATTTATAGATACTATTTATTTCTACAAAAAAAATCTCTTAATTATCACAAATTGTTTATCTTTCTTTATATATTTGAATTTTTAGTTATCTATATTTTTCTAATGTACCATCATTCATCTCTATTTCTCAATTAAATATCAAGTTTATTAATAGTTAAAAATAAACTTATATTATAACTAAAATTTATATAAATATATTATATTTTGAATTATAATTCAAATTTTAATTATAATATAAAATTATTTTCAAAAAAAATCATTGAAGTCAACTTAAAGATAGAATAGAAAATGACAGATTAAATAAATAGTTAAGAAAATAAAACTTGAGATTTAAGAAAAAAAACGAATTTTACAAAGATAAAATGTGAAATGGAACTATAGGCCTATGTTTTAATTATACCAAAAGTCAGGATTGAAAAGTTAGTGACGCAGGAAAATGACAATAAAAAATGTATTTTTTTAGTTACTATCAAATAAATTAACAAGAAAAAATGTAACAATTGGTCTGTTTTGTTTAACGTTTTCACTCAAAATAAATATGAAAAATAAGAAAACTGATACTTTTAAAATTATTCTTCATATCGTTTGGTTGTATGCAGAGGCTTTTCATATTATTTTATAGAGGTTTTTATAATATTATTGTATTATTAATTTTAGTCAATGAAAAACAGTAACAAATTTACCATAAAGAAAAAATTATAATTGAATGTTGGTATAAAACTTTTTACACTGACAGAATATACTAATTAAACTCAATTAAAAAAATATTTATATATATAATATGATTTATCAAACAATGTAAACAAAAAAAACTATTTTATTTATAAAAATAATAATAAATATATAGATAATTTTGTAATTATAATCTCTTTAATTTATAGCTTTCATTCTTTTTCATACTAATTTCTTCTCACCTAACAAATTAAATCTATACTCTATTTCATCTCCTTTTCCTTCTTTTTTTTTTCTTTTTATTCATGGCATTTCCTTTCGTGCAACTAAAGTTTAAAAGAAAAAAATTATTAATAATGTTTGACGGAAAAAGTGAAAGTGAGTGTTTTATTCTCTAAATTATATAGGATACTTTATAATATAGAAATAAATATAATTTATATATTTAAAATATTATTTATTATAAATTTTAATTATATAAAATATCTAACAAAATACTAATATATTAGTAATTTATAATATAGAAATAAATATAATGTATATATTAAAATATTTATTTATTATATATTGAATACATACATCACAAGAACGAAAGAAAGAAAATCAAATAAGAGAAAACATGAAAGAAATATAAATTAAATCTCTAATCGTCAAGCAAATGAGTGTTACGAGTATGGTGTCAAAAAGCCAAGTACAATGAGGTATATATAAGATACAAAACATATCATGTGGCATCAGTAACTTGCGTTCTATACAAAAGATGTTTGAAAAACATTATAAGCTATTAGGGGTACAAGTACATGAAAAGCTCATGTCAAAAGCATACACTATATGGTTTAGAGACATTAGCATTAGGCATTGCACTGAAGGCACTTCCATTAAACATGTTTCTCCACAAGTTGTTATGAGACATTCTCATCATATGCGGTCTTACTTCATTAGGAGCTTTTACTCGACTCACTCACAAATCATCAGACACTCAACCTTCTAAAAATTTCAAGTCAATACTAACAATCTTTACCTTGACTCTAAATCAATGGCTTCATATCTCAACAGTCTTTCGATGCTACCTCCTTCTTCTTATCAACCTCCACCAACTCTTTTAGACCAAGTTCAAGTACATTTTGAACTTAGAACTTGGTAACCTATCAATAGGATTATTTTTTAAACAATTTACAGAACCCTCATTGTTCCTGATACAACCTCATCTTGAATCAAATAAAGTTTCACATCATTGTGTTTGATTCTCTTGTGGTACATTTGGCGATTCGCAAGATGGATAACACTTTAACTATCACAATTTTAGGACACATTTTTTCTCAATCCCTAACTCACCTAATATCCATTTCAGACACTGACCATTCTTTACTCCTTTCGCCAATATATTATACTCAACTTCTATGGTGGAAAATGTAATGTTATCAGAGTCGCCTCGATTGTTGACTCGACTAAGGTAAGAGGTCAATAGTCGATTTGGGGAATTCAAAATTAACCCACACGAATTGGTCCATATTAATAAATATAAATAATTTATTACCTGTGTAATTTTATACTTTTAAAAAATAATTCTATATGTATATATTACTGTTTGTGCAAATTTACTAAATAAACAAGTTGGTTTAGTGGTAATTGAGTTCTATTGTTAGAAAATGGTATCAAGTTCAAACTATCATAGGTGTGTTTTCGTTATTCTATTTAAATATTACGTTACCTAGATGCTTTGGCAACTACAAAACGGTGGCTTTGGGAATTGCATGACCTATAAGCAAGTGGCAATAGATGGAAAGATGTGAGGAAGCTTGTGTAGATGTCATTACGAGTAATGGGTATGTAAAACTAGGTTGGTGAATTTTTAGTTTAAATCAAAACTCAATAGTTTATACTGAACCATTCTGAGTGAGATGCACATTCAATCCATTAAATGTCTCGAACGAGTCATAATATCAATTCTAGTCTTACCAGTTCAACAGAACGGCAGTCCAAGTCAGTTCTTATACATTGGATAGTACTACCACACACTAAACGTTTACCTTCCAACTCATTATAGAACCAAATAGCGTAAATACATACCATTACAGGGACTTTCTAGTATTCACACTTCCTACACAGTCAGCATATATGAAACCTTCTATCGAAGCTTCAGCTTGAGATATCCTCTAATAAAGAATACTTGACCTTAGTGTTCCATTCAAGTATCTCAGTATCCACTTTAGCGTCTCCCATTGAGTTTGACCCAAGTTCCCTATGAACTTATTGACAACACTCACAACATGAGCTAAGTCTGGCCTTGTACAGACCATCCCATACATGATACTTATGATGCATTCTACCCAAGCAAGGCCCTATCACTAGGACCATGGCTAGGAGAATAGAAGAAGACAAGGCTAAAGTAGAAGGAGGAAGATCTCACCTTTATATGACCATCAAGTTATGCAAGCCATAACTTATTTACTTGTAATTTTTCTTCTAGGAACCTAGGATTTTATTTTGGACATGTATTAGTCCATTTAATTTTCTAGGACGTGTCTTAGTAATAAGAAGGAGTAAGATTAGCTTTTGGGCCTTTATTTAGGAAATAAGGGGGTAGTTTGATAACTACACCCTCTTTTCCTAAATAAAACCCAAAACTAATAAAGGAGTAATCTTGGCCCTTGGATGAGGTAGCTTGGGCACCAATTCTCATATAAAGGAGGGGATTGATTGGACTTTGGGCTTCAATCCTCCTCCCTTGGATGACTCCTTTTAATCCTAACCCTTCCTTTCCTTCATGACTTGTCCAAGAGGTTAGTTCCCTCTATAAAAAAGTGCTCCTTCACACTCTTGTATTTTTTCACACTTTATTGAATGAAAAAACCTTGAGTTGGCCAAAATTCTCAGTGTCCATCCTTCTCTCTTTGAGAATTCCTTAGGTTTTTATCAAGGGTTTCATCCCTTGCGGAAAACTTTCCCTCTTAGGCTTATCTTACCTTAAGTGGCGCCTAAAACCACCTCACTTCTTACCTTTCCACAAACCATTTCACCAAAGAAGAAAATCTCTAGAAAAATATCAATGAAGGCATACATCAACTTCCAACTCCAATAGCATAGGGAATAGAATCCATCTTTCTCCTTTTTTCATAAGAATAAAAAACTTGACTGATGCAATTCTCCCCAAGCCATGCTTGAACAATTGTTGGAGAAAGAAGTGCAGCCTAGGATCTACTCTTAGAAGTCCTTTGGAGAGCCTTGAAATGGAGGTGGAAGACTTGAAGGTGGTGGTGATAGTAGGTGTCACTTCTTGTTGTAAAAGATAAGCCAAAATAGGAAGCTAACTCTAAGGGAAAGAACCCTTGATAATATAGCATGAAAGACTCTTACTCAAGGAGAATCCATGAATACTCTCTCTAAAAGAATAAGAGACTCTCAAGTGTAAAGAATGAATATATCTTTCATATTAAAAATGAGTGTTAAAGGATGTAGAGCTCTATTTATAGAGCACGCATGGATCATGGGCCTAAGACTCTAAAGAGAATGTCCAAGTAGCTAAACTAGAGATATATCTTTCATCTCAAATTCTGAGTTCAGTTTTTTCTTAAGTTCTTCAATTATTTGCTTGTGTTGGCTAGCAACAAGGATATCGTCTATATATAGAAGAAGCATGTATAGGTGGTAGTGGTCTCTTTCATCTACTATGTAGTTGTAGTTGTCATAACTGCACCTTCTGAACCTCATCCTTACTAGAAAATCATTCAACTTCTTGTACCATTGTCTCAGACTTTGCTTCAACCTATACAATGACTTCTGAAGTATACAACTTCGTATGATCATCAACAAATCCTTCTAGCGATTACATGTAAATGGTCTCTTTTAGATCTCTGTGTAAAAAAGTTGTTTTGACATCTAATTATTCAAAGTACAAATCAAATTGGTTTACAATTGACAAACATATCCTTAACGACAAATGCTTCACCACAAGAGAGAAAATCTCATTATATTCAACATCTTTCTACCTATGTAAAGCACTTAACCATAAGCCTTGGTTAAACCTTACCTCCATCATCCCAAGAACTCCATCCTTCTTCTTAAAAACCCATTTGCATCCAACCACCATTTTTGCCTTGGGTAAGTTCACAAGCTTTATATGTGGTTCTTCACTAGCTAATAGTTCGAGGCAACACGTTTTTCCCTTCTGGAGTTAGAAGTTATTGGTTCAGCTTCTTTATCTGATATATCTTCTGCCTCCACCAAACAATCTTGGGTGAGTTTGTTAGAGGATGACTCCACTTCAACATGATTTTTTTCCTTGCTTTCTTCAAAGCTTCCACCCAGCATATATACTTATTTGTGTATCATCATAAGTTATATCTCTATAAATTATGCACTTCAAAGATTTGGGCTCCAACATTCACAACCAATAACATCTGAATCCATTAGCGTATTCAAGGTAAATACACTTCTCTTCTTGTGCCTCCAACTTGTCCTACTTGACATGTGCATATGTCAATGCTCAAAACACCCTCACATTGGAGTGATCTATTTATCTGTAACTCCAAACTTCCATCAATGTCTTGAACTCAAAGACAAAAAAAGGACATATATTTATCAAATAGATCACAGTGTTAGCAGCTTCTCCCCAAAAGATCTTAGGAAAACCTACTCCCAAGAGCGTGCATCTAACCTTCTCCATTATTGTCACGTTCATCCTTTCAGCAAGTTCATTTTGTCGAAGGGTCTATGTAACAATCTTGGGCCTATTTACCTCCTGGTTCTTATAGAATTCATTAAACTCTTATAAAACAAACTTCAACCTATTATATGTTCTTAGTACCTTAAGCTTGGTCCATGTTGATTCTCTGACTAGGTAATTCCATTCTTTGAACTTCTAGAAGGTCTCCCCTTGCTCCTTAGAATGTAAATCCATATCCTTCTCAAGAAACCATCAATGTTGAGACAGGTTGACTCCTACCATGAGTTTGTGTCCTAGATAAACCCCACAAATTTGCTTGGGCATACTGAAAGAGTCTGCCAGATATATGTTTTTTAGTCATGAACTGCACCTTAACACTTTTCCAAAATACATTGGTAGCAAAAATCTAGCATCTACATCCCTTATTAGCAACTTTTACTTCTCAAACTTGACCAAGCCTTTCTTGATAAATGATAGAACATTTTATTATACACACTTTATTTCTAGTTCTTCTAGCTTTGTATTTATTTATTAATTTTTTGTTTTAGTCCACTTTTATATTTGGGTAATATTTGGGTCTTTTTTATATATTTTTTCTTATTTTGCAGGTTAGTGAATTTTATTGGATTGGACTTGACATTGGACTATTCATCTTTGTATTTTATATTTTTGTATTTTCATATAGTTTGTATTTTCATATTTTGTAATTTTATAATTTTTCTTTATTGTAATTTTTATTCTCATTTTCTAGTAGCTTTTGTCGAGCATTTTTAGGCTAATTTTGTTTTGGGCCAAAGCCGAATCTAGAGTCAGATTTTAGTGTTTAGTTTAGAGTCCAATTAGTGAGAAAATATAAAAAGTCTATTGGACACTTTCTACCACAATAAACACATCCAAAATGTAAAAATTTTTACTACTTTTTTCCATTAGTAACCACAAATGCTCTATTGGACACTTTCGTCATTTTACGCTCTACCTTGGTAGAATAGCCCATAATGTCAAACATACTTATGGATATCAAGTTTTGTTTAAGATCCTGAACAAACCTCACATCCTACAGTAACATCTCACAACTATCAAAGATGACTATCAAACATCATGAGTTTTATGGTTCTTATGCCCGTACCTTGAAAACCTTCTTGTTAGCAAGGAGAATCATTCCAATCTCCTTCTTCAATAGGTCTCAAAGGAGTCCGTCATAGGACACTATGTACATTCTAAATCCATGGTCCAACTCTTGTATGAGTTATTAGAAGACATCATCAGAACACTAGTAAACTCATAACCTTTAGAAGTTTCTGAAACACTAGTTGACTCTTAGTAGTTTTGAGAATCATTTCTAGCATTCTTCAATAATGCTTATGAATATGGTCTAACTTCTAACACTTGAAACACCTCATCTGTTTCTTCCAATCAAGTTTCACCTCCTAATTATTCTTAGACTTCTTTTTTTTCCCTCCTTATTCTTTCATTTCCCCTTCACCACTGTTAGACTAGTCGTCACATCTCCTACCTTCAAATCTTAGAGCTTCTGAAACCCTTTGGTTCAAATCGAAGTTAGAACCTCCTCCCACTTGATTGTCTATTCCTTCTCATACAACAAAGCATCTTTGAAATGTTCAAAGGACTTTGGTAAGAAATTGAGGAGAATGAAAACTTTTTCCTCATTTTCAAGTTTCATGTTGAGATTCTCAAGATTATCCACCATCTTGTTAAAGTTCAGAAGTTGTTCCTCAATCATTCTTAACTTTGTCAGCTTGAACAAGTAGAGTTGTTATCTAAAGTAGAATATTTTATCTAACGACTTTGTCACATGCAGAGTATCTTCGCCCATATACTACAAATGTTTTCTCTTTAATAGTTTCTCTTAATGCCTTATCCCCAAGGCATAAGATGATTGCACTTCTTGCTTTATCAATCATCTTTCTCTCCTTTAATGGCGACATGTTCTCCTTCTTCGACACCTCTTCACACCCCTATTGAATCAAGATCGTCTTCATCTTGATCTTCCACAATCTTAAATCATTGCTTCTAGAAAACTTCTCATATCGAACTTGGTTGTCATCTTCACTGATCTTTCTTGAGTATTTTTGCGTACCACAAACAACATTTGTTGGGGTTCGTTTCAAAAGCTCGCCAAGACAATTAAGAAGGTAAAGTAAACACGCACACCATAAGAAGAAAAAAGAGAAAATGAGAGTGAAAAGAAAGACAAATATATTGAATTCTCAAGTGAAGGAGCGTTACAAGCATCGTGTTAAAAAAATCGGGTACAACGAGGTATATATAGGATACAAAACAAGTCAAGTGGTGTAGCTAACTCATACGTCTTTTACAGAAGATGTATGAAAACATTAGAAGCTACTAGGGGTACACTAGAAGCTCTAGTCAAAAGCAAAAACTAAATGGTCTATGTAACACTCCTATTTTTAATAACTATGTTATTATATGATTATTTGAAATTATATAATAAGAATAGTTCTGCATGTGAAAATTATAGTAAAATAAGTTAATTATAGCATATAAACATTTTTACTAAAATTTAAAAATTCTCTTTTTCTCTTGAAAATTGCTCAGCGGATTGCAATTCGCTCAGCGAAATCAAATTCGCCCAACGGATTTGACAGCAACACATGTTTTTTTTTAAAAAAAAAAAAAAGAAATTCGCTAAGTGAAGAATACATCGCTCAGCGAAACTTAGGTCGCTCAATGAAAATAACCAGGACCAGAAGTTCGCTAACGAAGCTTTCATGGCTTAGCGAAGTGAGACAAAAGTACCTAAATTTCGCTAAACAAACCTTTCATTGCTTAGTGAAAGTACTCTGCACCTATTTTCAATTAGCAAGCATAATTTCACTCCATGAACGAGCTCAAGTTTTGACTATAAATTGGGCATTCATTTGTGAATTGAAGGAGGAAAAACAAGGTTCTTAAGACTTGGATTAGAATTCAAAGGTTCTTCACCACTATTCATTAAGCTCTTATGAAGGTAAGGGATGAGTAGGATTTATAAATCTTTGTGATGTTAATTTTAATAGACTTATATGTTTTTACTACTTTTATGATTATTTCTAAAACTAAGTTCTGATTGTCCATTGATATACTAATTGTTTTTACCTCGATTTTCAGATGTTTTGTTATTATCCAGTAACATCTAACTATTCTAACTTTTATTTCTCCTCATGTTATTTTTGGTCCTTTATCCTTATTCTCCAAATATTGCTTCTGGTTTTTGTTTACGTTCTCTAGATATTACTTATCTGGTCCTTTGTTTATTTTTTCCAAATATTACTTTTAGTCCTTTATTTATTTTCTTCATATATGATTTTTGGTGATTTGTTTATTTCTCCATATATTATTTATGATCCTTTATTTGTTTTCTCCAAATATTACTTCCGGTTCTTTATTTATTATTTCTAAATATACTTCTGGTTCTTTTTTTATTTTTCCAGATACTACTTCTGGTCCTATATTTATTATTTTTATATATTACTTTTGGTCATCTCCCTATTATTTCAAGATATTACTTTTGTTCCTTTGTTTTATTATTTCTAGAAATTATAATTTGATTCTTGCTATTATTATTTAAGTTATTATCCAGATATTATAGTATTATTCTCTATTATTATTTATGAATTATTCTATCATTCAATTTTTTTTTCAGACATAATATTTTGATCCTTATCTGTAAAATTATTTTAGTGTATTATTTTCATATAACACATTTTGGTTCATTGATATTATTTAGTTTTGCTTTGAATCTTTTTATTATTTTCCATCACAAATTAAATTATGATAAATTTTAGTTTCTGCAACTCTGATTTATAAAAATCACTACTCTTGGAATGATTAATAACTATATATATATATATATATATATATATATATATATATATGTGTGTGTGTGTGTGTGTTATGTTTTATTCAAGGGATTATTAGTTATATGTTGAATATTCATGGTAAAAGATATGTTATAAAATATTCATAGATGGTTTTAAATAGATTAATATTTGGGTTGTCAATGTTGACACTTGGACTATAATATTCATAGATCTAAAACCTTTCATAACTACTCAACATTTTCTAGATTGGGTAGTGTGTATATGAAAGAGTGCTCGTTTATATTTTGCGATTGTCAGATAGCCAAAATATTATTATGGGTAAGTACTTAATTGGCAGGTAGCCAGAATATTGTCATTGGCAGTAGCCAAAATTTTGTTATGGGCAGATGACCCGATTTTTCGAGAAAATTATTGCACTAATTTAGAGAAAGGTATATGACTATCGATCACTTCCCAAACAGATCCTTGAAGATTGTGTGAATCATCATGAATTGGTTATGAATCTCTACATAGAATCAAGTGAGACTGAGTTCAATCATTAAAATGAGTAAGGTTGAGTTTGAGTTAAGGGAGATTGAGTCATAAGACAAACCTTAAGCCACATTGTTAAGTTTATTAAGATTAATGTTAATGGTTTATAAAAATTTCACTCATTTATGTGTTTTCTTTCATTTTTTTTTTTATGTATGTTTGTGGTACTAATAGAAGATGAATCTAATCAATAGACTATGATGAAAGATTCAAAGGATTACCTCTGAATATATTGAATTCATAAACTAGTTACTCTTGATATGTAAGTAATTTTAGGTCCATAAGAAGTTCGTTGCTCTAAATTACAAGGTAATTATGATAAACAATATATTTATGTTTTAAATTAAGTTTGTAATGAATTATATTTTAACTCACAATTTTTACAAGAAGATTATGGTTCTTTATGTAAGATTAATTTTTAAAATTTCTCAAGTTTTTTATAAATAAGTTTAGTTAAGGATTAAGGACGTTACAATCTAGACATACTAGCACCAAAAGCTACACTTTAAGCACTACCCTTAGACACACTGCACCAGAAACTACTACAAGACACTCTCAACAAACAGAGTCTCACTCCGTCAAGAACTTCTACTCAACTCATTCACAAATCATCAAATACCTAACCTTCTAAAGATTTCAAGTCAATATCAACAAAACTAAACCAACATAAAATTAAGTTAATAAAAAGGAATTTTTTTTAACCTTGTAATAGTACTCACTGCCACCGTAAGCTAACAAAAATTCTTGAAACTTTGCATATATGCAAGTTCATCCCTAGTCGTATTTGCTTAAGAGGATGCTATAGTTCCAAGTTGGTTTAGCCTTTTTTATGCACTCCCTTGATCTCTTCAACCAAGATTCCTTCCTCTAAGAAAAAGGAGGATGGAGAGGCTAGAAATGGGGGAGAATTGACGTCACTTTCTAGGAGAAAGATGAGTAAAAAATTTTATGTTGTTTGCCACAAGGGAGAGGTCCCTTGATAAAAGCTTTAAGGAAGAGAATCCTCAAGAGAGAGTTTCTCAAAGATGACACTCAAGAATAATAACTCAGAGGAGTCTTACTTCATTCATCAATCAAGTGTAATTTGTACAAGAGAGACTAGGTGTATTTATAGCCCAAAGAGGAGCAAGACACTCAAAACTAAGCAATGTGGGACTTGGGCCTAATTAGGATTAGGAGCACTAATCCCTCTTAGGCTCACTAAAAGTGGCGCCTAGCCTTAAGCCATGGGAGTGGCACAGCCTAATCAAGGTGTGTGGAAAGAGATCCACACTCCTTTGGGTTATTAGGCCCTCTACTCCTTTCACTTCCCTTCTAAGCTAACTATACCTTAAACTCTACAAACTAACATAAATGACTGAAATGCATGTTCCCAAAGAGAATTAAAAGCTAATTAATATTTACAAGAGGAAAACTAATGACTATGACATAAAATATCTCTTTCCATCATGAGCTGGGGTCTTAATGAGTTTTTCCGAGTCAAGTCATCTTCAATCCTCCTAGCCATTTTCCTAGTGAAAAGGCCTTTGGTAGATAGGATTGCATCACTTTTGGAAAATTGGTGCAGCTTGTGCAATTTGTTGGAATGGTGCTCATTGGTAACACTATGAAAGTTGTTCAACATACATACATGTTCTACAAAAGGATAATTTTATGGGAAGAACGAATGATCATATATATTTAACATTTTAAGGAGATTTGATTTAACATTTGTCAATTGGGGTCCTGTTAAATTTCTTTTCAAATTAAGTTGAAAGTACTATTTAACCGTAGTTTGTTTTTGTAATGGAACAAAAATTAAATTTTTTTATTCTTTCGTTACAAAGGAGAAAACATTGCATTTAATTAAAAATATTTTCATTATATGCATCATCATCTAAATACTAAATATTATGTAAGATAAAGTCGTTGCTTTTTATAATAATTATCTAAAAAATTATGGGTGTTTATTTCATAAAACGATATAAATGTCCCGTTTATGATACTTGTTAGTTTCATGTCCTTTTTTATTTAAAATTAATTTTAAAAACAGAAACCTGTTTAACTAAAATGATTATGATTTTTTATT
This sequence comes from Psophocarpus tetragonolobus, assembly GCA_037954015.1. Taxonomy (NCBI): domain Eukaryota; kingdom Viridiplantae; phylum Streptophyta; class Magnoliopsida; order Fabales; family Fabaceae; genus Psophocarpus; species Psophocarpus tetragonolobus. The sequence goes on from CM075688.1 coordinate 6,298,587, forward strand.
TCTTAATTATTTTCTGTACTTATCAGAAAACAATAGGTAAGTTCTCCGACAAGTCCACCAAATAAATCATTAACAACATGACACTAGGGATCAAGTCAGTAGTTTAGTATTTTGTTATAGGTTTTTTGTAAAATACTTTTCCTTTTGTTTTTATAATTGAGGTATCACTAATATGACTTTAATTGAGTTTTGATTACTTTTTAATGGCCCTTCTAATACTCTTTAATGTGACATTAATTGAGGTATTGATTGTCTGGTTGAGATTGTCTGAAAGAGGTCATATGAAAGATATAGTCTAAAAGAGGTCATCTGGTAGAAGTCATTTGGTAGAAGTTGTCTAGGAGAGGTCATCCAAAATAGGTCATCTAGAAGAGGTCGTCTGAAAGAGGTCGTCTGCAAAAGGTCATTTGGTAGAGGTCATCTAAAAAAAATCATTTGGAAGAGATCATCTGGTAGAGATATCTGGTAATGGTCCTCTGGAGAGGTCATATGATATAGTTAGTTGAAGGGTGACGTCTGATAGTACACTTTCAAAACAGTTCCTAGTTTACTACCCAATTTGAAAATAATAAAATTTACTTTTAAAATTTTTGTTTCTATTTGTACTCAATCGTATAAGTCATTATTACTCGTTTCTATTTGTCAGAACGTTGGTCTCTGACAACTATTACTTATCTCTAATGTCAATAATCAGTCGTACTGTCACTATAATTATTAATCTTTGGTAGCCACCATTCATCATTGTCAATCACCCGATTTCCAATCACCACAACTCTTCATTGGTACCTAACTATCACCGCTAACAACTTTCAATTTTCGAGCATTGCATTAATCTCCAACTGCCACAACCACCAATTTGTGTCTCTTATAGTCATCACCAATTTTCAGATGTCGTTATCAATCATTACAAAGGAAGGATTCCGTAAAATTAAAATTTAACAACTTTTTAAAACTTGATGCAAAACATTTTTTTTATTAATTTAAAAACTTAAAACCAAAAATACTCTAATAAGGACTTAAAATTTTTAGATTACTTTTCTAAACTTGTTGCACTTAATTAAAAATACATTCATTTTACGAATCATCTCCTATTATTAAATATTATATAAATAAAGTTGTTGCTTTTTATAATAATTATTTAAAAAGACATGTTGTAAAATTGTGTCTTTATGACGAATTAGACGTGAGTTATAAAGTTGTGTTTTTGTGAGCCATTAGGCATGAATTTGAAAACAATTTTTTTTTAAATTTAAGAGCAATAATAATCCTTACTTGTACTTATAGCTTAATAACGAGAAACCTATTCGTATAGGACTACATTAATTTTAGTTTTATCTATAATTAATATATATATAAATAAAAATAAAGGATTCACTTGATTGTCTACATTTTATTTTCAATTTTACCTTATATCTATTTGAAAATTAAAAAATAAAAAGTAAAACTACTTTGTTAAAAAGAGGAATTCAAAGTCATGATCTTTTCCTTCCTCATTTCTCATATAAGAAGGACTTTGACACTAAATAACCCTTAAGAACAAAATTACTTGAAAACATTTATATTTAATATATATAATTGTCCTACTATCTATAATTTATATCTATAATATATAACATATATAAAAGAAATTCACTCTTTTGGTGTCCGTATTTCATTTCCAAATTTATCTTTATATCTATTTGAAAATTTAAAAACAAAGCAAAAAATATCTTATTAAGAGATATTCAAACTCATGATCTCTCTCCCTCATTTACACATACAGAGACTTTATCACTAAATTAATCTTATAATCTTAACTAAAGAGTTACTTTAAAACATTTATATCCAACATTTTATAATTGGTTTACCTTTTTAAATATTTTATAACTATTTTACCCTTTCAAAAATATTTTATAACTTTTCTTATATTAATAAATGCATATCTATATTACCACAAATCAATTTTCCTTACATGTCGTTGATATATATATATATATATATATATATATATATATATATATATTATCATAAATATTCTTAATATAAATGCAAATACATAGAACCTATTCATTACAAAGCTAACATATTCATTGATGATCGAACATGTTTCTATCATGTTATGATAAAATAATAAAATATATTTCAAAACTTCAAAACATACTAAACTAAAATTATTATACCCAAAATGACATAGTAAATTATTTATATTTTATCATGTTATTACAAAGCATATTAAATTAAATTCTAAAATTGTTATAACATATCAAAATAGAAATATAAATACACAAACTAGGTGTGCGTCTTTATTTTTGCTAGTTTAAAATTAAAAAGACATACCCGAAGGTAATCAATAGTGTAAATAATTTTATTAGTCTAAGCCATATAGATACAACTATAAGACAAGCTTAAAATTTCAAAGGATGGTTGTATCCTGCACTGATCAAATGTCGCACGTTATGTGCTAGTCTCTCAAGTTTCAAGAGTCATCCCTGATCCTTTGTACCCGTGTCTCTTCTCTCTCTCCCTAAGAAAACTAGTGTGTGAATTATCACTCCTGATTTCATACACGAATCGGCACGATCCTTACCCCCTAAGCTTTATAGAACAGAAAATGGCAATTTTAGCAGTCTAATAATTGCATAATCAAACAACTTGAAGCAAAAGAGAGATTATTGTGCTTGCCCAAGAGTGAGATAAAAGTTTATTGAATATATATATACCTGGACTTACCAGAATAGTACGTGATCATAAATCACCAATATAGCCACAATAAAAATTACAAAAGTATAAAACAGTTATGGTTTCCCAAGACTCCCTAAACTTAGAAAAATAAACTCACTTATATCATTTCCTTATATGGGATTGCCTAACCAAGCAAATCATGGATTGAAACTCACTAAAGTTTTTCTAGTTATGTTCACTCAGCCTAGAAGACTGTCCTACTACACGATCCATCTCAGAAAACCATTTCCCAATCCGGGTGTGCTCTACCATATCTCTACCAGACTTGAGATGCCGGATGGGTCTTAGAACACCAAATACAGCAAGATCAGCTAAATTAGGATCCAATCCACCTGCCAAAATCAAGAAATTAAGCATTTGTGAGTCTTCATGGTAACGTACATACCCGACATCTTTTGGATCATATTTGAATCATGTTAGTTTAACATACCAAGAAATTTTCGGCCCTTCAAAGCATCAACCCATTGTTCTGCAGCTCCATACAGTGCTGCACGCTCATCAGTGATGTTGTGTTTCTTCTTCAATTTCTTTGATACAAAATACATAGCTGCAGCCCCACCATACTTTGCCACTAATCTCTCAGAAAAACTGAAATTTCCTGCATGTAAAGGGAAATATTTAAAATTGTTTAAACACCATAACATGCTAGTCTTGCATGTAAAGAGCCAATAGGGTTAAAAACGAGAGAGAAGGAAGGCAACAAACAGTGAAACGAAATGGTTAGAATAGTCATGCTTGCATGATTTTGATTAACATTGCCTCACAAAAGGCATACAATTAATGTAGATTTTAACAGTTGAATTAAAGCTTCCTCTCTCCCCTCCTTTGATGCGCCCTCAAGAAGTATAAATATCAGAGGTGGTGGTAATTGTATAAGGCATTAAGCACACTTAAATTTGAAGAAGCAAACATGCATCAACTAGGACATACTAGTATTTTTTCCAATACATCTAAAGTTCCACACATCCCTTAGGAGTAGAGGTCAATGATCGTTTATAAACATACTCCTCCCTTAACTCCCCAAGAAAGTTGGAAACATAACACGAGTGAACGGTAACACAAACATGCATATAATCAGCTCATAATTGATCTTTAGTTGCAACCTAAAATTTACAATACAGGATTATTTTTGCTTATACATTAAATAATTTTTTCGTTTATTTAAAACTGAAATAATAAATGACGGTTTCTATTCAAATATTACCTTGGGTGGTGATATAATCAAATGATTCAATAGCTTCAAGAACATTTCGATATATATTGGGTGACAAGACATGCACCAAGTGGTTATCCACCCACCTATAAAAAGTCAGAGCATAATATTAAAATATGGCAACAGTTGGTTAAAGCCACGTACTTAATCTTGCATCCTATATTACAAGAGTAAATTACTATATGAAGTTTACCGTATTACACTTGCACCCCATCTTTTTTCACCTTAAGAAGTGCATTTATGTAATGTAAAAACTTAAGAGATTTGTGTAGGATTTTAAAGAGGTTGGAATATTAATGTAATCTGATAAAACTTAAGCGGGTGCCAGGAACAGTGTAATTTACTTTTACAAAAAGCACCAATAGCTCGGTTGTTAAATCAAGGCTCCAAAAAAAAAAAAAAAAAGATGAAATAAACAGTGAAGATATTAATAACGAACATACTGTCGCCACTTCTTCTCTTCTTCTGCATTTAAATCATAATCTGGATGTATCCTTATAATCAACTTATCAATTATGTCTGCCAAGAAAAGGGTGGGTAAAGCTAAGAATTGAAAATGATGAATAGAAGAGAACAAAAATGAAAGGAAATAACAAGAGAGATAAGAACCTGAAGAATCAACCAAAGGGTGACCGTCAAGGGTGAGGATAGGGACCTTCTTGTAGGAGGACCATTTGATCTCCTTCTTGTTGATGGGATTGACCTCAACCACTTTGAATGGAATATCATAATAGTCCAGAAACGCTGGGGAAATGAATAAACGCAAAAAGAAAATGGTAAATTGAATGGAAAGTAGTAAGAGAAGAAAGAAAAGTTAGAAGGGGGAATTCACCTGCAACTTTGTTGCAGAAAGGACAGGCCTGGTACTGAAAGAGGACAAGTTCTTTGGGTTTGAAGGCCTTGATTGGGGTGTCTTGGGGGAGAGAAGTGGCAGAAGCAGAAGCAGAAGCAGAAGCAGAAACGTATCTAAACCCATTAACAGAAGGAAACGATGGGTGGAAGCGGAAGCAGGAGGTGGCATGGGGAGGCAGTGGGTGAAGGGTGGGAATAGCAGCGGGCACGCCGCCGGAATAGCTTCTTAGGGCTCTGCCTACAAATATTGCTCTCTTCACCCCTCTCATCTTCCCCTTAACAAACAAACAACCCTTCTGCCAATCACCATTTAACCTCGGCCCTCAGGGTTTAGGGTTTTTCAACAATAATAATTCAGAGGGTTCATTAACTTTACTGCTCCCATAAAATAAACTAGGATAATTACGTTTTCGTCTTTATTTTTATTTTATTTTTTTGTTCATTTATATAAAATTCAACCTTTCCGTTGGGCAACTCTACGGTAATTCAGTTAATTTTCTCAGTATTAATATATTTGTTTTTTTAATAATAAAATTTTAAATTTTGCATATATTATTATTTTTATAAATTTAAATAAATAAAAAAATTATTATCTATGTGTTTTAATTAACATGTTTTATTTATAAAAAAAATATTAGCCAAATTCAATAAAGTAAATGTAGGAAGATGATGATATGAACAAAACATAGAATTCTATTAATAAAAAAGATAAATGTATCAATACTCACAAGATTGACGGAAACACATTATATTTTTTCCATTCAATTTGGAGTTTTTGACAGAAAAAACAATTTTATTTTTTCAACAATCTAATATAAAAAAATATTATTTTCACTTTTGGTAGAAAAAATGCGAGTTTCAAATTTAGTATATAAGTAATAAAAAAATATTTCAAAAAGATAAAGATTAATTTTAGTGCACTTTTTTTCTTAAAACATTTTTAAAATTGGTGAGAATCTTACTTTTGTTAGTGGTTGAAAATTTATTATTATTCAAAATCATTATATTACTTTTTTTTTCTCAATTTTAAGTTTTTTTCTTTCATTGACATGCCCATATAACTATGCCTGTTTTTCTCCTTTTTATCCGTAAAGTTTAGGTTTGTCTACAACTTTGTATTCTAGGTCTAATATAGACAATAATTTGCTTTGGAGTCTCATAAAGTACAAAAAATTAGGTGTTTGTCGGCGGCTTTATGATTCATTTCTAGTGGTTTATTTTGGATTAGTGTGAAAATTATTAATACTGGGTTTGTTTTTAATTTTATAATTGACGTATAAGAGAAGTGTTAGGAACACATTTTTCCTAATATATTTTTTTTATTAGGTCTTATTTGGAGGATTTCAATTAATAATAATATTAATTCAAATTCCTTTTCACTTGTTATTAAATAAGTCTTCTAATTTTATAGTACTAAATAAATTTTAACTAATAAAAATAAATGTTGTTAGCATTTCTCTCAAGTCCTATATAGCCGTCTACTTTAGATTAGTGTAATGCACACAAAATAAGTTTTTTAATAGTAAATTGAAGTAAAAATATTTAATAAAATTATTTATTAAATACCAAAAAAATTTATGATGTAACCCAACCTGAAAATTTCTAATTTCCATAAAACATAATAAGATAATCAATTGCATTTTACACTGTCCCAGAAATTATATACCCAGATATAAAAAAACTTCTCCCTACCAAATGTGTGCTTACGGTAATTGTTAAGGCGGCATGTTTATATAAATCAAACAAAAAATTATCATATTTTTTTATAGAAACTTATTTCCATTAATTCCATGATAAGGGTGTTAGCAATACAATGGAGTATAATATTAAAGAATTGAGACTAACAATTGAAGCTGCTACTTTAGCTAAAGCATGAGTTATAGAATTCTCTTATAATAAAGAGACACATTTGGTAAGAGATTGAATAATTGATTACATTTATCCATATAGCCCAAACTCAAAAAGATCATTTCATCTACTTAAATTTGAGATAATTTACCTCATAATTGGTCTCAATCATAACATAAAGCAAAATTTTATTTTATATTACTCTCATAGTAATGCTAGTGCTTCTCTTTCTCCTGTTGAGAGTAGATAATACTTATGATCCTCAATGATGAAGACTCATCTTCTCCTTAAAATCTACGTCCATGAAAAGGTTAGATTAATGTGAAATAGAGTTTGGAAAGATGAGAAATGGAACTGATATGTAACGTCACTCTAATGGAATTTAGAGATAAGTGAGGTTGATGTTTGCCACAAAGAAGGATCCTTGATAAAAGCTAGAAGATACATCTTTTCTAAGGAAGAGAACTCACGCCCATGGAGAAATAGAGCACTTTCTCACACTCACTCTAGGCTAACACTCAAGCTCAAAGCTTATGTATATTCTCATTGATCCAAAGATTCAAAGATACATATAGGTGAGGAGTCTTATTTATAGACTAGAGGGGGTAGGTTAGACTAACTAGACCATGGGTTAATTTAACCAAGATTAGGCTAACTCTAGTTGAGTCGAATCAAATAATGATTAGGTAACTATAGTGATGTGACCATGCCTAGCCAAGGACCTATCACTAGGGTCATGGCTAAAAAGATTGAAGAAGACCTAGCTCTTGCAGACAAAGGAAGACTTCACCTCCTGTGGAAAGTGAATATATTACGCTAGGGACTTTAGTTAATAAAATGTAATTTTCCTTTTTTTTAATTTTGAGGAGCATTAGGAATTTAATTTGGGACATGTATTTAATCCATTTTTATTTTTGGAGGTGTCTTAGGAATTTAGAGGGTGAATTTAGCTTTTTGGGTTTTTATAAAAGAAATAAGGGGTAGTCTTGATATCTACACCATTTTTTTCCTTCATAAACCCCTAAGTTAATAAGAAGGAATCTTTACCCTTGGTTTGAGAAACTTGGGCACCAAGTTTTATGATCTAAGGAGGGGATTGTTTCTCAATCCTCCTCCTTTAGATCTCTCCTTTTAATCCAAACCCTTCTTTTTTAGGTTATCTTGTTCAAGAGGTTAGCTACCTTTATAAATAGTAGCTTCTCCCCTCACTTGTATTTTTTATACTTGAATTTAATCCTAGAGACCATATTGGTTGTGAGGTTCTTACCTTTGAGTGTCCTACCTTCTACTTTGTGAGAGCTTCTAAGAGTTATCAAGGGACCCCTCCCTTGTGGCCTCTCCCCTTTGGCTTATCAAACCTAGTATTTGTGGCGCCTCACCCCATTCCTTTCCTCTCCATAAATCCATTTCCCTTCCAAGTGACCTTAGAAAAGATACTTTGGGCAAGTGATCATCAAAGATCACATCAAGTGGTATCTAGAGCCATTTTCTAAAGGTCACGTTCTTTCTCAAAAATAATTTACTTGTTCTTTTTTTGTTTATCTCTTTGCTCTCTTTATTTTAAAGTCCTTCATTTTTTGTCATATTTATTTTCTTTATTGTCTAATAGTATAGCTTTTTATTCTTGCTATTTTATGCGCTTTTGTTTCCTATCTATGCACCTATGTTCCATTTAATTTGATGCAATTTTATTTGTCCCTTTCTTTGCATCTTATTTCCGTGTTCAAGTTGCTTAGTTTTCCCTTGGTTTTTTATGCTAAAGTGTGCCTAAGAAGTTGTGATCATTAAACCCACATGGTTGAGGATTTTTCCACACCATTGTGGTGATCAACTTTGGCCACTTTGTTGCGCCTTTTGTTTTGAGTCTCTTGCTGAAATTTTTGCTCTATTTTTAGGTGTGTTATTTTTTCTTAATCTTTTGTTTGTCAAATACTAGTCATGTTAGTTTCCTATTTTGTCTCATTTAAATTCCTTAGGTTTTAGCCTCTCAAAATTTTTACAAAAAGCCTTCAAAAACATTTTGAATTGAGCTCCTAAGAGGTGAACCTCTTGTTGAGTCTCTTAAGTCTTTTATGCTTTTAGTTCAAGCATAGTAATCTCTTTGTTGTTCTTAAATATTTGTTCAATTCAATCTTTATATGCTTCTTGTATTATGTTGAATTATTAGTAGCTTTCCACTTGTTTTACCTTCACTATTGGTGCCTCTTTATGGAATTTTAGCTTGGGTGAATTGTATTAGTAATTTGAGCAATCAATTTACTTCAAAATCAACCCTAAATCATTCCTTAAGCACCATTAGTTTAGTGTTATTTGGAACTACTAAGTTGTTTTGCCTTTAGTTGCATGCATTGTTTGAAAATTATGTGACCTTACTTTGTGCTTATTCACTCAAGTGTTATTATCTCAAGCATCCTCATTAAAAATTCAATTCAACAAGCTATTAGGTGCAGCAAAATGATTAGAAAAAGTTTAAAAAAAATATATTAGAAAAAGTTCAAGTTAAAAAAAGAAAAAAAACATAAAGAACTTAAAAGAAAGACAATTTTGAAGTTGTGTACCTAATAGTATAAACATTTGATATGAGGACCCAATTGTGATTAAAAAAAAAATTATTCGAGTAAGCCTTTTAGCTTTTGGTCACTTAAATTTTATTAAGTGTGCAACTATTGGTTTCATTTTTTTTGTTTGAGTATTTTTTTCATCTCCACTCTTAGAGCTAATCTCAGAAAGTTATTTGTGTGCTACCTTTATTTGTGAGTCTTATGTTTTCTTGCTTGTCTCCTTTACTTCTTTGAGTTTGTCGTTGTTTAATCTATCCACTTGGATTTGTGAACCTTGTTTTGTTATTCACCTTTGTTTATTGTATTGCGTTGTATTCGACCTTGGTAAGGAAAACTTGGGAAAGGTGTCATACATAAAATTTTGGCAAGTCCAAACAAGAGGAAACAAAGGTAGAATTCTTGGGGTGGGTTGATGCAACTCAAAGGGGCTTGATCAAAAGAAGACAAACACCAAAAAGCTTGGAGTGAAGACTTTGTTTTATTTTTTTTATTCTTTGTATTCTGTATACTTAATTTTAGATTGGGAGTTTGAGTGCCCTTAAGGCCCTCCCTTGGTTTGTAATAATTTTGGTTAATTTTAGCTTAGTTTCTCGTTAATTAGGTGAAGAAGGAAGAAGTGATACATTTCCTTCAACACCTTAGGAGCACGATTAGAACCCTTTCTCTTTTACATTCTTGCACTTTTAACTTTTTGCAAAAAACTGTAGAGGCTAAGAGTTCCAAAGACTCATCAAGCCACCTTAAGTGAGAAAACAAAAAAGAGAGGAGTATTGCATGAAAAAAATGTTTTTGTCCTACCCTCTAGTTTTTAGAATCCAAGCACCATGACTTCCCACGCACATTCTAGTGCACATAGTTGTTCATAAAGTAAGAGTGTCAACCAAAGAAAACCTTCTAAGGGAGACACTCTTGAAAACCTTAACTTAGAATTTAGGGAATGGATGACTAAAGAACAAGAGAGGAGAGAAGAAAAAGAGAGAAAAAAAGAAATAAAAGAAAAACAAAAACAAAAAGAGAAGGAAAAGTTAAAAAAAGAGATGTTGGAAATGAGAAAAGAGAAAAAAGAGCGATAAGAGAGAAGGCAAAGAAAGAGAAGAGAGGATGAAGAGAGTAGAAGAAGGAAATAACTAGAAAGAAAAAGAGAAAAAGAGGAAGAAGAGAGAAGGAGAGGAGAAGAGAGTAAGAGGAGAGATGGGAAGGAGAGTGATAGAAAAAAGAAAGGAATTCTCATAAGATCTTCATCTAGGCATTTTAGCTTTAGTGAAGAATATTACTATGAAAATCAACATAAGTATCACTCTCATTCGTCATACCATCATCATTCTCCTTAAGAGAACATAAATCATGCTAGGGAGCCAAAGGTAGACCTACCCCATTTTCATGGTAAGGAAGATGTTGAGACTTACCTAGATTGGGAAGTCAAAGCGGAACAACTCTTCCGATGCTATGAAATAAGGGAAGAAAGGAAAGTACCTTTGGTCTCCCTTAGTTTTCAAGGTCCTGCTTTGCATTGGTGGGATGAGTTAGTCAAGGATAGGGCCCGTAAACAAATGTCTGACATTCGCTACTAGAATGATTTAAAAACTTGTTTGTGAAGAAGGCACATTGAGAGGGATCTTTTGGATAGACTCCAAAGGACTTAGGCAACATAACCTAAGTATTGAGGAGTATAGATAAAAGATGGAGCTTCTCATACTAAGGGTCAATATCATTGAGGAACCCAATGCCACCCTTACTAGGTTTTTGTGTTGATTAAGCTCTGACATTAGAGATAAGGTGGAGCTTCTTTCATACTCAAACCTTGATAAGTTGGTAGAATTTTGTGTAAGAGCTGAGAATCAACTCAAGAGAAAAAGCTTTAAAAAAAATTCTCCCTTTTACCCGAAAAGAGACCAACTTAAGGGGAACTCTTTCAAGGATTTTCCTAAAGAGGAACCCAAACACTTTTAAGATACAAAAGCACCTCATGTAGAGATAAAACCCCCTACTACTAAGCCTACTGAGAGACAAAGTAGTATCAAATGCTTCAAATGTCTTGGGAGAGACCACATTGCCTCTCAATGCCTCAACAAGAAAACCATGATCATGAGGGGACAAGACATTTGTAGTGAGAATAGTTCATCTTCCTCCTCTGGTGAGAGTGAAGAACAAAGGGGACATACATTTGAACAAGAGTGTGAGGAAGTTTTTCCTTATGAGGGGGACCTCCTTATAGTTCAAAGGCTTCTTGGAAGCCAACCTCTAGAGCTTGGCCAGTCACAAAGAAATAACATCTTCCATAGAAGATGTAAAGTAAATGACAAAATATGTTCTCTCCTTGTTGACAGTGGCTCCTATTGTAGCTCTAGGTTGGTTGAAAAGCTAGTCTTGACTACCATGCCCCATCCCAAACCTTACAAATTGCAATGGCTCAATGAGTAAGGGGAAATGGTAGTCAATGAACAAGTTATGGTTCCAATTTCCATAGGATCTTATAATGATGAGATTCTTTATGACATAGTTCCTATGGAGGCTAGTCATATCCTGTTGGGGAGACCATGTCAATTTGACAAGAAAGCCATTCACTATGGTCACTCTAACCAAATAATCCTCACCCATAATGAAAAGCGCTTCAAATTGTATCCTTTGTCACCTTCTCAAGTGGATGATGATCAATTTGCAATGAAAAAGAAAAGAGTTAAGGAAAAACAAAAACAAAAGAAACCACAACAAGCTTCACCCCTAAAGCTTGAAAGGGGTAAAGAGAGAGATTCGGAAGGTGATACCCCTTCCAAAGGGTATGATAGTAAAAGGAGCCTATTTGCTACTAAACATGCTTTAAAAGAAACTCTTTTGACTAACAAGCCCTTTTATCTCCTCTTTTGCAAAGAGGCATCAAATCTTTCGTCCATTCTGCATTCTTCTGCTGCTACCACAACCCATGCACATGAGCACCTCCCTCAAGGGGTTCAAGATATTTTAAAAGAATTTGATGATATATTCCTTAATGATGTTCCGAAAGGACTTCCTCCCATTACGGGTATAGAACAACAAATTGATTTGGTGTCTGGCGCAAGTCTACCTAATAGAACTGCCTATAGGACCAACCCCATGGAGACCCAAGAGATTGAGTCTCAAGTGAATGAGCTGTTGGAGAAGGGTTGGGTTCAAAAGAGCCTGAGCCCTTGTGCTATGCCAGCCTTGTTGGTGCCCAAGAAGAATGGCCAATGGAGGATGTCTGTTGATTGTTGTGCAATCAACAACATATCCATCAAATATAAACACCCAATCCCTCATCTTGATGACATGTTGGATGAATTGCATAGGGCAAAAATATTTTCAAAAATAGATCTTAGAAGTGGTTACCACCAAATAAGGATCAAAGAGGGTGATGAGTGGAAAACTATTTTTAAGACTAAATTTGGTCTTTATGAGTGGTTGGTTATGCCCTTTGGGCTAACCAATGCCCCAAGCACATTCATGCGCTTAAAGAATCATGTACTAAGGGATTGTCTTGGTAAATTTTGTGTAGTTTACTTTGATGACATTTTAGTTTACTCTAGGAACCGAGATGATCATTTAGGACATCTAAGGCATGTTTTTTCTCTTCTTAGAAGTAATCATCTTTTTGGTAACTTAGAAAAATGCACCTTTTGTGTAGATAATGTAGTTTTCCTAGGTTTTGAAGTTAGCACAAAAGGGATCCATGTTAACCCCGAAAAGATAAAAGCAATTCAAGAATGACCCACCTCAAAGAGTGTGACAGAGATCAAAATCTTTCATGGTCTCATTGGATTTATAGGCGCTTTGTGCCTAATTTCTCCACGCTCTTTGCACCAATAAATGATTTGGTGAAAAAGGAAGTTCCTTTCCTTTGGGGTGAGAGCAAGAGAAAGCCTTCCAGCTAATTAAGCATAAATTGACCCATGCACCAGTCTTGGCATTACCTGACTTTTCTAAAACATTTGAACTTAAATGTGATGCCTTTGGTGTAGGTGTGGGAGCTGTCTTGTTGCAAGGAGGGCACCCTATTGCATATTTCAGTGAAAAACTCAATGGTGTCCCCCTCAACTACCCATAAGGATTTTTATGCTCTAATTAGGGCCTTTCAAACTTGGGAGCATTACCTTGCTCCCAAGGAGTTTGTCATTCTCTGAGTCACTAAAATATTTGAAGGGTCAAGGTAAATTGAACAAAAGGCATGCAACGTGGATGAAATATCTTGAATCCTTCCCTTATGTAATCAAGTACAAGAAAGGAAAACAAAATGTGGTGGTTGATGCTCTTTCTAGGCGTCATGCCCTTTATTCATCCTTGAGTGCAAAAATCTTGGAATTTGATGACATTCGGGCTATGTATCCTTCTGACAAGGATTTCGGCCCCATCTTTGCTGCCTCTGCATCTGCATTCGCATTAAAGGCCCATGATGGGTACTTCATCAGTGAGGGGTATCTCTACAAAGAGAGTAAACTTTGTATAGCCCAAGGATTAATTAGGAACTTACTCACAAAAGAGAGCCATGAAGGTGGGCTCATGGGGCATTTTGGAATTTCAAAAACCTTCATGCTTTTACAAGAAAAATTCTTTTAGCCCCATATGCGTAGAGATGTCCATAGACATTGATCTAGATGTATAGATTGCTTGCAAGCAAAGTCTAAAGCAATGCCTCACGGACTATACACACCTTTACTTGCTCTTTCTGCACCTTGGGAGAATATTAGCATGGATTTCATCCTTGGGCTCCCAAGAACCCAACGAGGTGCAGACTCCGTATTTGTGGTGGTGGACCGATTTTCAAAAATGACCAATTTTATTCCCTACCACAAAGTGGATGATGCAAGCAACATTACAAGACTTTTTTTTAAAGAGGTTGTTTGATTGCATGGTATACCCTCTTCAATAGTGTCAGATAGGGATGTGAAGTTCCTTAGCCATTTTTGGAAAACTCTTTGGGCTAAGTTGGGAACTAGACTTCTTTTTTCCACTACCTGTCACCCTCAACCTGATGGGCAAATAGAAGTGGTGAATAGATCTTTATCCACTATGGTAAGGGCTCTGCTTAAAGGCAACCATAAGTCTTAGGATGAGTACCTTCCCCACATTGAATTTGCTTATAACTGGGTGTTCACAGAACCACCAAGCATTCTCTATTTAAGGTGGTCTATGGCTTTAATCCTCGTACTCCTCTAGATCTTTTACCTCTTCCTCTTTTTGTTGCTGTGCATAAAGAATGAGAGGCAAAAACCATTTTTGTAAAACAATTACATGAGAGGGTTAAAGCTAACATAGAGTGCAATCCTTGAGAGATGCTACTTTCGCCAATAGAGGGAGGAAAAAGGTCATCTTTGAAAAGGGCGACTAGGTATGGCTTCACTTGAGAAAGGATAGATTTCGTTCTCAAAGGAAGTACAAACTTAGCCCTAGAAGAGATGGACCTTTCCAAATCCTTGAGCGAATCGGTAATAATGCCTATGTTTTAAATCTGCCTGAGGATTATGGCGTAAGCACCAATTTTAATGTTTCTGACTTGTCTCCATTTGTAGGTGCTGAAAATGATGAAGACCACATCGATTTGAGGTGAAATCCTCTAAGGGGGAGGAGATGATGTGATCATGCCTAGCCAAGGACCTATCACTAGGGCTATGGCTAGAAGGATTGAAGAAGACCTAGCCCTTGCAGACAAAGGAAGACTTCACCTCCTGTAGAGAGTGAAGATATTAGGCTAAGGACTTTAGTTAATAAAATGTAATTTTCCTTTTTTTAATTTTGAGGAGCATTAGGAATTTAATTTGGCACACGTATTTAGTCCATTTTTATTTTAGGAGGTGTCTTAGGAATTTAGAGGGTGAATTTAGCTTTTTGGTTCTTTATAAAGGAAATAAGGGGTAGCCTTGATATCTACACCCATCTTTTCCTTCATAAACCCCTAAGCTAATAAGGAATCTTGCCCCTTGGTTTGAGAAACTTGGGCACCAAGTTTTATGATCTAAGGAGGGGATTGTTTCTCAATCCTCCTCCCTTAGATCTATCCTTTTAATCCCAGCCTTTCTTTTTTAGGTTATCTTGTTCAAGAGGTTAGCTACCTCTATAAATAGGAGCTCCTCCCCTCACTTGTATTTTTACACTTGAATTTAATCCTAGAGACCATATTGGTTGTGAGGTTCTTACCTTTGAGTGTCCCACCTTCTCCTTTGTGAGAGCTTCTAAGAGTTATCAAGGGACCCCTCCCTTGTGGCCTCTCCCCTTTGGCTTATCAAACCTAGTATTTGTGGTGCCTCACCCCATTCCTTTCCTCTCCATAAATCCATTTCCCTTCCAAGTGATCTTAGAAAGGATCATTTGGGCAAGTGATCATCGAAGATCACATCCGACAGTCATGTATAACCAACTAAGAATGTGTCATTGATGTAGTCTAGATACAAAAGGTGTGGATAGTAAAAAGGGGTAGCAAAGAGTAGTCATGCTTAAGACATATAACTATTGGGGTGACGCCTAGCATCTTAGAGGTAAGAATAATAGTCATGCTTTAAACATGCTTAGGAGGGGTGCACCTATAATGAGAGAGGTGAGTATATCACATGCTAATCTTCTATAAAAGTTAACCCATATATAGCAAACTTTAGCATGTGACTATAATACCTTTAGGAAAATAAAGGTGACCCAAATACAATAGTAAAAAAGGCAAAAGTTGACTTTAGAAGTCAACCTACTAAAAGTCAAAGTCGATAAAATTACAAGAAAGTCCTAAATCTAATTTATACAATGAAAGAAATCTCTTCTCCATGTATTCTTCGAGGGTCTTGGATCGGATTGCATCATCCCCTCTCCCTTAAAAAGATTTGCCCCCAAATCTAGAGCTTTTCTTCCATACCTGCAAAAAGATAGACAAAGTAATAGGCAGATGTTTCTTAGCAAAGAGGGATGAAGTAGGAACAAAGAGTTCCCTTTGTAGGTTGGGTTAGTAAAAGGTGGCACAATAAAATGTTTCAAGATGAAGGTCATTTTGGTGTTTTCTCTCCACTGAGCAGATCCCCAATCCACCCTTGATGTGCCAATCCTTGACCCAATAGGATTGAAATGGTGAGTGAGGTCTAAATTTGGTGCATTAAAGCACTCCTTCTAAAAGTCATGTTCAAGTTGGACTTGAGGTTGCGGGTCAATGTGCTCAAAAGGTTTAAGCACAACCTCAAATTCAACTTGTTCATTTGGTAAAGGTTGGAGGGAATTTCTCTTAGTCTTTATGTAAATAACCTTGGATCTTCTTTAGGTTTGGTCTTCCTACCAATATCCTTATCCTTAGTTGTATTCCTTTCTTTCTTAAACTTTATGTGTCTTTTATCCTCCAAAGCTTGAATAGGAGTAAGAGGATATAAGGTAAACTTTTTCCCTTTATGAGAGAGAGTGATTTTATTAGTGAGTCCATTGTGCAAGGTTTTCCTATCATGTTGTCATGGCTTCCCAACAACATGTGACTAGCTCTCATAAAGACTACATCACATAAAACTTGTCCTTATAGTGTCCTATGGAGAAGTTAATCTCCTCTTGCTTTCTTGTTACTACATTATTTTCATCATTAATCCCATGCAAAGAGTAAGGTGTAGGATAAGAAGTAATAATAAGAACTAGTTTTTCCCTAACCTTGTGCTACGACAATTGCAACACGACCCTTCATCCACAATGAGAAAACAAATTTTGCCTAAAACTTTACATCTTGTTTGAAAAAAATCTCTCTTTCTGTTTGGGTGTCTTTACAAGTATGACTTCCAAGAAGCTTTATCACTTTTGAGATCATCACATGAATAAGTACCATCTTCATTTGATGTTCCCCCTAAAGCCATTTTTCTTTTGGCATAATTCAAAGCAATGTGACCTTTACCCAAACATTTAAAACACTTAAGGTTCCTCGAATGATTGCTATAACTAGTATTAGGGATATCACTCTTGCTCAAGGGTTTTCTCTCAATGCACTTTCTTTTGGATGACTCTTTTTTGAGTTTATTCCTAAGGGTTTTTCGTTTTCCTAGGATGTCTCTTAGGTTCTTCGTTTCCACTAGAAGAGACATGAAGGTAATGGATTATGCTAGGCTCTTCTAAGCCCCTATAAAGTTTGTCAATGCTACTATAGAAACTTTTATAGGCATCTCTTTCTTGTTGTTTCTTCTCTTCTTTCCTTCTTTCTAACTCTATTTTCTCTTCTTTCTTTCCTCTCTTTTCTTTCCAATTCTTTTTCTCTTCTCTTTTCCTCTCTTTTCTCTTTCTCTTCTCTCTTGTCTCTCTTTTTCTTTTTTCTCTCTTTCTTCTCTTTCTCTTCTATCCTTTTCTTCTCTTTTTTTTTCTCTTGTTCTCTTCTTTCTTGTCTCTCTTTTTCTATTTGCTCCATTTCTTCTATTTCTTTTCTATCTCTTTCTCTTTTCTCTTGTTCTTTTCTATGTTGTCATATTCTTTACCCTTCTTCTCTTTCTCTTTTATATTCATATTTTTTTTTTGTCTTTTCCCCTCTCTTTCTTTTCTCTTTTTTTTCATACTCATCATTTTCTCTTTTTAACCTTTTCTTATATTCCTCCCAATCTTTTTATCTTTTATCTTCCCTATTTTTATTAACACTCCTAACACTCTTATATGTGTAAAGACATTTGAAAGTGTAAGGCTAAGGAACTAAGTTGGAAAAAAAAACATTCCTCTCTTTTTTAATTTTCTTCCTAAAGTGTTAAAAGTCTTTGGAACTCTAACACCCAGGTACAAACGTGAAAAAAAATAAATGGAAAACTAAAGCAAGATTAAGGACTAAACGTGCTCTTAAAGTATGAGTTAAGAGTATCAACTCCTCACTCACACTTATCAAGAAACTACAATTATTACACATAAAAGAGATGACCCTTGGGGGATCCAACACCTCTAATTAAAATGGCCTAAAAAATACACCAAATTAAAAAAATGCAAAAAGTAAAAGAAGTGGTGATTGAAGTTTGCCTCCTCTCCATGTGTTTTTCTCATAAGGGTATGCTTCTCCTTTTGGTAAGTCCCTCCAAGAGTAGGTTCTTAAATTAAAGCCTTTGATCATGACCCAAAATGCTATCAAGTGGAAAGTTACCAAACTTTTCCTACACACATAGAAGTGGCGCATAAGGGCAAGGAAAAAATAGAAGAAGATACAACAACAAAACAATTAAAATAAAATCACCCACCATCAACAATTAAAATTTTCACAATTTTAGTGAACCTGTTTTTTCGCCTTTCTCCTTTCCAGTAAACCATTTTTTTCTCCCAATCCTCTCTACAGCCAAAAAATAAGATCATTAACCATTAACAATTAAAATTTTCACAATTTCAAAATTACAATCTTCAACAACAATAACAATCATAGTACTATAATCTCAAATCATTTCACCAATAAATAAAAAAAGGAGCCTTTTCTAGAAAATAGAAGGTAATGGGAAGAAAAAGAAAGAGGTTTGTAGTTGAGTAGAAGTAGCATAATGATGGATGAAGAAGAAGACCAATAGAAGCTTCCAGATGTGGTGAAGGAACTTGTCCACCTTCTACTATCCTAAAACCTTCCCTGAACCCTAACTTCCATGAATTCCACAACTCCCTTTGCATCCTTTCCAACTGTCTCACCCCCTTCATTGCCCCTTACACTGTTGCCATCGCCGACTCCGTCAAGTGGTGCCTCACCACTCACGATCGCTCTGTCGAAGCTCTCTCTTTCGTCAACCTCTTCTCCAAATTAGCCTCCAAAGCCCAAAGTGTTAATAACAAATAGGTTGTCGTCTACCTCTTCAAAATCATCTTTGAAGATCGCCACATCGCCGTTTCTGCCACCTCAACTCTCTTGCCTAATCTCATTTTCTTTGAACCCACCTCCAATAAAGCCTAGAGCAACGACGTCCTGTTTCTCTCTAAGGATTCAGAGAACCTCCGTGATATTGCGTTTCGCGAGTTGGTTGATTTGGTCAAGGAAGAAACTGAGGTGTTCGTCATGCTTCTCTATCTTTTCTCCCATTTTTTTCTACTTATGTTGTTGTTAATTTCGAAAAATCAAGTTATTCTTTTTGTGTTGATGAAATTCCTATTTTAAGATCTATACCTTAAATGTCTTTCTTTATTAAAATAAAGAACAATTTATGTACATGTGTTGAGTTTTACTTTACTGTTAGCTAGGGTTTTCTTTTTGGAATTGATTTTGTTGGTTTGGTGGGTGGTTAAGTTTTGATGCAAAGTTTGAAACTTTACTGTGTATTTGACTAGAAAAACACATTTAAGTTAATGGGTGGTTAATTTAATGAAAATGTATTTTGTTACTTTTTTTAATGTATATTGCTGTTGTGAAATGGAAAAAAAAATCATGGAATCGGTATATTTATTTTTAATTAGAAAAATCAGGGTTTTTAATGAAAAATTAATTTAATTAAAATATATTTTGTTACTTTTTTAATGTATATTGTTGCTGTGGAATGGAAAAAAAATCATGGAATTAGTATATTTGTTTTTAATTAGAAAAAATTATGGTTTTTAATGAAAAATTAATTTAATTAAAATGTATTCTGTTGTTTTTTTATGTGTATTGTTGTGGAATGGAAAAAATCGTGGAATCAGTATGATTGTTTTAATTAGAAAAAATCATGGCTTTTTATGAAAAATTAATTTAATTAGAATATATTTTGTTACTTTTTTAATTAGAGATATTATTTTTAATTTTAATTTTATTATTTTTAGCAGCTAAAAACTGCTACAAAGAAATACTCATAAAATTGCCACAAAATAATTCACTCGACTTGCATTTTCATCCCTACGTGGAACTAACTTGTATGGGCAGCTAAAGTACAAAGACCTGTCAGCGTGACATTTAAAGACTGATTGAGCTAACCTTAGACGGTGTTATGGACATAAGGACTTTGCTTTATACATTTTTAAACATTAGGGACCTAGATGCATGAAAAAATTTTTTAAAGACCTAGTTGCAAACACCTCAAGCATTCAAGGACCTGTTTGGTATTTCACATGATATATGTGTTAAAAATAGTGTTATCGACGCTCTTAATTATAAAATGATGTTAAGAACTAACCTAAATTTGATTGATATTATATAGAGGTGTCAAAATGGGTATGACCTATTGGGCCAACCCGTGAACCTACAAAATGGGTCAAACTAAACTATAAAAAAGGAGGCTAAAATAGAAGAGAGTCTTTTTGGTCCAATCTATTTGGCCCGATTATGTATATGGACTTGGGCAGGTCTGGCCCGGTAGGTCACGGACCTACCTGAATACAAATATAAGTACATAAATTTTAAAAATACATATTAATAATATATATAATATATTGTTAAAATTTTATTAAATAAAAAATATACACATAAAAGTATGTTTGATGTGAAGTCAATTTATACATATTATTAATATATATATATATATATATATAATTAAATATAAAAGTACATGTAATGTTTATTTAATAATATATTTTCAATAAATAAAAATTCGGTTGTTCTAAAATGTATATTAAATTAAAATATACATATAAATATATTTTTATGTTATTTTAGACTTATTTATGATATGTTTTGATTGATTTAATGTGTTGTTTTGAATTGGTTTGAGCTTGTATTATAAAATAAGTTTCATTTTTTATAAAAATTTGAATTTTGATTATTTTTTAAAAAGACCCGTTTTGGCCTGATAGGCCAATATAGGGCCAGACTAAATTTAAAAATATGTAGCATGAATAAAATATGGACCGCTCAGTCTGACCTATTTTGTTTGAAAAGCTCAACGGGTTAAACCGGGTCTAACCGACCTGTCCACGTTGTTAGCTCTAATATTATATCTATTTGATCTTAAAAGAATGATTCCAACTACATCTCATATTCAGGCTTCACTTTTAGTTTAAATTTGTGTAAGTGTAAAATTAGATTTGTTTTAAATGTTAATTTTTTAAATTATTTGATTTTAGTTATATGAATTTGTTTTTAAAAGTTATAAATTAGTAGACATAATTAACTGTGGCACTGATGATTTAAGACCGCTCAAGAAAAAGAACATCTAATATTTAAAAAAAAGAAAGAAAAAGAACTAACTAGAGTCAGCTTCCTTATGTGATTTTTCGAAGAGAAATTTCATCACGATCTTATTTCGATTATTACACTTGCTTCCCAATATGACTCTAGTGAATTGAGAATGTATATAACTTGTAGTTTTTTATATTTAAATTCAATTCTTGTGAATTAAAAAATGAATTACAAAAATGCACAAAATAAATAGGCAAAAAGATATTAAAATGAATGGGAAAGTTATAAAAATGGATGAAAAAAATTGTGCAACACAAGAAAAAACACCTAGGGGAAAAACATCCCAATGAGTAGGAAATAAAAGTAAATGAATGGCACAAAAATTGCCAAAAAATAAATAAATGAATGAATTAGTTATAACGGGAAATGTATGAAAAGAATGGTGGAAAAATTAAAATTAATGAAAAGTTTACAAAAATAGGTAAAAAAAAAGGTGAAGAAAATTCATAACATATTTAAATAAATATAAATATATAGATACATATTATAGTGTGTTTTATCATGAAGAAAAAACAAGACTGAAACGGGAACTTCTATTCTTGTTAGGAAACTAGATTAACTAACAATCTGAAAATAATTAACCATTATCCGACTAACAACTACTAATATAGAGATTACAGAATGAATGGAGAACACGCACAAGTGACGCGGCTGATACGAAGGAAACAACTATACAAATTTTTAAAATTTAGCGTACCGGGCAAAAAAAAAATCAGAGCACACTATTAACTTATAATAACTTAATAAGCGACTTAAATTCTCTAAAACCATAAATAGATTTCACACACGACATTACAATTACAGTCT
This sequence comes from Psophocarpus tetragonolobus, assembly GCA_037954015.1. NCBI lineage: Eukaryota > Viridiplantae > Streptophyta > Magnoliopsida > Fabales > Fabaceae > Psophocarpus > Psophocarpus tetragonolobus. Next base: position 6,320,635 of record CM075688.1, read on the forward strand.
ATAAATGATAAAAGTAAACCACTAGAGAAAGATAAAAGGAAATGGACGGCATCACAATTTCATAAAGACATAGGCAAGCAGTATTTTGTCGTAGGCCACTAAGTATAATAAAGTTACAAGGAAATGGATGGTTATATAATTAGTCTAATTGTAGTTACAGAGTATGAAATGAGGCATGATACTACAAAAGCTAGTTCAAACTGTACACAGCTTCCTGCTCGCTACAGAGGGAGGACAAGGAGCAAAATAATACGGATTGGAGGGGCAGCAACATACGTTGGTCATAGTCACTGCCTACTATTAATTTCTGATTCTCAATCATAATATGGAGCAAGCCTTCTGTGCCTTCCTCTTCTTTTTCTTTTGCTTTGGTGGTTGGAGAACCACTTTTATTGCAGCATCGAAGACAGCTTTCACATTCTGTCATCCCAAGAGTACATGACAACTGTGATATAAGATACGAAAAAAATTGCCACATAAATTTTAAGCAAAAGATAGCAAGTACACCTGTTGTGTTTTTGAACTACACTCAATATAGGCCGGAGCACCAATCAGCTTTCTCAATTCTTCTCCCTTCAACCAAAAGTGAAAATAAACATCAATTATGGATAAATGTAATTTCTGAATTAGAACTCATACACCCCTCCCCGCCTCCTCTACCAAAAGAAAGGAGTGGGGATAAGACATTGCGTGGTATAATGGTTTTCGTACCTGTGCTGTAGTAATTGGCACTGCACCGGGATGGTCCATAAAAAATTGTTTATCATCACGAAGATCTGCAGATCAATCATGCATTTTCAGTTGTCAAATAATTCCAATTTTGGATACGAATTGGATAGAAAGTGTTACAGGCAGCATTCACCACAGACAGGAATTAATTGTTAATTAATATCCTAGTAAGAAAAACAATTGCCACTTTTTGTCATGTTCCAACAAAAAACAACCTAGACAGGAATTTTACAAACTCTGTTCCGCATATATTTTCTTCACAGAACAAATTAAATTAGAATTTCCAAAAATCCATTACACAGATTTTATTCCAATTTATATTTGTTTCATATCTGTATAAGCATTGAGAAAATATTATTTTCGTTGAGATTTTAACCCAATTTAAGTGAGTAGTATACACCAAGGCATTGATAGTACTAAATCAGTCAAACATAACCAAAGAATAAGATCATTAACTCCAACACACCGGTAAAACTCATTTCATAAAGTTGGTTGGTTTGTGAATAAAGAAATCAAGAAAATGTCCTAAAAAATGCCATAAATTAGAATATACTTGATATGATAAGGTAAATGGCACATAACCTGATGTGTGCTTCGAAGCTAAGAAAAGAAAACTCTTGGGGCTTGTAAATAACCAAAGCTAAGCAGGAAGCTCTAACTTGAATCATGTGAGTTATTATCATATGCCAATCCAATCAATGATGGGTAGGGATAAACACATACCTAATTTTGTTCCAACTAGAATTATTGGAATACCAGGGGCGTAATGCCTTAGTTCAGGGATCCACTGAAAGAATAAATCAAAAGAGCAATAACTCCATCAGTTATATCATACTAAGTAAAGAAATTGATCCTAACTGAATTCTTCACAAAAAGAAATAAACCTTCTTTGCGATATTTTCATAGCTAGCCTTGCTTATGAGAGAAAAGGCAAGTATGAAGACATCAGCTCCTCGATAGCTCAAGGGTCTTAGTCTATTATAATCCTCCTGACCTGTTAATGAAACAAGAAGTTAACAAGCTAGAAACAAACAATAGGCATAACACGGCACCCAAAACTATAATTAAATTGGTTGCCAAGTTACCAGCCGTATCCCACAATCCCAGATTTACGGTGCTTCCATCCACCACCACATTAGCACTGAAATTGTCAAAAACGGTGGGCACATAGTCCTGTTATTGACAAACAAACATAAACTCAGAAGGGTGAAACCGTGAAACTATAATTTATCAAGGAACAAAAAACCAGTTGGAAATGTGACTAAAAACAGTGTATCCCAGCAGCCAATAAGCTAAAATGAACTTATCATAGTTTTTAGAGAAGTTAAATGTCAGAACTTCCATAAAAGTTAAAGTACTTAGTTGATTTTAAGTTACGGGAGAAACTAAACAGGGTGAGGCTAACGATATTAGACAACCACTATTTTCATTAATCAAAATTTTAGAAGGGCAACTTTACACTCTACAATTTGCAAAACCTTCGAATAACGAAACTGCTCCGAATCAAATTACAAGCAATTTCTCAAACTCAGCAGAAGAAATAAGCGCTAAAAAGAAAAGAACAAATAATGTGAATGGTGGTGAAGCACTAGTTCCATTAATGGAGTTTGTGTGGTTAGAATTAAAATTGAGAAGAGAAAGGGAAAAGAAAGAAACCGTGGGAAAAGTGTTGCTGGTGTAGGAAATTAACAAGCAGGTTTTGCCGACGGCACCATCCCCGACCGTGACGCACTTAATGAACCTGGACGCACTCATTTTGAGATCAAAGATGTATCCAGATATTGATAACAATGCCTTGAAACACCCAAACCAAGTTCAGTGCAGCATAAACCCTAATCGGTGGGGACAAAAAGGGGGAAAACAAATTAAATTTAATTGAACTTTGCCGGATGAAATTCAAATGAAAGAGAAATGCAAAAGAAAAGGTTTCAAACACGGACTACCGTTTACTGCCACTGACCCACAGCACACCACACAGGACCATTTGCCTGCTATTTCAAATTCTTCTCATTTATATTAATATTATATCCTCATTCCTATCTTCAAACTAATTATTATTTGGTCCGCTTCCAACCAATGTAATGTTTTTTTTTGTTTTTTTTTACCAAACCAATGTAATAAGTTAGTACTTATTATTATTATTCTTTCTATAAATTGAAAATGGTGAGTTTTCGTATAAATATACTAATGGTACTAATGGTGTTTAAAGAAAGTTAATATGTAGTAAAATAGAATATGTGAAGATGTATGTGAGAGAAGTCATAAAATATTTAGAATGGTAAAACATTCACAAAATGTGGATACCAAAATGTCTTATTCTCATTTTATATATATACATATACATATATATATATATATATATATATATATATATATATATATTATAGATCATAGATTATTGATAGTAAAACAATTATGAATATTAGATACAAAGGTTTTAAAGTAAATTTATTATTAAAGTTATAAGATTAGTTTACTGGAAAAGTTAATGTCTAGAGAGCTAGAGATTACGGGTTCAAATTCCCTTTTGACAAAATAGTTTCTTTTTTCATTTTCAAATAGGTATAAGAATATGATATCTATTAATAAAACTGCAAATGAAAAGGGGTATTACTTTATATATAGTATAGATAATTTATATATATATATATATATATATATATATTATAGATTTTGGGTTCAAATCCTCCCTTTGACAAATGAGTTTATTTTTTAATTTTTTAATAGGTATAAGGGTAGAATAGGTATTAATAAAAGTGCAAATGAAAAAGGGGTATTGCCTTTATATATAGTATAGATAATATATATATATATATATATATATATATTATAAATCATAGATTATTGATAGTAGAACAATTATGGATGTTGGATATAAAAGTTTTAAAGTAATTTTATTATTAAGGTTATAAGATTAGTCTACTGACAAAGTTGATGTTTAGGGAGCCAAAAGTTATGAGTTCAAATCTCTCCTTTGAGAAAATAATTTTTTTTTATTTTCAAATAGGTATAAGGGTAGAATAGGTATTAATAATAGGTATTGCCTGTATATATAGTATAGATATCACAGCCATAATAGGTATTCAACCTTTTTTAATGCTTGGAGTTACTTCTTATGACAAAAAATATCTAAGAAGGGGATTAAATATATTTTTATCTGTTCGGTACATCTTCGAATTCTATAAAAAGGAAAAGGACAACAAAAGGAAACAATATTTTACTCATCTTCCTATTTTAAGACAATTTCAATTTTGTTGATCAAATATTCCTATAAATAAGGGGTGGAAAATAAGAGAAGAGACATGCGTTGAGATAGGGAAATATGAGGGTGTTGTATTTTCATAACCATTTAAAGGAATAGAGAGGTCATGACCATTCACAAGGTTAGAGGGTAGGGTAGTGATGCCCCTCTACAGGATGGGACCATTATACTTACGAAACATGGAGACATGGACCACCAGGTGCATCCTTGACTATGATGGAAGACGTAACTTATATGCTACTTCACCAATGCGATGTTGAATCGGGAAGGGTCCAAAATAACGTTTGGAGAGTTTCGAATAGTGGTTGCTGGCGAGGGTCTTCTAATGATACGACTTCAAGTGTAACTAGACCAATTCTCTCATAGTGTAAGTAATATCGACCCTATGCTTGTTAGCCTAAGTGACCATGCTTTGGCGGAAGCATTTAAGATTCTTTTTTAAAGCCTGAAGAATCTAACTTCGATCTTGCAAGGAAAGGTCAATAGAGGGGAGCGTAGCGGAGCCTCCAACATAGTCGCAGACAGTGGAAGGGTGGCGACCATATAAAGCTTCGAAGGGAGTCATGCTAATGGCAGAGTGGCATGTGGATTGTACCAATACTCAGTGAGGTGCAATAGACAAAACCAACCTCACTACAAAAACAACGTAGGTAAACTTCGAGACACTTATTCCTATTTTTTATTTGTCCGTCGGTTTCTGGGTGATAGGCAATATTGTACTGCAGTTTAGTGCCTTGTAAGCGGAATAACTCTTTCCAAAAAGCACTTAGGAACAATGGGTCCCTGTCTGAAGTGATGGACTTTGGAGTGTCATGAAGACGCCCGATTTCAATAGTGAAGTAATCAATAAGGGATTGAGTTGAGAAATGTGTTGGGAGCACAACAAAGCGAACAGACTTCCTGTGTTTATCACACACAACCCATATAACCGAGTGACCAAAAGATGAAGGTAAATGTGTAATAAAGTCCATGGTAATTTCTTGCTAAACTTTCATAGGTATTTCTAAGGGCTGGAGTAACCCTTTCTTTTTGGTGGGCAAAGTCATATTTTGTTGGCAAATGGTGTAGTTTCAGACAAAGTTGTAGGCCTCTTTGTACAGTCCCAGCTAGAAAAATGAAGAAGCGAGCTTGGCTAAAGTTGATTTGAGGCTGAAATGTCTTGCTAACGGGGTGCCATGAAATTCTTCAAGTAAATGTTGGTGAAATCCATGGTCTGGAGGAATGAAGATGCGACCTTTCACAAAGAGTAACCCATCTTGAAGCATTGACTGACTAGCAGACTCCTGAGAGGATGTGTAAGAATGAGCCCAACTAGTTCCTTCTAGAGATGCAAAATAAAGGTGCAACTTCTCAATAATGGCAAGGACAACCAAAGATGTGAAAGACATGAGAATGGCATCCTCAGGTTATCGGCGGGAAAGAGCATCTACAACAGTATTCAACTTTCTAAGTTTGTACACAATCTTGAAATTATACCCTTGAAGTTTGTAAGTCTATTTTTGTTGTTCTAGTATTTGAATCGCTTAGGGCAAATTTTTGAGACTCTGTTGATTAGTATATATGGTAAAGGGGCAGTCGATGAGATATTGATGCCATTTCTTAATTGCTTTTGTGACAGCAAATAGCTCCTAGACGTAGGCAGAGGAAGCATGTAGATGCGACCCCATATGCTTACTGAAAAAGGCAAGAGGGTGGCCTTCCTGAGTCAAGACAACTCCAACAGCAAAGGTAGAGGCGTCTGTCTCCAAGCATAAAGGAAAAATATGAAAGTTGAAGAGTAAGGGCTATAGTAATTTTTTCTTTTAAAACTTGAAAAGTTGTATTAGCCTCTGTATTCCATGTAAAGATAGTAGATCTCAGAAGATCAGTGAAAGGAGTGGTATGAGTTGCATATTGTTTAATGAACTTATGATAGAAATCGATGAGGCCAAGGAAACCTCTGAGAGCCATGAGTGAATGTGGTTGGGGTCAATTTATTACTACTTGAATTTTGGTAGGATCAGGAGCAATTGTGACATAACCAATAATATGTCCCAAATAGGGAACAAATTTAACACCAAACAGGCATTTAGACAACTTGGCAAAAAATAGGTTAAATTGAAGTAACTCTAAAATAATGCACAAGTGTACTAAATAGGAAGATAAGGAATCACGATAAATTAATATATCATAAAAGAAAACAAGCACAAACTAGCGTAGATAAGGCTTTAATAGGTCATTCATAGCAGACTGAAAAGTGGAAGAAGTATTGGTAAGCCCGAAAGACATGACCAAGAACTTGTAGTGGCCATCACAAGTTTTGAAGGCAGTCTTGTGTGTGTCTGTAGGGTGAACTCGAATTTGATGGTAACCTGACCTTAAATCCAACTTAAAAAAAATGGTAGTTGACCCTTACTCATCTAGTAATTCATCCACGGTAGGGATTGGGAACTTGTCCTTGATAGTAACAGAATTTAGTGCTCGATAATCAACACAGAAACACCAGGTGCCAGTTTTTTAACCAATAACATTGGGGATAAGAAAAGGCGTGTATTGGGTGCAATGATTCCATCTTGTAACATTTCGTAAATGATAGTAGACATGGCCTCTTTTTGGGAATGCGGCTAGCGGTAGGGTTAAACATTCACTGATTGGGTGCTTGGAATGAGAGGTATGTGGTGGTCATGGGATTAGGACGAAGGTATGCCTTTAGGTTTGGTAAAAAGTGATTGGGAAGAAAGTAGTAAGGTTTGAATGGTTGGGTCAAGTTGTTGGAAATCAGGGTATTCTTGGATAGGGGAAGAGTTTTGGGGTTTTAGTTATTCATGGGTACAATGTGGAGTAGAAAGTAACAGGCAATTGAGTTAATGTGAATGGAGTGGTTGACTTGCTGAAAAGTGGAGGGGGATGGAAGCACAAATTTGTTGCCTACAAGAGTGATCCATTTATTTAAGTGTTGAAAAAAGAAGAAAGGAATGGCAAACTCAGCAGATATTGGGCCTAAAGTGGAAAGTCATTCCAAACCCAAAACAATATCAGCACCCTCAATATGGAAGAGGTAAGCTAGAACAGTAAATTCGTGTTTCTGTGAATTCAAGGGAACATTTGGGCAGAACCCTTCACAAGTCAGTTTGTCACCATTACCCACCACGATGGAGAAGTTTGGGGTAGGTTGTGTGACAACCTTAAGGTGGGCTACAATTTTTGGTTGAAGTATGTTATGTGTGTTGTTAGTGTCACGAAACACCATCACTTGAAACCCTTCTATGTGACCCATAAATTTAAGGGATTTGGGAGAGGGATGACTGGATAAAGCTTGAGAAGACATTTGAAAATGGATTGGGTCAGGAGGTTGTAAAACAGAATTATCAAGCAAGTTGTCTTTAGCCTCAAAGTCGTCCTCGAGTAATAGCAAAAACTTCCATGTCGTACATTTGTGTCTAGTGATGAATTTTTCATCACAGTAGTAGCAAAGGCCTTGTGCCCTACGAGCTTGTATTTAAGTAGAGGAAATGTGTTTTATGGGCAAGGGAGGGGTGGTTAGAGGTCAGGTGGTAGTGGGTGATATGGATAAGTGGTTCTAGTTGGATGAACTCTGGCATAATGGATTTTTTCTTCCACTAATTTAGCCATGTCAATGGCCTCATGAGCAGAGAGAGGGTTTAATAGAGTTAGTTCATGTCAAATATCCAATTACAAACCTGAAATAAAACAGTTAAGCATCACATAAGGTCCTAAGCGAATAACTCTGTTAAATAGTTTTTCAAAAGTTGTTTGATAGTCAACCACAGTACCAGTTTGACGTAATTTAAAAAGCTCAACCTGGTGATTAATGAAAGAAGAAGGGACGAACCGTAGTTCCAAAGAACGTATGAAGGTGCCCCAATCAGTGATTTTTACTAGTTTTGAGACAACCACTTGAACCAGCTGAGTGTGTCTCTGCGCATATAATAAAAGGCCATGGAAATACGTTGAGATGGAGGTATCTGATAATACTGAAAAAATTGCCTGAAACAACTAATCCATTGGTTCGCTTCCATCAAAAGGGTTAAGTTGCAATTTGGGGGGTTAGATAAGGTTAGTATGTAGGTGGGGGGGAGGGGGGAGGGATAGAGGTGAGAGGTGAGAGGTGAGGTGGCGTTGTTGAGTGGGATAAAATGGGGGTTTACAATCGAGGATGACACGTGTGAAAAATGTGGAGGGAATGGTGCGATTACATAGTCAGGTCGCAAGTTAAAATATGCAGCTGGTAAGGAGGTAGAGATAAAGGGTGGGATAAGGGGTAAGTAGGTATTAAGTTGTTCCTATAAGGAGGAAATAATGGATTGAAGGTTTTCTTGTCTAGCCTCCATGTCTTGTTAAAATTGAATTTGACGTTCTTCTTGTTGGATGCGGTGATCATCCAACTGAGATTGGAGGGTGTTTAGTTTCTTGGTGAGAGCCATGATGACCTTCGAGAAGTCCTTATTGTCATTGCAAGATAGGGGCATGAGGATCAAGAATGCAAGCACCAATGTAAGATTGGGAATGAATTGCTCAGTCTAAGAGTTCTAAGCTACCATTAATGTTAAGATTGGAACCTCTCATTGCCAATTACAAGGAACAAGTCTCCCTTTAAAACATATAGCTAGAACCCTAAGCACCATGGACCAGATCCACACAAAAAATAACAAGATAATATAATGAAGCAACAAACAGAAATAACAAAAGAGCAAAACTAATTGGGTCTTTTGTATGTCATCCTTTAGCCCGGCATAAGGATTTGTGGGCCTTGAGCTCTTCTTTCTAACAATGTATGCTAAAACCCAATTAGTGAATATCCTTTTCCAAAACTCTAATAAGTGACTTGCTTCTAAAAATAGGATTATATATAAGCATATAACCACAGGATTAAAGAAAAAATCTTGTTTTATTGTAGTTGGTTGTAAGTAATATAGAAAGAGAAGTTCCTATGACACCAAGAAAACTATTTCATCTTTTTTCATGAGGTAATTAAGCCCGAAAGTGTAGAGGTTTTACATATTCTTTGCAAAGCAATCGTGGAATATCAGTTTTCTGGATTTTGTAAATTTGCCCTTCTGAATATTAGTTTAAGAAAAAATATTTAACTTTTTTTTAGGTTTATTATTTATTATGTATGTAAACGTTCATTTGACTTTTGGGAGTAATAATTTTCTAACTAAATATAAATTAAATTAAAATTAAAATGGTAGTTTACGTTAAACATTCTTCAAGGTTAAAGATTTCAAGTAACTCATGATTTTTAGGTGAGTCTTTGAGCTAAGAAAATAAATCCACTTTCATATTACTTAGTTTGAAACTGAATTATTGACAATTAAAGTTCATCCGTTATTTTAAGAGAGGGATGCCAAAATTAGAATCTCTAACTAAATTTTATAAATTAATTAAAATTTTATTTATTTATTGACAAACTTAATTAAAATTATTAAAAACCATTACATAAGACATAAAGCCCACAAAGTTGTGTTATTTTTAATAAATTTCAGCTAATAAAAATATATATTTAAAATAATGTGTAACTAGCATTTCTTTGAATACATAGTCAGGAAATTTTAATGGTTAGGAACTTGGGATCCGTGCAATTTAAAATACAACTGCAGGTGATCCGGATAGTGTATGTAGAGATACAAGAACACGTAAAGCTGTATAAATATTGAAATGGAACATCCCATGGTCCAAAATGGAAATTTATGCTTCACTCATAAACAACATCCGTAAGGGTTAAAACTTAAAATGTGCGACAACCAGCCAAAACCATTGAAGAAATTCATAGATGACAACACAAAGGCCATATGAATATAACCAATTCACAAAAGCAAGCAGTATTCTCGTAGGCTACTACTACTAATAATAATAATAATAGAAGGAAATAGGTCGGCACTGAGCTAAGTGACTGAGCTAGTAGTAATTACAGAGTATGAAATGAGACAGGACAGTAATCATGTGATTATAAGGCCTAAGATGTCAGTCCAAACTATACACAGCTTCCTGCTCTCGCTACAGAGTATAGGGCACAAACCAAACCAAACCAATGGAGATGCAGCATTAAAGGCTGGCCAGAGAGTCAATACCTCCTATTAATTTCTGATTCTTAATCACAATGTTAAGCAAACCTTGTGATTCTTAATCACAATATTGAGCAAGCTTTCTGTGCCTTTCTCTTCTTTTTTTGCTTTGGTGGTTGAAGAACCACTTTGATGGCAGCGTCAAAGACAGCTTTCACATTCTGTTATTACAAGGGTACATGAAAACTTGTCATATAAACAACAGGAAAAAAATAATTGCGTAAGTGTTAAGTGAGAGATCCCCACCTGCTGTGTTTTTGAACTACACTCTATGTAGGCAGGAGCACCAATCAGCTTTCTTAATTCTTCTCCCTTCAAACCAAGTGAAAACAAATATCAATGATTAGATCAATGTAATTTCTGAATTCTCCCTCTAGCAAAGGAAAGGAATGGAACTATGAAGATTACTGGTATTCCGTACCTGTGCTGTAGTAATTGGTACTGCACCAGGGTGGTCCATAAAAAATTGCTTATCTTCCCTAAGATCTGCAGAGCAAATTAAGCATTTACAGTCGTTAAATCATTCAACTTTGGTGGCGAGGAATTACTGAAAACTGTTTCTAATCAGAAATAAATTTGATAGTGAACTAATATCCGGGTAAGGAAAAGAAATTGCTACTTTTTACCATGCACCATCTGTAAACAACCTAGATATAAGTCGTATGAACTATGCCCAGAATCTACTTTGTTCCCCACAAAAACAAATCAAACTGGAATATCCTCAACTCCAAACATTGATGCTAAGCAAAATAATTATTTCTGTTTCAGCAATAAGCATTGAGAAATGATACCGTCTAATTCTTGGTAGAGATTTTAAACCAATTTCCGTGAAATGCATCAGCATAAAGAAAAACTATTTAAGAAAATGAGAACAGCAATGTCTCTAAGACACTAAAGTTTCAACCATTTGATACTCTAGGTTGGAATGTGCATGAAAGAATTTACGAAGCATATGACCCGAAGAAAAACAAATTCCAAGAATAGAACAAACTTTAGTAGGATAAGGCAATCAAGAGATATGCACAACTGAACTTTGAAGTCAAGAAAAATCCTTTTCACTATCAAAGCTAAGCAGGTAGCTCTAACAGCATCATCTGAAATTGGTTAACCCATGACAAAATGCAAATCCATTCAACGAAGAAGGGGAGGAGTAAAGACTGACCTAACTTGGTTCCAACGAGAATTATTGGAACACCAGGGGCGTAATGCCTAAGTTCGGGGATCCACTGAAAAGAACAATAACTTGATGAGTCATAGCATACTAAGTGCAGAAATTAGTTTAAATGATCACCATCCGAATTGAGTTCTTGATGAGAAAGAAATAAACCTTCTTTGCAATATTTTCATAGCTGGCCTTGCTTATGAGAGAAAAGGCAAGTATAAAGACATCAGCTCCGCGATAGCTCAAGGGTCTTAGCCTATTATAATCCTCCTGACCTGTCAACCAGACAATACGTTAAACAGCCACAATCAAACAATACCCAATTCCAATTCACCGAATTAGTTGCCACGTTACCCGCAGTATCCCACAATCCCAGGTTTACGGTGCTTCCATCCACAACTACATTAGCACTGAAATTGTCAAAAACGGTGGGCACGTAGTCCTGTTATCAACGGTAAGGATCAAACCACAAAGCCGTAATTAGTTGAAGAACAAAACCAATATCAATGGAAAAAGCATAAGCACCGAAGATAACAGCATCTATTAACGAGAGCAATAAGAAAACGGTGTTAAGGGACTATGATTAAGGATCCTTAAATAAGCAACTACATGGATGATAAGAAAGAGAGTGTCCATATTAGGAAAGTTCGACACCAAGTCAAACACCTCCAATTCCAAATGAACGGTGCAGAGAATTGCAGCGCATACATCGAAAAAATGTGAAAGGGAAGAGAAAGAAAGAAACCGTGGGAAAAGTGTTGCTGGTGTAGGAAATCAACAAGCAGGTTTTGCCGACGGCACCGTCGCCAACGGTGACGCACTTTATGAACCTGGAAGCACTCATTTCCAGATCAGAGATCTACACAAACAACAATGCCTCTGACCAACTTGGAAAACACCCACACGAACCCCTAATCGGTATTTGCAGTTGCAGACGCAGACGCAGACGCAGACGCAGAAGCAGAAAGAAAGAGGAAATGAAATTAAAATTGAAATGAAATGAAGTCTGCGTAATGAAATTCAAAAGAAAAGGTTTGGGACACTTGGCTGACTGTGACTGACCCAGAGACAACCTTTTGCCAGCTATCCACAATTCAAGTGACTGTTAGGTCCTCCTCCTTCTCTTCATAATACTCTCAACTCTCAACCAAATAATCATTTGCTCCAGTTAATTAATTATTAATCAATTAAAAAAAATCCCTGTGTGTTGGTTCTTTTTGTTTATTCTATATTTTAAATTCTTAAAGTAAAATTTCAAATCAGCAAAAGGCAGAAACGTAACGTTAGTTGGACACACCACCGCATTACAAAAGAAAAAACATTAGTTGGACAGCAGAATGATTGCTTGGATCTTGCATCGTTGATTGCTAATTTAAGTTTTAAAATTACTCTTTTCGTTTTTTATTATTTTCATTCGTCAAAACTCAAAACTAATCTCGCAAGTAATTTCCTTGCGGGAAAGTCATTGAGGATAATTTTTATTTATTTATTTATGAAAACATTGTTTTAATATCCCATGTAACGGGTGTTTCTATCATGAAGACAAAAATAAACATTTGTTAAAAATTAAAAATATTTAAAAAAAGAATGAATTCAGTAAGTCTTAACCTTTTTTTTAAGTAATCCTCCTAATCTAATGTATGTATACAAGAAAAAAGTGGTTTATAGTTTATACTTTATTGACGTTTGTCAGTACAAGGATTGGAAGATGAACTCTAAATAGATTTCCGTAGGTTTTGTTTTTTCGTATCACTAATATTTATTTGAGGTTTAATTAGTATAATATAAAATGTTTTAATCTAAAACTCAATCCTACTTACTTATTTATAATAAGTCTATTGAATTTCACAGTTAATATTATTTTAGAAGTCAGTCATATGATAAAAAAATTATGATCTGAATTTTTATATTTTTCAATAATAGTTATAATCTTGCAAATGTATTTTATTAGAGAAAAATATTTATATACAGTTACTATAAAAAGTTTTACACTATTTAATCATAATTTTTTATATATTTTTATAAATTAATATTTTACCGTAAATGAAAAATTGTAATTAAACATTAATATAAAACTGTTTTACATGTTGAGTTAGTGCATAGGTATTAAACTCTTCTATTATTTCAAATAATAATTTTTTAAGTTGAACGAGTTAATCCTTCTTAATTTTAATTTAAATGAAAAAGCAATTAACTTTTTTGTTCTATACGTTAAAAATATTTTGAAGTGCATAGTATATGCAGATGGAGGAAGAATATAGTGGTGAAGGAGTTGCAATTGACATAAGTGGAAGTGGAATTATAAAATAGGTTTTTAGTAATTCTGTAGTTGATTTGTGGAATTATTTGTGCAATGAAGATAAGATGGCAGTAGTGTATTATATATAGAGGAGATGTTTGTTGGGGCTAACGTGTGAGGATGTTGAAGGAAGATGGGAAGGGTAAGTACGAGCTCCATGTGCTGTTGCCAACTCTAACTTCCCCTTAACAACCCTCAACTCCTCTATTGCCATTTCACTGCTTCAAAATTCTAAGGGAAATCAACCAAATGTTTTTGTCCTCTTCTTCCAACTAACCACAATTCTGGATAAGAACCCACTGCCATATAATTCCCTACTCCAATTCATAACTCCTAAGTACATAAATCACAGTTTGCTCTGTAATTTTCAACACTGAATCTCTCTGCATTGATTGTGCAATTATCTATTTGTCCTTCAAATCAATCAAACTAATAATGTCTTCTAGCTAAAGTTTAGGACATTAGCAGTGTAAGTACAAACCATGCACTTTCTCTTTTGTGCAAACTCTTCTTGCGTCACCATTTGAGACAGGAGAGAAACAAAGCCCACACTCGGCCCAAACTCAAAACACGCTCTAAGGTTTGATATTTCTTCCTGCACCCCCTCCATTTCTATCATTTTTTAAGCTTTGTATAATTATCTTGCTCTTTGATGATGTTATATAGATATTAATGACAAATATTTAAATTGTGATATGTGTAAGATGGGTGAAATTTTACTAATTTGAGTTGTTATTATATTTAAGACTTAATTGCATTTTTTTTTTTAGAAAAGATAAGTAATTCAATTGGTCTTTACAACAAACCAAAACTAACATTACTAACAATATTAACATTTTGGTCTGTAAAAAAATTACACTTTTTGTCTTTATATTCTATCAAATTTGCAAATTTTACCTCTTACTATATCAAATGTCACCTATTACTATTAATCATTAATCACATCAAACATGATGATCGGTTAATATTAATTTTTTCAATAATCAATACTCTGAATTGAAAATATGGAAAATAAATTATTGAATTTTATATAGAGAAAAAATTGTGGATTTGATAAAATATATATGACATAAAAATTGAAATTAAGCCATTATATGTAATTGTAATAAATAATTTAACTATCCCACGCCTTGATTAGAATAATGGGATTAAAATTTTAAAATTCTAAAATTTTTTTATGACTATTTTTACTCAGTTTATTTTTTATTGAAAAATATTAATTTTGAATCAGAAATTTACAATATGAAATAAATCAATTTGACATAACATTATGAAAATTATTGATAAGAAACAAAATTAAACATTAGAATAAAAAATGTATTACAATATCAAAATGAAAAAAAAAACTAAATATAACATAATAAAATAAGAAACATTTTTTCTTCCAAGAATAAGGACTATTCATGGGCCTACTACATGGGCCATATTTAGAAGAGTCCAAGAAAAATAGACTAGAGTTGAAGCTATAAGGCTCAAGTTCATGCGAGTTTGGGAATATTAGATAGTTTTTCCTTCAAGCGTAAATATTTGAATTCTCTAATTGAGCCCAAATTGGATTCAGAACCCCAAAAAGAGTGAGAAAGCTTCTTTTTAAGTTCATTACTTCCTCTTTGTTATTCAAAACACTCCCTTTGTCACATGTTGAATATGACTATTATTTAAATCCCTTACTTCGACTACACCTCCTTTATCTAATGTTTTTTGCACTAATTTTGAATCTAAACACAAGGGGAAAGGACATTCTTGGACTTGTGTAGCACGTCCATTTGACCAAGTTTAAGTTGGTTTAACTTTGGTTGGTCAACCTAACTGTTGCTTGGTGAGTCTTTCACCCTAAGTTTCATTTTATAACTTTTGATCAAGGAGCACTTCCTTATGGCAAGCCTCCTACCTAAGACTATCTTCAATGTGTTGAAAAACTTGAAATGGCTTCTACATCTTCTAGTCTTTTTCATCTTCTCTATACATGCTTCAAGCTTTTCTACATCAATGTCTCTATTACTATGTTGTTTTTACTTGGATTAAAACATATGAAAAGGTGGATACTAGAACATAGAACTTGTGTTCTATCATTTGGAATCATAGTCACACCTTAAGGCTCTAGTTTTTCTCGTCTAATTTTGGTATTGTGTTCTTTATTCTTGTTTTGTTGATCTAGTTTCCATGTTGGTCTTCATATGTTCATCATGTTGTAGCTTTCATTTTGCATATACAATTGTTTAATCCATTTTATTTCATGTCTTTATGTTTTTGTCTTGTTTAATTTTGTTTTGATTAGAAAACATCCTAAAACAAATTTTGTGTGTAGATTCTTTATTTTATGTCAGCTTTTGGTTCCAAAGTTTGAGTTTAATATTTAAATTTAGACATTCCTTGAAGATATGCATTAAAACTTAAAGAAGAACACATTTTAGAGTTCCTCATTTGTTTGCTTCAATCACACAAAAATGTACTAAAAGTTTTTGGTCCAAAATTTGAATTCAAAATCTCTTAAGAGGCTCCACTTTTAGTTATGATTTATGTGATCTAATTTTGATATTTGTTGGGACTTTTGACTCCATATTTTGAATTCAAAGTGCTCCACCGAGTACACAGTCAAGTCACATGCTAACTACAATCTAGTTTGTTATTAGGTTCTAGTTTCCACACTTCTGCAGATGAAAAACCCTATGTGGATTTTCATTTGAGCTTCAAAAATTGAAAAGTAAAATTTGTTTACACTTCAATAATTATATTTGAATCATTTTAGCTTTTAATCCAATATTTATTATAGAGTCATGTGTAGTTCTTTATATGTTCATCATTTTCTAGTTTTTACTTTTTTCTTTTGATTCTATTTTGAGTAGTCCTACAAAAAATTTCAAGAGGATATAAAGGTATTGAATCTTTGGTTTAGCTTAAAGGTCAATTCATAGACTAATAGATCATTACTCTATTCCATGAAAAAAGTTTCAAAAAGAAATGTGTGTTATTTTTCCTAGTTTTCTTCTTGACTTATATTTCTTTCAGCTTCTTTTTGTGCATTAAAATTTTGTTGAGATATTGAACTAGATTTAAACTGAAAATAGAGAGAGTTAACTTTAAAATTCACATCTTAAGTGTTTAGTTTGACACAAAATTCAAGTTCAAAAGTACCTAACATTACCTAGTTTTTTCACCAATTTTAGTGCATGGTTAAAATGCTCTTCTACTTGCTTTATTTTCCATTTGTGAAGATCATTTATTGTCTATTTTACAATCCTTAATTTTTAAAAATACAAAAAAAAATTGCAACTCAAAGTAAAAGAAAAGAATAGTAGGTGCAAATAAAGAAGAGACAAAGATTAGTTTGCAAAAAGCAAACTACAAAGGATAAAAAAGAATAATTGGACCAAAGTCCAACACCTAAATATATAAAAAAAAGGATAATTTATTAAAAAATATACCATTTTACCAAAACTTGGAAAGATAAAAATGTAGGAGTTTGAATTTTTTTCTTTTTAGTCTTTTTCCAATTCTAATGTTATTCTAGGGATTTCCATTTGTATCATTGCTTTATTCTATACTTTATTTCTAGTTTGTATCATTTCTTAACTCTTTGAGTCTGTCCATTTAATCTTTGTAATAACTTCCAAAGTGTGATTTTATTGTTTTAGTCTTTCTTTCTAGCTTACTTTGCACTCTCTTTGGTGGTTTCAATTCCTCATAGTTGAAGGTAATTCAAGAGAGTTTCCTCACAAGGTAGCAAATTTGATGTGTTAAGGAAAACAAGGACTTACTCTCTTTGGATTACTCTCTGTGACACTCTTCTACCCCCAAACACTTTATTATTAATTAAAAAATAACAAAAAAATTGTTTTATTAAAATAGTATACTTTGCATTTAGGTAAAATGATTCACATCTCCCAATATAAATTTATTTTTGAAAATTATAATATAATAAAACATAGCATATAAGTACATACATTAGCTTTACAAATGAGTTTTTTACAAAATTCTCAATTACTAAAACTTATTGAAACAATGAACAATTCATCTTCATAACATAAAATATTAAATAATTATCCCCAACCTGATGTCACACCTAATTAGAGCATCTTCACGGAAAGGTAAAGAAAAGTCAAATCATTCATCACCAACAAAATCATCATGATCTTGCACACCTGAAATGGCATTCAATCTAAACAAAATGCAACAACAAATAGCAAGGGTGAAAATATGTCTCACACATGTTAAGGCACATATAAAGAGAATAAGTAGTCAACTAAAGTACAACAAATACATATAAACTCATTCCACACTCATAATAGAGATTACACATCCACATGCATAAATACATTTATGCTAATGATGCTCATGCATGATGATGCAATCCCACCTAGCATGCATCATGGCTAGGAGGACTCAAGGAAGGCATGGCATGGATGAAAGTTCATTGAAGATTTGAAACCATAGTCTTCGTTATTTTTAGCTTGTAAATATTTTATTTTAATTAGCTAAATAGGAGAGTATTTTTAATTCCCTTAAGACCATGTATTTCCGACCATCTTCTTAGTTTATAAGGTATAGGTGGGCTAGCTCATTCACATTAAGAGATGCTAATTGCACCCATAGAGGGTGAACTTAAGTGCCTCACTTAAGGCCTAAGACTTGGGTTAATTAGTTTTAATCCTAATTAAGTCCAAGTCTCACATTGCCTAGAAAAGTGTGCCCAAGCTCTCCCATTGGGCTATATATACTCATTCTCCCTCATTGTAAAATTTCACCTTTGAAGTTGAATGAAAATAGTCTCTTTGTGAGCACATTCTTGTAAAAGGTCTTGAGGATCCTCTCTCTTGAGGAACCTTTTCTTAGTTGGTTTTTATCAAGGGTTCCTTCCCTTGTGGCAAACCTAAACACTTTGGCTTATCTCTCTTTGAGAGTGGCGCCCCACCTCCATTTACTTTCCCCTCCATCATCCATTTCATGGTACTTGGAACCTCAAGGAGAAGATCAAGGGGAGTGCAAATTTTTTTTGCATCATTTGGTATCAGAGCCAACTCCATGAGGTTCTTTTCTAGTCTTAATTTTCTTTAATTTTTTCCAGCTTTTCTTCTTAATGTTCTTGCTGTTTTCTTTATTTTTTCCAGCCTTTGATTCTTGTAATTTATTTCCTTTTATGTCTTGTTAGTTTATGTTTTTGTAGTTTTCATTTTATGTAATTTATTTCCTAGTTTTTTTTGCTTTCTAGATTAAATTTATCTTGTTCTTTTCCATTGAATCTTTATATGTTTCTGTTAGGATTGTTTCTTTAATTTTATGCCCAGTTTTTTATTTTTTTCTTTATTCTTGTGCAAATCCTAATAAGGTCATTGTAATGACTTCACAAAATTTGTGAAGGAAGCCACACATTCTGGTCTTGATCTTTGGATGCACATTGTTCTTCTTGTTTGAGTTTTTAATTCTATTTTCATGCACCTATTATTCTGTTTTTCCAGCCCCTTGTTCTCTATTTTGGGTGCATATTTCTGGGTATTTTGAGTCATTTAATTTCAGTTTTTAATCTTCCAAGTTGTGTCTTAGTTGGTCATGTTGTAATCTTTTTATTGTCTCTTAATTCTACATAGTTTTGCCTTTTATTTTTACCATAAAAAAAGTGTGTTTCTCTCTTGGAATTGAGCATCAAAGGGGTCATGCCTCCTGATCTTGTGTCCTTGAGTCCCACATGCTTTAGATCATAGCATGTTTCAAAAAAATATTTTCTCAAAATTTGCTCAATTCTTCCTATAGTCTTTTTTTTTTGTTGTGTTAGTAGTTTAAAGTTTTGTGCTAGTCTTTGGTGAATTGCTTTTGCTGGCAGTTTTGGGATCATTTAGGCATGTATTTGAGCTGTAATCCTTGAGAAATTAAGTTGGCCTAAGCTCATTAAGTATGTCATTTAGTGTCTTCTTTGTTCATCTAAATTTACTAGTGCATCTTGAACTACTTTGCTTTCTTTGGTTTGCACTTTTTGATTCAATTTTGTGGTTGTCCATCTATTTTAATTCAAGCACCTATCCTCATTACACTCCTTATCATATTTTTGTTAGAATTTTGTTAAGAGGTGTAGCAAAAGTATTTTAAAAAAAAAGAAATCAAAACAAGTAAAAAAAAAGTGGTAGAAAAAGTGTTAACAAGAAAAAAAAACATAAAATTTTAGTGCACCTCAAGTTGCTTCAATTTGTTTAAAGGAGTGTTTAAAATTCATGAATCTTGCTTGAAATACTTTGTCTATGATTCAGCCATAACCATTAAAAAATTGTGCAAATCATTGATCATTTTTGTTGTGTTTTTTTATTTTTTAGTCCATTCTAATCTAGACCCATTCTAGGTTTTCCTTACTTAGGAGCACGTTAGAATCCTTTAGCTTTGCTTTAAATTTCTTTATTTGCTTTCAACATTTTTGCAAGTGTTAGAGTTCCAAAGACTCTCAACACTTTAGGAGAAAACAAAAAAGAGAGGAGTGTTTTGCATAATAGTTCCCTAGGCCTTACACTTTGACATGTTTTCACACACATCTAAGAGTGTTAGGAGTAGTAATAAAACTAGGTAAAATAAAGGAGAAGAATGTGAGAATAGAATAAAAGAAAAGTATGAGAAGAGTGATAAACCAACCTTGCCCACATATCCATACTCTATTAATTGGGAAATATTAGAAAAACAACGTAGGAAATTTTGGAAAAATGAGAGAAAACAAAAAGAGAGGAGGAAAAGAGAACAAGAGGAACTAGATAGAGAGGAGAGAAGAGAGAAAGAACAAAAAGAAAAGGAGAGACAAGAAAGAAGAGAAAAAGACAGACAAAGAGAAGAGAATGAACGAGTAAGACAAGAGAGAAAAGAGCAAGAGAAAAGAGAAAGAGAAGAGAGGGACCAAAGAGAAAGAGAAAAAGAGAGACAAGAGAGTAGGGAAAATGAAAAGAGAGAAAGAGAAGCAAGAGAAAAAATAAAGAGAAGAGAGAAGAGAAAAGAGAAAAGAGAAAAGAGAGAAAGAAAGAGAAAAAGAAGAAAACAAAAGAAAAGAGTTAGAGAAAAAAGAGAGAAGAGAAAGGAGAGAAAAAGAGAAGAAAGAATTGGAAAAGAGAGAAAAAGAACAAAAGGAGTTAGAAAAAAGGAAAGAAAAGAAGATACAAAAAGAGAGAGATGTCTATAAGAGCTCTTGTGGTAACATTTACACACATTATAAAGACTTAGAAGAGCCTAGAATAACCCATGACATTCATGCTTCTTCTAGTAAGAAGAAAAACCCTAAGAGGCATCCTAAGAAAAAGACAAACTCTTCTATAATTAAACCCAAAAGAGAGTCATCCAAAGGAAAGCATATTGAGAGAAAACCCTTGAGTATGAGTGACACTTCTACCACTAGTTCGAGCACTTCTTCTCGAAGTCCTAAATGTTTTAAGTGTTTAGAAAAAGGGCACATTGCTTTGTTTTTCCCCAAAAGAAAAAGGACTTTAAGGGGAACATCAAATGAAAAGGGTACTCATTCATGTGATGATCTCTTCAAAGTGAAACAACTTCTTGAAAGTCATCCTTGTAAGGAAACCCAAACACAAAGAGAGAATGTTTTTCAAACAAGATGCAAAATTTTGGGCAAAACTTGTTCTCTCATTGTGGATGGTGGATCATGTTGTAATTTTTGTAGTACAAGGGTGATGGAAAAGCTATCACTTGCTACTACTCGTTATCCTTCACATTATTCTTTACATGGACTTAATTATGAATATGGTGTAGTAGTAAGAGAGCAAGTAGAGATTAGCTTCTCCATAAGGAAGTATCACGAAAAAGTGTTATGTGATGTAGTGATGTGACCATGCCTAGCCAAGGGCCTATCACTAGGGCCATGGCTAGAAGGATTGAAGAAGACCTAGCCCTTGCAGACAAAGGAAGACTTCACCTCTTATGGAGAGTGAAGATATTAGGCTAGGGACTTTAGTTAATAAAATGTAATTTTCCTTTGTTTTAATTTTGAGTAGCATTAGGAATTTAATTTGGGACATGTATTTAGTCCATTTTTTATTTTAGGAGGTGTTTTAGAAATGTAGAGGGTGGATTTAGCTTTTTGGGTCTTTATGAAGGAAAGAAGAGGTAGTCTTGATATCTACACCCCTCTTGTCCTACATAAACCCCCTAAGCCTATAAGAAGGAATCTTGGCCCTTGATTTGAGAAACTTGGGCACCAAGTTTGATGATCTAAGAAGGGAATTGTTTCTTAATCCTCCTCTCTTAGATTTCTCCTTTTAATCGTAGCCCTTCTTTTTTAGGTTATCTTGTTCAAGAGGTTAGTTACCTCTATAAATAGGAGCTCCTCCCCTCACTTGTATTTTTTACACTTGAATTTAATCCTAGAGACCATATTGGTTGTGAGGTTCTTACCTTGAAGTGTCCCCCCTTCTCCTTTGTGAGGGCTTCTAAGAGTTATCAAGCGACCCCTCTCTTGTGGCCTCTCCCCTTTGGCTTATCAAACCTAGTATTTGTGGCGCCTCACCCCATTCCTTTCCTCTCCATAAACCAATTTCCCTTCCAAATGACCTTAAAAAGGATCCTTTGGGCAAGTGATCATCAAAGAGCACATCAAGTTATCATCAAAGATCACATCAAGTGGTATCAGAGCCACTTTCTAAAGGTCACGTTGTTTCTCAATTTTTTTTGCTTTGTTGTTTATCTCTTTAATCTCTTTATTTTAAAGTCCTTCCATTTTTGTCATCTTTATTTCATTTATTTTCTAGTAGTATAGTTTTTTATTCTTGCTATTATATGCACTTTTGTTTCCTATCTATGCACATATGTTCCATTTAATTTGATGCAATTTTATTTATCCCTTTCTTTGCATCTTATTTCCGTGTTCAAATTGCTTAGTTTCCCCTTGTTTTTTATGTTAAAGTATGCGTAATAAGTTGTGACCATTAAACCCACATGGTTGAGGATTTTTCCACACCATTGTGGTGATCAACTTTGGCGACTTTGTTGCGCCTTTTGTTTTGAGTCTCTTGCTGAAATTTTTTCTCTATTTTTAGGTGTGTTATTTTTTTCTTAATCTTGTGTTTTGTCAAATATTAGTCATGTTAGTTTCCTATTTTGTCTCATTTAAATTCCTTAGGTTTTAGCCTCTTAAAAGTTTTACAAAAAGCCTTAAAAAACATTTTGAATTGAGCTCGTAAGAGGTGAACTTCTTGTTGAGTCTCTTAAGTCTTTTATGCTTTTAGTTCAAGCATAGTAATATCTTTGTTGTTCTTAAATATTTGCTCAATTCAATCTTTATATGCTTCTTTTTTATGTTGAATTATTAGTAGTTTTCCACTTGGTTTACCTTCACTATTGGTGCCTCTTTATGGAATTTTAGCTTAGGTGAATTGTGTTAGTAATTTGAGCAATCAATTTACTTCAAAATCAACCCTAAAACATTCCTTAAGCACCATTAGTTCAGTGGTATTTGGAACTACTAAGTTGTTTTTCCTTTAGTTGCATGCATTGCTTGAAAAATGTGTGACCTTACTTTGTGCCTATTCACTGAAGCGTTATTATTTCAAGCATCCTCATTAAAATTTCAATTAAACAAGATATTGGGTGCAGCAAAAATGATTAGAAAAAGTTAAAAAAATATATATATTAGAAAAAATTTCAAGTTAAAAAAAAGATAAAGAACTCAAAAGAAAGACAATTTTGAAGTTGTGCACCTAATAGTAGAAACATTTGATATGAGGAACCATTTGTGATTTAAAAAAAAATTACTTGAGTAAACTTTTTAGCTTTTGGTCACTTAAATTTTATTAAGTGTGCAACTATTGGTTTAATTTTTTTTTTTGTTTGAGTCTTTTTTCATCTCCACTTTTAGAGCTAATCTAGGAAAGTTATTTGTGTGCTACCTTCCTTTGTGGGCCTTATGTTTTCTTACTTGTCTTATTTACTTCTTTGAGTTTGTCATTGTTTAATCTATCCACTTGGATTTGTGAACCTTGTTTTGTTATTCACCTTTATTTTTTGTCTTGTGTTGTATTCGGCCTTGGTAAGTAAATCCTGGGAAAGGTGTCATACATAAGATTTTGGCAAGTCCAAACAAGAGGAAACAAGGGTAGCATTCTTGGGGTGGGTTGATGTAACTCAAAGGG
The DNA here is from genome assembly GCA_037954015.1 of Psophocarpus tetragonolobus. Classification (NCBI taxonomy): domain Eukaryota; kingdom Viridiplantae; phylum Streptophyta; class Magnoliopsida; order Fabales; family Fabaceae; genus Psophocarpus; species Psophocarpus tetragonolobus. The sequence goes on from CM075688.1 coordinate 6,344,255, forward strand.
GCTTGATCAAAAGGAGCCAAACACCAACAAGCTTGGAGTGAAAGACTTTGTTTTATTTTTTTTTATTCTTTGTATTGTGTAAACTTAATCTTAGATTGGGAGTTTGAGTGCCCTTAAGGCCCTCCCTTGGTTTGTAATAATTTTGGTTAATTTTAGCGTAGTTCCTTGTTAATTAGGTGAAGAAGGGAGAAGTGGTGCACTTCTTTCAACACCTTAGGAGCACGATTAAAGCTCTTTCTCTTTTTCATTCTTGCACTTTTATTTTATTTTATGTTATTTTGAAAAAACGTGTAGAGGCTAAGAGTTCTAAAGACTCATCAAGCCACCTTAGGTGAGAAAACAAAAAAAAATAGAGGAGTGTTGCTTGGAAAAAAAAAGTTTTTGGCCTACCCTTTAGTTTTTAGCATCTAAGCACCATGACTTCCCACACACATTCTAGTGCACATAGTTGTTCATCAAGTAAGAGTGTCAACAAAAAAAAACCTTCTAAGGGAGACACGCTTGAAAACCTTAACTTAGAATTTAGGGAATGAATGGCTAAAGAACAAGAAAGGAGAGAAGAAAAAGAGAGAAAAAAAGAAATAAAAGAAAAGGAAAAATAAAAAGAGAAGGAAAAGTTAAAAAAAGAGATGTTGGAAATGAGAAAAGAGAAAAAAGAGCGAGAAGAGAGAAGTAAAAAGAAAAAGAGAAGAAGGGAAAAAGTAGAAAGAAAAAGAGAAAAAGAGGAAGAAGAGAGAAGAGAGGAGAAGAGAGTAAGAGGAGAGATGAGAGGGAGAGTGATAGAAAAAAGAAAGGAATTCTCATAAGATGGTCTAGGAATTTTAGCTCTAGCGAAGAAGAATACTATATAAATCAACATAAGCATCAGTCCCATTCATCATACAATCATAATTCTCCTCAAAAGAACACAAATCATGCTAGGGAGCCAAAGGTAGACCCATTTTTATGGTAGGGAAGATGTTGAGACTTACCTAGATTGGGAAGTCAAAGTGGAACAACTCTTCCGATGCTATTAAATAAAGGAAGAAAGGAAAGTACCTTTGGCCTCCCTTAGTTTTCAAGGTTCTGTTTTGCATTGGTGGGATGGGTTAGTCAAGGATAGGGCCCGTAAACAAATGCCTGACATTCGCTACTTGAATGATTTAAAAGAGATGTTACTTTCGCCAATAGGGGGAGGAAAAAGGTCATCTTTGAAAAGGGAAACTGGGTATGGCTTCACTTGAGAAAGGATAGATTTCCTTCTCAAAGGAAGTCCATACTTAGCCCTAGAGGAGATAGACCTTTCCAAATCCTTAAGTGTATCGGTAATAATGCCTATGTTTTAGATCTGCCTGAGGATTATGGGGTAAGCACAAATTTTAATGTTTCTTATTTGTCTCCATTTGTAGGTGCTGAAAATGATGAAGACCCCATGGATTTGAGGTCAAATTCTCTCCAAGGGGGAGGAGATCATGTGACCATGCCTAGCCAAGGACCTATCACTAGGGCCATGACTAGAAGAATTGAAGAAGACCTAGCCCTTGCAGACAAAGGAAGACTTCACCTCCTGTGGAGACTGAAGATATTAGGCTAGGGACTTTAGTTAATAAAATGTAATTTTCCTTTATTTTAATTTTGAGGAGCATTAGGAATTTAATTTGGGACATGTATTTAGTGCATTTTTTTATTTTAGGAGGTGTCTTAGGAATTTAGAGGGTGGATTTAGCTTTTTGGGTCTTTATGAAGGAAATAAGGGGTAGCCTTGATATCTACACCTCTCTTTTCCTACATAAACCCCCTAAGTTAATAAGAAGGAATCTTGGCCCTTGGTTTGAGAAACTTGGGCACCAAGTTTGATGATCTAAGGAGGGAATTGTTTCTTAATCCTCCTTCCTTAGATCTCTCCTTTTAATCTTAGCCCTTCTTTTATAGGTTATCTTATTCAAGAGGTTAGATACCTCTATAAATAGGAGCTCCTCCCCTCACTTGTATGTTTTACACTTGAATTTAATCCTAGAGACCATATTGGTTGTGAGGTTCTTACCTTTGAGTGTTCTCCTTTCTCCTTTGTGAGAGCTTCTAAGATTTATCAAGGGACCCCTCCCTTGTGGCCTCTCCCCTTTGGCTTATCAAACCTAGTATTTGTGGCACCTCACTCCATTCCTTTCCTCTCCATAAATCCATTTCCCTTCCAAGTGACCTTAGAAAGGATCCTTTGGGCACGTGATCATCAAAGATCACATCAAGCCGTATGGAAGCTAGTCACATGTTGTTGGGAAGGCCATGGCAACATGATAAGGAAACTTTGCACAATGGCCTCACTAATAAAATCACTCTCTCTCATAAAGGGAAAAAGATTACTTTACTTCCTCTTACCCTTACCGAGATTATGGAGGATAGAAGGATCATGAAGATTAAGAGAGAGAAGGATAAAAATGAAAATAAAGTTGTTGGTAGGAAGAACGAGTCTAAGGAAGATCCGCCTTTGCCTTCAAAGGAGGTTCTCTACACAGAAAAATTTTTCTGCCAACTCTTACAAAAAGAACAAGTTGAATTTGAGGATGTGCCTATACCTTTTGAGCACCTTGATCCACACCCTTAAGTCCAACTTTATGAGTGCTCCATTCCACTTAGACTAGTCTCACTGACTATTTCAAAACCTTTGGGGCTAATATCTAGTGTAATAGGAGAAGGATGGGGCACGACTATGTGGAGGCACATACACACTAAAATATTTTCAAACTTTAGTGCCAAACTTCACTACCCCATTCCTAAGAGGTCTCTTTATAGACTTCTCACTCCCCCTACAATCACTTGTCTGCATATACTTACTACTTTTCTTATTTTCTTGTAGACTTTGAAAAAAAGGAAGAAAGGCCTTAGGATATGAGGTCAAATCCTCTCCAACGGGGAGGAGATGATGTAATCCCACCTAGCATGCATCATGGCTAGGAGGACTCAGGAAGGCATGGCATGGATGAAAGCTCATTGAAGATTCGAAACCATAGTCTTCGTTATTTTTAGCTTGTAAATATTTTATTTTAATTAGCTAAATATAAGAGTATTTTTAATTTCCTTAAGACCATGTATTTCCGGCCATCTTCTTAATTTATAAGGTATAGGTGTCTTTAGTTAAAAAGGAGGAGTAAGCTTATAATGGGTGCATAAGTCAAGACATGATTTTGAACTAGCCCATTCACATTAAGAGATGCTAATTGCACCCATAGGGGGTGAACTTAGGTGCCTCACTTAAGGCCTAAGACTTAGGTTAATTAGTTTTAATCCTAATTATGCCCAAGCCCCACATTGCCTAGAAAAGTATGCCCAAGCTCTCCCATTGGGCTATATATACTCATTCCTCCTCATTGTAAAATTTCACCTTTGAAGTTGAATGAAAATAGTCTCTTTGTGAGCACATTCTTAGTAAAAGGTCTTGAGAATCCTCTCTCTCGAAGAATCTCTTCCTAGTTGATTTTTATCAAGGGTTCCTTCCCTTGTGGCAAACCTAAACACTTTGGCTTATCTCTCTTTGAGAGTTGCGCCCCACCTCCCTTTTCTTTCCCCTCCATCATCCATTTCATGGTGCTTGGAACCTCAAGGAGAAAGATCAAGGGGAGTGCAAAATTTTTTTGAGAATGGACTTTAAACATAGCCTTCTTCTTGAACAAACTCTCTAACATCAACCCATAGAGGCACCAACTATCACTTCCCCATATATTGAGCTTGAACCCATTACTAGTGACCTTATCATGGCACCTCAAGTTCAAGATTTGGGAGAAGTTACAAGGGAGGAAGATCTTCAAGAAGATTGTCTTATGAACCCCAAGGATGATCTTATTGGATCTCCTTCTTCTCTTAAAGAAGTGGAAATTGAGGTTGTGCCCATATCATTTGAGCAAAGTGCATCACAACCACAAGACCTACTTCAAGATGAGGCCCTCTTCAAGCATGAGATTGAGCCTAAACTTTTTCATAGTCAATCTCAAGTTCAAAAACAAGAGACCATAAAAGAATGGTCTACCTTTAGGTCCATCATCTTGTCTTGGGGTGAACAACAAGATAAGACTTATTGAGTTTTCTTGGATGAGTACTCTAGTGCACCAAGGATAGTCTCACACCAAAATTTCAAACCCTATAAGACTTAAACTTAGTGCATTAGGAGTAGAATGGGGAACTGTTGTGTGGAGGCACAACCACTTTTTTTCAAACTTAAGTACTCACCTCCACTACCCCATTCCTAATAGGTCTTCTCAAAGGCCTCTCACTCCCGCTAAACATCCCACTTGTCTGCATACTCTTACTTCTTTCCTTATTTTCTTGCAGACATTAAAAAGGAGGAAGAAAAGCCTTAGGATTTGAGGTCAAATCCTCTCCACGGGGGAGGAGATGATGCAATCTCACCTAACATCATGGCTAGGAGGATTCAAGAGAAGGAGACTAGGCTTGGATGGATGCTTACATGAAGACATGGAGCCTTAGTCTTAGGGTTTTTTACTTGTAAATATTTTATAATTACTTAGATATTTAGGGTGCATAGTTTTATTCCCTAAGGCCATGTATTTAGGCCATTTCCCTTTCTGAAATAGGTGTATAGGTGCAGGAAGTAAAAAGGAAGGAGTAATCATAGAATGGGCCCTCATTTTAGGTGTGTTGGGCTTGTCCATCTCCTAAAATAAGAGTTTCTATCCACACCCATTAGGGGTGCACTTAGACACCTCACTTAGGCCTTAAGCTTGGGTTAATTAGTCTTAAGCCTAATTAAGCTCAAGTCCCATATTGCCTAGGCTTGTGTGTCCAAGCTCTCCCATTGGGCTATATATACTCCTTCACTCTCTCTTGTATGGACACACTTGATTGAATGAAGTAAGACTCCTTTGATTTTTTATTCTTGAGTGTCATTTTTGAGAATCCTCTCTCTTGAGGAATCTCTCCCTAAAAGCTTTTATCAAGGGTCCCCTCCATTGTGGCAAGCCTCAAGTAAATTTTGACTTATCTTTCCCTTAGAAAGTGGCATCAAAACCACCCCCCTCCTAGCCTTCTTCATCCTCCATCTTCTTAGAGGAAGGAACCTTGGTTGAAGAGATCAAGGGAGTGCATCATGTGGTATCAGAGCATAGGTTTTAGAGGTCAAAATTTCTTTTTCTCTATCTTTTTAACTTTGCGCATTCTTATATATTGTTTACTTCATTTCCGCAATTTTATTCTTGTCTCCCCTTGTTGTTTATTTCTTTCATTTCATGTCTTGAAGTTAATATTAGTAGTTTCTTAATTTTCCTTATTCTATTCGCTATTGTCTTTATTGTTGATGCAATTTTATTTTGTTCTTTTCATTGCATCTTTTGCTACATTTTAAGTGTTCTTGCCCTTAGTATAGCTTTATTTTATGTTTAATGTGCTGAGGTTAGGTGCCTAAACAAAAGAGGTAGTGTAAGTCCACATAAGTGTGCATTTTGCACAACCTTGTGGCTCTCCTTTTGGGCTAATCCTTGGTGCATTTCTTGCTGAAATTTTTGCTCACTTTATAGGTTTATTTTTACTTTTATAATCTATACGTTTTGTCAAAAAATGGTCATGTTAGTTTCCTTTCATGTCATACAAACTTCCTTAGGTTTAACCTCTTCTTATTTTACAAAAAGCCTTATAAAACATCTTTGGATTGAGCTTCTAAAAGGTGATCCTCTTGTTTGTGTTCTTATATGTTTATGCTTTTAATTCAAGAATTCTAGTTTCTAAATATTCTTACATAATTGCTCAATTCAATCCTTTGTATTCTTTCTTGTTTGCGCATGCTTTTGGTAGTTTCCCCCTTGGTTTTGCTTTCACTATTGTTATTCTTTTCAGTACAATTGTTTGGGCAAATTGTGAGTTGAACTTGGGAAACCAAATCACTCATTTAAAAGCCTTAAAGTACTCCTAAAATACCATTAGTCAGTGGCAATTGGAGCTACTAAAATTTGTTGTTTCTTTCATTTTAATGTTCACTAGTTGCATTTGTTTACAATTTTGGTGGCTTGTTCCTTTTACCTTTAGCTCAAGCGATTATAATATTGTTGTTCCTCGTTGATTTTGCTTTCCATTAAGTTAGGTACAGGAACATTAAGTTTTTTTAAAAAAAAGAAAAGGATAAAACAAACCTTTCAAGTTGAACAAAAATAGTCTCTTTGTGAGCACATTCTTAGTAAAAGGTCTTGAGGATCCTCTCTCTTGAGGAATCTCTTCCTAGTTGGTTTTTATCAAGGGTTTCTTCCCTTGTGGTAAACCTAAACACTTTGGCTTATCTCTCTTTGAGAGTGGCGCCCCACCTCCATTTTCATTCCCCTCCATCATCCATTTCATGGTACTTGGAACCTCAAGGAGCTCGTTTAGAACCTTTATCTTGTCTTTAATTTTCCTTTGATTGCTTTCACATTTAGGAAAAGTGCTTAAGTTCCAAAGGCTTAAGTCACTCTTAGTTGAGAAAACCTTCAAAAAGAAAGGAGTATCCTTTGCTTGCTTGCATCTTTTCCAATTCACCTTAGTTTCAACCTTAGCACTCTAAATGACATCACACACTTCAAGCAACAATAGTGTTAACCAAGGGTCACCTAAGGTAGACACTTTAGTTAAATTTGTAAAAGAATTTAAAGAGTGGAAGGTTGAAGAAAGTAAAGAGAGAAATGAGAGAGATGCAAGAGAGGAAAGAAGAAGAACAGAAAAAGAAAAAGAAAGAAGAGAGAGAGAAGAAAGAAGAGAAAGAAGATGTGAAGAAAAAGAGAGAGAGAGAAAAGAAAGAGAAGATAGAAGAAGAGACGAGAAAGAAAAAGAAAGAAGAAAGAGCGGAGAGAGAAGAGCAAAGAACAGAAGAGAAAGAGAGAGAAATGAGAGAAAGAGAAGAAAGAAGAGAAAGAAAAGATAGAGAGCGAGAAGAAAGAAGAAATACAAGAGAAAAAGAAGCAAATGAAAAAAGAGAAAGAGAAGAGAGAGAGAGAGAAGAAGATGGAGAAGCTATAGGTTTAGCTCAAGTGAGGGTGAGGATAATAATGAGGGCCATAATAGACCTAGCGGGAGGAGAAACCAAACCCCTAAAGAACAAAAAATAGACCTCCCACCCTTCTTAGGAAAAGATGATGTGGAAGCCTACCTTGATTGGGAGATGAAGGTAGAACAAATCTCCACTTGCTTCCAAGTCAGTGAAGAGAGCCATTGACCTCCCTAAGCTTCCAAGGGTATTCAATGTATTGGTGGTCTGCTCTAGTTAATGAGAGGTTTCGCAATCATATGCCCCCAATTGAATTTTGGTTTGACCTTAAAGGGGCTATGAGGCGAAGACATGTCCCCTCTTATTATGAAAGGGAACTTCTAGATAAACTTCAAAGACTCAAACAAAAGAATTTGAGTGTTGAAGAGTATCGCCAAACAATGGAGCTCTTCATGATGAGGGCAAGCATAATTGAGGAGCCTAGGACTACCCTGTCTAGATTCTTAAGTGGCTTGAATTTTGAAATTCGTGATAAAGTTGAACTTTTGCCACATAATGATCTAGATGATTTGGTCCAAATTTGCATAAGAGTGGAACAACAATTGAAGAGGAGGACTTCTTCCAAGAAGGACTACTCTACCACTTCACACCACTCTTATTCAAATAGGAATCAACAAAAGGTGAACTCTTCCAAGAGCCACCCCAAGGAAGATTCCACCATCATGCATGAAAAGCATACACCTCCGCATCCTAGAGAAGATCCCCCTGCTAGCTCTTCTTCAAAGACTAGTAGTATTAAGTGCTTCAAATGTCTTAGGCGAGGCCACATTGCCTCCCAATGCCCCACAAAGAAAACCATGATCATAAGGGGCTAAGATATTATAAGCGTGTCTTCCTCTTCTAGTGAGAGTGAGGAAGAAGGGGACCATACACATTTTGACATAGAGGAAGGTCCATGTGATGGTGATATGCTAATGGTAAGAAGGCTTCTTGAAAGTCAACCTTATGAATTAATCCCTACTCAAAGAGAGAACATCTTTCACACAAGATGCAAAGTTTTTGACAAAACATGTTCTCTTATTGTAGATAGTGGTTTATGTTGCAACTATTGTAGCATAAGGTTGGTAGACAAGTTGTCTTTGACTCCAATTCCTTACCCTCGTCCTTACAAGCTTCAATGGCTCAATGAGAGTAAGGAAATTGTAGTCAACCAACAAGCAAATGTGCCCTTTTCCATTGGAGGTTATATTGATAAAATCCTTTGTGATGTAGTTCCAATGGAGGTGACACATATCTTGTTGGGGCGGCCATGGCAATTTGATAGAAAAGTTATTCATCATGGCCACTCCAATGAGATAAACCTCACCCACAATGACAAGAAAATTAAGTTGACTCCTCTTTCACCTTCACAAGTGGCAGAGGATCAACTTCTTTTGAAAAAGAAGAGTGATGAGGAAGAGAAAAACAAAAAAGGAAAAAAACATGCATTGAAAGTTGATGGGTTGGAAGGAAGTGCCTCTTCCAAGTTTGTTGTTCAAAAGGAGAGCCATTTTGCAACAAGAATGGACTTTAAACATAGCCTTCTTCTTGAACAAACTCTCTACCATCAACCCATAGAGGCACCAACTATCACTTCCCCATATATTGAGCTTGAACCCATTACTAGTGACCTTATCATGGCACCTCAAGTTCAAGAGTTGGGAGAAGTTACAAGGGAGGAACATCTTCAAGAAGATTGTCCTTTGAACCCCAAGGATGATCTTATTGGATCTCCTTCTTCTCTTAAAGAAGTGGAAATTGAGGTTGTGCCCATATCATTTGAGCAAAGTGCATCACAACCACAAGACCTACTTCAATATGAGGCCCTCTTCGAGCATGAGATTGAGCCTAAACTTTTTCATAGTCAATCTCAAGTTCAAAAACAAGAGACCATAAAAGAATGGTCTACCTTTAGGCCCATCATCCTGTCTTGGGGTGAACAACAAGATAAGACTTATCGAGCTTTCTTGGATGAGTACTCCAATGCACCAAGGATAGTTTCACACCAAATTTTGCACTCCCCTTGATCTTTCTCCTTGAGGTTCCAAGCACCATGAAATAGATGATGGAGGGGAAAGAAAATGGAGGTGGGGCGCCACTCTCAAAGAAAGATAAGCCAAAGTGTTTAGGTTTCCACAAGGGAAAGAACCCTTGATAAAAACCAACTAGGAAGAGATTTCTCAAGAGAGAGGATCCTCAAGACCTTTTACTAAGAATGTGCTCACAAAGAGACTATTTTCATTCAACTTCAAAGGTGAAATTTTACAATGAGGAGGAATGAGTATATATAGCCCAATGGGAGAGCTTGGGCATACTTTTCTAGGAAATGTGGGACTTGGGCTTAATTAGGATTAAAACTAATTAACCCAAGTCTTAGGCCTTAAGTGAGGCACCTAAGTTCACCCCCTATGAGTGCAATTAGCATCTCTTAATGTGAATGGGCTAGCCCAAAATCATGTCTTGACTTATGCACTCATTATAAGCTTACTCCTCCTTTTTAACTAAAGACACCTATACCTTATAAACTAAGAAGATGGCCGAAAATACATGGCCTTAAGGGAATTAAAAATACTCTCCTATTTAGCTAATTAAAATAAAATATTTACAAGCTAAAAATAACGAAAACTATGGTTTCGAATCTTCAATGAACTTTCATCCATGCCATGCCTTCCTTGAGTCCTCCTAGCCATAATGCATGTTAGGTGGGATTGCATCAGGTTGGGTTTGCAATTTTTTTTCTCAAATGGTGTAGTTTTCTCTTTTATGAATGCGTAACATTATTGATTATCCATTTACATAATAGAGTGTTGGGTGCTTGTGTTTTAAGTCCTTCATTAGTTGATGCATATGCTTCTTTGGTTGATTTTGTGACATGCATTGAGCTTCCAACAAATTGATTTAAGGTAAGGTCTAGGTTGTCTTCGAAGGATTGGAAGATAAAAAAAAATTATTTGTTTCCAATTACGATTTTCTTTTGCGATTTTCCAACTCTATTAATTTTCTACTTAGATAGGATGGCGTGTTAGGTACCTCTATTTCTAGTCCTCTCATAGTTGGTTCATGTGCTTCCATGGTTGATCCTTTGATGTGCAATGAACTTACAAAAGGCAAGGGATTTACGGAAAGACATAGATTGGCTTTGAAAGATCTAAAGGTTGAAAAGAAATAGTTATATTGTTGGTTATTGTCCTCTGTAAAAAAATGTAGTCAAGATCATGTTTAGCAATGCTTTCGTATCTAGTGTTTTATTGGTTATCCTTTAATAAAATATTTTATTATACACACCTTATATCCTTTTTAGTTATTATAGTTTTGGATTTGTTTCGTAATTTTCTGTTCTAACTCATTTTCGTATTTGGTCTACGTTTGAGCCTTTTTCATGTATTTTCTCTTCTTTTGCAAGTTAGTGGACTTTATTGGATTAGCCTTTGCATTAGGTTAGTTCTCTTTATATTTTTCTGTATTTTCATATTTTTTTGTAATTTCATCTTAATTGTAATTTTTAGTTTTATTTTCTAGTACCTTTTATTGGTTTTTTAGGCTAATTTCGTTTGAGCCAGAGCCTAATTTAGATAACACATTAGAGTCACGCTTAGGGATTTTGAATTAACACTTCCCCCTATTTGAATTCACACTTACTATTTCAAAATTTTTTCCTAAATTCCCATCTTACCCCTAATTCTGTCTCTCTCCTTACCTTATTCTTCGCCATTTCTCTCTTTACCTCATTTTTGTTAAGATGCAAACAAAGTCCCACATCATTCAGATAAGAGGATAAATATGAGTTTATATACAATGGAACACTTTCATTGGTTCATAGGCCTTTTAGGAGGTAACCAAAAGGAAACTTGTGAGGGCTTGGGCCTAAAGCGGATAATATCTTACCAAATGTGGAGGTGGTGCATGTGTGATGAATCCCCCGGTGCCTAACAACTAGCATTAAAGCCACTGGTTTAACCAGGTGGCCGACCCAGCGAGTATGATGGTTGGCAGGTGGATTCAAGTTTAGGGTCCCTTGTATTGAAAGTCTTCCTAACAATGGATTTGGGTTTGGATGGTTAGGAAGTGGAGCCTGCTAGTGGAGTGGCGATGCAAGAACTTAGAACATGATTGGGCTCTATGGGCCTTCATCAAGATATACTCGTGGACTAAGAGTTTCTACTGCATATGAGGAATACCCCAAACAAGAGGATGAACATGAGTTTATATACGATAGAACATTTTCATTAGTTAAAGGCCTTTTGGGAGGTAACCAAAAGCGAATCTGTGAGGGCTTGGGCCTAAAGCAGATAATATCTTACCAGTATGGACGTGGTGTGTATGGTGAAACCCTCGGTGCATAACAATTTTCTTCGCTCTCTCCCCTTAAATCTACTTATTTTCTCCTTCCTTCTTCCTACTTGTTCTTCATCTTGTTTCTCAATCTCTACCTCTACAGCAGGAGATCTAGCTGGAGAGTTAAAAAATTTTCAAATTTATTATGAATTTCACATATTTTATTTTAAAAAATATTTTAACAAGGAATTTATCTTAAAAAACCAACTTAATCTTATGATTTGTATTAAATTTACAACAACCAAACCAAAAAACTATTTTTATTTTTCAGTCGTTACAAAATGCAATAAAAACGCAAATCATTACTGATACTATTAGGTGGAAGAAGCATTAATCACAAGAGAACAACGTCGGTGGTTTGCTTCGATTTGGTGACATGCTCCATAATCATCAACTAAATTAGACGATATTGTTGAAGAAAACACCACTTCGCCACCAACAAAACAATGCCATATGGTTTCCTAAACCCCTTTTCTTCTCAACCAATTTCAGCCCCTAAAACCATGTCAAATGGTACCCAAGACCAAGCTTTGTTGCCACTTGGCAGCAATCTCAAGTGCGATGGTTACAATATGAAGTTTCGTCGGTTTTTTTTTGTTCTTTACTTATGGTTCCACTAAGAATAACCTCAATAACCTCTATCTTTAAAGCTCCTATGTTGTTGTTTCTTATTATGCCATCCTTTGGCTTGTCGTTGAAAATAATAAGTTAAAAACTTTGGAGAAAACTTTCACCAAAGACTTAAAAAAATTGAAATTTTTTACTTTTTGGCGAACTCTTATCAAAGAGTTACAAAACTTTCAAATTTTTTTACTTTCATGCAAACAGTTTTCAGAGAGTAATAAGAGAGATAAAGTGAATAACATATAAATCTTTAATTATAGAAGTAAGTGTGACTTCAAATTATGGGAAATGTTAATTCAAATTTCCTATTTAGAGATTCATTTAATGAGAGAATATTATTAGTCTCTTATAACTATTTGTAACAACTTTTGTTCATTTTTTAGAATTAGTTAGAGTTAGTCTTCACTCTTTCTTCTCCAACAAGCTTTCTCATCTCTCCTTGGAGATATCTATGGAAGGCTAAATTTTGAATTGATTTGAGGTATCCAATGTGATTGCATGACATAGTATAAATTCCAATTTCTCTTGTGCATTTTTCTTCATGTGAATTGAGTTTTATTGCTTTCTTCTCCACTACAATTCATGTAGAATTTTGATTGAGTTTTGGTGTAAATTGGTCTGGTATCTATTCAAATCGATTGATTTGAATCGTAAGAGGCTAGATGATCAATTGATAACCTATTTCAACATGTTAGATTTCTAAAAATTCATGAGAATTTTGGGAATGCGCCCATAAGTGTTGATACAATTTCGCATGATTTTTAGAATCATGATTACTCAAGCGCATCGCTAGAAACTTCATATTGATGTTTTCTTTCTCTCTTTTCTCTCTGAATCAGTTCTTATTTTGATGTGATCCTCCCTCGCAAGGGACCTCTCACTAGGGTCATGACTAGGAAGATAGAGGAGGACATGGCTAGATTGGATAGAGGAAGACCTCACCTCCTCATGCGCATAGAAGCTTTACCTTAGTCCTCTTGTTTTTACCTTGTATTTAGCTCTATTCTTTTCCTAAGTGGAGTAGTCTACCCTTCCTCTTTTTGGCCTTGTATTTGGCATAATTTTTTCTTGGGAGCATAGGGTAGGAGGTATGCTTAGTCTAAATGTGGAATATATTAGCTAATTGGGCCTTTTGAGGGTGTTGGTGGATTGAGTTATTAACCACACCCGTCTTTTTCTAATTAGACCCAATTAGTTAGCACATGAAGTGTGGAGGGAATAAGGTGGGCCCTTGTTCCCTTCTTAGGCATCGTTCTTCAAGTAGTTAGTCACATGGCACTTAGTTAGATCTAAGATCCATGATTTTAGGAGCATGTGCTAATTATTTGAATTTTGGCTCCATTTGAATTCCCTCCATTTTATTTGGCCAAGGCACTCCCCCCTCCCTATAAATAGACCTCTCCACTCCTTTGCATTCTTTACACTTGAATTTGAATGATAAGTTGAGAGTTTACTTCTTCTTTGAGTGTCATTTCTTTTCTTAAATTGAGAGAGTTCCTTAGCTTTTATCAAGGGTTCCTTCCCTTGTGGCAAGTAACCTCCCTTGAGGCTTATCTCCCTTAGAGTGACGCCTCTCATCTCCACTTCCTTCCCTCTCCGCAAAATTCATTTCACACCTCAACATCTTGAAGTTGATCCTTGGAGGAGCATCCAAAGTTGGATCTCATCATGTGGTACTTAGAGCCAAGCTTCATAGAGGTTCTTCTATCACTTTTGTTCTTCATTTTGTTTGTTTAAGTTTCGTTCATTCGTACCTCTATGTCATCTCAATTCACTTTTTTATTTTTTGCTTCCATGTTGTTTATCTGTTGCTTTAATGTCTAGTAGTATTGTTTAGTAGTTTTGTCATTTTAATAATCATATGAATCCATGCTTCCTTTGGTTTGGTTCAAACTTCTTGTTCTTTTAGTTGAATCAATTTGAACTATTTAAATCTCATCTAATTTCCGTGTGTGCCTTTTTTGTGTTAATTATTGTTTGGAGTGTTGCCTAAGAGGTGATGTGTGCTAAATCCACACAGCTTTGGAAAAAACCACAGCTATGTGGTACCCTACCTTGGCCTCTCCTTACAATCTTGGTGCGCATTTTGCTTGTTTCCCCCCTGTTTTTAGGACCTTTATTTTTGCAATTTTATACTCTTGATGTACTGTCTTAGATGTCTTGTTTAGTCCTTTAAATGTCACCTTACTTTCCATAGGTTTTTGCCTCTTAAAATTTTACAAAAGTGTGTTGAAAATCCTACTTAAAATTGAGCAATCTAAGAGAGTTTCTCTCTTGATCTAAGTCTCTTAAGTAAAGTCACATGCTTCCATCTCTTGCATGTTCAATTATAGATTTCCAAAAAAAAAAATTAGGTCAATTTCATCTCCTAAGTTTTTAGTGTCTCTTGTTGATTTTAGTGGTTCTTTGTGTATTAAACTTGGAAGTGATTTTTCCTAAGGTGTGCTTGAGTACAATTGGCATTAGTTTTAGAGAAGCTAACTTGTGCAAACAAGTGAACTCTAACCACAACAAACCACTATTAGTGCATTACCTAAGTAACTTACACTTTGGTGCACTTTTGAGTCACTTTCAAATTTTCTAGATTGTATCTTGCCTTGAGATTTAGTGGCCATTGCTTATTTCCTTCTTTCAAGTGTTTAGTATCAATTAATCCTCACAAATTGCAAATCAAATCTGAAATTAGGTGTAGCCAAAAAAATTTAAAAAAAAAAGAAGAAAAGAAGTCAAAAGATAGTTTGAAAAGAAAAGAACAAAAAGTACTAAAACAAAAGAAGAAAAAAAATATAGACAAAAGTGTTGTACCTAATAGAAAATTCTTTTAATTGCAAAAGATGACCTAAAATGTTTTGTAATTGCTTGAGAGTTACTCCTAAATCATTCGGTCATTCATTTTTAGAGTGATGCAATTTTTTAAAATTAATTTAGTTTTTGGAATTTTAGTCCTATTCTTATTCTAGTGTCTATTCTAAGATTTTTCCTTTGTTGTGCCTACCTCATTCTAGCCTTTATTTCTAGTTTGTCTTCTTCTACATCTTTGAGTCATGTACCTAATCTTCTTTCCACTTGGATAGTAGTGCTGCTTAACTTTAGCTTTTAACATTTTTCTTTGTGATTTCTACTCTTGCTTTGCTCCTTTACTTGTTGGTGTGTAACGCCAATTTGGGAAATAATACTTGAGGAAGAGCTTGAACCAAGGGTGGCCTGCTAGGAAGAGTTGATGCAAAGCTCAAGGAACTGACCAAAAGGAGAACAAAAGAGTGTGAGGAGTTTTTAAAGTGGACGTAAAGAACAATTCAAAGTGCAAATTCCTTTTTTGTATTTCTTTTAGGAGTGTTGATATCCTTTAAGGATTACTCCATTTAATTGTAATAATTTCTTTGATTAATCTCTCACAAATAAGGTGTCAAGGGAGGATTTGGTACCCTACCTTCCACGCCTTCTAGGAGCACGTTTTAGATCCATACCTCTTTTACTTTCTTGCCTTCTAATTTCTTCAAGAATAACGTGTAGACTTGGCTTGAGTTCCAAAGACTCATCTAAGCCACCTACAGTGAAAACTAAAGAAAGGAGAGTGCTTGCTTTTAGGCCAACCCTCAGATTTTAGGACCTCCTCATCATGTGATGTGACCATGCCTAGCCAAGGACCTATCACTAGGGCCATGACTAGAAGAATTGAAGAAGACCTAGCCCTTGCAGACAAAGGAAGACTTCACCTCCTGTGGAGAGTGAAGATATTAGGCTAGGGACTTTAGTTAATAAAATGTAATTTTCCTTTATTTTAATTTTGAGGAGCATTAGGAATTTAATTTGGGACATGTATTTAGTGCATTTTTTTTTATTTTAGGAGGTGTCTTAGGAATTTAGAGGGTGGATTTAGCTTTTTGAGTCTTTATGAAGGAAATAAGGGGTAGCCTTGATATCTACACCCCTCTTTTCCTACATAAACCCCCTAAGCTAATAAGAAGGAATCTTGGCCTTTGGTTTGAGAAACTTGGGCACCAAGTTTGATGATCTAATGAGGGAATTGTTTCTCAATCCTCATCCCTTAGATCTCTCATTTTAATCCTAACCTTTCTTTTTTAGGTTATTTTGTTCAAGAGGTTAGCTACCTCTATAAATAAGAGCTCCTCCCTCACTTGTATTTTTTACACTTGAATTTAATCATAGAGACCATATTGGTTGTGAGGTTCTAACCTTTGAGTGTCCCCCTTTCTCCTTTGTGAAAGCTTCTAAGAGTTATCAAGGGACCCCTCCCTTGTGGCCTCTCCCCTTTGGCTTATCAAACTTAGTATTTGTGGCGCCTCACCCTATTCCTTTCCTCTCCATAAATCCATTTCCCTTCCAAGTGACCTTAGAAAGGATCCTTTGGGCACGTGATCATCAAAGATCACATCAGTTACAGTTTAGGCTCAAGAATCACATAAAAATATTAATAATTGACTAATTATGTGAGTTAGAATTTGAGTGTTTAATCTAGTGCACGGAACATATGTTTCTCTATTGTAAGCCCTGTGACATGACCAAAACAACCTCATTGGTTTTCGTGTTCTTCACAAAAGTTGTAGCCTTATATGTCAGCTTTCCGTTAGAGTTGGAATCACTAAAATAGAATATATATATATATATATATATATATATATATATAATGCAAGTTATGAATAAATTAGTGACTAAAGGCCGAACTACCAAAATTAAGCATATTTTACCATCAGTGTTTATAATTTTCAAATGGGAAAACTGATTGGAAAAATATGTAATTTGAGAAATTGGTCTTCATGAAATTTGTAGCGCTAGATGTTATCTAACTAATGAAGTTGTTTTCACGATAAAACAATACCTATAGCTCAAGTTATGATCACATTAATGACTAAAGGTTGAGCTACCAGAATTAAGATATAGATTCATGTTTCCTCCAATTTTTAACATAGTAAACGATTGTTTTAGCCTTTGAGGTCAACATAAGAGTTATATATAAATGTCCTAGCCTCTAAAATAGATAAAAAACAATATCATAGAGACTTATTAGAAAATGAGTGACAAAATCTTCAAAACTGAGAAAATGTTGTGGTGAGCTAAGAATGCAATAATCCTACATGTATATGTGAGAAAGTGAATATATTCAACATTATAAATGATATATTATGCATGAGAATATGTGTTTTGGATAATTTGTGTTGAAGAGCTTATTTGTGGTAAGAGTTAAGTCTAAGTTGTTGTTTAGTAGTGTGTGAACTCTGAATTGCTTGATCATTTGTGAAGTCTAGACTTTGTCTAGCAATGCTTAAGTCTTTTTTGCATAGCCATATGTTTAAATGTGAAATATATCTTATAATTATGAGTGTTGTGGATGATTGAGTGCTTGAAAGTTATTTGAGGTGTGTGAATTAGGGGTTTGTTTAAATGTGTTATATCGATGTTGATTTCAATTGGATACATAATATGTTGATGGCATTGGTTAGAGTGTGCTTGATAAGGTGTCATCCTAGCTAAGGTGGGGAATGGAGTGTGATGACATGATTAGATATTGATAATGTTATTTATGTTGATGATGCTGGTCAGGGTATGCTTGACGAGATACCATCTCAACTGCAGTTAGGGGTGAAGTGTGATAACATGATTAAATGTTTGCATTATGATTTATGTTGTGGATGACATGATACATGAATATAACAGTCGAAAAAGTTTTTGTAAGGATCACCCATTGTGTGGTACTCCAGACCAGATCTTTTTTGTTGTTTTGCATTGCACGATTGTACCTACGTGTTACTAGCGAAGAAGAGGATTTACTTCGGGTAGACTTATGGTGAGACAGTTGTACCTATGTGTTACTAGCGTAGAAGAGGACCTCTTCAGGTGCGTACCTGAGAAAGCATGTGATGCAAAAAACTTTTGCACTCCCCTTAATCTTCTCCTTGAGGTTCCAAGTACCATGAAATGGATGATGGAGGGGAAAGAAAATGGAGGTGGGGTGTCACTCTCAAAGAGAGATAAGCCAAAGTGTTTAGGTTTGCCACAAGGGATGGAACCCTTTATAAAAACCAACTAGGAAGAGGATCCTCAAGACCTTTTACTAAGAATGTGCTCACAAAGAGACTATTTTCATTCAACTTCAAAGGTGAAATTTTACAATGAGGGGGAATGAGTATATATAGCCTAATGGGAGAGCTTGGGCACACTTTTCTAGGCAATGTGGACTTGGGCTTAATTAAGATTAAAACTAATTAACCCAAGTCTTAGGCCTTAAGTGAGGCACCTAAGTTCACCCCCTATGGGTGCAATTAGCCTCTCTTAATATGAATGGGTTAACCCAAAATCATGTCTTAACTTATGCACCCATTATAAGCTTACTCCCCCTTTTTAACTAAAGACACTTATACCTTATAAACTAAGAGGATGGCCGGAAATACATGGTCTTAAGGGAATTAAAAATACTCTCCTATTTAACTAATTAAAATAAAATATTTACAAGCTAAAAATAACAAAGACTATGGTTTCGAATCTTCAATAAGCTTTCATCCATGCCATGCCTTCCTGAGTCCTCCTAGCCATGATGCATGCTAGGTGGGATTACATCATCTCCTCCCCGTTCGAGAGGATTTGACCTCAAATCCTAAGGCCTTTCTTCCCTTTTTTCAAAGTCTACAAGAAAATAAGAAAAGTAGTAAGTATATGCAGACAAGTGATTGTAGGGGGAGTGAGAAGTCTATAAAGAGACCTCTTAGGAATGGGGTAGTGAAGTTTGGCACTAAAGTTTAAAAATATTTTAGTGTGTATGTGCCTCCACATAGTCGTGCCCCATCCTTCTCCTATTACACTAGATACTAGCCTCAAAGGTTTTGAAATAGTAGGTGAGACTAGTCTAAGTGGAATGGAACACTCATAAAGTTGGACTTGAGGGTGTAAATCAAGGTGCTCAAAAGGTATAGGCACATCCTCAAATTCAACTTGCTCTTTTTGTAAGAGTTGGCAGAAAAATTTTTTATGTAGAGAACCTCCTTTGAAGGCAAAGATAGATCTTCCTTAGACTCGGTCTTCCTACCAACAACTTTATTTTCATTTTTATCCTTCTCTCTCTTAAGCTTCATGATCCTTCTATCCCCTTTAACATCGATAGGGGTAAAAGGAAGTAAAGTAATCTTTTTCCCTTTATGAGAGAGAGTGATTTTATTAGTAAGGTCATTATGCAAAGTTTCCTTATCATGTTGTCATGGCCTTCCCAACAACATGTGACTAGCTTCCATAGGGACTACATCACATAACACTTTGTCGTGATACTTCCCTATGGAGAAGCTAATCTCCACTTGCTCTCTTACTACTACACCATCTTCATAATTAAGTCCATGCAAAGAATAATGTGAAGGATGAGGAGTAGTAGCAAGTGATAGCTTTTCCACCACCCTTGTGCTACAAAAATTACAACATGACCCACCATCCATAATGAGGGAACAAGTTTTGCCCAAAATTTTTGCATCTTGTTTGAAAAACATTCTCTCTTTGTGTTTGGGTTTCCTTATAAGGATGACTTTCGAGAAGTTGTTTTACTTTAAAGAGATCATCACATGAACGAGTACCCTTTTCATTTGAAGTTCCCCTTAAAGTCCTTTTTCTTTTAGGGCAAAACAAAGCAATGTGCCCTTTTTCTAAACACTTAAAACATTTAGGACTTCGAGAATAAGTGCTCGAACTAGTGGTAGAGGTGTCACTTATACTCAAGGGTTTTCTCTCAATATGCTTTCTTTTGGATGACTCTCTTTTGGGTTTAATTATAGAAGAGTTTGTCTTTTTCTTAGGATGCCTCTTAGGGTTTTCCTTCTTACTAGAAGAAGCATGAATGTCATGGGTTATTCTAGGCTTTTCTAAGTCTCTATAACGTGTGTAAATGTTACCACAAGAGATCTTATAGGCATCTCTCTCTTTTTGTATCTTTTTTTCTTCCCTTCTTTCTAACTCCTTTTGTTCTTTTTCTCTCTTTTCCAATTCTTTCTTCTCTTTTTCTCTCCTTTCTCTTCTCTCTTTTTTCTCTAACTCTTTTCTTTTTTTTTCTTCTTTTTCTCTTTCTTTCTCTTTTTCTCTTCTCTCTTCTCTTTCTTTTTCTCTTGCTTATCTTTCTTTCTTTTCATTTTCCCTACTCTCTTGTCTCTCTTTTTCTCTTTCTCTTTGGTCCTTCTCTTCTCTTTCTCTTTTCTCTTGCCTTTTTATCTCTTGTCTTACTCGTTCTCTCTCTTCTCTTTGTCTCTATTTTTCTCTTCTTTCTTTTCTTTCTTGTCTCTCCTTTTCTTTTTGTTCTTTCTCTGTTCTCTCCTCTCTATCTAGTTCCTCTTGTTCTCTTTTCCTCCTCTCTTTATGTTTTCTCTCATTTTTCCAAAATTCCCTACGTTGTTTTTCTAATATTTCCTAATCAATAGAATATAGATATGTGCGCAAGGTTGGTTTATCACTCTTCTCATACTTTTCTTTTATTCTATTCTCACATTCTTCTCTTTTATTTTCCCTAGTTTTATTACTACTCCTAACACTCCTAGATGTGTGTGAAAACATGTCAAAGTGTAAGGCCTAGGGAACTATTATGCAAAACACTCCTCTCTTTTTTGTTTTCTTCTAAAGTGTTGAGAGTCTTTGGAACTCTAACACTTGCAAAAATGTTGAAAGCAAATAAAGAAATTTAAAAGCAAAGCTAAAGGATTCTAATGTGCTCCTAAGTATGAATAAGGGGTACCAATTCTTATCCACACTAAAACGAGAAACTAAGGTTTATTACACACAAAAGAGGTGACCCTTATGGGCATCCAACACCTCTAATTAAAAAAGGCCTTTAAGAAAATACACCCAATTTAAAAATACAAGAAACTAAAAGAAGTCTTGAATGATCCTTCTTCCAATGCTCCTCACCAAGTGTTTCACTCAAGTCTTGGCATCCTCTTCAAGTTTTCTCTTCCTTGGTTTAAATCAACACTTCCTAAGGATGCTACCCTTGTGGAAGTTTCAACAAATGACCACCTAACCAAGAAAGTAATGCCTAACAAGTACCAAGGGAAGCAAAATTTTGAAAGCACAAAAACAAGAAAAACACTAACAAGAATAGGTACACATCCAAGTGGAAAGAATTTATTTAAACAAACTCAAAGAATAAAAGGTGTAGAAAGAAAGTAAGGACACAAAATAAAACCTAGAATGGTCTAGATTAGAATGGACTAAAAAATAAAAAAACACAAAAAAAATTATCAATGATTTGCACAATTTTTTAATGTTATGGCTGAATCATAGACAAAGTATTTCAAGCAAGATTCATGAATTTTAAACACCCCTTTAAACAAATTGAAGCAACTTGAGGTGCACTAAAATTTTATGTTTTTTCTTTTCTTTTTAACACTTTTTCTACCACTTTTTTTTTACTTGTTTTGATTTCTTTTTTTTTTAAATACTTTTGTTACACCTCTTAACAAAATTCTAACAAAAATATGATAAGGAGTGTAATGAGGATAGGTGCTTGAATTAAAATAGATGGACAACCACAAAATTGAATCAAAAAGTGCAAACCAAAGAAAGCAAAGTAGTTCAAGATGCATTAGTAAATTTAGGTGAACAAAGAAGACACTAAATGAGATACTTAATGAGCTTAGAACAACTTAATTTCTCAAGGATTACAGCCCAAATACATGCCCAAATGATCCCAAAACAGCCAGCAAAAGAAATTCACCAAAGACTAGCACAAAACTTTAAACTACTAACACAAAAAAAAAAGACTGTAGGAAGAATTGAGCAAATTTTGAGAAAATATTTTTTTGAAACAGGCTATGATCTAAAGCATGTGGGACTCAAGGACACAAGATCAAGAGGCATGACCCTTTTTATGCTCAATTCCAAGAGAGAAACACACTTTTTTTATGGTAAAAATAAAAGACAAAACTATGTAGAATTAAGAGATAATAAAAGGACTACAACATGACCAACTAAGATAAAACTTGGAAGATTAAAAACTGAAATTAAAATGAATCAAAATACCTAGAAATATGCACCCAAAACAGAGAACAAGGGGCTGGAAAACAAAATAATAGGTGCAGGAAAATAGAATTAAAAACTCAAACAAGAAGAACAATGTGCATCCAAAGATCAAACCACAATGTGTGGCTTCCTTCACAAATTTTGTGAAGTCATTACAATGACCTTATTAGGATTTGCACAAGAATAAAGAGAAAAATAAAAATTTGGGCATTAAATTAAAGAAACAATCCTAAAGGAAACATATAAAGATTCAATGGAAAATAACAAGATAAATTGAATCTAGAAAGCAATAAAAACTAGGAAATAAATTGCATAAAATGAAAACTACAAAAACATAAACTAACAAGACATAAAAGGAATTAAATGGCAAGAATCAAAGGCTGGAAAAAATAAAGAAAACAACAAGAACACTAAGAAGAAAAGCTGGAAAAAATTAAAGAAAATTAAGACTAGAAAAGAACCTCATGGAGTTGGCTCTGATACCAAATGATGCAAAAAACTTTTGCACTCCCCTTGATCTATCTCCTTGAGGTTCCAAGCACCATGAAATGGATGATGGAGGGGAAAGAAAATGGAGGTGGGGCGCCACTCTCAAAGAGAGATAAGCCAAAGTGTTTAGGTTTGCCACAAGGGAAGGAACCCTTGATAAAAACCAACTAGGAAGAGGTTCCTCAAGAGAGAGGATCTTCAAGACCTTTTACTAAGAATATGCTCACAAAGAGACTATTTTCATTCAACTTCAAAGGTGAAATTTTACAATGAGGGGGAAATGAGTATATATAGCCCAATCGGAGAGCTTAGGCACACTTTTCTAGGCAATGTGGGACTTGGGCTTAATTAAGATTAAAACTAATTAACCCAAGTCTTAGGCCTTAAGTGAGACACCTAAGTTCACCCCCTATGGGTGCAATTAGCTTCTCTTAATGTGAATGGGCTAACCCAAAATCATGTCTTGACTTATGCACCCATTATAAGCTTACTTCTTTTTTTTAACTAAAGACATCTATACCTTATAAACAATGAAGATGGCTAGAAATACATGGCCTTAAGGGAATTAAAAATACTCTCCTATTTAGCTAATTAAAATAAAATATTTACAAGCTAAAAATAACAAAGACTATGGTTTTGAATCTTCAATGAACTTTCATCCATGTCATGCCTTCCTTGAGTCCTCCTAGTCATGATGCATGCTAGGTGGAATTGCATCACAACCTCAAATGATCCAACCATTTCCAAATCCACTAGTTGTGACTGACCAACAAAATTGGGACACAACACACTTTCAACAATATCAAAAGAACCTCCCTCAGATGGCACAACCTGCACACAATAATCAAATCAACTTGTACAAGGAACAAATCACTTAAACAAATATGAAGACCACCCAAATCCTCCCACTGAACAAACACACCAAATAAAACAAAGAAAGAAGTACAAAGAAAAAAAAACATGTTTGACAAAAGAAATGAAAGACTTAAATTCACCAATAATAAGATGATTTTCACAAACCTCTGAACCCTAAAACAATCATTATTTCCAAAAGCATGACCTTAATCAACAGAACTTGGAAAAAAAGCTCTCTCCCAACTAAAGAATGAAACTCTTATGGATGTTCCTAGGCAATAGAATGTTATACATTTTAATAAAACATTTGGCTTACAAAAAAAAAAATAATAAAACATGTAAACACTTACAAGAAGTAATTCATCACAATATTGCATTGACAAAGAAAACAGAAAGCTAGCCTAGGCACTTCCCATTATAGACGAACACAACCTAAGCAATAGCTTTTCACAGTCACTATCAAATATCATGAAAACACATCTACCATCCCTATCTGTCATATTAACCTTAAGCTTAAACCTGTAACATAACAATAAACATGGTAAAAAAATATTATTGGCAAACAAAGAGAAACACGACAAACTAACCTCAATGTGATGTTAAGTACACGAACTTGACATCCTTTGCAGTAAGTAGTAAACCTTATCACGAGGAGAAACAGTTTCATGACATTTACAAAAAAGGATACCACCATTGCTCGTTCACCACAACACTACCAACCTTGCCATAAACAATAACCAAAACATCATGCACCACATATAACATAATGAACCAAAACACCTTTCTAACAAAAAAAGAAACAAATGTACAAAAAACGCACAAAAGAACCTATTTGCTAAATGCAAGTAAAAAATTGTCTTCTTTGGATAATACACCAGGAGCTCTTCTCTAATGGAGAGAAAACTCGTTTTATCATCCACAAAAAGTACAATAAGAGTCTTCACATGAAACCCACTCACAACCATTCTACAAAGGAAAAGACGAAGCAAATTAATATACACAAAACAACTAACAATTAAGACCATATGCCTTTTCCTCAATTCAGATGCCTCAATTATATGTGGATTTTTTTAAAAGAAAACAAACCTCTATAACTCTTAATCTTCATGAATTGAAAAGGCACAACAAGAAGTTCACCACTTTCCTCTCCCAAACACACCTAAAATTATCAGTGTAATCACAAAAAAGAGTGCACCTAATAACTCCCTTACAAACAAAAACAAAATCGTCATCATTATAAAAAAACAAACACCCACAATATAACAAAGCACACATAAAAAAATCTCAAAACACACATTCGTTCCTTAACTCCAAAGAAATGAGACATTTCTTAACACCAGCACCATAAGAGGATATTTTTTATGACATCGCAGTCCACATACCCAACACATTTTTGAAAAATAAAACCAAACATTTAGAAAACACACATACACATTAATAGGAAAATATAACAACAACATACCTATAAAATAATCATGATCTCTCTATGTTTGTTCAATTTCAGTAGACATCATCAAAGAAAGTGAATACAAGAGAATATAATCACAACAGAAAGGGTCAACTTTAGTCTTTCCATGAAACAACAACTTAAAAGCATGGTTAGTAGCCCTATATGTGCCAAAATTTGGAACTACTCTAGAATAACTAATCTTGTACACAACATTCTTCTTGACTGAACCTTTGAACTTCTTCATCACAATTTTTTTTATAATAGCCTAAATCTTTACACTAATAAAAAACATACATACTGAATTAAAACAAATAACCCAAACTTTTTAAAGAAAACTATCTAGGTAAAAACATATACATACATTGTCATCCACCAAAACCATTTTCATAGAGAACGATTTGGTGGTTCTTCAAGTGGACATACATACATGAAACATCTTAACCTTAAAATTCCAATCATTCTTTCCCTCATTCATGTCTGACAATCCATCAAAAACAACATCCATGATTTGTTTTATGAAGTACCCTAGGCAACTAATAACCACTTTATATAGGTAATCGAGACTAAAACTATAAATGCAAAAAGAAGATCAAAATTAAAATAAAATAATATTTCTAAATTGAACAATGTACAAGATTGATTGATTGAGTTGTGAAATGAGCTGTATATGCACATGAAGTGAGTATGCAACTACAATGTTAGCACAAAATATCATATGCCAAGTAACTAAAGTAAGCAATGAATTTAGCACAAGAGGGTAAGAATTTTTTACCATAAAAAATTGAAAAAATAGCAAAAAACCATCTTTTATAGAATTTTTATTGATTATTGATTTTAAAAAATGACTATTACATGAAATAATAAAATAGGTGTGAGCATAGTTGTGAAAACCGGTTCAAACCAAGACCTGTCACATAACTGGACTGATTTTCCCAATAGAATAGGCATGCAATTGATCCATTTTGAATCGACCGTTTCAAGGAAAAACCAATGACCCAAATCGAGTTGACTCGGGCTAGGTTGAGTTTGTTTTTTTTTTTTTTAAATTTAAATGATATCATTCCTTACTTTTTTTTTATTTTCTCTTTATTTTTTATGCAACTTGCGAATGTAAAAAAGGATAATTGTGATGCTACGTTTTTATACATATATTTTTTATTTTTTTATATATAGACCAGGTTAAACTGGGTTAACCAGTCTGACCACTAACCCATTAATCCACTGCCTTGACTAGGTTAATGGTCGATCCGGTTTTTACTAGAGTTGTCAAAATGGGCTTGAATATATAAATGGGCTTGGGTCGGCCCGATTGGTGGGCTATCGCTTGACTTGAATACAAATATAAATACATAAATTTTAAAAATACATATTAATAATATATATAGTATATTGCTAAAAATATATTAAATAAAAAATACACATATAAAAGTATGTTTGATGTGAAGTCCATTTATACATATTGTTAATATATATATATATATATATATATATATATATATATATATATATTAATATAAAAGTACGTTTGATGTTTATTTCATAATATATTTTCAACAAATAAAAATTATGTTGTTCTAAAATGTATATTAAATTAAATATACATATAAATATATATTTTTTTGTTATTTTAAACTTATTTATGATGTGTTTTTGATTGATTTAGTGTGTTATTTTAAATTGATTTAGATTTGTATTATAAAATAAGTTTTATTTTTTATAAAAATTTAAATTTAAATTTTTTTTAAAAAATCAATTTTAACTCAATGTATCAATATAAGATTAGACGAAACTTAAAAGTATATAGCACATGAAGAGTCATACCGGTCAATCAACCAGCTCCGAAAGCCAATTCTAATCTTCACAACACTAGTGCGAGAATCCACACCAACGTCAACATCACATTCCATCCCAACAAACGTATTTAAGCGCTAAAATTTCAAATTCGAAGGGATAGAAAGAAAGACGAAAAGTTAACAGAGTTTTAAACCTCAAACTTCGTCTTTGGACTGGACAGCCTCACCTATGGATCCGAGCGTTACACCAACGTGCCCGGGCACAATTACCGTTCGTCGGAACCCTCCTCGGAGAGCTCGCCCAACT
This sequence comes from Psophocarpus tetragonolobus, assembly GCA_037954015.1. Taxonomy (NCBI): domain Eukaryota; kingdom Viridiplantae; phylum Streptophyta; class Magnoliopsida; order Fabales; family Fabaceae; genus Psophocarpus; species Psophocarpus tetragonolobus. The sequence goes on from CM075688.1 coordinate 6,371,089, forward strand.
CCCCAACCGACACCGCAAAGCCTCGTCTTACCCGAAATCTCGCCATTTCCCAACGATGACGCCCAAGCGCCAGAAATCCCTTCAACGTCTCTCCCTACACCGGACAACCAAAACCTAAAAGTTTTCCTCCGAATCCGACCCCTTCCCTCCTCGCCCATTCAAGCTCCGCGCGTCAGATCTAAAAGCGCGTGGCCTCAGAACCCCACCAAAAAGAACGCCCCCGCCCCAGCGTCTAAAATTTCTAAGACCAAGACATCCAGCGCGTGCATAACGGTTAACGACCCACAATCGGTGACGTTATCAACTCCCGTAAGCTTGCAAGAATCTAAGCGAATCAAATCAGAGACTTACGCTGGCTTTTCGCACGTTTTTTCTTCCGACTCATCTCAGGTAACCATATTCATATTCCTGTATATTTTCTTCATTATCGCCGTTCTTTTCCCCCTTAGCTAACAATAACATTTTCATGGAGATTTTAGTTTCAAGTGTATGAGAGAATGGTGAAACCTTTGGTGGAGGAGTTTCTGAGGGGTAAAAGTGGAATGTTAGCTGCATTGGGACCTAGTGGGTCTGGGAAGACCCACACCGTGTTTGGAACCCCAAGGGATCCTGGAATGGTGCCTCTTGCACTACGCCATATCTTCCAGGACACTGAGCCGCATGCCAAACAAGAATTTAGGTATTCTTTTGCATTTCTTCTAGTTCTAAACCATTTGTTTTTTTTATAAAACTTTAAGTTAAGCTTACAAGGATTCAGTGATCTAGTATTACATAGTATGTGTTTACTTGGTTACGTTGTTAATTTTTGCATTAAAGCAACTTTAAGAAGGTTGTTGAATAAGAAATTCTACATTGAATTTTACTACTACCATGCTTTCAGAATAAAAATACTCATACATAAATCCTTTCGCTTTAAATTCAATTCTAATTGGAATCAGCTTCAGGCAATCGAATTTACAGAACACTCACCCACCCACCCACCCGCTAGCACACTTAGCTTATATAATGAGTGAAGTTTGAGGCTGCATACATTGTTATCAGTGTAAATGCAAACATGATAGCACAGTGACAAGCTTTGGAGTTTGGAAATAATTTGCAACTTTCGTTAAACATTTTTGCTGTTTGATTGAGTGAAATGCCAATTTTTTACCGTGGTGCAACTTGCAGAACCTTTTACATGTCTATATTTGAGATATGTTCTGAGCGGGGTAAAGCAGAGAAACTGTTTGATTTATTATCAGATGGTGGTGAAATAAGCATGCAGCAATCAACCGTGAAGGGATTGAAAGAGGTGAATTGATATGCCTACATCTGTTTATTTGCTTTGGCTAGTGTAATATAGTTGGTTGTGATTTTGTGTTTCTTGCATTTTTGTGAACAGGTTCTCATCTCTAACACTGAACAGGCAGAATCCTTGATAGCACAAGCAGCGCTGAAACGTGCAACTGCAATGACAAACACCAACAGTCAATCAAGGTAGGATAAAATATGGGATTTTAGGAATGTTTTATTCTCTCTAAAAGTTTTCAAAAAAGAATTTGTTTTTGGCTAGGTGTTTTCTTCTTGTGAAATGCCTAGAAATCTAGAATGCTTTGATAATAGGAAGAGGTTATTTTTACTACGCACAGTAGGTTCTTTTTCTTTTCTTTCTTCATTTTTTTGAGGATATCTATGGCAAATTGGCAATGAGCTGTGTAGTGAGCACTGAGTAGGTGATCTGTGCTTCAATGAAAATATTTCTGCCATCCATGGCAAATTGGCAATGTCCAGTTTTGTGACACTATACTGTACTTGGTAATCCAGAAATGGAGAAAAAAAAGATTGACCATGGTAAGAGGTGAAACTCAGGATTTATTTTGAATAAATGTACAAGAAGTAGTTGCTAGTCCAGTTAGATTTTTGTTGGAGTACAATTTTGATTATAAAAATCATGATATGTTAGTAGCTTTCTTTAAGATTATGCAAGCAATAATTTCATGTTAAGGTTTAATTTTTTTTCCTATCTACTGCAGCCGGTCACAATGTATCATTAACATTCGTGATGTTGCCCCAAAATGTAAAGGGGTGGTAAACCCCAAGTCAAATGGTGCTGTTTTGACTATCATTGACCTCGCTGGGGCTGAAAGAGAAAAAAGAACTGGAAATCAGGTTCAGTCCATTTTTTTCATATTGATTTGAACAAATAAGCTTGATTTTGGAAGTTGTGCTGTTTTCAATTTTTGGGATACAGTCTAGGTGATTTCTTAAATGTTATGTCATTTACTCTCATTATTGTCTTTTATAGAACAGATATATTCATCTCCAAAATCTTAGACAAATGTATGGACCTGCAAATTGTACGAAAGATGATTTTAGTACTCCAATCAGAAACTGTTCTTGATGTCTATTAATTTTACTTCAGATGTTTCATAATGTTTTTAAAATACAAGCCTTTACTAATTAGAGTAAAATTCTTTAGAGTCTGCATAAAAGTTAATATATCTAATAAAAAAGTAAAAAACTATTAGTTATAAGAGATTTGAGAAAAAAAGTTCAGTTAACTGCGATGTCATATTGTGCTTCTATTTCTATCTCAACCTTTTTCTTGTGATGCTACAGGGGACAAGATTGCTTGAGAGCAATTTTATCAACAACACATTAATGGTGTTCGGCTTATGCTTAAGAGTATTTATCCTTTACTTCAAACTATAAAATGAAGTTATTGTTCTTTTTGTAACTAGAGTTTTATTGATTTCTACACTACTACCAACATTTGGGAATTTTCAAATATATTTTTTCTCTTTTGCCTTACCTTCTGTCATACAATATTTAGTGGTGTCAAAACGGGTTTGGCCTGGTCCACCACGGGTTCAGGCCGAGCCAGGTTGGAAAAATATAGTTTCACAAAATGGACTGTCTTCTGTGACCCGATCCACCCAACTTGTGTTTTTGGTGGATTTGGGTCAGACCGGGCTAGCCCACAACCCACCATGTGGCTTATTTTAAATTTTTAATTTTAGTAACACATGCTCTCTTTAAACTTTTATTTTTTATGTTGAATTGTTAATGAATGATCGACATTGATCCATTTAGTCTATGTTTGGAAGAGAGTTTTTAATTAGATTATATGCAAAAATGATTTGAATGTTGTTGATTTATATTATTTATAATTTGTATATTGTTTAATATTATGTATATGTTTAGTATTCTTTTTAAATTTTAAAATTATTTGTGTTTATAATTTGCATCTTTAAACTTAATTGCATATTTATAATTTATATTCTTTTATAAAAAAGTCTCATTTAAAAAATTAGAAACTATTTTTTATTTTTTGCAAATCTCCCACCTAACCCATCAGCCCGTGCTGGGTCGGATCAGGTTATATAACTAGTTTATCTTTATGTTTGGCGGGCCGGGCCAACCCACTTTATCTAACCCATAACCTGTGGCGAACCAACCTATGTGGGTTAGACTGATCTATTTTGACACCTCTAGTCATACTTTATGCATCCTTTTGTCAATTTCAGTCATTATTGGAGCACCAAAAAAATCGCAAGAAGCCATTGCAAAAGCACTTCCAAAACTCTATGGTAATGTTTGGAATAATTTAATTTTGAATAAAATACATAACCACTCCAGAAGTTTCGTGACATTATGTAAATTTCCCTTGCTTTTTTAAACATTCAAGCAACCTCCCTTGCAGGGGAACATGGTGTATTGTTTTTCAAACTTCAAGGGGGTTGGTATGGTGGTAGGAAAATCAGGGGAATATGGTGCTAGGAAAAACAGTGTAAGGTATACTGGTGTGTGAGTATAATATTTTTTAAGCAGTTAATGGAGGTTGGTATGGTGGTAGGAAAAGCAGGGGAATATATATAATTTGACAAAACTTCAGGGGTGGTTAGTGTAATTTACCTTTTATTTATTGTATTTTGATGGCCTTCAGTTGTCATTTTTGTTACCATCACTTGATGGATATGCCATATCAACAAACATAAGCTAAAGGCTTATTTATCTTCTGTGCTTATGAATCTCTTTTAGACTATGAAATGGGGAAGAGTTACAACTGAACAAATTTGACTTGTCTACTATTACTGCAGTTAACCAGGTATCTGCGAGATTATTTGGAGGGCAAGAAACGCATGTCCTTGGTATGTATATACAACTTTCAAGCTTCTTTTTCTCCAAGCTGATAAAAAAGCTTGGAGACTCACATGCCTTTTTGATGTAAATTTGATTTTTTTACCCTTTCAAATTGCTGTTGCCAATTCCTTTTGTTATTCTTTTTTTGTGTTCATAGATTTTAACAGCAAAGTCAGGAGAAGAAGATTATCTTGATACTTCTTACCTACTGAGACAAGCTTCTCCTTACATGCAGATCAAGTAAAATTCATCATTTCATCACATGATCTTACATTTATTCTTTTTTAACCTAGATTGGTTTCTAAGAATTATTGTTCGTTTCTGTTAGGTATAATGAAGTTGAACCATTGAACATAGTTTCCAAAAAGAGACATCACCAAGCTTCGTCCATAATAGATCATACAAAACTATCGCCTTTATCGGAACATTTAAAGAGAATGAAACTTGCTAGTGAACATACTGAACAGGTTTTCTTCTACTTTCTAGCTTGACTTCTTTTTCAAAATAGAGGAGATTTTTTGTGATGCTTATAAAATTGCATTTTAACTTTTTGTACACATTTTTTTACTGCAGAGCATAAATAATAATTGGTGTACGAATAGATATCACAAGCTCAAACATTCTTTTATATTGGATGATATTGACACTAACCTCTTGGCATAAGCTATTTTGCTATCTATTTGAATAGGTGCTGAGTTTTTATGAAACTTGTAGTATTAAAAAGATATGAACGAAAACTATTAAGGACATTGTTGGTCTGAATTTGGAAAATAAAGAATGCCTATGTAGTGGAAACAAGAAAGAAATGGAGTCAGATGCTCATTTGGGAAAACGATAGTTTGGACTTGGGATGCATAAGGCTGAGGCCAGAGGGTCATTGCTGAACACTTAGATATAACTTTTGGTTTTATGGGGAAAGAAACCTAAATCCCACATTGGCTATAGATACTTTTTTAGTGTCTTTATCTAAATTCGCAGGACACTTCCAATACCTCACTACACCAATTTCACAGCTCGATTAGAGCGGCTCGACTTTCATTCTTTCTTTACACTTTTTAGCCTTATCTTTCTTTGTCTTGCTTGCTCTTATACTATGTATAAGTGGGGGGCAACTCTCACCCCTTGAGCTAGCTTTTGGAGTTGAGTTAGGCCTAAGCCCACATTCTAAAATAGTATCAGAACCTATCCAAGATCCATTAAAATGGGTCACCTACCAGGTCATATTATTCACGTACCAAGCTCAATAGTGCTGGGCATGGGGGCGTGTGTTGGGAAAGAAACTCCAGTTTCACATTGGCTAGAGTAATGCCAAAATACAATATATAAGTGGGGGGCAATCCTGAGTTCTTTACCTCTTGAGCTAGCTAGCTTTTAGGGTTCAGTTAAGCCTAAACCCGCATTCTAAAATGTTTAACAAGAACAAATTATACTGTGCACTTAGAGACATAATTAGAATACATGCGTGTTTGGATTGGTGTTTTTTACTCTTGGATACACATCCTCCTGAAGTAATATAAATCTGCTTGTATGTCTTTATATTAATTTGATGTGAAAATGGCTACTTATGCAAATTCAAAGTGCCAATCCAAACACACTACATAAAAGTCAGAATACAGTCATTTTTATGTTCACCATAACAATATGTTTTCCTGAAAGTAAATTGTTCATAGCATGGTGTGCTCACAACTAATTATGATAAACTTTTGATCTTGGCTGTTGATATTCCTTTTATACTTTGTGTGTTTTTTACTTTTACCAATTTGAAGTTTTTTATTGCTAAGATGATCATCTTCGGATTTATATGTATGAACATTATTATTTTGCTTGTTCGGATGTTCCATTTGTGGATCTGTCCTAATTATAGATTTATGGACTGAATTTTTTTTTTCAAGCTCACTTATTAATTGATTGTATTTTGTGTTTGTCTTTAGAATGATGAAAAGAGTGTAGAAGAAAGGAATACTATTACTGAAGGTAGAGTTTGACATTTAAAGAATGTATTAAATTCATCTGTTCTTTTTTCCCCCAAACTTGGACATTGGTCCTTCAAGATGGATTATCCAATGGTCAACATTGGAGTGTCTCATTGTGGATTTAATTTTTAGTCTAATGCTTGGCAATTCTTATATAATTCTTATTCTTATTTAAAAATTTCGATTTCTTGCCTGTTACAACCATCCTGACTTTGATTTTGTGACAGATGGTTCAACAATACTTAGCAAATTAGAAGTCAGTAGTTCTGTCTCTTTCAAGTCAGAGTGTGATAGTCAGGTCCCGAGTGAGAGAGGCCACATTATTATGCAGAATTTTTCTAAAGTTATATGGAATGTCTTGAAGCAATATAATTCCAAATTGAAGGTAATGGAAAAAAGAAGTATGTTTTGTGAAAGAAATAATTATCTTTTCCTCATTCATTCGGGTGCTCCAACAGTGGTGTTTGTATATAATCTATCTATCTGCACATAATATAATATTTTATTCATAATCAGGTTGCAGAAATGGAGATAGAAAGTCTCAAAGAAAGCATTGGGTATGAAAAAGAAAAATACTTGGAGCTGGAAACACAGTTGAACAAGTTTAAGGCATGTTGTACTTGCTTCAAAGGAGGAAAGATAAAAAATGATGCTGAAGATTGTTCATCACTTGGTCTTGATCAACCACATAATTTGAAGCAAGAGGTTGAGTACAGTATTTGTAGTCCTGCTTTCATGTATCAAGATTATTGAGGTTTTCCTAGATGCAACTTCAATGCTCATTTGCCTTTAATATATTTATCAAGAATTGATATTTTGTATGGGATGCAAGGTCATTAGGTTCCTATATCAAGTAACCATGGAGCACCAGGGAAAGGGGGCTGTCATCTCAGCCAATTAGATTTTTTTTCCTTCTCTATATACCAAGAGTCTTTGTTATTAGCATTTGGTAACTATGGGTACCTTAGTGCATGTCTCAATCTGTTTGAGCTTTTTTTGTTGGTTCATTCATCAAGAGATCTAACCATAACTGATTTGGGACTTCAGATTTTGGCTGTTCAATAATAAGTTGAGCTTTAGAATGAGTGTCCATGGAGTTAAGGAAGTCAGGTTGGCATGAAATAATTTCAACTAGTGCCAAGCTAAGTTAGCTGGAACCTATTAATTGGCTATCCTGTTTTGCTAACTCATACTTTCCTTGGACATGTGGTTGCTGCTAGGTTTTCGTTTAATATCTTGTTAGCAGGGTAAATTTAGGCTTTACTAGATTAAAATAAAATAAATTATACCATTAAAATCATCACATAAAATAAATTCCTATTAATTGATGTAAATGCTTTGTATGTGTATCATATGAAATGTTTCTCCCACTACTGAAATATGTATCATATTTTCTTTCTCCATCTCCAAATATGTCCAAATTCAGTTGGATTGCAATGTTATATGTAATTTGGTTATCCATTCTTGCCAGGAAACATTTCCTGCACAGTCATCATCTGGGACCAGGGTTGACAAGTCTGATGAAGAGGAGTCAGTCCTTGGTACTTCATGTACACAGTTAGATTCTGAAAATTCAGATAGGTTAGTCATGTGAACATTGTGATCTTTCACATTTAGTTCCTGGTTATTTTTCTTTGCTTTGAACGGATATGCTTGTTCCTAATTTCTGCATGGTGTAATAATACAGGAAAGTTTTCTCCTTGTCAAAATCAGAGCATCATGGTGCCTTGGAGGTTGATGCCGGGAGCAAGATACTGAGTGTGAGTTGACCTTTTCATTTGTTAAACATGTACATACATGTGTCTGTTTGCTTGAGTCAATTCATGAAGGAGAAATGAACCAAGTGTCAGTTTGCCTGAATTGACCTTTCCATGTCAGATCTTGCTAGTTCAAGGATGAATCACACTTGAGATTGAGAATGATCAAATATAGTTGTGGAATTCAGGTTGACATAAAATAATTTAAACTAGCAGCAAGCATTAGCTTGAACCTATTAATCAGCCAACTTTGTTTGCTTACTCTCACTTTCATTTGACAAGTAGTTGCTAGGTTTTGGGTTAATATCTTGTTGGCGGGTAAATTTAGGCTTCCCTAGATTAGAAAATAGAAATAAAACAATTAATAGTATCAAAATTATCCCATTTAAAGTTTGAACTGACGTAAATGTGCTTTGTGTGTATATTTCATATAAAATGATTAACCCAATGGTTTTCTTCTTTGGCACAGAATCTATATGTGAGCTTCAGTCAGGTTGCAATGTTATATATGTAATTTGGTTATCATTCTTTTCAGGAAACATTTCATGAACGGTCATCATCTGAACCAAGAGTTGATCGGTCTGATGAAGAAGAGCCCATACTTGGTACTTCCTGTATGCAGTTTGACTCCGAAAGCTCGGATAGGTGAATCACCTTAACTATTCTCATGCTTTGACCGATGCAACTCTTGTGTTTCCTGGTTATCTTTCTTGGCTGAAAAATATGCTTGTTCCTAATTTTTCACTCGGTGTTATAATATAGGGAAGTTTTGTCCATGTCAAAACCAGAGGGGCATCATAATGCTTTGGAGGTTGATGCTGGGAGCAACATACTGAGCGTGAGTTGGCTTTTCCCTTTGCTTAATATGTTCATGTGTCAGTATGCTTGATTTGATCAATTGAAAGAGAAATGGACAAAGTTCCAATTTGCTTGAATTGACTTCTCCATGTCAGGGTCTTGCTAGTTCAATGATGAACTACACTTGAGAATGACTTTTCATTTAGTTCAGCAAGTCAGGTTGACATAAAATAAATTAAAACTGACAACCTAAGTTAGTGTTAGGTTGAGCCCTATTAATTGGCTAACCTATTTCTCTAACTCCTATTTTCCTCTAACATAGTTGTTTATATGTTTTGGGTTTAATGTCTTATCATCACTATCAGTTAAGTTAGGCTTCAGGCTTTAGAAGATCAGAATAAAGCAGTTATGCTACTAGAGGCATACCACTAAATATCTGATGTGTGAATCAACTTAACTATGCTTTATGTTGAATCAACTTTTGAAGATCAGAATAAAGTGGTTGGTTCTTTCTTTTATAATACTTGCAGAGTTATCATGTATGTTATTTGGTTGTCCAATCTTTCTAGGAATCATTTCATGCACAGTCATCATCCAAGGAAGCCTGGCATGAACAATATGATAGAGAGCCTTCGCTAGGTGCTTCCTGTACACAGTTAGATTCTGCAAAATCTGATAGGTTAGTATTATGAAGATTGATCTTTTGTGCGCACTCAAGCTTTTCTCCTTGGCTTTGAACAAATATATTCTTTCCTTGATTGTTGTAATGTTATAGGGAAGTTTCAACCTCCTTCTCGAAAGCAAAGGATCATAATGCTTTGGAAGTTGAGGCGGTGATCAAGATATCGAGTGTAAGTTGAAATTCTATATGTTCATTGAAACATACAGTGTACCTTAGCCAAATTCAAAATTTGCCAGTTCAATAATTAACTAGAGTTCAGAATGAGTGTGCATATAGTTCAATAAGTAACTCGACTAGAGGAGTTTGATCCTATTAATTAGCTTCCCTGTTCCCCTAACTCCACTCATCGTGTGACATAGTTATTACAGGATTTTGATATAACATTGCCCTGTGTTTGTATTCCATAAGAAATGATTCACCGACTCCTTTTCTTTCTTAAAAATATTTGGGAGCTTCAGATTGCCATATAGTATTAGTACTATAATTTGATTAGCCATTCTCTCCAGGAAATATTTCATACACGGTCATCATCTGAGACTAAAGTTGACCTGTCAAATGAAGAGGCTGTGCCTAGTGTTTCCTGTGCACAATTAGATTCTGAAAAATCTGAGAGGTTAGTTGTGACTAGTAGCTTTCATATTTTATTTATGTTTATTTTTCTTGTCCTTGAACAAACATACTTGTTCCTTAATTTCTTGCTCGGTGTAATAATGTAGGAAAGTTTTGGTGTCTTCATCAAAACAAAGACAAAATCCTTTGAAGGTTGAGGCCGAGACCAAGGTAACAAGTGTGAGTTGAATTTCCCATTTTTTTATTGAACTCAGAAGATGATTTGGGGTGGTTTAAGACTGAAAGATAATATTACCTCCATTCTTAATTATAATACCGGAGTTTTAAACTTTGTTTATCTCTTTTTATAATGTGTTTTGCATTAATTTTTTTTACTGAAATATATTCAATGCTTTTCTTACGAAGAATATTCTCTTTTTAATGAATATTTTTCCTCTCCAATATTGTTGATGATAATTTGGAAAAAATATTACGAAATTAATGCTAATACCTAAATTTATCCATTTTTTTATAAGAGTGATTTGATCACCAGTCTTATAATTAGGACGGAAGTAGTATGTTTTAAATACTAGGATTATAAATTTCTAGGATTGTAAATAGCCAGTTGTTCAGAAATTTGTAGGATTACAAATGCACAAGTTCATTTTAACCTTGTGCCTGAATTCAACTGGGATAAAAAATTGATTTAGTTTGTCACAAAGGTTTGGTTAAGGTTAATGAATGTTTCTATATACTTGTCAAATAATGGTCATTATAATCTTATTACTAAGCTATAGTCCATGTAATTACAAAGATAAAGAAAAATAATTGATGCTTGGTTTTAATTTTTATGTATTACATTGACTGGTACTTATAATTTTGTTGACTAATTTGATGTATTATTTTTTGAAAAGACTGTCATTAAAAATATAAAAAGAAGAAATTGTCGAGTTGACCTAGAATAATGAAAACTAAATGTTTTTAAATTGTTCAACACACGAAATTGTTTACAAGGATATTCCAATGATTAATTCTACCAATAAATGATATGAAGTTTTGGAAAAGATGCCAGCGGGGAGAGCAGGTGGTGCTGCGGTGTTCAAGGCGGGGTAGTTAAATTTCCCTACAATTCATTCCCCAACTGTATTTATACCTATAGATTCTGACAAGAGATTTCAAACATATATAAGTACAATAGTCATTTAAGAAATGGGCAAATGGTCCCTAACCCGTCTGCGTTGTGCTCCACAAAATAATCACTGTTCTTGTTCATATAATTGAACATGTAAAGGTAACATGACTACTGTTTCTTGTTTTATTCATCTTCCAGGAATTGTTTGTTTCGTCATCATCAACAAAAGATAGTATTTTGGATCATTTGTCACCCAAAGATGTTTCATCTACTAAAACACATAACCTTGTGACCGATCCATATGGTAAGATTGGTGAGGATAGCACCCGCAAGCCTCCTAAACCAAAAAGGTCCGTGGTGTATTTATGATCCTTGTATAGTTTTTCATTCAACATTTGGTGATCGTAATTTTATTTTGTTTGGTTGAAATCAGGACACTTATGCCTTCCTCATCCATGTTATCAAGGAACTTGAGTACCTTCGATCTCTTTGACGAATCTGAGAAAATAAAGGTACCATATAAAATATAATTTGGATCACTACAGTTTCTAGTAATGCCAACCTGTATGAAGGGAATGTTATCTATTTGCAGGGGAATCGGGGCACAAGGAAGTTAGCTGCACATGATCCTCAAAGAACAATTGGAAGCATCTCTCTGCTCCAATTGCTGCAAGCTAGGAAAGGCAATCTTCATCGCTAGTTTAGCCACTGAACTCTTTTTGTTTCCAAAGAAAACGTCACTGCTCCAATATCTGGACTTCGTTTTGTGCAATGTGTCGAATTGCCACTTTGGAATGTATCTTCTGCCTTGTGGTTAGCTATTTTTTAGGAGTTCGTTACTTACCGTTACTAAGTTTGGTGTTTACTACTAACTTTTTTTCTTTTAAGTTCCTTGTAAATTTCTTATTTTTAAGTATATAAGCAATGGGAAATATACGTCTTTGACCGATATATGAAGTCTCTTTCTTTTACCATTTGATATGATAGTACTCTGACTTCAAGGACAGAGTAGACTTGCAATATATTAGATTGAAAGAAATCTCATTGTATTATATATGAAAAATATAAAAAAGTGAGAAATATATATATATATATATGTATATATATATATATATATGTATATATATATATTTAAAAAGAAGTTTAAATTTATTTATCTAAAATCTGTCAACTCAAGCAAATAAGAAGCTTTGACTATTTGTGAAAATGTAAGTGATAAGAATGAATAAGTCTCGATAACTTGAAGTGGTACAAGATAAGATAAGAATGATACATGATAAGATAAGAATGTATAATTATAGAATAGTAGGCATGTGAATGAATAGTATTTTTGTAAAAAAAGTTTGAAGTTGAGTTTCAGTTGTTTCTATATAGGGATGGCAACGGGGCGAGTGTGGGTTTGATCTTTCCAGTTCCCGGAAAGTGTAAGGTGAGTTCGAGTATAAAAAGAGTAGATATGAAATTTTAATCTCCATCCCTGTCCTCGTCGATATTTTCAAGTTTGGGTATACTTACAGGTACTCATCATATTATTTTTTACAATTTAAATTTACTTAATTATTATTAAATAAATTATATATATCAATTTATTAATTATATTTTAATTTAAAAAGTATATAAAGAATAATTAATAACAAGAAATTATAAATTAAAGCTTAAGAATTAAAATTTTTAATTAAATATATAAATTTTAAATTATTATATAATCATTAAAATTATAACGAGGCGGGTAGAGGTCCTGGTATGGGGTAGGTAGTCACATACCTATATCCGTACCCGTACTCGATTTAACACATCGGGTAATACCCGTACCCTGCTTGGTCAAACTGCATACTATCCGTCAAAATCGGAGCTGGTTTGGGCGGGTACCCACGGGTATGGTATCTTTGCCATCCCTACTTCTATAAGTAGGATGTATTCCTCTCTAGAATGCTCTATGATAGTCCCATAAGGTTGTTGTTTTCCTACACTTTGTTAGTCCTTGCTCCTCCCTAATGATGCAATCCTACGTAACATGCCATGAAATGGGGGTGCGATTGACACCATTTTCTCTTAGGAGAAAGATAAGTTAAAAATTTGAAGCTCGCCATAAGGGAAGAAACTTTTAATAAAAGCTAATTATGAAGATAATCCTCAAGAGAGAGGTTTCTCAAGATACTTTACTACGAACAAGAATGATCAAGATGAGTCAATTATCATTCATGAAGTGTAAGGAATATAAAAAAGTATGACGAGTATAAATAGCCCAATAAGGGAGGCTTGACACAAGATCCTAGGCAATGTGAGACTTGAGCTTAATTAGCACTAAGGCTAATTTAGCTAGTCTTATGGCCTTCTAATTCTACCTCATAGTTTATTGGGGGGGCTTGAAGAAATTAAACCTATGGGTGAGGAAATAAAGGCCCAAAACGCCTAAGCTAAAGGCCTCACCCTAAGCTTACTCTTCAAACTCACTAAAGACACCTCATTTTCCTAAACTAAAAGTAAATGGCCTAAATAATGGTCCAAATGAAATTACAAAGCAATTTAATATTTACAAGAATTAATCTAAGAGTGATGGCCTTGATCTTCACTTCAATCATGAGTTGAAGTCTTGTGAATTCTTTTCGGGTCATGTCCTTTTCTATCTTCCTAGCCATGACCTTAGTTATAGGACCTTTGGTAGGTAGGATTGCATCATCTCCTCCCCTTTTGGAAGGATGTGACCTTAAATCCAAAGTCTCGTTCACTTCCTCGTCAACTCCTAGAAAAAGAGTCAAACCATAGACATTAAATGTAATGTTAACACCATGATCCTCGAGAAGTTCTAATTTATATGCATTATTGTTTACCTTCTCAAGGATTTGGAAGGGGTCGTCTCCTCTAGGCTAAGTTTGGACTTCCTCTTAGAAGGAAAACAACCCTTTCTTAGGTGAAGCCAAACCCAGTCTCCCTTTTTTAAGATGACTTCTTTCCTCCCCTTTTTACTAGTTGAAGCATACCCCTTAGATTGATTCTCAATATTGGTTTTTACCTTCTCATGCAACTTTTTAATAAATTCAGCCCTTCATTCCCCATCTTTATAAAAAAGTTGGGAATTAGGGAGAGAAAATAAATCCAAAGGGGTGAGAGGATTAAAACCATAGACAACATAAAAAAGGAGTGCTTGGTGGTCCAATGAACCATCCTATTCTACGCAAATTCTATGTGGGGAAGATACTCATCCCAAGCCTTATGATTGCCTTTTAAGATTTCCCTCAACATAGTGGATAATGACCTATTCACTACTTCAGTTTGCCCATCCGTTTGAGGATGACAAGTGGTAGAAAAAAGGAGCTTATTTCCTAGCCTTGCCTAAAGAGTTTTCCAAAAATGGTCAAGGAACTTAGCATCCTATCAGACACTACAGTAAGGGTATCCATTGCAAGCAAACAACCTCTTGAAAGAAAAGCCTTGCAATGTGGCTCGCATCATCCATTTTGTGGCAGGGAATAAAATGTGTCATTTTGCTAAAGTGGTCCATCACCACAAAGATGAAGTCTACACCTCATTGGGTTTTTGGGAGCCCAAGGACAAAGTCCATGATAATGTCTACCCAAGGTGTAGAAGGAGTGGATAAAGGTGTGTAGAGTCTATGAGGCATCACTCGAGGCTTTGCTTGCAAGCAAGCTATGCAATTCAAGCAATGTCTTTGGACATCCTTTTTCATATGGGGCTAAAAGATTTTTTTTTTCAAAAGGAACAAAGTTTTATCAATCCCAAAATTCCCCATGAGCCAACTTTCATGTCTCTTTTTTATTAGCAATTTCCAAATTAATCCTCGGGGTACACAAAGTTTACCATCTTTGTACAGGTATCCCTCACAAAGGTATAAGTCATCTTTGGCTTTGGAAGATGAAGCAACAATAATGGTTCCAAAATCTTGGTCAGAGGGATACAATTCCCTAATATCATCATATCCTAAAATTTGAGCACTAAGAGTGACAAGGAGAGAATGTCCCCTAGAAATAGCATTAGCCATTACATTTGTATTTCCTTTTTTGTATTTGATGACATTTATGAATGTTTAAGAAATTCAACCCATTTTGCATGCCTCTTGTTCAACTTTCCTTGCCCCCTTAAATACTTCAGTGACTCATGGTCACTATGAATGACAAACTCCTTAGAAACAAGTTAATGTTCTCATGTTTGGAGGGCACAAATCAAGGCATAAAACTCATTGTCATAGGTGGGGTAGTTGAGATGAGCACCATGGAATTTTTCACTATAACAAGCAATTAGGTGCCCTATTACAAAAAAAACAGCTTTCACACCCACTCCTGATGCATCACATTCTAGCTCAAAGGTTTTTGAAAAGTTGGGTAGAGCTAGAACAGGTGCATGGGTAAGTTTATCCTTTAGAAATTGAAAAGCTTGCTCTTGTTTTTCACCCCACAAGAAATTAACATCCTTCTTCGCCAACACATTGAGAGGTGAAGCTAGTGTGGAGAAGTTAGACACAAAGCGCCTATAAAAGCTTGTGAAACATGAAAAATGTTGTTTTCAGTCACATTGGTAGGGGTGAGCCATTCTTAGATGACCTTGATTTTTTGGGGATCCACTTGGACCCCAGGTGTGCTAACTAAAAAACCCAAAGCTATGATAGTCCATACATATCTACCATTTTCCATCCTTCTTGGGCACCAATAAGGCTGACATAGCACAAGGGCTAAGACTCTTTTGAACTCTACCCTTCTCTTACAAGTCTTGAATTTGAGACTTAATTTCTTTTGTCTCAATAGGGTTTGCTATAGGCAGACCTATTGGGTAGGCTAGCGCCAAGCACAAGATCAATTTGGTGTTCAATTCCCCGTAGAGGAGGCAATCCCTTAGGGACCTCTTGAGAGTAAAGATCATCAAATTCTTTTAAAAGTTTTTGAATCCCTTTTTGAAGAGACTCAATTTCAAGACACGTGGCAGTGCTAGATGGTGCCTGATGCAATCCTCCATAGCAAGGTCCCTTGGCTAGGAGGATTAGAGAGATGACATGGCTAGGAAAGAGCTTCATGAAGACCTTAGGGCCATAGTCTTAAAGTTACTTGTAAATATAATGTAGTTTGTGTAGTATTTTGAGTGAGTGCTTTTAGTAATTTTAGCCATGTGTATTTTTGGCCATTTCCCCTTGTTTTGTTTTATTTTTAGGCAAGGGGTGCCATTAATTAATTATGTGGGGTGTATGGTAGAAGAAGGTGAGCCTTTTTATAAGATGTGTAAATATTAATTTACACACTCCTTTGTTTGATTTCCATTCCTCCTAACATACACATGTGCATGAGTGACACATGGGACCCATATACCCCCTCTAGTAGGCGCCACTTGGCCTCCTAATCCTAGGTGGTATCTAATTGTCTCTTAATTAAAATATCAAGAGAACTAGATCCACTATTTTAGGATCTAGGGGGCATATGAGGGAACTGGATCCATTTTTTTAGGGTCTTGTTTGATTTTTTATTTTTCTTAATTCCTTACACTAGTGAACATCTAAGACTCCCCCCTCCTCTATAAATAACACTACTCTCAATCTTGTAAGACAACTTTGATCATTTTGAATGAAATTCACTTTTTGCGAGAGACTTGTGAGTCTTCTTCTCTCTATCTTTTGAGAGTACTTCTATGGCTTTATCAAGAGTTCCTTCACTCGTGGTAAGCTTCTACAAACTAGGCTTATCTCTACCTAGAGTGGTGCCTTCACCACCACTTTTACCTTCTCCAAATTTTATCTTCTTCAACTCAAGGAACCTCTTGAAGCAAGTTCCTAGGAGGAGTAATCAAGATTGCATAAAATTATTTTAAAAGTTTTTGAACCCTTTTTGGAGAAGACTCAATTTCAAGACATGTGGTAGTGCTAGATGGTGTCTCTTTGCGAAGAAGTAGATAAAAAGGTTTATCAAGTAAGGGAGCCTTTTTTATGTCGAATTTTGTAGCAAAATGACTATCTTTCTTGATTACCTCCTTTGAAGAGGCACTTCCTTCCAACTCTCCTTCCTTACCCGTTTCAAGCTTTAAGGATGGAAGCTCTTTTTTCTTTTGCTTTTGTTTTTGATTTTTTTTCTTCACCTATCTTATGCTTCATGATGAGTTGATCCTCAGTCACTTGTAAAGGTGTCAGAGGATACAAATTTATCTTCTTATCCTTGTGAGTGAGTGTTATCTCATTAGTGTGATAATGGTGAATGACTTTCTTATCAAATTGTCATGGTCTACCTAACAAGATATGATCAACCTCTATTGGAAATATGTCACAAATGATTTCATCTCTATTGTTCCCAATAGAGAATGAAACTTTTACTGGTTGGTTTACAACCATTTCATTTAGCCATTAAATTTTATAAGGTTTGTGGTGGGGAATTAGCTGTAAGGTTAGCTTTTCCACCAATCTTGAGCTACAATAGTTACAACATAAACCCCTGTCCACAATGAGAGAACAAGTTTTGTAAAAACTTTGCTCCTTGTGTGAAAATGTTCTCTCTTTATATATGATCAAACATTTAACAAGACTCTTTAAGCCAAAATGGATACTTTTTCAACCCAAAATTGATAAATGAAGTAATAATTATTGATATAAAATTGATTAATTATAATATTTAAAATAATTTTTTATGTGGAAGATAAGGTTATATTGCAATCACAGAGCATACTCAGATTATTTTGGATAAAACTAGAATATGATTTTGAGAGACATCATATTTATCATTAAATTTTCATAACTAAAATTTCTTACACATAATCCTTGGAATAATAATAAAGAATATATTAGAAGGAATATCTGAAAATAATAAAGACATGAGAAAAAAAGATACCTTAGTCAATAATAATAATCAACAAAACACCAAAAGTTATAATAATAGTAAACACACATAATTTTAATAAGATTAATACCACAAAAGTTTATAAATCACACCCCCTTACCTTAGTAAGGCTTGAAAAAGAGTGGTGAACAATATTTGAATCCTAGTTTCAATGCCCCAGGACTTCATTTTTCCCTCTCATTTTCGCATATGAACTTTCTTATTTATAGCCAAAATCTACACTCGGTCGCTGAGTGAATTTTGGTCGCTAAGCGACCGTCAATGTATTTAGTTACTTTTGTCTCACATCGCTTAGCGACAAAGTTTCGCTAAGCGACTACTTGGGTCAAGAGGGTTGGTGGTTGAGCAAAGCATTTTCGCTTAGCAACTATTAATGTATTTTAGTTACTTTTGTCTTGTATCATTTAGCAATGAAGCTTTACTAAGCGAGCGCTTGGGTCAGAAGGGTTGGTGGCTGAGCGAAACATTTTCGCTTAGCGACCATCAATGTATTTTAGTTACCTTTGTCTTATATCACTTAACGATGAAACTTTGTTAAGCAAAACCTGGGTTGGTCACTAAGCGAAAAATCTTCGTTAAGCGGTTGTCTTCTTAAAAATCTATATTTTGTTTCTAGGATGAATTCATCGAGTGAATTTGATTCGCTGAGCGAATTTGAGAAACCTATATGCAAAGAGCAGAAAAATTCAAAAACCTAGATGCCTCTAAAAGTCTTTCAAGGACCTAGATAATTCTAAAAATCTTTCAAGGACCTGAATGTGTGTAAAAAATCTTTCAAGGACCTAGATGTGACAACTTTAATCTTTCGAAGACCAAAATAATGTTTTCACTTTGATGACTTAGATCCTTGTGACATGGATAGATTAAATGTAGACAAACACAATAGATAAAAACAAGACAAGCAAACAATTAAAGGTATTGAAAAAAAATTAGCACGTCAAAATGAACTGAGAATGGTACTAGATTAGACTGGACTTAAAAGCAACAAGACACTTAAAAAATTTTCTAAGATTTGCACATTCACTTTGTGTTGACCGAAAAAGCAAATTCAAGCTAGATGTAAAAAAGTTTGCACACTCCTTTTAATCAAATCAAAACAAATTGAGGTGTACTAAATATAATTTGTTCTCTTTTCACTTGTTTTCTTTTTACTTTTACTAATTCTTTTTTTTTTTGCTTGATTTGTCTTCTATCTTATATATATATATATATATATATATATATATATATATATATATATATATATATATATATATATTTCCTCTTCTCTTTTTTTTTGTACACCTCTTCAACAATTTTAGAAAAATTAAAAAGAAAATGAGGAGTGTAAGAGAGAGATTCGCTTGAAATAAAATGAAGAATTCAGCCAACAAAATTTAATAATAAAGGTGCAAATCAAGGAAATAAAGCAACCTAACATGCACTAGATTTTAGGGTGTGTTAAGCAAGCTTTAATGAGACTTTTAGGGGGTCTAGGCAAGGTTGATTTCTCAGGTGTTTAAGCCCAAAACTCACGCCTATTTTGATCTCAACAACAGCCAAAACAATTCACCCAAAAGAATTAATGCAATGCTAAACTACTAAAATGAACAAGAATTATAGGAAGAAATTGAGCATAATTTTGAAAAAAAAAATTTTTTTTGAGAAGATCATGCTAGAACTAATAGCATGTAGACTTCTTGGAAGACTTACTCAAGAGGATGAACCTCTTTGATGCTCAATTTCAAGAAGTAACACACACTTTTTTTATGTAGAAAATAAAAAGTAGCACAAGTGGAAATTTAATGTGACAATTAAGGACTAAACAAGACAATCTAAATGACAAAACAAGGAAGATTAAAAGCTGAAAAATAAAGTGCAGAAAAATAAAACTCACACTCACAACAAGAAAAAAACAGCTAAAGGAAAAAAAATGGAAAGGAAAGGAAAGCAAAAGAAGTGATTCCAAAAGCTTAGACCACACTTGGGTGGCTTCTTTCACAAATGTTGTGAAATTATTAACATAAGCTTTCTTAGGAAAATCACAAGAGGAAGAAGAAGGAATTAAAATGGCAAGAAAAGGAATCCTAAAGCATGACAAAGTGATTCAATGAAAGAACAAGAAATTGAACCAAAGAAATAAAAGTGCAAGGAATTAAAAGACAATAAATAAATCTACTACTAACAAGACATGAAAGGAGAATAAAATGACAATAAAGAAACAAGAATTAAAGCATAAAGAAAAAATGCAGAAAAACAGCTAAGAAAGATGCATGAAACTTAAAGAAAATGAGGAAGAAATGAACCTTCATGAAGATGGCTCTGATACCAAATGATGCACTTCCTTGATTTGTTCAACCAAGGTTCCTTCCTCTAATAAAATGGAGGATGGAGAGGCTAGAAATGGGAGAGGGTTGACGCCACTTTCTAGGAGAAAGATGAGTAAAAAAATTTATGTTGCTTGCCACAAGAGAGAGGTCCTTTGATAAAAGCTTTAAGGGAGAGATTCCTTAAGAGAGAGGATTCTCAATGACACTCAAGAATAAATTTCTCAAAAAGAGTCTTACTTCATTCAATCAAGTGTGTTTTGTACAAGAGAGACTAGGTGTATTTATAGCCCAAAAGAGGGAGCAAGACACTCAAAACTAGGCAATATGGGACTTGGGCCTAATTAGGATTAGGAGCACTAATCTCTCTTAGGACCACTAAAAGGGGCACCTAGCCTTAAGCTAAGGAGTGTCATGGCCTAATCAAGGGGGTGTGGAAAGAGATCCACACTCCTTTAAGTTATTGGGCCCTCTACTCCTCTCACTTCCTTTGCTAAGCTATTTACACCCTAAACTTGAGAAACTAGCATAAATGGCCAAAATACATGGCCTAAAAGGGAATTAAAAACTAATTAATATTTACAAGAGGAAAACTAAGGACTATGACCTAAAATGTCTATCTCCATCATTAGCTGGGGTCTTGATGAGTCTTTCCGGGTCAAGTTCTATTTAATCCTCCTAGCCATTGCCCTAGTGAGAGGGCCTTTGGTTGGTAGGATTGCATCAATATCACTAAATTCCTTTAAAAGCTCTTGAACCCCATCAGGAAGGTTCTCACTTTCAAGATCTATGGTAGTGCTAGAAGCAGAAGTAGAAGGGGAAACAAAATTAGATGCCTTTTTGCAAAGGAGAAGATAGAAAGGTTTATCAGTTAAAGGAGTCGATTTTAAGTCCAATTTTGTTGCAAATAGGCTCTCTTTTCTCCAAACCTTCTTGGAAGGGGCATCACCTTCCAACTCTCTCTCCTTACCCCTTTTAAGCTTTAGGGGTAAAGCTTTTTCTTTTGACTTTTTTTATGCTTTTCCTCTCTCTTATTTTTCATGAATAGTTGATCCTCAGCCACTTGAGCAGGTGATAGAGGATACAACTTGATGCGTCTATCCATATGAGTGAGGATGATGTGATTGGAATGACCATGATGGATGACTTTCTTATCATACTGCCATGGTCTTCACAGCAAGATATGACCAGCCTCCATAGTGGTGCAATCCTCCCCAGCAAGGGTCCCATCACAAGGGTCATCCCTAGCAATGTTCAATTTTTGACCCTAATAAGGTTATTAGCCTAATCTTGATTATTATGCATAAGACAAGTTTAGGGTCGTATTACCTAATTTTTTATTGATTATGCAAGGCCCAACAGTTAAAACCCTAATTCACCACTATAAATAGGTAACAGATATCGAGGTAAATGGGATATGATATACATAAAATATTGTTCATTGGTCTGGGTTGAATACTGCCTAACTTAAGCGTTGGAGTGCATTTTGCAGGTACTCCACCTCTTGGAAAAGGGCATTGAAGATTCAACTATGCAAGGATATGAAGATTTAAGTATCTGGTGAGAGAATACAAGAACATTTTCTCACTGATCGTGGGGCCTGAAATAAAACGTTGCACCCCACTTTAGCGAGAACTACCAACTGACTATGGTAATCATGAGAAGCAACGAAAGAGGAGTTCAGAACCCAACAAAGAAAACAGGGAACAAATCTTACACAATCATTAAATCACAATCTTTCATTTAAGATAAGCATTTAATTTACTAATTAATATTTTACAAGTCATAAAAATAAAAAATTATAATTAAACACCAGTATAAAACTCATTTATATTATCATATCATATTAAACTATCTCACACACGTCTATATGTATATAGAGTTTAATTGGTATACATTGTCAGTGTAGAGAATTTTAAAATAGTGATGAGTAAAGTCAACAAATCTACCATAATGAAGGGTTGTGATTTACTGTCAGTGTAAAAATCTTTATACTGACAGTGTATACTAATTAAATATATATATATATATATATATATATATATATATTATTTTTCAGGTCTACAAGTCCGAGTACTATTTAATTTTCTGTATCATTCATTTGTACATGATTTTCTATTTTCTATATGATTTAATTCTATAGATTAGTTATTTTCTTTTAGATGATTACTTAGTTAAGGTTTTTCTTTTAACTCACATTGACTATCGAGACTAATCTGGTAATAGTGTTCGAATCTAAGGCACTATCATTGGTGGTTGTGTCACCTTCCATAATTGAAGCCAAAGAGCGAGGATGATGTGACCATGCCTAGCCAAGGACCTATCACTAGGGCCATGGCTAGAAGGATTGAAGAAGACCTAACCCTTGCAGACAAAGGAAGACTTCACCTCCTATGGAGAGTGAAGATATTAGGCTAGGGACTTTAGTTAATAAAATGTAATTTTCCTTTATTTTAATTTTGAGGAGCATTAAGAATTTAATTTGGGACATGTATTTAGTCCATTTTTTATTTTTAAGAGGTGTCTTAGGAGTTTAGAGGGTGGATTTAGCTTTTTGGGTCTTTATGAAGGAAATAAGGGGTAGCCTTGATATCTACACCCCTCTTTTCTACATAAACCCCCTAAGCTAATAAGAAGGAATCTTGGCCCTTGGTTTGAGAAACTTGGGCACCAAGTTTGATGATCTAAGGAGGGATTTGTTTCTCAATTCTCCTCCCTTAGATCTCTCCTTTTAATCCTAGCCCTTCTTTTTTAGGTTATCTTGTTCAAGAGGTTAGCTACCTCTATAAATAGGAGCTCCTCCCTCACTTGTATTTTTTACACTTGAATTTAATCCTAGAGACCATATTGGTTGAGGTTCTTACCTTTGAGTGTCCCCCTTTCTCCTTTGTGAGAGCTTTTAAGAGTTATCAAGGGACCCCTCCCTTGTGGCCTCTCCCCTTTGGCTTATCAAACCTAGTATTTGTGGCGCCTCACCCCATTCCTTTCCTCTCCATAAATCCATTTCCCTTCCAAGTGACCTTAGAAAGGATCCTTTGGGCACGTGATCATCAAAGATCACATCAAGTGGTATCAGAGCCACTTTCTAAAGGTCACGTTCTTTCTCAATCTTTTTTTTTTGCTTTGTTGTTTATTTCTTTGATCTCTTTATTTTAAAGTCCTTAATTTTTTGTCATCTCTATTTCCTTTATTGTCTAGTAGTATAGCTTTTTATTCTTGCTATTATATGCGCTTTTGTTTTCTATCTACGCGCCTATGTTCCATTTAATTTGATGCGATTTTATTTGTCCTTTTCTTTGCATCTTATTTTTGTGTTCAAGTTGCTTAATTTTCCCTTGGTTTTTTATGTTAAAGTGTGCCTAAGAAGTTGTTACCATTAAACCCACATGGTTGAGGATTTTTCCACACCATTGTGGTGATCAACTTTGGCCACTTTGTTGTGCCTTTTGTTTTAAGTCTCTTGCTGAAATTTTTGCTCTATTTTTAGGTGTGTTATTTTTTCTTAATCTTGTGTTTTGTCAAATACTAGTTATGTTAGTTTCCTATTTTGTCTCATTTAAATTCCATAGGTTTTAGCCTTTTAAATTTTTTACAAAAAAGCCTTCAAAAACAGTTTGAATTGAGCTCCTAAGAGGTGAACCTCTTGTTGAGTCTCTTAAGTCTTTTATGCTTTTAGTTCAAGCATATTAATCTCTTTGTTGTTCTTAAATATTTGCTCAATTCAATCTTTATGTGTTTCTCTTTTTATGTTGAATTATTAGTAGCTTTCCACTTGGTTTACCTTCACTATTGGTGCCTCTTTATGGAATTTTAGCTTGAGTGAATTGTGTTAGTAATTTGAGCAATCAATTTACTTCAAAATCAACCCTAAATCATTCCTTAAGCACCGTTAGTTTAGTGGTATTTGGAACTACTAAGTTGTTTTGCCTTTAGTTGCATGCATTGCTTGAAAATTCTGTGACCTTACTTTGTGCTTATTCACTCAAGTGTTATTATTTCAAGAATCCTCATTAAAATTTCAATTCAACAAGCTATTAGGTGCAACAAAATGATTAGAAAAAGTTAAAAAAAAATAGAAAAAGTTCAAGTTAAAAAAAAACAAGAAGATAAAGAACTCAAAAGAAAGATAAATTTGAAGTTGTGTACCTAATAGTAGAAACATTTGATATGAGGAACCAATTGTGATTCAAAAAAAAAATTACTTGAGTAAGCTTTTTAGTTTTTGGTCACTTAAATTTTATTAAGTGTGCAACTATTGGTTTCATTTTTTTTTGTTTGAGTCTTTTTTCATCTCTACTCTTAGAGCTAATCTAGGAAAGTTATTTGTGTACTACCTTTCTTTATGAGCCTTATGTTTTCTTGCTTGTCTTCTTTACTTCTTTGAGTTTGTCATTGTTTAATCTATCCACTTAGATTTGTGAACCTTGTTTTGTTATTCACCTTTGTTTGTTGTCTTGTGTTGTATTCAGCCTTGGTAAGGAAAGGTTGGGAAAGGTTCCATATATAAAATTTTGGCAAGTCCAAACAAGAGGAAACAAGGGTAGCATTCTTGGGGTGAGTTGATGCAACTCAAAGGGGCTTGATCAAAAGGAGACAAACACCAAAAAAGCTTGGAGTGAAGACTTTGTTTTATTTTTTTTATTCTTTGTATTGTGTATACTTAATTTTAGATTGGGAGTTTGAGTGCCCTTAAGGCCCTCCCTTGGTTTGTAATAATTTTGGTTAATTTTAGCGTAGTTCCTCGTTAATTACGTGAAGAAGGGAGAAGTGGTACACTTCCTTCAACACCTTAGGAGCACGATTAGAGCCCTTTCTCTTTTACATTCTTGCACTTTTATTTTATTTTATGTTATTTTGAAAAAACGTGTAGAGGCTAAGAGTTCCAAAGACTCATCAAGCCACCTTAGGTGAGAAAAAAAAAGAGAGGAGTGTTGCTTGAAAAAAAAAAGCTTTTGGCCTACCTTTTAGTTTTTAGCATCCAAGCACCATGACTTCCCACACACATTCTAGTGCACATAGTTGTTCATCAAGTAAGAGTGTCAACCAAAGAAAACCTTCTAAGGGAAACACTCTTGAAAACCTTAACTTAGAATTTAGGGAATGGATGGCTAAAGAACAAGAAAAGGAGAGAAGAAAAAGAGAGAAAAAAAGAAATAAAAGAAAAGGAAAAACAAAAAGAGAAGGATGAGTTAAAAAAAGAGATGTTGGAAATGAGAAAAGAGAAAAAAGAGCGAGAAGAGAGAAGTAGAAAGAAAAAGAGAAGAAGGAAAAAAGTAGAAAGAAAAAGAGAAAAAGAGGAAGAAGAGAGGAGAAGAGAGTAACAGGAGAGATGGGAGGGAGAGTGATAGAAAAAAGAAAGGAATTCTCATAAGATGGTCTAGGCATTTTAGCTCTAGCGAAGAAGAATACTATATAAATCAACATAAGCATCAGTCCCATTCATCATACAATCATAATTCTCCTCAAAAGAACACAAATCATGCTAGGGAGCCAAAGGTAGACCCATTTTTATGGTAGGGAAGATGTTCAGACTTACCTAGATTGGGAAGTCAAAGTGGAACAACTCTTCCGATGCTATTAAATAAAGGAAGAAAGGAAAGTACCTTTGGCCTCCCTTAGTTTTCAAGGTTCTGCTTTGCATTGGTGGGATGAGTTAGTCAAGGATAGGGCCCGTAAACAAATGCCTGACATTCGCTACTGGAATGATTTAAAAACTTGTTTGCGAAGAAGGCACATTCCTTCATATTATGGGAGGGATCTTTTGGATAGGCTCCAAAGACTTAGGCAACATAACCTAAGTATTGAGGAGTATAGACAAAAGATGGAGCTTCTCATACTAAGGGCCAATATCATTGAGGAACCCAATGCCACCCTTGCTAGGTTTTTGTGTGGATTAAGCTCTGACATTAGAGATAAGGTAGAGCTTCTTTCATACTTAAACCTTGATGAGTTGGTAGAACTTTGTGTAAGAGCTGAGAATCAACTCAAGAGAAAAAGTTTTAAAAAAGATTCTCCCTCTTACTCAAAGAGAGATCAACTTAAGGGAAACTCTTTCAAGGGTTTTCCCAAAGAGGAACCCAAGCATTTTCAAGATACAAAAGCACCTTATCTAGAGAGAAAACCCCCTACTACTAAGCCTACTGAAAGGCAAAGTAGTATCAAATGCTTCAAATGTCTTGGGAAAGGCCACATTGCCTCTTAATGCCTTAACAAGAAAACCATGATCATGAGGGGACAAGACATTTGTAGTGAGAATAGCTCATCTTCCTCCTCTAGTGAGAGTGAGGAAGAAGGGGGACATACTTTTGAACAAGAGTGTGAGGAAGCTTTTCCTTATGAGGGGGACCTCCTTATGGTTCAAAGGCTTCTTGGAAGCCAACCTCTAGAGCTTGGCCAGTCACAAAGAGAGAACATCTTCCATACAAGATGTAAAGTAAATGACAAAGTATGTTCTCTCCTTGTTGATAGTGGCTCCTGTTGTAACTGTTGTAGCTCTAGGTTGGTTGAAAAACTAGCCTTGACTACCATGCCCCATCCCAAACCTTACAAATTGCAATGGCTCAATGAGCAAGGGGAGATGGTAGTCAATGAACAAGTTATGGTTCCAATTTCCATAAGATCTTATAATGATGAGATTCTTTGTGACATAGTTCCTATGGAGGCTGGTCATATCCTGTTGGGGAGACCATGACAATTTGACAAAAAATCTATTCACCATGGTCACTCCAACCAAATAATTCTCACCCATAATGAAAAGCGCTTCAAATTGTATCCTTTGTCACCTTCTCAACTGGCTGAGGATCAATTTGCGATGAAAAAGAAAAGAGTTGAGGAAAAAAAAAACAAAAAAAAGCACAAAAAGCTTTACCCTTAAAGCTTGAAAAGGGTAAAGAGAGAGAGTCGGAAGGTGATGCCCCTTCGAAAGGAATATTAGTAAAAGGAGCCTATTTGCTACTAAACGTGATTTAAAAGAAGCTCATTTGACTAACAAGCCCTTTTATCTCCTCTTTTGCAAAGAAGCATCAAATCCTTCTTCCATTTTGCATTCTTCTGCTGAGAGCACTGCGACAGCCCATGCACATGAGCACTTTCCTCAAGGGGTTCAAGATATTTTAAAAGAATTTGATGACATATTCCCTAATGAGGTTCCGAAAGGACTTCCTCCCATTAGGGGTATAGAACATCAAATTGATTTGGTGCCTGACGCAAGTCTACCTAATAGACCTGCCTATAGGACCAACCCCATGGAGACCCAAGAGATTGAGTCTCAAGTGAATGAGCTGTTGGAGAAAGGTTGGGTTCAAAAGAGCCTAAGCCCTTGTGCTGTGCCAGTCTTGTTGGTGCCCAAGAAGAATGGCCAATGGAGGATGTGTGTTGATTGTCGTGCAATCAACAACATCACCATCAAATATAGGCACCCAATCCCCCGTCTTGATGACATATTGGATGAATTGCATGGGGCAAAAATATTTTCAAAAATAGATCTTAGAAGTGGTTACCACCAAATAAGGATCAAAGAGGGTGATGAGTGAAAAACTGTTTTTAAGACTAAATTTGGTCTTTATGAGTGGTTGGTTATGCCTTTTGGGCTAACTAATGCCCCAAGCACATTCATGCGCTTAATGAATCATGTACTAAGGGATTGCCTTGGTAAATTTTGTGTAGTTTACTTTGATGACATTTTAGTTTACTCTAGGAACCTAGATGATCATTTAGGACATCTAAGGCATGTTTTTTCTCTTCTTAGGAGTAATCATCTTTTTGGTAACTTAGAAAAATGCACTTTTTGTGTAGATAGTGTAGTTTTCCTAGGTTTTGTAGTTAGCACAAAAAGGGTTCATGTTGACCCCGAAAAGATAAAACCTATTCAAGAATGGCCCACCCCAAAGAGTGTGACAGAGATCAAAAGCTTTCATGGTCTCGCTGGATTTTATAGGCGCTTTGTGCCTAATTTCTCCACGCTCTTCGCACCAATAAATGATTTGGTGAAAAAGGAAGTTCCTTTCCTTTGGGGTGAGAAACAAGAGAAAACCTTCCAGCTAATTAAGCATAAACTGACCCATGCACCAGTCTTGGCATTACCTGACTTTTCTAAAACATTTGAACTTGAATGTGATGCCTCTAGTGTAGGTGTGGGGGCTGTCTTGTTGCAAGGAGGGCACCCCATTGCGTATTTCAGTGAAAAACTCAATGGTGCCCCCCTCAACTACCCCACCTATGATAAGGAGTTTTATGCTCTAATTAGGGCCCTTCAAACTTGGGAGCATTACCTTGCTCCCAAGGAGTTTGTCATTCATAGTGACCATGAGTCACTAAAATATTTGAGGGGTCAAGGTAAATTGAACAAAAGTCATGCAACGTGGGTGGAATATCTTGAATCCTTCCCTTATGTCATCAAGTACAAGAAAGGAAAACAAAATGTGGTGGCTGATGCTCTTTCTAAGTGTCATGCCCTTTATTCATCTTTGAGTGCAAAAATCTTGGGATTTGATGACATTCGGGCTATGTATCCGTCTGATAAGGATTTCGGCCCCATATTTGCTACCTCTGCATCTGCATTTGCATTAAAGGCCCATGATGGGTACTTCATCAGTGAGGGGTATCTTTACAAAGGGAGTAAGTTTTGTATACCCCAAGGATCAATTAGGAACTTACTTACAAAAGAGAGTCATAAAGGTGGGCTCATGGGGCATTTTGGGATTTCAAAAACCCTCATGCTTTTACAAGAGAAATTCTTTTGGCCCATATGCGTAGAGATGTCCATAGACATTGCTCTAAATGTATAGCTTGCTTGCAAGCAAAGTCTAAAGCAATGCCTCATGGACTATACACACCTTTACCTGCTCCTTCTGCACCTTGGGAGGATATTAGCATGGATTTCATCCTTGGGCTCCCAAGAACCCAACGAGGTGCAGACTCCATATTTGTGGTGGTGGACCGATTTTCAAAAATGGCCCATTTTATTCCCTGCCACAAAGTGGATGATGCGAGCAACATCGCAAGACTTTTCTTTAAAGAGGTTGTCCGATTGCATGGTATACCCTCTTCAATAGTGTCAGATAGGGATGTGAAGTTCCTTAGCCATTTTTGGAAAACTCTTTGGGCTAAGCTGGGAACTAAACTTCTTTTTTCCACTACCTGTCACCCTCAAACTGATGGGCAAACAGAAGTGGTGAATAGATCTTTATCCACTATGCTTAGGGCTCTCCTTAAAGGCAACCATAAGTCTTGGGATGAGTACCTTCCCCACATTGAATTTGCTTATAACCGGGTGGTTCATAGAACCACCAAGCATTCTCCTTTTGAGGTGGTCTATGGCTTTAATCCTCGTACTCCTCTAGATCTTTTACCTCTTCCTCTTTCTGTTGCTGTGCATAAAGAAGGAGAGGCAAAAGCCATTTTTGAAAAACAATTACATGAGAGGGTTAAAGTTAACATAGAGCGTCAATCCTTGAGAGATGCTACTTTCGCCAATAGGGGGAGGAAAGAAGTCATCTTTGAAAAGGGCGACTGGGTATGACTTCACTTGAGAAAGGATAGATTTCCTTCTCAAAGGAAGTCCAAACTTAGCCCTAGAGGAGATGGACTTTCCAAATCCTTGAGCGGATCGGTAATAATGCCTATGTTTTAGATCTGCTAGAGGATTATGGGGTAAGCACCAGTTTTAATGTTTCTGATTTGTCTCCATTTGTAGGTGCTGAAAATGACGAAGACCCCATGGATTTGAGGTCAAATCCTCTTCAAGGGGGAGGAGATGATGTGACCATGTCTAGCCAAGGACCTATCACTAGGGCCATGGCTAGAAGGATTGAAGAAGACCTAACCCTTGCAGACAAAGGAAGACTTCACCTCCTATGGAGAGTGAAGATATTAGGCTAGGGACTTTAGTTAATAAAATGTAATTTTCCTTTATTTTAATTTTGAGGAGCATTAAGAATTTAATTTGGGACATGTATTTAGTCCATTTTTTATTTTTAGGAGGTGTCTTAGGAATTTAGAGGGTGGATTTAGCTTTTTGGGTCTTTATGAAGGAAATAAGGGGTAGCCTTGATATCTACACCCCTCTTTTCTACATAAACCCCCTAAGCTAATAAGAAGGAATCTTGGCCCTTGGTTTGAGAAACTTGGGCACCAAGTTTGATGATCTAAAGAGGGAATTGTTTCTCAATTCTCCTCCCTTAGATCTCTCCTTTTAATCCTAGCCCTTCTTTTTTAGGTTATCTTGTTCAAGAGGTTAGCTACCTCTATAAATAGGAGCTCCTCCCTCACTTGTATTTTTTACACTTGAATTTAATCCTAGAGACCATATTGGTTGAGGTTCTTACCTTTGAGTGTCCCCCTTTCTCCTTTGTGAGAGCTTCTAAGAGTTATCAAGGGACCCCTCCCTTGTTGCCTCTCCCCTTTGGCTTATCAAACCTAGCATTTGTGGCGCCTCACCCCATTCCTTTCCTCTCCATAAATCCATTTCCCTTCCAAGTGACCTTAGAAAGGATTCTTTGGGCACGTGATCATCAAAGATCACATCAAAGGAGGATTTCAATCAAGTCTTTGGTGGCGAATCTTGAAATCGAAGAGCGAAGAGGAATCAAAATCCAACGTGGACATGGTGACTTTGCTTTATGTGCTTTCAACCTAAATTGTTGATCGATCGTTAACAGACGGAGATTGTCGACGAATTGGAAAACCTGATTAGGCAAGAGTTAAAGGGAGCATGACGTGTTGAACAGTAAAATGGTTGAAGAGCATTAGTGCAGAATTGCAATATATGCGAAAACCCTAGAATTGGGAACATGGTAGGAGAGCGAATCGAGAGAAACCAAAAACAACCTTCAACTACAGGAGAAAGATTGTCTACACATGATGAATGAACAATAGAAAGTGTGATATTTTTCTTCAGAAAATGAAACAATGAAAAATTTATCAAGCAGCCGATAAAAAGAAAATGGATAAAGATGTTTTGATACATGTGAAAATTCATGGATCAAGAGAAAGAATAGAGAAAAAGAGAGAAAAAGAGAGAAAAAGAATAAAGGTGAAAGTGAATATTACTCAAAAGAGAAAATCAAGATCTACATGATTACAATATGACTTGTATTGAAAAGTTAGAAAAGCCTAATACTCTATATCACTAATAATATCTGGTTTAAATAAAAATCTTAAATTTTAACATAGCATGTTAGTAAAATTAAAATATATTGATTTTAATGATGAGAAATGCTACAACGATAAATTGTTAGCTACTTAATTAGAACATTCTCTCTCTGTTCTATATAAGATAATGCAAATGATAAAAATAGTGAAAATTTTAGAATTCATAAAATACTTACAAACTTTGATATAGAGAGTTAGGCTTTTACAAACAAAGGGTTGGACTCAGAGTAAGTAGGAGAGATATATAGAAAAGAGGGTAAGAAATGTAAACTAGAGAGAGAGTCTAAAGCGTAAGTTAACTAGTTGGTTTTTTTCCTTCTTAGATTTTAACCTATTTAAAGAATTATAAGGGTACCAGAACAAAAATTAAATTTTCTAATTTCTAGAAAGTCATCTTCTTTTCTGAAAGTAGCCTATCCTTTAATTTGATGTTGCTTTCAATTATTACTCTAATTGTTTTTGCTGACACTTGATTAGGAGAATCAATACTTTGACCACAGTCTGCTGCTTATATTTTCCCATTATTAGTAGTATAGACGGCAGTAGTTCAATTGCAATAACTCATTTATGTTATTTTTAGAGTATTAGTTGGTAAAGTCAATAAACTTATGTAAAACTTTTTACCGAAACTCCATAAGTCTTTCTTTCTTTGTCTTGATGGAAATAAAAAGAAACCTTAAATCAATAGATACAACATTATAGTATGTATAGAGAATAAATATAAAAGATATGAGTTCACTAAGAACTCTTGAGGGTTTTACTACTTACTTTCTAGGGGATTAGTTTTTAGAATGTGTGTTATAATTTGCTTAATGAGATGACAAATTTATAATCCCCCAAGGTAGGCAGAGACCCCCTCAAATGAGCTTTTTATAATTAACTCAACAGATATTATAAGATATGATAAGATATGATTATCATCATATCTTTAATTTCTAGATAATGATAAAAGATAATTGGTTAATACCAATCCACTATTATTTTCAACATCTCTTTCTCTCTCTATATACAAAAAATATTTAGGCCATACCCAACAATAGCTTCATAAACGAGTTTCTTAACTTAACAAATTAAAACTACTTTTTCTAAATCCTCTAGAGCTATATTACTTTTCAGAACCTTATACATAATTTTGCAGTAAGAAAACTTAAGAAACACACATTTTTTATTGAGTTTAATTAGTATGCATTGACAATGTAAAAGAATATTACACTAATATTTAATCAGATCTTTTTTATTTATATAAAATTTAAAATATTAATTGATAAAGTCAACAAACTTATCATAGATTAAGGATCATTATTGAATATCATTATAAAAGTTTTACAATAATAGTGCATACTAATTAAACTTTTTTTATTTTATATGATAATGATTGAAATAAAATTATATTGATTGATTTCCATACAATAGGTAATGACAAAAAAATTATTTTTATTATTAAGAAACAATTATTTATATAAGAACCTAAAAATAAAGTAAGAAACTTTTATTTCACAAAGATTTACTTTCACAATTTCTTATAAAAAATCAAATTTTCAACTTAATCACTCTTAAAGAAACTCTAATTAGAGTTGCTCTTTTATCATCCCATAAAATCCCATGTTTGTAATTTTGAAAATTTTTTACCTTGAAACTGTTAAATCTATAGAAAAATTATAATTATTTATACATGGATAATGTAAATATTAATAAAAATCGTAATAATTTAAAATCATTGAACAGTTTTTTGACATCCACACATAATGTTTTATATACGATTATAAGTTTAACAAATAATAAAAATGTGCTTACAAATATATTTTTTGGTTGATTTACGACATAGAAATATTTGTAGGGTGGTATATAATTAGTATTAAACTTATTTATCTTTCATAAAGTACATCATAATATTTACAAATCATTTTTTCTTTCTTATCTTTCTTTCATATTTTCGATATGATTTGACATTATTTTTTCCATCTTAAGCAGGAGAAGAGTTAAGTATGTTGGATTCTCCGTCTCATATCTACGTGTAAGTAAAATTCATGACAAAATTGAAGCAACTGAAAGGAAATACTTGTTATTTCCGCTGATCCTCGTCAAAGTTCTATGAAGCAAATCCTAACATGCATAGAAGAGTTATACAAAATAAATTTCTCTTAATCTATTAGCAGAAAATATATGAATTGTTCTTTCTTTCAAAATAGATATATATATTTTGTACAAATCGGACCGAATGAGAAGTGAAATTGTGCTGAACTGTGGGCAGCGATGCACGATGTATTGACGCGGTATCCTGGAAAGTAAAAGATATATACATGTGTATACAACTCAGAATACACAAGTTACGGGAATTAATATGAGATAACTTGGAAAGATGGACACGTCTAGCGCCAATTAATTCCCAGGCACCAATATCGAAAATTTGAAACGGTAGATAAGAATTAAGATAAAGATAGCGGGATGTATGAACGATAATTCTCCGTCTTAAATTTATATATTGTTTTTTTATTAATTAATAAATTTAATTTATTTAATAAGTTTTTTGTATTTTATATAATATATTAAATGATGTAATATTTAGTAAATGGTTAGAATTGTTAGATTTAATTGAAATTTTATTAATTGCTATTTCGTATGTTTGTAATAATATGCTAACTAGACAAAAAGTAAACAAAATAAAAGAAAAATATAAAATAAAAAAACTTATTATTTATACTTGTAAAGAAGCTAAAAATAACACAATTTGGGCCTTAAAATGAATGAAGTGCACTTAGCGAAAATAATGGTGCAAACAAAAAAACAGACTAATACTTTAAATTAGGTGTACACTAGCAGAAAACTAAGGTACGAACCGTAAACTAGCCCATGAGCTGTGAAAGGGATGGTATAGTGGGAAATGGAGGTGCAAACAGTAGCCTGATCATGAAACTTGAAAAGGGGTGCAAATAGCATTATGGGGGGCAAACTTAGTAGTATATAAAATTTTTCAAAAAAAAATTAAATATTAAAATATGGGGATGCGTGTTGCATCCCCTTTACCCTAAGCCTCAATAAGATTTTTCAAATCCTTTAGAATAAAGAAAAAAAACATGTGAGTGAAGAAGAAGAGAAAAAAGAGGCTCTCCCTACCAACGCTCCTTCTGGCAACTAACCGGTGCCACCCATACCATCGAAAATCAATTCTGGTGGTGGTAAATGGTGTAAGGTATTTTTTATTCTATTTTATTATTTTCTTATGAAGTTTTGTAAAATGAGTAGTATAAGTTAATACCTGTTGAAACTTTCGAACTCTTTTCTTTTTGCTTTCTATCTCACCTCTTTGCAGCCTCTTTCTCCTCCTCCTCAAAACTCTTTTCTTCTCCTTCGAGAATCTATGTTTTTTGTTTTTTGAAAATTTCTTCTGAAAAATCCTCTTCTTCTAATTCAAGTGTCCCATTTTATAGAGTCAGCTTAAAATCGTTTTACTCATGAAAATTTAAAACTTTTATTTCCAGACTTTGTGGGTTTATGTTAGTGATGTAGCTGAGGAAAAAAGCATCTCAATTGATTTATAGAGCTCAGAATATAAATAAATTTATAGACCTTAATTTCGGTCGGATGTGATGTGAAAGTCATCCGAATATGAAGTTAATATGAACATGTAAAAAAAGTGTGCAACAAAATACCAGGAATAAGTGCAGAGAGGTCGAAAATGTGTAAGCAAGGGTACAAAAACGTAAAACAGAATGAGCACGAAGACCTGAAATGTAAAATGGAGGGGCGCGAGGCCCAAAATCTAAAACATAGTGGGCATGGGGATCCGAAATACAAAATGTAGTAGGCAAGGGACCCGAACTATAAAATGTAATGGGCGTGAGGACCCAAAATGTAACATATAATGGGCGTAGGGACCTGAAATGTAAAATAGAGTGGGCACGGAGACTCAGAATGCAAAATAGAGTAGGCATAAGAACCCAGAATGTAAAATATAATTGGCGTGGGGACTCAAAATGTAACATGCAATGGGCATGGGGACCCGAAATACAAATGGAGTGGGAATAGGGACCCGAAATATAAAATGTAATGGCCGTAGAGACCTAAAATGTAAATTGAGTGAGCACAAGAGTCTAGAATGTAAAATGTAGTGGGCATAGGGCCCAAAATGTAAATTGTATGGGCATAGGGACCCAACTATAAAATGTAGCGAGCACGGGGACCCGAAATGTAACATGTAATGGGCACGTGGCCCGAAATGTAAACTGAGTAGGCACAAGGGCCCGAAACGTAAAATGTAGTAGGCACGGGGCCCTGAATGTAAATTGTAATGGGCATAGGGACCCAAAATATGACATGGAGTGGGCGTAGGGACCCAAATGTCAAATGTAATGGGAGCGGGGACCCTAGAATGAGAGGAGAGGTAAGATAATGCATGCATGCATGATGATTCTTTTTCACATTCATTTTCTTTTGTTATTACTTTCAACCCTTAACCCTTTAAGGCTTTAACTATTGTGACCTTCACTGGTGTTGTTCCTTATGCTATTTTCCATCTTTGATGTGTGAGGTTTACTTCCAAGAAGTTGTCTAACCATCAAGAGGTCACCATCACAAGGAA
Organism: Psophocarpus tetragonolobus; assembly: GCA_037954015.1. Taxonomy (NCBI): domain Eukaryota; kingdom Viridiplantae; phylum Streptophyta; class Magnoliopsida; order Fabales; family Fabaceae; genus Psophocarpus; species Psophocarpus tetragonolobus. Next base: position 6,406,965 of record CM075688.1, read on the forward strand.
ATGCCTCAATGTCATGCTCATGCTCATGACCCCCTTCTTCCTCACTTTCACTAAAGGAGGTAGATGAGATACTTTCACTAAAAATGTCTTGACCGCTTATGATCATAGTTTTCTTGTTTGGGCATTGAGAGACAATGTGGCATCTCCCAAGACACTTAAAACATTTTATGCTACTAGTCCTATTGTTAGAACTAGCATGAGGGGTCTTCTCTAACATGCAGGGGCTTATGTTTTTTATACATACGTTTTGATGACTCATCATTAGGGAAACTCTTGGAAGAGATTTCCTTGACTTGATCCCTTTTTGCATAAGTGTATGGTGTGTATAATTTTTTTGAAACACTTGTTTCTTTTCAATTGATTTTCCACTTTGATGCAAAGTTGGATCAAGTCATGTAGGCCCCTATATGGCAAGAGCTCAACTTTATATCTTATGTTCGTGCTCAAGCCACTCAGAAACCTAGCTATGGTGGTCGTAGACTCCTTAGTAATGCCCGTTCTCATCATGAAAAGCTCCATTGATTGTCTATACGCCTCAATACTTAAGTTGTATTGTTTCAATCTTTATAATTTATCTAGGAGCTCTGTTTCATAATAGGAGGGATGTGCCTTCGCCTCGTAGCCTCCTAGAGATCATTCCAATATTCCACAGGAGTTATGAAGGCAGTGCCTCTCATTGACTAAGGAGGTCCACCAATACATGACATCCCGCTCTCCCTTTCTTTTCTTTCTCTTCTTTCTCTCTTTTCTCTCTCTTCTCTATCTTGTATTTCCATTTTCTCTCTTTCTTCTCTTTCGTTTTCTCCTTCTCTTTTTTTTCTCTCATTCTCTCTTCTTTTTCCTCTCTTTCTCTTCACGCCTCCTCTCCTCTCTTTCTTCCCTTTCTTTTGTTTCTTTCTTTTTTTCTATTCTCTACTCCCTAAACTCACTCTCAAACTTGTCCATGATGGTTAATTTAGGGGATCCTTCTTGATTAACACTCCTATTACTAGATGTGTGCGAGCTCATTTTAAAAATGATTCAGGGGGAAGAACCTAAAGTTTACTCTCCTCACTCGTTTTTGTAGTTTTCTCCCTAAGTGAAGTGTTTAAGAAGAGTATTTGGAACTCAAAAACACTCCAAACTATACTTTGAAAGCAAATAAAGAAAATTAAAAACAAGTTTAGAGAATTAAGGGTGTACAATTAAGGTGGAAGGATGGGGTACCAATTCCTTCCTCCACCCAAGCGAGGAACTAAAAGCTATTATAATTAAAAGAGATGAACCTTATAGGCATCCAAAACCTCTATTAAATGACCTTTATAAAAAATTACACCTAATTTAAAAACAAAATAAAGAAAACTTGAAGTTGATGTTGAAGACTTGATTCTACTCCAAGTGTTTGCCTCTCCCAAAAGTGTTTCCCTCAAGTTTGGTGCTACTCCCTTGAATGAACTCTTCCTTAGCTTTGATTCAACTATCCTCAAGATGCTATCCTTGTGGAAAGCTTGATTCAACCTGTCTTTTTTCTACAACAAGTGGCATACCTAAGAGACTAAGGAAATATAAGTCCAAGGAAGAAACGTTCAAAGAAGGAAGCTAAACATCCAAATGACAAATTATATTTAGAAAAACTCAAAGAATTAAGAAGTAGGACAAGCAAACAATTAAAAGGCTACAAGGAAAGCTAGGATTCAAAAGGAACTTAGAAAAGCACTAGAGTAGAATTGGACTTAAAGCAAAAAAAGACTCAAAAACATTTTCAATGATTTGCACACTTAATCAAGAAATGGCCGAATAACATACATGAATTTTCAAGCAAGTTTCAAGCACTTTTAATACTCCTTTTAAAATATTGAACAATTTGAGGTGAACTACAAATTTTATGCTTTTTTTGCTTTTCCCTTGAACAGTTTTTCTAATACTTTTCTTTTAACTTCTTTTCTTTGATTTTATTTTCTTTCTATTTTTTAACTAATCTTGCTACACCTCTTAAGAAATTTAAAAGTAAATATGACAAGGAGTGGAAGCAAATTAAACGCTTGAACAAAATAAAGAGATAGCCATAATTGTTTTCTGAAACAGGCTGAAAATAAAAGAAATCAAGCGACTTAAATGGACTTAGAAATTTTAGGTGTATAATAGCATGACATGGATGAAAGCTCATTGAAGACTTTATGTCATTGTCTTTATTGTATTTAGTTTGTAAATATTTTTAATATTCCTAGAAAATAAGGTGTGGGATTTATTTCCTTTCAGGCCTTGTATTTTAACCACTTTCCTTGTAAAAGCATGTGGTAACTTAAGTAATTATGTGGAGTGTGTGTAGAAAAAGGTGCAACCTATATTTGGGAGTATAGGTCATTTCCACACCTCTTAACTCATTTTTGCACTCTACTTTCTAACACACAAAACATGTCAAACACAAGGGCCCACATGATCTCCATTTCCTTGATTTTAGGCGTCATTTTAGGAGCTTGTCCCCTAGATTAGTTTGCTAATTTTACTTAGGGGTTGAGCCTTGTTGGGAGGTCCATGATTAAACTCTTAATCCTAACTTCCAACTCCTTATAAATAGCCCCCTCCTGCCTAATTATAATCCACCTTGAATTTGAATGAAAGTTGTCTCTTTGTGTGCACATTCTCTAGTAAAAGGTCTTAAAGATCCTCTTTCTTGAAGAACCTCTTCCTAGTTGGCTTTTATCGAGGATTCCTTTCCTTGTGGCAAACCTAAACAATTTTGGCTTATCTTTTTCCCAAGAGTAGCGCTCCATCTCCATTTTTTTCCCTTTCATCCTCCATTTCTTGGATGCTTGGAAGCTCAAGGAGAAAGATCAAGAGAGTGTAGACTTGGTTTGCATCACATTACTCCTCCTCTTTCAGTGCAACTTGATTGCTTGAGTGTTTTGACAACCACCAAAGGTACTAAAATCCATATTCTTCGTTCATATTTGTCTTCTTTCATTAAAGTTGTAAAAGTGTGAGCATGTTTGAAATTATTTTGGACGGTGTTAATAAATAAAATTTGAAGAGCCAATTTGAAAAGTATAATCTGGGTTTGGATTTTGATAAGTTTGGATCACTAAATTTGAGGAATCCTTATTCAAAATTGAAGACATTTGGATTATGTAATCTGAATTTTTTGTTTTAACAACCGCACATTACATAATCTTGATTTGTAGAAGAAAAAAAACCTTTGGATTGCATAATTTGGATGCATTAAAGTATCTTTTGAAGTACAAGTCCTAATTAGGTCATCCAAAGGTTTTACAAGTTTAGATTATATAATTCGTACTAGTACTAAAAAAGATATTTTAATGAATTCGGATTTGTAAAAAACCTAACCTTCGGAGTACTTAATTCAGACTTGTAAAAAAACAAAAAATTTAATGTATACATATTAGGTATTAGTAGGTTTCGTTTTTACAAATTTGGACTTGTAAAAAATATTTTAATGAATACGAATTAGTTTATCCGAAGGTTTTTATTTTAAAATTAGATTACCTAACCTAGACTCGTAAAATTTTTTTTAATGAATTTAGATGAAATAATTTGAATGTTTTTGTTTAGAAATCATAATTACTTAATTCGGACTTGTACTAAAAATGCACCCAACAAGCCTGGATTAAGGTTTGTCATTGATGAGGGAGAGGGAGGGAGATGGGGAAGGAGTTCAAATTAAGCCACCCTCAACAATAAAATGAGAGCAAACGATAAGAACAATATGGAGGTTGCTCTAACTATGAGAGAGAAAAAGGGTGTAGTGGAAAGTTGCCATGCTATTATGGAGGTTGGGGGAGGGGGGGTGAAGGGGGAAGGGGATAGATAAAGCTAATTTCGACATTGAAAAAATGTATAAAGGTGCAAGGAAAAAATCCCTAATTTCTTTGTTGTCATGCTATTATGTTTGGGCCTTCCATTCTTCTTAGCAGTATTCTGAGCATTTCCTTCATTGGGTTGCTCCTCATTAGGCTTAGACATATCACCATTCATTACATGCATTTTCTTTGTGCACCATTATTTTATTGTTTACACCCCTATTTTGCTATTTGCACCTTAAATTTTAAATACCTTGAAAACCTAATTTTCTGGTAGACTTTTCCCTCAATCTCCCTTTGCTATGCTTAGACGGTGAATCTCATCTTCATTAAATAAGGTAGATAAAGATATTGTTGTTTATTGTTGCAAATATCATGATCCCTAATATAAATGCTTATTATTGATCATGAGTTTCGTGATATGAATATGGTTTTTTTATATTATGGATCTTATGATCTGCAATAAGCTCATGCATGTAGGGTTTAGGCAAACATATTAGTTTTTTATTAATTTTGTTGTGGTGACTTAGACCTAGGATCTTTACCTTTTCTTCCTGCTGCTATCACTAAGTCTCTTTATTATCATAAAGATAAAAAATATAATTATCCTAAACACACTAGATATCTATGAAGAGTCTAAAACTTAAAATAACTATTTTATTTAAGAATTGTGTTTAGCTATGTTAATATTTTTTAGTGAGAGTTGGATAATATATTAGATAATTCTTCATTTTCATATCATGTGTATCGCAAAATCAACTATGAATTGTTGAATTACAAATAATGTTTGTATTTGTAATAATGATAGTTGTGTAATTTCAAGAATATATCAGGTAACTTTTATTTTAAATGTTGATATTATTACCGGTGAATCAAATACATGACTCACAACTTAACAGGTATAGTTCAATTAACTATTGCAAGAAAAGGAGAGCCTGTTGATTTAGAAAAATATATGTTTATAATCCTTATGATTCTTTAAGAAATTTATTATAGAAAAAATCAACAACCTTACCTTAAGACATGAATTATGATCGAAATGCTTTACAATATCAAAGCACTGTTTATTTTCTTTTGACAAAGGATTAAATAGATTAAGTGGTTGATTATATAGAATAAGCCTACTGAATCATATTTTATTTCCAAAACTATAATTAAGTTTTTTTAACAAATGAATGGTTACTTCTGCTCAATTATTATTGATTAATAAATTTTATTGTCAAATTGATTCCTGGCATTTTCTTGTTTCCTTCTTTAATATATGCTCGATGTCTTTTTTTTTTTTTTTTCATAAATTCATGGCATGACTGAGTTTGATAGCATGTTGAGGTATCCACTGTTGGACAGTAACCATTATCAGGATGAGGAGAATGTGTGGAAAGAAGAAAGATATTGAAGTTAGAGTAAAAGCAGATATTGAAGAGAAAAAGAAAGATGCAGTAATAATTGGAAAGCTAAATAGTACATATTACATTACATAAACGGAAACCCTTCACATCCAAAGAACTACATGTCTATGCACCCCAGTTCAAAAAAGCACAGGCAGTACACAAACAACACAAAACACACTCCTTTTTGTTTAGAAAAAGAAAAAGGAAAGCATATTAATGAGGCATCTGGAATCAGCAAATTACCGTGGCCAATCCCTTTTATTTACACATAGGACCCTAAGCATCAAGTAACGTGACAAGAAGAAACTAAGCATATCCATGCTATGCAGTATGCGGGCGAGAGGGAGAGAGAGAGAGAGAGAGAGAGAGAGGTTTAACAATATCATCAGAGGCGCAGAAGTCGGCGGAGATTGTTGGTTGCGCCGTGATCAACAGCAGCGGCGTTGCAAGCGAGTTTGGATCTGAGAGAGAAGTTGGGGAGTGGCAAACTACTGGGTGGAGGAGCCAAATTAAAAAGGGAGTGGATGTTTCCCTTTCCCATCCCTAACACCACTATGGGAAGGTCCTTGGGATCAGGTCCCCAGCTGGGTGCAATAACAATAGATTCATCTCCCTTCGTTGCTTTTGGTTTCTTGGGACCCTGGGGAAGAGGAAGCAGAGGTGGTTGCTGTTGTGCATACACACTCACAGAGGAGAAGCGTGACAGAGGAGGACCCTTCTTCAACACACCTGCATACGCCTTATTCTCACACCCCTTATTGTTACTAATCATACTACCTCCTTCCTTCTTTTTCTTCCTTCTCATTTGCTTCTGCTTCGAATTCGGCCCCAACCATTGTTTTTGTTCCATTTGCACCACACACCCAAGTTGTTATTAAAAATAAAAATATAAAATCATTAGCTGGTGATCTTCTTCAAAAATCAAAACACAGATCGTTAGTCTGAGAATTAGGTTAGAATATATTACAGAGAAACATACTGAAGGGACAAATAAAGAGATGGGTCTAAGCCTCTAACTCTATCTAAGTGCATGCTCCTACGCCTTTAATATATGCCAAGATCCAACGTTTATTGTTTTTTTTTTTTTTTTAATGAACGTTGGCTAGTATACGATATTTGTAATTATTTAATGATTATTTTCTTGTATCACGATTTCTCCTAAATTACTGACGACGTTTGCGGTTGAGAAGCGTGGAATGGTGTTGGGCGGCAACCGCCTGGGCGTTGAGGACCGTTGGATCTTATCTTTGTAAATAGCCGTTAGGGGAAAATGACGTTGATAACTTCATCGAGTTCCTCCAAATTGCTCTGACTCGTACAAGAAGGAAGAAATCCTAGCCATACGTCTTCAATGTTGTGGGGCCCAGACTAATGATGTTTGTTTATTGCCTCGTGACCTCATGTACCGGGAAAATGGGCCTGTCATCTCAGCCAATTAGTCGTTTCTTTTTACCTTAGTGCATGTCTGAATCTGCTTGAGCTTTTTTTGTTACTTCATTCATCAAGAGATTTAACCATAACTGTTCAATAATAAGTTGAGCTTTAGAATGAGTGTCCATGGAGTTAAGGAAGCCAGGTTGGCATGAAATATTTTCTACTAGTGCCAAGCTAAGTTAGCTGGAACCTATTAATTGGCTATCCTGTTTTGCTAACTCATACTTTCCTTGGATATGTGGTTGCTGCGAGGTTTTGGTTTAATGTCTTGTTTGCAGGTAAATTTAGGCTCCACTAGATTAAAATAAAATAAATTATACCATTAAAATCATCACATAAAATAAATTCCTATTAATTGACGTAACTGTTTTGTATGTGTATCATATGAAATGTTTCTCCCACTACTGAAATATGTATCGTATTTTTCTATCCCCATCTCCAAATATGTTCAAATTCAGTTAAATTGCAATATTATATGTAATTTGGTTATCCATTCTTTCCAGGAAACATTTCGTGTACACTCATCATCTGAGCCCAGGGTTGACATGTCTGATGAAGAGGAGTCAGTCCTTGGTTGGTACTTCATGTACACAGTTAGATTCCGAAAATTCAGATAGATTAGTCATGTGAACATTATGATCTTTCACATTTAATTCCTGGTTATTTTTCTTTGCTTTGAACGACTATGCTTGTTCCTAATTTCTGCATAGTGTAATAATACAGGAAAGTTTTCTCCTTGTCAAAATCAGAGCATCATGGTGCCTTGGAGGTTGATGCTGGTATCAAGATAATGTGTTAGTTGACTTTTTCATTTTTTAAACATGTACATACATGTGTCTGTTTGCTTGAGTCAATTTATTGAAGGAGAAGTTAACCAGGTGTCAGTTTGCTTGACTTGACCTTTCTATGTCAGAACTGTTAGAAAATATTGTGGATTAGTATCACTCAATATCTAATTATCATTAACCGACAATATAAGATATGATCATAATATCAATATGGTTATTTATCTTTAACCGACAATATCTTAAAATATCAATATGGTTATTTTAGCTGGGATTACAGTGAGATTGACTCTGTGATGGGTTAGGTCAATCAGATAAAAAACCTAATTAAGAGAGGTCCCTGACTACCCTGGGGGGTTAAAAATTTGTCATCCCATTAAGCAAATTTACACATCAGTATTGTTCTCTACAATAACCCCTCAGAAGGTAGCCAGAAGAACCTCCTAGAGTTCTGTTCAATAGTGCTTATGGACATGAATGCCAATTCAGGTACACATCCATTCTCATTCTATCAATTCAATATCATTAATTGGCATACTATAATTTGTGTCTAGTACAGTATAATTCAAAAACCTACTTTATACTTTCATCAATTGGTATTAGAGCTTGCTAGATACATTTTATGGTTGTCAATTGAACAAACCCTATTTTCAACATTAACATACACGCATTTTGAGAGGGGAAGAGAGAGATCAAATGATACCTGAGCAAATCGCGGCAGCACTCGAGTCAACCGCCGGAAGCCGCGTCACCCACCGTGACCAGCGGCCCTGTCAGTGGTCCCGACCCTGCCGCGCCGCACCTTCCCTGCGCCGCACCTTCCCCACGCCGCACCTTCCTCGCGCCGCACGATCTGAACCTAAGAAGGGCGGAGTTCGGAGAGTATCGCGGCGAAGATTGCGTTCGGCCGACCAGATCCCGTCGGATCTTGGGTTTCGGCGCTGCTCCGCGCGCTCCTACTCCGCCGCGTCTCGAACCGCCCAGATCGCGATCTGGATCGCGTTTCGGCTGCCCAGCTCGTGGGGGGATCTTGGGCCTTCGATGTTGTTCCACCGGGCCGCGCACGCGCTCCAGCAGCACTCCGCCGTCCGTCGGATCTTGGCTTTCGGCGCTGCTCCGTGCGCGCTCCAGCGACGCTTCACCGCTGCGTTTTCGGCCGCCCTTCCCACCGCCACTCCGCCGTGCTTCGGACGTCCCTGACCCCGTTGGATTTCGGCGGTGATTGGAGAGAGAGGCGGGACCAAAGGAGATTGGGAAACTCGGGAATGAGACCTGGCACCGATTTTCGCCATTTTTTATTGGGAAGCTCGGGAATGAGATTGGCACTGTTTTTCGCCATTTCGCTGAAGAAAATTCCATACTACTCGTTCACAATACAAAACAATTATTTAATATTTTTTAAATTATTTTTTTGAAATTTTATAATATCAGAATTTATTTAATTTTGAGACGTATTTTTTGAATTATTGTGGCATATTACTCTCAAATTTTTTGTATATTGAATTATTACTTGATATGATTTTTCTATTAATTTGCATTGTGATGACCTGCCTATCGTGGGCATGATGATGTGAATTTTGTTTGTCATATTTTAAGATAATTAAAATCATATGAAATAAAGCATGATTTATGCTATTAATTTACATAATTGTAATTTCACCTATCGTGAATACATTTGTGTAAATTTATGAATAAATATTAATTCATTATATTAGTGATAATTATACCCTATCGGTATGTTGTTATTAGTATAATTTGTTGTTGTACAATACATTTCTCTTTACTTATGTTAATGTTTTTTGGTACCCTATCGGTGCTAGAATTTATTAATTTAAGTTATAATGTATTGTAATTTGTTTAGGGATTTATTTTAAGCTGAACTTTTAAATCACTTTTTTCCTTTATTGTGATGTTCAGTTTTCTTCCCTAATTCCGTCAAAACTCTAAACGGAACAAATTATGAGGACTGGAAAGAATCATTAGATTTCTACCTGACCATTGGCAATCTGGATTTAGCATTGAGGATGACGAGGCCTACGCCTCTTACAGATGAGTCTTCTGAAGCTCAGCGAATTTCTCATGAGAAATGGGAACACTCTAACAGAGTGTGCCTGAAGGTGATTAAATTCACAATGGAGAAATCTATCAAACAGAGCATTCCAGATCTTGATGATGCCAATGCTTTTCTGAAAGCAGTCGGTGAAAAATTTACAACTTTTGATAAGGCACAGAAAAGCCAATATCTTTCCTTATTTGAAAAGACCAAATATGATGGTGTCAGCGGTGTACGTGAACACATTATGAAGTTAGTACATTTCTATAATAAGCTGAAGTCTCTCAAGGTTGAGGTTGGCGAAGACACTTTAATTTATCGCATCTTGGAATCTCTGCCTTCTCAGTTTGACATCATGAAGACTTCATATAACATTCAAAAGCATGACTATGGAGTGGATGAATTGATTGCAATAATCACCCAAGAGGAGGAGTCAATGAAGAAAAATAAGCCTAATAGCATTCAGTTCGTTGCTTCTAGTTCAGGTGCTAAAGGTGCTAACAGGTATAAAGGAAAGAAGAAAAAGGGTACAGAGAAAGCAAAACGACATTTAGAACCCAAGAAGAAATTCTTTAAAGGTTCTTGCAAGTATTGTAAGAAACGTGGTCACAAGGCGGAAGATTGCTTTATCCTGAAAAAGAAAGAGGAGAAGCGAGGTAATCTGCTAGCACTAACTTGCTTTGAATCTAATATGGTTGATGTTCCTCCAAATTCCTGGTGGTTAGACTCAGGGGCTACTATTCATGTTGTGAATTCTTTACAGGGGTTCACAAGCCTGAGGAAACCAAGTGATGTTGAGACAAATATTGTTATGGGAGATGGAGCTGGAGTACCCGTTGTTGACATTGGAGTCGTCTCTTTATGTTTATCCTCTGGACATACTTTGTTATTGCAAGATGCTGTTTATGTCCCTTCCATGAGAAGGAATTTGATATCAATTTCTGTTTTAGACAAATGTGAATACAACTTTCATTTTGGTGATGGAAAATTGGTGATTTATTATAATTCAACTGTTGTTGGTTTGGGAGTTTTGCATGACAGACTTTACATGTTAAACGTAACTGATATGTCAGTTAACTCCATTAGCGGGAGTAAACGTAACAGGATTGATGAATCTTCCTCTATGCTATGGCATAAACGTTTGGGGCATATTTCTAGGCCTCGAATTGAAAGACTCATAAAAGAAGGGATTCTGCATGATCTTGACTTCTCAGATTATGACACTTGTGTCGATTGCATCAAGGGGAAGTTCACTGCCAAAACCAGGAATAAAAGTTCAAACAGATGTGACGATGTGCTACAATTAATTCACACAGACATATGTGGACCTATTACACCTACTGCTATGGGTGGATATAGGTATTTTATTACCTTCATAGATGACTTCTCCAGACATGGATGGGTATATCTTCTTCAGGATAAAGCAAGCTCTCTTGAAGCCTTCAAAACCTTTAAAGCTTTTGTTGAGCTGAAAACAGAAAAGAAAATTAAGTGTGTAAGGTCTGATAGAGGAGGAGAATATTATGGTCGTTATGACGAGACAGGAAGAAATCTAGGTCCATTTGCTCGATTCCTTGATGAATACGGAATTGAAGCTCAATACACCATGCCTGGAACTCCTGAACAAAATGGCGTTGCTGAAAGACGAAATCGAACACTCATGGACATGGTAAGATGTATGTTATCACATTCATCTCTGCCAGAATGGTACCTAGCAAATCTGTGCCCAAAACTCCTTTTGAGCTAATGACTGGTAGAAAGCCGAGTTTGAGACATTTCCATGTATGGGGTTGTAAGGCAAAAGTAAGACCTTATAATCCTAAACAAAAGAAACTTGATCTCAAAACTATTAGCGGTTATTTCATTGGCTACTGTATCGGTTCTAGAGGATGTAGATTTTATTGTCCTTCTCACTCTACACGAGTTATTGAATCTGACCGAGCAGTTTTCTTTGAGGATGATTTGGACAGTGGGAGTTACACACCTCGAATGATGACCTTCAGAGAAGATCGAACCATGCTTCCATTACCATCTTATTCTCTTCCTACAGACATCTCAATCCCAATGGTTCACACAGATGAACAAATTGTTGAGAGGCAAGATGAACAAATGACAGAACCACAAGTTGATGAACCACAAATCAATGATCAACAACTTGATGATGTTGATGTGGCCCCATTAAGACGATCTCAGAGAATACGCCGACCTTCTATACCAAATGACTATGTTGTATACCTTCAGGAGCACGAATATGATCCACATGATGATGACGATCCCATCACATTTCAGGAAGCACTTTCTGGTTCTCATGCTTCTGACTGGCTAAGTGCTATGCATGATGAATTGTCTTCCATGTCTCATAATAATGTTTGGGATCTTGTGGACTTGCCAGCAGGATGTAAGCCTGTTGGATCTAAATGGGTCTTTAAGACAAAACGTACTCCAGATGGAAAGGTTGATAGGTATAAGGCTCGATTGGTGGCTAAAGGTTATAGTCAACGGGAAGGCGTTGACTACAAAGAAACCTTTTCACCAGTTTCAACGAAGGACGCACTCCGAGTTGTCATAGCTTTAGTTGCTCATTTTGACCTAGAGCTGCACCAGATGGATGTAAAGACAGCTTTTCTGAATGGAGATCTTGCTGAAGATGTCTACATGGTTCAACCTGATGGTTTTGTTGAAGCAGGCAATGAGCATTTGGTGTGTAAACTTAAAAGGTCCATTTATGGACTGAAACAAGCATCTAGGCAATGGTATTTAAAATTCGATCAGGTTGTCACTACTTACAATTTCAAGGAAAATGTTGCAGACCAGTGCATTTACTTGAAGACTAGTGGGAGTAATTTCATCATTCTCGTATTATATGTCGCTGACATTCTCCTTGCTAGTAGTTGTATGAACCTATTGGTTGAGACAAAATCAATGTTGTGCGGACATTTTGATATGAAAGACCTTGGTGAAGCTTCTGTTGTTCTAGGCATCCAAATTCTTCATGATAGGTCACATGGCATAGTTGGATTGTCTCAAAAGGGATATATCGAGAAGATTCTCAAGAAGTTCAACATGAATGCTTGCTCCCCATGTGCTGCACCTGTGCAACGTGGTGACAAATTATCTAACAAACAATGTCCTCATAATGATGAAGAAGTGGATGCTATGAAGAAAATTCCATACGCTTCCGCTGTTGGCAGTTTGATGTATGCTCAAGTCTGTACTCGTCCTGACATTGCTTTCATTGTCAATGCCTTAGGCAGATACTTGAGCGACCCAGGTTTGGGTCATTGGAAAGCCGTTAAAAGGGTCATGCGATATTTACAGGGAACCAAGGATCATATGTTGACTTTTATGAAGTCTGATCAACTTCAAGTCACTGGCTATTCTGATTCTGATTTTGCAGGTTGCCCTGATGATCATAGATCTACTTCTGGCTTTATTTTTATGATGGCAGAAGGAGCTATCTCTTGGAAGAGCGTTAAACAGTCTCTTACAGCTACCTCTACCATGGAACCAGAGTATGTTGCTTGTTTTGAGGCCACTCGCCAGGCCATGTGGCTTAAGAAATTGATATCTGACTTTCACATAGTTGAAAGCATTTCCAGGCCACTTGTGATTTACTATGACAATACTGCTGTTGTGAGTTTCTCTCGAAACAACAAAAGCTCTACTCGTTCAAAGCATTTTGATATCAAGTATCAATTTGTTAGAGAGCAAATTCAAAGTTTTCACACTCGGATTAAAAACATTGATTCTGAGGAGATGTTAGCAGATCCACTGACTAAGACCTTAACTGTTGGAATTTTTCTTATTCATGTAACTCACATGGGTTTAGTCAAGGCTTTTGATGTATTAAGTTAGTGGGAGTCTGATTCTCTATTTTCTTTAAGAGACATGCTCTAGTTGACGTCATTTTGTTCATGTTTCTTATTAGCATTTTATTTATGCTTGGACCATTGTAGTGTCATTTATGGGACTGCATTATGCCATACATCTACGAAAAATATTAGCTAAATGCAATTGATTAATATCCCTATCGGATATTTATTTTGTTGCTCAAATTTTTCATATCGCTAATTAAAATATGATATATCGGCAATTGTCGTTTTAGCTCAATGATTTGTATGTTGATTATTGATTGACACTATCCAAGTGGGAGAATGTTAGAAAATATTGTGGATTAGTATCACTCAATATCTAATTATCATTAACCGACAATATAAGATATGATCATAATATCAATATGGTTATTTATCTTTAACCGACAATATCTTAAAATATCAATATGGTTATTTTAACTGGGATTACAGTGAGATTGACTCTGTGATGGATTAGGTCAATCAGATAAAAAGCCCAATTAAGAGAGGTCCCTGACTACCCTGGGGGGTTATAAATTTGTCATCCCATTAAGCAAATTTACACATCAGTATTGTTGTTCTCTACAATAACCCCTCAGAAGGTAGCCAGAAGAACCTCCTAGAGTTCTGTTCAATAGTGCTTATGGACATGAATGCCAATTCAGGTACACATCCATTCTCATTCTATCAATTCAATATCATTAATTGGCATACTATAATTTGTGTCTAGGACAGTATAATTTAAAAACCTACTTTATGCTGGGATCAAGATAATGTGTTAGTTGACTTTTTCATTTTTTAAACATGTACATACATGTGTCTGTTTGCTTGAGTCAATTCATTGAAGGAGAAGTTAACCAGGTGTCAGTTTGCTTGACTTGACCTTTCTATGTCAGAACTTGCTAGTTCAATGATGAACCACACTTGAGATTGAGAATGATCAAATATAGTTGTGGAATTCAGGTTGACATAAAATAATTTAAATTAGCGGCAAGCATTATCAGCTCGAACCTTATTAATCGGCCAACCTGTTTTGCTTACTCCCAGTTTCATTTGACAAGTAGTTGCGAGGTTTTGGGTTAACTTCTTGTTGGCAGGTAAATTTAGGCTTCCCTAGATTAGAAAATAGAAATAAAACAATTGATGGTATCAAAATTATCCCATTTAAAGTGTGAACTGACGTAACTGTGCTTTGTATGTGTATATCTTTCTTGGCTTTGAAAAATATTCTTGTTCCTAATTTTTTGCTCTTATAATATTAGGCAAGTTTTGTCCATGTCAAAACCAGAGGAGCATCACAATGCTTTGGAGGTTGATGCTGGGAGCAACATACTGAGTGTGAGTTGGCTTTTCCCTTTGCTTAATATGTGCATGTGTCAGTATGCTTGATTTGATCAACTGAAGGAGAAATGGACAAAGTTTCAATTTGCTTGAATTGACTTCTCCATGTCAGGGTCTTGCTAGTTCTGTGATGAACTACGCTTGGGAATGATTTTTCATGTAGTTCAGCAAGTCAGGTTGACATAAAATAAATTAAATTACTAGCAAGCTAAGTTAGGTTGAGCCCCATTAATTGGATAACCTGTTTCCCTAACTCCTAGTTTCGTCTAACATAGTTGTTTCTATGTTTTGTGTTTAATGTCTTATTATCACTATCAGTTAAATTAGGCTTCAGGTTTTAAAAGATCGGAATAAAGTAGTTATGCTACTAGAGGCATACCATCTAAATATCTAATGTGTGAATTAACTTAACTATGCTTTATGTGTGAATCAACTTTAGAAGATCAGAATAAAGTGGTTGGTTCTTTCTTTTATAATACTTGCAGAGTTATCATCTATGTTATTTGCTTGTCCAATCTTTCTAGGAATCATTTCATGCACAGTCATCATCCAAGGAAGCCTGGCATGAACAATACGATAAAGAGCCTTCGCTAGGTGCTTCCTGTACACAGTTAGATTCTGCAAAATCTGATAGGTTAGTATTATGAAGATCGGTCTGCTTTGTTGGCTTTGTTAAGTGGTTAAGCTTTGTTAGCTTTTGCATTATGGTAGTTAAGCATTCTATTGAATTGTGCTTCTGTCAAGTGGTTAAACTTTAAAGTATAGTTTTTGTTTGGTGATTAAGCTTTGATTGCTTATTTTGACATTTGTGATTATTTCCAAGATTGTGATTCTTGATTCTACTTGAGTGAGTGTTGTGGAGATACCAAAAGAAGTTTAAAGAGACACACAAGTAAGTCAAAGACTTCCAAGAGTTATGCAGTTTAGCCGCTGCCTTTTTCTATTAGGAGATTACAACTTATATTTTTGTTGTATGTTCATTACTTGTTGTATAGTATTTTCTCTATTTTGTTTTGTATTATTCATCCCAAGTTGGAAATAATATCACTTCTAACTTGTTGGGATATTAGAGACACTTAGTATTAGGATTTTCTATTTAAGTCATTTAAATTTGATTTGTTCATTTAAATAATATTCATTTTTGGTTTCATCCTTTTCTTTCTTGCTTTCTCTTTCCACTTTCTTTTCATTCTTTTTCTCTCTTCCTTTTCTTTTGAACCATGCTTTCTAACAAAACACATAACCTTGTGAGTGATTCACATGGTAAGATTGGTGAGGATAGCATCCGCAAGCCTGCGAAACCAAAAAGGTCCGTGGTGTATTTATGATCCTTGTATAGTTTTCATTCAACATTTGTTGATCATAATTTTATTTTTTGTTTGGTTGAAATCAGGACACTTATGCCTTCTCATCCATGTTATCAAGGAACTTGAGTACCTTCGATCTCTTTGACCAATCTGAGAAAATAAAGGTACCATATAAAATATAATTTGGATCACTACAGTTTCTAGTAATGCCAACCTGTATGAAGGGAATGTTATCTATTTGCAGGGGAATCAGGGCACAAGGAAGTTAGCTGCGCATGATCCTCAAAGATCAAATGAAAGCATCTCTCTGCTCTAATTGCTGCAAGCTAGGAAAAGCAATCTTCATAGCTAGTTTAGCCACTGAACCCTTTTTTGTTTCCAAAGCAAACGTCACTGCTCCAATATCTGGACTTTGTCGAATTGCCACTTTGGAATGTATGTTCTGCCTTGTGGTTAGCTAATTTTTTGGAGTTCGTTACTTACCTTTAACAAGTTGGTTGTTTCTAGTAACTTTATAATTTTTAGGTTCCTTGTAAATTACTTATTTAAGTATATATGAGCAGTGGGATGATGGAAATAAAAGAAACCTTAAATCAATAGATACAAGTATGTATAGAGAATTAAATATAAAAAGATAGAGGAAAGAGAATTTGTGTACCTCAAATATATTGAATTGAAGTTCTTGATTTTCAAGAACAAAAAGACCCTAGGAATGATTATTGTAGAGATATGAGTTCAATAAGAACTCTTGAGGATTTTACTACCTACTTTTTAGGGGATTATTTTAGAGAATGTGTATTGTTGTTGTAATTTGCTTAATGGGATGACAAATTTATATTCCCCCAGGGTAGGCAGAGACTTCTCAAATGGGTTTTTTATGATTGACTCTGTTCATCACAGAGTCAATCTTATTATAACCCCATTTAAATAATCATAAAGATATTATAAGATATGATTATCACCATATCTTAAATTGCCAGATAATGATAAAATATAATTGATTAATACCAATCCACTATTATTTCCAACATTCTCCCACTTGGATGGTATTAATCAATAATACAAAGATAAATCATTAAGCTAGAATGACAATTATAGACAAATCTTATGTTAGACAATGAGAAATTTGAACTACAAAATAATATCCGATAGGGATATATATCATGCATGTTAACAAATATTTCTCATAAAGTATATAGAATAATGTAGTTCAATAAAAGTATACTACATTGTCTCAAGCATCCAAAAATGCTAAGAGATATGTTACTAAAATGATATTACTTCACATATATATCATAAAAGAGTTTTCAGACTCCCACTTTAAGACATCAAAACTTAACCAAACCATATGAGTTATAAAACTCCAAAGTTAAGTATTTGATCAGTGAATAAAAAAATGTTTAATTAATATAATTTTTTTACTTGAGTTCGAAAAATTATATAGGTGAGAAAGAATAATTTATATACATCTAATTATTCATCATAGGCTAATAACATATGTAATTACATATAGGCTACATAAATGCTCTATAATATTTGACATTTAACTAATCCGAGTTTCAAAAATGAGTGACTATGTAAGAATCCAAAGATAAGTAGGAAATCCATAAATTTCCTACTAAAACCTCATAGACACCTAGTTTATATAAAATGACACTCAGATTATTGTGGCCACAAAATGTCAATTGAGCAAATACTTAGATAATTGGTCCAAACAAAAAAAATTCATAAGTACTTTAATAGTGCAAAATTGTACTCAATAGAAGTACTATCATAATAAGCACTTTTTTACAAAATAGAAAATCATACTCAATAGGAGTATTGCATCTACAATATACTTATAGAATTTTGACCAAAAAAAATGTGAAATTTTGGGTAAAGAAATGCACAATACTTAATTGCATACCAAAAGAATTAATGTGCAATGCTCAACAAAATATTCTTAACATCCATTAAAGATGTCTATTGAGATACAATGAATTATATGTATCTCAATTAAAATAGGACAAAAATAAATAGTCAAGTCCTATAAAGTATATCATATCATAATTAAATGCGCACAAGAATATATGACAATATAGATAGATAAGTCTCGAGACACGATACAAAATTATATACTTCTAAAATTTTGATCAATTAAAATATGAAATTTGGGTAAAAGAGATGCACAATGCATAATTGTATGTCAAAAGGATTGATGTGCAGTACCCAACAGAATGACCTTAACATCAGTTAAAGATGTCTACAAAGATACAATGGATTTTATGTATCTCAATAAAAATAGGACAAAAATAAATAAAGAAGCCCTATAGAATATGTCATATCATAATTAAATTTGCACACGATTATATGACAATAAAAAATATATAAGTTTTGAGAGATAATACAAGATTATATATACTCCCACTAATCCTTAATATACCAAAAAAATATTAGGATTATCATTAGGGCACACTAGTATTAAAAGTTCTAGTGATAGTGAGATGATGACTTTATAAGATAATAATAAAAGTGAATTAAAATTCACTATTATTCTACTTAAGGAATTAGAAAGTAGGAGAATAACAAATGATTAATGAGAGAAGTGGTTAAAATAACAAGAATATGAAACCTACAAATTCATCCGTAAGAATAAATAATTCTCACAAATGGTTTCATAATTAACCACATATTAATCAATCTTTACAAAAATATTGACCCCTATGAGGATCTTGAAAAAATAATTACATGAGTGAGAAAATGGATCACTTGATGATTTTACGTAGAATATGAGATCATAACCAAGTTCTCAAGTAATCATAAACAAAAATCAAGTGCTACAATAAACAATATTTACATACACTTGAGAATAAAACATGATTACACGCAGCGGAAGAATGGGATCTATTCTTGCATATATTAAGGATATAATAATAAATAGTCTCTAACTCTCATCACAATTTATAATGGACATAGGTTTATTTATATATCCCAAAATAAAGTCTCTAGCTTTTATAAGAATACCATTAACAATATTATAAAATATGGTATGGAGAAATTAATCTCTTAAAATTTGGGATTCCTATATTGTCCTTACAAGAATTGCATACTAATATTGCAATTCAAAAGAGAGTTTGTTATACAAGAAAATATTTTACAAGAGACCAATATAAAATCCTTAATATAGATCCCAACAATGTGATTACAAATAATGTGATAAGAAAAAATAATTTTATCAAGAACATTTATTTTTGCACATGTATGATTAATTGGACATTTAAGGTAAAAATCTTATATCACATCAATTTATTTTATAAGATATTAATTAAAATTCTAATATAAAAAATCCTTCCACTTGATAAAGAAAAAAATAAGTTGACATAAAAAAAAATACCCAAAGGGCTAAATAATATTCAACTATTTCTTTATCAATATATATATAGAAAATTTGCACCACAAAAAATGCAACATTTTTTTTGTTTTGAAGGAAAAAATGTCCAATTAAAGGTTATAAGTCATTATGGAACAAAAAGAAAATGGGAGTGTAAATTTTGGTTCCATATAAATATAACTAAACAACATCAAATGAGGGAAATAAACTAAACATTACAAAAATACGAAAACATTATGTAATTCTAAAAGTTTAGTTAAAAGAGAATCCTAAGGAAATTACAATACACTATAACTTATATCAATAAAATCCTAATACCGATAGAATATAAAAAAATCATTAACATAAGCCAAGAAAAGTACATTGTATAACACCAAATTACATTAATAACAATACACTGATAGAGTATAGTTATCATCAATGCAATAAAAAAATAATTATATCACAAAATTCACGTAAATGTATCCAAAATAGTGAAATTATAATTATGTAAATGAAAAAAAAGAAATTATGCATATTGTCCAGTAAATTTGCATAATTTTAATCATATATATTATATGACCAACATACAAAATTCACATTATTATTCCCATGATAGAAAAGTAATAATAATGCAAATTAATAAAGAAAACTATGCTCATAATAGAAGGACAATTAAGATTGTGCATAATTAATAAAATAACCTAAAATCAATTTATAAATGATAATTTAATATTAAAGAGAGTACAGTATAATTGGAGAATACAAATACTGTAAAGAATTATCACAATGAAAATAGGTCAAAAATTCAAGATTATAATAGTAAAAAAATTTTAATTTAATCTTGAATTAATCAATTTTTTTATATTAAAAAATACCAACAATATAAAAATATTAAATAAATATGGTATTTGTGAAAAAATAAGAATATAAAAAATTAGCAACCACATTCAATGCTTCTGAGAATGAATTTAACACACGAATCATCATACATGATCTTATCAAAACGACAAAGTTCTCCCTTGACCAAATCACAAAAATATGGGTATAAAATGAGTCCATGCAACCCCATTAACACTTTCCAAAGTAAAGTTAATACAAATATATTATGTTGCCCACACAAATGACTCATATTGGTCAAACATAAAAAAAGGAAAACCATTAAGTAATTTTAAAAACAATTTACCCCATAATTATTTAAAAGAAAACTAGGTTTTAAAGGGGTAGCACTTAAAAAGAAGTTTCAATATATAATCTACCCATGTAAGAGTAAGGGAATGAAACTTTAACATGTTATTTTAACAATAACAAGTAGCGTAAACCCTCATTTTTTTTTTTGTGAAAGAGATAATAGTGAATTATATTATAAAATTTCACTAATAACTGTCAAACACCGTGATTTGTGCAGCAGTAATTGACGTGACGTAATTTTAGGATGTCTTTATATTTGATGTGTTGTATTTATGCAACAGTTGTGTGTTGTTTTTATTAGGATCATTTATGTTTAATTAATTCCATAATTATAGGGATCTGTTTTAGGATTGGCAGTCTGCATTTCCTAAAATATGTAGCTGACTCATGTATATTTATAAAGGTTAATAACCTCATAATAATAAGATAAGAAACTATCCTATTTCTTCTAAATTTCAGATGGTATCAGAGCACCCGATCCCTGGGAGTCTCTGACCGTGCCGTCAAACCTAAACCGCAGCCTTCATTGCTGCGCGAGCTATAACCTAAAATCGCAGCCTTCATTGTTGCGCTACCTTTAAGTCTTGGTGCTAGCCTTCATTGCAGCAAAATTCTGTACCTTAATCTCACCTTGTTATGGCTCAAGTCGTGAACCTGGAAACTGGGGACAGCCCTTAAACCGTTGGAGAAATGCAGAATATTCATCCAACTTATCGGTTAAATGGGAAGAACTATCTCAAATGGTCTCAAATCATTAGGACCATCTTGAAAGGAAAAGGGAAGATCAGTCACTTGACCGGTAATGCACCTAATGAAACTGATCCTAAATTCAAATCATGGGATGAAGAAAACTCTATGATTATGGCGTGGCTATGGAATTCGATGATTCTAGAAATCAGTGATACCTGTATGTTTCTGAAATCAGCAAAGGAAATTTGGGAGGCAGTTGAACAAACTTATTCTAAGGCGAAGGATGCTGCTCAAATCTATGATGTTAAAGTGAAAACCGTGGCTGCCAAACAGGGAAATAAATCAGTCACAGAATATGCCAATAAACTCAAGTCTCTATGGATGGAATTAGATCACTATCGAGTTATAAAAGCAAAGTGCTCAGAGGACTCAGCAATTCTAAAGGAGTATATTGAACAAGATAGGGTCTATGATTTTTTGGTAGGCCTAAACCCTGAATATGACCAAGTCCGAGTCCAAATCCTGGGAAAAGAAAAAGTTCCAGGGCTTAATGAAGTGGTGGCCATTATCCGGAGTGAAGAAAGCAGGAGAGGGTTGATGCTGGAAAACCCAACCATCGAAAGCTCTGCAATGATAGCCAAAGGAGGAACAATTATGATTGCTAACCAGAGAAAAAATTGGGTTCCCAGTATGGAGAAAAAACATGAGGAGGCTTGGTGTACTTATTGTAACAAGTCGCGCCACACAAGGGAAAAATGTTGGAAATTACACGGAAAACCCCCAAGCCGAGAATGGGGGCCGAAAGGAGGCTTACACAAAAAAGGAGGGCAAGGACAAGCATACATTGCTAATGGGCAAAGTGAAGAATCTGTACAGTTGAATCATGAAGAAATAGAACGGGTAAGATCAATTCTTAGTAAATTAGAGAAGCCCACAAGTACAGGTACGTGCTCATTGACATATTCTGGTAAGTTTCCATTTTTGTTTGGGCTCAATGTTTCAGATACACCATTTACACATTACTGGATATTAGACTCTGGAGCCACTGACCATATGACCCCCTTACCCAAATACTTCTCCACATATTCCCCATGTCCTAGCAACAAGAAAATTTCCACCGCAGATGGAACCCTTATAACTGCAGCCGGACAAGGAGAGGTCCAAATAAGCCCATCCATGACTTTAAAAAATGTCCTTCATGTGCCTAAACTATCTACCAACCTGATTTCTATACAAAAACTCACCAAAGATCTTTCATGTAATGTTGTTTTTTACAGCAATGCTTGTATATTGCAGGACAAGAACTCGGGGAGGACGATTGGACATGCTAGAGAATGGAATGGCCTATACTACATGGAGAATCCTAATCTGCCTACCAAGAGTCTTATATCTACATCCATCATGACCAATAAAGAGAAAGTTCAACTTTACCATTACCGGCTAGGACATCCGTCATTCCGAGTCATAAAAGTGTTGTTTCCTTCCCTGTTTAAAAATTTAAATGTGGAGAGTCTCCATTGTGAGGTGTGTGAGTTTGCGAAACACAAGCGTGTACCTTTTCCCATTAGCAATAAGATGAGTTCTCTCCCGTTTTCTCTTGTTCACACTGATGTATGAGGTCCTGCTTATGTTCCTAATATCTCAGGTGCTAAATGGTTTTTAACATTCATTGATGATTGCACCCGGGTGACTTGGGTGTTTTATTAAAACAAAAATCTGAAGTCAGCTCCGTTTTTATCAAATTTGTCTCAATGATTAAAAATCAATTTGGAGTTAGTATCAAAAGAATTAGGTCTGACAATGCCAATGACTACTTTAATCTTGTACTAAACTCCTTTTGCCAACGAGAAGGGATAATCCATGAGTCCTCATGTGTGAACACACCTCAACAGAATGGAATTGCAGATAGGAAAAATGGGCACCTATTAGATCAAACTAGAGCTCTACTTTTTCAAAACCATGTTCCTAAGAGATTTTGGGGGGTAGCTCTTCTTACTGCCACCTACCTAATTAATAGGTTACCCACTAAAATTTTAAACTCAAAAAGTCCCATGGAAGTTCTATCCTCATTCTACCCACACTTAGACCCTACAAATAAACTCTAACCTAGGATTTTTGGGAGTGTATCCTTTGTGCATGTTCATAGTAATGAAAGGGGAAAGTTGGATCCTAGGGCTGTTAAGTGTGTCTTCTTAGGGTACTCTACCACACAAAAGGGTTACAAATGTTTTCAACCCCTCTAAAAAAGATTCTATGTGTCAAGAGATGTCACCTTCAATGAACAAGAAAGTTACTTTAAACAGCCTCATCTTCAGGGGGAGACAGTAAGAGAGGAAGATGAGACTCTCATGTTCCCAAATATGATGTTCGGACCTGAAATTGTACCTGAAACTAAGGGAAGTATTGAGCATTCTGCACCTAAACCACCTGAACCAGTGAGACCTCCTACATCTGCACCTGAACCAATGAAACAGCCTGCACCTGCACCTGAGGCCATTCCAAGATCCGGCAATATCCAAGAATCCAACCCACTGTCACTGCATGAGGTAACACCTTCAAATCCTATAAATTTAAGTGATTCTAATGAACTCTTGTCTGAAAATATAGAAGCACAGGTGGACCAAAATCTGGACTTGCCCATTGCCCTTAGAAAGGGAACTAGAACATGCACCCAACAACCACGTTACCCATTGTCAAATTTTTTATCCTTTGAAAAATTCTCTCCTACCCATAAAAATTTTCTCACTAACCTCAACTCCACACACACACCTTCCTCTGTATCTGAAGCATTGACTGACAGGAAATGGAAACATGCCATGGATGTGGAAATGGAGGTGTTACACAAAAATAGAACATAGGAACTTGTCATCTTACCTCCTGGAAAAAAACCAGTTGGATGTACGTGGGTGTATACAATAAAGTATCGGGCCGATGGGACAATCGAACGTCACAAAGCAAGGTTGGTGGCTAAAGGCTTCACTCAAACCTATGGAGTTGATTACTTGGAAACATTTGCCCCGGTTGCTAAGATGAACACGGTCAGAGTAATATTGTCATTAGCAGCTAATAATGATTGGGATCTGCAACAATTTGATGTGAAGAATGCCTTTTTGCATGGAGATCTTGAAGAAGAAATATACATGGAATTGCCACCTGGTTACAACGGACATGTTGCTGCTGAAACTGTTTGCAAACTAAGAAAGGCTCTATATGGGCTGAAACAATCCCCAAGAGCATGGTTTGGAAGATTTACCAAGGTCATGACAGGTTTGGGCTACAAACAGAGCCAAGGAGATCACACATTATTTATCAAACATTCAGTTTCAGGGGGAGTAACACTTTTATTAGTGTATGTAGATGATATTATAGTAAGTGGGGACGACATGCAGGAACAACAAGTGTTAAGTGAATGTCTTGCCACTGAATTTGAGATCAAGACGCTAGGGAGACTTAAATATTTTTTGGGAATTGAAGTGGCTCATTCCAAGAAAGGGATCTTTATATCTCAACAAAAGTATATTACTAACTTGCTTAAAGAAACAGGGAAGACAGGCTGCAGACCAGCAAACACTCCAGTTGATCCAAATATAAAATTGGGAAGTATGGAGGAGGATATTGCTGTGGACAAGGAGATGTATCAAAGACTTGTGGGCAGGCTTATCTACTTATCTCATACTAGACCAGACATTGCTTTTGCTGTAAGTCTAGTTAGTCAATTTATGCACCAACCAAAGAAAGCTCATCTACAAGCTGCCCTTAGAATTGTTCAGTACTTAAAAGGAACCCCTGGAAGAGGAATTTTGTTCAAACAAAACAAGAGTGTAAGTCTTGAAGCATATACAGATGCGGATTATGCAGGGTCAGTTGTAGATAGAAGATCAACCACGGGATACTGTACCTTCCTTGGTGGAAACTTAGTCACTTGGAAGAGTAAAAAACAAAGTGTAGTGGCTAGATCAAGTGCTGAAGCGGAATTTCGGGCAATGGCTCACGGAATATGTGAACTTCTATGGCTGAAGATTATATTGGAAGACTTGAAGATAAAGTGGAACGAACTTATGAGATTATACTGTGACAATAAATCGGCAATTAGCATAGCCCACAACCCGGTGCAACATGATAGAACTAAACATATTGAAGTTGATACACACTTTATCAAGGAAAAACTTGACAGTGGCATGATTTGCACACCATATGTGTCTACTCAGAACCAACTTGCAGACATCTTCACCAAGGGACTGAACTGCAGTAACTTTGAAGGAATTATATCCAAGCTGGGAATGGAAAACACCTATTCATCAGCTTGAGGGGGAGTGTCAAACACCGTGATTTGTGCAGTAGTAATTGATGTGACGTAATTTTAGGATGTCTTTATATTTGATGTGTTGTATTCATGCAACAGTTGTGTGTTGTTTTTATAAGGATCATTTATGTTTAATTAATTCCATAATTATAGGGATCTGTTTTAGGATTGGCAGTCTGCATTTCCTAAAATATGTAGCTGACTCATGTATATTTATAGAGGTTAATAACCTCATAATAATAAGATAAGAAACGGTCCTATTTCTTCTAAATTTCAGAATAACACAAAAAATCTTCAATTCAAATTTAATTTTCTAATAGAAAACAACCATAATTCTCTAATAGAAAACAATCATAATATGTATCTAATTTGGCTCTGATACCAATTGATGGAAATAAAAGAAACCTTAAATCAATAGATACAAGATTATAGTATGTATAGAGAATTAAATATAAAAAGATAGAGGAAAGAGAATTTGTGTACCTCAAATATATTGAATTGAAGTTCTTGATTTTCAAGAACAAAAAAACCCTAGGAATAATTATTGTAGAGATATGAGTTCAATAAGAACTCTTGAGGATTTTACTACCTACTTTCTAGGGGATTATTTTAGAGAATTTGTATTGTTGTTGTAATTTGCTTAATGAGATGACAAATTTATAATCCCCCAAGGTAGGCAGAGACCCCTCAAATGGGCTTTTTATGATTGACTCAACCTATCACAGAGTCAATCTTACTATAATCCCATTCAAATAATCATAAAGATATTATAAGATATGATTATCATCATATCTTAAATTGACAGATAATGATAAAATATAATTGATTATTACCAATCCACTATTATTTCCAACATGGGAAGTATACATCTTTGATTGATATACGAAGTCACTTTCTTTTACCATTTGATACGATAGTACTCTGAATTCAAGGACCGAGTAGCCTGCAATAAAATAGAATACAGGAGAGGAAACAACAATACAAGGATATATGAATTACACTACAATTCACCTCTAACAGAATATCATATTTGATTCCCTTTTAACAGAATTCACTTAAGAGCACTCTGGAATTATCATAAATCAGTAAAATATCTACCTATATATCATCACAAAGTCCCTTCATTTCTTCGCATTTTCTCCCTAATCTTTCTCCCTTTCTCCCTTTGCATCTCCATAATTTTTTAAATAACAAAAATGCCCTTATATAAATGAGTTTAGATTGTGTTTGTGTTGCTTGGAAAAGTCTGAGAAGGTCGTCTTTTTTCTACCCTTTTTCAGTCTTTGATCTTCCATTACTTCTCCACCATCGGTGCAACTTGATTTATTAGGTGCTTTGACAACCATCATAAATACGTAAAACCCATATTTTTCATTGGTATTTGTCATCTTTCATCGAAGTTGAAACAAGTGTGACCATGTTTGGAATGGTTCTGGATGGTGTTAATATATAAACTTCGAAGAAACTACCAGGTATCATCCATCTAACCATTCTAAATTATCAAGAAATAAGCTATATATCTAAATATATTTATGAGAGGCATAGAAGTGAAGTAAATACAAATATGTTTATATGCCCAAACTTATTGAATTAGCATCCTAGGTAATATATAGAAAACTATTCCCAATATTTTGAAAAGAAAACAAAAATTAATAAAAAAACCATAAATATGGATACCTTTAGCTGCTAGGAAGGCCGAATGCAGTAATGGTTATGCATAAAGTCCAAAAATTGTCAACCCTACAAAGGTCTTTCTTCTGATTTTTTTTTTTCTAATTTTAGAAGATACTGTTATATTTTCTAAAATTTCTACTTACCCAACACATGCTAATAAATGCACCTCTCATTTTGTATTTTTCTAATAGCACCATTTGCTTAAGGGTGTTTGAGAAGGTCCTGGTTAGTTCAGTTTTGAGAGAAAAAAACCAAACCAATTAATTTTAATTGTTTTAGGTTGGTTTGGATTACTAAAAGTTTGTTTCTCGATCTGAACCAAATCAAATTAATAATAATCAGGTTGGTTTAGTTCATATCAGTAAAATTCAATCAAAATTTTGTTTCCTTAGTTTAAAAATTAAGATTAAATTAAATTGTCACTGCTTGCTCTGCACCTTGAGTGGATCATAAATAATTTAATATCATTTTACCTACAACTAAGCAATGCAATAAAAAATTTTAAAGTCTTTTCACATCATTCAGAGACAAAAAATGCTGGCTCGTCTAAATAAAAAAGAAAATTACTCACCAGAACAGAGCAGAGAAAAGTTGGGAAAAAGATGAAAAAAGGTGGCCAACGACACTGTAGTGGAGAGAGTGAGAGATGAGAGAGAGTAACAACCAAGGTTCATGTGAGACCATCAGTGTTAAGAGTTTAAAACTGAACAATGAGTTAGAAAGTCAAACTTGTGAGTGGAGAGTGAGCGAGTCAAAAACCCAAATGACTAAGCTCTCACGAAGGCTAGACATTAACAAATTTTAGCTTTCATATAATATATATTAATCAGTTCGGTTAAGTTTGGACTAGATTTTTAAATCTCGAATCCTCAATCCAAACCTAACTAAATTGGTTTTCATCAGTTTCATTGGGGTTTAACCCAAATAAGAAAAAAATTAAATTGGTTTGGATTGGATCTTAGGTTTCTTGGATCAATCCGAACAGATGAATATTACTACATTTACTGGACCAAAATTAATTTTCAAAAGATACTTTAAATTGTACCCTATTTTGTATTAGGTCCTATTTTATCCTTTGATTCACATTTCAAGCCATTGAACTATATAATGAACAATTAAAACAACTTCTAGCTCTTTACCCTCTTATCTCTTGAGTAGTCATCTCTCAAACCCAACCTTCAAAACTTTTTTTTTTAAATATTTTACAGTAATAGTTTATTTTATTTTTTTAATTTCTTAGTTTGAAACCAAATACATACTATAAAATTTGATAATATTAACATATACTGATTTGATGAATTAAGTATAAAAACATAAAATATAATTTTATTAAAATATAATTAATTATTTAAATTATAATATATAATATAATAAAATTATATGAAGTATAATATTTTTTAATTTTTAATTTAGACTAGTTTATAGAGATTAACTAATCATCATTCAATCTAACCACTAAACCAGTTCGATAACCAATTCAGTTTTTTATAACCGTGGTCCAAATTGATGAGTATTTCTTTCCTAATTTTTTAGTCATGAAAAAGTACATTAGACTTGTACTCTTACCACACTTTAGTTAGGTAATTTTACTAAACAAATTCCTTCCTAGAAAAAAAATTCTTTAGTGTATTTAGTAATAATTTGACTGAGTTTATTTTTTCTTTGATTAATAAATTAACCAAGTTTATTTTAATATTTTTTCTGTTAAAAAAAAGTTGAGTCAAAATAAAATTTTAAAAAACATATTCTTCTTTTTAAATGTCTTTCATGTTTTGCCACATATGGTAGTTTTAATTTGTCTAAAAAGTTCGAATTAAAAATGTTGTGCTCTTTGGAAGTAAAGGATCCTAGAGACACAAAATTGAGATTTCATAGGAGTTTTTAAATTATTGTTTAAGAAGCCTATGTGAGTATATTAAACTTTCTTATACTTATCTTCCATTATGAAAAAGCGATCAAGAAAATGGCTTTCTAAATAAATTTTTACACATAAATGTCAAAATTTTAATGTAAAATTTAAATAAAATTGTAAATATATTAACATTCTAAATTAGTTAAAAAATTAAAGCAATCTAAATGACTTTTTATATTTATTAAAATAAAATTAATTTAAACAGTCTACTTTGAAGGTTTGAAATTTTGAAAAAGCATTCAGATTTCATATTAATGTTTTGCTAAAATATTCACTTCAATATCACTTCCTATATTAAATATAGAACTAGTTTAAATATTATTTTTTAAAAAAATGGATTTTAAGAATGACACGTGGTAAACTGAATTTATAATAAAAATAAAAACTTAAAATTTACAAAGGAATATCACGATATGAAATTAACCTCTTAGAGTCTTTGTATCTGTATTCACAATGACATAAAAAACTAATATCGTCCTTGAATGGTTCTTGTACGATAAAAAATTGGTGTCTTTTAACCATGGTAGTTACATCAGAAATAATCAATAGTATTGCTTAAAAGTAAATCATAAGCATCAAGTCAGGATGGCCGAGTGGTCTAAGGCGCCAGACTCAAGTTCTGGTCCTCGTGAGAGGGCGTGGGTTCAAATCCCACTTCTGACATTCTTATGAGTTATATTTTTTTCTATTTTTAAAGTTTTATCGGGCTAGAAGTCTCCCTTACGGGCCCAAGTCTGCCTGGGCTTCTAAAATTCTAAATGGCCCGTTCCAAACTAGAAAGATCTGTATACCAAAAAACTCGACTCAGAATAAAATTAATTGCATGGCTGAGTCTGCGACAGAGTAAAAATGTGTGCTTGGATGGTGTTTGATAATATTATAATTTTTTGAAGTATTATAATTTATATTAACAACACAAAAATTACCTAAAAGTACTTCAATTTAAATCATATATAAAATAAAAAAAAATCATCTATTCAATGTAAAATGAAACACGTAAAATTTATTTAAAATGTTTTAGCATAATTTTTAAGTAATTTGACTTGAAATCAAACATGCATGCTTGTTAGATCGGATTCTTGTAATACAATCTTTTGCATTTGAATCCTTCTTATTAGTTAGATTAGAATTGTCATTATAAAACTTAGGAGAAAGAGAAATACTGGTTATACGCTTTCAAAATCTCTCTTTTTAACATTTTCAACGTGATTTAAAAAAATTATTTATTCTTTTAATAAATTTCAATTAATAATAAAGGAGGGTTACAAAGTGGGTATCAGAAAATTTTTATTAATATTTCTCATATTTTTTGTGATTAATTCTCTCCCCTTCTTTCCCTAGTTGATACTAGTATATGTCGGCTCGGCTTTATGTTTGGGACTTTTGTCTTGTACTGACGTTATGAAGGTGAAGAGAACTTTTTTTATTACTCACGACTTTGTTTCACTAGTATTAAAGTTGTTTAGAGAGATTTGGTGAAGAAACAAATCATCCAGGTTTTATTAGAATTGAAAACTAATAATTTTTTTTGCAACAGGGATTTATTAAAAGGTGAGCAGCAAGTTTCAAAATAGACGCAATTGTCGCCCATCATTACCTACTTCAATTTAGTGGCATGTGTGCCAATAATGCAGGTTTCATTATTCAATATTCGCTATAACAATATACGATGCACTATTGTTGTTTTGGTCTATTTTGAACTACTGTAAAACCCCTCTCAACAAAAAATGTAGATCATTCACAAGGCGGTTTTTCTGGCAGGTCTTGGTCCTGTAGTTTTTTACATAATTCATTGTTGACAATTCTTGGGACTTCTTTTTATGTCAAATTGTTGTACTTTCAAAGAGAGAAAAATCATGCTATTTGATCTGTTGAGATGAATTGTTTACTTTTTTTTTATTTTGGTTATTTAATTGATTACAGCTTATATACATACAATCACGAATTACATGGGATCACTTGCATAGAAGGAGAACAAGACAAGCCATAAGTTAGGTTGCAATTTGCATTGCCTTTTGCTGTTGTATGGTGGCGACGGTGACATTGCTACTCTCTTTACCTACCTTTTATTCAGGCCTGCGTTGAAACTGAATTAAAAGAAACAAAAATGGGCCTGGCCCAATTATACCAAATAAGGTGTTTTTAGGACCCACCGATTTCTCTTAGCCTTAAAAAATAGGAAATCAATGCATAATGTTGGGATGACTACGCGACCACGGCGATGACGAAAGCTAGCTATCAAGCGAATAACACAAACAAACACAGAATTATAAAGTGAGTTGCGTATGCCCATAACCAAGGTATCAAAGGCAATTTCAGTTGAGCATTGACCCGTTTATGCACCAAACAATAATGATATAAGAAATCCAAATGCATAAGCAATTATTTCAGCATCAATATTTGACATTAGTATTTGAGCTCTCTCTTGTTGTGTTTTTAGAATGTGCTTGCACGGGTGGCTTGACTAGTACCCCCCAACAACACGATATTAGGACACACCACTTTAGTAACAAAACTCAAATAGCCATTTATATAGCCCTGCTCGTACATCATAGAAACAAGAAACAAAAGTTAATCTTTCTGTACTAAAAATATTATTTCCATATCCAATCACATATCACTAAATAGGATAAGTTTGTTACTTTTTATAACAATTATTTTAGTAATTACATAAACCATGTTTAATAATTGAATAAAAGTGTAAAAATTATTTTCTTAACATCAATATACAACCATTAAACTATATATTTTGTACAAGAAAGAAACACAATATCCATAAAGATACTGTATTTTTATTAAAATAATAAAAGATAATGATCATAATGAAAATTATATAACACTTACTATGTGTCCTTATTGTGTATTCAGCAAAAAGAAAATGTCCTTATTGTGAACCCAATCCAAGCCTTTCTCCTACGATAAATAAAATATTACGTTGTCTCTATAATAACGCGGAAATAGATAATGGAGGATAAGATATGTAGAAGAAGCATGAACACAAGGCACTTAATGGGTGATAAAAAAATGAGATGATAAAAATATATCAGTCTCTCAGATTTCAGATCAATAAACGTTTGGCTCCAGACGATTGCTAGATTACACCACTTAATGCCAAACCAAACTGTGGCCAGGAGCACGCCACTTTTTTATTAAATACAATAAAATTGTTTTTTTAGAAGTAGGGTTTGATACCATGTGATTCTATAGGTCAGTAATAACTGTTAAAATAGATTCTAATGTCACTTAAAATTTGAATTTCGAATTTAACTTAAACTTAAAGAACTCATTTACAAACTAGGGTTTGTTTTCCATCTATAATCCGTGTGAGATCTCTAACATTTTTCAAAAAAATTATTGCAACTAAAAATCATATAAAAGCTTGTTTTACGATGAAAATAGTAGGTATATAATTTGATTATATTTACAATGAAATTTACTATATATATATATAGTTAATTAGATTCGTAACAAGTATTTATTTTAATAATCCCAAGACTGGAAGCTTTAGTTAATTTTATCTTAATGTTCACAAAAACAAAATTAATTTTGTCTTATTAAATAAATAAAAAATAAGTCAAATTAAACCTAAAACCTAAAATTTAATCCCTGACAAGCAATGTGACCCAAAATTCTTGTAATATACAATTACACATCAAGAGCTGGGCATCACCCAGATAGAAGCATAGGGTATGTTATTGCTTATTGTTATTCTTCAATTATTATTTTTGTCTTACTCACACTCCTTTTCACTTCATATAAAATGCGAAATTCTTAGATAAGGAAAAAGAGATGAAAAATGACTAGAGATGGCATGCAAATAATTTGATTCTTGAAAACCTGCAATGTGTAAAACTCGCAACCCATAAAATTGAGTTTATGAAACTTACATTCTAAACATGCTTATTATATTTGAGCTCATATCCATCCCACAAAGTTTGGAGAGACCTACCAGCCAACCTTCATTAAAACATAAAATTAAAGTTTCTTTTAAACCAAATTTGGTTCAATCTAAATTATTTTAAAAACTTTAATATATATATATATATATATATATATATATAAAGTCACTACATAATGAGTTACAAGACAATAATTAAGAAAAAGTATTTATTACTTAATAGTTAAATTTTAAATATAAATTTCAAACATAATCTCAATATCAAATATAAAATGAAATAGTTCAAATTTAAAATGCACACAACAAAATATAAATGCACTAAAAAATAAAATCTCAATTCTCAAATGTTACCATAAAAGTATTGAGTTTTTTTTTTTTTTACTTATGACATCCCATTTTTTTATAAGTAATATGATTTTTTATTAAAAATTTAACTATGTGGAGGCTCATATGTTAACCCACTAAACTTGCAAGTTTAACGAATTGAACCTAGAAGCCCTCATATCTAACTGGGTTAAAAAATTTAAGAGTCATGTTGATAGATTAAAATGCTAGATGAGAGTATACTAGAACGTAAACCAAACTAAGAAGACTAGGGTTTATGACAATAAACTATGAATTTTCATTTTATGAGTCTTCTTCCATAAGAAGAGTGACTATTTAAGGGAAATACAGACATAAACCTTACTGGTCTTAACAAAACTAGGCCAACAGAAAAGAAACTACATAAAAAAAAATAAAATAAAGAAACAAGAGTAAGCTTAACAATAATCCTTCATCCATTTTGACATTTTGTAATCCTTTTGGGCTCACTATTAATGGCCCTCTTAGAGAATAGACCTCGTCCTCAAGGTCAGATGGCACGTTGTGCCACGGGATAAGTGGAGATGCAGGCACATAGATGGAGCTGCTTGGCAACGGTGAAGATAAGTTCTGATCTTGATCCAACAGTGGGTCTTCATCAGTGTAGGGAAAGTGGATGTTAGATGGCTTTTCATGGGGAAAAGCAACATTCAACAGAGGAAGCTGTGTATACTTCATGGTTTTAGAGACACTAGCCGTTGGTGCGCAAACATAGGGGGTAATAGCTAACATGTGGTGGCATCGCATTGGTTAGGGCAAGGTTGGACGAATTGTGTTTCTTTCCAATGGATGGGATGCATTGGAGCGTTGATCCAACAACTATGGGGTAGACTCATTGTTTGAAGGAAGTAAAGTTGTTTGTCCCCTAAGGAGATTGAAGGGCGCAATTTTAGCAAAAGGTCTTTGACCAAGAGCCTCTTGTTCCTTCAATGTATACTTATGCTACACCTTGGTGAAGGGATGGGAACATGTGGACGCCCCTAATGAATTCTCCTTTTCTTGACTCAATGGTGGTGATTTTTCAGTGGTCTTTGAGTCATAAACTTATGTTAAAGTGGTTTGAGCTCCCTTACATGAGTTCGAAGAGTTGCTTGTAGGATTAGAAAGAGAGAAAGATTCGTTCATTTCTTCCTCACCCGGTATGGCGGTTACTAACAGCGGCAATACACGACTATTGGATTGTGGTGAAGGTTTGTGATATTCACGTAGCAAGGAGACATGGACTATTGGGTGAATTCTGGAGTCTAGTGGAAGAGAGAGTTCATAAGCGACTTTCCCCACTTTTCTCTTGATTTCAAATGGTCCAAAATACCTCTTTGTTAGCTTCAGATATGGACAGGGAGCCACTATTGTTTATGGGTACAGAGTTTGACGAAGCCAGACAAAGTCACCCTTCTTGAAGGTAACATCTGCCCAGTGTTTATTTTCCTGAGCTCTCATGCTTTGTCATGTTCTTTTGAAGTTCAGTTTTAACCCTTTTAAAATGCAACTTCTTGTGTGTAAGGAAAAATCCAAGGGTTGAATGGAGGTGGACCTTGCAACATAATCCACGACACTTGGAGGGGCTCGATCGTACAATGCTTGGA
Organism: Psophocarpus tetragonolobus; assembly: GCA_037954015.1. Taxonomy (NCBI): domain Eukaryota; kingdom Viridiplantae; phylum Streptophyta; class Magnoliopsida; order Fabales; family Fabaceae; genus Psophocarpus; species Psophocarpus tetragonolobus. The sequence continues at coordinate 6,441,890 of CM075688.1, forward strand.
AAGGGGACATGTCGATGGTAGAGCAATGAGTTGTGTTGAACCAGTATTCTGCAAGATGGAGGAATTTAAACCATTTTTTTGGGTGTTCACTGCAAAAGTAGTGAAGGTAAGCCTCAAACTTTTGTTGACCACTTCTGTTTGTCCATCTGTTTCCGTGTGATAAGTGATGCTATGTTGTAATTTTGTGCCTTGTATTTTGAACAGAGTTTTTTGAAAACTTGCTTAGAAACAAGGGGTCACGATTAAAGGTGATAGTCTTAGGCATGCCATGGAGGCGGCAAATCTCAGTCGAAAATCGAGTAGCCAGATCATCTATAATAAAGCAAGATGGCAAGGCCACTAGGTGCACAGACTTGGAGAGATGATCACAAATCCCCCATATTACCGAGTGATCAAATGAGCTTGGTAAGTGTGTTATAAAGTTCGTAGTCAGTTCTTCCCACACTCTTTTTGATGTTTCCAAAGGCTGAAGTAGCTGTTCTTCTTCTTGGGCATGTATTTGTTATGTTGACAAATCAAGCAAGTTTTGACGAATTGTTCAAGTGCCTTGTACATCCTTGGTCAAAAGAAGGATACTACTACTCTCTCCAAAGTTGGTTTTAGAGCTGAGTGGTCGCCCAATAGAATGCTATGGTAGTTAGTGAGTAAGGTCAAATGTAGATCAACAATAGGAGGCACAAAAATGTGACTGTTTAGCAACAACAAGCCATCCTAAATAGAAGTAGAAGAGGTATGAAGGTCCTCTGTGTATTTATGAATGATGGACTTTTCTTCATTTTTCTGAAAAAAATTTTTTATGGTGTCAAGGAGGGTGGAAATGGGACTGGCCATGAAGGATAGTAATATTGAGGGAACCTCTTCATTAGTAGTGGAAAACGGAAGTTGATCCTACCGTAAGCGAGCGTCTGCCACGACATTTTGTCTGCCAGGTTTGTATATGATCTCAAACTTATATCCTTATAGTTTACATGTCCATTTTTGCTGCTTTGGTATTTGTATTATCTGAGAAACCAAGTGTCTTAGGCTTTGTTGGTCTGTTATATTTGAAATTTTCTGCCAATCAAGTATTGATGCCACTTTTTGATTGCTTCTGTTACAACAAACACTTCCCAAATGTAGGCTGGGGCTAGTTGCATCCTGAGGTTCATTTTTTTGCTGAAGAATGCTAGAGGACGAACCCTGTAAGTAAGAATAGCTCCAATCCCACTTGCTAAAGCATAAGTTTCTATGTTGAATGGTTTGGAGAAGTTTGGTAAGGCCAAGATGAGAGTTGTGGTGCTTTTTTTTTTCAATTCTATAAAAGTCTCAGTTGCTAGATGAAACCATGCAAAATTATATTTTTTTAGCAACTCAGGGAAAGGAGACGTGAGTGTGGCATAATGTTGAATAAAACAATGGTAGAATCTTGTAAGGCCTAAAAAACCATGTAATGCCATGAGGGAACGTGGCTCCGACCAACTTAGATTGTAGCAATTTTATCAGGATCCATGGATACATCTCCCTCAGTAAAAACATGGCCTAAGTACTAAACGAACGTAACAACAAAAACACATTTAGTTAACTTAGCAAAGAATTAATTAGTCTATAACAAATACAAAATTATGCATAAGCGAACCAAATGAGAGACACAATCAATACTATAAATTAGGATATCATAAAAAAAACTAGGACAAACCATCACAGATAGGGTTCAAGGAGATCATTCATAGCTCCTTGAAACGTAGAAGGTGTGTTGGTTAGCCCAAAAGGCATGACCAAAAACTAGTAGTGTCTCTCACTTATTCTGAAGGTTGTTTTCTGAGTGTCGAGTGGGTGAAGTCTAATTTGGTGGTACCCTGATCTTAAATCAAGTTTAGTAAAAATTCTAGCACAAGCCAGTTCATCTATAGTGGTTATAAGGAATCTATCTTTGATGGTAACAACATTGACAACTTTGTATCTACACAAAATCTCCATGTTCCATCTTTCATGCGAACTAAAAGAACTGGGGAAGAAAATGGGCTGCTAGGGGTGATTGATACAATCCCATCTAGCATGCATCATGGCTAGAAGGATTCAAGGAATACATGGCATGGATGAGAGCTCATTGAAGGATTTAAGCCATTGTCTTAATTGTATCTAGCTTGTAAATATTTTTAGCAAGCTTAGTAATTAGGGCATGAGGTTTATTCCCTTTAAGGTCATTGTATTTAAGCCGTTTATCCTTAGTTTAGGAAGAAAAGGTGCCTTAGTTATTTTGAAGGAGTAGCTTAGTGTGAGACCACTTTTATTTAGGCATTTTTTGGCTCAGTCTCCTCACACTTTGGATGAACTATTTGCACTCCCATGGATTAGATTAGGTGCTCAAATCTTAGACCTTAAGACTTGAATTAATTATCCTTAATGCTAATTAAACCCAAGTCTCACAGTGCCTTGGCTTGTGTGCCAAAGCTTTTCCATTGGAATTGATATTTGCTTGAAAGGAGTGCTAAAACTTGTTGAAATTTGCTTGAAATAGTTTAAATAAGATTCGTCCATAAGCATTAAGGTAGTGCAAATCTTAGGAAATTTTGTTAAGTCTTTTTATTTTTTAGTCCACTCTAATCTAGACCCTTCTAGGTTCTATTTTGTGTCCTTTCTTTTTTTCTACACCATTTTTACTTGCTTGTATTTTTTATTATCTTTGTTTTTGTCTAAATAAATTCTTTTCACTTGGATGTATGTGAAAGTTGTGAAAGTTGTGATTGGCGAATCCCAGTTCCCACCGAACCGAACCGAACCGAACCGAAGGTTCATATTTTATGGTTAAAGACGAAAATAGCCTTTTAACGGTTAAAGTGAGAAAAAAAATTACCTGGGGTTACTGTGGGGCGAAGGACAAAAAGTGATGGTGTAAGCCGGCGCAGAAGCACAAGTAAAGGTGCTTGTCTTGTCATCGTACGCGTAGCTGTAGGCGCGTGGGCAAGTGTTCTTGAACATCTGAGAATAAGCTGTAGGCTTGCAAGTGTTGGGCGACCCATAAGCGCCGGTGCAACAATACTGCGGGGACCCGAACGCCTCACACGCGCTCTTACACGCCACGCTCTGTTTCCCATCCTCGCTAGTAACCTTAAGCTCCGAAGGACAGTTTCCGTTGAGGTCCCCAACGCATCCCGTGATGGTGCAGTTATCGCCGGTGCCACCATGGGGAGCCACCAGCATCGCCACGTTGTAACCGTCGACGAGGCTGACGTCGAAGAAATCGAGGCCCCCCGCGCCATCCAGAGTGAACTCGGCCAAGGTCGCCGGCGGCGTGGCGCCGTTTCCTGCGCATTCGAGTTTGCCGGAGCCGCAATCACCGGTGACGCAGGAGAATTTCCCGGCGGCGTCTTGCGTGCAGAGAGTGCGACCCCAGAAACGGCCACCCCAAGAGGTTGGTGCGGTCATGGTTTTGGACTCACCGGTTTGAAGGACGAAACCGGTGGTTGGAAGCGGCTCAATTCCGGCGTTTGAGAGAATGCCTGGCCACACGGTGTAGTCGCATTTGTTAACGAGCGTGAACATTGTTGTTGATGCTGCACCTGCACCTACACCTACACCTACACCTACACCACAATTAGTTACCATTTCAGCTAAAGTTTTGTTTTCAGTCTTTGTGTGGACTGTGGAGTTCTTACCCGATGCTATTGCCAATAGATACAGATGAAGTGTTGGTAGAAATGGAAATGATAGCGTCATGTTGTGAGATATTCCCAAAAATAAAGAATGAAATTGAATAAAAAGAAAAGGGGAGGTTATCAAAATCCTTTGATTCCTTTGTGCTCTGACATTTGGAAGTTGAGGCAGAGCGGGGATTGACGGGTATTTATAATGGAATATTGGTAAAGACAAAAAGCCACGAAAACATGTATCATTCCCTCCAAATTACTAATAATTTTACCAGGCTTTTCGTTTTGTTGGGACCCATCTAATTCTGGTGACCAATAACAGGCTCAAGGGAAAATTGGGTATCCAATCACTTACAAAACGCCTGAATTGTTTGAGAATTTTTAAAATAAGTTCTTAAACTTTTTTCAATTGAAAGGGGTTAAATAAATTTCAAAAAATATTTTTATAGACCTCCTATTCAAAATGTAATATTAGAGTTTTTAAAATATCTAATTTAGAAAAATTTTCAAAATTTACCTTAAATGTTTTCTAAATAAAGCTATTCAACTCTTTTTAAGATTTAAGCAACAAACTTGACCTATATGAATTTCTTCAATAATAGTTTCTTATGTATTCGGTTGATCTCTTCAATAAAAGTTCCTTCCTATGAGAAAATGGAGGATGAAGAAGCTAGAAATGGGGGAGAGTTAACACCACTTTCTAGGAGAAAGATGAGTAACAAATTTTATGTTGCTTGCCACAAGGAAGAGGTTCCTTGGTAAAAGCTTTAAGAGAGAGATTCCTCAAGATGATTCTTAATGACACTTAAGAATAATTTGCTCAAAAAGAGTCTTACTTCATTCATGCAAGTGTAATTTGTACAAGGGGGACTAGGTGTATTTATAACCCAAAGAGAGAGCAAGAACTCAAAACTAGACAATGTGGGACTTGGGCCTAATTAGGATTAGGAACATTAATCCCTCTTAGGCCCACTAAAAGTGGTGCCTAGCCTTAAGGTAGGGAGTGTCATGGCCTAATCAAGGAGGTGTGGAAAGAGATTCACACTTCTTTGGGTTATTAGGCCCTCTACTCCCCTCACCTCCCTTCCTAAGCTAATTACACCGTAAACTCTAGAAACTAGCATAAATGACCGAAATACATGGCCTAAAAGGGAATTAAAAGCTAATTAATATTTACAAGAGGAAAACTAAGGACTATGACCTAAAATGTCTATCTCCATCATGAGTTGGGGTCTTGATGAGTCTTTCTGAGTCAAGTCCTCTTCAATCCTCCTAGCCATTGCCCTAGTGAGAGGACCCTTGGTAGGTAGGATTACATCATCTCCTCCCCCGTTGAAAGGATTTGTCCTCAAATCAGAAGGGTCTTCCTCTTCCATGTCAGCACCTAAAAAGGGGGTAAGATCACAAACATTAAAAGTGGTGCTAACTCCATAATCCTTGGGAAGGTCTAACTTATATGCATTATTATTTACCTTCTCAAGGATTTGGAAGGGACCATCTCCTCGGGGGCTAAGTTTGGACTTCTTCTTAGAAGGAAACCGATTCTTTCTTAAGTGAAGCCAAACCCAATCGCCTTTTCGAAGATGACTTCCTTCCTTCCCTTATTGCTAGATGAAGCATAACCCTTAGATTGGTTTTCAATATTGGTTTTGACCCTCTCATGTAATTTTTTTGACAAAATCAGCCCTAGCTTCCCCTTCTTTATGAAAAGTCAGGTGTTAGGAAGTGGCAATAAGTCCAAAGGGGTGAGAGGATTAAAACCATATACGACCTCAAAAGGGGAGTGCTTAGTAGTTCGATGAACTACCCTATTATATGCAAATTCAATATGGGAGAGATATTCATCCCAAGACTTGTGGTTGCCTTTCAAGAGTGCCCTCAACATAGTGGATAATGATCTATTTACTACCTCAGTTTGTCCATCTGTTTGAGGATGACAAGTGGTAGAAAATAAGAGCTTAGTTCCTACCTTGCCCAACAAGTTTTCCAAAAATGGCCAAGGAACTTAGCATCCCTATCAGAAATTATGGTTGAGGGTATTCGTGCAAGCGGACAACCTCACGAAAGAAAAGTCTTGCGATGTGACTCGCGTCATCCACTTTGTGGTAGGGAATGAAATGGGTCATTTTACTAAAGCGATTCATTACCACAAAGATGAAGTCTACACCTCGTTGGGTTCTTGGGAGCCCAAGGATAAAATTCATGCTAATATCTACCCAAGGTGTAGAAGGAGTGGGTAAAGGTGTGTAGAGTCCATGAGGCATTACTCGGGACTTAGCTTTAAACAAGCTATTCCTCACAAGTAATGTCTTTGGACATATTTCTTCATACGTGACCAAAAGAACTTTTCTTTCAAAAATATTAAGGTTTTATCAATTCTAAAATGCCCCATGAACCCACCTTCATGGCTCTCTTTTGTCAGCAATTTCCTAATGGATCATTGGGGAACACAAAGTTTTCCCTCTTTGAATAAGTACCCCTCATAGAGGTAGAAGCCATCTTTGGCTTTGGAAGATGAGGCAGTATAAATGGTTTCAAAGTTTTGGTCAGAAGGATACATTTTCTTTATGTCATCAAATTCCAAAATTTGAGCACTAAGGGTGGCAAGGAGAGACTGCCTCCTTGAAAGAGCATCAGCCACCATATTTGTTTTCCCTTTTTATATTTGATGACATAAGGGAAAGTTTCAAGAAATTTAACCCATTTAGCATGCTTCTTGTTCAACTTTCCTTGCCCCCTCAAATACTTAAGTGACTCATGGTCATTGATGAGTCATTATTTTCCCTTATTTATTTATCTTCCAGTACTTATTTTAATTATTGATTTGGGATTAGTTGCACAATTTTACTGTTTGGGCTTCATTTGAGCCAGTAATTCGAATTTTAATTAATTTCAATTCACTTTGTCTAATTTCTATTCATTAATTATTTTCAGGTTAATTGTGAAGCATTTTTGGGCTTGGATATTTTTTTGGACTTCAAGAGACAGAGTGCCACATTAGCATTGTATCAGATCCCGCATCAACAGCTTATTTTCATTTTTGTTTATTTTATTTTTTATTTTGGGTCAGCTTTGTACATTGGGCCCATTTGGCGTTTTTAGGGTTTTTGTATACCTAGGTTTTTGTTGCCCAAAAGGAAGGGGCCACTGATTCTGATGCAAAAATTTAGTTTCTATTTAGATTTTGTTGGTTTCTTCTTCTTCACTTTTTGGTTTTCTCTGTTTACATTGAAGTTAATACAAATTGTTAGTTCTGCCATTCGCTGCATTTTTGTTTCCTTGTTGTTATCTGCACTTTTGTTTTACCCTTACCTTATTCTACGTTTTGACTTCTATTGTTCTTTGTCTATTTTATCTGCTATATTTTCGTTTTAATGGAAGACTAAAACCCTTGGAGTTGGCTCCTTGAGTAAATTGTAATTTCTATTTAAGGTTCTATTTGTACTGTGCATCTCTGTTCTGTTTGATTCTTCTTTATGGGATCTTTGTATTAATGCATTCAACATCTGTTCATGCTTAATGAATTTGGGTTGTTTACGTTTAATGCCACAATTTTCTTAATCCTGTGGAGAGGTTTAATGTTGCATACATCTGCTTAATTCATGTAGGGAAGTCTTGAGTAAATCTTCGCTTAGTTGATTAACTCGGATGGAACAAGGATTAAGTTGACAGAGAAATCTTTTGTGAACCGGGCATAAGAGAGTTGCAATCTTAACAAGGAGTCAATTTGTCTTAATTACTATTTTAATCTGCATTATTATTCTGTTTTCTAATTTTGCACAATCTGTCCAAACCTCCACCTACGTGTTTGAACTTTTGTCAGAGAAGAATGGTCCTTAGGAGACGACCTAGGAAAGCTTCCTAGTACTGCATTTAATTGTTTTATTTGACTGGATACGGCTTCGATCAGTCACTATGAATGACAAACTCCTTGGAAACAAGATAATGTTCCCAAGATTGGAGGACATGGATCAAGGCATAAAACTCCTTGTTGTAGGTGGGGTAGTTGAGGTATGCACCATTGAGTTTTTCACTAAAATGGGGTGTCCCCCTTGCAACAACACAACTCCCACACATACTCCCGATGCATCACATTCTAGCTCAAAAGTTTTTGAAAAGTCGGGGAGAGTTAGAACGTGTGTATTAATGAGTTTATCCTTGAGCAGTTGAAAAGTTTCTTCTTGTTTTTCACCCCACAAGAAAGGAAATTCCTTCTTCACCAAGTCATGGAGTGGTGAAGCTAGTGTGGAGAAGTTAGGCGCAAAGGGCCTATAAAATCCCGCAAGACCATGAAAGCTCTTTATCTCAATCACACTAGTAGGGGTGGACCACTCTTGAATGTCCTTGATTTTTTGGGGGTCCAAGGGCACTAATGACAAAGCCCAAGAAAACTACACTTGAAACACAAAAGTGCATTTTTCTAAGTTTGCAAAAAGTTTATTTATTCTAAGGATAGATAAGACTTCCTTAAGGTGCCTTATATGTTCTTCTAAAGACCTACTATAGACTAAAATATCATCAAAATAAACAACTACAAACCTACCAATGCAATTCCTAAGTACATGATTCATGAGGCGCATGAAAGTGCTTGGAGCATTGGTGAGCCTAAAAGGCATCACCAACCATTCATAAAGACCGAATTTGATCTTAAAAGCGGTTTTCCGTTCATCTCCTTCTTTGATTCTAATTTGATGGTAACCACTTCAAAGATCAATTTTTGAAAATATTTGGGCTCAATGAAATTCATAAAGCATATCATCTAGCCTAGGGATTGGGTGCCTATACTTAATGGTGATGTTGTTGATGGCATGACAGTCCATACACATCCGCATTTCCCATCCTTTTTGGGCACCAACAAAGCAGGAACCATACAAGGGCTAAAGCTCTTTTAAACCCAACCCTTCTCCAACAAGTCTTGAACTTGAGACTCAATCTCTTTGGTCTCAATGGGGTTTGTCCTACATGCGGGCCTATTGGGTTGACTCGCGCTAGGAACAAAGTCAATTTAGTGTTCTATTCCTATTAGAGGTGGTAATCCCTTGGAACCTCTTGAGGGAAGAGATCATCAAATTCCTTTAAAAGATTTTGAACCCCTTTTGGAAGAGACTCAATTTCATAAATTGTGGCAGTGCCAAAAGGTACCTTTTTACAAAGAATGAGATAAAAAGGTCGATCAAGCAAGAAAGCTTCTTTAATATCCATTTTTGTTGCAAAATGGCTCTCTTTCTTAATTACCTATTTTGAAGGGGTACCTCTTTCTAACTCTCCCTCTTTACCCCTTTCAAGCTTTAGGGGTGGAAGCTTGTTTTTTTTTCTTACTTTGAAATTTTTTTTCCTCATCTGTTTTATGTTTCATGATAAGTTGATCCTTAGCCACTTCAGAAGGTATTAGAGGAGTCAACTTTATTTTTTTGCCCTTATGAGTGAGGATTATCTTATTGGAGTATCATGGTGAATGACTTGTTTGTCAAACTGTCAAGGTCTCCCTAACAAGATATGGTCAGCCTCCATTGGAACTATATCACATAAAATCTCATCTTGATACTTTCCAATAGAGAATGACACCTTCACTTGTTGGTTTACAACCATTTTTTCTTCCTCATTAAGTGATGGCTCCACCTTCTCCATGGTGTCACCAACTCTTCTCTAAGATGAGATGTTGAAATGGATCTTCTTCAAGGGCTGAAATAGGTGTGAAAATGGGGCTTATGAAGAGTGAAAGTGGTTTATGAAAAATGAAGACAAAAGAATGGTGTTTTAGGTGGTGGTGGTTGAATGGTGTCTCTTTGGCCAGCTCATTTCACTTGGAAAGGGTAAAGGTCAATCCTAGGGAGACCCAAGCTCCTTCTAAGGTAGAGAGGAGAGGAAGGGGGCCAAGAGATCCCTAAATGACTAAGGAAGAGGAATGATGAGGAAAACTCTCTCAAATATCCAATATATCCAAAGTGACTACATGTAGTCTAACCTAGGATATTTAAAGAGAAGGTGGGAGGCCTCTAGGCCATTTGCACGAAATTTTGAGAGCTAAATTCCTCTCAAATGAACCCTAAATGGACCTCAAATGAATTTTAGGTCCCTCCCCCCTAAATGACTAAAATACCCTTGTGTCTAGAAAATGAAAGAAATGGACTTTTGACCTCACAAGTCAAGGTTTAAGTCCCAAAATAAATCCTAAACTAATTTGCCCCATAATAAAAAAGCTAAATAAAAATACACAATGAAATCCTAAGTGATTAAGGTTCCCCAAAATACAAGGGAAAAATAAGGAAAACAAGAAAAAGACTAGGTAGATGCACCAAAGTTCACACATGTGATCATCAATGCTCTTGGTGTGATATGACCTTCCTCTTCTTCTATTCTTCTTGCCATGGACCTTGTGATGGGTCCTATTTGATGCCCAAAGGATGGTCCTCCATTATTAAGTCATTGGAGCTTGTAAGGTCTAGGATGATGAATTGATTGATTGTAAAGCTACCTTCTTCACCAACCTTGAGCTACAACAATTGCAGTAGGACCCACTATCCACAATGAGAGAACAAGTTTCATCTAAAACTTTACACCGTGTATGAAAAATTTTCTCTCTTTGGAGTGGTTAAGCTCAAGAGGTTGGCTTCCAAGAAGGTGCCTAACCATTAAGAGGTCTCCATCACAAGGGTTTTCAATAATGTCATGCTCATGATGCTCATGACCCTCTTCTTCCTCACTCTTAATAGAGGAGGAAGATTGATGCATTCTTTTTTATGTCATTTCCAAGATCACCTTCTAGCTTGTTCCTTTGGAGAAGTGAATGGTGGAAAGGGAAGAGATGAAAGTGTAGGTGCCACTCATGGTGAGAAAAGCCATGGAAGAAGCTTGCCACAAGGGAAGGAGCCCTTGATAAAAGCCATAGAATCTCTCAAATTAGGAGAGAAAGAAAGCACTCAATAAGACACAAAAGAGTTTTGTATTCAAAATCAAGTGTAAAATGAACAAGAGGAGTGGAGGTGCTTATTTATAAGTAAAAGCATGGTCTTAGGAGGTTAAGGGTGGATGTCCACCATTAGGGAGCTAAGGAGAGATTAATCAAGTGTTAATTGAGTTAGAGCCAATTAGCACTTGATTAATTTCTAGGAAGATCCAAACATGCCCCTAATTTTAAAATCTTGGTCCCCTCTCAATTTGAATTTGAATTTTGGAGGGAAGTCACATGGCATCTTCAAAATTCAAATTAAAAAATGAGAGTACATAAAAAACATATGGAAGCCACCTTGGGGGAGAGAGAATGTCACGTCCAAGTGGAGAAGGAACCAAGGGGACCTACATGTCTCTCATGCTTCATGTATGAGTTGGAGGGGTGTGAAAGTAACTTAGGGGGTGTGGTTCACAAAAACTACACTCTTAAGTTTCTCTAAAAAGGCCCAAACTACTCATCACACTCCACAAAATATCTTGGTCCCTCATGATCATGGTTTTCTTATTGGGGCACTGAGATGCAATGTGACCTCTCCCAAGACATTTAAAGCATTTAATACTACTAGTCCTATTGCTAGAACTAGTAGACGGGTTGTCTCTATGATGCATGTGTTTATGTTATTTATGCACATGCTTGGATGGTTCCTCTTTGGGAGAGCTCTTGGAAGAGCTTCCCTTGTCTAGGTCCCTATTTTCATAATTGTAGGATGGAAATTCTCTTTTTGCTCACTTTTTCTTTTTAATTGATTTTCCATTCTTATGCAAAGTTTGACTAGGTCATGTAGATTATTATATGGTAAGATCTCAACTTTGTCTCTTATGTGAGCGCTCAAACCACTTAAAAATCTAGCTTTGGTGGCCCTTGGTTCTTCGGTGATGCCCGCTCTCATTATGAAAAGCTTCATGGTTTGTCTGTACTCCTCAACACTTGAGTTGTACGATTTTAATCTTTGGAGTTTATCCAAGAGCTCTCTTTCATAATAAGAAGGGACGTGTCTCCACCTCATAGCCCCCTTGAGATCATTCCAATAATCCACAGGATGGTTATGAAGGTGACACCTCTCACTGACCAAGGAGGTCCACCAATACATGGCATGCCCTTGGAAGCTAAGGGTTGCGAACGGAACTTTTCTTTTTTCACTTATATTATAACAAACAAAGAGTTGCTCTACCTTCATTTCCCAATCAAGGTAGACTTCCACATCCTTTTTGCCATGAAAATGAGGGAGGTCTACTTTTTGTTCCCTAGGTTGGGCTTGGGGTTGGTTATGATGTTGTTGATTTCTCCTCACCCTAGGTCTTTAATATCCCTCACTTCCACTTACTTCACTAGAGGCGGACCTATACCTATGCCTCTCTCAATGTCTCTTTCTCTTTTTCTCTTTCTCGCTCTTCTCTCTCTCCTGTCTCTTCCCTGTCTCTCTATTCTCTTTCCTTTCTTTCTTCTCTTTCTCTTCGTTCTTTTTCTTTCCCTTATCTCTGTCTTTCTTCTCTCTCTTCGTTCTTGCCTCTCTTTTTTCTCCTCTCTTTCTTTCTCTCTTTTCTCACGCTTTTTTCCTCTCTTCGTTGTTCTTCTCTTAACTCTCTGTCTCTCTTTTCTTTTTCTTTCTCTTCACGCCTTTTTTCTTCTCTCTTCTACCCTCCACTCCCTAAACTCAATCACAAACTTATCATGTTGGTTGTTTTTTGAGAACCTTGTTGATTGACATTACCTTTACAAGATGTGTGTGAGCTCATTTTGAAAGTGATTGAGGAGAACCTTTGGGCAAAACTACTCACTCTTTAGTTGTGTTTTCTCCCTAAGTGAATTACTTAAGAGTCTTTGGAACTCAAAAGTCTTTCACACTAAGATGAAAACAAATAAAATAAATTTAAATTAAAGGTAAAGATCTAAAGGTGTGCACCTAAGATGGAGAGATGTGGTACCAATTCCTTCTCCCACCAAAATAAGAAACTAAAAGCTATTACAATAAAAAAGGTGACCCTTATGGGCATCCAACACCTCAATTAAAATGACCTTAATAAAAGTTACACCCAATTAAAAACAAAAAGAAACAAAAGGTTTGAAGTTTGGTGTTGCTCTCTACTCCAAGTGTTTGCCTCTCTCAAAGTGGTGTTGCTCCCTTGAATGAACCTCTTCTTTAGCTTGATTCAACAAACCTCAAGATGCTTCCTTTGTGGAAATCTTGGTTTGACCTCTCTTTTCCTTCAACAAAGTGGGGTACCTAAATAGAAACCAAGAGAATGCAATGCAATAAAACAAGAAAAGAAAACTCAAGGAAGGGAGATAAACATCCAAGTGGAAAGAATTATTTAAACAAACACAAAGATAACCAAAGAAGACAAGAAAGTAAAAATGGTGTATATAGAAAGATGAAACACAAAAGGATCCTAGATTAGCACTAGAATAGAATGGACTAAAAAATAAAAGACTCAACAAAATTCAATGAGTTGCACAATTTGAAAGCTTATGATCGAATATTAAATACACTATTTCAAGCAAGTTTTTAACAATCTTAAGCACTCCTAACAAAGTTATGGTGCATTAAAAGTTTTTGTAATTTTTTTTTTGTTTTAAGCACTTTTACTAACACTTGCTTTTTGAATGATTTTCTCTTTTGATTATCACCTTTCTCTTCTTCTTTTCATTTTTTTTATATTTTGCTGCACCTCTCAACAAAAATTTGAAAGTAATAAATAATAAGGAGAATGAAGAATAATTTGCTTGAAAAAAAAGAAAAGAAAATAGCCACAAAAATTGAAATCAAGTGCAAACCAAAGAAAGCAAAATAGTTCAAGATGCACTAGTAAATTTAGGTGAACAAAGAAGACACTAAATGAGATACTTAATGATCTTAGGCTAACTTAATTTCTCAAGAATTTTTAGCCCAAATACATGTCCAAATGATCTCAAAACAGCCAGCAAAAACAATTCACTAAAGACTAGTACAAAACTTTAAACTATTAGCACAACAACAATAAAAAGACTCTAGGAAGAATTGAGAAAATTTTGAGAAAATATTTTTTGAAACATGCTATGATCTAAAGCATGTGGACTCTAGGAATTATGATCAAGATCATATGCTCAATTCCAAAGATATTTATCACAATAATTTTAGAAGCACAACACACTTTTTGGTGAAAATTTAAAAGGCAAAACAATGTAAAATTAAGAGACAAATAAGGACTAATACATGACCAATCTAAGACACAACTTAGGAGGATTAAAACTGAAAATAAGTGACTCAAAATGACCAATTGTTTTCACATGCATCTTGTCTTTTTCACCTTTTTGTTTGAAGTGTCAAAAGTGGGAGAAGACTTGTAGAAGATATGATGAAGCCATAGGGAGAAGAATTAGTTAGACATTACTACAATTTTCTCAAGTATAATCAAAACTTGATTCAAGATCAAAGATACTAGAAGAACGAAGCTTAGCTTAAGAGTGATTTGGAAAGTGGTTTGACTCATCAAAACCAAAAAAGGGGAGATTGTTGGAACCAAAGGAACTACATTGAAGTTTGATGAAGTTTTGGATTTGTTTTTCTCTCTTTGTTTTTACTCTTAAATCAATTTTATGGTATCAAACACATTTATAGGTGTGATACTTGTATTGTGTGTTTTAGATAGACTTGAGAATGTGTTTGGGATGGTTTTGGATAGATTACATAGGCTGAGTTGTGCTGGAAAAACTTCAAAACTGGATTTTTAAGTAAGGTAATCAATTACCTAAAAACAGTAATCGATTACCCTACGAGAATTTTTTAGAGCAGGAATTGATGCTCTCTGTGGTAATTGATTACCTAATTTCAGTAATCGATTACTCCTGAGAAGAAACACCTTGGACCAATTTTGTGTAGGATATCAGGTAATCAAATGAGTAATCAATTACCCTGCATAAAAACTGACATAAAGCATTTTGAAAACGAATTTTAAAACTTCTTATCAGTCCAATTAAGTGCTTGATTCTCTTATATGATTTCTAATAATTCTCTCCAAGATTCATACCCATTTTTATGGTTTGAAAGTGCTTCAATTTCAAGATTCAAGGAAGAGACTCTATTGAGTTTTGATATTTTCATTTGGGTATTCTTCGCATCAGGTGATATTGTTTTGTATCCTTATTTGTGTTTATGCACAAGGTTAGCAATCTCTTGAGGTGTTCTTGAGATTGTTGAAAAAATTTTGCAGCGGGGTGTTGCAAGTTAGGCATTGTGAGTGGCAGAGTGTCATGGTGTAGCAAACTCTTGTGAGGTGCAAGAGGAAGCCTCTTCTTTTGTGATTTAAATTTTTTCAGGAGTAAAATATGTATGTGTGGTGTGCATGTATTGAGATTTTAGTGGAAAACAGATTAGCGAAAGGCTAAGTCTGTAAACTGGATATAGGTCAATTGGACCAAACCAGTATAAATCGTTGTGCAAATTCTCTCTTCCTTATACTCTTTAATTTTAGTCTTGAATTCTCGAAGCACTAACAACTTGGTTTTTGCAACTGTATTTGATTTGTTTTTCTTATTGCGAATCATATTCTTGTTATACGTTTACTTGATCTTAAATTTGGGTTTTAACCCATATTATGTGGGTTTGATTTTTGTTCTTTCTACTTTTTTCTTTTGATTCTAAATTACTTGAAATATAGTTCTTGTTATGTTTCTCTTCTATTGTATTTGTAATCATCATTGGAGGAATTGAATTAATTGGTGCTCTGTCTTAAGGGTTAAATTCTTAAAAACCCATTTTTGTAAAAGAAGATAGATTTTAAAAATTTCAAAAAGGGGTTGTTTTTTAAAATACTTTGATATTGTTGAATAGAAACTTTTGAAAAATAATTTGGTGAGTCTATTCAACCCCTCTTCTAGATTCTCCTTAGGACCAACAGTATCTTTGGCAACATCAACAAGGAATATTGTTCGATTATTTCAACAGGAACAAGTATAAAAAGAAATGTATTTTCAGGAGTAATTTTATGAGAAAAATAAAATAAAAAGAGTGTATTAATAATAAGAGGGAGTGGAAATTTAGTAAAATCCTAATGCAAGAAGATGTGGGATGTAAGCATACACAATTACATTACACACACTAGACTTAGTTTGCTCCTTGCATGTTCATTAAAGAGCACTTCTCACAATTAGATAGCAAAAGCCTAAGTTTGGCGCTTGTGATTGCGTATACTTACATTCCAAGAGTTATCGGATGAAACTATATAGCAAATTTCTCACATTTTTTTTTATTTTTTTAAATTACACATAATTACACATATCACTTATCATAAATTTGTTAATTTTTATAATAATTACTTTAAAAGTTATTCAAACCATAATTTGTACTAGTCCATTTGTAACAATTGTGATTTGGTTTTGTTAAATACTTGTTTTGAAACAATAAATATTTGTTTTGAATTTTTTGTTTATGTTTTATTCAATTTTATCACATGTCATCACTAGTCGCCTTACCATTGTTGTACATCACCATCGTTAGTCGCCAATGACAATTATCAGTCACCAATTGACACTACTGACTGGTGTCTCCAATCTTGTTAGTAGTCACCGATCATTAGCCACCACCACCAACTTTTGCTATTCAAACTACTATCATCGATCTTCAACTACCACCTGTTGTCTCATATAACCATTGTTAAACACCGTGAATGAGAGATTTTAGTGAAGTTGTAATTTGACAATAATGTTTTAAAACTTCAATAAAAAAATGATTTTATAAATTTAAGAATTTAAAACTAAAACTAGCTTTTTGTTTATATAAATTTAAAAAAGTAAACCAAAAAATCACCTCAAATAGAACTTAAGTAAATAACAACGTAAATTTTTTTTTATATTATCAATACATCATCTTTAAATTAAAAAACAGTTATATATAGTTTATCTTTTGTTTATTGAAGTATAAATTTTAGTGATTAATTTTGATGTCTTTTTCATATCTTTTTGGATTTCAAATTTGCAACATGATAGAAAACCATAGATTGGAGAGCAATGGGAAGATTCCTAAAATAAGAGACTAGATTCCTGAAGGGAAAAGAAACACAGCAGTAGTGATGACTCATATTATATGTTTACATTTATACTCTTGCTATATCTTCTAATGTGTTATTTCTTATTTATTTCATGCATTTATGATACATTTATATTTTTCTGCAAAAAATAATAATTAGAATAAAACATAGCTATAAATTGCATTTTTATTAAATTCTACATTATTTTTGCCATGGCAGTGTCTAATGTTTTGGCCATAACTTTTTCTTTAGACATTATTTTTGGCTAATTCTTTTTGCATTGGATTCCTGACTTCCAGGGCTTCAATTTGGATATCTGGAGCATGCATTTGGAGTCTAGTGCTATTTTTGGTGATTTTTGGAAATTTGGGAAGAAAACTATAACTTATTGTATTAGGAATTGATTTTCATGTAAATTAGTTTTAGGCCCATTGGCCCAATGCTTGGCCTATTATTCATGTGAGTAAAAACCCAACAAGGGTTGAGGGACCACACACACTCTTATCAATTGTTTGAATTTTGTAAATTTTGGAGAATCTTAAGAGAGAAGATTTTCTCTCTGGGAGTTCTATTGCAGTTTCATTTTTCAGTTTCCAATTCTAGCTTTTAATTCTAGTTTTCAATTGGCTCCGAGTTTGTATTCTCCCATTGCCTCTCTATTTCCTTATGCATGATTCTTTATCAAGAATTAACATTTTCTAGGCTAGGTGTAGAAGCAAGTTCTGATTTCAATTTTGCAATCTTTTGTTCTTGTTTCAATTCTACACAATCTTTTGTTTTGTGTAATTTTCAATTTCCCTACTTTTCCTGCACTTTTCCTTATTTCAGTTTCTGCAATCTTTCTCTGCAAATTTTAGTTTTCCTGCAACTTTTAATTTCCTGCACTTTTGTTCATCTTTCCTGCGAATTTCCAATTTTCTTTCTTGCAAAATTTTCTGAATATAAACCCCCCATTGCTAATTTGTAAAATAAAAAGAAATATAAGAACTAATTAAAGATAGAAGCAATCTTTGTTTGGTATATGTTTCCTTGTGATTCGATTTTATGTCAGCCTTATGTTACATTAGGGGGGATTTTTGTAGTTTTTGCAAAATCTAGTGCAAATAGGGCTTTGTCAAGCAGGGCAGACAACAAAAATGAGAGGTAATCTATTCAACAAAAAAATAATAAATTGAACAATAAAAGGAATTCAACTATTTCCCTCATTCCCTGTACAAAATTTTATGAAGGCAAAAAAAAATCGGAGGTTAGTTGTATATATATACACATAACTAGAACTTTATAGAATGAATGATGAGTTTTATCCGTAAGCAGAAAAATGGACTAAGAAGAATTCCAGCAGCAAAACAGAGTAGAGAGGCGAGAATCCCAGCATGAGTGTAGATGAAGATTTCAGTAACCCAACCCATCCATAATATCCAAATCGTTATAGTTTTGGTGGTTAAAGACGAGCCTTGTACCAAAGAATTCCTTGACAGGTGAACTCCCAGCACTCTTGGTCACATGCAAATCCTTGACCTTGGTATGTCTTTTCTTGGCCGAACCAAGATCCTCGCTTTGGCTAAGTCCTGGACTCTTTCTCCTTGCGATAACCTCCTCTAATAATCTCCTATCCTCCTCAGAAATTTGAGTTCCCAATGGCTTGTTGCTACTATCCACCGAAAGAATTAAAAACTGTCGCATCTTAGACTGAAGTTCGAGTCCCTTCGGAGGAGACCGTGCATGCATTGGTTTTAAGGTATTTTGTCTGAATTTTACAAAGTTAATCAAATGGTGAAGCCATGCCAACAATTCAGTGATGTAAACATCTGTCTTCCTCTTTTCAGCATAATAGAGTGTCTGCAGGCGAATCAGGTTGCTTTCTTTGGAGGTGTTATCGCCAAAATCATTACTGCAGTATGAAAACAAAAGTTATCACTGGCTTTTCTTCCAAGTTCCAACTGCACAGGTAAACACAATTATATGCCAAGATATACAAGTTTACAGCTAATAACCTTGTGTTTGCCCATTCACCAACCCATCCAAAACCTTGATGCGCTCTGTCATGAATATCAACAGAGAAAAGAAATGCATAAGCAATTGGCGGGAGTTTTAGCCTATTTTCATAAAAGAAAGCAAGACCAGCGTGGAGAGGGAAAAAAAACCAAGTATATGAAAATTCAAACAACTATATTACATATCTTACTTGACTGTATTTGTGGCAAGTGGTACAAGCCACTGAAGAATCTTATCCATTTCCGCTTTGATCTGAGTGATGGAGAGCTACAGAAAATTGCTATGTCATTTAACATTATTTAAATGGGGCTAGAAAATATCCAGTGGAGGAAGGGTATACCTCTTTCATGTCAGCAATGGTTATCAACCGGGATGGAAGAGCCGTCTTGATATTGTAAGACAAACCATGATACAATGTGTCCCTTGTGTTTGGAGGAAGAGCAGTTGGGCGAGATGCCTGAAGTAAACAAACATTATTAAAAAATGCACCGGTAAGATCACTAAAAAAGTACAAATTTTATCATCGTGATATATACAATCATATTTATCTGATTGATGATGTTAGCGTAGTGCAGTGCGAGACCAACTTCTCCAAGTCGTTCAGGACCTTCACTGTGCTTGGTTGCTGCTGTACCTGCCATGAATCCACAATTTCAAAACTTCTTAGATCTACTTGATGTAGCACAGGCAAAAAAGTAGATTTTCCTACAGGAATACGTGACTGGAACACAAACGTAAAAAAAAATTAAGGAATTCATTTAATTGTATTGCAGTTTCCCAAATGATTTTACTCGGTAAGCCTTCCCAAGCAGAAGATGATTTAGGGGAAGAAGCCATAATCTCATTTTGATTAAAAGCCATATAACTTTTGTTGTGTTGTATGAGAAATATACAATGATTCCAAATTGAGCTTCAGCGATAAATCTTAAAATAGACAATATTAAGTATTTGATTTAAAGTTTCTTTGTAAATGTGCATCTGATGTCTTTAATTTCAACTCAACAATAGAGAAAAGCAGCTGTTATTTCAAATTACATTTGAATAGAAAACAAGAGCATAGAAAAGACTGGAAAAATTAATCTACAGTCCTTTTGCTTTACAGAGAATCATGTCATACAGTTTGAAGCAAGTGATTTGATTTTTCTCTTTTTCAATAAAAAGAGTAGGTGCAGCAGGATTAGAAGAACAAGTTCCGACATCAAACCCTAAGTTAATTCCTAGACTCTTAGCACATAAAGAGATGCATATGCTCTGGTTATATAATATGTACAGTGTTGACTTTGATTCATAAAAATTACATTCTCATACCATGATTTCCAAGGAACTCATAAATTGCTTGATGTATATAGGTAACGATATCAACGAGCTTTTCAACTATCTGCAATAAGCAAATTCAATTTCAACAGAATAAGCCCATTGTTGTAAATCTGTAGCTATAAACATTCATTTCTAGACATCAAAGAACGAAACATGAAGAAATACTGAATTCAACAATGATAGATGGAAATTAGGAATTATTCCTTGATAGTGATACCTCTTCCAAAGTTCTGGACCAAAGAGACTTCTTTTTCAAGCTCCTCACAAGCTTTCTTTGGTGCTTTAGCTCGCTTTGAAACATTGTGATACTCTCCCCTACAATTGTAATGAGTGTAGCTGTCAATCAATTTGTTTGTCATACTGAAAAATCCAAACGGCTCATCTGAAACTAATTCTAAGGCCAACAATAATGAGAATATATTTCAGCCAAAAAGGAGGTCTGCTAGCTCATAACAGTGGGTGGCAAATTATAACATACCTATGCTATAATGTTTTATGAGTACAAGATTATTTTATACTCCACCCACATATTAAGATAAGATACCAAACTGAGCCAAAAAAAAGACATAAATTGTCATTGGAATAGCATTATTACGACAGATTTCATGGAAAATATATATTATGTTTCAGACCTTTTAGAGGAAGATTTAAGGATTCCATTTCCTTAATCTTTTGCAGATAATCTTGTTCAAAACGTTCATAAGCATTTAATTCATGGTATAATTCCTACACAAAAAAGAAGAAAATCAGTTATTAATTAAAGAAGGAACTGTTAAAAAGCTTCAATTGGTAATCCTAACTGTTAAAAAACAAATAAGATGAAGCAATATAAATACGCCTAGTAGTATGTCTAAATACTGCAAATAGGCAAAGATCACGGAATCAAAATCATGTAGCATACACCCGATCCAAGAAACCAAAATAACGACAATGTACTTACAGCAGTATTCTGAACAAGGCTGGTAAACTCCTGCATTGTCTTTTCTGCCTCTACCTGATATAGTTTTTCATCCAGCGCGTCCAAGTCTAATCTGATATTTATTGGTCACAGATTTTAATGTAAAATGCTTGTGATTGTAATCGGCTAAGAATTCTATCATGATACGTTAGCCTAATATTGTCATAAACAATGTACATGGAAAACTCACCTTGAGAAATATCTGTCTAGGTTGTGCCACTGAGGATCTTTACACAAATTTCCAAATCTAGCTACTTCCCGCGCGAAGACATTGAATTCTTCCCTACAAATTTCCGCAAAACATTCAGGGATAATGAACATAGAGAAAATCCAAAGCAATGAGAAACAAGCATTTTATTCTTTGAACATGCTATAACCTTTTGTCTGCCTCAGCAAGAGTTATTAACTCCTTCATATCAGTGGAGACTAATAGCTGAACCCCCTCCGATTGTAAAACCTCTTTTTTAAGGAACTGAATGTTTTCTTCAGAAAGTGATTGAAAGAGAATTGTTCCTTTGGTTATTGTATTAGCTACTTCAAATGCCAGTATCGATATCTTATTCCCTCTAGAAGTCGTGCCAGAGACAAACCCACTACTAGTGTTTAACTTTGGCATGCCGCTTCCAAGTGTGTCCAGAACTTCCACCGCCCTCTCACCAGCTTTTCCCAGAAAAGAACCCCTCTGGTTCACCTATGAAAAAAGAGACATCAACAATGAAACATAAAAATTCCAATTCACAAGTTCCCTAACATACTATGAAATGCCATCCCAGAAACTCTAGTTTACTCTCTTAAATATGGAAACATGTCGTTAATATATAAAATTATTCATAACTGACCATTCAGACATTGCAGGATTTAATTTCCTTCAACATGCAATTTTAGTATAACATGAAAGCCCTGATTCCAATCTATCAATTTCCACACACAAAAAACAAATCCTAAAGACATGCATATAGTCAAAATTACTAGCTTCGATAAAAACGATGCAAGCAGAGTGAAAACACACCTGTTTCCCCCCCTTTGAAGTAGGAGTCGATAAACCAAGTTCATAGGAAAACTCAGTGTCGTGCCTCTTTTGCTTTCTACCTTGGCGACTGTTAGACCTTGAATCTGAAAAGGCTTCTCTCCGATTCACAACGCTATTTTCCTTCTTAAGCTTCCCAGAAAACCCCAAACTCTTCCCTTCAAGTTCAGCATTTCTCGCCACCATGCCAGCCGAACAAACCGCCCCCATTGTTATCTTCCTCAAAAGAAATGAAATAAAAAATTGCAACACAACGCAGCAAACAAAAACCCAACACCTGTGCAAATAATAAACAGTTTTGACCTCAAGAAACCACGATGCTTGGATTGAAAAAAAAAAAAATCCAAGTTTGAAAATGGGAGGAGCGTACCTATTTACAGAGAGTGGAGAAAGGAGAAGGGGAATTGAAATTAGAAAAAGGAGAGAATGGGAATGGTGAGAGGATATAAAAAGCGAAAAGTGGCCAGGAATTTACGACTGTGGTAGGGGTTTGACTAAAAGCTTGAATTGAAAGACATGGATTCATATTCATATGGTTGAACGAATAAAATAGTAAAAGTAAGCAATAAATGAAGAGAGAAAACGCGGAAATGGAATGCTGGGATTGGAATGAAGTATTTGACTCAGGGGAAAGGGAGCGACGTGGCAGCTCAACAATGAATGCCAACGACGACTCCCCTCCCTTCCTCGTCTGTCGTGTACTGCTTATCAAACTTTGAAACGTGAAAACACAGGAAATCCAAGTCGCGCAAAGCATGCGGATTGCGGACAACCCCTTCCCAATTATAAATCCTATCAACTCTATTACACATTTTTGGAGATTCTAAATTATAATACATACACACTTTCGTCTACAATTTAACAAAACTCCTACTACTGCTACTATATATGTTAATTATTAATTGTATGTACATATAAGACTATAAGTCTTTGTTGACTGGATTTTCTTTTTGGAAAAAGTTACGGGCAATTGGAGTGCTATTGAGAGAAAATTGAGAAAATTATTTTTGAAATATAAGAAAAATTTAAAAATATGTTCAAAGACTATTTTTTAAAAGGAACTGTTGAAAAATAAAAAGTTGGTTTTATAGAAAATTAGAAAATCATCCAATTGAGCTCCTCATTTAAAGAACATAGTTTCATTTTTAACCAATTAAGTTCTTTTACCCCTTTTGTGGCTTTCACCTTTGTCTCTCACGTGTCTTTCATCCTAACCTATGTCAGCTTCTCTCTGTCATTGACTCTCATCTCTCATGCTCCTTCTATACCTCTTACTCTGTCACCTCTCTCCTACTATCTCTCATTTTCGTACCTCCCACTCTGACCTTCGTTACCTCTAGGTCACCATCACCGTCATATCTCACTAATGTGACCATGTTTAGCCACGGATCTATAACTAGGGCCATGGTTAGAAGGATTGAAGAAGACCTAGCCTGATGTGATCTTTGATGATCACTTGCACAAAGGATCCTTTCTAAGGTCATTTAGAAGGGAAATGGATTTATGGAGAGGAAAGGAATGGGGTGAGACGCCACAAATACTAGGTTTGATAAGCCAAAAAAGAGAGGCCACAAGGGAGGGGTCCCTTGATAACTCTTAGAAGCTCCAACAAAGGAGAATGGGGGACACTCAAAGGTAAGAACCTCTCAACCAATATAGTCTCTAGGATTAAATTCAAGTGTAAAAAATACAAGTGAGGGGAGGAGCTCATATTTATAGAGGTAGCTAACCTCTTGAACAAGATAACCTAAAAAAGAAGGGCTAGGATTAAAAGGAGAGATCTAAGGGAGAAGGATTGAGAAACAATTCCCTCCTTAAATCATCAAACTTGGTGCCCAAGTTTCTCAAACCAAGAGTCAAGATTCCTTCTTATTAGCTTAGGGGGTTTATGTAGGAAAAGAGGGGTGTAGATATCAAGGTTACCCCTTATTTCCTTCATAAAGACCCAAAAAGTTAAAGCCACCCTCTAAATTCCTAAGACACCTCCTAAAATAAAAAATGTACTAAATACATGTTCCAAATTAAATTCCTAATGCTCCTTAAAATTAAAATAAAGAAAAATTATATTTTATTAACTAAAGTCCCTAGCCTAATATCTTCACTCTCCATAGGAGATGAAGTCTTCCTTTGTCTACAAGGGCTAGGTCTTCTTCAATCCTTCTAGTCATAGCCCTAGTGATAGGTCCTTGGCTAGGCATGGTCACATCATCTCCTCCCCCTTGGAGAGGATTTGACCTCAAATCCATGGGGTCTTCATCATTTTCAGCACCTACAAATGGAGACAAATCAGAAACATTAAAACTGGTGCTCACCCCATAATCCTCAGGCAAATCTAAAACATAGGCATTATTACCGATCCGCTCAAGGATTTGGAAAGGTCCATCTCCTTTAGGGCTAAGTTTGGACTTCCTTTGAGAAGGAAATCTATCCTTTCTCAAGTGAAGCCATAACCAGTCGCCCTTTTCAAAGATCACCTATTTCCTCCCCCTATTGGCGAAAGTAGCATCTCTAAAGGATTGGCGCTCTATGTTAGCTTTAACCCTCTCATGTAATTGTTTTACAAAAAGGGGTTTTGCCTCTCCTTCTTTATGCACAACAATAGAAAGAGGAAGAGGTAAAATATCTAGAGGAGTACAAGGATTAAAGCCATAGACCGCCTCAAATGGAGAATGCTTGGTGGTTCTATGAACCACCCGGTTATAAGCAAATTCAATGTGAGAAAGGTACTCATCCCAAGAGTTATGGTTGCCTTTAAGGAGAGC
Source organism: Psophocarpus tetragonolobus (assembly GCA_037954015.1). Taxonomy (NCBI): domain Eukaryota; kingdom Viridiplantae; phylum Streptophyta; class Magnoliopsida; order Fabales; family Fabaceae; genus Psophocarpus; species Psophocarpus tetragonolobus. Next base: position 6,466,532 of record CM075688.1, read on the forward strand.
CCTCAGCATAGTGGATAAAGATCTATTCACCACTTCTGTTTGCCCATCAGTTTGAGGGTGACAGGTAGTGGAGAAAAGCAGTTTAGTTCCCAGCTTACCCCAAAGAATTTTGCAAAAATGGCTAAGGAACTTCACATCCCTATCTGACACTATTGAAGAGGGTATGCCATGCAATCGGACAACCTCTTTAAAGAAAAGTCTTGCGATGTTGCTTGCATCATCTACTTTGTGGTAGGGAATAAAATGGGCCATTTTTGAAAATCAGTCCACCACCACAAATATGGAGTCTGCACCTCGTTGGGTTCTTGGGAGCCCAAGGATAAAATCCATGCTAATATCCTCCCAATGTGCAAAAGGAGCAAGTAAAGGTGTGTATAGTCCATGAGGCATTGCTTTAGACTTTGCTTGCAAGCAAGCTATACATCTAGAGCAATGTCTATGGATTTCTCTGCGCATATGGGACCAAAAGAATTTCTCTTGTAAAAATAGGAGGGTTTTTGAAATCCCAAAATGCCCCATGAGCCCACCTTCATGGTTCTCTTTTGTGAGTAAGTTCCTAATTGATCCTTGGGGTATACAAAGCTTACTCCTTTTTTAGAGATACCTCTCACTAATGAAGTACCCATCATGGGCCTTTAATGTGAATGCAGATGCAGAGGCAGCAAAGATGGGGCCGAAATCCTTGTCAGAAGGATACATAGCCGGAATGTCATCAAATCCCAAGATTTTTGCATTCAAGGATGAATAAAGGGCATGACGCCTAGAAAGAGCATCAGCCACCACATTTTGTTTTCCTTTCTTGTACTTGATGACATAAGGGAAGGATTCAAGATATTCCACCCACGTTGCATGCCTTTTGTTCAATTTACATTGACCCCTCAAATATTTTAGTGACTCATGGACACTATGAATGACAAACTCCTTGGGAGCAAGGTAATGCTCCCAAGTTTGAAAGACCCTAATTAGAGCATAAAACTCTTTATCATAGGTGGGGTAGTTGAGGGGGCATCATTGAGTTTTTCACTAAAATACACAATGGGGTGCCCTCCTTACAACAAGACATCTCCCACACCTACACCAGAGGCATCACATTCAAGTTCAAATGTTTTAGAAAAGTCAGGTAATGCCAAGACTGGTGCATGGGTCAGTTTATGCTTAATTAGCTGGAAGGCTTTCTCTTGTTTCTCACCCCAAAGGAAAAGGAACTTCCTTTTTCACCAAATCATTTATTGGTGTGAAGAGCGTGGAGAAATTAGACACAAAGCACCTATAAAATCTAGCGAGACCATGAAAGCTTTTGATCTCTGTCACACTCTTTGGGGTTGGCCATTCTTGGATAGCCTTTACCTTTTCGGGGTCAACATGGACCCCTTTTGTGCTAACTACAAAACCTAGGAAAACTACACTATCTACACAAAAGGTGCATTTTTCTAAGTTACCAAAAAGATGATTACTCCTAAGAAGAGAAAAAACATGCCTTACATGACCTAAATGATCATCTAGGTTCCTAGAGTAAACTAAAATGTCATCAAAGTAAACTACACAAAATTTACCAAGGCAATCCCTCAGTACATGATTCATTAAGCGCATGAATGTGCTTGGGGCGTTGGTTATCCCAAAGGGCATAACCAACCACTCATAAAGACCAAATTTAGTCTTAAAAGCAGTTTTCCACTCATCACCCTCTTTGATCCTTATTTAGTGGTAACCACTTCTAAGATCTATTTTTGAAAATATTTTTGCCCCATGCAATTCATCCAACATGTCATCAAGACGGGGGATTGGGTGCCTATATTTTATGGTGATGTTGTTGATTGCACAACAATCAACACACATCCTCAATTGGCCATTCTTCTTGGGCACCAACAAGACTGGCACAGCACAAGAGCTTAGGCTCTTTTGAACCCAACCCTTCTCCAATAGCTCATTCACTTGAGACTCAATCTCTTGGTTCTCCATGGGGTTGGTCCTATAGGCAGGTCTATTAGGTAGACTTGCGCCAGGCACCAAATGAATTTGATGTTCTATACCCCTAATGGGAGGAGGAAGTCCTTTCGGAGCCTCATTAGGGAATATATCATCAAATTCTTTTAAAATATCTTGAAGCCTTTGAGGAAGGTGCTCATGTGCATGGGCTGTGGCAATGCTCTCAGCAGAAGAATGCAAAATGGAAGAAGAATTTGATGCCTTTTTTCAAAAGAGGAGATAAAAGGGCTTGTTAGTCAAATGAGCTTCTTTTAAATCACGTTTAGTAGCAAATAGGCTCCTTTTACTAATATTCCATTTTGAAGGGGCATCACCTTCCGACTCTCTCTTTACCCTTTTCAAGCTTTAAGGGTGAAGCTTGTTGTGTTTTTTTTTTTGTTTTTGGTTTTCTTCAACTCTTTTCTTTTTCATCGCAAATTGATCCTCAACCACTTGAGAAAGTGACAAAGGATACAATTTGAAGTGATTTTCATTATGGGTGAGAATTATTTGGTTGGAGTGACCATGGTGAATAACTTTCTTGTCAAATTGCCATAGTCTCCCCAACAGGATATGACCAGCCTCCATAGGCACTATGTCACAAAGAATCTCATCATTATAAGATCCTATGGAAATTGGAACCATAACTTGTTCATTGACTACCGTCTCCCTTTGCAAATTGAGCCATTGCAATTTGTAAGGTTTGGGATGGGGCATGGTAGTCAAGGCTAGTTTTTCAACCAACCTAGAGCTACAACAGTTACAACAGGAGCCACTATCAACGAGGAGAGAACATACTTTGTCATTTACTTTACATCTTGTATGGAAGATGTTCTCTCTTTGTGAATGGCCAAGCTCTAGAGGTTGGCTTCCAAGAAGCCTTTGAACCATAAGGAGGTCCCCTTCATAAGGGAAAGCTTCCTCACACTCTTGTTCAAAAGTATGTCCCTCTTCTTCCTCACTCTCACTAGAGGAGGAAGATGAGCTATTCTCACTACAAATGTCTTGTCTCCTTATGATCATGGTTTTCTTGTTGGGGCATTGAGAGGCAATGTGGCCTCTCCCAAGACATTTGAAGCATTTGATACTACTTTGCCTCTCAGTAGGCTTAGTAGTAAGGGGTTTTCTCTCTACATGAGTTGCTTTTGTATCTTGAAAATGCTTGGGTTCCTCTTTGGGAAAACCCTTGAAAGAGTTTCCCTTAAGTTGGTCTCTCTTTGAGTAAGAGGGAGAATTTTTTTTAAAGCTTTTTCTCTTGAGTTGATTTTCAGCTCTTACACAAAGTTCTACCAACTCATCAAGGTTTGAGTATGAAAGAAGCTCTACCTTATCTCTAATGTCAGAGCTTAATCCACACAAAAACCTAGCAAGGATAGCATTGGGTTCCTCAATGATATTGGCCCTTAGTATGAGAAGCTCCATCTTTTGTCTATACTCTTCAATACTTAGGTTGTGTTGCCTAAGTCTTTCGAGTGTATCCAAAAGATCCCTCTCATAGTATGAAGGAATGTGCCTTCTTCGCAAACAAGTTTTTAAATCATTCCAGTAGCGAATGTCAGACATTTGTTTACGGGTCCTATCCTTGACTAACCCATCCCACCAATGCAAAGCAGAACCTTGAATACTAAGGGAGACCAAAGGTACTTTCCTTTCTTCCCTTATTTCATAGCATTGGAAGAGTTGTTCCACTTTGACTTCCCAATCTAGGTAAGTCTCAACATCTTCCCTACCATGAAAATGGGGTAGGTCTACCTTTGGCTCCCTAGCATGATTTGTGTTCTCTTGAGGAGAATTATAATTGTATGATGAATGGGAGTGATGCTTATGTTGATTTCTATAGTATTCTTCTTAGCTAGAGCTCAAATACATAGATGGGGATCTTATGAGAATTCCTTTCTTTTTTCTATCACTCTCCCTCCCATCTCTCCACTTGCTCTTTTCTCCTCTCCTTCTCTCTTCTTCCACTTTTTCTCTTTTCTCTTTCTAGTTCTTTCCTTCTTCTCCTTTCTTCATCCTCTCTTCTCTCTCTTTGCCTTCTCTCTTCTCGCTCTTTTTTCTCTTTTCTCATTTCCAACATTTCTTTTTTTAACTCTTCCTTCTCTTTTTGTTTTTCCTTTTCTTTTATTTCTTTTTTTTTCTCTTTTTCTTCTCTCCTTTCTTGTTCTTTAGCCATCCATTCCCTAAATTCTAAGTTAAGGTTTTCAAGAGTGTCTCCCTTAGAAGGTTTTCTTTGGTTGACACTCTTACTTGATGAACAACTATGTGCACTAGAATGTGTGTGGGAAGTCATGGTGCTTGGATGCTAAAAACTAAAGGGTAGGCCAAAAACTTTTTTTTCAAGCAATACTCCTCTATTTTTTTTTTGTTTTCTTACCTAAGGTGACTTGATGAGTCTTTGGAACTCTTAGCCTCTACACGTTTTTTAAAATAACATAAAATAAAATAAAAATGCAAGGATGTAAAAGAGAAAGGGTTCTAATCGTGCTCCTAAGGTGTTGAAGGAAGTGTACCACTTCTCCCTTCTTCACCTAATTAACGAGGAACTATGCTAAAATTAACCAAAATTATTACAAACCAAGGGAGGGCCTTAAGGGCACTCAAACTCCCAATCTAACATTAAGTTTACACAATACAAAGAATAAAAAAAATAAAACAAAATCTTCACTCCAAGCTTGTTGGTGTTTGGCTCCTTTTGATCAAGCCCCTTTGAGTTGCATCAACCCACCCCAAGAATGCTACCCTTGTTTCCTCTTGTTTGGACTTGCCAAAATCTTGTGTATGGCACCTTTCCCAAGCTTTACTTACCAAGGCCAAATACAACACAAGACAAAAATAAAGGTGAATAACAAAACAAGGTTCACAAATCCAAGTGGATAGATTAAACAATGACAAACTTAAAGAAGTAAATAAGACAAGCAAGAAAAGATAAGGCTCACAAAGGCAGGTAGCACACAAATAACTTTCCTAGATTAGCTCTAAGAGTGGAGATGAAAAAAAGACTCAAACATAAAAAAAAATGAAACCAATAGTTGCACACTTAATAAAATTTAAGTGACCAAAAGCTAAAAAGCTTACTCAAGTAATTTTTTTTGTTTGAATCACAATTGGGTCCTCATATAAAATGTTTATACTATTAGGTACACAACTTCAAAATTGTCTTTCTTATGAGTTCCTTATCTTCTTCTTTTTTTAACTTGAACTTTTTTCTAATATATATTTTTTTTAAATTTTTCTAATCATTTTTGCTGCACCTAATAGCTTGTTGAATTGAAATTTTAATGAGGATGCTTGAAATAATAACGCTTGAGTGAATAAACACAAAGTAAGGTCACACAATTTTCAAGCAATGCATGCAACTAAAGGCAAAACAACTTAGTAGTTCCAAATACCACTGAACTAATGGTGCTTAACGAATGATTTAGGGTTGATTTTGAAGTAAATTGATTGCTCAAATTACTAACACAATTCACCCAAGCTAAAATTGCATAAAGAGGCACCAATAGTGAAGGTAAACCAAGTGGAAAGCTACTAATAATTCAACATAAAAAAAGAAGCATATAAAGATTTAATTGAGCAAATATTTAAGAACAACAAAGATATTACTATGCTTGAACTAAAAGCATAAAAGACTTAAGAGACTCAACAAGAGGTTCACCTCTTAGGAGCTCAATTCAAAATGTTTTTTAAGGCTTTTTGTAAAAATTTTAAGAGGCTAAAACCTAAGGAATTTAAATGAGACAAAATAGGAAACTAACATGACTAGTATTTGACAAAACACAAGATTAAGAAAAAAATAACACACCTAAAAATAGAGCAAAAATTTCAGCAAGAGACCCAAAACAAAAGGCGCAACAAAGTGGCCAAAGTTGATCACCACAATGGTGTGGAAAAATCCTCAACCATGTGGGTTTAATGGTCACAACTTATTAGGTACACTTTAACATAAAAAACAAGGGGAAACTAAGCAATTTGAACATGGAAATAAGATGCAAAGAAAGGGACAAATAAAATTGCATCAAATTAAATGGAACATATGCGCATAGATAGGAAACAAAAGTGCATATAATAGCAAGAATAAAAAGCTATACTACTAGACAATAAAGGAAATAAAGATGACAAAAAATGAAGGACTTTAAAATAAAGAGATCAAAGAGATAAACAACAAAGCAAAAAAAAATGAGAAAGAACGTGACGTTTAGAAAGTGGCTCTAGATACCACTTGACGTGATCTTTGATGGTCACTTGCACAAAGGATCCTTTCTAAGGGCATTTAGAAGGGAAATGGATTTATGGAGAGGAAAGTAATGGGGTGAGACGCCACAAATACTAGGTTTGATATGCCAAAGGGGAGAGGCCACAAGGAAGGGGTCCCTTGATAACTCTTAGAAGCTCTCACAAAGGAGAAGGGGGGACACTCAAAGGTAAGAACCTCTCAACCAATATGGTCTCTAGGATTAAATTCAAGTGTAAAAAATACAAGTGAGGGGATGAGCTCCTATTTATAGAGGTAGCTAACCTCTTAAACAAGATAACCTAAAAAAGAAGGGCTAAGATTAAAAGGAGAGATCTAAGGGAGGAGGATTGAGAAACAATTCCCCCATTAGATCATCAAACTTGGTGCCCAAGTTTCTCAAACCAAGGGCCAAGATTCCTTCTTATTAGCTTAGGGGGTTTATGTACGAAAAGAGGGGTATAGATATCAAGGCTACCCCTTATTTCCTTCATAAAGACCCAAAAAGCTAAAGGCACCCTCTAAATTCCTAAGACACCTCCTAAAATAAAAAATGGACTAAATACATGTTCCAAATTAAATTCCTAATGCTCCTCAAAATTAAAATAAAGGAAAATTACATTTTATTAACTAAAGTCCCTAGCCTAATATCTTCACTCTCCATAGGAGTTGAAGTCTTCCTTTGTCTGCAAGGGCTAGGTCTTCTTCAATCCTTCTAGCCATGGCCCTAGTGATAGGTCCTTGGCTAGGCATGGTCACATCATAGCCCTTCTGCAAGGAATGATGCACTCCGTTGATATCTTCAACCAAGGTTCCTTCCTCTAACAAAATGGAGGATGGAGAGGTTAGAAATGGGAGAGGGTTGACGCCACTTTCTAGGAGAAAGATGAGTAAAAAATTTTATGTTGCTTGCTACAAGGGAGAGGTCCATTGATAAAAGCTTTAAGGGAGAGATTCATCAAGAGAGAGGATTCTCAATGACACTCAAGAATAAATTGCTCAAAAAAAGTCTTACTTGATTCAATCAAGTGTGATTTGTACAAGAGAGACTAGGTGTATTTATACCCCAAAGAGGGAGCAAGGCACTCAAAACTAGGCAATGTGGGACTTGGGCCTAATTAGTATTAGGAGCATTAATCCCTCGTAGGCCCACTAAAAGTGGTGCCTAGCCTTAAGCTAGGGAGTGTCACGGCCTAATCAAGGGGGTGTGGAAAGAGATCCACACTCCTTTGGGTTATTAGGCCCTTTACTCCCCTCACCCCCCTTCCTAAGCTAATTACACCCTAAAATCTAGAAACTAAAATAAATGGCCAAAATATAAGGCCTAAAAGGGAATTAAAAGCTAATTAATATTTACAAGAGGAAAACTAAGGACTATGGCCTAAAATATCTATCTTCATCATGAGCTGGGGTCTTGATGAGTCTTTCCGGGCCAAGTCCTTTTCAATCCTCCTAGCTATTGCCCTAGTGAGAGGGCCCTTGGTAGGTAGGATTGCATCATCTCCTCCTCTGTCGGAAGGATTTGTCCTCAAACTGAAAGGTCGTCTTCTTCTATGTCAGCATCTAAAAAAGGGGTAAGTTCACAAACACTAAAAGTGCTGCTAACTCCACAATCCTCGGGAAGGTCTAACTTATATGCATTGTTATTTACCTTCTCAATGATTTGGAAGGGACCATCTCCTTGGGGGCTATGTTTGGACTTCTTCTTAGAAGGAAAACGATCCTTTCTTAGGTGTAGCCAAACCCAATCACCCTTTTTGAAGATGACTTCCTTCCTCCCCTTGTTGCTAGATGAAGCATACCCCTTAGATTGGTTTTCAATATTGGTTTTAACCTTCTCATGTAATAAATTAGCCCTAGCTTCCCCTTCTTTATGAAAAATTTGGGTGTTAGGGAGTGGCAATAAGTCCAAAAGGGTGAGAGGATTTAAACCATATATGACCTCAAAAGGGGAGTGCTTAGTGGTTCGATGAACCACCCTATTATATATAAATTCAATGTGGGGGAGATATTCATCCCAAGACTTGTGGTTGCCTTTCAAGAGTGCCCTCAACATAATGGATAAAGATCTATTTACTACCTCAGTTTGACCATCTGTTTGAGGATGACAAGTGGTAGAAAATAAGAGCTTAGTTCTTAGCCTTGCCCAAAGAGTTTTCCAAAAATGGCCAAGGAACTTAGTATCCCTATCAGATACTATGGTTGAGGGTATCGTGTAAGTGAACAACCTCACAAAAAAGAGCCTTGCAATGTGACTCGTGTCATCCAATTTGTGGCAGGGAATGAAATGGGTCATTTTACTAAAGTGGTTCACTACCACAAAGATGGAGTCTACACCTTGTTCAGTTCGTGGGAGCCCAAGGATAAAATCCATGCTAATATCTACCTAAGGGGTAGAAGGAGTGGGTAAAGGTGTGTAGAGTCCATGAGTCATTACTCGAGACTTAGCTTGTAAACAAGCTATGCATCACAAACAATGTATTTGGACATCCTTTTTCATATAGGGCCAAAAGAATTTTTTTTTTAAAAGCATTAAGGTTTTATAAATTTCAAAATGCCCCATGAGCCCACCTTCATGGCTCTCTTTTGTGAATAATTTCCTAATGGATCTTTGGGGTTCACAAAGTTTGCCCTCTTTGAACAAGTATACCTCACACAAGTAGACGTCATCCTTAGCTTTGGAGGATGAGGCAGCATAAATGGTTCCAAAGTCTTGGTCAGAAGGATACATTTCCTTTATGTCATCAAATCCCAAAATTTGAGCACTAAGGGTGGCAAGGAGAGAATGCCTCCTTGAAAAAGCATCGACCACCATATTGGTTTTTCCCTTTTTATATTTGATGACATAAGGAAAAGTCTCAAGGAATTCAACCCATTTAGCATGCCTCTTGTTCAACTTTCCTTGCCCCCTTAAATACTTAAGTGACTCATGGTTACTATGAATGACAAATTCCTTGGAAACAAGATAATGTTCCTAAGTTTGGAGGGCACGGATCAAGGGATAAAATTCCTTGTCGTAGGTGGGCTAATTAAGGTGGGCACCATTGAGTTTTTCACTAAAATAAGCAATGGTGTGCCCCCTTTGGAACAACATAGCTCCCACACCTACTCCCGATGCATCACATTCTAGCTCAGAAGTTTTTGAAAAGTCGAGGAGAGCTAGAACGGGTGCATTAGTAAGTTTATCCTTCACTAGTTGAAAAGCTTCTTCTTGTTTTGCACCCCATAAGAAAGGAACTTCCTTCTTCACCAAGTCATTGAGTGGTGAAGCTAGTGTGGAGAAATTAGGCACAAAGCACCTATAAAATCCTGCACGACCATGAAAGCTCTTGATCATAGTCACACTAGTAGGGGTGAGCCACTCTTGAATGACCTTGATTTTTTGGGGTCCACTTGAACCCCTTAGGAACTAACGACAAAGCCTAAGAAAACTACATTAGGAACACAAAAAGTGTATTTTTCTATGTTTGCAAAAAGTTTATTTATTCTAAGGACAGATAAGACTTCCTTAAGGTGCCCTATATGTTCTTCTAAAGACCTACTATGGTTAGAATATTGACCTAAGCTAGAGTTCAAAACTAGATCTTGGCTAGGCTCACTCTTCTCACCAATCTCTTTTTCTAATTTTATATTTTTATAATTTTCAAGGGTGTGTGTGTTCTCTCTATCTTCTTTCTCCTCTTCTCTCCTTTTCTTCTCTCTTTCCCTCTTGAATTTTCTTTCCCTTTCTTTTTCCTCTTTTTCTATTTTTTTCTCTTTCTAATTTTATCAAACTCTTTTCTAAATGCTTCCAACTTTCTTCTTTTTCCTTTCTCCATTTTTTCTCTTTTTCTTCCCATATCTTATCTTTTTCCCTCATTTCTCTTTCCCATTTTTCTTCTTTCTCTTTTCTCTCTTTTTCATAATTTTATCTTCTCTCTTTTTCCACTCTTTCTCCTCTTTCTCTTCTTTCTTTTTCCTTTCTTTCTTTTCTTTCTATTCTCTCTTTCCTATATCTCTCTTTTATTTTTCTTTCTCTTTCTTTACACTTCTTTCTTTCTTTTTCATTTCTCTCAAAGGGATTGAGAAATATAGGTGAATTTGGGTCATGGTAAGCACTAGGAGGAGGTTTGTACCAAGAATAGAACTCACTCATCTCACCCTTTTGTTTTGGCTTCTCAACTAAAAATGTAGTAGTCTTTGAAACCCAAACCAACCTAAAAACACAAGCAACTACAAGAGCTAAACCTAGACGAATTCCTACAAGTGCAAGAGCCTTTAGAACTCTTAAGCACTCACTAAAAATGCATGAAACACGCTAAGGCAAAATAAGGCAAAAATTAAAAAGATAAGGGATCTAAACAAGCTCCTAAAGATGTAAAGAAGTGTACCACTTCTCCCTCACACCTTGAAACGAGAAGGCTAAAACTATTATACACAAATAGGAGTAACCCTTAGGGGCATCCAACACTCCTAAAAATAATAAGAGGCCATATACATAACAATAAATAAAAGCAAAGAAATGGAAAAAAATTCTTCAAGTCTCCTCTCCAATTTTTTCTCACAAGTGTGTTTCACTCTTGTCCATGCTCTTCCTTTTATTCAAGTCCTTTTAGCTATTTCAACTCTTCCTTAAGAGGCTACCCTTGTGGAAGGCTTCCTTACTGAAGGCTTACCTACACAAAAGTGGCACCAAACCAAGGCAAGAACCAAAAAGAATGACAAGCAAAAGTAAAGCAAGAAAATTATAATTTGAATGGTAAACTGTCCAAATGGAAAGATTAATGGAGACAAGACACAAAGAATTCAAGAATAAAAACTAAAAATAAGGCTAGAAATGAAGCCTAAGCACACAAAGAAAATCCTAGAAAGGTTCTAGATTAGAATAAGGACTGAAATGCAAAATCACACAAATAATTTTCAAAAATTGCACTAATTAAAAGGTGAATTGCTGAATGCTTTATGAACTGGTTTCAAGCTATTTCAATTGATTTTAGGTCCTCTTTTGCAATTTAAATGATTTACTATTAGGTTATGTACTTTTTTTACTTCTTTGTTTTTGCACTCTTTTTTGTTCTTTCTTTTTCAAATTTTCTTTTGCCTTTCTTTTCTTTTTTTTTTTTAAATTCTTTTGGCTGTACCTAATTTAAGATTTGGATAGAAAATTTTGGGAGGAACCAAGAGGTATTAAACACTTGAAACAAGCTTAAGCAAGGCCATACAATTTCAAACCAAAAGTGCAACTAATGAAAATTTTAGTAACTCAAAATGCACCAAAATTAGAAGTGAGTTTAGGTAAAGCTTTTAGAAACTTTGGTAGTGTTTTAGAGCTTCTTGTTTGCACGAGTTTAGGCTCAAGTGACGTCCAAAAGTTCAAGGCACCAATTCCAAAAGTTCACTTCACAAAAATGGCACAAAAGAGCTACTACTAAAAACAACACAACATACAAAAATTTAGGAGATGAAATTGAGCTATAATTTTATTTTATTTTTTTGAGAATTTAATTTGGAAACATGTGATGGAGGACCATCCTTGGGGCATCAAATAGGATCCATCACAATGTCCATGGCAAGAAGAATAGAAGAAGAGGAAGGTCATACTACACCAAGAGTATTGATGATCACATGTGCGAACTTTTGTGCATCTACCTAGTGTTTTGCTTGATTTCATTATTTTTCCCTTGTATTTTGGGGAACCTTAATCACTTAGGATTTCATTATGTATTTTTATTTAGCCTTTGTATTATGGGGCAAATTAGTTTAGAATTTATTTTGGGACTTAAACCTTGTGAGGTCAAAAGTCCATTTCTTTCATTTTCTAGACACAAAGGTATTTTAGTCATTTAGGGGAGAGGGACCTACATTTCATTTGAGGTCCATTTAGAGTTCATTTGAGAGGCATTTAGCTCTCAAATTTTCGTGCAAATGGCTAGAGGCCTCCCACCCTTTCTTTAAATACCTTAAGTTAGACTACATGTAGTCACTTTGGATATATTGGATATTTTGGGAGAGTTTTCCTCATCATTCCCCTTCCTTAGTCATTTAGGGATATCTTGGCCCCCTTCCTCTCCTCTCTACCATAGATGGAGCTTGGGTCTCCCTAGGATTGGCCTTCACCCTCTCCAAGTGAAATGAACTAGCCAAAGAGACACCATCCAACCACCACCACCCAAAACAGCATTATTTTGTCTCCATTTTTCATGAACCACTTTCACCCATCATAAGCTCCATTTTCACACCTATTTCAGCCCTTAGAGAAGATCCATTTCAACATTTCATCTTGGAGAAGAGTTGGTGACACCATGGAGAAGGTGGAGCCATCAACATGCTTGAACTAAAAGCATGTGTGATTTCTTAAAAGACTTAAACAAGAGAGAACAACTCTCTTAGAATCTCAATTTCAAGAAGTGAGCACAACTCTTTTTTTCAAGACACAAAATCAACACAAAAATTTAGTAAAACCTAAGGAAATTGATATGACAAAATTAAGGACTAAACAACACTCTAAATGACAAATACTTTGAAATTTTAAAACTGAAAATAAATCCTAAGATAAGCAATAGAAAAAACGCACAAAAAACAGCTAAGGAAATGCAAAAATGAAGCTAAAACACCTGAGCCATAGTGCTGTGGGAAATGCCACAGAAGTGTGGGTTCACAGTTTGGTGTTTCTTAGGAACCTCCTTATGCACAAAATGACTTAAAACAAAAATTTAATGGTAAAAATGAGTCCTAAACACAAGAATACATGATTCAAATGAAGAATAAGCAATTTGAACTCATTAAACTCAAAATAAAGTGCATATAACACAATTGCACCGATTAAAATGAAGAGAAATGACTTAGAATTAAAATGAATTGGACACAATCACAATAACAAGCTAATTAACATAAGACAAGTAAGAAATATTAACAAAACAACACCGAATTGCTGAAAAGAAAATAGAATTGGAGTAGAAGAAGAAGATGATTAAACAATGAACAAGACAAAAAATTTAAAAGCTAGAGATAATAGAAGAACCTCTATCAGAGCCTAAGCTCTGATACGAAATGATGCATCCCTCCCCAAGGCAAGATTGAAGAATCCTTGATGAAGAGAATGCTCCCAAGATCCTTGCTCATAAAGGTTCCAAGGTTGAAGAAATAGAGGTGGAAGACTAGAGATGAAGGTGAGGTTGGCGCCATTTCTACTTGCTAGATGATAAGCCATGAGTGAATTTAGCCACAAGGGAAGGAACCCTTGATAATATCATGAAGGACTCTCACAAGAGTGGAGAGAACATCAACACTCTCTAAGAACAAAGAACTCTCAAATTTAGAGAAAAGTTATTTTCATTCAAATGAGTGTTAAAAGCTACATGAAAGGAGGGAAGCTCCTTATATAGAGCTTAACATGGATCTATAGGCCTTACACTAACATTAACGTCCAAATCCTCTAATTAGGGAAGATTAGTTCGTTAATTTAGTGTTAATTGAGCACATGTCAATTTAACATTAAATTAATTCAACTAAGATCTAAACATGTCCCTAAAAAAGGGGCTTTATGTTCCCTCTTATTTGAATTTGAATTTTGGAGGGAAATGACATGGCACCTCCAAAATTCAAATTAAAATAAGAAGCAATAAGGATCAGCCAAGTAGGAGTGAGAAAGAACATGTGGAGTGAAACAAGGGGACAAGGGGGCCCATATGTCTCCTACATGCTTCATGTGTTGGTTAACAGGGTGTGAAGAGGAATTAGAGGTGTAGAAATAAAATCCTACACATCCAAACTCTCTTGGACCAGCCCAAACTAATTAACACACTCCACAAAGAGACTAATTATACCTCCTAAAGAAAAAAGAACTTATAGAAAAAATACAAGGCCGAAAATAAAACTAACTACACCCATAAAATCTTAATGAATTAAGGGTGCTTATACAAGCCTAAAAATGGTCAAATTAATACAATTAAATGGAAAATGTCCTAAAATAAGCTCCTTGAAGCTTCATCTAAGTTATGCTCCTCTCTTATTGGTCCTGGTTCAAGCCCATGCTAGGCGTGCATGCATCAAGAGGGGCGGCCCACATGCTTCCTAGTTGGTTAAGGGGTGTTTTAAGAAGAAATTTGGGGTGTTGTTTAGCAAACTACATACCTAAACTGATGTGACGAAGCCTAGCCAAGGACCTATCACTAGGGCCATGGCTAGAAGGATTGAAGAAGACCTAGCCCTTGCAAACAAAGGAAAACTTCACCTCCTATAGAGAGTGAAGATATTAGGTTAGAGACTTTAGTTAATAAAATGTAATTTTCCTTTATTTTAATTTTGAGGAGCGTTAGGAATTTAATTTGGGACATGTATTTAGTCCATTTTTTATTTTAGGAGGTGTCTTAGGAATTTAGAGGGTGAATTTAGCTTTTTGGGTCTTTATGAAGGAAATAAGGGGTATCCTTGATATCTACACCCCTCTTTTCCTACATAAACCCCCTAAGCTAATAAGAAGGAATCTTGACCCTTGGTTTGAGAAACTTGGGCACCAAGTTTGATGATCTAAGGAGGGAATTGTTTCTCAACCCTCCTCCTTTAGATCTCTCCTTTTAATCCTAGCCCTTCTTTTTTAGGTTATCTTGTTTAAGAGGTTAGCTACCTCTATAAATAGGAGCTCTTCCCCTCACTTGTATTTTTTACACTTGAATTTAATCCTAGAGACCATATTGGTTATGAGGTTCTTACCTTTGAGTGTCCCCCCTTCTCCTTTATGAGAGCTTCTAAGAGTTATCAAGGGACCCCTCCATTGTGGCCTCTCCCCTTTGGCTTATCAAACCTAGTATTTGTGGTGCCTCACCTCATTCCTTTCCTCTCCATAAATCCATTTCCCTTCCAAGTGACCTTATAAAGGATCTTTTGGGCACGTGATAATCAAAGATCACATCAAGTGGTATCAGAGCCACTTTCTAAAGGTCACGTTGTTTCTCAATTTTTTTTGCTTTGTTGTTTATCTCTTTAATCTCTTTATTTTAAAGTCCTTCATTTTTTGTCACCTTTATTTCCTTTACTGTCTAGTAGTATCGCTTTTTATTCTTGCTATTATATGCACTTTTGTTTCCTATCTATGCGCATATGTTCCATTTAATTTAATGCAATTTTATTTGTCCCTTTCTTTGCATCTTATTTCCATGTTCAAATTTATTAGTATCCCCTTGTTTTTTTATATTAAAGTGTGCCTAATAAGTTGTGACCATTAAACCCACATGGTTGAGGATTTTTCCACACCATTGTGGTGATCAACTTTGGCCACTTTGTTGCGCCTTTTTGTTTTGAGTCTCTTGCTGAAATTTTTGCTCTATTTTTAGGTGTGTTATTTTTTTTCTTAATCTTGTGTTTTGTAAAATACTAGTCATGTTAGTTTCCTATTTTATCTAATTTAAATTCCTTAGGTTTTAGCCTCTTAAAATTTTTACAAAAAGCCTTAAAAAACATTTTGAATTGAGCTCCTAAGAGGTGAACCTCTTGTTGAGTGTCTTAAGTCTTTTATGCTTTTAGTTCAAGCATAGTAATACATTTCTTGTTCTTAAATATTTGCTTAATTCAATATTTATATGCTTCTTTTTTTATGTTGAATTATTAGCAGTTTTCCACTTGGTTTACCTTCACTATTGGTGCCTCTTTATGGAATTTTAGCTTGGGTGAATTGTGTTAGTAATTTGAGCAATCAATTTACTTCAAAATCAACCCTAAATCATTCCTTAAGCACCATTAATTTAGTGGTATTTGGAACTACTAAGTTGTTTTGCCTTTAGTTGCATGCATTGCTTGAAAATTGTATGACCTTACTTTGTGCTTATTCACTCAAGCGTTATTATTTTCAAGCATCCTCATTAAAATTTCAATTAAACAAGCTATTAGGTGCAGCAAAAATGATTAGAAAAAGTTAAAAAATATATATATATTAGAAAAAAGTTCAAGTTAAAAAAAAAAATAAAGAACTCAAAAGAAAGACAATTTTGAAGTTGTGTACCTAATAGTAGAAAATTTGATATGAGGAACCATTTTTTATTCAAAAAAATTACTTGAGTAAGCTTTTTAGCTTTTGGTCACTTAAATTTTATTAAGTGTGCAACTATTGGTTTCATTTTTTTTGTTTGAGTCTTTTTTCATCTCTACTCTTAGAGCTAACCTAGGAAAGTTATTTGTGTGCTACCTTCCTTTGTGGGCCTTATGTTTTCTTGCTTTGTCTTATTTACTTCTTTGAGTTGTCATTGTTTAATCTATCCACTTGGATTTGTGAACCTTGTTTTGTTATTCACCTTTATTTTTTGTCTTATGTTGTATTCGGCCTTGGTAAGTAAAGCTTGGGAAAGTTGCCATACATAAGTTTTTGGCAAGTCTAAACAAGAGGAAACAAGGGTAGCATTCTTGGGGTGGGTTGATGCAACTCAAAGGGGCTTGATCAAAAGGAGCCAAACACCAACAAGCTTGGAGTGAAGACTTTGTTTTATTTTTTATATTCTTTGTATGTGTAAACTTAATCTTAGATTGGGAGTTTGAGTGCCCTTAAGGCCCTCCCTTCGTTTGTAATAATTTTGGTTAATTTTAGCGTAGTTCCTCGTTAATTAGGTGAAGAA
Organism: Psophocarpus tetragonolobus; assembly: GCA_037954015.1. NCBI lineage: Eukaryota > Viridiplantae > Streptophyta > Magnoliopsida > Fabales > Fabaceae > Psophocarpus > Psophocarpus tetragonolobus. The sequence goes on from CM075688.1 coordinate 6,483,311, forward strand.
GGGAGAAGTGGTACACTTCCTTCAACACCTTAGGAGCACGATTAGAGCCCTTTCTCTTTTACATTCTTGCACTTTATTTTATTTTATGTTATTTTGAAAAAACGTGTAGAGGCTAAGAGTTCCAAAGACTCATCAAGCCACCTTAGGTAAGAAAACAAAAAAAAAGAGAGGAGTGTTGCTTGAAAAAAAAAATTTTTTGGCCTACCCTTTAGTTTTTAGCATCCAAGCACCATGACTTCCCACACACATTCTAGTGCACATAGTTGTTCATCAAGTAAGAGTGTCAACCAAAGAAAACCTTCTAAGGGAGACACTATTGAAAACCTTAACTTAGAATTTAGGGAATGAATGGCTAAAGAACAAGAAAGGAGAGAAGTAAAAAAAAGAAAAAAAGAAATAAAAGAAAAGGAAAAACAAAAAGAGAAGGAAGAGTTAAAAAAAGAGATGTTGGAAATGAGAAAAGAGAAAAAAGAGCGAGAAGAGAGAAGGCAAAGAGAGAGAAGAGAGGATGAAGAGAGGAGAAGAAGGAAAGAACTAGAAAGAAAAAGAGAAAAAGAGGGAGAAGGAGAGGAGAAGAGATTAAGAGGACAGATGGGAGAGAGAGTGATAGAAAAAATAAAGGAATTCTCATAAGATCCCCATCTAGGCATTTTAGCTCTAGTAAAGAAGAATACTATAGAAATCAACATAAGCATAACTCTTATTCATCATACAATCATCATTCTCCTCAAGAGAACATAAATCATGCTAGGGAACCAAAGGTAGACCTACCCCATTTTCATGGTAGGGAAGATGTTGAGACTTACCTAGATTGGGAAGTCAAAGTGGAACACTCTTCCGATGCTATGAAATAAGGGAAGAAAAGAAAGTACCTTTGGCCTCCCTTAGTTTTCAATGTTTTCCTTTGCATTGGTGGGATGAGTTAGTCAAGGATAAGGCCGGTAAACAAATGCCTGACATTCGCTACTGGAATGATTTAAAAACTTGTTTCTGAAAAAGGCACATTCCTTCATATTATGAGAGGGATCTTTTGGATAGGCTCCAAAGACTTAGGCAACATAACCTAAGTATTGAGGAGTATAGACAAAAGATGGAGCTTCTCATACTAAGGGCAAATATCATTGAGGAACCCAATGCCACCCTTGCTAAGTTTTTGTGTGGATTAAGGTCTGACATTAGAGATAAGGTAGAGCTTCTTTCATACTCAAACCTTGATGAGTTGGTAGAACTTTGTGTAAGAGCTGAGAATCAACTCAAGAGAAAAATCTTTAAAAAAGATTCTCCCTCTTACTCAAAGAGAGACCAACTTAAGGGAAACTCTTTCAAGGGTTTTCCCAAAGAGTAACCCAAGCATTTTCAAGATACAAAAGCACTTTATATAGAGAGAAAACCCCCTACTACTAAGCTTACTGAGAGGCAAAGTAGTATCAAATGCTTCAAATGTCTTGGGATATGCCACATTGCCTCTCAATACCCCAATAAGAAAGCCATGATCATAAGGGGACAACATGTTCATCTAGGCTCTTGCTATACACTAAGATGTCATCAAAATAAACAACACAAAATTTTCCTAAGCAATCCCTAAGGACATGATTCATAAGCCTCATGAAGGTGCTTGGGGCATTGGTAAGCCCAAAGGGCATTACCAACCACTCATACAGCCCAAACTTGGTCTTAAAAGCCGTTTTCCACTCATCACCTTCCTTGATGCGGATTTGGTGATAACCACTCTTAAGATCAATTTTTGAAAATAATTGGGCCCCATGCAATTCATCAAGCATGTCATCAAGCCTAGGGATAGGGTGCCTATATTTGATGGTGATGTTATTGATTGCTCGACAATCAATGCACATCCTCCATTGGCCATTCTTCTTAGGCACCAACAAAACTGGCACAGCACAAGGGCTTATGCTCTCTTGAACCCAACCCTTCTCCAATAGTTCTTGGACTTGAGATTCAATCTCCTTGGTCTCCATGGGATTAGTCCTATAAGCAGGCTAGCCCCAGGTACCAAGTCTATTTGGTGTTCTATACCCCTAATTGGAGGAAGTCCTTTGGGAACTTCATTAGGGAATATATCACCAAACTCCTTTAAAAGCTCTTGAACCTCTTGAGGTAGGTTCTCAGGTCCAAATTCTATGGCAGTGCTAGAACTAGAAGGGAAAAAAGTGGAGGGGGAAGAAATGGGGGATGCCTCTTTGCAAAGGAGGAGATAGAAAGGTCTGTTAGTTAAGGGGCTTCCTTTAATTCCAATTTTGTCGCAAATAAACTCCCTTTACTAATGACTTTCTTGGAAGGGGAACCAACTTCCAACTCAACCTCTTTACCCCTTTCAAGCTTTAGGGGTAAAGCTTTGCTTTTTTTTTCTCCTCATCTCTCTTATGTTTCATGATGAGTTGGTCCTCCGCCACTTGTGAAGGTGTTAGAGGACACAACTTAATGCGCTTATCCTTATGAGTGAGGATGATGTTATTGGAATGACCATGGTGTATGGCTTTCTTATCAAATTGCCATGGTCTTCCTAGCAAGATATGTCCAGCTTCCATTGGGACTATGTCACACAGGATCTCATCTTTATAAGACCCAATGGAAATTGGAACCTTGACTTGCTCATTGACCTCCATTTCCCCTTGCTCATTGAGCCATTGAAGCTTGTAAGGCTTAGGGTGGGGAAGTGGGGTCAAGGCTAGCTTTTCCACCAACCTTGAGCTACAACAATTGCAGCATGACCCACTATCCATAATGAGAGAACATATTTTGTCATTCACCTTACAGCGAGTGTGGAATATGTTCTCCCTTTGAGATGATGACACTTTCAAAGGTTGGCTTCCAAGAAGTCTTCTTATCATTAAGAGGTCTCCCTCACATGCATAAGCGGTTTCATCACAATCAGATTGGTATGCATGAACCCCTTCTCCTTCGCTCTCACTAGAGGAGTGTGAGCTAGACTCACTACTATAAACATCTTGGGCCCTCATGATGATGTTTCTCTTAGTAGGGCATTGAGAGGCAATGTGGCCTCTCCCAAGACATTTAAAGCATTTGATACTACTAACTTTCTCGTGAGAGTTAGTAGTAGGGGTTTTTCTCTCTATATGTGATGTTTTATGCTCTTTGAAGTGCTTGGGATGTTCCTCTTTGGGGTAACTCTTGAAAGAGTTCCCCGTAGGTTGGTTCCTCTTTACATAAGGTGGGTTATCCTTTTTAAAAGTTTTCCTTCTAAGTTGATTTTCCACCTTGATGCAAAGTTGAACTAACTCATCAAGGGAATTGTATGAGAAGAGCTCCACCTTATCACGAATTTCGGGGCTCAACCCACACAAAAACCTTGCCATAGTGGCCTTGGGTTCCTCAATGATACCCGCCCTCAAGATAAGAAGTTCCATCTTTTGTCTATACTCTTCTATACTAAGGTTGGTTTGCCTGAGCCTTTGGAGTCTATCCAAAAGATCTCTTTCATACCAAGAGGGAATATGCCTTCTTCTTAGAGCACTTCTAAGATCATTCCAATATCTTATGGAAGGCATATTGGTGCGGATTCTCTCATTGGTTAACCCAACCCACCAATGCATGGCATGCCCTTGGAAGCTAAGGGTTGCCATTGGAACCTTTCTTTCTTCTCTTACCTCATGGCAAGTGAAGAGTTGTTCTACCTTGATTTCCCAATCAAGGTAGGCTTCCACATCTTCCCTCCCATGAAATGGGGGGAGATCAATTTTGGGCTCCCTTGGAGGGGCCCCATTATTATGCATGGATGAATGGGAGTTTCTCCTAGGATGATTGTAGTATTCTTCCTCATTTTCACTCCTATGGGTATGTCTAGATGGGGAACCTAAGACTATCCCTTTCATTTTGTAATTCTCACCATTCGCATGCTTTCTTTTTTCTTCTTCTTTCTCTTTTCTTCTTTCTCTTTCTTTTCTTTCTCTCCTTTCTTCATCTTCTCTCCTTTCTCTTATTCTTTTCTCTTCCTTCTCTCTTTTTTCTTTGTTTTCTTCCTCTCTTTCTTTTATTTTTCTTTTCTCCTTGGACTCTTTTTCTCTCCTTTTTTCTTCTCTTCTCTCTTGTTCTTTTGTCATCCACTCCCTAAAGTCTATGTTTAAATTTTCTAGAGTGTAATCTTTAGAAATATTTCTTTGGTTTACACTCTTGTTTGATGAATAACTATGAGCACTAGAGTGGGTGTGTGATGTCATTGTGCTTGAATTTCTAAGAGGAAAAAGGTGGCTAAAAAAATTTTCACAAACAAACACTCCTCTCTTTTTGTGTTTTCTTGCCTAAAATGGCTTGATGAGTCTTTGGAACTCTTTAGCCTTCTAAGCGCTTTGAATAAGAAAAATAAAGCAAGAATTTTAAAGCAAAATTTCAAAAGAGAAGGGATCTAAAGCGAGCTCCTAAGGTGTTGAAGGAAGTGTACCACTTCTTCCTTCTTCACCTAATTTTCGAGAAACTAAAAAATTGATTAAATTTTATTACAACCAAAGGGAGGGCCTTAAGGGCACTCAAACTCCCAACTAAAAAATTAATACACACAAATTAAAGAAAAAGTAAAGTCTTCAAAAAATTATTCTCCAAATGCTCCCTCAAATCAAAGTCTTCACGGCTAGGTGTATTTCCTTTTGAGGTGATCCTTTAGGCTCTTAGTCCAACCTTCCAAAATATGCTACCCTTGTGGTAAGCTCCTTTTTCAAGCTTTCTCCCAAAAGTGACACTAACACACAAACCAAAGAAACCAAAAGTAGCAACGGGAGGTGCGAATAGAAACTCAAAAAACAATAAAAGATAACACAATCAAAAGGACACTTAACCAAATGGTAAGAGTATATAAGACAAACTAGAAAGATGATTTAAAAGACAAGCAACAACTAAAAGGTAAACAAAAGAAAGAGAGCACATAATGGAATACCTAAGAATGACACTAGATTAAAGAGTAGAAGAACACAAATATCAAGTTCTAGTGTACCAAAAGTAATAAAATTTCTTTTAAGGTTTCAAGTTCAAAGTTGAAGCACTTGCTAATTTTAGGTTAGGTACATCAAATGAATTTTTTTCAAACTTTCTTTTCTTTTGTTTGTTCTCTTTTTTTTTTTTTGAATCCTTCGTTGTTTTTTTTTTGTATTTTATTTTAGACTTTGTTTTCTTGTTTTTTTTTTTAATATTTACTAGATGCACCTAAATTGATTTGTGAATTTAGTGCTTGATAAAAAAGAGTTATGTGCTTGGAACAATAAAGAAAATTAAAAGCAACAATTTAGGTACTACTAGAAATGACTTCAAAATGCAAAGTAACTATAGATGTGTTAATGGTTTAGTAGTTTGGTGTGCCACTGGACTCAAGCTTTGTTAAGATTTTAGTAATTTGTTGAACACAAATACCAAACTTATAGCTTAAGTGAAAGCACCCACAAACAAGAACTACCTTTACCACACAAATGAGCTACAAATTATATGTACAAGTAAAATAAAGACAAAGGAAATTGAGCAACTATTTTTGATTTTTTTTTTAAGAATATGCTTGAAACTAAAAGCACATGAACTTCTAAAGAGACTTAGACATGAGGTATAACCCTCTATGTTGCTCAATTTAAGAAGTTTCAATTTTTTTTTTGTAAAAACAAAAGAGACTAAACTTAAAAGGAATTAATAGACAAAATGGGAAACTATAAACATGACTTATAGACAACTACACAAGAGTATAAAAGTGAAAAATAAAAGCTAAAAATAAAGCAAAAACAAGGCAACTAGGTGCAAGGAAACACAAGAATTTGGTCTAAATTTCTTGACCACCAGGTTGTGGAATTCACCACAACGGCATGGATTTTTAGCAAGAAATTCTCAAAACCAAAATTCAAGCAAGAAAGCACCCAACTCAAAGCTTAAGCAGAAATTAATGAATATGGGAGAGACGTAGATGCAAAGAAAAGAACAATATAAATTGCATCAAGCAAAAAATAAATGGTGCAAATAAACTATAACTCAAAACAATAAACTCAAGACATAAATGGAAATGATAAACAATAATGGAAAGCTAGAAAAAATTGCGGAAATTAAAGATAAAATAAAATAGGAAAATGGAAAAGAAAAAATAAATGAGATAGGAAGAGAGTTTAGACCTCTAGAACCAATGCTCTAGATACCAAATGATGCGTGCCTCCCTTGATCTTTTCTAGAGGTTGTCTTCTTTGGTGAAATGGTTTGTGGAGAGGTAAGAAGTGAGGTGGTTTTAGGTGCCACTTAAGGTAAGATAAGCCTAAGAGGGAAAGTTTGCCACAAGGGATGGAACCCTTGATAAAAACCTAAGGAATTCTCAAAGAGAGAAGGGTGGACACTAAGAGAATTTTGGCCAACTCAAGGTTTTTCCATTCAATCAAGTGTAAAAAATACAAGAGTGTGAAGGAGCACCTTTTTATAGAGGGAGCTAACCTCTTGGACAAGTCATGAAGGAAATGAAGGGCTAGGATTAAAAGGAGTCATCCAAGGGAGGAGGATTGAAGCCCAAAGTCCAATCAATACCCTCCTTTAGATGAGAATTGGTGCCCAAGCTACCTCATCCAAGGGCCAAGATTACTCCTTTATTAGTTTTGGGTTTTATTTAGCAAAATAGGGTGTAGTTATCAAACTACCCCCTTATTTCCTAAATAAAGGACCAAAAGCTAATCTTACCCCTTCTTATTACTAAGACACCTCCTAGAAAATTAAATGGACTAATACATGTCCAAAATAAAATCCTAGGTTCCTAAAATAAAAATTACAAGTAAATAAGTCATGACTTGCATAACTTGATGGTCATATGGAGGTGAGGTCTTCCTCCCTCTACTCTAGCCATGTCTTCTTCTATTCTTCTAGCCATGACCCTAGTGATAGGGCCCTTGCTTGGGGATAATGCATCATCCCCTCCCCCTTAGGAAGGATTTGACCTCAAATCTGATAGGTCTTCCTCTTCTTCATCAGTACCTACAAAAGGGATCAAATCACAAACATTAAAGGTAGTACTGACATCATGTTCCTCAGGGAGATCTAATATGTATGCATTGTTGTTCACTCTCGAGAGTAATCGATTACCTGAAAATAGTAATAAATTATTTCAGAGACCATGCATTCTAAACTAGTTTTGAGCAGGATATCAGGTAATCAAGTAGGTAATTGATTACTCTGCTTTAAAACTCATATAAAAGCATTTTCAAAACTAATTTTAACAACTTTCGTAATGTCCATTGAGTGCTTGTTGCTCTTAACTGTTTAACCCAAATTGTCTCCAAGAATCATACCCATTTTTTATGATTTGAATGTACAAGAAATTCAAGATTCAAGGAAGAGACTATGTTGAGATTTGATCTATCTTGCTGGGTATTCATCACTACATGTGATATTGTTTTATACCCTCTTATGTGTTTTTGCACAATCTTTGACAATCTCTTGAGGTACTTTTGAGATCATTGTGAAATCTTGCAACAGGGTGTTGTGAGTGAGACGTTGTGAGTGATAAGGTGTCACGATGTAGAAAACTCTTGTAAGGTGTAAGAGAAAACCTCTTTTTATGTGATTTGAATCTTTTCGGGTGTAAAATCTGTATGTATGGTGTCCACGTACTGAGATTTTAGTGGAAAGTAAATTAGCGGAAGACTAAATCTGAAAACTAGATGTATGTCAGTTGACCGAACTAGTATAAATCATTGTGCAAATTCTCTCTTCCTTATACTCTCTAATTCTGATTTTATTGAAATCTTGGATAATCTTTTTGAGGGTTTTTGCAGCTTAAGGAATTTGTTGTTGTTTTCTTACAACGGTTTTAACTTTACAATGCTTTTATTTTGATATTGGGTTTGAGTAATTGTAACAAGAATTGTGGGTTTGAAACTTGATTTGATAAACTTGTTGGTGCAATTCATATTGTATTTTCATTAATTGCAATAGTAAACCATTCTTGAAGGAATTGTTATATATCAAGTTTATTGTCAAATACATTAAAAGGATCGAGTCTTGACCTTGTTCTATTCCTTTTCTTGAAAACCCATTTTTGAAAATTATAAGGTAGATTTTGAAAATTCCTTTAAGGGGGAACTATTTTGATAAATATATTCAACCCCCTTTTAAATCCCTCTGGGACCAACAAGATATAAATATTATAAAGTAGTTTTTTCTTAATGTTATAAAGTTGGTCTAGTGACAAATCCATATATGGAGGAAGGAGAGGTTCAGGTTTAAATTTCTCTTTTAACAAAATAGTTTTTTCTTTTTGTTTTTTAAAAAGGGTAAAATAGGCATTTTAAAAAGTGGATATAAAAAGGAAGAATTCCCTTTATTAAGAGCATAGACTAGTAGTATAGATATAATATATAATATAATATTATATATTATAGATATAATAGGATAATTATATATATTAAATATAAATATTTTAAAATAGTTTTCTTTCTTAAAGTTATAAAGTTGGTCAGTGACAAAGTTCGAGAAATGAGAGGTTGGAGGTTTGAATCTCTCTTGTAAACTAGAAACATATTTAAGAAAAAATTAGATTTCATCGAAAATTTTATCACTTAACTATTATTGTTTTAAAAAAATTCCGTTTTCCTTTTTATGTTTTTTGCGATCATGGTTTTCAATACGTGCGCATTTTATCACTCAACTATGTTTTTTGTAAATTTATTATTAAAATTTTCATTTTCAATGCATTTCACCATTATATTTTTAATTGACTTAAATACAATTTTGGATTTTCTTATTGTATCAAATTTGTAATTTTAATCTACCTATTTTAAATATAAATATTTAATCCTATTTTAAAAAAATATTATTTTGGTTAAATCCTCGATTATGCACTAACATAATATTAAAAATGTATAGAGGTGATACCAAAGAACCAAATTTGTCGTGATAATACACTAATAATGCATAGACGTGAGACTAAAGGACTAAATATGTAATTCATTTTCTAAGGGAACAAATTTACACTAACTATAGCGGTCAAGGGTAAATTTAAATTCATAAATAAAACATAAGAAATGTTGCATTTTTTTTATAATTTTGGATATTGTATAAGAAAACAATTTATTGTTTTTAGGGACATGTGAAGATGTTGAATGATAAAACAGAGAAAAGATAATTTAATGTGAAAATAAAAATTTTGAGGTGGGAAAATGTATTTTGATATGCACCGATATAGGCAATCATTGAATGGGTAATAATGTAAATGAAGGCTGAGAAAAGTGGGGTCTGAGAGATAACGTGAGCGAAGTTATGCGCTGGTATGGTTGGTGGCAGTAACATGGGTGTCACCCTTGAAGAATGAACGGCACAGGGCACCGCACTCGAAAACAAAATATCCCGCCCTCCATTATTACCATCCTAACCTCCGAATATCCCTCTCTCTCTTCTTCCATAAATCACTACTCAACTCTCCTCTACGCATTGCATTGCATTGCATTTCATTTCATTTCATTTCCCTTTCCCTCCCTCACCCATCCAAACCCTAAATCTCTTCTTCTTCCTTCGGAACCATGAGAGAGATCTTGCACGTCCAGGGAGGCCAATGCGGCAACCAAATCGGGTCGAAGTTCTGGGAAGTCATCTGCGACGAGCACGGCATCGATCCCACCGGAAAGTACAACGACCAAGGCAACTCCGGTATCCAACTCGAGAGGATCAATGTCTATTACAATGAGGCCTCTGGCGGAAGGTACGTTCCCAGAGCCGTCCTCATGGATCTCGAGCCTGGAACCATGGACAGCATCAGATCTGGCCCTTACGGCAAGATCTTCCGCCCCGACAACTTCGTCTTCGGCCAGTCCGGTGCCGGTAACAATTGGGCCAAAGGTCATTACACCGAAGGCGCCGAGTTGATTGATTCCGTTCTTGACGTCGTTCGCAAAGAGGCTGAAAATTGCGATTGCTTGCAAGGTATATAAATTAATATCCCTTCAATTCCACCCTCTTTACTATTATTTTTATCATTACTTTCTAATGCCGTAATGTTTCACCCATTTTCTTCAACTCCAATTACTTCACATTATTTTCCCCCTTTCCATTTTGGAATGCCGTAATTTTTTAGCTGCAATGCATTTCATTTTCAGATCTGTTTTATTTACGTGTTACTGTCCCTATTTTTTATTTTTTAATGCTGATGTTCATTTTCATTTTTTATGCTTTCAGATTTTCCTTTTTTTCTTCGTTTTTTTAACTGTGTTGTTCAAACGGTGATTTGTTTAGCGTTACAATAGACGCCTATGGATCTGCAATTTTCGCTCCGTCGCATTCTTCATGGTGATTTAGATCTGGATAACTTATTTAGATGTTAATTATAAACGATGCATTATAATTGTCCTAATGGAACAATGAATATTAACGAAATTCATTGTATATTTCCTTCTATGCTCAATTCAACATATATAAAAAAATTGTCAGTTTTGCCTCTGTTGTTAAGATCTCTGTTTGCTCCACTTTGTACAGTGGTCCCTTTTTAATGATCAAATGTGCATGCTTTCGGTGTCTTGATGAATAGACTATATACATTTGAATGTGAAAACCAATCGACAAATATGTTTCCCTACTCTCGTGTGTAATGGGTTACTGATATGCAAAGGGAAGGCGAAAAATAGTTTCATGTTGACCTCTTTATTTTTTATCATTCTTCCTTTTTGTCATCTGTAGATCTACCATAATAAATCAAATCATAATAGTACATCTGGAATAGAATCAGGATTCAGGATTTTGTATATGTCATCTTTCCATTGCAACAATGGCCGTTTTAAATTTCAATTATTTATTTTTATTTTTATATTTCTTATTGTATGAAACTGGATTGCTTGTTTTCTGGGAGAAAATGACAGGGCTAAGCTGTTCAATGTGGTCCCTGCTGTCTGCTGTGATGACAGGCAGGGACCATGTTGTCTTTTATAGTGCATAATAATTAATTAAACAAAACTAAAAAACCTGGTTCTTCTACTACCAACATTATATGGGGCAATGAATATTTGCGTATTGTTTGAAAATAATATTGATTAAAGATTAATAATTCTACATTAATACTCTCTCCATCCTTTCTCAAATAAGTAAATTTTTTAAATTTTGTTATTTTGATGTATGTATAAATATAATTTTTCTGAATTTTTTTGGTTGATTCTCAAGACAGTGTATGAAATACATGAAAGTATGTATTCAACTTAGGATCTTTAGTTACAGGAGCAAGTTACTTCTGTATGTTAATTTTTACCCCCTGCATCTGAATTCAAAAATTGAATTGGAAAATACCCGCATACTATAGCAATGCAGATTCAAGAAACAAAGTTTTGTTTAATTTTTCTCAACTGAGTTATTTTCAGATAGTGCTTGTAAATTGTAATAGTGATCTAGGACTAGGAGCTATATAACACTACATAGTTTTAGAGACATCATAATGGGCTTCCATGAAGTTGTGCAATATAATTTAACTGTGTTCCTGGTTCCTTAGCTTAGCAGGGCTCAGATCAGAATGGGGTTGTTGTGCTTCCATGGTTTTTTAATGTGGTGTCTTCTATGAGATTTTGAATTTAATAGAAATCCTTCTACATTGTTTTCCTCTTGGTACCTGCAGCAGGAATCTGATTATTGATACTTTGATAGTTTATTAATTATCTCATGATTACACTGACGTTAGAGAACTTGCATTTGTCATCTTTTATTCTTAAAACTGAAAGTTTAATATAATTTCCTCAGGTTTTCAAGTTTGCCACTCTCTTGGAGGAGGCACGGGTTCTGGCATGGGAACACTGTTGATATCAAAAATTAGGGAGGAATACCCAGACAGAATGATGCTTACCTTTTCTGTTTTCCCATCTCCAAAGGTTTCTGACACAGTTGTGGAGCCATACAATGCCACTTTGTCTGTACACCAACTGGTTGAAAATGCAGATGAGTGCATGGTTCTTGACAATGAAGCCCTTTATGACATTTGCTTTAGGACATTGAAACTCAGCACGCCTAGCTGTAAGTATTATCTCCTATATTGTATTGCCACAATTTCTGTCAGATTAGGCATATAAACAATAGCATCGTTTCGTTTCTATCATCATGGATTAATTGCAGTTGGTGATCTCAACCATCTGATTTCTGCAACCATGAGCGGGGTTACCTGTTGTCTGAGGTTTCCTGGACAACTGAACTCTGACCTCAGGAAGCTGGCTGTCAATTTGATCCCATTTCCCCGTCTTCACTTCTTTATGGTGGGGTTTGCTCCTCTCACTTCTCGTGGGTCTCAGCAATACGTCTCCCTTACTGTCCCAGAACTGACTCAGCAAATGTGGGATGCCAAAAATATGATGTGTGCTGCAGATCCCCGACATGGCCGATATTTGACTGCATCGGCTATGTTCAGGGGAAAGATGAGCACCAAAGAGGTCGATGAACAAATGATCAATGTGCAGAACAAGAATTCGTCTTACTTCGTTGAATGGATTCCCAACAATGTGAAGTCAAGTGTGTGTGATATTCCTCCCAGGAATTTGAAGATGTCATCAACTTTTATTGGGAACTCAACATCAATTCAAGAGATGTTTAGGAGGGTGAGTGAGCAGTTCACTGCAATGTACCGACGCAAAGCCTTTTTGCACTGGTACACTGGGGAGGGAATGGACGAGATGGAATTCACCGAGGCAGAGAGTAACATGAACGACTTAGTAGCAGAGTACCAGCAGTACCAGGATGCGACCGCAGAGGATGATGAATACGCAGATGAAGTTGCGGAGGATTATGAAGAGTAGTATTGAGGACCAGTATCTGGATCAAACTTGGGTAATGCCCCTGATGGTTATACTACCAATGCCGTGATGGTAACTATTGGCACCGATCTTCTTTGCTGCTACTATTCGTGTATCTACTACTGCCATATGAACTTTCTCCTTCATTCCCATTTATTCTGTTTTTTATATTTTGCCTATTTCGTTTTTAAATGTACTGTATTTTAATTTTAATCGTTTGGATTTTGGAATGTGCCCGGTGAGACAATAGTTGATTATTCAATACTCCAATTCCTATGCATGCAATTGTGTGAACACTGAACAAGTTCTGATTCTCCCGAAGTCGCATTGTGCTAACCTCCTATTAGGTAGAGTGAAAAGTGGTTGCATTTTCTGTAAAAAATGTAAAAGAAATTGACTTTCTAAAATTATCCCTTCAAAAAGTACATACTATTTCAAGAGTTTTGAAATATAAGTTTTTTTCCTTCATGTAAATTTTATATCATATTTTCTAATTTTAAAAAATTAGAAAAAGTACATACTATTTCAAGAGTTTTGAAATATAAGTTTTTTTCCTTCATGTAAATTTTATATCATATTTTCTAATTTTAAAAAATTATAATATATAGGAAATATTATTTTGTTAATAAAAATCAAGTAATAAAAAATGAATAATTTTGTAATTATAATAATTTATTTTTTTTACCATTTGTTACATACTTGAACAATTTTGGTTTTTATTTTATTTTATCATTTTTTCTTTTTTTTTCCTACACTCTTTCCAAAAAAAGAAAAATGACGGTCTTTTTCTGTTTGTTTTTACTTACCTGTACCATTCCATGCGGTGGCAGCCTCTCCTGCACTCCAGGAATTTCTCTGCATCCTGAATGTGTTATATGGAGATGCAGGGGCAGGAAGAAATAATGGAGGTGAAAGAAGAAATATTGAAGAAATGAGCTTAAACTGGAGCGGCTAATCTGATAAGGGAATTTGAATTTATATCTTTCATAATTTGAAGTAATATTTTTTTTATAATTTTTTTTTCAAATTCTTATTTTACTTTCAGATCTAATTCTCTCTCCTTAGATATTCTAATTCTTCAATAAGAGCTCTCGCTCGAAAGTTAAAAAAATTCACAAGCTTGGAGTTAAAGCACTATTGGCATTTTATGAGACCCAATCCTGATAAAAAATCACTTGGTTAGTACAAGTAGTGTAGAACTAAAATTTAAATGATGTAATAGTTCCTGATAAATATTTTACCTATTTAGATTTTCAGGGTGATAGCAATATTAATCAAGCTTTGGTTGAGAGTTTCATTGAAATGATATTACAGGGTGATAGCAATATTAATCCATCTTTGGTTGATAGTTTCATTGAAATGATATTACAAATAAGTTTCATTGAAATGCAAAGAGTTGTTTGACTAGGAAGACATTGTAAGTTGTTTGTTGCTCCCAAAATTCTATTAGTCTCCCATCGTTAGTTGGAGAATAAAAAAGCAATCTCTAGTATTGCAAGAGAGTAATAGGAGAGATAAAATGAATGATATATAAATCTTTTACCATAAGAATAGGTGGTACTTTCAATTATAGGAGATGTTAATTTAAATTCTCTATCATCATTCCAAATCCCAAGTTCATCAATTAAGAATTAAGAAAGAAAAGAAAAATAATACAGGCCCCTCGTTTATGTTTTGGGCGTTCTGGATTTTACTTTTGCTATTTTCACTCCTTATTTTTTTTTTGTTGCATTCTCCTTCCTTTTTTTTTCTTTAAGGCTATATTACTTAAATGATTTTTTAATTTAAAGTTTTAAACTTTTTTTATCTTGTACATTCTTTTTACAATTATCTTGTTATTAAAAAGTTTCAAGAGATTATTAATTGCTATTTTTTAAATTATGCTTGCATTTCTTTTTATCTATCTGTCAGTGTGTTTCTACATCGCTTATAAACATTACATATCTTTTTTACAAGTTTTATTACAATGGTAGGTTCTTATAGTCAATCTAAGTTTTTATAATTTTTATTTCAATCATTGTATTTTGAAAATTTAAAAATTTAATTTAATTATTATAAAATAAATATTCATTTAATATGAATAAACTGTTTTTAATAAAATAATAATTAAAATTTAAAAATTAACTCAATTAATATCAATAAATATTAATTTAATATGGATAAAAATATTTTTAATAAAATAATAATTAAAATTTAGTTAGTACTTGTTGAAAGATCAAAATTACTGTAATTTTCTTTATATTTATATACACAAATAGCTTATTTAAGAGTCATGTTTATTTTTTACTAACTTACAATGTTATGTAATCAAATTCGATTGAAGTTGCTAGGAAATCTCATTTTTTACCAGTAAGATACATTTAAAGAATTTGAATTGGAAATTAATGGTTATGTAGTAAAACATAATATTGTAAATCAAAGAATTATTGTTGGTATGATTTCTAAGATAATTGATGTAAATTTAACACTACATGGTGAATTTGTGTTTAAATTACTATAAAAAAATATTTTACCTTGTTACATTTTCTCAAATATTATGAGTAAATGACAGGGTAAAACTATGTATAACAATAACAAATGTAGGTTGATGGTTGTGGCAACAAATGTCAAAGAAAACAGGTTATTTCGAGAAGGAGGTTGAATTGTGATAAAAGAAAGTTTTAGTAAATTTTTTTGAAAAGACTCTTTTAAGAAGCTTAAAAGAGATTCTTAAGATGGTAAGAAGTTTGAGAGAGTTTAGTTGGTATTTAGACAATTTCTTCTTGCACCTTTTTCCTACACCTTATTTTGAAAGTGTACTTTTTACTCTGGATTTGATGCAATCCTACCTACCAAGGGTCCTCTCATTAGGGCAATGACTAAGAGGATTGAAGATGACTTGCCCTGGAAAGACTCATCAAGGCCCCAACTCATGATGAAGATAGACATTTTAGGTCATAGTCCTTAGTTTTTCTCTTGTAAATATTAATTAGCTTTTTAATTTCCTTTTAGGCCATGTATTTCAGCCATTTATGCTAGTTTCTAGAGTTTAGGGTGTAATTAGCTTAGGAAGGAAGGTGAGGGGAGTAAAGGGCCTAATAACCTAAAGGAGTGTGGATCTCTTTCCACACCCCCTTGATTGGGCCGTGACACTCCCTAGCTTAAGGCTAGGTGCCACTTTTATTGGGCCTATGAGGGATTAGTGCTCCTAATCCTAATTAGGACCAAGTTCCATATTGCCTAGTTTTGAGTACCTTGCTTTCTCTTTGGGCTATAAATACACCTAGTCCTCCTTGTACAAATTACACTTGATTGAATGAAGTAAGACTCTTTTTTAGAAAATTATTCTTGAGTGTTATTGAGAATCCTCTTTCTTGAGGAATCTCTCCCTTAAAGCTTTTATCAAGGGACCTCTCCCTTGTGGCAACCAACATAAAATTTTTTGACTCATCTTTTTCCTAGAAAGTGGCGTTTACTCTCCCCTATTTCTAGCCTCTCCATCCTCCATTTTCTTAGAGGAAGGAACCTTGGTTGAAGAGATCAAAGGAGTGCATTAGGGTTGGACTTTTCAGAGGTGTCATATAGTGGTGCAAGAAGAAATTATGGGGGTGTAGCAAAAAATTTCATGAAATTTATTTATTTTAATTTCTCAGTATCAATTTTTTTTACTAAATATACCTTATTTTAAACTTTTCATTTTAGAAATTTACTTTCTCATAAATAATTTTAAAAATTGGTAAAATAAATATCAATAAATTTCCAGCTACAAAATCTTAATTATAAAAGTAAAAAATTTATTAAATCGTCTCTGAAAATTTACAACACTTTTTTATGTCAAACTAATTTTTTAAAATTCTAATTCAGTACACCATTAACCTTGTTAGTGGATAATTATATATTATAGTTTCATTTGTGTTTTTAATTTTCTATATTGATGATGTAACATCCTCAAATTTTAAAATACAAATACTCAAATAATAATTAAGCTAAGAGAAGATTAGGTTGTTAAAAAAAATTAAAAGATAAAACTATCAGCATTTTGAATAATAAGAACAAGATAATATTACTTTTAAAATATAAATAAGATAAAATAATATATTTTATCTTGTTAGATAAAATTAAAAAATTAAATTTTTATGATTTTTAAATCAAAAAATAAGTTAAGATAATGTTACTTTTAAAATAATCGTAAAATAAGATAAAAGAATATTTGATTTCATTTAGAATTTAAACTGTAAAGACTAATCTTTTATCAAAAAAGAAAATATAGAGAGGAGAAAATCAATCTTAAACTATTATAAATAAGTAGTTCCCTCATATAAAGAGTAGTTGACTATTCAAGAGTTGAGAAAAAGGGAGAGAAGAAAACAAATTAAAGTTGTGGGATCTTGCTTAGAGAAGTGAGTAAAACACAATTTTTAACCCTCTGTGGTATGATTTTATTAGTTGTTTTTGGTGTGTGTAATGTTTGAAAATTGTTTTGATAATTATTTGATGTGATCCTCCTTAGCAAGGAACCTATCACTAGGGTCATGGCTAGGAGGATAGAGGAGGACATGGCTAGAGTGGATGGAAGAAGACCTCACCTCCTTATGCGCATAGAGATTATACCATAGTCTTCTTATTTTTACCTTTGTATTTGGCTTTATTTTCCCTTAAGTGGAGTGGTCTTATTCTTCTTTCTTGGCCATGCATTTTGGCCCCTTTTTTTCACTTTTGGGAGTGTGCCTAATCTTTTGTGGAGTGTATTAACTAATTGGGTCATTTAAGGATATTGGTGGGTTGTTTTATTAACCACACCCCTCTTTTCTAATTAAACCCCAATTAGTTAGCACATGAAGCATGGAGGAGACAAGGTGGGACCCTTGTTCCCCCTCTTAGGCACTGTTTTTAAGTAATATCCATATGGCATCCTACATGGCACTTAGTTAGATCTAAGATCCATGATTTTAGAAGCATGTGCTAATTATTTGAATTTGTCTCCTCTTTTGAATTTCCCTTCATTTCTCACGGCCAAGGCACTCCCCCCACCCTATATATAGATCTCTCCACCATCTTGTAATTACACTTGAATATTGAATGAAAATTGAGAGTTTGCTTCATTTTTTAGTATCCTACTTTCTTGTCTCTAGAGAGTATTCTTGTGCTTTTGTCAAGGGTTCTTTCCCTTGTGGCAAACATCCTCACTTCAAGGCTTATCAAGCTTCTTGTGGCGCCTTTCACTCCCATTTCATTCTTCTTCCATCGAACCACTTCTGCAAGGACTTTCAAGGAGGAGATCTAGGGAAGTAAAGCACCCAAGGGAGGTTTCATCATTTTCTCTCTTGTTTAAGTCTCTTGAGAAGTCAACATGCTTTTAGTTCAAGCATGTTTCCTCAATAATTTTTCAAAAAAATTATGGCTCAATTTCATTTTCTAAGTTTTAGTGTTTTGTGTTGAATTGAGTAGCTCTTGATTGTGCTGATTTTGGAAGTGAGATTTGCTTGAAAATTTGGAGCTGTTTAGGCATGATTTTTTAGCTCTCTTTTGTGCAAACAAACTATCTCTAAACACTACCAAAGGCTCTAAAAGAATAGTCATAGTTCATCCCTAATTTTGGAGCATTTTTAGCTACTGGTCATTTTCATTTGTGGCCTTTTTTATTTAAATTTTGTGGCCTCTTGCTTATCCTTTTCTCAAGTGTTTATGCTCATCTTATTCCTAACAAAATTTTCAATCAAAATTGATATTAGGTGCATATAAAAGAAGTTCAAAAAAGGTCAAAAGAATTTTGAAAAGAAAAGAACAAAGTGCTACAGAAGTAAAAAAAACTAAGAAAAATTGATGTCCTAATAGAAAATTCTTTTAATTGCAAAAGAGGACTCTAAATTTTTGAAATTTCTTAAGATTGTCTCCTAAAGCATTCGACCATTCATATTTCTTTTGGTGCAATTTTGAAATTGTTGAGTCATTTTTTGCATTTTAGTCTTTCATCTATTCTAGAACCATTCTAGGATTTTTCCTTTGTGTACTTACTTCATTCTTAGACTTTAATTTTAGTTTGTTTTCTTTGTAATCCATGAATTCTTGTTTCTACTATTCCATTTGGAAGTTTCCATTCAAATTGTTATTTATTTCTTTTTGCTTGTTTCTACCTTTTTTTTGTCTTGCTTGGTTTGGTGCCTGATGCAATCCTCTCTAGCACGGGTTTGAGCTAGAACCAATAAAGGAGGGCATGACTTGGATGAACCTTGAGGAAGATTATTTTATATGGTTCTTTGTATTGTAATAATTACTATATTTTTAGGCTTGTTTAGGTAACCTTAAATCATTAGGATTTTAGGGGTATAGCTAGTTTAATTTTCGGCCTTGTATTTTGGCCTCTAGGTTTATTTTCCTTTAGGAGATGCAATTAGTCTCTTTATGGAGTGTGTTAATTAGTTGGGTTTGAGTTAAATGGGTTTAGATGTGTAGGATCTATTATCCATACCCCTAATTCATTCTAACACCCTCCTAACACCTGAAACATGTAGGAGACATGTGGACCCCCTTGTCCCCTCTCGTGGTGTGCAAGAGGAAGCCTCCCTTTTTGTGATTTTGAATCTTTCCGAGTTAAAAGTTGTATGTGTGGTATGCATGTACTTAGATTTTAGTGGAAAGCAGATTAGCAGAAAGAGAAGTTTGTAAATTGGATGTAGGTCAAGTTGACCGAACCAGTATAAATCATTGTGTAAATTCTCTCTTCCTTACACTCTTTAAATTTCAGTTTTATTGAATTCTTAGAGTATTGATAATTGGATTTTTGCAGTTTTAGCTGATATATCAAGTTTTCTTGCAGCGGATCTAATTCTTTCTCCTTATTTACTTGATATTAAATTTGGGTTTTGACCCAAGATTTATGGGTTTGGTTTTTTACTCTTTGTACCCTTTCTTTTTGAACTTGTTTAACTTGTAAAGACATTCTTGCTAAGTTTTTCTTCAATTAAACTTGAAACCATTATTGGAGGAATTGAGTTGATTGGTGCTTTGTCAAAAGGGTTGAATTCTTGAAAAACCAATTTTTGTAAAATAAGGTAGATTTTGAAAATTTCTGAAAGGGAGCATCTTTTAGCTATTCTGATACAGTAGAATAGAAAAATTTTGAAAAATATTTTTGGTGAATGTATTCAACCCCTTTCTAGATCCCCCCTAGGACTAACAGGAACACCATCTACCTGGTGCAATCCTCCCTAGCAAGGGTCCCATCACAAGGGCCATGGATAGGAGGATTGAGCAAGACATGGCTAGAGGAGAGGAAGGAAGACCTCACATTCTTTTGGACATCAAGATTAGGCCATAGTCTTCACTTTTTTCCTTGTATTTGGCTCCTTAGTCTTCTTTTTTATTCATGATTTTGGAGGTGTATTTAGTATTCCTTTGGCCGTGTATTTTGGCCCTTTTTTCGTTGCTTTTAGTTGAAGGGAGGTGTAACTAGTCTTCTATGTGGAGTGTGTGAATTAGTGGGCTTTTGGGACCATGTGGACGTGTGGTTTTTGATAACCACACCCCTCTTGCTTTTCCCCACACCCTCCTAAGTCACACATGAAGCATGAGAGACAAGTAGTCCCCCTTTGTTCTCTTTCCTACATGGCCTAGTTTGTTGCTTCATATTTGGATTTAAATTTTGGAGGTAGATGACATGGCACTCTCCAAATTCAAATTCAAATTTGGAGGGAACAAAGATCCTTGATCTTAGGGCCTTGTTTGGATCTTGTTGAGTTAATTAAGTGTTAATAAGCCACAAGCTCAATTAACACCTAATTAATTCAACTAACCTCTCCCTAATCACCCTTGAGTTGGACGTCCAACTCAAGCCTTTAGTCTTAGGTTCTCTCTCCTATAAATAAGCACCTCCTCCTCTTGTATCATTTTACACTTGATGTGGAAGATCAAACAAGTTGCAACCACAGAGCATACTTGTATTCTTCTGTCAAAATCTTTTTTAACAAGGCTCTGATACCATTTATGCAGCGTATGAAAACAAGTATGGAATTGAAATTAAATTAAAACAAGTTAAACTTACAGAGGCACTTAAAGAAGAAAGGCTGGCAAAGTTTATGAAAGGAGTTTTATTCAGAGATGGAGAGAATTTACAAAGTGAGGGGGGAGATAGAATTTTAGTGCTCTGTCGAGCTGTGTCTTCTTAATTTGAACTAATGCCTATTTATAGAATATAAAAGACGGATTTGAAATCCGGACTTAATTAAATTACAATCGGACTTCAGAATAAGTTAAATTTAGTTAAAGTTTCAGCCCGCCAGTCTTGTCAATTGAATCTTGAAAAGAGGTCAACCTATTTATCTTTCTTTTTGCTTTCTTCAGCCACCTGTCAGGACTTTCTCAGATACTTTAGACAAGAGGCCGACATAATTATTTCTAATGGACCCCACATGAAAAGACAGCTCTCCTTTCTTAGTTAAACTATCTTTAACTAATTACCACAAAGCATTTACCAAATCGAGTATCTTCTTACAGGTCAGGCATTGCTTTAGAAATAATTGCTAGTCTGAGTCCAAATTAGGGTCTTGAGCCATTTGGATGGCATAACAGTCATCTGACAGTAATTCTTCATTGTCTTCTTTTTCAGATTCTTCAGAATCCAAAAAGGATAATGCTTCAAGTAACTTTTTCTTTAATTCCTTTTTATTTTTTGATTGAGCTACCAAATCTTCAATCTTTAATGGAGAAGAAGAAGACGAAGCAGCAGTGATAGGAGATTTAAGAGGTGAATTCTTGAACTGTCGGAATTTGGCTTCAACATAATCAATGTTAAACTTCTGCCACCAGAACACTTTTACTGTTAAGCAAAGCTGTTTTGGAAATGGCTCCCCTATATGATAGTGAATTTGGTATTGATGTTGCATAAGCCAGCCGATTCCCATTTTGGACAGGAAACTAGTTAACTTATATCTAGGAGGAATTGAGGGAGATAACTCTTTAAAATTATCATACATTTTTACTACCTTGGTAGGTAAAATGCTTTTAACAGGGCCAAAATCAATTACCCATTTAATAAACCAAGAAGGTAATTGAATAGGTAATTCATTTTTGAAACTAATATACCAAGAATGCTTGGGATTGGTATTTAAAAGAATTTTATACCAAGCTTCTTGATAATCAAAATAATTAAAGGAGGATGGCTTAAAACGTCTAGAAAACCCTTTCGGAGTCATCCAGTTTTGATTCCAATATGAAGGACATAAAACATTTAATATCTTCAGTTTGGTAAAAGGTAATAGTTTTTTCAAAATTTTCAGGTATCCATGTCCATCCTTTAGGGCTTAAGTTTATAATTATAGAGGATGGGTCTTCTTCTTCCCATTCGGGCTCGAGCGGTAATAATGGAATGCAAGGAGTTTTTATATGATAATCTTTTTGAGAATTTATGGATTCAGGCTTTTTAGATGAAGAGGGAGTAGTTAAGGGGGGAAAATTACTTTTAGAAGATAACACTTCAGAGTTCTTTTTAGGGGTTAATGAGGAGGGTAATTTTCTAGTGTTTGTGGGAGTATTTAAAGATGAGGTCATGGCATAAGATGGAGCTAAATCTGAAATATTTAAGGGTTTAGATTTATATGGGGTTTCGGTCAATGCTGATTTTACTGATGGTCTCATGAGAAGTGAACTGGGATGTGCCCTAGAGAAATTATCGAGTTAGAAAGTCAGGAATAGAATTATTTGTTCCTTTTAGAAATTCAATTTTGAAATCAAAACATGATAAAATACTTTGCCATCTAGCAAAAATTTGTTTTGAAACAATATTTTTAACATCTTTTTCTAATACTTCTTTAGCAGATTTACAATCAATTCTTAGAAGAGATTCTTTATTTATTAAATCATGTTGAAATTTATTTATGCATAAAATAATGCTTAAAATTTCTTTTTTAATTACACTATAGTTTAATTGAGCTCCTACCCAGGCACCCGAATGATACCTAACTATTTGCTCTTGTTTATCTTGAAATTTTTGTTTTAAAATTCCCCCAAACCCAATGTCAGAAGCGTCGGTTTCTACTATAATTTTAGCTTCAGGATGAAGGATAACTAAACAGGGAAGATTTTTAACAAGATTTTTAATTCTTATAATTATTTCAGTATGATTCTCTGTCCAAGGTTTAGGATTTTTTCTTAACCTAGAAAAGAGAGGTTGGCAAATTATTCGGATATCTGGGATAAAGTTGGCTACATAATTAATACATCCCAAAAATCTTTGTAATTGATTTTTATTCTTAATTTCATTGGGGAATTTATTTTCAAATTCGATACTTCTACTGATAGGAGTTATTTTTCCTTGAAATATTTCATGACCTAAAAATCGTATTTTGGTTTGTCCGATTTTTATTTTTTTTTAGAAATTACAAGACCATTCTTTTTTATGAGTTCTTTAAATATGTTTAGATGTTTTAAATGTTGATCAATTGAGTTAGAGAATATTAAAACATCATCCAAATAAACTATAGCAAATTTAGAATAAGGATTTAATATATTATTCATAATATTTTGGAATTCTGAAGGAGCATTTTTTAAACCCATAGGCATTACATTCCATTCATAATGCCCAAAAGGTATTGTAAACGCAGTTTTATATTTATCTTTCTCGGTGACTTTTATTTGATAATAACCAGATTTTAAGTCAAATTTTGAAAATATTACTGCTTGATATAACCTTCCTATTAATTCTTGTTTATTAGGAAGTGGATATTGAATCCATCTTAAAACATTATTAAGAGTTTTATAATTAATTACCATTCTTGGTTCTCCTCTTTCTATTTCAGAAGCATTCATAACATAAAAAGCGGAGCAACTCCAGGGTGATTTACTTGGCCTGATTAGTTTTTTCTCTAGAAATTGTTGAATTTCTTTTCTACAATACTTAAGAGTTTCTTTATTCCTTTGTATTGGTTTGATTTAGTAGGAATATCTTTTTCATCAAATCCTTCAATATAAGGTAATTCAATAGTAAAAAAGTTCCTACTCCAAAAGGCTGAAGGAATTTCAGCACAAATTTCTTCTTCAAATTCTTTTTGAATATTTTCAAAATTCTTTTTAATCCTTTTATCATTAATTTGTTCTTCAATTCTTTTATATTTTATTTCTTCTTGTAAAATATTTATTTGGTTAATTTTGCTTTCTATTTTATTTATAAAATTATTTTCAGTTATATCTTTTAATGTTAATACTTCCTTTTGCTTAAGGGGATTAATAAATTCAAATAAATGTTCTTTATACTTAATTCCTTGTTTAGAAACTTCAAAAGGATATATCTGTGTTAAAAAAGGAGTTCCCAGAATTATTTCCTCAGTAATATCTCTTGTTAAAATAAAACTATTTTTAAAACATCTTCCTTTATTACAGATATTAGCATTAGATATTTTATACTGAACTTGTAGTTTGGAATTATTTGCAGTATATAATTTTTGCAATGATTTTTCGTAGTATTGAGTGGGTATTAAACCTTCTCTTATACAATTTAAATCAGCACCAGAGTCAACTAATGCTATGAAATCTTTATGAAAAGAGGTTCCTATTTTTAATGCTATTTTTATATGCCACTTTTGTTGTAATATTTTTATTTGATTAATTAATTCTGTTTCATCTTCTTGATCCTCCGTATTAGTATCTATACTATTTTCGACTTTTTCTTTTAACTTAAATAATTCTATTTTTAGTATTTGCACTTCTTGTTTTAATTATTTTATTTCAGCTTGAAGTTCTTTTATAGTGATAGGTCTGTTAGCAGCGTTCATCTTTAATATTTCTGAAAAATTATATCCTTTAAATTTTTCTTTTTCTTGAATTGTTTTACCGCTTTCTTGTTCAACCATTAGCTATTTGTTATTTTAATTCCTTACTCATGTTTAAAGCTTTTATTTTCTCTTTTATTCTGCAATCTTTTTTCATATGACCAAATCTTCCGCATTTGTAACATATTATATTAGATTTATTGGGATTGCTAGAGGTATTAAAATTTCTTTTAGGTTTTCTAAAAGGTGGATTATTTCTAAGAGGTAATTTACTTTTAATTTTATGTTGTTTTCTTAATTGCTTTTTTCTTTTTTCTGATGGAGGAATAGGATTTTCATACCCATATTGACTACAGAAATTTCCTAATTCTTTTATCCCCATTTCTTGGTTTTTTTTAATTTGTTTCTGAATTTTAAGAGTATCACAAATTTCTAACCCTATCATTTTAGTTGCGGTGCTTAATCTTCCATAAGTTAAGTCTTTTAAAGGTATATCATTATATAATCTTGGTAAACTTTCTCGAACCTTATCTGCAAAGGTAGCAGGAAGGCCTGCCAAAAATCTTTCTTTCCAAAAAGCTTCTCTGCAATCTGGTCTAGTTAGTACCAAGGTTATAAAATTATCATGATACCATCTGAAATCTCCTAAGGTTTTACACCTAAGCGTATGGAGAATTAATGAAATTCTTTGTTCAAATAATTGAGGGCCACCTACAAAATTATGTATTATTGGTAAAATTAATGTTTCTACCATTAGAGGCATGACTTGGTCTGCCTCCTGTTTTACACTATTCATAATATTAAACCTTTCTTCTTCTGAAAGATAATGATCCCACCAACCTTTAAGTTGGCCAGTGAAACCTGTTAGGAGCAGCTTCACAGTAGTAGCCGCATCTTGTTTAGCTCTGTAGGCAGAGGCTGCCATAGTCATTTCATTAGCTTTTCTTAAAATTTGCATTTCGGTTAGCCCATCTATGTTCCATTCATAGATACTAGAGCCATCAAAGGAAGATGGTGACTCCAGCTCCCATTCTTCGAATTGAATGTCAGGGAGAGTGGGCCTATTATAATAATTTCTAGTAGTGGGTCTAGGTGTGGGACCTATAGACGAACTACCTCGGGCATTTCTTCTTAACTTATTAATTTTAAATAATTCATCATCAAACTGTTCTCTATCTAAATCTCCTACTTCTTGTTTTGGAATTATTAAAGTATTAATTTTATTTAAATTTAAGGCATCTAATTTTTTATTTATTTCTTCTAAAACAGAATCTTTTCCTAGCTTTATATGTTTTAAAATTCGCGGAACAGTAGCACTAACCTTTTCAGGATTTACTAGTAACATAGTGGTAACATCTTTAGGGGACATTAATAATGCTCCAGGGGCTAATTGAGTTTTCATGACCTTATAGTATAACCTATAGCCTATGGTGAGAGGAAAGGAACTATGATTCCATTTATCTTCAAGAATTTTAATGGTTAAAATTATATTATTATTAGTTTCCTGAAGAATTTTAAGAGCAATTGAATAATTAGGATAATTGTTAATGTATACGGGGCCTGATGTAAATTAGTTTCCATTATTGCTAAGGTCTGGTTTTCAAAATCTTTAGGTCGGTTGTCCCTAAGGATAAGTAGCAAAGGCATGTCCATTCCTAGCCTAAATAAGGGCTTAATTGCTATTTGGATTGACCCTATATGCAGATACCTAAATTCTTTTATATGTTCCGATATTAATTGTTTAGAAATTAAGGGGATTTCTTGTTGAGTTGATTTTAAATCTATTTCCTTTTCAATTGTTTTAATTATGTATTCCGATTTAAGTATATCTTTAAACGAAGTTTTATATATAAATTTAATATCTAATTTAGGTATGGTCCATTTACTTAATTCATGTTCAATTTGTGAAATTCTTAATTCATGATGTATCATATTTAAATTAGTTTCTTCTAATTCTTCGTTATTAACTTCTACCTTTTCTTTTCCTTTAGAAAGCATTTTTATTAATCTGGACATTTTATGAAAGCAATCAGGATTACGACGGGACCACCAGGCTAAACCAACGGTTTTACTGCTTCTCTAAGACTTACTACCGGGACCACCCTTACCGGCTGACCAACGTTTTTATCCTAATTACTACACTCATTCCCGATTATTAAACATGCTTTTTAAAAGAGTTCAAAAAGAATATCAGTTAATGCAGAGAATTTTTCAAAACTTAAGAAAATATGATAATCTTGAATAGCAGAATTTCACAAACTTATGAAAAAAAAAAAGAACCAAGTTTTAAACAGAAGTATATTTCTGATGTGGAAGATCAAACAAGTTGCAACCACAGAGCATACTTATATTCTTCTATCAAAATCTTTTTTAACAAGGCTCTGATACCATTTTTGCAGCGTATGAAAATAAGTATAGAATTGAAAGTAAATTAAAACAAGTTATTATTATTGAATGATCCTTTATTCATAACTTCAGTTGCAATTATATGTACTAATTGATTAGTATAATTTAGCTGTGTATGAATATTTTGGATATCTTTTATGTTAATATCTCTTTTTTCATTAATCATTTTAAAAGGTGAAACTATTACTTCATTATTCTAAATATTTGGAAATTTAACTTCTTCTAAAGGGGGAATTATACTAATTATTTCTCCTTTAGTCGTTTTCCGAATTTTTTCAGCAATTTTAAGAACATTTATCTGGAGATTATTAAAACAATTTTCAGAAAACCATTCAAAGAAGGGAATATTTTCTCCTTGTTCTTCCAAATAATCATAGTATTTTTCTCGATATTCTTTTAATTCAGATTGAGAAAAAGTTTGGAAAAACCATTCTCGTTTTTCTTTGTTTTCTGGATTTAGAAATTCTTCTCTTAATAGTTCTTTATTTATTTCAAATTTTTTAATAACATTTAATTGATTAAATTCAGAAGGACCTAGAACAGATTCAAAATTAGAAAAATTAGGTTTATTTTCAGTTTCTTCATATTCTGGATGAGGGACCGTAGGATCAGACCTAGTTCCCATATATTAAAGAGATCTAGGCATAGAAAACCCAGATCGATCTAATGATCTTCTTGCCGTAGCAAAAGAAGTTTGAGGATACCTATAAGATAGGGATCTTCTTAAGGGAGCAAAAGCAACCTCTACTTCTTTTGCTACGGCAAGAAGATCATTAGATCATCTGGGTTTTCTATGCCTAGATCTCTTCAATATGTGGGAACTAGGTCTGATCCTACGGTCCCTCATCTAGAATATGAAGAAACTGAAAATAAACCTAATTCTCCTAATTTTGAATCTGTTCCAGGTCCTTCTGAATTTAATCAATTAAATGTTATTAAAAAATTTGAAATAAATAAAGAAATATTAAGAGAAGAATTTCTAAATCTAGAAAACAAAGAAAAACGAGAATGGTTTTTCCAAACTTTTTCTCAATCTGAATTAAAAGAATATCGAGAAAAATACTATGATTATTTGGAAGAACAAGGAGAAAATATTCCCTTCTTTGAATGGTTTTCTGAAAATTGTTTTAATAATCTCCAGATAAATGTTCTTAAAATTGCTGAAAAAATTTGGAAAACGACTAAAGGAGAAATAATTAGTATAATTTCCCCTTTAGAAGAAGTTAAATTTCCAAATATTCAGAATAATGAAGTAATAACTTCACCTTTTAAAATGATTAATGAAAAAAGAGATATTAACATAAAAGATATCCAAAATATTCATACACAGCTAAATTATACTAATCACTTAGTACATATAATTGCAACTGAAGTTATGAATAAAGGATCAGTCAATAATAATAATACACCTAAAAAATTAGAAAGAACCTTAATTAAACCCTTTAAATTTTCTGAAGAAGAATTAAAACATATAAAGCTAGGAAAAGATTCTGTTTTAGAAGAAATAAATAAAAAATTAGATTCTTTAAATTTAAATAAAATTAATACTTTAATAATTCCAGAACAAGAAGTAGGAGATTTAGATAGAGAACAGTTTGATGATGAATTATTTAAAATTAATAAGTTAAGAAGAAATGCCCGAGGTAGTTCGTCTATAGGTCCCACACCTAGACCCACTACTAGAAATTATTATAATAGGCCCACTCTCCCTGACATTCAATTTTAAGAATGGGAGCTGGAGTCACCATCTTCCTTTGATGGCTCTAGTATCTATGAATGGAACATAGATGGGCTAACCGAAATGCAAATTTTAAGAAAAGCTAATGAAATGACTATGGCAGCCTCTGCCTACAGAGCTAAACAAGATGCGGCTACTACTGTGAAGCTGCTCGTAACAGGTTTCACTGGCCAACTTAAAGGTTGGTGGGATCATTATCTTTCAGAAGAAGAAAGGTTTAATATTATGAATAGTGTAAAACAGGAGGCAGACCAAGTCATGCCTCTAATGGTAGAAACATTAATTTTAGCAATAATACATAATTTTGTAGGTGACCCTAAATTATTTGAACAAAGAATTTCATTAATTCTCTATACCCTTAGGTGTAAAACCTTAGGAGATTTCAGATGGTATCATGATAATTTTATAACCTTGGTACTAACTAGACCAGATTGCAGAGAAGCTTTTTGGAAAGAAAGATTTTTGGCAGACCTTCCTACTACCTTTGCAGATAAGGTTCGAGAAAGTTTACCAAGATTATATAATGATATACCTTTAAAAGACTTAACTTATGGAAGATTAAGCACCGCAACTAAAATGATAGGGTTAGAAATTTGTGATACTCTTAAAATTCAGAAACAAATTAAAAAAAACCAAGAAATGGGGATAAAAGAATTAGGAAATTTCTGTAGTCAATATGGGTATGAAAATCCTATTCCTCCATCAGAAAAAAGAAAAAAGCAATTAAGAAAACAACATAAAATTAAAAGTAAATTACCTCTTAGAAATAATCCACCTTTTAGAAAACCTAAAAGAAATTTTAATACCTCTAGCAATCCCAATAAATCTAATATAATATGTTACAAATGCGGAAGATTTGGTCATATGAAAAAAGATTGCAGAATAAAAGAGAAAATAAAAGCTTTAAACATGAGTAAGGAATTAAAAGAACAAATAGCTAATTTATTAATACTTGAAGAAGAATTATCTACTGAATAAGAAAATGACTTAATTGAAAATAATGAATTAAGTGAAAATTTAAGTAAGGATAGTGAAGATAATTGTCGTACTTGTGAAGATAATGAAAATTGTAATTGTTCTTCTAAAATTAATATGATAAAAGCAGAAACTAAATTAGCCTTAGAAATGGTAGATAAAATGGCTAACGAAGAAGATAAATTTGAATATTTAATGAAATTTAAAAATATAATGGTTGAACAAGAAAGCGGTAAAACAATTCAAGAAAAAGAAAAATTTAAAGGATATAATTTTTCAGAAATTTTAAAGATGAATGCTGCTAACAGACCTATCACTATAAAAGAACTTCAAGCTGAAATAAAAGAATTAAAACAAGAAGTGCAAATACTAAAAATAGAATTATTTAAGTTAAAAGAAAAAGTCGAAAATAGTATAGATACTAATACGGAGGATCAAGAAGATGAAACAAAATTAATTAATCAAACAAAAATATTACAACAAAAATGGCATATAAAAATAGCATTAAAAAAAGGAACCTCTTTTCATAAAGATTTCATAGCATTAGTTGACTCTTGTGCTGATTTAAATTGTATAAGAGAAGGTTTAATACCCACTCAATACTACAAAAAATCATTGCAAAAATTATCTACTGCAAATAATTCCAAACTACAAGTTCAGTATAAAATATCTAATGCTAATATCTGTAATAAAGGAAGATGTTTTAAAAATAATTTTATTTTAACAAGAGATATTACTGAGGAAATAATTCTGAGAACTACTTTTTTAACACAGATATATCCTTTTGAAGTTTCTAAACAAGGAATTAAGTATAAAGAACATTTATTTGAATTTATTAATCCCCTTAAGCAAAAGGAAGTATTAACATTAAAAGATATAACTGGAAATAATTTTATAAATAAAATAGAAAGAAAAATTAACCAAATATATAGTTTACAAGAAGAAATAAAATATAAAAGAATTGAAGAACAAATTAATGATAAAGGATTAAAAAGAATTTTGAAAATATTCAAAAAGAATTTGAAGAAGAAATTTGTGCTGAACTTCCTTCAGCCTTTTGGAATAGGAACTCTTTTACTATTGAATTACCTTATATTGAAGGATTTGATGAAAAAGATATTCCTACTAAATCAAAACCAGTACAAATGAATAAAGAAACTCTTAAGTATTGTAGAAACGAAATTCAACAATTTCTAGAGAAAAAACTAGTCAGGCCAAGTAAATCACCCTGGAGTTGCTCCGCTTTTTATGTTATGAATGCTTCTGAAATAGAAAGAGGAGAACCAAGAATGGTAATTAATTATAAACCTCTTAATAATGTTTTAAGATGGATTTGATATCCACTTTCTAATAAACAAGAATTAATAGGAAGGTTATATCAAGTAGTAATATTTTCAAAATTTGACTTAAAATCTGGTTATTATCAAATAAAAGTCACCGAGAAATATAAATATAAAACTGCGTTTACAGTACCTTTTGAGCATTATGAATGGAATGTAATGCCTATGGGTTTAAAAAATGCTCCTTCAGAATTCCAAAATATTATGAATAATATATTAAATCCTTATTCTATATTTGCTATAGTTTATTTGGATGATGTTTTAATATTCTCTAACTCAATTGATCAACATTTAAAACATCTAAAAATATTTAAAGAACTCATAAAAAAGAATGGTCTTGTAATTTCTAAAAAAAAATAAAAATCAGACAAACCAAAATACGATTTTTAGGTCATGAAATATTTCAAGGAAAAATAACTCCTATCAGTAGAAGTATCGAATTTGCAAATAAATTCCCCAATGAAATTAAGAATAAAAATCAATTACAAAGATTTTTGGGATGTATTAATTATGTAGCCGACTTTATCCCAGATATCCGAATAATTTGCCAATCTCTCTTTTCTAGGTTAAGAAAAAATCCTAAACCTTGGACAGAGAATAATACTGAAATAATTATAAGAATTAAAAATCTTGTTAAAAATCTTCCCTGTTTAGGAATCCTTCATCCTGAAGCTAAAATTATAGTAGAAATCGACGCTTATGACATTGGGTTTGGGGGAATTTTAAAACAAAAATTTAAAGATAAACAAGAGCAAATAGTTAGGTATCATTCGGGTGCCTGGGTAGGAGCTAAATTAAACTATAGTGTAATTAAAAAAGAAATTTTAAGCATTATTTTATGCATAAATAAATTTCAACATGATTTAATAAACAAAGAATTTCTTCTAAGAATTGATTGTAAATCTGCTAAAGAAGTATTAGAAAAAGATGTTAAAAATATTGTTTCAAAACAAATTTTTGCTAGATGGCAAAGTATTTTATCATGTTTTGGTTTCAAAATTGAATTTCTAAAAGGAACAAATAATTTTATTCCTGACTTTCTAACTCGAGAATTTCTCTAGGGCACATCCCAGTTCACTTCTCATGAGACCATCAGTAAAATCAGCATTGACCGAAACCCCATATAAATCTAAACCCTTAAATATTTCAGATTTAGCTCCATCTTATGCCATGACCTCATCTTTAAATACTCCCACAAACACTAGAAAATTACCCTCCTCATTAACCCCTAAAAAGAACTCTGAAGTGTTATCTTCTAAAAGTAATTTTGCTCCCTTAACTACTCCCTCTTCATCTAAAAAGCCTGAATCCATAAATTCTCAAAAAGATTATCATATAAAAACTCCTTGCATTCCATTATTACCGCTCGAGCCCGAATGGGAAGAAGAAGACCCATCCTCTATAATTATAAACTTAAGCCCTAAAGGATGGGCATGGATACCTGAAAATTTTGAAAAAACTATTACCTTTTATCAAACTAAAGATATTAAATGTTTTATGTCCTTCAGATTGGAATCAAAACTGGATGACTCCGAAAGGGTTTTCTAGACCTTTTAAGCCATCCTCCTTTAATTATTTTGATTATCAAGAAGCTTGGTATAAAATTCTTTTAAATACCAATCCCAAGCATTCTTGGTATATTAGTTTCAAAAATGAATTACCTATTCAATTACCTTCTTGGTTTATTAAATGGGTAATTGATTTTGGCCCTGTTAAAAGCATTTTACCTACCAAGGTAGTAAAAATGTATGATAATTTTAAAGAGTTATCTTCCTCAATTCCTCCTAGATATAAGTTAACTAGTTTCCTGTCCAAAATGGGAATCGACTGGCTTATGCAACATCAATACCAAATTCACCATCATATAGGGGAGCCATTTGCAAAACAGCTTTGCTTAACAGTAAAAGTGTTCTGGTGGCAGAAGTTTAACATTGATTATGTTGAAGCCAAATTTTGACAATTTAAGAATTCGCCTCTTAAATCTCCTATCACTGCTGCTTCGTCTTCTTCTTCTCCATTAAAGATTGAAGATTTGGTAGATCAATCAAAAAATAAAAAGGAATTAAAGAAAAAGTTACTTGAAGCATTATCCTCTTTGGATTCTGAAGAATCTGAAAAAGAAGACAATGAAGAATTACTGTCAGATGACTGTTATGTCATCCAAATGGCTCAAGACCCTAATTTGGACTCAGACTAGCAATTATTTCTAAAGCAATGCCTGACCTATAAGAAGATACTCGATTTGGTAAATGCTTTGTGGTAATTACTTAAAGACAGTTTAACTAAGGAAAGGGAGCTGTCTTTTCATGTGGGGTCCATTAGAAATAATTATGTCGGCCTCTTGTCTAAAGTCTCTAAGAAAGTCCTGACGGGCGGCTGAAGAAAGCAAAAAGAAAGATAAATAGGTCGACCTCTTTTCAAGATTCAATTGACAAGACTGGCGGCTGAAACTTTAACTAAATTTAAGTTATTCTGAAGTCCAATTGTAATTTACTTAAGTCCGGATTTCAAATCCGTCTTTTGTATTCTATAAATAGGCATTAGTTCGAATTAAGAAGACACAGCTTGACAGAGCACTAAAATTCTATCTCCCCCCTCACTTTGTAAATTCTCTCCATCTGTGAATAAAACTCCTTTCATAAACTTTGCCAGCCTTTCTTCTTTAAGTGCCTCTGTAAGTTTAACTTGTTTTAATTTAATTTCAATTCTATACTTGTTTTCATACGCTGCAAAAATGGTATCAGAGCCTTGTTAAAAAATATTTTGACAGAAGAATATAAGTATGCTCTATGGTTGCAACTTGTTTGATCTTCCACATTAGAAATGAACCAGGTTTTAAACAGAAGTATATTTCTGATGTGGAAGATCAAACAAGTTGCAACCACAGAGCATACTTATATTCTTCTGTCAAAATCTTTTTTAACAAGGCTCTGATACCATTTTTGTAGCGTATGAAAACAAGTATAGAATTGAAATTAAATTAAAACAAGTTAAACTTACTGAGGCACTTAAAGAAGAAAGGCTGGAAAAGTTTATGAAAGGAGTTTTATTCAGAGATGGAGAGAATTTACAAAGTGAGGGGGGAGATAGAATTTTAGTGCTCTGTCGAGCTGTGTCTTCTTAATTCGAACTAATGCCTATTTATAGAATACAAAAGACGGATTTGAAATCCGGACTTAATTAAATTACAATTGGACTTCAGAATAACTTAAATTTAGTTAAAGTTTCATCCGCCAGTCTTGTCAATTGAATCTTGAAAAGAGGTCGACCTATTTATCTTTCTTTTGCTTTCTTCAGCCGCCCGTCAGGACTTTCTCAGAGACTTTAGACAAGAGACCGACATAATTATTTCTAATGGACCCCATATGAAAAGACAGCTCTCCTTCCTTAGTTAAACTGTCTTTAACTAATTACCACAAAGCATTTACCTAATTGAGTATCTTCTTACAGGTCAGGCATTGCTTTAGAAATAATTGCTAGTCTGAGTCCAAATTAGGGTCTTGAGCCATTTGGATGGCATAACAGTCATCTGACAGTAATTCTTCATTGTCTTCTTTTTTAGATTCTTCAGAATCCAAAGAGGATAATGCTTCAAGTAACTTTTTCTTTAATTCCTTTTTATTTTTTGATTGAGCTACCAAATCTTCAATCTTTAATGGAGAAGAAGAAGACGAAGCAGCAATGATAGGAGATTTAAGAGGCGAATTCTTGAACTGTCGAAATTTGGCTTCAACATAATCAATGTTAAACTTCTGCCACCAGAACACTTTTACTGTTAAGCAAAGCTGTTTTGGAAATGGCTCCCCCATATGATGGTGAATTTGGTATTGATGTTGCATAAGCCAGCCGATTCCCATTTTGGACAGGAAACTAGTTAACTTATATCTAGAAGGAATTGAGGGAGATAACTCTTTAAAATTATCATACATTTTTACTACCTTGGTAGGTAAAATGCTTTTAACAGGGCCAAAATCAATTACCCATTTAATAAACCAATAAGGTAATTGAATAGGTAATTCATTTTTGAAACTAATATGCCAAGAATGCTTAGGATTGGTATTTAAAAGAATTTTATACCAAGCTTCTTGATAACCAAAATAATTAAAGGAGGATGGCTTAAAAGGTCTAGAAAACCCTTTCGGAGTCATCCAGTTTTGATTCCAATCTGAAGGACATAAAACATTTAATATCTTCAGTTTGGAATAATTAGTAATTAGAGGATTCTTTGGATCCTTTTCTAGAATTAATTCGACAGAATTAGTATCCAATAGAATCATTTGATAAAAGGTAATAGTTTTTTCAAAATTTTCAGGTATCCATGCCCATCCTTTGGGGCTTAAGTTTATAATTATAGAGGATGGGTCTTCTTCTTCCCATTCAGGCTCGAGCGGTAATAATGGAATGCAAGGAGTTTTTATATGATAATCTTTTTGAGAATTTATGGATTTAGGCTTTTTAGATGAAGAGGGAGTAGTTAAGGGAGGAAAATTACTTTTAGAAGATAACACTTCAGAGTTCTTTTTAGGGGTTAATGAGGAGGGTAATTTTCTAGTGTTTGTGGGAGTATTTAAAGATGAGGTCATGGCATAAGATGGAGCTAAATCTGAAATATTTAAGGGTTTAGATTTAGATGGGGTTTCGGTCAATGCTGATTTTACTGATGGTCTCATGAGAAGTGAACTGGGATGTGCCCTGGATAAATTCTCGAGTTAGAAAGTCAGGAATAGAATTATTTATTACTTTTATAAATTCAATTTTGAAATCAAAACATGATAAAATACTTTGCCATCTAGCAAAAATTTGTTTTGAAACAATATTTTTAACATCTTTTTCTAATACTTCTTTAGCAGATTTACAATCAATTCTTAGAAGAAATTCTTTATTTATTAAATCATGTTGAAATATATTTATGCATAAAACAATGCTTAAAATTTCTTTTTTAATTACACTATAGTTTAATTGAGCTCCTACCCAGGCACCCGAATGATACCTAACTATTTGCTCTTGTTTATCTTGAAATTTTTGTTTTAAAATTCCCCCAAACCCAATGTCAGAAGCGTCAGTTTCTACTATAATTTTAGCTTCAGGATGAAGGATTCCTAAACAAGGAAGATTTTTAACAAGATTTTTAATTCTTATAATTATTTCAGTATGATTCTTTGTCCAAGGTTTAGGATTTTTTCTTAACCTAGAAAAGAGAGGTTGGCAAATTATTCGGATATCTGGGATAAAGTCGGCTACATAATTAATACATCCCAAAAATCTTTGTAATTGATTTTTATTCTTAATTTCATTGGGGAATTTATTTGCAAATTCGATACTTCTACTGATAGGAGTTATTTTTCCTTGAAATATTTCATGACCTAAAAATCGTATTTGGTTTGTCCGATTTTTATTTTTTTTTAGAAATTACAAGACCATTCTTTTTTATGAGTTCTTTAAATATTTTTAGATGTTTTAAATGTTGATCAATTGAGTTAGAGAATATTAAAACATCATCCAAATAAACTATAGCAAATTTAGAATAAGGATTTAATATATTATTCATAATATTTTGGAATTCTCAAGGAGCATTTTTTAAACCCATAGGCATTACATTCCATTCATAATGCCCAAAAGGTACTGTAAACACAGTTTTATATTTATCTTTCTCGGTGACTTTTATTTGATAATAACCAGATTTTAAGTCAAATTTTGAAAATATTACTGCTTGATATAACCTTCCTATTAAGTCTTGTTTATTAGGAAGTGGATATTGAATCCATCTTAAAACATTATTAAGAGGTTCATAATTAATTACCATTCTTGGTTCTCCTCTTTCTATTTCAGAAGCATTCATAACATAAAAAGCGGAGCAACTCGAGGGTGATTTACTTGGCCTGATTAGTTTCTTCTCTAGAAATTGTTGAATTTCTTTTCTACAATACTTAAGAGTTTCTTTATTCATTTGTACTGGTTTTGATTTAGTAGGAATATCTTTTTCATCAAATCCTTCAATATAAGGTAATTCAATAGTAAAAGAGTTCCTATTCCAAAAGGCTGAAGGAAGTTCAACACAAATTTCTTCTTCCAATTCTTTTTGAATATTTTCAAAATTCTTTTTAATCCTTTTATCATTAATTTGTTCTTCAATTCTTTTATATTTTATTTCTTCTTGTAAACTATTTATTTGGTTAATTTTGCTTTCTATTTTATTTATAAAATTATTTTCAGTTATATCTTTTAATGTTAATACTTCCTTTTGCTTAAGGGGATTAATAAATTCAAATAAATGTTCTTTATACTTAATTTCTTGTTTAGAAACTTCAAAAAGATATATCTGTGTTAAAAAAGGAGTTCCCAGAATTATTTCCTCAGTAATATCTCTTGTTAAAATAAAACTATTTTTAAAACATCTTCCTTTATTACAGATATTAGCATTAGATATTTTATACTGAACTTGTAGTTTGGAATTATTTGCAGTATATAATTTTTGCAATGATTTTTCGTAGTATTGAGTGGGTATTAAACCTTCTCTTATACAATTTAAATCAGCACCAGAGTCAACTAATGCTATGAAATCTTTATGAAAAGAGGTTCCTATTTTTAATGCTATTTTTATATGCCACTTTTGTTGTAATATTTTTATTTGATTAATTAATTCTGTTTCATCTTCTTGATCCTCCGTATTAGTATCTATACTATTTTTGACTTTTTCTTTTAACTTAAATCATTCTATTTTTAGTATTTGCACTTCTTGTTTTAATTCTTTTATTTCAGCTTGAAGTTCTTTTATAGTGATAGGTCTGTTAGCAGCATTCATCTTTAATATTTCTGAAAAATTATATCCTTTAAATTTTTCTTTTTCTTGAATTGTTTTAGCGCTTTCTTGTTCAACCATTATATTTTTTAATTTCATTTAATTGATTAAATTCAGAAGGACCTGGAACAGATTCAAAATTAGGAGAATTAGGTTTATTTTCAGTTTCATCATATTCTGGATGAGGGACCGTAGGATCAGACCTAGTTCCCATATATTGAAGAGATCTAGGCATAGAAAACCTAGATCGATCTAATGATCTTCTTGCCGTAGCAAAAGAAGTTTGAGGAGACCTATAAGATAGGGATCTTCTTAAGGGAGCAAAAGCAACCTCTACTGCCCTATCCCTAAATTCAACTATATTATCTAAGATTGGATTTTCAAGGTTTTCTGGAGGAAGTATTTCTTCTAATTTCTTAGGTGTATTATTATTATTGACTGATCCTTTATTCATAACTTCAGTTGCAATTATATGTACTAATTGATTAGTATAATTTAGCTGTGTATGAATATTTTGGATATCTTTTATGTTAATATCTCTTTTTTAATTAATCATTTCAAAAAGTGAAGCTATTACTTCATTATTCTGAATATTTGGAAATTTAACTTCTTCTAAAGTGGGAATTATACTAATTATTCTGCCATTATTCTCACGTCTATTTTGAATTCGCAAATTGTAATGATAAGCAGAATGATTATGGTTACACGAGCCAATTTTTTTATTAATTGTGATGTGTAAGCATGCTAGTAATTCCAATCCATTGCGCGTACATGAAAGTGTATATATAAATATATATATATATATATATATATATATATATATATATAGATAGATAGATAGATAGATAGATAGATAGATAGATAGATAGATGTTTCTCAATCATGAAATAGTATTAGCGTGCCGTTTTAATTGTATGAATTTATAATAGAGGAAATTTATGATATCTCCATTTGGAATGGGATGAAATTTGATATACATCCATCTGGGATGGATGTATAAGATACCTCCATTTAATACGGGGAAGAAGTTTTAGATACCTCCATCCGGGATGGAGAAGAGATTCTGGATACCTCGATAATAGCGTGGGGAAGGCAATGAGATGCTATTGTATGGAATATGAGCTCATAAACCCTTTCGAAGAATCTATTAAAAACCTTGGTTCTGGGCACTATAAAGTGTGAGTGAGTGATCCTAAGCATCACTATATTCTTGTAACGATTGTGTGCTTCATGAGGGTGTTAATGAAAACACCATTCTATTTTTGTGTTTATTAATTAATTCATATTAGAAATTAATTATTTGAAACAAACTATATTTTGTCATTAAAAACATCTTTATTTGTGGATACCATGGTTGTTTTTCCAGATTCCTCACCGGCTGAGAACAACGCTATTTGTGAACTGTTTTTTTAAAAAAAAAAACTGCTTTATTCATTGAGATTTTAATTTCATTTTAAAATTTTTGTTTTCAGAGTCAGAAGAGGAGGAAGCTGTGAAGGCTAAGAAGGCGTGAAGACTTAGCTGTAGTTTAGGTTTCCCTTTATGAACGTTGCTACTTGTAATTCAGAAGATTTTTCCTTTTTATGAGCGTTGTTATTTAAATTTTGAGATGCCCACATTTGAGAATGATACTTTGTAAGGACAATAAATTTTTATTGGTTGTTTGATTTTTTTTTATTTTCAATAATTAATTAATTACTATACTTTGGGTGTTATTGTAACGGGGGACATTACATTATCACTACTTACTATTCATTATTTTTCTTAATCTTTTTTTTCAGTATCATTTAAGTCAATCATGAATGAGATTGATGGTATTAAAATGTTTTTGAACCTGACCATATCTCATAGATGATTTGCATGAAGTATGTAATTGAGCTATGAAGTTGCTTAATTGTTAAAACGTGATTTGTCACTATTTTAATGATTAAACACTTCATAATCAATTAACTACTTGATTTAATCGATTAAACCACTTCATAATCAATTAACTAATTGATTTAATTGATTAAATACATAGCCTAATTGATTAAATTGATCATGTTGCTTAAGTTCTTGCTGAAGGACAATTTAATCGATTAAGAACTTAAGATAATTGATTAAACTACTCCTGGATTTCCTGAACTTGTGTGAAGAACTTTTTAATTGATTATAACTCAATTTAATCAATTAAAACAGTGGGAAAAGCTTTTCATATATAATAGAAATTCACACTTCCAACAATAAGATTTTGAGAGATTTGGAAAACACTTATCATTTTGAAAAACTTCGTAAAAATCTAAAAGTGAGTTCTCTATAAGAAGAAAATAAAAGCTTCACCACCTCTCTACAACAGGTTGCAAGAAATTGTTGCAAAAATCAAAGAACATAGAATTACAAGAAAAGTCTATCTTGACTAAACTTTACTATTCTTTAACTGCGTCAAAATCAAGAAGATCAGGTGAATTCGTTCTTTATTGTTCTTTTTATCTTTGATAATTTCTAGGTAGGTTTCCTAGATAGAAAGATTCATGTAATAGGTTTTTACATGGTTAGAAAATAGTCTTGAATAGGGCTTTCAAGAGTGCATTTGTAGGTTTCATTTGCATTGAGTTGGCTGTAAACTTTATGTGTTTCTAGTCATTGGTTCTAATCAAGGTAGGTTTGCTTGATTTATATCAAAATTGGATGTAGCCCAAGTTAAGGGTGAACCACTATAAATTTGTTGTGTGTTATCTCTATTCTTTACTTTTTTACAAATCTTGAAAAACCTTTTGTATGCTATCTCATAAAATTTGATTTGTGTATTCATATAAAATATGATTTGTGTAACAAATAAAAACTAATTTTTAATGTGATATAAAATATGGAAAAAGTTGGTATATGTTGTAGATCACAAGAGTAAATTGATACATATTATGAGCTGCAAACTCAAATTCAATATTGCCTTGTCTTGATGAAACATCTCAAACTAAAAGTTTTGTAAAACTAAAAGTTGTCAAAATCTTTAATATACAAAGTTTTCAAGTAACATTTTTGAAAAGAAACTTTGATTTTAGTTTTGAAATGAAATCAACTTAAAGGTTTTGGGAATTTAATTCACCCCCCTCTTGAATTGTTGGAAATCATTTAAACCCCTTCTCAAGAAGCACCTACTTACTTAGTTTAATTGTAAGTTTAATGAGTAGAAGAAGGATGATATTCGCTCAAGTCAAACACCAAGGTAAAGGCATAAAAGACAATTACCAAAATACAATTAGGTAAACACAGAAGCAACTCACTATGTGCTTCTAAGAGAAGTGACTTAGTGAACCTCTATATACCTTTGGATGTGTAAGAGTCCTTAATCGGTTCAAGCAAGTTTTAGGCTCACAACTACATAACTAGGGTGTTTTAGGTAACCAAGCACACTCACTTCAACAAAGACTACACACAAGAGCTACTAAAATTTGCTAAAGTACAACATAAAATTGGAATGAAATTGAGCAACAAATTTTAATGACCAAATCAAATCAAAGGAACGTGCTAGAGGAGAAAGAATGTGACACTACTTAAGAGACTTAAAACAAGAGAGAGGTTTCTCTTAGAATGCTCAATTGGAAATAGCCTTTCAACACACTTTTTTTTTTAGAAAATTTGAAGAAGCTAAACCTATTGGAAATTAAGATGACATATAAAGGACTAAACAAGACATCTAAGACATAACAAAAAGATCATAAAATTTCAAAAATAAAAATCCTAAAAAGAGGGAAAAAATAGAGAACAAGCGTAAGGAATGCAAGGATTAGGTCAAGGAGTGTGACCACAACGTTGTTGTTTTTGCCATAACATGTGGATTTAGAGCACAACAACCTCTCAGGCCTTCAAATCCAAGAAAGATCCAACACAACTCAAAGAAAATGCAGAATTATTAAAAATTAAATGGAACATTGGATGCAAATGGATGGATAATAAAATTTGATCTGAACAAATGAAGATTAAGATCACAAAAAATTTAAATCACACAACTTGATGCATTCTTGGAATGCTCTCCCTAGGATCTTGCTTCAAGAGGTTCCAATAGTGCAAGAAGGTGTGGATGATTAGGAAGAAGATGGAGATGGAGGTGCCACTCTAGGTAGAGATAAGCCTAGTTTGTAGAAGTTTGCCACAAGGAAAGGAACCCTTGATAAAAGCCATAGAAGCACTCTCAAAGTTAGAGAGAAGAAGACACTCTCAAAGAGTCTCACAAAGTCTAATTTGTATAGAATGAACTAAGATCCATACAAGAGTGAGTGAGGGGGTTATTTATAGAGGGAAGGGGGGAGTTGGACGTTCTAGCTAAGGGCTAAGGCATAAAAGAGAAAGATCCAAACAAGTCCCTAAGATTTAGGATCTATGTTCCCTCTAGTTTGAATTTGAATTTTGGAGGGAAGTGACATGACACTTCTAAAATTCAAATTCAAATAATAAGCAACAAGATCAACCATGTAGGAGAAAGAACATGATGTGGCACCTCTTATGAGGGAACAAGGGGCTCTCACATGTCTCCTACACGCTTCATGTGTTGGTTAGATGGGTTTTAAATGCAATTAGGGGTGTGGAAAGGAGAACCACATGTCCAAACTCCTCTAGGCGAAGCCCATCTAATTAACACACTCCTCTAAAGGCACTAAACACACCTCCTAGAGAAAATAAAACCTATTGTCCAAAATACAAGGCCAAAAATTACACCCACTTAAAATATTACATAAACTACACAATTTATTTACATAGTTTTGAGACTATGGCCCTAAAGTCTTCATGAAGCTCCTTCCTAGCCACATCCTCTCTGATGTGACCATGCCTAGCCAAGGACCTATCACTAAGGCCATGGCTAGAAGGATTGAAGAAGACCTAGCCCTTGTAGAAAAAGGAAGACTTCACCTCCTATGGAGAGTGAAAATATTAGGCTAGGGACTTTAGTTAATAAAATATAATTTTCCTTTATTTTAATTTTGAGGAGCATTAAGAATTTAATTTGGGACATTTAT
This sequence comes from Psophocarpus tetragonolobus, assembly GCA_037954015.1. Classification (NCBI taxonomy): domain Eukaryota; kingdom Viridiplantae; phylum Streptophyta; class Magnoliopsida; order Fabales; family Fabaceae; genus Psophocarpus; species Psophocarpus tetragonolobus. The sequence goes on from CM075688.1 coordinate 6,526,032, forward strand.
TTGGTCCATTTTTTATTTTTAGGAGGTGTCTTAGGAATTTAGAGGGTGGATTTAGCTTTTTGGGTCTTTATGAAGGAAATAAGGGGTAGCCTTGATATCTACGCCTCTTTTCCTACATAAACCCCCTAAGCTAATAAGAAGGAATCTTGGCCCTTGGTTTGAGAAACTTGGGCACCAATTTGATGATCTAAGGACGTAATTGTTTCTCAATCCTCCTCCCTTAGATCTCTCCTTTTAATCCTAGCCCTTCTTTTTTAGGTTATCTTGTTCAAGAGGTTATCTACCTCTATAAATAGGAGCTCCCCCCTCACTTGTATTTTTTACACTTGAATTTAGTCATGGAGACCATATTGGTTGTGAGGTTCTTACCTTTGAGTGTCCCCTTTTCTCCTTTGTGAGAGCTTCTAAGAGTTATCAAGGGACCTCTCCCTTGTGGCCTCTCCCCTTTGGCTTATCAAACCTAGTATTTGTGGCGCCTCACCCCATTCCTTTCCTTTCCATAAATCCATTTTCCTTCCAAGTGACCTTGGAAAGGATCCTTTGGGCACGTGATCATCAAAGATCACATCAAGTGGTATCAGAGCCTGGTTCTAAAGGTCACGTTCTTTCTCAATTTTTTTTGCTTTGTTGTTTATCTCTTTGATCTCTTTATTTTAAAGTCCTTCATTTTTTTTCATCACTATTTCCTTTATTGTCTAGTAATATAGTTTTTTATTCTTGCTATTATATGCGCTTTTGTTTTCTATCTAGGCGCCTATTTTCCATTTAATTTGATGCGATTTTATTTGTCCTTTTCTTTGCATCTTATTTTCGTGTTCAAGTTGCTTAATTTTTCCTTGGTTTTTTATGTTAAAGTGTGCCTAAGAAGTTGTGACCATTAAACCCATATGGTTGAGGATTTTTTCACACCATTGTGGTGATCAACTTTGGCCACTTTGTTGTGCCTTTTGTTTTGAGTCTCTTGCTGAAATTTTTGCTCTATTTTTAGGTGTGTTATTTTTTCTTAATCTTGTGTTTTGTCAAATACTAGTCATGTTAGTTCCTATTTTGTCTCATTTAAATTCCATAGGTTTTAGCCTCTTAAAATTTATACAAAAAAGTCTTGAAAAACATTTTGAATTGAGCTCCTAAGAGGTGAACCTCTTGTTGAGTCGCTTAAGTCTTTTATGCTTTTAGTTCAAGCATATTAATCTCTTTGTTGTTCGTAAATATTTTCTCAATTCAATCTTTATATGTTTCTTGTTTTTGTTGAATTATTAGTAGCTTTCCACTTGGTTTACCTTCACTATTGGTGCCTCTTTATGGAATTTTAGCTTGGGTGAATTGTGTTAGTAATTTGAGCAATCAATTTACTTCAAAATCAGCCCTAAATCATTCCTTAAGCACCATTAGTTCAGTGGTATTTGGAGCTACTAAGTTGTTTTGCCTTTAGTTGCATGCATTGCTTGAAAATTGTGTGACCTTACTTTGTGCTTATTCACTCAAGTGTTATTATTTCAAGAATCCTCATTAAAATTTCAATTCAACAAGCTGTTAGGTGCAGCAAAATGATTAGAAAAAGTTAAAAAAAAATAGAAAAAGTTCAAGTTAAAAAAAAAAGAAGATAAAGAACTTAAAAGAAAGACAAATTTGAAGTTGTGTACCAAATAGTAGAAACATTTGATATGAGGAACCAATTGTGATTCAAAAAAATTACTTGAGTAAGCTTTTTAGTTTTTGGTCACTTAAATTTTATTAAGTGTGCAACTATTGGTTTCATTTTTTTTTGTTTGAGTCTTTTTTCATCTCTACTCTTAGAGCTAATCTAGGAAAGTTATTTGTGTGCTACCTTCCTTTGTGAGCCTTATGTTTTCTTGCTTGTCTTCTTTACTTCTTTGAGTTTGTCAATGTCTAATCTATCCACTTGGATTTGTGAACCTTGTTTTGTTATTCACCTTTGTTTGTTGTCTTGTGTTGTATTCGGCCTTGGTAAGGAAAGGTTGGGAAAGGTTCCATATATAAAATTTTGGCAAGTCCAAACAAGAGGAAACAAGGGTAGCATTCTTGGGGTGAGTTGATGCAACTCAAAGGGGCTCGATCAAAAGGAGACAAACACCAAAAAGCTTGGATTGAAGACTTTGTTTTATTTTTTTTTATTCTTTGTATTGTGTATACTTAATTTTAGATTGGGAGTTTGAGTGCCCTTAAGGCCCTCCCTTGGTTTGTAATAATTTTGGTTAATTTTAGCATAGTTCCTCGTTAATTAGGTGAAGAAGGGAGAAGTGGTACACTTCCTTCAACACCTTAGGAGCACCATTAGAGCCCTTTCTCTTTTACATTCTTGCACTTTTATTTTATTTTATGTTATTTCGAAAAAACGTGTAGAGGCTAAGAGTTCCAAAGACACATCAAGCCACCTTAGGTGAGAAAAAAAGAAGAAGAAATGATGCATGCCTCCCTTGATCTTTTTCCTTGAGGTTCCAAGCACCATGAAATGGATGATAGAGGGGAAAGAAAATGGAGGTGGGGCGCCACTCTCAAAGAGAGATAAGCCAAAGTGTTTAGGTTTGCCACAAGGGAAGGAACCCTTGATAAAAACCAACTAGGAAGAGGTTCCTCAAGAGAGAGGATCCTCAAGACCTTTTACTAAGAATGTGCTCACAAAGAGACTATTTTCATTCAACTTCAAAGGTGAAATTTTACAATGAGGGGGAATGAGTATATATAGCCCAATGGGAGAGCTTGGGCACACTTTTCTAGGCAATGTGGGACTTGGGCTTAATTAGGATTAAAACTAATTAACCCAAGTCTTAGGCCTTAAGTGAGGCAGCTAAGTTCAGCCCCTATGTGTGCAATTAGCATATCTTAATGTGAATGGGTTAGCCTAAAATCATGTCTTAACTTATGCACCCATTATAAGCTTACTCCTGCTTTTTAACTAAAGACACTTATACCTTATAAACTAAGAAGATGGCCGGAAATACATGGCCTTAAGGGAATTAAAAATACTTTCCTATTTATATAATTAAAATAAAATATTTACAAGCTAAAAATAACGAAGACTATGGCTTCGAATCTTCAATGAGCTTTTGTCCATGCCATGCCTTCCTTGAGTCCTCCTAGCCATGATGCATGCTAGGTGAGATTGCATCATCTTCTCTCCCTTGGAGAGGATTTGACCTCAAATCCTGAGGTCTTTCTTCCGCTTTTTCAAAGTCTGCAAGAAAATAAGGAAAGCAGTAAGTATATGCAGACAAGTGATTTTGGGGGAAGTGAGAGGTCTATAAGGAGGCCTTTTAAGAATGGGGTAGTGGAGGTTGGCACTAAAGTTTTAAAATATTTTAGTGTGCATGTGCCTCCACACAACAGCTCCCCATCCTCCTCCAATTGCACTAGATACTAGCCTCAAAGGTTTTGAAATAGTTGGCGAGACTAGTCTAAGTGGAATGGAGCACTCATCAAGTTGGATTTGAGGGTGTGGATCAAGGTGCTCAAAAGATATAGGCACATCCTCAAATTCAACTTGTTCTTTTTGTAAGAGTTGGCAGGAAAATTTTTCTATGTAGAGAACCTCCTTTGAAGGCAAAGGCGGATCTTCCTTAGACTCGGTCTTCCTACCAACAACCTTATTTTCATTTTTATCCCTTTCTCTCTTAAGCTTCATGATCCTTTTATCCTCCATAACCTCGCTAGGGGTAAGAGGAAGTAAGGTGATCTTTTTCCCTTTATGAGAGAGAGTGATTTTATTAGTGAGGCCATTGTGCAAAGTTTCCTTATCATGTTGCCATGGCCTTCCCAGCAACATGTGACTAGCTTCCATAGGGACTACATCACATAACACTTTGTCGTGATACTTCCCTATGAAGAAGCTAATCTCCACTTGCTCTCTTACTACTACACCATCTTCATAATTAAGTCCATGCAAAGAATAAGGTGAAGGATGAGGAGTAGTAGCAAGTGATAACTTTTCCACCACCCTCATGCTACAAAAATTACAACATGATCCACCATCCACAATAAGAGAACAAGTTTTGCCCAAAATTTTGCATCTTGTTTGAAAAACATTCTCTCTTTGTGTTTGGGTTTCCTTACAAGGATGGCTTCCAAGAAGTTGTTTCACTTTGAAGAGATCATCACATGAATGAATACCCTTTTCATTTGATGTTCCCTTTAAAGTCCTTTTTCTTTTGGGGCAAAACAAAGCAATATGCCCTTTTTCTAAACACTTAAAACATTTAGGACTTCGAAAACGAGTGCTCGAACTAGTGGTAGGGGTGTCACTCATACTCAAGGGTTTTCTCTCAATATGCTTTCTTTTGGATGACTCTCTTTTGGGTTTAATTATAGAAGGGTTTGTCTTTTTCTTAGGATGCCTCTTAGGGTTTTCCTTCTTACTAGAAGAAGCATGAATGTCATGGATTATTTTAGGCTCCTCTAAGTCTCTATAATGTGTGTAAATGTTACCACAAGAGCTCTTATAGGCATCTCTCTCTTTTTGTATCTTCATTTCTTCCCTTCTTTCTAACTTATTTTGTTCCTTTTCTCTCTTTTCCAATTCTTTCTTCTCTTTTTCTCTCCTTTCTCTTCTCTCTAACTCTTTTCTTTTGTTTTCTTCTTTTTCTCTTTTCTCTTTTTCTCTTCTCTCTTCTCTTTCTTTTTCTCTTGCTTCTCTTTCTTTCTTTTCATTTTCCCTACTCTCTATTTGTCTCTCTTTTTCTTTTCGTTCTTTTCTTTCTTGTCTCTCCTTTTCTTTTTGTTCTTTCTCTCTTCTCTCCTCTCTATCTAGTTCCTCTTGTTCTCTTTTCCTCATCTCTCTTTGTTTTCTCTCATTTTTCCAAAATTCCCTACGTTGTTTTTCTACTATTTCCCAATCAATAGAGTATGGATATGTGGGCAAGGTTGGTTTATCACTCTTCTCATTCTTTTCTTTTATTCTATTCTCACATTCTTCTCCTTTATTTTCCCTAGTTTCATTACTACTCCTAACACTCCTAGAAGTGTGTGAAAACATGTCAAAGTGTAAGGCCTAGGGAACTAATATGCAAAACACTCCTCTCTTTTTTGTTTTCTCCTAAAGTGTTAAGAGTCTTTGGAACTCTAACACTTTCTAAAACATTGAAAGCAAATAAAGAAATTTAAAGCAAAGCTAAAGGATTCTAACGTGCTCCTAAGTATGAATAAGGGGTACCAATTCCTTATCCACACTAAAACGAGAAACTAAGGTTTATTACACACAAAAGAGGTGACCCTTATGGGCATCCAATACCTCTAATTAAAATGTACTTTAAAAATACACCCAAATTAAACAAAGAAAATTAAAGGTAGTTGAATGTAGCTCCTTTCTTCAAGTGCTCCTCACCAAGTGTGTCACTCTAGTCTTGGCCTCCTTTTCAAGTCTCCTCTTCCTTGGTTTTAAATCAACACTTCCTAAGGATGCTACCCTTGTGAAAATTTCAACAATTTGGCTACCTACCAAGAGAAAACAAGCGCCCAAGCAAGAGACCAAGGGAAGTAGAATTTGAAAGCAAAAAGCAATAAAAAACACTTAACAAGAATAGGAACACATCCAAGTGGAAAGAATTTATTTGACAAACACAAAGAAAGCCAATAAGGACAAGCAAGAAATAAAAGGTGTAGAAAGAAAGTTGGCACACAAAAAAAAAATTCCTAGAATGGGCCTAAAATAGAATTGGACTTAAAACAAAAAAGACTCAACAAATTCAATGATTTGCACAATTGTAAAGCAAGGTGGCTAAATCATAGTCAAATAAATTCAAGCAAATTTCAATAAAATTTAACACTCCTTTGAATTTTTTAATAATTTTGAGGTGCACTAATTTTTATTTTATTTTTTTGTACTCTTTTTACTTGTTTTTAGCACTTTTTACTAACTCTTTTTTTTTTTTACTTATTTTACACTTTTGATTTCTTTTCTTCTTCTTTTTTTTTTTGAAACAATTTTGCTACACCTCTTAACACATTTTGTAGCAAATATAGTGAGGAGTCAAAGAATCATAAATGCTTGAACAAAGGATAGGAAATGGCCACCATAATTGATATACAAAAGTGCAAAATTAAGAAACAAAGCAACCTAATACGAACTAGTAATTTTAGGTGATAAAAAATAAATGGCACAAGGAGAGTTTTATGGAAGTTGAGGATAACTTGATTACTCAATAATCAGCCCAAACATGCCTCTCAAAGCCAATCAACAAAAATCACCACAAAAACTAGCACAAAATTAAGATACTAAAATTATTGAACAAGTGAATGAAATTTGGAAGAAATTGAGCATTAATTTTTTTGAAGATTTTTTTTTAAGAACATGCTAAGATCTAAATAGCATGTGAGACTCTAAGGACATGGGATCAAGAGTAAGCCTCTTTGATGCTCAATTTCCAATAGAGAAATAACACACTTTTATGGTAAAAATAAAAAGGCAAAACTATGTAGAATTAAGAGACAATGATCTTCTTAGGATTTGCACAAGAATAAGGAAAAAATAAAAAGCTGGGCAGAAAATTAAAGAAACAATCCTAAAGGAAACATATAAAGATTCAATGGAAAAGGACAAGATAAATTGAATCTAGAAAGCAATAAAAACTAGGAAATAAATTGCATAAAATGAAAACTACAAAAACATAAACTAACAAGACATAAAAGGAATTAAATGACAAGAATCAAAGGCTGGAAAAAATAAAGGAAAAAGCAAGAACTCCAAGAAGAAAAGCTGAAAAAAATTAAAGAAAATTAAGACTAGAAAAGAACCTCATGGAGTTGGCTCTGATACCAAATGCTGCATGCCTCCCTTGATCTTTTTCCTTGAGGTTCCAAGCACCATGAAATGGATGATGGAGGGGAAAGAAAATGGAGGTGGGGCGCCACTCTCAAAGAGAGATAAGCCAAAGTGTTTAGGTTTGCCACAAGGGAAGGAACCCTTGATAAAAACCAACTAGGAAGAGGTTCCCCAAGAGAGAGGATCCTCAAGACCTTTTACTAAGAATGTGCTCACAAAGAGACTATTTTCATTCAACTTCAAAGGTGAAATTTTACAATGAGGGGGAATGAGTATATATAGCCCAATGGGAGAGCTTGGGCACATTTTTCTAGGCAATGTGGGACTTGGGCTTAATTAGGATTAAAACTAATTAACCCAAGTCTTAGGCCTTAAGTGAGGCACCTAAGTTCACCCCCTATGGGTGCAATTAGCATATCTTAATGTGAATGGGCTAGCCTAAAATCATGTCTTAACTTATGCACCTATTATAAGCTTACTCCTCCTTTTTAACTAAAGACACCTATACCTTATAAACTAAGAAGATGGCCGGAAATACATGGCCTTAAGGGAATTAAAGATACTTTCCTATTTATCTAATTAAAATAAAATATTTACAAGCTAAAAATAACAAAGACTATGGCTTCGAATCTTCAATGAGCTTTTGTCCATGCCATGCCTTCCTTGAGTCCTCCTAGCCATGATGCATGCTAGGTGAGATTGCATCAAGAGAGGAGTGTTGCTTGAAAAAAAAAATTTTTGGCCTACGCTTTAGTTTTTAGCATCCAAGCACCATGACTTCCCACACACATTCTAGTGCACATAGTTGTTCATCAAGTAAGAGTGTCAACCAAAGAAAACCTTCCAAGGGAGACACTCTTGAAAACCTTAACTTAGAATTTAGGGAATGGATGGCTAAAGAACAAGAAAGGAGAGAAGAAAAAGAGAGAAAAAAAGAAATAAAAGAAAAGGAAAAACAAAAAGAGAAGGAAGAGTTAAAAAGAGAGATGTTGGAAATAAGAAAAGAGAAAAAAGAGCGAGAATAGAGAAGGCAAAGAGAGAGAAGAGAGGATGAAGAAAGGAGAAGAAGGAAAGAACTAGAAAGAAAAAGAGATAAAGAGGAAGAAGATAGAAGGAGAGGAGAAGAGAGTACGAGGAGAGATGGGAGGGAGAGTGATAGAAAAAATAAAGGAATTCTCATAAGATCCCCATCTAGGCATTTTAGCTCTAGTGAAGAAGAATACTATAGAAATCAACATAAGCATCACTCTTATTCATCATACAATCATCATTGTCCTCAAGAGAACATAAATTATGCTAGGGAACCAAAGGTAGACCTACCCCATTTTCATGGTAGGGAAGATGTTAAGACTTACCTAGATTGGGAAGTTAAAGTGGAACAACTCTTTCGATGCTATGAAATTAGGGAAGAAAGGAAAGTACCTTTGGCCTCCCTTAGTTTTCAAGGTTCTGCTTTGCATTGGTGGGATGGGTTAGTCAAGGATAGGACCCGTAAACAAATGCCTAACATTCGCTACTTGAATGATTTAAAACTTGTTTGCAAAGAAGGCACATTCTTTCATATTATGAGAGGGATATTTTAGATAGGCTCCAAAGACTTAGGCAACATAACCCAAGTATTGAGGAGTATAGACAAAAGATGGAGCTTCTCATACTAAGGGCCAATATCATTGAGGAACCCAATGCCACCCTTGCTAGGTTTTTTTGTGGATTAAGCTCTGACATTAGAGATAAGGTAAAACTTCTTTCATACTCAAACCTTGATGAGTTGGTAGAACTTTGTGTAAGAGCTGAGAATCAACTCAAGAGAAAAAGCTTTAAAAAAGATTCTCCCTCTTACTCAAAGAGAGACCAACTTAAGGGAAACTCTTTCAAGGGTTTTCCTAAAGAGGAACCCAAGCATTTTCAAGATACAAAAGCACCTCATGTAGAGAGAAAACCCCCTACTACTAAGCCTACTGAGAGGCAAAGTAGTATCAAATGCTTCAAATGTCTTGGGAGATGCCACATTGCCTCTCAATGCCCTAACAAGAAAACCATGATCATGAGGGGACAAGACATTTGTAGTGAGAATAGCTCATCTTCCTCCTCTAGTAAGAGTGAGGAAGAAGGGGGACATACTTTTGAACAAGAGTGTGAGGAAGCTTTTCCTTATGAGGGGGACCTCCTTATGGTTCAAAGGCTTCTTGGAAGCCAACCTCTAGAGCTTGGCCAGTCACAAAGAGAGAACATCTTCCATACAAGATGTAAAGTAAATGACAAAGTATGTTCTCTCTTTGTTGATAGTGGCTCCTGTTGTAACTGTTGTAGCTCTAGGTTGGTTGAAAAGCTAGCCTTTACCACCATGCCCCATCCCAAACCTTACAAATTGCAATGGCTCAATGAGCAAGGGGAGATGGTAGTCAATGAACAAGTTATGGTTCCAATTTCCATAGGATCTTATAATGATGAGATTCTTTGTGACATAGTTCCTATGGAGGCTGGTCATATCCTGTTGGGGAGACCATGGAAATTTGACAAAAAAGCTATTCACCATGGTCACTCCAACCAAATAATTCTCACCCATAATGAAAAACGCTTCAAATTGTATCCTTTGTCACCTTCTCAAGTGGCTGAAGATCAATTTGCGATGAAAAAGGAAAGAGTTGAGGAAAAACAAAAACAAAAAAAAATACAACAAGCTTTACCTTTAAAGCTTGAAAAGGGTAAAGAGAGAGAGTCGGGAGGTGATGCCCCTTCGAAAGGGAATATTAGTAAAAGGAGTCTATTTGCTACTAAACGTGATTTAAAAGAAGCTCTTTTGACTAACAAGCCCTTTTATCTCCTCTTTTGCAAAGAAACATCAAATCCTTCCCTTGTTTTGCATTCTTTTGCTGAGAGCACTGCCACAGCCCATGCACATGAGCACCTTCCTCAAGGGGTTCAAGATATTTTAAAAGAATTTGATGACATATTCCCTAATGAGGTTTCGAAAGGACTTCCTCCCATTAGGGGTATAGAACATCAAATTGATTTGGTGCCTGGCGCAAGTCTACCTAATAGGACCAATCCCATGGAGACCCAAGAGATTGAGTCTCAAGTGAATGAGCTGTTGAAGAAGGGTTGGGTTCAAAAGAGCCTAAGCCCTTGTACTGTGCCAGTCTTGTTAGTGCCAAGAAGAATGGCCAATGGAGGATGTGTTTTGATTGTCGTGCAATCAACAACATCACCATCAAATATAGGCACCCAAACCCCCGTCTTGATAACATGTTGGATGAATTGCATGGGGCAAAAATATTTTCAAAAATAGATCTTAGAAGTGGTTACCACCAAATAAGGATCAAAAAGGGTGATGAGTGGAAAACTGCTTTTAAGACTAAATTTGGTCTTTATGAGTGGGTGGTTATGCCTTTTGGGCTAACTAATGCTCCAAGCACATTCATGCGCTTAATGAATCATGTACTGAGGGATTTCCTTGGTAAATTTTGTGTAGTTTACTTTGATGACATTTTAGTTTACTCTAGGAACCTAGATGATCATTTAGGACATCTAAGGCATGTTTTTTCTCTTCTTAGGAGTAATCATCTTTTTGGTAACTTAGAAAAATGCACCTTTTGTTTAGATAGTGTAGTTTTCCTAGGTTTTGTAGTTAGCACAAAAGGGGTTCATGTTGACCCCGAAAAGATAAAAGCTATTCAAGAATGACCCAGCCCGAAGAGTGTGACAGAGATCAAAATCTTTCATGGTCTCGCTGGATTTTATAGGCGCTTTGTGCCTAATTTCTCCATGCTCTTTGCACCAATAAATGATTTGGTGAAACAAGAAGTTACTTTCCTTTTGGGGTGAGAAACAAGAGAAAGTCTTCCAGCTAATTAAGCATAAACTGACCCATGCACCAGTCTTGGCATTACCTGACTTTTCTAAAACATTTGAACTTGAATGTGATGCCTCTGGTGTAGGTGTGGGGGCTGTCTTGTTGCAAAGAGGGCACCCCATTGCGTATTTCAATGAAAACCTCAATTGATGCATTCTCCCCAAGCAAGGGCCCTATCACTAGGGCCATGGCTAGGAGAATAGAAGAAGACATGGCTAGAGTAGAGGGAGGAAGATCTCACCTCCATATGACCATAAAGTTATGCAAGCCATGACTTATTTACTTGTAATTTTCCTTTTAGGAACCTAGGATTTTATTTTGGACATGTATTAGTCCATTTAATTTTCTAGGAGGTGTCTTAGTAATAAGAAGGGGTAAGATTAGCTTTTGGGCCTTTATTTAGGAAATAAGGGGGTAGTTTGATAACTACACCCTCTTTTGCTAAATAAAACCCAAAACTAATAAAGGAGTAATCTTGACCCTTGGATGAGGTAGGTTAGGCACCAATTCTCATCTAAAGGAGGGTATTGATTGGACTTTGGGCTTCAATCCTCCTCCCTTGGATGACTCCTTTTAATCCTAGCCCTTCATTTCCTTCATGACTTGTCCAAGAGGTTAGCTCCCTCTATAAAAAGGTGCTCCTTCACACTCTTGTATTTTTTACACTTGATTGAATGGAAAAACCTTGAGTTGGCCAAAATTCTCTTAGTGTCCACCCTTCTCTCTTTGAGAATTCCTTAGGTTTTTATCAAGGGTTCCATCCCTTATGCCAAACTTTCCCTCTTAGGCTTATCTTACCTTAAGTGGCGCCTAAAACCACCTCACTTCTTACCTCTCCACAAACCATTTCACCAAAGAAGAAAACCTCTAGAAAAAGATCAAGGGAGGCATGCATCATTTGGTATCTAGAGCATTGGTTCTAGAGGTCTAAACTCTCTTCCTATCTCATTTATTTTTTCTTTCTGTTTTCCTATTTTATTTTATCTTTAATTTCCGCAATTTTTTCTAGCTTTCCATTGTTGTTTATCATTTCCATTTATGTCTTGAGTTTATTGTTTTGAGTTATAGTTTATTTGCACCATTTAATTTTTGCTTGATGCAATTTATATTGTTTTTTTCTTTGCATCTACGTCTCTCCCATATTCATTAATTTCCGCTTAAGCTTTGAGTTGGGTGCTTTCTTGCTTGAATTTTGGTTTTGAGAATTTCTTGCTAAAAATCCATGCCGTTGTGGTGAATTCCACAACCTTGTGGTCAAGAAATTTAGACCAAATTCTTGTGTTTCCTTGCACCTAGTTGCCTTGTTTTTGCTTTATTTTTAGCTTTTATTTTTCAGTTTTATACTCTTGTGTAGTTGTCTATAAGTCATGTTTATAGTTTCCCATTTTGTCTATTAATTCCTTTTAAGTTTAACCTCTTTTGTTTTTACAAAAAAAAATTTGAAACTTCTTAAATTGAGCAACATAGAGGGTCATACCTCATGTCTAAGTCTCTTTAGAAGTTCATGTGCTTTTAGTTTCAAGCATATTCTTAAAAAAAAAATTCAAAAATAGTTGCTCAATTTCCTTTGTCTTTATTTTCCTTATACGTATAATTAGTAGCTCATTTGTGTGGTAAAGGTAGTTCTTGTTTGTGGGTGCTTTCACTTAAGCTATAAGTTTGGTATTTGTGTTCAACAAATTACTAAAAACTTAACAAAGCTTGAGCCAGTGGCACACCAAACTACTAAACCATTAACACATCTATAGCTACTTTGCATTTTGAAGTCATTTCTAGTAGTACCTAAATTGTTGCTTTTAATTTTCTTTATTTTTACAAGCGCATAACTCTTTGTTATCAAGCACTAAATTCACAATCAATTTAGGTGCATCTAGTAAATATTCAAAAAAAAAAAAAAACAAGAAAACAAAGTCTAAAATAAAATACAAAAAAAACAACGAAGGATTAAAAAAAAAAGAAAGAGAACAAACAAAAGAAAAGAAAGTTTGAAAAAAAATTCATTTGATGTACCTAACCTAAAATTAGCAAGTGCTTCAACTTTGAACTTGGAACCTTAAAAGAAATTTTATTACTTTTGGTACACTAGACTTGATATTTGTGTTCTTCTACTTTTTAATCTAGTGTCATTCTTAGGTATTCCATTGTGTGCTCTCTTTCTTTTGTTTACCTTTAGTTGTTGCTTATCTTTTAAATCATCTTTCTAGTTTGTCTTATATACTCTTACCATTTGGTAAAGTGTCCTTTTGATTGTGTTATCTTTTATTGCTTTTTGAGTTTCTGTTCGCACCTCCCCTTGTTACTTTTGGTTTCTTTTGTTTGTGTGTTAGTGTCACTTTTGGGAGAAAGCTTGAAAAGGAGCTTACCACAAGGGTAGCATATTTTGGAAGGTTGGACTAAGAGCCTAAGGGATCACCTCAAAAGGAAATACACCTAGCCGTGAGGACTTTGATTTGAGGGAGCATTTGGAGAATCAATTTTTGAAGACTTCACTTTTTCTTTAATTTGGGTGTATTAATTTTGTAGTTGGGAGTTTGAGTGCCCTTAAGGCCCTTCCTTTGGTTGTAATAAAATTTAATCAATTTTTTAGTTTCTCAAAAATTAAGTGAAGAAGGAAGAAGTGGTACACTTCCTTCAACACCTTAGGAGCTCGTTTAGATCCCTTCTCTTTTGAATTTTTGCTTTAAAATTCTTGCTTTATTTTTCTTTTTCAAAGCACTTAGAAGTCTAAAGAGTTCCAAAGACTCATCAAGCCATTTTAGGCAAGAAAACACAAAAAGAGAGGAGTGTTTGTTTGTGAAAATTTTTTAGCCACCTTTTTCCTCTTAGAAATTCAAGCACAATGACATCAAACACCCACTCTAGTGCTCATAGTTATTCATCAAACAAGAGCGTAAACCAAAGAAATATTTCTAAAGATTACACTCTAGAAAATTTAAACATGGACTTTAGGGAGTGGATGGCAAAAGAACAAGAGAGAAGAGAAGAAAAAAGGAGAGAAAAAGAGTCCAATGAGAAAAGAAAAATAAAAGAAAGAGAGGAAGAAAAGAGAGAAAAAAGAGAGAAGGAAGAGAGAAGAATAAGAGAAAGGAGAGAAGATGAATAAAGGAGAGAAAGAAAAGAAAGAGAAAGAAGAAAAGAGAAAGAAGAAGAAAAAAGAAAGCATGGGAATGGTGAGAATTACAAAATGAAAGGGATAGTCTTAGGTTCCCCATCTAGACATACCCATAGGAGTGAAAGTGAGGAAGAATACTACAATCATCCTAGGAGAAACTTCCATTCATCCATGCATAATAATGGGACCCCTCCAAGGGAGCCCAAAATTGATCTCCTCGCATTTCATGGGAGGGAAGATGTGGAAGCCTACCTTGATTGGGAAATCAAGGTAGAACAACTCTTCACTTGCCATGAGGTAAGAGAAGAAAGAAAGGTTCCAATGGAAACCCTTAGCTTCCAAGGGCATGCCATGCATTGGTGGGTTGGGTTACCCAATGAGGGAATCCGCACCAATATGCCTTCCATAAGATATTGGAATGGTCTTAGAAGTGCTCTAAGAAGAAGGCATATTCCCTCTTGGTATGAAAGAGATCTTTTGGATAGACTCCAAAGGCTAAGGCAAACCAACCTTAGTATAGAAGAGTATAGACAAAAGATGGAACTTCTTATCTTGAGGGCGGGTATCATTGAGGAACCTAAGGCCACTATGGCAAGGTTTTTGTATGGGTTGAGCCCCGAAATTCGTGATAAGGTGGAGCCCTTCTCATATATTTCCCTTGATGAGTTAGTTCAACTTTGCATCAAGGTGGAAAATCAACTTAGAAGGAAAACTTTTAAAAAGGATAACCCACCTTATGTAATGAGGGACCAACCTACGGGGAACTCTTTCAAGAGTTACCCCAAAGAGGAACATCCCAAGCACTTCAAAGAGCATAAAACATCACATATAGAGAGAAAAACCCCTACTACTAACTCTCACGAGAAAGTTAGTAGTATCAAATGCTTTAAATGTCTTGGGAGAGGCCACATTGCCTCTCAATGCCCTACTAAGAGAAACATCATCATAAGGGCCCAAGATGTTTATAGTAGTGAGTCTAGCTCACACTCCTCTAGTGAGAGCGAAGGAGAAGGGGTTCATGCATACCAATCTGGTTGTGATGAAACCGCTTATGCATGTGAGGGAGACCTCTTAATGATAAGAAGACTTCTTGGAAGCCAACCTTTGAAAGTGTCCTCATCTAAAAGGGAGAACATATTCCATACTCGCTGTAAGGTGAATGACAAAATATGTTCTCTAATTGTGGATGGTGGGTCATGCTGCAATTATTGTAGCTCAAGGTTGGTGGAAAAGCTAGCCTTGACCCCACTTCCCCACCCTAAGCCTTACAAGCTTCAATGGCTCAATGAGCAAGGGGAAATGGAGGTCAATGAGCAAGTCAAGGTTCCAATTTCCATTGGGTCTTATAAAGATGAGATCCTGTGTGACATAGTCCCAATGGAAGCTGGTTATATCTTGCTAGGAAGACCATGGCAATTTGATAAGAAAGCCATACACCATGGTCATTCCAATAACATCATCCTCACTCATAAGGATAAGCGCATTAAGTTGTGTCCTCTAACCCCTTCACAAGTGGTGAAGGACCAACTCATCATGAAACATAAGAGAGATGAGGAGAAAAAAAAAAGCAAAGCTTTACCCCTAAAGCTTGAAAGGGGTAAAAAGGTTGAGTTGGAAGTTGGTGCCCCTTCCAAGAACGTCATTAGTAAAGGGAATTTATTTGCGACAAAATTGGATTTAAAGGAAGCCCCCTTAACTAACAGACCTTTCTATCTCCTCCTTTGCAAAGAGGCATCCCCCATTTCCTCCCCCTCCACTTTTTTCCCTTCTAGTTCTACACTGCCATAGAACTTGGACCTGAGAACCTACCTCAAGAGGTTCAAGAGCTTTTAAAGGAGTTTGGTGATATATTCCCTAATGAAGTTCCCAAAGGACTTCCTCCAATTAGGGGTATAGAACACCAAATAGAGTTGGTACTTGGGGCTAGCCTGCCTAATAGGCCTGCTTATAGGACTAATCCCATGGAGACCAAGGAGATTAAATCTCAAGTCCAAGAACTATTGGAGAAGGGTTGGGCTCAAGAGAGCCTAAGCCCTTGTGCTGTGCCAGTTTTGTTGGTGCCTAAGAAGAATGGCCAAAGGAGGATGTGCATTGATTGTCGAGCAATCAATAACATCACCATCAAATATAGGCACCCTATCCCTACGCTTGATGACATGCTTGATGAATTTCATGGGGTCCAATTATTTTCAAAAATTGATCTTAAGAGTGGTTATCACCAAATCCGCATCAAGGAAGGTGATGAGTGGAAAACCACTTTTAAGACCAAGTTTGGGCTGTATGAGTGGTTGGTAATGCCCTTTGGGCTTACCAATGCCCCAATCACCTTCATGAGGCTTATGAATCATGTCCTTAGGGATTGCTTAGGAAAATTTTGTGTTGTTTATTTTGATGACATCTTAGTGTATAGCAAGAGCCTAGATGAACATGTAGGCCATCTTAGGCGCGTTTTTTGCATTCTTACCAACTCTATGGAAATCTTGAAAAATGTAATTTTTGTGTGGAGAGTGTGGTGTTCTTATGTTTTATAGTTAATAAAAATAGGTTTCAAGTAGACCCCGACAAAATCAAAGCCATCCAAGAATGGCCTACCCCAAAAAGTGTGACTGAGATAAAGAGTTTTCATGGTCTCGCGAGCTTTTACAGGTGCTTTGTGCCTAACTTCTCCACACTTTTCTCACCAATCAATGATTTGGTGAAGAAGGATACTCCTTTCCTTTGGGGTGAAAAACAACAAAAAGCCTTTGAACTTATCAAAGAGAAACTGACCCATGCACCAGTTTTAGCTCTTCCTGACTTTTCTAAAACTTTTGAGGTAGAGTGTGATGCATCGGGAGTGGGTGTGGGAGCTGTGTTGTTACAAGGTGGTCATCCCGTGGCTTATTTTAGTGAAAAACTAAATGGAGCCACCTTAAACTACCCCACCTATGATAAAGAGTTTTACTCTTTGATAAGGGCCCTTCAAACTTGGGAACATTATCTTGTACCCAAGGAGTTCATCATTCATAGTGACCATGAGTCACTTAAGTATTTGAAGGGTCAAGGCAAGCTTAATAAAAGGCATGCTAAATGGGTAGAATTTCTTGAGACTTTCCCTTATATCATCAAATACAAGAAAGGAAAACATAATGTGGTGGCTGATGCTTTGTCTCGTAGACATACCCTTTACACCACCTTAAGTGCAAAGATTCTTGGATTTGATAATATTAGAGAAATGTATCTTTCTGATAAGGATTTTGGATCCATTTATGCTGCCTCTACATTTTCACGTAAAACCCAAAATGGGTTCTTTGTGAGTGAGAGGTACCTTTTCAAAGGTAGCAAACTTTGTGTACCCCAAGGATCTATGAGAAATCTGTTGACAAAAGAGAGCCATGAGGGTGGGCTCATGGGGCATTTTGGAATTAACAAAACTCTTCCGCTTTTACAAGAAAAATTCTTTTGGCCCCATATGAAGAAAGACATCTATAGACATTGTCGTAGATGCATTGCTTGCTTGCAAGCTAAGTCTAAGACAATGACTCATGGATTGTACACACCTTTACCTGCTCCTTCTGCACCTTGGCTGGATATTAGTATGGATTTCATCCTTGGCCTACCTCGAACCCAACGAGGTGCAGACTCTATCTTTGTAGTGGTAGATAGATTTTCAAAAATGGCTCACTTTATACCATGCCACAAGATAGATGATGCGAGCAATATTGCGAGACTTTTCTTTACAGAAGTTGTCCGTTTACATGGAATTCCCCAATCCATAGTCTCTAATAGAGATGTGAAGTTCCTTAGCCACTTTTGGAAAACATTGTGGGCAAGGCTAGGAACTAAACTCTTATTTTCTACCACATGTCACCCCCAAACTGATGGGCAGACTGAGGTAGTAAATAGATCTCTATCTACTACGCTTAGGACACTTCTTCGAGGAAATCACAAGTCTTGGGATGAATACCTACCCCATATTGAGTTTGCATACAACCGGGTGGTTCAAAGGACCACCAAGCATTCTCCCTTTGAAGTTGTTTATGGCTTCAACCCCCTTACTCCTCTTGATATCTTGCCCTTACCCTTCCCTTCTTCTGTTCACAAAAAAGGAATAGTAAAAGCGTATTTTGTTAAAAAATTACATGAAAGGGTAAAGGCCAACATTGAACATCATTCAAAGGAGTATGCTAGTAAAGCCAATAGGGGCAGGAAAGAAATTATCTTCAATGAAGGGGATTGGGTATGGCTTCATTTGAGGAAGGATCGCTTCCCTACTCAAAGGAAGTCGAAGCTTAGCCCCCGAGGAGATGGTCCCTTTCAAGTCCTCAAGAGAGTGAACAACAATGCATACATATTAGATCTCCCGGAGGACTATGGTGTCAGTACTAGCTTTAATGTTTGTGATTTGGTCCCTTTTGTAGGTACTGATGAAGAAGAGGAGGACCTATCAGATTTGAGGTCAAATCCTCCTCCCTTGGATGACTCCTTTTAATCCTAGCCCTTCATTTCCTTCATGACTTGTCCAAGAGGTTAGCTCCCTCTATAAAAAGGTGCTCCTTCACACTCTTGTATTTTTTACACTTGATTGAATGGAAAAACCTTGAGTTGGCCAAAATTCTCTTAGTGTCCACCCTTCTCTCTTTGAGAATTCCTTAGGTTTTTATCAAGGGTTCCATCCCTTGTGGCAAACTTTCCCTCTTAGGCTTATCTTACCTTAAGTGGCGCCTAAAACCACCTCACTTCTTACCTCTCCACAAACCATTTCACCAAAGAAGAAAACCTCTAGAAAAATATCAAGGGAGGCATGCATCATCAATGGTGCCCCGCCTCAACTTCCCCACCTATGATAAGGAGTTTTATGCTCTAATTGGGGCCCTTCAAACTTGGGAGCATTACCTTGCTCCCAAGGAGTTTGTCATTCATAGTGACCATGAGTCACTAAAATATTTAAGGGGTCAAGGTAAATTGAACAAAAGGCATGCAACGTGGGTGGAATATCTTTAATCCTTCCCTTATGTCATCAAGTACAAGAAAGGAAAACAAAATGTGGTGGCTGATGCTCTTTCTAGGTGTCATGCCCTTTATTCATCCTTGAGTGCAAAAATCTTGGGATTTGATGACATTCGGGCTATGTATCCGTCTGACAAGGATTTCGGCCCCATATTTGCTACCTCTGCATCTGTATTCGCATTAAAGGCCTATGATGGGTACTTCATCAGTGAGGGGTATCTTTACAAAGGGAGTAAGCTTTGTATACCCCAAGGATCAATTAGGAACTTACTTACAAAAAAGAGCCATGAAGGTGGGCTCATGGGGCATTTTGGGATTTCAAAAACCCTCATGCTTTTACAAGAGAAATTCTTTTGGCCCCATATGCGTAGAGATGTCCATAGACATTGCTCTAAATGTATAGCTTGCTTGCAAGCAAAGTCTAAAGCAATGCCTTGTCCCTTTGTTTCACTCCACATGTGCTCTCTGGCTCCTACTTGGCTGATTCTTGTTGCTTCTTATTTTAATTTGAATTTTGGAGGTGCCATGTCATTTACCTCCAAAATTCAAATTCAAACTAGAGGGAACATAGATTTATATTTTAGGGACATGTTTGAATCTTTAGTTGATTAAATTAGTGTTAATTGAGCACATGCTAAATTAACACTAAATTAAGCCAACTAACCCTTGTTTAAGCATATTGGACGTTCACCATTAGTATTTTAGGCCAATGGTTCATGCTTTTCTCTATAAATAGAGTTTCTTTCCTCTTGTATCATTTTAACACTCATTTGAATGAAAATAACCTTTCTCTAAAATTGAGAGCTCTTTGTTCTTAGAGAGTGTTCATGTTCTCTCCATTATTGTGAAAGTCTTTCATGCTATTATCAAGGGTTCCTTTCTTTGTGGCTAGCTTCACCATGGCTTATCTCCTTCATTGAAGAAGTGGCGCCAATCTTCACTTCCATCTCCTAGTCTTCCACCTCTATTTCTTCAACCTTGGAACCTCTATGAGCAAGGATCTTTGGAGAATTCTCTTCATCAAGGATTCTTCAATCTTGCCTTGGGGAGGGATGCATCATGCTACGAATAGAAACAAAAGAGAGAGACAAAACAGTCAATGTTGAGTTAAGCCATAAAAAACTCTCGTGCAAGCACAAGGAGGAGTAGCCCAATTCTTGTGAGTGACACGGATAAGTGCTACCAGTAAGTGGAAATAGATTTTGATAGGCTTACTTAATGCTGACCGCAGAAACTTAGACCCTCAAGACCTTCTAAGCCGAGTAAGGTCCGCTTGGGAATGACTGTCGAACTGTTTGCATAGCAAAGGAAGAAGATCAGAGCTTAGCTAAAGGCCAACTTAACTAGGATAGATGGGTGCCTTTGAATCGAAATTGAGAAGTTCATCCGCTTCTTCACCTTTTGTAAGTTCTAAATAAGAATGGAGCTTACCAACTCAGCCTCCAGGTGGTTCCCTTCGAGGCTAGTTACATCCCTTAAGAACCTTTAGTTCAGTTTTCGGGACACTCATAAAAGCATCCCTAAGTCCCACTTGTGACTGCAAAAAATAAGCTAAAAGCATAGGTTTCTTAGTTCTAACTAGGAATTCAAGATTGAGAATGAATATAAAGAAAGTGAGATTACCGCTTTTTTTCTTTTCTCAAATGTTAATTATATGATTTTTTTTGTTTTAGTTTTTACTTTAACTTTGGACTTAAAGGTAAGCTATACTTTTCTTATTTAGATATGGAACAAAAAAAATCCATTATAACTCATGAGATAGTATTTTATTGACGTAAATATGTATAGCTCGGATACAAATTTTAGGAACATGCATGTTAGCATAAAACAATTATAGGCACCCGTTCTTTCTAAATTATTATATTTAATTTTTAAAACAAAATAAAATAAGTAAATTGATAATCAAAATCTAAATTTAAAGACTTATTCTAGAGATTAAATATATATATATATATATATATATATATATATATATATATATACACGAAAAGGTGTTTTGATAATACATCCATGATTTTCATAACGTAAATTTATTTTTATCTTAATTTGATGTATTTAAAATACTATGAATAAATATGAGAAAGATTACGCTGACTGAAGAGGAAATAAAGTATGACATCGTCTTTCGATTTAGCTTGTATTTTTACTATTCTTGTCAAATACACTAAGCCACATTAAACGTGTAAATTGAAGATTAATAGACAATCTTTGTCTTTTAAACTCGATATTTGAGAGATTGTAAATCATCTCAACTGAAGCAACCCATCATTATTGATAAATTATGATATAATAAACACGTGTTCATAATCAAACTAATTAATATATTTATGTTACATGTTGAATTTTTAATTTAAAAATTCAACAAATTTTAGTCATATCTATTTAACATTTACTCAAATAATAACTAAGGATTCATTTGATATATAATGTGGTATAAAACAAAAATAAAAAACACAAAAAAATAACTTATGTTACACGATAAGTTTTTGTCTTATACATTATTTGATAAACAATGGATAGTTCAAGCAAACTAGCATAAAATTTACTACAATATCTGGTGCAACCTTCAAGGTATTTGTTCATGGATCTTCTTTATGTTTCTTGCAATCCTTAAGCAGTGTAGGTTAAGAGATGTGATGTGACCATGCCTAGCCAACGCCCTATCATTAGGGCCATGGCTAGAAGGATTGAAGTAGACGTAGCCCTTGCAGACAAAGGAAGATGATGTGACCATGCCTAGCCAAGGATCTATCACTACGGCCATGCCTAGAAGGATTGAAGAAGACCTAGCCCTTGCAGACAAAGGAAGACTTCACCTCCTATGGAGAGTGAAGATATTAGGCTAGGAACTTTATTTAATAAAATGTAATTTTCCTTTATTTTAATTTTGAGGAGTATTAAGAATTTAATTTGGGACATGTATTTAGTTCATTTTTTATTTTTAGGAGGTGTCTTAGGAATTTAGAGGGTGGATTTAGCTTTTTGGGTCTTTATGAAGGAAATAACGGGTAGCCTTGATATCTACACCCCTCTTTTCCTACATAAACCCCCTAAGTTAATAAGAAGGAATGTTGGCCCTTGGTTTGAGAAACCTGGGCACCAAGTTTGATGATCTAAGGAGGGAATTGTTTCTCAATTCTCCTCCCTTAGATCTCTCCTTTTAATCCTAGCCCTTCTTTTTTAGGTTATCTTGTTCAAGAGGTTAGCTACCTCTATAAATAGGAGCTCCTCCCTCACTTGTATTTTTTACACTTGAATTTAATCATAGAGACCATATTGGTTGTGAGGTTCTTACCTTTGAATGTCCCATTTTCTCCTTTGTGAGAGCTTCTAAGAGTTATCAAGGGACCGCTTCCTTGTGGCCTCTCCCCTTTGGCTTATCAAACCTAGTATTTGTGTCGCCTCATCCCATTCCTTTCCTCTCCATAAATCCATTTCCCTTCCAAGTGACCTTAGAAAGGATCCTTTGGGCACGTGATCATCAAAGATCACATCAAGTGGTATCTAGAGCCACTTTCTAAAGGTCACGTTCTTTCTCAATTTTTTTTGCTTTGTTGTTTATCTCTTTGATCTCTTTATTTTAAAGTCCTTCACATTTTTGTCATCTCTATTTCCTTTATTGTCTAGTAGTATAGCTTTTTATTCTTGCTATTATATGCGCTTTTGTTTTCTATCTATGCGTCTATGTTCCATTTAATTTGATGTGATGTTATTTGTCCCTTTCTTTGCATCTTATTTTCGTGTTCAAGTTGCTTAATTTTCCCTTGGTTTTTTATGTTAAAGTGTGCCTAAGAAGTTGTGACCATTAAACCCACATGGTTGAGGATTTTTCCACACCATTGTGGTGATCAACTTTGGCCACTTTTTTGTGCCTTTTGTTTTGAGTCTCTTGCTGAAATTTTTGCTCTATTTTTAGGTGTGTTATTTTTTCTTAATCTTGTGTTTTGTCAAATACTAGTCATGTTAGTTTCCTATTTTGTCTCATTTAAATTCCATAGGTTTTAGCCTCTTAAAATTTTTACAAAAAGCCTTCAAAAACATTTTGAATTGAGCTCCTAAGAGGTGAACCTCTTGTTGAGTCTCTTAAGTCTTTTATGCTTTTAGTTCAAGCATATTAATCTCTTTGTTGTTCTTAAATATTTTCTCAATTCAATCTTTATATGTTTCTTGTTTTATGTTGAATTATTAGTAGCTTTCCACTTGGTTTACGTTCACTATTGGTGCCTCTTTATGGAATTTTAGCTTGGGTGAATTGTTTTAGTAATCTGAGCAATCAATTTACTTCAAAATAAGCCCTAAATTATTCCTTAAGCACCATTAGTTCAGTGGTATTTGGAACTACTAAGTTGTTTTGCCTTTAGTTGCATGCATTGCTTAAAAATTGTGTGACCTTACTTTGTGCTTATTCACTCAAGCATTATTATTTCAAGCATCCTCATTAAAATTTCAATTCAACAAGCTATTAGGTGCAGCAAAATGATTAGAAAAAGTTAAAAAAAAAATAGAAAAAGTTCAAGTTAAAAAAAAAAGAAGATAAAGAACTCAAAAGAAAGACAAATTTGAAGTTGTGTACCTAATAGTAGAAACATTTGATATGAGGAACCAATTGTGATTCAAAAAAAAATTACTTGAGTAAGCTTTTTAGTTTTTGGTCACTTAAATTTTATTAAGTGTGCAACCATTGGTTTCATTTTTTTTGTTTGAGTCTTTTCTCATTCTCTACTCTTAGAGCTAATCTAGGAAAGTTATTTGTGTGCTACCTTCCTTTGTGAGCCTTATGTTTTCTTGCTTGTCTTCTGATGTGACCATGCCTAGCCAAGGACCTGTCACTAGGGCCATGGCTAGAAGGATTGAAGAAGACCTAGCCCTTGCAGACAAAGGAAAACTTCACCTCCTATGGAGAGTGAAGATATTAGGCTAGGGACTTTAGTTAATAAAATGTAATTTTCCTTTATTTTAATTTTGAGGAGCATTAAGAATTTAATTTGGGACATGTATTTAGTCCATTTTTTATTTTTAGGAGGTGTCTTAGGAATTTAGAGGGAGGATTTAGCTTTTTGGGTCTTTATGAAGGAAATAAGGGGTAGCCTTGATATCTACACCCCTCTTTTCTACATAAACCCCCTAAGCTAATAAGAAGGAATCTTGACCCTTGGTTTGAGAAACTTGGGCACCAAGTTTGATGATCTAAGGAGGGAATTGTTTCTCAATTCTCCTCCCTTAGATCTCTCCTTTTAATCCTAGCCCTTCTTTTTTAGGTTATCTTGTTCAAGATGTTAGCTACCTCTATAAATAGGAGCTCCTCCCTCACTTGTATTTTTTACACTTGAATTTAATCCTAGAGACCATATTGGTTAAGCTTCTTACCTTTGAGTGTCCCCCTTTCTCCTTTGTGAGAGCTTCTAAGAGTTATCAAGGGACCACTCCCTTGTGGCCTCTCCCCTTTGGCTTATCAAACCTAGTATTTGTGGTGCCTCACCCCATTCCTTTCCTCTCCATAAATCCATTTCGCTTCCAAGTGACCTTAGAAAGGATCCTTTGGGCACGTGATCATCAAAGATCACATCATCTTCTTTACTTCTTTGAGTTTGTCATTGTTTAATCTATCCACTTTGATTTATGAACCTTGTTTTGTTATTCACCTTTCTTTGTTGTCTTGTGTTGTATTCGGCCTTGGTAAGGAGAGGTTGGGAAAAGTTCCATATATAAAATTTTGGCAAGTCCAAACAAGAGGAAACAAGGGTAGCATTCTTGGGGTGAGTTGATGCAACTCAAAGGGGCTTGATCAAAAGGAGACAAACACCAAAAAGCTTGGAGCAAAGACTTTGTTTTATTTTTTTTATTCTTTGTATTGTGTATACTTAATTTTAGATTCAGAGTTTGAGTGCCCTTAAGGCCCTCCCTTGGTTTGTAATAATTTTGGTTAATTTTAGCGTAGTTCCTCGTTAATTAGGTGAAGAAGGGAGAAGTGGTACACTTCCTTCAATACCTTAGGAGCACCATTAGAGCCCTTTCTCTTTTAAATTCTTGCACTTTTATTTTATGTTATGTTATTTTGAAAAAACGTGTAGAGGCTAAGAGTTCCAAAGACTCATCAAGCCACCTTAGGGGAGAAAAAAAAAGAGGAGTGTTACTTGAAAAAAAAAAGTTTTTGGCCTACCCTTTAGTTTTTAGCATCCAAGCACCATGACTTCCCACACACATTCTAGTGCACATAGTTGTTCATCAAGTAAGAGTGTCAACCAAAGAAAACCTTCTAAGGGAGACACTCTTGAAAACCTTAACTTAGAATTTAGGGAATGCATGGCTAAAGAACAAGAAAGGAGAGAAGAAAAAGAGATAAAAAAGAAATAAAAGAAAAGGAAAAACAAAAAGAGAAGGAAGAGTTAAAAAAAGAGATGTTGGAAATGAGAAAAGAGAAAAAAGAGCTAGAAGAGAGAAGGCAAAGAGAGAGAAGAGAGGATGAAGAAAGGAGAAGAAGGAAAGAACTAGAAAGAAAAAGAGAAAAAGAGGAAGAAGAGAGAAGGAGAGGAGAAGAGAGTAAGAGGAGAGATGGGAGGGAGAGTGATAAAAAAAATAAAGAAATTCTCATAAGATCCCCATCTAGGCATTTTAGCTCTAGTGAAGAAGAATACTATAGAAATCAACATAAGCATTACTCTCATTCATCATACAATCATCATTCTCCTCAAGAGAACATAAATCATGCTAGGGAACCAAAGGTAGACCTACCCTATTTTCATGTTAGGGAAGAAAGGAAAGTACCTTTGGCCTCCCTTAGTTTTCAAGGTTCTGCTTTGCATTGGTGGGATAGGTTAGTCAAGGATAGGGCCCGTAAACAAATGCCTGACATTCGCTACTGGAATGATTTAAAAACTTGTTTGCGAAGAAGGCATATTCCTTCATATTATGAGAGGGATCTTTTGGATAGGCTCCAAAGACTTAGGCAACATAACCTAAGTATTGAGGAGTATAGACAAAAGATGGAGCTTCTCATACTAAGGGCCAATATCATTGAGGAACCCAATGCCACCCTTGCTAGGTTTTTGTGTGGATTAAGCTCTGACATTAGAGATAAGGTAGAGCTTCTTTCATACTCAAACCTTGATGAGTTGGTAGAACTTTGGGTAAGAGCTGAGAATCAACTCAAGAGAAAAAGCTTTAAAAAAGATTCTTCTTCTTACTCAAAGAGAGACCAACTTAAGGGAAACTCTTTTAAGGATTTTCCCAAAGAGGAACCCAACCATTTTCAAGATACAAAAGCACCTCATATAGAGAGAAAACCCCCTACTACTAAGCCTACTGAGAGGAAAAGTAGTATCAAATGCTTCAAATGTCTTGGGAGAGGCCACATTGCCTCTCAATTCCCTAACAAGAAAACCATGATCATGAGGGGACAAGACATTTGTAGTGAGAATAACTCATCTTCCTCCTCTAGTGAGAGTGAGGAAGAAGGGGGACATACTTTTGAACAAGAGTGTGAGGAAGCTTTTCCTTATGAGGGGGACCTCCTTATGGTTCAAAGGCTTCTTGGAAGCCAACCTCTAGAGCTTGGCGAGTCGCAAAGAGAGAGCATCTTCCATACAAGATGTAAAGTAAATGACAAAGTATGTTCTCTCCTTGTTGATAGTGGCTCCTGTTGTAACTGTTGTAGCTCCAGGTTGGTTGAAAAGCTAGCCTTGACTACCATGCCCCATCCCAAACCTTACAAATTGCAATGGCTCAATGAGCAAGAGGAGATGGTTGTCAATGAACAAGTTATGGTTCCAATTTCCATAGGATCTTATAATGATGAGATTCTTTGTGACATAGTTCCTATGGCGGCTAGTCATATCCTGTTGGGGAGACCATGGCAATTTGACAAAAACGCTATTCACCATGGTCGCTGCAACCAAATAATTCTCACCCATAATGAAAAGCGCTTCAAATTGTATCCTTTGTCACCTTCTCAAGTGGCTGAGGATCAATTTGCAATGAAAAAGAAAAAAGTTGAGGAAAAACAAAAACAAAAAAAACCACAACAAGCTTTACCCTTAAAGCTTGAAAAGGGTAAAGAGAGAGAGTCGGAAGGTGATGCCCCTTCGAAAGGGAATATTAGTAAAAGGAGCTTATTTGCTACTAAACGTGATTTAAAAGAAGCTCATTTGACTAACAAGCCCTTTTATATCCTCTTTTGCAAAGAAGCATCAAATCTTTCTCCCATTTTGCATTCTTCTGTTGAGAGCACTGCCACAGCCCATGCACATGAGCACCTTTATCAAGGAGTTCAAGATATTTTAAAAGAATTTGATGACATATTCTCTAATGAGGTTCCGAAAGGACTTCCTCCCATTAGGGGTATAGAACATCAAATTGATTTGGTGCCTGGCAAAAGTCTACCTAATAGACCTGCCTATAGGACCAACCCTATGGAGACCCAAGAGATTGAGTCCCAAGTGAATGAGCTGTTGGAGAAGGGTTGGGTTCAAAAGAACCTTAGCCCTTGTGCTGTGCCAGTCTTGTTGGTGCCTAAGAAGAATGGCCAATGGAGGATGTGTGTTGATTGTCGTGCAATCAACAACATCACCATCAAATATAGGCACCCAATCCCCCGTCTTGATGACATGTTGGATGAATTGCATGGGGCAAAAATATTTTTAAAAATAGATCTTAGAAGTGGTTACCACCAAATAAGGATCAAAGAGGGTGATGAGTGGAAAACTGCTTTTAAGACTAAATTTGGTCTTTATGAGTGGTTGGTTATGCCTTTTGGGCTAACTAATGCCCCAAGCACATTCATGCACTTAATGAATCATTTACTGAGGGATTGCCTTGGTAAATTTTGTCTAGTTTACTTTGATGACATTTTAGTTTACTCTAGGAACCTAGATGATCATTTAGGACATCTAAGGCATGTTTTTGCTCTTCTTAGGAGTAATCATCGTTTAGGTAACTTAGAAAAATGCACATTTTGTGTAGATAGTGTATTTTTCCTAGGTTTTGTAGTTAGCACAAAAAGGGTTCATGTTGACCCTGAAAAGATAAAAGGTATTCAAGAATGGCCCATCCCAAAGAGTATGACAGAGATCAAAAGCTTTCATGGTTTCGCTGGATTTTGTAGGCGCTTTGTGCCTAATTTCTCCACGCTCTTCGCACCAATAAATGATTTGGTGAAAAAGGAAGTTCCTTTCCTTTAGGGTGAGAAACAAGAGAAAGCCTTTCAGCTAATTAAGCATAAACTGACCCATGCACCAGTCTATGCATTACCTGACTTTTCTAAAATATTTGAACTTGAATGTGATGCCTCTGGTGTAGGTGTAGGGGTTGTCTTGCTGCAAGGAGGGCACCCTATTGCGTATTTCAGTGAAAAACTCAATGGTGCCCCCCTCAACTACCCCACCTATGATAAGGAGTTTTATGCTCTAATTAGGGCCCTTCAAACTTGGGAGCATTACCTTGATCCCAAGGAGTTTGTCATTCATAGTGACCATGATTCACTAAAATATTTGAGGGGTCAAGGTAAATTGAACAAAAGGCATGCAACGTGGGTGGAATATCTTGAATCCTTCCCTTATGTCATCAAGTACAAGAAAGGAAAACAAAATGTGGTGGCTGATGCTCTTTCTAGGCGTCATGTCCTTTATTCATCCTTGAGTGCAAAAATCTTGGGATTTGATGACATTCAGGCTATGTATTCGTCTGATAAGGATTTTGGCCCCATATTTGCTACCTCTGCATCTACATTTGCATTAAAGTCCCATGATGGGTACTTCATCAGTAAGGGGTATCTTTACAAAGGGAGTAAGCTTTGTATACCCCAAGGATCAATTAGGAACTTACTTACAAAAGAGAGTCATGAAGGTGGGCTCATGGGGCATTTTGGGATTTCAAAAACCCTCATGCTTTTACAAGAGAAATTCTTTTGGCCCTATATGCGTAGAGATGTCCATAGACATTGCTCTAAATGTATAGCTTGCTTACAAGCAAAGTCTAAAGCAATGCCTCATGGACTATACACACCTTTACCTGCTCCTTCTGTACCTTGGGAGGATATTAGCATGAATTTCATCCTTGGGCTCCCAAGAACCCAATGAGGTGCAGACTCCATATTTGTGGTGGTGGACCGATTTTCAAAAATGGCACATTTTATTCCCTGCCACAAAGTGGATGATGCGAGCAACATCGCAAGACTTTTCTTTAAAGAGGTTGTCCGATTGCATGGTATACCCTATTCTATAGTGTCAGATAGGGATGTGAAGTTCCTTAGCCATTTTTGGAAAACTCTTTGGGCTAAGCTGGGAACTAAACTTCTTTTTTCCACTACCTGTCACGCTCAAACTGATGGGCAAACAGAAGTGGTGAATAGATCTTTATCCACTATGCTGAGGGCTCTCCTTAAAGGCAACCATAAGTCTTGGGATGAGTACCTTCCCCACATTGAATTTGCTTATAATCGGGTGGTTCATAGAACCACCAAGCATTCTCCTTTTGAAGTGGTCTATGGCTTTAATCCTCGTACTCCTCTAGATCTTTTACCTCTTCCTCTTTCTGTTGCTGTGCAGAAAGAAGGAGAGGCAAAAGCCATTTTTGTAACACAATTACATGAGAGGGTTAAAGCTAACATAAAGCGTCAATCCCTGAGAGATGCTACTTTCGCCAATAGGGGGAGGAAAGAGGTCATCTTTGAAAAGGTTAGCCCTAGAGGAGGTGGACCTTTTCAAATCCTTGAGCGGATCAGTAATAATGCCTATGTTTTAGATCTGTCTGAGGATTATGGGGTAAGCACTAGTTTTAATGTTTCTAATTTGTCTCCATTTGTAGGTGCTGAAAATGATGAAGACCCCATGGATTTGAAGTCAAATCCTCTTCAAGGGGGAGGAGATGATGTGACCATGCCTAGACAAGGACCTATCACTAGGGTCATGGCTAAAAGGATTGAAGAAGACCTAACCCTTACAGACAAAGAAAAACTTCACCTCCTATGGAGAGTGAAGATATTAGGCTAGGGACTTTAGTTAATAAAATGTAATTTTCCTTTATTTTAATTTTGAGGAGCATTAAGAATTTAATTTGGGACATGTATTTAGTCCATTTTTTTATTTTAGTAGGTGTCTTAGGAATTTAGAGGGTGGTTTTTTTAGGTCTTTATAAAAGAAATAAGGGGTAGCCTTGATATCTACACCCCTCTTTTCCTACATAAACCCCCTAAGCTAATAAGAAGGAATCTTGGCCCTTTGTTTGAGAAACTTGGGCACCAAGTTTGATGATCTAAGGAGGGAATTGTTTCTCAATCCTCCTCCCTTAGATCTCTCCTTTTAATCCTAGCCCTTCTTTTTTAGGTTATCTTGTTCAAGAGGTTAACTACCTCTATAAATAGGAGCTCCTCCCCTCACTTGTATTTTTTACACTTGAATTTAATCCTAGATACCATATTGGTTGTGAGGTTCTTACCTTTGAGTATCCCCCTTTCTCCTTTGTGAGAGCTTCTAAGAGTTATCAAGGGACCTCTCCCTTGTGGCCTCTCCCTTTTGGCTTATCAAACCTAGTATTTGTGGCGCCTCACCTCATTCCTTTCCTCTTCATAAATCCATTTCCCTTCCAAGTGACCTTAGAAAGGATCCTTTGGGCACGTGATCATAAAAGATCACATGAAGATGAGAAGGTGATGGTGGATGACACCACTAACAAGGTAGATAAGCTATTGGAGAGAGCTTGCCACAAAGGAAGGAATCCTTATTAAAAGCTTTTGAAGAACTCTACTCTAGAGAGAGAATTTGGACACTCTTAGAGAGAAATCTCAACTCCCAATTTTTTATTCTCAAATTCAAGTATGTATACAACATGAGGGGTGATGTTGTATTTATAGAGTTAGGGAGTGATTAATGGAAGGTTTAGGCGTTTGGATGCTTAATTAGGGTGTTTAGATGATTAAGAATGTGTTAATTATCCTAAGCATGATTAGCACATGTAAAAGAGACATAACCATCCAAAAAAATCCCTAAATAAGTGGATCTAGTTCCCCATGTGTCAAATAGATCCTAAAAATATGGATCTAGTTCCCCATGTGCCAACTAAACCATAAACCCATGTGCCAACTAAATCCTTAATTTGCGGATCTAGATTGGACTTAGGAGAAAACTAGATGCCACCTAGGATCTAAAGACCATCTTGCATGACAATAAGGGGACAATAGGGACCCGCATGTCTCGTAGTTGGTTAGGGGGTGTTTAAGATGGATTTTGCGGGTGTTGTTTAGCAAAATACATGTCAAAAACCATCTAAAAGGCCCACCTAATCAACTTACTCCCTAAATCTACTAACTAGACCTCTATTTATAAAAGAAAGAAACTTATAAGCCAAAATAACTCGATCAAGATCAAAATTTAAACCTAGAAGAAAACTATGCTTTATATAAGCTATACAAGTGAACTAGGCTTAATCTTGATGACCAAAAAAAGGCGAGGTCTCCCTTCTTCTCCTCTAGCCAAATTCTCTTCTATCCTCCTAGTTATGGCCCTTGTGATAAGACCCTTGCTAGGGAGGATTGCACCAATATCTTTTTAATGTTAATTATTTTGAAACAGTTAATATTACTATAGTACATATTAAAATAATATATTTATATATATATATAATATTTATAAATATTATTAATATAATATAATATTTTATACAATATAATGCTTTTTATTAGGGTTTGAAGTTTGAATAGGTGAAGTGTAGAATGGAGGGGAACACGCTACTGTTAGGTTAAGGGATAAGTGAAGGGATGCTTGTCACAAGGAGGGATCCTTGATAAAAGCTAGAAAGATCTCTCCCAAGGAGAAAACTCACATTTGGTCACTCTTGGCTCACAAACTCAAACACAAAAAAAAATTCTAAAAATATTATTCAATTCTTTCTTGCTGTTTTATTTGATTCATTTTTAGTAGTAGCTTAATTTCATATTAGTTTATTTTCTGGGTGAAATTGTGCTTCGCTTTGAGCAACCTGGGCATGAACTTTCGGCTATAATCTTGAGCAATCAGACTTGCCTTAACACCCGTCAAACTCTCATTTGGTGCCTTCTTTTGATCACCTAAAATTACTAGTCCATTTGATGCATGCCTCCCTTGATATTTTTCTAGAGGTTTTCTTCTTTGGTGAAATGGTTTGTGGAGAGGTAAGAAGTGAGGTGGTTTTAGGCGCCACTTAAGGTAAGATAAGCCTAAGAGGGAAAGTTTGCCACAAGGGATGGAACCCTTGATAAAAACCTAAGGAATTCTCAAAGAGAGAAGGGTGGACACTAAGAGAATTTTGGCCAACTCAAGGTTTTTCCATTCAATCAAGTGTAAAAAATACAAGAGTGTGAAGGAGCACCTTTTTATAGAGGGAGCTAACCTCTTGGACAAGTCATGAAGGAAATGAAGGGCTAGGATTAAAAGGAGTCATCCAAGGGAGGAGGATTGAAGCCCAAAGTCCAATCAATACCCTCTTTTAGATGAGAATTGGTGCCCAAGCTACCTCATCCAAGGGCCAAGATTACTCCTTTATTAGTTTTGGGTTTTATTTAGCAAAAGAGGGTGTAGTTATCAAACTACCCCCTTATTTCCTAAATAAAGGGCCAAAAGCTAATCTTACCCCTTCTTATTACTAAGACACCTCCTAGAAAATTAAATGGACTAATACATGTCCAAAATAAAATCCTAGGTTCCTAAAATAAAAATTACAAGTAAATAAGTCATGGCTTGCATAACTTGATGGTCATATGGAGGTGAGATCTTCCTCCCTCTACTCTAGCCATGTCTTCTTCTATTCTCCTAGCCATGGCCCTAGTGATAGGGCCCTTGCTTGGGGAGAATGCATCATCCCCTCCCCCTTGGGAAGGATTTGACCTCAAATCTGATAGGCCTCCTCTTCTTCATCAGTACCTCGTTGGGTTCGAGGCAGGCCAAGGATGAAATCCATACTAATATCCAGCCAAGATGCAGAAGGAGCAGGTAAGGGTGTGTACAATCCATGAGCCATTGTCTTAGACTTAGCTTGCAAGCAAGCAATGCATCTACGATAATGTCTATAGATGTCTTTCTTCATATGAGGCTAAAAGCATTTTTCTTGTAAAAGCGGAAGAGTTTTGTTAATTCCAAAATGCCCCATGAGCCCACCCTCATGGCTCTCTTTTGTCAACAGATTTCTCATAGATCCTTGGGGTACACAAAGTCTGCTACCTTTGAAAAGGTACCCCTCACTCACAAAGAACCCATTTTGGGTTTTACATGCAAATGTAGAGGCAGCATAAATGGATCCAAAATCCTTATCAGAAAGATACATTTCTCTAATATTATCAAATCCAAGAATCTTTGCACTTAAGGTGGTGTAAAGGGTATGTCTACGAGACAAAGCATCAGCCACCATATTATGTTTTCCTTTCTTGTATTTGATGATATAAGGGAAAGTCTCAAGAAATTCTACCCATTTAGCATGCCTTTTATTAAGCTTGCCTTGACCCTTCAAATACTTAAGTGACTCATGGTCACTGTGAATGATAAACTCCTTGGGTACAAGATAATGTTCCCAAGTTTGAAGGGCCCTTATCAAAGAGTAAAACTCTTTATCATAGGTGAGGTAGTTTAAGGCGGCTCCATTTAGTTTTTCACTAAAATAAGCCACGGGATGACCACCTTGTAACAACACAGCTCCCACACCCACTCCTGATGCATCACGCTCTAGCTCAAAAGTTTTAGAAAAGTCAGGAAGAGCTAAAACTGGTGCATGGGTCAGTTTCTCTTTGATAAGTTCAAAGGCTTTTTGTTGTTTTTCACCCCAAAGGAAAGGAGTATCCTTCTTCACCAAATCATTGATTGGTGAGAAAAGTGTGGAGAAGTTAGGCACAAAGCGCCTGTAAAAGCTCGCGAGACCATGAAAACTCTTGATCTCAGTCACACTTTTTGGGGTGGGCCATTCTTGGATGGCTTTGATTTTGTCGGGGTCTACTTGAAACCCATTTTTATTAACTATAAAACCTAAGAACACCACACTCTCACACAAAAATTACATTTTTCAAGATTTCCATAGAGTTGGTGTGACCTAAGAATGCAAAAGACGCACCTAAGATGGCCTACATGTTCATCTAGGCTCTTGCTATACACTAAGTTGTCATCAAAATAAACAACACAAAATTTTCCTAAGCAATCCCTAAGGACATGATTCATAAGCCTCATGAAGGTGCTTAGGGCATTGGTAAGCCCAAAGGTCATTACCAACCACTCATACAGCCCAAACTTGGTCTTAAAAGCGGTTTTCCACTCATCACCTTCCTTGATGCGGATTTGGTGATAACCACTCTTAAGATCAATTTTTGAAAATAATTAGGCCCCATGCAATTCATCAAGCATGTCATCAAGCCTAGGGATAGGGTGCCTATATTTGATGGTGATGTTATTGATTGCTCGACAATCAATGCACATCCTTCATTGGCCATTCTTCTTAGGCACCAAAAAAACTGGCACAACACAAGGGCTTAGGCTCTCTTGAACCCAACCCTTCTCCAATAATTCTTGGACTTGAGATTCAATCTCCTTGGTCTCCATGGGATTAGTCCTATAAGCAGGCCTATTAGGCAGGCTAGCCCCAGGTACCAAGTCTATTTGGTGTTCTATACCCCTAATTGGAGGAAGTCCTTTGGGAACTTCATTAGGGAATATATCGCCAAACTCCTTTAAAAGCTCTTGAACCTCTTGAGGTAGGTTCTCAGGTCCAAGTTCTATGGCAGTGCTAGAACTAGAAGGGAAAAAAGTGGAGGGGGAAGAAATGGGGGATGCCTCTTTGCAAAGGAGGAGATAGAAAAGTCTGTTAGTTAAGGGGGCTTCCTTTAAATCCAATTTTGTCGCAAATAAACTCCCTTTACTAATGACTTTATTGGAAGGGGCACTAACTTCCAACTCAACTTCTTTACCCCTTTCAAGCTTTAGGGGTAAAGCTTTGCTTCTTTTTTTTTCTCCTCATCTCTCTTATGTTTCATGATGAGTTGGTCCTCCGCTACTTGTGAAGGAGTTAGAGGACACAACTTAATGCACTTATCCTTATGAGTGAGGATGATGTTATTGGAATGACCATGGTGTATGGCTTTCTTATCAAATTTCCATGGTCTTCCTAGCAAGATATGGCCAGCTTCCATTGGGACTATATCACACAGGATCTCATCTTTATAAGACCCAATGGAAATTGGAACCTTGACTTGCTCATTGACCTCAATTTCCCCTTGCTCATTGAGCCATTGAAACTTGTAAGGCTTAGGGTGGGGAAGTGGGGTCAAGGTTAGCTTTTCCACCAACCTTGAGCTACAACAATTGCAGCATGACCCACTATCCACTATGAGAGAACATATTTTGTCATTCACCTTACAGCAAGTGTGGAATATGTTCTCCCTTTGAGATGAGGACACTTTCAAAGGTTGGCTTCCAAGAAGTCTTCTTATCATTAAGAGGTGTCCCTCACATGCATAAGCGGTTTCATCACAATCAGATTGGTATGCATGAACCCCTTCTCCTTCGCTCTCACTAAAGGAGTGTGAGCTAGACTCACTACTATAAACATCTTAGGCCCTCATGATGATGTTTCTCTTAGTAGGGCATTGAGAGGCAATGTGGCCTCTCCCAAGACATTTAAAGCATTTGATACTACTAACTTTCTCGTGAGAGTTAGTAGTAGGGGTTTTTCTCTCTATATGTGATGTTTTATGCTCTTTGAAGTGCTTGGGATGTTCCTCTTTGGGGTAACTCTTGAAAGAGTTCCCCGTAGGTTGATCCCTCTTTACATAAGGTGGGTTATCCTTTTTAAACGTTTTCTTTCTAAGTTGATTTTCCACCATGATGCAAAGTTAAACTAACTCATCAAGGGAATTGTATGAGAAGAGCTCCACCTTATCACGAATTTCGGGGTTCAACCCACACAAAAACCTTGACATAGTGGCCTTGGGTTCCTCAATGATACCCGCCCTCAAGATAAGAAGTTCCATCTTTTGTCTATACTCTTCTATACTAGGGTTGGTTTGCCTTAGCCTTTGGAGTCTATCCAAAAGATCTCTTTCATACCAAGAGGGAATATGCCTTCTTCTTAGAGCACTTCTAAGATCATTCCAATATCTTATGGAAGGCATATTGGTGCGGATTCTCTCATTGGTTAACCCAACCCACCAATGCATGGCATGCCCTTGGAAGCTAAGGGTTGCCATTGGAACCTTTCTTTCTTCTCTTACCTCATGGCAAGTGAAGAGTTGTTCTACCTTGATTTCCCAATCAAGGTAGGCTTCCACATATTCCCTCCCATGAAATGGGGGGAGATCAATTTTGGGCTCCCT
This sequence comes from Psophocarpus tetragonolobus, assembly GCA_037954015.1. NCBI lineage: Eukaryota > Viridiplantae > Streptophyta > Magnoliopsida > Fabales > Fabaceae > Psophocarpus > Psophocarpus tetragonolobus. Next base: position 6,562,078 of record CM075688.1, read on the forward strand.
TGGAGGGGCCCTATTATTATGCATGGATGAATAGGAGTTTCTCCTAGGATGATTGTAGTATTCTTCCTCACTTTCACTCCTATGGGTATGTCTAGATGGGGAACCTAAGACTATCCCTTTCATTTTGTAATTCTCACCATTCCTATGCTTTCTTTTTTCTTGTTATTTCTCTTTTCTTCTTTCTCTTTCTTTTCTTTCTCTCCTTTCTTCTTCTTCTCTTCTTTCTCTTATTCTTCTCTCTTTCTTCTCTCTTTTTTCTATCTTTTCTTCCTCTCTTTCTTTTATTTTTCTTTTCTCCTTGGACTCTTTTTCTCTCCTTTTTTCTTCTCTTCTCTCTTGTTCTTTTGCCATCCACTCCCTAAAGTCCATGTTTAATTTTTCTAGAGTGTAATCTTTAGAAATATTTCTTTGGTTTACACTCTTGTTTGATGAATAACTATAAGCACTAGAGTAGGTGTGTGATGTCATTGTGCTTGAATTTCTAATAGGAAAAAGGTGGCTAAAAAATTTTCACAAACAAACACTCCTCTCTTTTTGTGTTTTCTTGCCTAAAATGGCTTGATGAGTCTTTAGAACTCTTTAGCCTTCTAAGCACTTTGAATAAGAAAAATAAAACAAGAATTTTAAAGCAAAAATTCAAAAGAGAAGGGATCTAAAGCGAGCTCCTAAGGTGTTGAAGGAAGTGTACCACTTCTTCCTTCTTCACCTAATTTTTGAGAAACTAAAAAATTGATTAAATTTTATTACAACCAAAGGGATGGCCTTAAGGGCACTCAAACTCCCAACTACAAAATTAATACACCCAAATTAAAGAAAAAGTAAAGTCTTCAAAAAATGATTCTCCAAATGCTCCCTCAAATCAAAGTACTCACGGCTAGGTGTATTTCCTTTTGAGGTGATCCCTTAGGCTCTTAGTCCAACCTTCCAAAATATGCTACCCTTGTGGTAAGGTCCTTTTTCAAGCTTTCTCCAAAAAGTGACAATAACACACAAACCAAAGAAACCAAAAGTAGCAAGGGGAGGTGTGAATAGAAACTCAAAAAGAAATAAAAGATAACACCATCAAAAGGACACTTAACCAAATGGTATGAGTATATAAGACAAACTAGAAAGATGATTTGAAAGACAAGCAACAACTAAAAGGTAAACAAAAGAAAGAGAGCACACAATGGAATACCTAAGAATGGCACTAGATTAAAGAGTAGAAGAACACAAATATCAAGTTCTAGTGTACCAAAAGTAATAAAATTTCTTTTAAGGTTCCAAGTTCAAAGTTGAAGCACTTGCTAATTTTAGGTTAGGTACATCAAATGAATTTTTTTTCAAACTTTCTTTTCTTTTATTTGTTCTCTTTTTTTTTTTTTGAATCCTTCGTTGTTTTTTTTGTATTTTATTTTAGACTTTGTTTTCTTGTTTTCTTTTTTAAATATTTACTAGATGCACCTAAATTGATTGTGAATTTAGTGCTTGATAAAAAAGAGTTATGTGCTTGGAACAATAAAGAAAATTAAAAGCAACAATTTAGGTACTACTAGAAATGACTTCAAAAGGCAAAGTAGCTATAGATGTGTTAACGGTTTAGTAGTTTGGTGTGCCACTGGACTCAAGCTTTGTTAAGTTTTTAGTAATTTATTGAACACAAATACCAAACTTATAGCTTAAGTGAAATCACCCACAAACAAGAACTACCTTTACCACACAAATGAGCTACTAATTATACGTATAAGGAAAATAAAGACAAAGAAAATTGAGCAACTATTTTTGAATTTTTTTTAAGAATATGCTTGAAACTAAAAGCACATGAACTTCTAAAGAGACTTAGACAGGAGGTATGACCCTCTATGCTGCTCAATTTAAGAAGTTTCAAATTTTTTTTTGTAAAAACAAAAGAGGCTAAACTTAAAAGGAATTAATAGACAAAATGGGAAACTATAAACATGACTTATAGACAACTACACAAGAGTATAAAAGTGAAAAATAAAAGCTAAAAATAAAGCAAAAACAAGGCAACTAGGTGCAAGGAAACACAAGAATTTGGTCTAAATTTCTTGACCACAAGGTTGTGGAATTCACCACAACGGCATGGATTTTTAGCAAGAAATTCTCAAAACCAAAATTCAAGCAAGAAAGCACCCAACTCAAAGCTTAAGTGAAAATTAATGAATATGGGAGAGACGTAGATGCAAAGAAAAGAACAATATAAATTGCATCAAGCAAAAAATAAATGGTGCAAATAAACTATAACTCAAAACAATAAAATCAAGACATAAATGGAAATGATAAACAACAATGGAAAGCTAGAAAAAATTGCGAAAATTAAAGATAAAATAAAATAGGAAAACGGAAAGAAAAAATAAATGAGATAGGAAGAGAGTTTAGACCTCTAGAACCAATGCTCTGATACCAAATGATGCATGCCTCCCTTGATCTTTTTCTAGAGGTTTTCTTCTTTGGTGAAATGGTTTGTGGAGAGGTAAGAAGTGAGGTGGTTTTAGGCGCCACTTAAGGTAAGATAAGCCTAAGAGGGAAAGTTTGCCACAAGGGATGGAACCCTTGATAAAAACATAAGGAATTCTCAAAGAGAGAAGGGTGGACACTAAGAGAATTTTGGCCAACTCAAGGTTTTTCCATTCAATCAAGTGTAAAAAATACAAGAGTGTGAAGGAGCACCTTTTTATAGAGGGAGCTAACCTCTTGGACAAGTCATGAAGGAAATGAAGGTGATGTGATCTTTGATGATCACGTGCCCAAAGGATCCTTTCTAAGGTCACTTGGAAGGGAAATGGATTTATGGAGAGGAAAGGAATATGGTGAGGCGCCACAAATACTATGTTTGATAAGCCAAAGGGGAGAGGCCACAAGGGAGGGGTCCCTTGATAACTCTTAGAAGCTCTCACAAAGGAGAAAGGGGGACACTCAAAGGTAAGAACCTCAACCAATATGGTCTCTAGGATTAAATTCAAGTGTAAAAAATACAAGTGAGAGAGGAGCTCCTATTTATAGAGGTAGCTGACCTCTTGAACAAGATAACCTAAAAAAGAAGGGCTAAGATTAAAAGGAGAGATCTAAGGGAGGAGAATTGAGAAACAATTCCCTCCTTAGATCATCAAACTTGGTGCCCAAGTTTCTCAAACCAAGGGTCAAGATTCCTTCTTATTAGCTTAGGGGGTTTATGTAGAAAAGAGGGGTGTAGATATCAAGGCTACCCCTTATTTCCTTCATAAAGACCCAAAAAGCTAAATCACCCTCTAAATTCCTAAGACACCTCCTAAAAATAAAAAATGGACTAAATACATGTCCCAAATTAAATTCTTAATGCTCCTCAAAATTAAAATAAAGGAAAATTACATTTTATTAACTAAAGTCCCTAGCCTAATATCTTCACTCTCCATAGGAGGTGAAGTCTTCCTTTGTCTGTAAGGGTTAGGTCTTCTTCAATCCTTCTAGCCATGGCCCTAGTGATAGGTCCTTGGCTAGGCATAGTCACATCAGAAGGGCTAGGATTAAAAGGAGTCATCCAAGGGAGGAGGATTGAAGCCCAAAGTCCAATCAATACCCTCCTTTAGATGAGAATTGGTGCCCAAGCTACCTCATCCAAGGGCCAAGATTACTCCTTTATTAGTTTTTGGTTTTATTTAGCAAAAGAGGGTGTAGTTATCAAACTACCCCCTTATTTCCTAAATAAAGGCCCAAAAGCTAATCTTACCCCTTCTTATTACTAAGACACCTCCTAGAAAATTAAATGGACTAATACATGTCCAAAATAAAATCCTAGGTTCCTAAAATAAAAATTACAAGTAAATAAGTCATGGCTTGCATAACTTGATGGTCATATGGAGGTGAGATCTTCCTCCCTTTACTCTAGCCATGTCTTCTTCTATTCTCCTAGCCATGGCCCTAGTGATAGGGCCCTTGCTTGGGGAGAATGCATCACCATTTAAGTTGCTTTGCTTATTTGATTTGCTCTTTTGTATCTTAATTTTGTGGTTGTCTCTTTAATTTTGTTTGAAGCGTTTAACTCGTTCAACTTCTCATCACAATTACTTTTGGATTACTTAAAGAGGTGAAGCAAAATATTTCAAAAAAAAAAAGAAATCAAAAGAAAATAAGTCAAAACAAAAAGGTGTTAGTAAAACATGTTAAAAAGAGAGAATAAGAACAAAAAATTTTAGTGCACATCAAATTGTTTAAATCAAAAGGACTATTTAAAAGGTTAAATCTTGCATGAATAACCACATATATGGCACGACCTTAATGAAATTATTAGTGCAAATCATTGAAACTTTTTGAGTCTTTTTGTTTAGTCCATTCTATTCTAGACCTATTCTATGTTCTTTTGTTGTCCTCAGTTTCTTTCTACACCTTTATTTGTTGCTTGTCTTTCTTTTGCCATCTTTGGGTTTGTCTTGTATTATTCTTTCCACTTGGATGTTTACCTTTTATTCGTAAGTGTTTTTCATGCTTTTTGCTTTTATTCTTGCACTTTCCCTTGGTTTTCTGTTGGGTATTTTGCTTGCTCCTTGGTAGGTGACTAAAACTACTTGAACTTCGACAAGGGTAGCCTTTTAGGAAGTGTTGGTTTAAAGACAATGAAGAGTTGACTTAAAGAGAAGGCCATAAAAAGTGAGAGAGAACACTTCTGAGAGAGCACTTGGAAAGGGAACTTTTAATTTTCTTGCGTTTTAATTGAGTGTAATTTTTTCAAAGGCCTTTTTAAATAGAGCTGTTGGATGTCTATAAAGGTCACTTCTTTTGCTATATTATAGATTTCGAATGTAAGTGTATATTGTGTAATATGAATCCTTTTACCTAAGTGAAAATCAAGTATTTAAATAAAATAAATTCTATATTATTTTCTCAGTAAAAAATAAAGTATTTTTGGGTAAAAGGATGCCATAAAATCTTTGAAAAGAGAGAGAGGGAAAAAGAAATACAAGAGGCATTTATAATGTTTCACCCGAACCTAGGGATACATCCAGTTTTAATCCACAAGACAACTTGTCTTAGGAATTATTGCACTAGAATTAACAAAATTTAAAAGCACACTCACATGCACACTATCCTTGAAAACCTATCAAGAACTATTCCTACGTTCATTTTTACACCTAGGAAACCTACCTAAGCAACAATTTACAATTACAGAGATATGTAAAGAACAAGTTTAGAACAATATCACTTGAGTTCTTGAGTGAAATAAGGAGAGAAACTATCTTAGGATCTTATTGGTCAAAAGTTGCATGGAACACTGCAAAATCAAAGTAGAAGAGACAACGCCCTTAAAATCGCAAGTCAAAGCTACGGTTTTAAAGGTAAAATCAAGTCCCAAGATGGCCCATCGATATTGAGAAGGCTCGTCTTCCACCACTGCAAATGGCTACTGCAATTTTATGTCAATTAAAAGCTTCCTTTCTAGCAATAATGTAGTAAAAAACCTTATATGGAAGTCAAACCATAGTTTTGAATTGTGGTTTAACCCAATCAATGATAAGAAAAGACTCAGTTAAATAAATATTTTTAAAACAAACTCATTTAAGTAAGTAAATATTTTATAAAAGGGACTGACTTAGTCAATCACCTTGAATTTTGACTCGTCCTATATTATAATTATATATCTATAAATTAATTAATTTATATTTGAAACTAAAATGTTATTCTTTTCATTGTTGTTTTTAATAAATTAAATTCACAAATGTTCATAATAAATAATTCAAAATCAAATAGAAGAGGGCATTGAAAATGATTAACTTTTATTTTGACAATAAAGATTATTTTATTTAACATTGTTTATACACGTGGACTCTTTAAGCATGGTAGCACCCATTGATTGTAGTGTTCTCTTTTAACTATAAATAAAGGCTCCTAGACTTTCGGATTCCATGCACTCTTCATTTTCAAGTAGAACACCTCTTGTCTGAATTTGCTATGGCTCTCCCTAAGCTTCTAGTTGCATCTGTTTTGATATCCTTTGTCCTTTTCCAACTCGTCAATGCTGATGAACCAGTAATTTAATTAATTTAACATGCATGCTATATTTTCAGTTCTTTATATATGCGTTAGGACTAATCCCTTTTCAACTTATAATTAAATTATTGTTTTAATATTTAACTCGGGAAAATGCAGGTATACTCACAGGCTAGGGATTTTCTTGGGAAAGGTATTTTATTTAATTTCATTAGCATCCATACGCGCATTTAAAAAGAAAAAACAGTTGGCAATGAAAAGTGAAATGGACTAGTTAATGTTTTTTTTTACAACTCTCAAATCACAAAGCTAGGAAAGGGCAAAACAAAGCTATGATGAAGATGTTAGTTAATAAATTTATTAAAAAAATATAAATGGTGTGGATTATCAAGGTAACTAAGTTTAATGAATTGCTTTCAGGTAATTTTAAAAAACAATGTCGTGTGAAGTGCAATACAAATGCCACAAAGCGTAAGTGCCGCAGATTGTGTATAGAATGTTACCTTCACTGCAAGTGCATATCGTGCCCCTGCTATGGTAATCACAAGACGAGGAATGGGTTGACATGTCCTTAGATGTTAGATTAATAGTACTATCTACCATGTTATGTGCAATGCACTGCAATAATAAAACATAAAATATATGGCCAAGACTAGTCGGTGGAAAATAAGTTGTGTTTAATTTCGATTGCAACTTGCGAGTGAAATTCTTCTCTTTTTCTCTGTTGTTCCTCAACCATGCATAATAACAGAGCTTTATCATATTTTTGCTATGTTGAGGGGAGCATGCGAATTTAGAGACGTTGGTTGGATACTTAGATCCTCTCACTCATTATTTTATCTCCATTAACAAACAACAAACTGGGCAGTGACCTTTAGATTCGTCTACTGCTTCAAATTTTAACTGAAACTTTACATTTATAAAATTTAAACACTTTTATTTTGTTAAACACTTTTAGGTGCCTGTATTTTTTTCGAACACATTTCAAATACATAAGACTAGTAAATTTAGTCCACTTGATAGTTAGATTTTCTTCAAAGTAACAACAAAATTAAAATTAAAAGTATATTAATTAAAGTACGTAAATTTATGACTTATTTCAATTTAAATCAACAAATTGCTCAATTTGACTCCTAAAATTATAATTGTTAATTATTTTAATTTTTAAATTGGAAAAATATTAATATTTATTTTTAAAAATATATTTTTTATGTTTAAATAACTATAAAATAAAGTATTATTTTTTTTACCTTATTATATGTTTAATTAAAAAATGTGTAAACTTGCTTTTTATAAAAAAAATTGTAATTTAATTTATTTCCTTTTGTTTTTTACAGTACATAATTGTAATCATGCTGAGTGAAAAATTCATAAAAGAATATAGTAATGTGATTGTTATCCTTTAAAAATAATAAAAAGCATATTTGGCGTAGATATTATTAATCCATACATTTTAATCTCTTTTTTTTCAACATGAAAATTAATATGTTTACTATGTGATAGTTTGGTTTTGAAACACACAAACTTCACTATTGTTTAACACATATATTTAGTAGTTTGTTAAATTGTACATTTATTAATAATTTACACATTTTTCATTAAGATTTCACTGTTATATAAAATTTTTTTCTTATCTCAAACGTTGGTTATATGAAATTTTTTGTTTTAGTTTTTACTTTAACTTTTGACTTAAAGGTAACCTATAGTTTTTTGATTCAGATATATATGGAACAAAAAAAAAATCCATTATAATTCATGAGATAGTATTCTACTGACGTAAATATGTTTATCTCGAATACAAATTATAGGAACATGCATGTTAGCATAAAACAATTATAGGCACACGTTCTTTCTAAATTATTATATTTAATTTTTTACAACAAAATGAAATAAGTAAATTGATAATCAAAATCTAAATTTAAAGGCTTATTCTGGAGATTATATATATATATATATATATATATATATATATATATATATATATATATATATATATATATATATATATATATATATATACGAAAAGGTGTTTTGATAGTACATCCATGATTTTCATAAAATAAATTTATTTTTATCTTAATTTGATGTATTTAAAATACTATGAATAAATATGAAAAAGATTACGTTGACTGAAGAGGAAGTAAAGTATGAGATCATCTTTCAATTTAGCTTGTATTTTTACTATTCCTGTCAAATACACTAAGCCACATTAAACCTGTAAATTGAAGACTAATAGACCATTTGTTTCTTTCAAACTCAATATTTGAGAGATTGTAAATCATCTAAATTGACGCACAGCATGATTATTGATAAATTATGATATAATAAACACATGTTCATGATCAAACTAATTAATATATCTATGTTACATGTTGAATTTTTAATTTAAAAATTCAACAAAATTTAGTCATATCTATTTAACATTTACTCAAATAATAACTAAGGATTCATTTGATATATAATGTGGTATAAAACAAAAATAACAAACACAAAAAAATAACTTATGTTACATGATAATTTTTTGTCTCATACATTGTTTAATAAACAATGGATAGTCCAAGTAAACTAACATAAAATTTACTACAATATCTGGTGCAACCTTCAAGGTTTTTGTCCATGGATCCTCTTAATGTTTCTTTCAATCCTTAAGCAATGGCGGTGAAGAGATGAGAAGGTGATGGTGGATGGCACCACTAACAAGGTAGATAAGCCATTGGAGAGAGCTTGCCACAAAGGAATTTCAACTCAAGACAGAGAGATTTCAAACACTCTTGGAGAGAAATCTCAACTCATAAAGTTTTATTCTCAAATTCAAGTGTGTATGAAACATGAGGGGTGAGGTTGTATTTATAGAGCTAGGGAGTGATTAGTGGAAGGTTTAGGCGTCTGGATGCTTAATTAGAGCGTTTAGATGATTAAGCATATGTTAATTATCCTAAGCATGATTAGCACGTGTCTAAGAGACATAACCATCCAAACAAAGCCCTAAATAAGTAGATCTAGTTCCCCATGTGTCATCTAGATCCTAAAAATGTGGATCTAGTTCTCATGTGTCAACTAAATCCTTAATTTAGAATCTAGATTGGACTTAGGAGACAAGTAGATGCTACCTAGGTTCCAAAGGCCAAGTTGCGTGACAATAAGGGGACAAGAGGGACCCACATGTCTCCTAGTTGGTTAAGGGGAGGTTAAGATGGATTTTGGAGTGTTGTTTAGCAAATTACACGTCTAAAACCATCTAAAAGGCTCACCTAATCAACTTACTCTCTAAATATACTAATTACACCTCTGTTTAAAAAAGAAATAAAATTACAAGCCAAAATAATTCGGCCAAGATCAAAATTTAAACCTAAAAGAAAACTATGCTTTATACAAGCTATACAAGTGAACTAGGCTTAATCTTGGTGATGAAAAAAAGGTGAGGTATCCCTTCTTCTCCTCTAGCCAAGTCCTCTTTTATCCTCCTAGTCATGACCCTTGTGATAGGACCCTCGCTAGGGGGATTGCACCAATATCCTTTTAATGTTAATTATTTTTATACAATTAATATTATTATACTACATATTAAAATAATATAATTATATATATAATATATTTATAAATACTATTAATATAATATAATAATTTATTATTATAATATATTTACATTATTTATGAATTAAACTTCACTTGCTCCATTGATCTTTACAATTACGGAGACATGTAAAGAATAAGTTTAGGACAATATCACTTGAGTTCTTGAAAAAAATAAGTAGAGAAACTATCTTAGGATTTTATTGGTCAAAAGTTGCATTCAACACTGCAAAATCAAAGTAGAAGAGACAACGTCCTTAAAATCGCAAGTCAAAGCTATGGTTTTAAGGGTAAAATCAAGTCCCAAGATGGCCCCATCGGTATTGAGAAGGCTCGTCTTCCACCACTGCAAATGGCTGCTGCAATTTTATGTCAATTAAAAGCTTCCTTTCTAGCAATAATGTAGTAAAAAACTTGATATGGAAGTCAAACCATAGTTTTGAATTGTGGTTTGACCCAATCAATGATAAGAAAAGACTCAATTAATTAAATGTTTTTAAAACAAACTCATTTATAAAAGGGACTGACTTAGTCAATTACCTTGAATTTTGACTCGTCCTATATTATAATTATATATCTATAAATTAATTAATTTATATTTGAAACTAAAATGTTATTCTTTTCATTGTTGTTTTTAATAAATTAAATTCACAAATGTTCATAATAAATAATTCAAAAGCAAATAGAATAGAGCATTGGAAATGATTAACTTTTATTTTGACAAATAAAGATTATTTTATTTAACATTGTTTATACACGTGGACTCTTTAAGCATGGTAGCACCCATTGATTGTAGTATTCTCTTTTAACTATAAATAAAGGCTCCTAGAATTTCGGATTCCATGCACTCTTCATTTTCAAGTAGAACACCTCTTGTCTGAATTTGCTATGGCTCTCCCTAAGCTTCTAGTTGCATCCGTTTTGATATCCTTTGTCCTTTTCCATCTCGTCAATGCTGATGAACCAGTAATTAATTAAATTAACATGCATGCTACATTTTCAGTTCTTTATATTTGAGGTAGGACTAATCCATTTTCACCTTATAATTAAATTATTGTTTAATATTTAACTTGGGAAAATGCAGGTATACTCACAGACTAGGGATTTTCTTAGTAAAGGTATTTTATTTAATTTCATTAGCATCCATACGCCCATTTAAAAAGGAAAAACAATTGGAAATGAAAAGTGAAATGGACTTGTTAATGTTTTTTTTTTTTTATACAACTCTCAAATCACCAAGCTAGGAAAGAGCAAAACAAAGCTATGATGAAGATGTTAGTTAATAAATTTATTTAAAAAATACAAATGGTGTGGATTATCAAGCTAACGAGGTTTATTGAATTGATTTCAGGTAATTATAAAAAACAATGTCGTGTGAAGTGCAATAGAAATGCCATAAAGCGCAAGTGCCGCAAATTGTGTATAGAATGTTACCTTCGCTGCAAGTGCATATCATGCCCCTGCTATGGTAATCACAAGACGAGGAATGGGTTGACATGTCCTTAGATGTTAGATTACTAGTACTGTCTAGTATGTTATGTGCAATGCACTTCAATAATAAAACATAAAATATATGGCCAAGACTAGTCGCTGGAAAATAAGTTGTGTTTAATTTCGATTGCGACTTGCGAGTGTCATTCTTTGTTTTTATCTGTTGTTCCTCAACCATGCATAATACCAGAGGTTTATCATATTTTTTCTATGTTCGGGGGCGAATGCGAATTTAGAGACGTTTGTTGGATACTTGGATCCTCTCACTCATTATTTTATCTCCATCAACAAACAACAAACAACAAACTGGGCAATGACCTTTGGATTCATCTAATGCTTCAAATTTTAACTGAAACTCTACATTTATAAAATTTGAACACTTTCCTTTTGTGAAACACTTTTCGGTGCATATATTTGTTTTCGAACATATTTCAAATACACAAGACTAGTAAAGTTAGTCCACTTGATAGTCAAATTTTCTTCAAAGTAAAAAAAAAATTAAAATTGAAACTATATTAATTAAAGTATGTAAATTTATGAATTATTTCAATTTAAATCAACAAATTGCTCAATTTGACTCCTAAAATTATAATTAATGATTATTTTATTTTTTAAAGTATATGTTTTATGTTTAAATAACTATAAAATGAAGTATTATTTTTTTACCTTATTGTGTGTTTAATTAAAAAATGTGTAAACTTGTTTTTTATAAAAAATTGTCATTTAATTTATTTGCTTTTGTTTTTTACAGTACATAATTGTAATCATGCTGAGTGAAAAATTCATAAAAGAAAATAGTAATGTGATTGTTACCCTTTAAAAGTAATAAAAAGCATATTTGGCGTAGATATTATTAATCCATACATTTTATTTTAATCTCTGTTTTTTCAACATGAAAATTAATATGTTTACTATGTGATAGTTTGGTTTTGAAACACACAAACTTCACTATTATTTAACACATATATTTAGTAGTTTGTTAAATTGTACATTTATTAATAATTTACACATTTTTCATTAAGATTTCACTGTCATATAAATTTTTTTTCTTATCTCAAACGTTGGTTATATGAAATTTTTTGTTTTAGTTTTACTTTAACTTTTGACTTAAAGGTAACCTATACTTTTTTTATTTAGATATGGAACAAAAAAAAATCCATTATAATTCACGAGATAGTATTCTACTGAGGTAAGTACGTATATCTTGAATACAAATTATAGGAACATGCATGTTAGCATAAAACAATTATAGGCACACGTTTTCTATAAATTATTATATTTAATTTTTTATAACAAAATAAAATAAGTAAATTAATAATCAAAATCTAAATTTAAAGGCTTATTCTAGAGATTAAATATATATATACACGAAAAGGTGTTTTGATAATACATTCATGATTTTCATAAAGTAAATTTATTTTTATCTTAATTTGATGTATTTAAAATACTATGAATAAATATGAGAAAGATTATGATGACTGAAGAGGAAATAAACATCTTTCGATTTAGCTTGTATTTTTACTATCCCTGTCAAATACACTAAGCCACATTGCACGTGTAAATGACTAATAGACCATCTTTCTCTTTAAAACTAAATATTTGAGAGATTGTAAATCATCTTAGCGGACGCACACCATGATTATTGATAAATTATGATATAATAAATACATGTTCATTATCAAACTAATTAATATATTTATGTTACATGTTGAATTTTTAATTTAAAAATTCAACAAAATTTAGTCATATCTATTTAACATTTGCTCAAATAATAACTAAGGATTCATTTGATATATAATGTGGTATAAAACAAAAATAACAAACACAAAAAAATAACTTATGTTACATGATAATTTTTTTCTCTTATACATTGTTTGATAAACAATGTATAGTCCAAGTAAACTAACATAAAATTTACTACAATATCTGGTGCAACCTTCAAGCTGTTTGTCCATGGATCCTCTTCATGTTTCTTCCAATCCTTAAGCAGTGGAGGTGAAGAGATGAGAAGGTGATGGTGGATGGCACCAATAACAAGGTAGATAAGCCATTGGAGAGAGTTTGCCACAAAGGAAGGAGTCTTTTATAAAAGCTTGTGAAGAACTCTACTTTAGAAAGAGAGAATTCGGACACTCTTAGATAGAAATATCAACTCACAAAGTTTTATTCTCAAATTCAATTGTTTATGAAACATGAGGGTTGAGGTTGTATTTATAGAGTTAAGGAGTGATTAGTGGAAGGTTTAGGCGTCTCATTGCTTGATTAGGGTATTTAGATGATTAAACATGTTTTAATTGTCGTAAGCATGATTAACACATGTCTAAGAGACATAACCATCCAAACAAAGCCCCAAATAAGTGGATGTAGTTCCCCATGTGTCATCTAGATCCTAAAAATGTGGATCTAGTTCCCCATGTGCCAACTAAATCCTTAATTTGCGGATCTAGATTGGACTTAGGAGACAACTAGATGCCACCTAGGATCCAAAGGCCAAGTTGCATGAGAATAGGAGCAAGAGGGTCCTACATGTCTCCTAGTTGGTTAAGAGGTGTTTAAGATGTATTTTAGGGGTGTTGTTTAGCAAACTACACGTCCAAAACCATCTAAAAGGCCCACCTAATCAACTTACTCCCTAAATCTACTAATTACACCTCTGTTTAAAAAAGAAATAAAATTACAAGCCAAAATAATTTGGCCAAGATCAAAATTTAAACCTAAAAGGAAACTATGCTTTATACAAGCTATACAAGTGAACTAGGCTTAATCTTGGTGATGAAAAAAAGGTGAGATCTCCCTTCTTCTCCTCTAGGCAAGTCCTCTTTTATCCTCCTAGTCATGGCCCTTGTGATAAGACCATTGCTAGGGGGATTGCACCAATATCTTTTTAATGTTAATTATTTTTATACAATTAATATTATTATACTACATATTAAAATAATATATTTTTTTATATATAATATATTTATAAATATTATTAATATACTATAATAATTTTTTATTATAATATAGTTACATTATTTATGAATTATACTCTACTTGCTCCATTGATCTTTACTTCTATGAAGAAGCTTGGATAGGTGAAATGGAGAATGTAGGGGAACACGTCAATGTTAAGCTAAGAGATAAGTGTGGGGATACTTGCCACAAGGAGGAATCCTTGATAAAAGGTAGAAGGATCTCTCCGAAGGAGAAAACTCACAGCTGGTCACTCTTGGCTTAGAAACTCAAGCACAAAAAAAAATTTCTAAAAATATTGTTCAATTCTTTCTTGGTGTTTCATTTGATTCATTTTTAGTAGTATCTTAATTTGATATTAGTTTATTTTCTAGGTGAAATTGTGCTTGGCTTTGAGAGCAACTTGGGCATGAAATTTAGGCTATAATCTTGAGCAATCAAGCTTGCCTTAACATCAGTCAAACTTTCATTTGGTTCCTTCTTTTGATCATCTAAAATTACTAGTCTATTTAAGTTGCTTTGCTTCTTTGATTTTCTCTTTTGCATCTCAATTTTGTGGCTATCTCTTTCATTTTGTTTCAAGCATTTAAGTCCTTCAACTCTTCATCAGAATTGCTTTTTGATTACTTAATGAGGTGAAGCAAAATATTTCCAAAAAACAAATAAATCAAAAGAAAATAATTCAAAACAAAAAAGTGTTAGTAAAACATGTTAAAAAGAGAAAATAAGAACAAAAAATTTTAGTGCACCTCAAATTGTTTAAATCAAAAGGACTGTTTAAAAGGTTGAATCTTGCTTGAATAATCACATATATGGCACGACCTTAATGAAATTATTAGTGCAAATCATTGAAACTTGTTGACTCCTTTTGTTTAGTCCATTCTATTCTACACCCATTCTATGTTCTTTTGTTGTCCTAACTTTCTTTCTTTTTCTACACCTTTATTTGTTGCTTGTCTTTCTTTTGCCATCTTTGAGTTTGTCTTGTATTATTCTTTCCACTTGGATGTTTACCTTTTCTTCTAAAGTGTTTTTCATGCTTTTTGCTTTTATTCTTTTACTTTCCCTTGGTCTTTCTGTTGGGCATTTTGGTTGCTCCTTGGTAGGTGACTAAAACTGCTTGAAGTTCCACATGGGTAGCCTCTTAGGAAGTGTTGATTTAAAGTCAATGAAAAGTTGACTTAGAGAGTAGGCCTACACAAGTGAGATGAAACACTTGTGAGAGAGCACTTGGAAAGGGAACTTTTAATTTTATTGCATTTTAATTGGGTGTAATTTTTTCAAAGGCCTTTTTAATTAGAGCTGTTGGATGCCTATGAGGGTCACTTCTTTTGCTATATTATAGATTTCGAAAGTAAGTGTATATTGTGTAATGTGAATCTTTTTATCTAAGTTAAAATCTAGTATTTAAATAAAAAAAATTCTATATTATTTTCTGAGTAAACAATGAAGTGTTTTTGTGTAGAAGGATGTCACAAAAACTTTGAAAAGAGAGAGGGAAAAAAGAAATACAAGAGGAATTTATAATGTTTCACCCGATCATAGGGATATGTCCACTTTCAATCCACAAGACAACTTGTCTTAGGAATTATTGCACTAGAATTAAGAAAGTTTAAAAGCACACTCACATGCGTACTATGCTTGAAAACCTATCAAGAATTGTTCCTACGTGCAGTTTTACACCTAGAAAACCTACCTAAGCAATATTTTACAATTACAGAGACATGTAAAGAACAATTTTAGAACAATATCACTTGAGTTCTTGAATAAAATAAGTAGAGAAACCATCTTAGGATTTTATTGATCAAAAGTTGCATTCAACACTGCAAAATCAAAGTAGAAGAGACAACACCCTTAAAATTGCAAGTCAAAGCTACGGTTTTAAGGGTAAAATCAAGTCCCAAGATGGCCCATCGGTATTGAGATGACTTGTCTGCTACCACTGCAAATGGCTCCTGCAATTTTATGTTAATTAAAAGCTTCCTTTCGAGTAATAATGTAGTAAAAAACCTTATATGGAAGTCAAACCATAGTTTTGAATTTTTGTTTGACCCAATCAATGATAAGAAAATACTCAGTTAAGTAAATATTTTTAAAACAAACACATTTAAGTAAGTAAATATTTTATAAAAGGGACTGACTTAGTCAATCTTCTTGAATTTTGACTCGTCTTATATTATAATTATATATCTATACACGAATTAAGTTATATTTGAAACTGAAATGTTATTCTTTTCATTGTTGTTTTTAATAAATTAAATTCACAAATGTTCATAGTAAATAATTCAAAAGCAAAAAAATGATTAACTATTATTTTGACAAATAAAGATTATTTTATTTAACATTGTTTATACACGTGGACTCTTTAAGCATGTAGCACCCATTGATTGTAGTATTCTCTTTTAACTATAAATAAAGGCTCCTAGACTTTCGGATTCCATGCAATCTTCATTTTCAAGTAGAACTCCATGCACCTCTTGTCTGAATTTGCTATGGCTCTCCCAAAGCTTCTAGTTGCATCCGTTTTGATATCCTTTGTCCTTTTCTATCTCGTCAATGCTGATGACCTAGTAATTAATTAAATTAACATCCATGCTACATTTTCAATTCTTTATATTTGACTTAGGACTAATCCATTTTCTCCTTATAATTAAATTATTGTTTTAATATTTAACTTGGGAAAATGCAGGTATACTCACAGACTAGGGATTTTCTTAGTAAAGGTATTTTATTTAATTTCATTAGCATCCACACGCCCATTTAAAAAGCAAAAAACAGTTGGCAATGAAAAGTGAAATTGGCTAGTTAATGTTTTTTTTTTTTTTTTACAACTCTCAAATCACCAAGCTAGGAAAGAGCAAAACAAAGCTATGATGAAGATGTTAGTTAATAAATTTGTTAAAAAAATATAAATGATGTGGATTATCAAGCTAACGAGGTTTATTGAATTGATTTCAGGTAATTATAAAAAACAATGACGTATGAAGTGCAATACAAATGCCACAAAGCGCAAGTGCGGCAAATTGTGTATAGAATGTTACCTTCACTGCAAGTGCATATCGTGCCCCTGCTATGGTAATCACAAGACGAGGAATGGGTTGACATGTCCTTAGATGTTAGATTAATAGTACTATCTACTGTGTTATGTGCAATGCACTGCAATAATAAAACATAAAATATGTGACCAAGACTAGTCGCTGAAAAATAAGTTGTGTTTAATTTCGATTGCGACTTGCGAGTGTCATTCTTTGTTTTTATCTGTTGGTCCTCAACCATGCATAATAACAGAGCTTTATCATATTTTTTCTATGTTTGGGGGCGAATGCGAATTTAGAGACCTTTGTTGGATACTTGGATCCTCTCACTCATTATTTTAAATCCATCAACAAACAACAAACTGGGCAGTGGCCTTTAGATTCAACTAATGCTTCAAATTTTAACTAAAACTCTACATTTATAAAATTTGAACACTGTTATTTTGTCAAACACTTTTCGATGCATATATTTGTTTTCGAACACATTTCAAATACACAAGACTAGTAAATTTAGTCCACTTGATAGTCAAATTTTCTTCAAAGTAAAAAAAAATTAAATTAAAAGTATATTAATTAAAGTATTTAAATTTATGAATTATTTCAATTTAAATCAACAAATTGCTCAATTTGACTCCTAAAATTATAATTATTGATTATTTTAATTTTTAAATTGGAAAAATATTAATATTTATTTTTGAATATATATTTTTTATATTTAAATAAGTATAAAATGAATTATTATTGTTTTACCTTATTATATGTTTAATTAAAAAAAATGTGTAAACTTGTTTTTTACAAAAAAAAATTGTCATTGAATTTATTTCCTTTTGTTTTTTACTGTACATAATTGTAACCATGCTAAACGAAAAATTCATATTAGTGTAAAAGAGAAAATAGTAATGTTATTGTTATCCTTTAAAAATAATAAAAAAAAACATATTTGATGTAGATATTATTAATCCATACATTTTAATCTGTTTTTTTCAGCATGAAAATATCTTTACTATGTGATAGTTTTCTTTTGAAACACACAAACTTCACTATTATTTAACATATATATTTAATAGTTTGTTAAATTGTACATTTATTAATACTTTACACATTTTTCATTAAGATTTAACGGTTATATAAATTTTTTTTCTTATCTCAAATGTTAATTATATGAAATTTTTTGTTTTAGTTTTTACTTTAACTTTTGACTTAAAGGTAAGCTATACTTTTTTTATTCAGATATGGAAAAAAAAAATCCATTATAATTCATGAGATAGTATTCTACTGACGTCAATATGTATATCTCGAATAGAAATTATAGGAACATGCATGTTAGCATAAAACAATTACATGCACACGTTGTTTGTAAATTATTATATTTAATTTTTTACAACAAAATAAAATAAGTAAATTGATAATCAAAATCTAAAATTAAAGGCTTAATCTAGAGATTAGATGATGCAATCCCACCTAGCATGCATCATGGCTACGAGGATTCAAAGAAGGCATGACATGGGTGAAAGCTCATTGAAGATTGGAAGTCATAGTCTTCATTTTTAGCTTGTAAATATTTTATTTTAATTAGCTAAATAGGAGCATATTTTTAATTCCTTTAAGGCCATGTATATTTGGCCATATTCTTTTTATTTTAGAAGGTATAAGTGTCTTTAGTTAAAAAGGAGGAGTAAGCTTAGAATGGGTGCATAAGTCAAGATATGATTTTGGACTAGCCCATTCAATTTAAGATATGCTAATTGCACCCATGGGGTGAACTTAGGTGCCTCACTTAAGTCCTATATTGCCTAGAAAAGTGTGTCCAAGCTCTCCCTTGGGGCTATATATACTCATTCCCCCTCATTGTAAATTTCACCTTTAAATTTGAATGAAAATAGTCTCTTTGTGAGCACATTCTTAGTAAAAGGTCTTGAAGAACCCCTTGCTAGTTGGTTTTTATCAAGGGTTCCTTCCCTTGTGACAAACCTAAACACTTTGGCTTATCTCTCTTTGAGAGTGGCCCCACCTCCATTTTCTTTTCCCTCCATCATCAATTTCATGGTACTTGGAACCTCAAGGAGAAGATCCAGGGGAGTGTAAAAGTTTTTTGCATCATTTGGTATCAAGAGCCAAATCCATGAGGTTCTTTTCTAGTCTTAATTTTCTTTAATTTTTTCCAGCTTTTCTTCTTAGTGTTCTTGCTGTTTTCTTTATTTTTTCCAACTTTTGATTCTTGTCATTTAATTCCTTTTATGTCTTGTTAGTTTGTGTTTTTGTAGTTTTCATTTTATGCAATTTATTTCCTAGTTTTTATTGCTTTCTAGATTCAATTTATCTTGTTCTTTTCCATTGAATCTTTATATGTTTCCTTTAGGATTGTTGCTTTAATTTTCTGCCCAGTTTTTTATTTTTTCTTTATTCTTGTGCAAATCCTAAGAAGGTCATTGTAATGACTTCACAAAATTTGTGAAGAAAGCCACATATTGTGGTCTTGATCTTTGGATGCACATTATTCTTCTTATTTGAGTTTTTAATTCTATTTTCCTACACCTATTTTCCTGTTTTTCCTGCCCCTTGTTCTCTGTTTTGGGCATATATTTCTAGTTATTTTGAGTCATTTAATTTCAATTTTTTATCTTCCAAGTTGTGTCTTAGTTGGTCATGTTGTAGCCCTTTTATTGTCTCTTAATTCTACATAGTTTTGCCTTTTTATTTTTACCATAAAAAATGTGTTTCTCTCTTGGAATTGAGCATATGCTCTTGTGTCTATTCCTAGAGTCTCACATGCTTTAGATCATAGCATGTTTCAAAAAGTTTTCAAAAAAAATAAATTGCTCAATTCTTTCTTAGAGTCCATTTCTTCATTTTGTGTGAGTAGCTTATTTTTGTGCTAGTTTATTGTGGTGATTTTCTTTATGCTGGCTGGTTGAGCATTTTGGGGCACATATTTGGGTTGAAAACTTGAGCAATCAAGCTTATCTAAACCCAAAAAAACTCTCAGTTGGTGTCATGTTATAATCACCTAAAATTACTAGCTCATTTTAAGTTGTTTTGTGTTCTTTGGTTTGCACTTTTACATCAAATTTTTGTAGCTAATTTATTATTTTTGTTCAAGCATTTATAATTCTTAAATTCCTTACTATGAAGGCTACAAAATGTGTTAAGAGGTGTAGCAAAATTTTTTAAAAAAAAAAGAAGAAAAGAAATGAAAAGAGTAAAATAAGTCAAAAAAGAGTTAGTAAAAAGTGCTAAAAACAAGTAAAAGAGTACAAAAAAAAAAAAATTAGTGCACCTCAAAATTATTGAACAACTCAAAGGAGTTTTAAATTTTATTGAAATTTGCTTGAATTTATTTGCATATGATTGAGCCACCTTACTTTACAATTGTGCAAATCATTGAATTTGTTGAGTCTTTTTTGTTTTAAGTCCAATTCTATTTTAGGCCGATTCTAGGAGTTTCTTTTGTGTGCCAACTTTCTTTCTACACCTTTTATTTCTTGCTTGTCCTTATTGGATTTCTTTGTATTTGTCAAATAAATTCTTTCCACTTAAATGTGTTCCTATTCTTGTTAAGTGCTTTTTATTGCTTTTTGCTTTCAAATTCTACTTCCCTTGGTCTCTTGCTTGGACGCTTGTTTTCTCTTGGTAGGTAGCCAAATTGTTGAAATTTCCATAAGGGTAGCATCCTTAGAAAGTGTTGATTTAAAACCAAGGAGGAGGAGACTTGAAAAGAGGCCAAGACTAGAGTGATACACTTGGTGAAGAGCACTTGAAGAAATGAGCTACATTTCAACTAATTTTAATTTTCTTTGTTTAATTTGGGTGTATTTTTAAAGGACATTTTAATTAGAGGTGTTGGATGCCCATAAGGGCCACCTCTTTTGTGTGTAATAAACCTTAGTTTCTCGTTTTAGTGTGGATAAGGAATTGGTACCCCTTATTCATACTTAGGAGCATGTTAGAATCCTTTAGCTTTGCTTTAAATTTCTTATTTGCTTTCAATGTCTTCGAAAGTGTTAGAGTTCCAAAGACTCTTAACACTTTAGGAGAAACAAAAAAGAGAGGAGTGTTTTACATATTAGTTCCCTAGACCTTACACTTTGACATGTTTTCACACACATCTAGGAGTGTTAGGAGTAGTAATAAAACAAGGGAAAATAAAGGAGAAGAATGTGAGAATAGAATAAAAGAAAAGTATAATAAGAGTGATAAACCAACCTTGCCCACATATCCATACTCTATTGATTGGGAAATAGTAGAAAAACAACGTAGGGAATTTTGGAAAAATGAGAGAAAATAAAAAGAGGGGAGGAAAAGAGAACAAGAGGAACTAGATAGAGAGGAGAGAAGAGAGAAAGAATAGAAAGAAAAGGAGAGGCAAGAAAGAAAAGAAAGAAGAGAAAAAAAGAGACAAAGAGAAGAGAGGGAACGAATAAGACAAGAGAGAAAAGAGCAAGAGAAAAGAGAAAGAAAAGAAAGAGAGACAAAAGAGTAGGGAAATTGAAAGAGAGAAAAAGAAGCAAGAGAAAAAGAAAGAGAAGAGAGAAAAGAAAAAGGGAAAAGTGAGAAAGAAAGAGAAAAAGAAGAAAACAAAAGAAAAGGGTTAGAGAGAAAAGAGAGAATAGAAAGGAGAGAAAAAGAGAAGAAAGAATTGGAAAAGAGAGAAAAAGAACAAAAAAAGTTAGAAAGAAGGGAAGAAAAGAAGATACAAAAAGAGAGAGACACCTATAAGAGCTCTTGTGGTCACATTTACACACATTATAGAGACTTAGAAGAGCCTAGAATAACCCACCCATGACATTCATGCTTCTTCTAGTAAGAAGGAAAACCCTAAGAGGCATCCTAAGAAAAAGACAAACCTTTCTATAATTAAACCCAAAAAAGAGTCATCCAAAAGAAAGCATATTAAGAGAAAAACCTTGAGTATGAGTGACACCCCTACCACTAGTTCGAGCACTCGTTCTCAAAGTCCTAAATGTTTTAAGTGTTTAGAAAAAAGGCACATTGCTTTGTTTTGCAGCAAAAGAAAAAAGGACTTTAAAGGGAACATCAAATGAAAATGGTACTCATTCATGTGATGATCTCTTCAAATGTGATGATCTCTTCAAAGTGAAACAACTTCTTGGAAGCCATCCTTGTAAGGAAACCCAAACACAAAGAGAGAATGTTTTTCAAACAAGATTCAAAATTATGGGTAAAACTTGTTCTCTCATTGTGGATGGTGGATCATGTTGTAATTGTTGTAGTACGAGGGTGGTGGAAAAGCTATCCCTTGCTACTACTCCTCATCCTTCACCTTATTCTTTGCATGAACTTAATGATGAAGATGGTGTAGTAGTAAAAGAGCAAGTGGAGATTAGCTTCTCCATGGGGAAGTATCGCAACAAAGTGTTATATGATGTAGTCCCTATGGAAGCTAGTCACATGTTGTTGGGAAGGCCATGGCAACATGATAAGGAAACTTTGCACAATGGCCTCACTAAAAAAATCACTCTCTCTCATAAAGGGAAAAAGATTACCTTACTTCCTCTTACCCCTACCAAGGTTATGGAGGATAAAAGGATCATGAAGCTTAAGAGAGAGAAGGCTAAAAATGAAAATAAGGTTGTTGGTAGGAAACCGAGTCTAAGGAAGATCCGCCTTTTCCTTCAAAAGAGCTTCTCTACATAGAAAAATTTTCCTGCCAAACCTTACCAAAGGAACAAGTTGAATTTGAGGATGTGCCTATATCTTTTGAGCACCTTGATCCACACCCTCACGTCTAACTTGATGAGTGCTCCATTCCACTTAGACTAGTCTCGCCTACTATTTGAAAACCTTTGAGACTAGTATCTAGTGCAATAGGAGGAGGATGGGGAGCTGCTGTGTAGAGGCACATGCATACTAAAATCTTTTCACACCTTAGTGCCAAAATCCACTGCCCCATTCCTAAGAAGCCTCCTTATAGACTTCTCACTCCCCCCAAAATCACTTGTCTGCATATACTTACTGCTTTTCTTATTTTCTTGCAGACTTTGAACAAGAGGAAGAAATACCTCAGGATTTGAGGTCAAATCCTCTCCAAGGGGGAGGAGATGATGCAACCCCACCTAGCATGCATCATGGCTAGGAGGATTCAAGGAAGGCATGACATGGATTAAAGCTCATTGAAGATTGGAAGCCATAGTCTTCATTTTTAGCTTGTAAATATTTTATTTTAATTAGCTAAATAGGAGCATATTTTTAATTCCTTTAAAGCCATATATATTCGGCCATATTCTTTTTAGTTTAGAAGGTATATGTGTCTTTAGTTAAAAAGGAGGAGTAAGCTTAGAATGGGTGCATAAGTCAAGACATGATTTTGGGCTAGCTCATTCAATTTAGGAGATGCTAATTGCACCCATGGGGGTGAACTTAGGTGCCTCACTAAAGTCCTACATTGCCTAGAAAAGTGTGCCCAAGCTGTCCCTTGGGGCTATATATACTCATTCCCCCTCATTGTAAATTTCACCTTTCAAGTTGAATGAAAATAGTCTCTTTGTGAGCACATTCTTAGTAAAAGGTCTTGAGGATCCTCTCTCTTGAGGAACCTCTTCCTAGTTGGTTTTTATCAAGGGTTCCTTCCCTTGTGGCAAACCTAAATACTTTGGTTTATCTCTCTTTGAGAGTGACACCCCACCTCCATTTTCTTTCCTCTCTATCATCCATTTCGTGGTACTTGGAACCTTAAGGAGAAGTTCCAGGGGAGTGTAAAAGTTTTTTGCATCATTATTTATATATATATATATATATTGACACACACGAAAAGGTGTTTCGATAACACATCCATGATTATCATAAAGTAAATTTATTTTTATCTTAATTTGATGTATTTAAAATACTATGAATAAATATGAGAAAGATTACGTTAACTGAAGAGGAAATAAAGTATGAGATCATCTTTCAATTTAGCTTGTATTTTTACTATCCATGTCAAATACACTAAGGCACATTGAATGTGTCAATTGAAGACTAATAGACATCAAACTCAGTATTTGAGAGATTGTAAATCATCTCAACTGACGCACACCATGATTATTGATAAATTATGATATAATAAACACATGTTCATGTTCAAACTAATTAATATATTTATGTTACATGTTGAATTTTTAATTTAAAATTCAACAAACCCTTATTTAAGCATGTTGGATGTTCACCATTAGTATTGTAGGCCCATGGTTCATGCTTTGTTCTATAAATAGAGTTTCCCTCCTCCTGTATCATTTTAACACTCATTTGAATAAAAATAACCTTTCTCTAAATTTGAGAGTTTTTTGTTCTTAGAGAGTGTTCATGTTTTCTCCACTCTTATGAGAGTCCTTCATGCTATTATCAAAGATTCCTTCCTTTGTGGCTAGCTTCACCATGGCTTATCTCTTTCATTGCAGAACTGGCGCCAATCGTTACCTTGATCTCCTAGTCTTCCACCTCCATTTTTTCAAGGACCTCTAAGAGTAGATCCTAGGCGGCTTCCTCCTTTGCTCAAGAATCTTCAACCATGGCTTGGAGGGATGCATCAACTATGCTTTATACAAGTTATACAAGTGAACTAGGCTTAATCTTAATGACAAAAAAAAGGTGAGGTCTCCTTTCTTCTCCTTTAGGCAAGTCCTCTTCTATCCTTCTATTCATGGCACTTGTAATAGGACCCTTACTAGGGAGAATTTGCACCAATATCTTTTTAATGTTAATTATTTTGATACAATTAATATTATTATACTACATATTAAAATAATATATTTATATATATATAATATATTTATAAATATTATTAATATAATATAATATAATATTTTATAATATATAATACTTTTTATTATAATATATTTACATTATTTATGAATTATACTCTACTTGCTCCATTGATCTTTACATTTATGAAGAAGCTTGAATAGGTGAAATAGAGAATGGAAGGGAACACGTCACTGTTAAGCTAAGAGATAAGTGAGGGGATGCTTGCCACAAGGAGGGATCCTTGATAAAAGCTAGAAGGATCTCTCCCAAGGAGAAAACTCACAGGTCACTCTTGGCTCACAAACTCAAGCACAAAAAAAAAAATTCTAAAAATATTGTTCAATTCTTTCTTGGTGTTTCATTTGATTCAATTTTAGTAGTAGCTTAATTTGATATTAGTTTATTTTCTGGGTGAAATTATGCTTGGCTTTGAGAGCAACTTGGGTGTGAACTTTGGGCTATAATCTTGAGCAACCAAGTTTGCCTTAACACCCGTCAAACTCTTATTTGGTGCCTTCTTTCGATCACCTAAAATTAGTAGTCCATTTAAGTTGCTTTGCTTCTTTGATTTGCTCTTTTGTATCTCAATTTTATGGCCATCTCTTTCATTTTGTTTCAAGGGTTTAACTCTTTTAACTCTTCATCATAATTGCTTTGCGATTACTCAAAGAGGTGAAGCAAAATATTTAAAAAAAAAAAGAAATCAAAAGAAAATAAGTCAAAAACAAAACTGTGTTAGTAAAACATGTTAAAAAGAGAAAATAAGAACAAAAAATTTTAGTGCACCTCAAATTGTTTAAATCAAAAGGACTGTTTAAAAGGTTGAATGTTGCTTAAATAACCACATATATGGCATGACCTGAATGAAATTATTAGTCCAAATCATTAAAACTTGTTGAGTCTTTTTGTTTAGTCCATTCTATTCTACACCCATTCTATGTTCTTTTGTTGTCCTCACTTTCTTTTTCTACACCTTTATTTGTTGCTTGTCTTTCTTTTGCCATCTTTGAGTTTGTCTTGTATTATTATTTCCACTTGGATGTTTACCTTTTATTCCTAAGTGTTTTTCATGCTTTTTCCTTTTATTCTTGCACTTTTCCTTGGTCTTTTTGTTGGGTATTTTGTTTGCTCCTTAGAAGGTGATTAAAATTGCTTGAACTTCCACAAGCATAGCCTCTTAGGAAGTGTTGATTTAAAGTCAATGAAGAGTTGACTTAAAGAGGAGGCCAACACAAGTGAGAGAAAACACTTGTGAGAGAGCACTTGGAAAAGGAACTTTTAATTTTCTTGCATTTTAATTGGGTGTAATTTTTTCAAAGGTCTTTTTAATTAGAGCTGCTGGATGCCCATAAGAGTCACTTATTTTGCTATATTATAGATTTGAAAAGTAAGTGTATATTGTGTAATGTGAATCCTTTTACTTAAATAAATGTAGTATTTAAATAAAAAAATTCTATATTATTTTCTCAGTAAAAAATAAAGTGTTTTTGGGTAGAAACATGTCACAAAAACATTGAAAAGAGAGAAAGGGAAAACGAAATACAAGAGGAATTTATAATGTTTCACCCGAACTAAGGGATATATCCAGTTTCAATCCAAAAGACAACTTGTCTTCGGAATTATTTCACTAGAATTAGCAAAGTTTAAAAACACACTCGCATGCACACTATCCTTTAAAACCTGTCAAGAACTATTCTGACATGCAGTTTTACACCTAGGAAACCTACCTGAGCAACAACTTACAATTACAGAGACATGTAAAGAACAAGTTTAGAAGAATATCACTTAAGTTATTGAATGAAATAAGTAGAGAAACTATCTTAGGATTTTATTGGTCAAAAGTTCATTGAACACTGCAAAATCAAAGTAGAAAAGACAACACCCTTAAAATTGCAAGTCAAAGCTACGGTTTTAAAGGTAAAATCAATTCCCAAGATTGCCCATCGGTATTGAGATGGCTCGTGTGCCACCACTACAAATGGCTCCTGCAATTTTATGTTAGTTAAAAGCTTCCTTTCTAGTAATAATGTAGTAAAAAACCTTATATGGAAGTCAAATCGTAGTGTTGAACTATTGTTTGACTCAATCAATGATAAGAAAAGACCCAGTTAAGTAAATATTTTTAAAACAAACTCAATTAAGTAAGTAAATATTTTATAAAAAGGGACTGACTTAGTCAATCACGTTGAATTTTGACTCGTCTTATATTATAATTATATATCTATACATGAATTAATTTATATTTGAAACTAGAATGTCATTCTTTTCATTGTTATTTTTAATAAATTAAATTCACAAATGTTCATAATAAATAATTCAAAAGAAAATAGAATAGAGCATTGAAAATGATTAACTTTTATTTTGATAAATAAAGATTATTTTATTTAACATTGTTTATACACCTGCACACTTTAAGCATGGTAGCACCCATTGATTGTAGTATTCTCTTTTAACTATAAATAAATGCTCCTAGACTTTCGGATTCCGTGCATTCTTCATTTTCAAGTAGAACACCTCTTGTTTTAATTTGCTATGGCTCTCCCTAAGCTTCTAGTTGCATCCGTTTTGATATCCTTTGTCCTTTTCCATCTTGTCAATGCTGATGAACCAGTAATTTAATTAAATTAACATGCATGCTACATTTTCAATTCTTTATATAGGCCTTAGGACTAATCCCGTTTCACCTTATAAATAAATTATTGTTTTAATATTTAACCTGGGAAAATGCAGGTATACTCACAGACTAGGGATTTTCTTAGTAAAGGTATTTTATTTAATTTCATTAGCATCCATAGGCACATTTAAAAAGAAAAAACAGTTGGCAATAAGAAGTAAAATGGAGTAGTTAATGTTTTTTCTTACAACTCTCAAATCACCAAGCTAGGAAAGAGCAAAACAAAGCTGTGACGAAGATGGTATTAATAAATTTATTAAAAAAATATAAATGGTGTGGATGTCAAGCTAACGAAGTTTAATGAATTGATTTCAGGTAATTTTAAAAAACAATGTCGTGCGAAGTGCAATACAAATGGCACAAAGCGCAAGTGCCGTAAATTGTGTATAGAATGTTACCTTCACTGCAAGTGCATATTGTGCCCCTGCTATGGTAATCACAAGACGAAGAATGGGCTGACATGTCCTTAGATGTTAGATTACTGGTACTATCTACTATGTTATGTGCAATGCACTAGAATAATAAAACATAAAATATGTGGCCAAGACTAGTTGCTGGAAAATAAATTGTGTTTAATTTTGATTGCAACTTGCGAGTGTCATTCTTTGTTTTTATTTGTTGTTCCTCAACCATGCATAATAACAGAGCTTTATCAAATTTTTTTCTATGTTGGGGGAGAATGTGAATTTAGAGACCTTGGTTGGATACTTGGATCCTCTCACTCATTATTTTATCTCCATCAACAAACAACAAACTGAGCAGTGGCCTTTGGATTCATCTAATGCTTCATCTTTTAACTGAAACTCTACATTTATAAAATTTGAACACTTTTATTTTATGAAATACTTTTCAGTGCATATATTTGTTTTCCGACACATTTCAAATACACAAGACTAGTAAATTTAGTCCACTTGATAGTCAAATTTTCTTCAAAGTAAAAAAACACAAATTAAAAGCATATTAATTAAAGTATGTAAATTTATGAATTATTTCAATTCAAATCAACAAATTGCTCAATTTGACTCCTAAAATTATAATTGTTGATTATTTTAATTTTTAAATTGGAAAATATTCAAATTTATTTTTTAAAATATAGTTTTTATGTTTAAATAACTATAAAATGCAGTATTATTTTTTTACCTTAATATATGTTTAATTAAAAAATGTGTAAACTTGTTTTTTGTAAGAGAAAATTGTCATTTAATTTATTTCATTTTATTTTTTACAGTACATAATTGTAATCATGCTCAGCGAAAAATTCATATTAGTGTAAAAAAGAAAATAGTAATGTGATTGTTATCCTTTAAAACTAATAAAAAACATATTTGACGTAGATGTTATTAATCCATACATTTTAATTTTTTTTTTCAACATGAAAATATCTTTACTATGTGACAGGTCTTTTTGAAACACACAAACTTCACTATTATTTAACACATATATTTAATAGTTTGTTAAATTGTACATTTATTAATAATTTACACATTTTTCATTAAGATTTCACTGTTATATAAATTTTTTTTCTTGTCTCAAATTTTAATTATATGAAATTTTTTGTTTTAGTTTTTACTTTAAATTTTGACTTAAAGTTAAGCTATACTTTTTTTATTCGGATATGGAAAAAGAAAAATCCATTATAATTCACGAGATAGTAGTATACTGACGTAAATATGAATATCTCGAATACAAATTATATAGGAACATGCATGTTAGCATAAAACAATTATAGGCACACGTTTTTTTCTAAATTATTATATTTAATTTTTTACAACAAAATAAAATAAGTAAATTGATAATCAAAATATAAATTTAAAGGCTTATTCTAGAGATTAAATATATATATATATATACGAAAAAGGTGTTTTGATAATACATTCATGATTTTCGTCAAGTAAATTTATTTTTATCTTAATTTAATGTATTTAAAATACTATCAATAAATATGAGAAAGATTATGTTGATTGAAGAGGAAATAAAGTATGAGATCATCTTTCGACTTAGCTTGTATTTTTACTATCCCTGCAGATACAATAAGGCACATTAAACGTGTAAATTGAAGACTAATAGACCATCTTTGTCTTTCAAACTCAATATTTGAAAGATTGAATCATCTCAACTGACGCACACCATGATTATTGATAAATTATGATATAATAAACACATGTTCATAATCAAACTAATTAATATATTTATGTTACATGTTGAATTTTTAATTTAAAAATTCAATAAAATTTAGTCATATCTATTTAAAATTTACTCAAATAATAACTACATAATAATCTTTGGATTCATTTGATATATAATGTGGTATAAAACAAAATAACGAACACAAAAAAATAACTTATGTTACTTGATAATTTTTTGTCTTATACAATGTTTTGATAAACAATGGATAGTCCAAGTAAACTAACGTAAAATTTACTACAATATCTGGTGCAACCTTCAAGGTGTTTGTCCATGGATCCTCTTCATGTTTCTTCCAATCCTTAAGTAGTGGAGGTGAAGAGATGGGAAAGTGATGGTGGATGGCACCACTAACAAGGTAGATAAGTCATTGGAGAGAGTTTGCCACAAAGGAAGGAGTCTTTGATAAAAGCTTATGAAGAACTCTACTCTAGAGAGAGAGAGAATTCAGACATTCTTAGAGAGAAATCTCAACTCACAAAGTTTTATTCTCAAATTCTAATGTGTACGAAACATGAGGAGTGAGGTTGTATTTATAGAGCTAGGGAGTGATTAGTGGAAGGTTTAGGCGTCTAACTGCTTACTTAGGGTGTTTAGATGATTAAACATGTGTTAATTATCCTAAGAATGATCAGCACTTGTCTAAGAGACATAATGATGCATGCACGCCTAGTATGGGCTTGAGTTAGGACGAATAAGAAAGGAGGATGACTTGGATGAAGCTTCAAGGAGCTTAGTTTAGGATATGTTCCATTTAATTGTATTCATTTACCATTTTTTTGGCTTGTATAAGAATCCTTAAGTCATTAGGATTTTAGGGGTGTAGTTAGTTTTATCTTCACACCCTTCTAACCAACACATGAAGCATGTAGGAGACATATGGGCCCCTTGTCCTCTTGTTTCACTCTGCATATGCTTTCTCACTCCTACATGGTTGATTCTTATTCCTTCTTATTTTAATTTGAATTTTGGAGGTGCCATGCCATTTCCCTCCAAAATTAAATTTCAAACTAGAGGGAACATAAATCCATATTTTTAGGGCCATGTTTGAATCTTTAGTTGGATTAAATTAGTGTTAATCGAGCACATGCTAAATTAACACTAAATTAAGCCAATTAACCCTTGTTTTAGCATGTTGGACGTTCATGTTAGTGCCTAGGCCCATGGTTCATGCTTTGCTCTATAAATAGAGCATTCCCTCCTTCATGTAAATTTTAATATTCATTTGAATGAAAATAACCGTTCTCTAAATTTGAGAGCTTTTTGTTCTTAGAGAGTGTTCATGTTCTCTCCACTCTTGTGAGAGTCCTTCATGCTATTATCAAGGGTTCCTTCCTTTGTGGCTAGCTTTACCATGGCTTATTGATGGCTTCACCTTCTCCATGATGTCACCAACTCTTCTCCAAGATGAGATGTTGAAATGGATCTTCTTCAAAGGCTGAAATAGGTGTGAAAATGGGGCTTATGAAGGGTGAAAGTGGTTCATGAAAAATGGAGACAAAAGAATGGTGTTTTGGGTGGTGGTGGTTGGATGGTGTCTCTTTGGCTAGCTCTCTTCACTTAGAGAGGGTGAAGACCAATCCTAGGGAGACCTAAGTACCTTCTAAGGTAGAGAGGAGAGGAAGGGGGCCAAGAGATCCCTAAATGACTAAGGAAGAGGAATGATGAGGAAAACTCTCTCAAATATCCAATATATCCAAAGTGACTACATGTAGTCTAACTTAGGGTATTTAAAGAGAGGGTGGGAGGCCTCTAGGACATTTGCAGAAAAATTTGAGAGCTAAATGCCTCTCAAATGAACCCTAAATGGACTTCAAATGAAATGTAGTTCCCTCCCCCCTAAATGACTAAAATACCCTTGTGTCTAGAAAATGAAAGAAATGGACTTTTGACCTCACAAGTCAAGGTTTAAGTCCCAAAATAAATCCTAAACTAATTTGCCCCATAATAAAAAAGGTAAATAAAAATACACAATGAAATCCTAAGTGATTAAGGTTCCTCAAAATACAAGGGAAAAATAATGGAAACAAGTAAAAGACTAGGTAGATGCACCAAAATCTACACATGTGATCATCAATGCTCTTGGTGTGGTATGACCTTCCTCTTCTTTTATTCTTCTTAACATGGACCTTGTTATGGGTCCTATTTGATGCCCCAAGGATGGTCCTCCATTATGCCTTCCTTCTTGAGAAGGATTTGACCTTAAATCTTCAAGCTCCTCCATGTCATTAGCTCCTAGGAAAGGTGTAAGATCACAAACATTAAAAGGGGAACTAACTCCATAATTGGAGGGAAGGTCTAGGATGTATGCATTATCATTAATTTTCTTAAGAACTTGGAAAGGACCATCTCCCCTAGGACTTAGTTTGGACTTCCTTTGAGTGGGGAATCTATCCTTCCTCAAGTGAAGCCAAATCCAATCCCCAACTTCAAAGGTTACCTTTTTCCTTCTTTTGTTGTTATACTTGGCATATTTTTTAGTTTGATTTTCAATTTCACTCTTGACCTTTTCATGATATCTCTTTATAAAGTCAGCCCTAGATACTCCATCTTTGTTATACAAGGAAGTAGTATTAGGGAGTGGAAGCAAATCCAGAGGAGTAAGAGGATTCAAGCCATATACAACCTCAAAAGGGGATAAATTAGTAGTCTTGTGGACTACCTTATTGTAGGCAAACTCTATGTGGGGAAGATATTCATCCCAAGTTTTCTTATTCCCTCTTAAAATCACCCTTAACAATGTGGATAGGGACATATTCACTACCTTAGTTTGCCCATCTGTTTGTGGGTAGCAAGTAGTAGAATAGATAAGCTTTGTTCCTAGTTTTTGCGAAAGAATTTTCCAAAAATGACTTAGGAACTTAGCATCCTTATTGGAAACAATAGTCTTGGGTAGACCATGTAAACAAACCACTTCCTTAAAGAAAAGCTTAGCAATATAGCTAGCATCATCCACTTTGTGGCATGGTATAAAATGAGCCATCTTACTAAAACGATCCACAACCACAAAGATAGAATCAAATCCCCTTTGAGTCCTTGGAAGGCCAAGCACAAAATCCATACTAATATCAACCCAAGGGGTGCTAGCTATAGGGAGAGGAGTGTAATGTCCAGGAGGCATCACTCTTGATTTTGCTTGAAGACAAGTGATACACTTGGAGCAATACCGTTGAACATTCACTCTCATGTGAGGCCAATAAAACTTAGATTTTAGAAGACTAAGGGTTTTATCAACCCCAAAATGGCCCATGAGTCCTCCCTCATGACTTTCCTTTACCAAAAGTTTTCTAATGGATCCTTGGGGTATTCAAAGTTTTCCTATTCTAAAAAGGTACCCTTCAAGGATGTAAAACCCATAAAAAGGCTTTTGGAGGCATTTGGTGAAACTGGATTGGAAATCTTGATCTACTTCATACAACTCCTTTATATTATCAAATCTAAGAATTTGGGAACCCAAAGAAAAGAGCAAGGAGTGCCTTCTAGACAAGGCATCCGCCACCACATTACACTTTCCCTTCTTGTATTTGATAATGTAAAGGAATTGCTAAAGATATTCAACTCACTTAGCATGTCTTTTATTTAACTTCCCTTGCCCTCTAATGTACTTAAGTGACTCATGATCAATATGTATGATGAATTCCCTAGTCACTAAGTAATGCGCCCAAACTTGGAGGGCTCCAATAAGGGCATAAAGCTCCTTGTCATAGGTGGGATAATTCAAGGTGGCCCTATGAAGTTTTTGGCAAAAGTAAGCAATGGGGTGGCCTCCTTGAAGTAAAACGGCACTTATGCCAATCACATTCTAGCTCAAAGGTTTGTTCAAATTTTGGAAAGGCTAGAATAAGTGCATTGGTGAGCTTTTTCTTAAGCACATTAAAAGCTTTTCCTTGAGCTTCACCCCAAATGAAAGGTACATCCTTCTTAACAAGCTCATTAAGAGGGGATGCAAGTGTGGAGAAGTCTTTCACAAATCTTCTATAAAAACTTGCTAAACCATGAAAACTTCTAATATCTCCAACACTTTTTGGGGTAGGCCAATCTTGGATAACATTGATTTTCTCGGGGTCAACTTTCACTCCTTCTTTGCCAACTATGAAACCTAAGAAATTTACATTATCCTTGTAAAAGTTAAATTTCTCCAAGTTGGCATAAAGGTGGTTGTCTCTAAGAATCTTTAAAACCTCACTTAGATGCCCAAGATGCTCATCTAAGGACTTATTATAGATCAAGATGTCATCAAAATAGACGACCACAAACTTCCCTATGCAATTCCTAAGTACATGATTCATTAGATGCATGAAAGTGCTAGAGGAATTGGTGAGACCAAATGGCATCACTAACCACTCATACAAACCAAACTTGGTCTTAAAAGCAGTTTTCCACTCATCACCCTTTTTAATCCTTATTTGGTGATAACCACTCTTAAGATCAATCTTGGAAAATATAATGGTCCTATGTAACCCATCCAACATGTCATCTAGCCCAGGGATTGGGTGCCTATACTTTATGGTGATGTTATTAATAGCTTTACAATTAGTACACATCCTCCATTTTCCATGTTTCGTAGGCACTAAAAGAATAGGAACAACACAAGGGCTAAGGCTCTTTTGAACCCAACCCTTCTTCAACAAATCTTGAACTTGAGTTTCTATTTATTTGGTCTCTTGGGGGTTAGTCCTATAGGCGGGTCTATTTGGAAGGCTTGCCCCCAGGATGAGGTCAATTTGATGTTTTATTCCTCTTAAAGGTGGAAGTCTACTTGGAACCTCTTGAGGAAATACATCATCAAATTCTTTTAAAAGATTATGGACCTCTTGAGGTAGAGACTCAAGTTCATGATTAGTGGCAATGAGTGTCTCTTTGAAGTATAGAAGGTATAAAGGTTGTTCAAGCAAGAGTGTTTTCTTGATATCATTCTTAAGTGATAAATGACTCTTGTGAACAACATCTTTAGAGGAGACACCTTCCTCTAAACTTGATACCTTTTCTTCCTTTACTTTGGCCTTAGAAATACCCTTTTTATCTTTTTTTGATTTTTTTTTCTTTCTTTTTGTTCTTCTTCTCTCCTACTGTACACTAGTATGTCATCAAAATAAACTACACAAAATCTTCTTAAACAATCCCTTAAGATATGATTCATTAGTCTCATGAAAGTGCTAGGGGCATTTGTTAGGCCAAAAGGCATGACCAACCATTCATAAAGACCAAATTTGGTCTTAAAAGTGGTTTTCCATTCATCACTCTCTTTAATCCTTATCTGATGATAACCACTTCTAAGATCAATTTTTGAGAAAATTGTTGCCCTATGCAATTCATCTAACATGTCATCAAGCCTAGGGATAGGGTGTTTGTATTTGATGGTGATGTTGTTGATTGCTTTACAATCTACACACATCCTCCATTGGCCATTCTTCTTGGGCACCAACAAGACTGGCACAACACAAGGACTGAGGCTCTTTTGAACCCAGCCCCTCTCCAATAGATCTTGAACTTGAGACTCAATTTCCTTGGTCTCCATGGGGTTGGTCCTATAAGCAAGCCTATTGGGTAGGCTAGCTCCAGGAACCAAATCAATTTGGTGTTCTATACCCCTAACAAGAGGAAATCCTCTTGGGACTTCACTAGGGAATATATCACCAAATTCTTTTAAAAGCTTTTAAACCCCAATAGGAAGGTTCTCACTTTCAAGATATATGGCAGTGGTAGAAGTAGAAGTAGAAGGGGAAACAAAATGAGATGCCTCTTTGCAAAGGAAAAGATAGAAAGGTTTATTAGTTTAGAAAGCCTCTTTTAAGTCCAATTTTGTTGCAAAGGCTCTCTTTACTCAAAACCTTCTTGGAAGGGGCATCACCTTCTAAATCTTCCTCCTTACCCCTTTCAAGCTTTAGGGGTAAAGCTTTTTCTTTTGACTTTTTTTTATGCTTTTCCTCTTTCTTATTTTTCATGAACTCAGCTACCTGAGCAGGTGATAGAGGATACAACTTGATGTGATCTTTGATGATCACGTGCCCAAAGGATCCTTTATAAGGTGACTTGGAAGGGAAATGGATTTATGGAGAGGAAAGGAATGGGGTGAGGCGCACAAATACTAGGTTTGATAAGCCAAAGGGGAGAGGCCACAAGGGAGGGGTCCCTTGATAACTCTGAGAAGCTCTCACAAAGGAGAAAGAGGGACACTCAAAGGTAAGAACCTCACAACCAATATGGTCTCTAGGATTAAATTCAAGTGTAAAAAATACAAGTGAGGGAGGAGCTCCTATTTATAGAGGTAGCTAACCTCTTGAACAAGATAACCTAAAAAAGAAGGGCTAGGATTAAAAGGAGAGATCTAAGGGAGGACAATTGAGAAACAATTCCCTCCTTAGATCATCAAACTTGGTGCCCAAGTTTCTCAAACCAAGGGCCAAGATTCCTTCTTATTAGCTTAGGGGGTTTATGTAGAAAAGAGAGGTGTAGATATCAAGGCTACCCCTTATTTCCTTCATAAAGACCCAAAAAGCTAAATCCACCCTCTAAATTCCTAAGAAACCTCCTAAAAATAAAACAAATGGACTAAATACATGTCCCAAATTAAATTCTTAATGCTCCTCAAAATTAAAATAGAGGAAAATTACATTTTATTAACTAAAGTCCCTAGCCTAATATCTTCACTCTCCATAGGAGGTGAAGTCTTCCTTTCTCTGCAAGGGCTAGGTCTTCTTCAATCCTTCTAGCCATGGCCCTAGTGATAGGTCCTTGGCTAGGCATGGTCACATCATCTCCTCCCCCTTGAAGAGGATTTGACCTCAAATCCACGGGGTCTTCGTCATTTTCAGCACCTACAAATGGAGATAAATCAGAAACATTAAAACTGGTACTTACCCCATAATCCTCAGGCAGATCTAAAACATAGGCATTATTACCGATCCGCTCAAGGATTTGGAAAGGTCCATCTCCTCTAGGGCTAAGTTTGGACTTCCTTTGAGAAAGGTCCATCTCTCAAGGATTGGCGCTCTATGTTAACTTTAACCCTCTCATGTAATTGTTTTACAAAAATGGCTTTTGCCTCTCCTTCTTTATGCACAGCAACAGAAAGAGGAAGAGGTAAAAGATCTAGAGGAGTACGAGGATTAAAGCCATAGACCACCTCAAAGGGAGAATGCTTGGTGGTTCTATGAACCACCCGGTTATAAGCAAATTCAATGTGGGGAAGGTACTCATCCCAAGACATATGGTTGCCTTTAAGGAGAGCCCTCAGCATAGTGGATAAATATCTATTGACCACTTCTGTTTGCCCATCAGTTTGAGGGTGACAAGTAGTGGAAAAAAGAAGTTTAGTTCCCAGCTTAGCCCAAAGAGTTTTCCAAAAATGGCTAAGGAACTTCACATCCCTATCTGACACTATTGAAGAGGGTATACCATGCAATCGGACAACCTCTTTAAAGAAAAGTCTTGCGATGTTGCTTGCATCATCCACTTTGTGGCAGGGAATAAAATGGGCCATTTTTGAAAATCGGTCCACCACCACAAATATGGAGTCTGCACCTCGTTGGGTTCTTGGGAGCCCAAGGATGAAATCCATGCTAATATCCTCCCAAGGTGCAGAATGAGCAGGTAAAGATGTGTATAGTCCATGAGGCATTGCTTTAGACTTTGCTTGCAAGCAAACTATACATTTAGAGCAATGTCTATGGACATCTCTACGCATATGGGGCCAAAAGAATTTCTCTTGTAAAAGCATGAGGGTTTTTGAAATCCCAAAATGCCCCACGAGCCCACCTTCATGACTCTTTTTTGTAAGTAAGTTCCTAATTGATCCTTGGGGTATACAAAGCCTATTCCCTTTGTAAAGATACCCCTCACTGATGAAGTACCCATCATGGGCCTTTAATGGAAATGCAAATGCAGAGGTAGCAAATATGGGGCCGAAATCCTTATCAGACGGATACATAGCCTGAATGTCATCAACTCCCAAGATTTTAGCACTCAAGGATGAATAAAGGGCATGCCGCCTAGAAAGAGCATCAGCCACCACATTTTTTTTTCCTTTCTTGTACTTGATGACATAAGGGAAGAATTCAAGATATTCCACCCACGTTGCATGCCTTTTGTTCAATTTACCTTGACCCCTCAAATATTTTAGTGACTCATGGTCACTATGAATGACAAACTCCTTGGGAGCAAGGTAATGCTCCCAAGTTTGAAGGGCCCTAATTAGAGCATAAAACTCCTTATCATAGGTGGGGTAGTTGAGGGGGGTACCATTGAGTTTTTCACTGAAATACGCAATGGGGTGCCCTCCTTGCAACAAGACAGCCCCCACACCTACACCAGCGGCATCACA
The DNA here is from genome assembly GCA_037954015.1 of Psophocarpus tetragonolobus. Classification (NCBI taxonomy): domain Eukaryota; kingdom Viridiplantae; phylum Streptophyta; class Magnoliopsida; order Fabales; family Fabaceae; genus Psophocarpus; species Psophocarpus tetragonolobus. Next base: position 6,600,014 of record CM075688.1, read on the forward strand.
TTCAAGTTCAAATGTTTCAGAAAAGTCAGGTAATGCCAAGACTGGTGCATGGGTCAGTTTATGCTTAATTAGCTGGAAGGCTTTCTCTTGTTTCTCACCCCAAAGGAAAGGGACTTCCTTTTTCACCAAATCATTTATTGGTACGAAGAGCGTGGAGAAATTAGGCACAAAGCGCCTATAAAATCCAGTGAGACCATGAAAGCTTTTGATCTCTGTCACACTCTTTGGGGTGGGCCATTCTTGAATAGCTTTTATCTTTTCGGGGTCAACATCAACCCTTTTTGTGCTAACTACAAAACCTAGGAAAACTACACTATCTACACAAAAAGTGCATTTTTCTATGTTACCAAAAAGATGATTACTCCTAAGAAGAGAAAAAACATGCCTTAGATGTCCTAAATGATCATCTAGGTTCCTAGAATAAACTAAAATGTCATCAAAGTAAACTACACAAAATTTACCAAGGCAATCCTTTAGTACATGATTCATTAAGTGCATGAATGTGCTTGGGGCATTAGTTAGCCCAAAAGGCATAACCAACCACTCATAAAGACCAAATTTAGTCTTAAAAGCAGTTTTCCACTCATCACCCTCTTTGATCCTTATTTGGTGGTAACCACTTCTAAGATCTATTTTTGAAAATATTTTTGCCCCATGAAATTCATCCAACATGTCATCAAGACGGGGGATTGGGTGCCTATATTTGATGGTGATGTTGTTGATTGCACGACAATCAACACAGATCCTCCATTGGCCATTCTTCTTGGGCACCAACAAGACTGGCACAGCACAAGGGCTTAGGCTCTTTTGAACCCAACCCTTCTCCAACAGCTCATTCACTTGAGACTCAATCTCTTGGGTCTCCATGGGGTTGGTCCTATAGGCAGGTCTATTAGGTAGACTTGCGCCAGGCACCAAATTAATTTGATGTTCTATACCCCTGATGGGAGGAAGTCCTTTCGGAACCTCATTAGGGAATATGTCATCAAATTCTTTTAAAATATCTTGAACCCCTTGAGGAAGGTGATCATGTGCATGGGCTGTGGCAGTGATCTCAGCAGAAGAATGCAAAATGGGAGAAGGATTTGATGCTTCTTTGCAAAAGAGGAGATAAAAGGGCTTGTTAGTCAAAGGAGCTTCTTTTAAATCACGTTTAGTAGCAAATAGGCTCCTTTTACTAATATTCCCTTTCGAACGGGCATCACCTTCCGACTCTCTCTCTTTACCCTTTTCAAGCTTTAAGGGTAAAGCTTGTTGTATTTTTTTTTTGTTTTTGTTTTTCCTCAACTCTTTTCTTTTTCATCGCAAATTGATCTTCAGCCACTTGAGAAGGTGACAAAGGATACAATTTGAAGCGTTTTTCATTATAGGTGAGAATTATTTGGTTGGAGTGACCATGGTGAATAGCTTTTTTGTCAAATTGCCATGGTCTTCCCAACAGGATATGACCAGCCTCCATAGGAACTATGTCACAAAGAATCTCATCATTATAAGATCCTATGGAAATTGGAACCATAACTTGTTCATTGACTACCATCTCCACTTGCTCATTGAGCCATTGCAATTTGTAAGGTTTGGGATGGGGCATGGTAGTCAAGGCTAGCTTTTCAACCAACCTAGAGCTACAACAGTTACAACAGGAGCCACTATCAACAAAGAGAGAACATACTTTGTCATTTACTTTACATCTTGTATGGAAGATTTTCTCTCTTTGTGACTGACCAAGCTCTAAAGGTTGGCTCCCAAGAAGCCTTTAAACCATAAGGAGGTCCCCCTCATAAGGAAAAGCTTCCTCACACTGTTGTTCAAAAGTATGTCCCCCTTCTTCCTCAATCTCACTAGAGGAGGAAGATGAGCTATTCTCACTACAAATGTCTTGTCCCCTTATGATCATGGTTTTCTTGTTAGGGCATTGAGAGGCAATATGGCTTCTCCCAAGACATTTGAAGCATTTGATACTACTTTGCCTCTCAGTAGGCTTAGTAGTAGGGGGTTTTCTCTCTACATGAGGTGCTTTTGTATCTTGAAAATGCTTGGGTTCCTCTTTGGGAAAACCCTTGAAAGAGTTTCCCTTAAGTTGGTCTCTCTTTGAGTAAGAGGGAAAATCTTTTTTAAAGCTTTTTCTCTTGAGTTGATTCTCAGCTCTTACACAAAGTTCTACCAACTCATCAAGGTTTGAGTATGAAAGAAGCTCTACCTTATCTCTAATGTCAGAGCTTAATCCACACAAAAACCTAGCAAGGGTGGCATTGGGTCCTCAATGATATTGGCCCTTAGTATGAGAAGCTCCATCTTTTGTCTATACTCCTCAATACTTAGGTTATGTTGCCTAAGTCTTTGGAGCCTATCCAAAAGATCCCTCTCATAATATGAAGGAATGTGCCTTCTTCGCAAACAAGTTTTTAAATCATTCCAGTAACGAATGTCAGGCATTTGTTTACGGGCCCTATCCTTGACTAACCCATCCCACCAATGCAAAGCAGAACCTTGAAAACTAAGGGAGGCCAAAGGTACTTTTCTTTCTTCCCTAATTTCATAGCATCGAAAGAGTTGTTCCACTTTGACTTCCCAATCTAGGTAAGTCAACATCTTCCCTACCATGAAAATGGGGTAGGTCTACCTTTGGTTCCCTAGCATGATTTATGTTCTCTTGAGGAGAATGATGATTGTATGATGAATGTGAGTGATGCTTATGTTGATTTCTATAGTATTCTTCTTCACTAGAGCTAAAATGCCTAGATGGGGATCTTATGAGAATTCCTTTATTTTTTCTATCACTCTCCCTCCCATATCTCCTCTTACTCTCTTCTCCTCTCCTTCTCTCTTCTTCCTCTTTTTCTCTTTTTCTTTATAGTTCTTTCCTTCTTCTCCTTTCTTCATCCTCTCTTCTCTCTCTTTGCCTTCTCTCTTCTCGCTCTTTTTTCTCTTTTCTCATTTCCAACATCTCTTTTTTTAACTCTTCCTTCTCTTTTTGTTTTTCCTTTTCTTTTATTTCTTTTTTTCTCTCTTTTTCTTCTCTCCTTTCTTGTTCTTTAGCCATCCATTCCCTAAATTCTAAGTTAAGGTTTTCAAGAGTGTCTCCCTTAGAAGTTTTTCTTTGGTTGACACTCTTACTTGATGAACAACTATCTGCACTAGAATGTGTGTGGGAAGCCATGGTGCTTGGATGCTAAAAACTAAAGGGTAGGCCAAAAACTTTTTTTTTTCAAGAAACACTCCTCTCTTTTTTTTTTCTCACCTAAGGTGGCTTGATGAGTCTTTGGAACTCTTAGCCTCTACACGTTTTTTCAAAATAACATAAAATAAAATAAAAGTGCAAGAATGTAAAGGAGAAAGGGCTCTAATCGTGCTCCTAAGGTGTTGAAGGAAGTGTACCACTTCTCCCTTCTTCACCTAATTAACGAGGAACTACGCTAAAATTAACCAAAATTATTACAAACCAAGGGAGGGCCTTAAGGACACTCAAACTCCCAATCTAAAATTAAGTATACACAATACAAAGAATAAAAAAAATAAAACAAAGTCTTCACTCCAAGCTTTTTTGGTGTTTGTCTCCTTTTGATCAATCCCCTTTGAGTTGCATCAACCCACCCCAAGAATGCTACCCTTGTTTCCTCTTGTTTAGACTTGCCAAAATTTTATATACGGAACCTTTCCCAACCTTTCCTTACCAAGGAAGAATACAACACAAGACAACAAACAAAGGTGAATAACAAAATAAGGTTCACAAATCCAAGTGGATAGATTAAACAATGACAAACTCAAAGAAGTAAAGAAGACAAGCAAGAAAACATAAGTCTCACAAAGGAAGGTAGCACACAAATAACTTTCCCAGATTAGCTCTAAGAGTAGAGATGAAAAAACACTCAAACAAAAAAAATGAAACCAATAGTTGCACACTTAATAAAATTTAAGTGACCAAAAACTAAAAAGCTTACTCAAGTAAATGTTTTTTTGAATCACAATTGGTTCCTGATATCAAATGTTTCTACTATTAGGTACACAACTTCAAATTTGTCTTTCTTTTGAGTTCTTTATCTTCTTTTTTTTTTTTTAACTTGAACTTTTTCTATTTTTTTTAACTTTTTCTAATAATTTTGCTGCACCTAATAGCTTGTTGAATTGAAATTTTAATGAGGATGCTTGAAATAATAACACTTGACTGAATAAGCACAAAGTAAGGTCACACAATTTTCAAGCAATGCATGCAACTAAAGGCAAAACAACTTAGTAGTTCCAAATACCACTGAACTAATGGTGCTTAAGGAATGATTTAGGGCTGATTTTGAAGTAAATTGATTGCTCAAATTACTAACACAATTCAGCCAAGCTAAAATTCCATAAAGAGGCACCAATAGTGAAGGTAAACCAAGTGGAAAGCTACTAATAATTCAACATAAAACAAGAAACATATAAATATTGAATTGAGCAAATATTTAAGAACAACAAAGAGATTAATATGCTTGAACTAAAAGCATAAAAGACTTAAGAGACTCAACAAGAGGTTCACCTCTTAGGAGTTCAATTCAAAATGTTTTTGAAGGCTTTTTTGTAAAAATTTTAAGAGGCTAAAACCTATGGAATTTAAATGAGACAAAATAGGAAACTAACATGACTAGTATTTGACAAAACACAAGATTAAGAAGAAATAACACACCTAAAAATAGAGCAAAAATTTCAGCAAGAGACTCCAAACAAAAGGCACAACAAAGTGGCCAAAGTTGATCACTTCAATGGTGTGGAAAAATCCTCAACCATGTGGGTTTAATGGTCACAACTTCTTAGGCACACTTTAACATAAAAAAACCAAGGGAAAATTAAGTAACTTGTACACGAAAATAAGATGCAAAGAAAGGGGCAAATAAAATCGCATCAAATTAAATGGAACATAGACGCGTAGATAGAAAACAAAAGCACATATAATAGCAAGAACAATAAAGGAAATAGAGATGAAAAAAAATGAAGGACTTTAAAATAAAGAGATCAAAGAGATAAACAACAAAGCAAAAAAAATTTGAGAAAGAACGTGACCTTTAGAAAGTGGCTCTAGATACCACTTGGTGTGATATTTGATGATCACGTGCCCAAAGGATCCTTTCTAAGGTCACTTGGAAGGGAAATGGATTTATGGAGAGGAAAGGAATTGGGTGAGGCCCCACAAATACTAGGTTTGATAAGCCAAAGGGGAGAGGCCACAAGGGAGGGGTCCCTTGATAACTCTTAGAAGCTCTCATAAAGGAGAAAGAGGGACACTCAAAGGTAAGAACCTCACAACCAATATGGTCTCTAGGATTAAATTCAAGTGTAAAAAATACAAGTGAGGGAGGAGCTCCTATTTATAGAGGTAGCTAACCTCTTGAACAAGATAACCTAAAAAAGAAGGGCTAGGATTAAAAGGAGAGATCTAAGGGAGGAGAATTGAGAAACAATTCCCTCCTTAGATCATCAAACTTGGTGCCTAAGTTTCTCAAACCAAGGGCCAAGATTCCTTCTTATTAGCTTAGGGGGTTTATGTAGAAAAGAGGGGTGTAGATATCAAGGCTACCCCTTATTTCCTTCATAAAGACCCAAAAAGCTAAATCCACCCTCTAAATTCCTAAGACACCTCCTAAAAATAAAAAAATGTACTAAATACATGTCCCAAATTAAATTCTTAATGCTCCTCAAAATTAAAATAAAGGAAAATTACATTTTATTAACTAAAGTCCCTAGCCTAATATCTTCACTCTCCATAGGAGGTGAAGTCTTCCTTTGTCTGCAAGGGCTAGGTCTTCTTCAATCCTTCTAGCCATGGCCCTAGTGATAGGTCCTTGGCTAGGCATGGTCACATCACAACTTGATGTGTCCATTCATATGAGTGAGGATGATATGGTTGGAATAACCATGATGGATGGCTTTCTTATCATACTGCCATGGTCTTCCCAGCAAGATATGGCCAGCCTCCATAGGGATTATGTCACAAAGTATTTCATCATTGTAAGTCCCTATAGAGATTGGAACCTTCACTTGCTCATTGACCTCCATTTCCCTATGCTCATTGGGCCATTGGAGTTTATAAGGTTTTGGATGGGGAACTGGGGTCAAGGCTAGCTTTTCCACCAACCTAGAGCTGCAGCAGTTACAACAAGACCCACTATCTACAATAAGAGATCATAATTTGTCATTAACTTTGCACCTTGTGTGAAATATGTTCTCTCTTTGAGATTGGGTAAGCTCTAAGGGTTGGCTTCCAAGAAGCCTTCTAATCATCAGGAAGTCTCCCTCATATGCATAAGCATCTTTACAATCTGAGTATGATGCATGACCCCCTTCCTCCTCACTCTCACTAGAAGAGAAAGGTGAGCTACTCTCACTACTATAAATGTCTTGCCCCCTCATGATCATGGTTTTCTTATTGGGGCATTAAGAGGCAATTTGGCCTCTTCCAAGACACTTAAAGCATTTTATATTACTTTGCTTCTCATGGAAGTTAGTAGTAGAGGGTTTTTTGTCTATATGAGATGCTTTTGTATGTTTGGATGGATCCTCCTTAGGGAAACTGTTCGAAGAATTTCCCTTGAATTGGTCCTTCCTTGCATAAGGTTGAGAATCTCTTTTAATTCCTTTTCTCTTGACTTGATTCTCAATCTTGATACAAAGTTGTACCAATTCATCTAAGCTCGAATATGAGAAGAGCTCAACTTTATCTCTTATCTTATTGCTCAACCCACATAAGAACCTAGCCATGGTGGCTTTGGATTCCTCAATGATGCCCACCCTTAACATGAGGAGTTCCATTTTTTTCCTATACTCCCCTATGCTTAGGTTTTGTTGCCTAAGCCTTTGGATTTTATCCAAAAAGGTTTCTCTCATAGTAAGAGGGAATATGCCTTCTTCTTAAAGCACTTTTTAAATCATTCCAATATCTTATAGAAAACATATGAGTTCGGGCTCTTTCATTAGTTACCCCAACCCACTAATGCATGGCATGCCCTTGGAAGCATAGGGTTGCCAATGAGACTTTTTTTTCTTCTTTTATTTCATGGCAATGAAACAATTGTTCTACCTTGATTTCCCAATCAAGGTAGGCTTCCACATCTTCTCTTCCATGAAATGAAAGAAGATGTATTCTTGGCTCCCTTATTAGAGCCACATGTTCATGTTCATGAGAATGGTGGCAGCCTCTTCTTCTAGGTCTTTCCTCATAGTACTCTTTTTCACTCTCACTAAATTTCCTAGAAGGAGAACCATACTCTATATTATTTTCTTTCCCTTCTCGTTCTCTTTGTTTTCTCTCTTTATCTCTTCTCTTTTCTAACTCTTTTTCCCTCTCTTCTTCTTCTCTTTGTTCTCTCTTTTTTCTTTCTTTTTTTTCTCCTCTTTTCTAACTCTTTTCCCTCCTTTTTCTCTCTTTATTTTCTTCCTTTCCTCTTCCTTTTCTTTCCTCCTCCTTCCTTCTTTTTCCTCATGCCTCATCCTCTCCTCAATCATCCACTCACGAAAATCCATGGTAAGATGCTCAAGAAAGTTAACCTTAGAATAATGTCTTTGGTTAACACTTTTGTTGCTAGAGTTACTAGCATGTGAGTGATTAGACATTGTGCTTGGATTCTAAGTTAAGAGGTAGGCCAACAATATAAGCAAAACACTTCTCTCTTTTAAAGGTGTTTTCCCTATGAGGCAATGAGTCTTTGGAACTCTTTTTGTGGCCTCAACTACACAGTTTTTGCAAGAAAAAATAAGGCAAGAAAAGTAAAAGTATAGGACTCTAAACGTGCTCCTAGAAGGTGATGAAGGTGGTGTATCAATTCCTCCTTCTCACCTTAATTACAAGAAACTAAAATGAAAGAATAAGCTATTACACACAAATGGAGTGACCACTAGGGTATCAACCCTCCTAAAATTTAATACAAGGAAGTGAAAGCAAAATTTTAAAAGCAACTAATTCTTCAAGTCTTCCTCCTAGCTCCCACAAGTATTTACTCTCACAGTCTTGCTTTCCTCCTTGTTCAAGTCTTCTAGGCTTTGTCAACACCTCCTAGAAGGCTACCCTTGTAGTTTCCTCCTTCAACGCTTCTCTATGCAAGAGTAACACCACACCAAAACAAGAACAAGAATGCAAGAGTACAAGCAAAAGGTAATAAAAGTATAATGAAATAAGAGGATACTTTCCAAGTGGAAGAATATAGGAAAAAACTTGAAGGAATGTAGAATTCAAGACAAACTAAAATTAAAGGAATAAGAAAGAGGTAAGCACACAAAAGAACTCCTAGAATGGATCTAAAGTAGAATAAAGGACTAAAAGAGAAAATGACTCAGTGTTTTCAAAAATTGCACAAAATTTTGTAATTATGGCCGAATAGTGTAGGGATGATGGCAAGCAAGACTAGACCATTTCTAGAATCCTTGTTTGCAAAAATTTTTAGCTTACAACTGCGTACACCAATTTCTTTTTTTTTTTTTTAAATTATTTTCCAATTTTGTTTACCTTTTTTTGTTTTATTTGTTGTAATACTTTCTTCTTTTCCTTTTTTTAAAAATTCTTTTTAGATGTACCTAAGTACTTGTTAGATTCCAAATTTTATAAAGAAGGTAGAGGTCCTAAACGCTTGGCCAAAATCCTAAGCTAAGGCACATAAAATTTGAACTAAAAGAAATGCAATTAAAGAAAACACAAGTAACTCTAGTGTACTACTTTTAGAAGTGAATTAGGTAGTGCTTAATGAGTTTTGGTCAGTGTATTTTGACACTTACTTGTTTGCACAAGAAGAGACAAATGTCACGGCAATTTCTACTCACACTCCTTAACAATTCCACTTCACAACAAGGCACACACACAAGAGCTACTAAATTGAAGTACTAAACAAAACATGATTGAAATTGAGCAAATTTTTTTTTTGATATTTTGTTTTATAAGAACAAGCTTAGACTATAAGCATGTGTGTCCTCTTTGGAAGACTTATAAAAGAGGTAGAACGATGCATGCTCCCCAAGCAAGGGTCCTATCACTAAGGTCATGGCTAGGAGAATAGAAGAAGACATGGCTAGAGTAAAGGGAGGAAGATCTCACCTCCATATGACCATCAAGTTATGCAAGCCATGACTTATTTATTTGTAATTTTTCTTTTAGGAACCTAGGATTTTATTTTGGATATGTATTAGTCCATTTAATTTTCTAGGAGGTGTCTTAGTAATAAGAAGGGGTAAGATTAGCTTTTGGTCCTTTATTTAGGAAATAAGGGGGTAGTTTGATAACTACACCCTCTTTTCCTAAATAAAATCCAAAACTAATAAAGGAGTAATCTTGGCCCTTGGATGAGGTAGCTTAGGCACCAATTCTTATCTAAAAGAGGGGATTGATTGGACTTTGGGCTTCAATCCTCCTCCCTTGGATGACTCCTTTTAATCCGAGCCCTTCCTTTCCTTCTTGACTTGTCCAAGAGGTTCGCTCCCTCTATAAAAAGGTGCTCATTCACACTCTTGTATTTTTTACACTTTATTGAATGGAAAAACCTTGAGTTGGCCAAAATTCTCTTGTGTCCACCCTTCTCTCTTTGAGAATTCCTTAGGTTTTTATCAAGGGTTCCATCGCTTGTGGCAAACTTTTCCTCTTAGGCTTATCTTACCTTAAGTGGCGCCTAAAACCACCTCACTTCTTACCTCTCTACAAACCATTTCACCAAAGAATAAAACCTCTAGAAAAAGATCAAGGGAGGCATGCATCATTTGGTATCAAAGCATAGGTTCTAGAGGTCAAAATTTATTTTTCTCTATCTTTTTAGTTTTGCGTATTCTTATATATTATTTACTTCATTTCCTCAATTTTATTCTTGTCTTCCCTTGTTGTTTATTTCTTTCATTTCATGTCTTGAAGTTAATATTAGTAGTTTCTTAATTTTCCTTATTCTATTTGCTTTTGTCTATATTGTTGATGCATTTTTATTTTGTTCTTTTCATTGCATCTTTTGCTGCATTTTAAGTGTTCTTGCCCTCGGTATAGCTTTATTTTATGTTTAGTTTGCTGAGGTTAGGTTCCTAAATCAAAGAGGTAGTGTAAGTCCACATACGTGTGCGTTTTGCACAATCTTGTGGCTCTCCTTTTCGGCTAATCCTTGGTGCATTTCTTGCTGAAATTTTTGCTTACTTTATAGGTTTATTTTTACTTTTATAATCTCTAAGTTTTATCAAAAAATGGTCATGTTAGTTTCCTTTCATGTCATATAAACTTCCTTAGGTTTAACCTCTTCTTATTTTACAAAAAGCCTTATAAAACATCTTTGAATTGAGCTTCTAAGAGGTGATCCTCTTGTTTGTGTTCTTATGTATTTATTCTTTTAATTCAAGCATTCTAGTTTCTAAATATTCTTAAATAATTGCTCAATTTTCAATCCTTTGTATTCTTTCTTGTTTGCACATGCTTTTGGTAGTTTCCCCCTTGGTTTTGCTTTCACTATATGTTATTCTTTTGAGTACAATTGTTTGGGCAAATTGTGAGTTGAACTTGGGAAACAAATCACTCATTTAAAGCCTTAAAGTATTCCTAAAATACCATTAGTTCAGTGGCAATTGGGGCTACTAAATTTTTTGTTTCTTTCATTTTAATGTTCACTAGTTGCATTTGTTTACAATTTTGGTGGCTTATTCCTTTTACCTTTAGCTCAAGCGATTATAATATTGTTGTTCCTCATTAATTTTGCTTTTCATTAAGCTAGGTACAACAACATTAAGTTTAAAAAAAAAGAAAAGGATCAACAAACCAAATAAGTTGAAGTTCAAAAACAAAAAGAGAGGAAAAGAATTCGAAAGAAAGAACAAAAAAAAATTATGAAAAAAACTTGTGTATACCTATTTGATTAAGACACTTTGAGGACTTAAAATTACTTGTAAGAGCTTGAGAACCTTCTTAAAATAATTTGGCCACTATAATTTTAAAGTTAGTGCAATTTGTGAAATTTTGGAGTCTTATTTAGTTTGTTTAGTTTGTTTTTCATTCCACTCTAGTGCCTTTCTTATTTGTGTGCTTTCTTTATTGTTTACCTTTAATTGTTGCTTGTATTATTTTTTCAAATTCTATCTAGTCTTGTCAAATTAATCTTACCAATTAGTTAGTGTCCTTTGTTGTGTTTATCCTTTTATTGCTTTTAAGTTTCTATTTTACATATCCCTTGCTACTTTCTTTGGTTTATTTGGTTTGTGTAATAGTGCTACTTTCTAATAAGCTTCAAGAAAGAACTTCCCACAAGGATAGCATACTTTGGAAACTTGAACTAAGAGCTTAAGGGACCAACTCAAAGGGGCAAACACTAGCCGTGAGCTTTAGAGCACATTTGGAGACCAAAGGACTTGAAGACTTTAAATTTTACATTTTTAATTTGGTTGTAATTAATTCTTCCTTTAGAATTGGGAGTTTGAGTGCCCTTAAGGCCCTCCCTTTTTTATTGTAATAATTGGTTTTAATTTCTTTTAGCTTTAGTTTCTCAAAAATTAGGTGAAGAAGGAAGGATTGGTACAATTCTTTCAACATCTTAGGAGCATGTTTTTAGATCCCTTACCTTTTTAAATTTTTTTTTTGTCTTTCAAGTTTTTCTTTAATTTCTTGTCAAAACGCTTAGAAGGCTAAAGAGTTCCAAAGACTCATCAAAGCCATTTTAGGTGAGGAAACATACAAAAGGGAGGAGTGCTTTGTGAAATGTTTTTGGCCACCTTTTTCCTCTTAGAAATTCAAGCACAATGGCATCACATACCCACTCTAGTGCTCATAGTTATTCATCAAACAAGAGTGTAAACGAAAGAAATATTTCTAAATATTACACTCTAGAACACTTAAACATGGACTTTAGGGAGTGGATGACAAAAGAAAAATAGAGAAGACAAGAAAAAAGGAGAGAAAAAGAGACCAAGGAGAAAAGAAAAATAAAAGAAAGAGAGGAACAAAAGAGAGAAAAAAGAGAGACGGGAGAGATAAGAATATGAGAAAAGAGAGAAGATGAAGAAAGGAGAGGAAGAAAAGAAAGAGAAAGAAGAAGAAAAAAGACAGCATAGGAATAGTGAGAATTACAAAATGAAAGGGATAGTCTTAGGTTCCCCATCTAGACATACCCATAGGAGTGAAAGTGAGGAAGAATACTACAATCATCCTAGGAGAAACTCCCATTCATCCATGCATAATAATGGGGCCCCTCTAAGGAAGCCCAAAATTGATCTCCCCCTATTTCATGGGAGGGAAGATGTGGAAGCCTACCTTGATTGGGAAATCAAGGCAGAACAACTCTTCACTTGCCATGAGGTAAGAGAAGAAATAAAGGTTCCAATGGCAACCCTTAGCTTCCAAGGGCATGCCATGCATTGGTGGGTTGGGTTAGGTTCGAATGAGAGAATCCGCACCAATATGCCTTCCATAAGATATTGGAATGATCTTAGAAGTGCTCTAAGAAGAAGGCATATTCCCTCTTGGTATGAAAGAGATCTTTTGGATAGACTCCAAAGACTAAGGCAAACCAACCTTAGTATAGAAGAGTATGGACAAAAGATGGAACTTCTTATCATGAGGGCGGGTATCATTGAGGAACCCAAGGCCACTATGGCAAGGTTTTTGTGTGGGTTGAGCCTCGAAATTCATGATAAGGTGAAGCTCTTCTCATACAATTCCCTTGATGAGTTAGTTCAACTTTGCATCAAGGTGGAAAACCAACTTAGAAGGAAAACTTTTAAAAAAGATAACCCACCTTATGTAAAGAGGGACCAACCTAAGGGGAACTCTTTCAAGAGTTACCCCAAAGAGGAAGATCCCAAGCACTTCAAAGAGCATAAAACATCACATGTAGAGAGAAAAACCCCTGCTACTAACTCTCATGAAAAATTTAGTAGTATCAAATGCTTTAAATGTCTTGGGAGAGGCCACATTGCCTCTCAATGCCCTACTAAGAGAAACATCATCATTAAGGCCCAAGATGTTTATAGCAGTGAGTCTAGCTCACATTCCTCTAGTGAGAGCGAAGGAGAAGGGGTTCATGCATACCAATCTAATTGTGATGAAACCGCTTATACATGTAAGGAAGACCTCTTGATGATAAGAAGGCTTCTTGGAAGCCAACCTTTGAAAGTGTCCTCATCTTAAAGGGAGAACATATTCCACACTTGCTGTAAGATGAATGACAAAATATGGTCTCTCATTGTAAATAGTGGGTCATGCTGCAATTGTTGTAGCTCAAGGTTTGTGGAAAAGCTAGCCTTGACCCCATTTCCCCACCCTAAGCCTTACAAGCTTCAATGGCTCAATGAGCAAGGCGAAATGGAGGTCAATGAGCAAGTCAAGGTTTCAATTTCCATTGGGTGTTATAAAGATGAGATCCTGTGCGACATAGTCCCAATAGAAGCTGGTCATATTTTGCTATGAAGACCATGGCAATTTGATAAGAAAGCCATACAACATGGTCATTCCAATAACATCATCCTCACTCATAAGGATAAGCGCATTAAGTTGTGTCCTCTAACACCTTCACAAGTGGCGGAGGACCAACTCATCATGAAACATAAGAGAGATGAGGAGAAAAATAAAGCAAAGCTTTACCCCTAAAGCTTGAAAGGGGTAAGGAGGTTGAGTTGGAAGTTGGTGCCCCTTCCAAGAAAGTCATCAGTAAACAGAGTTTATTTGCGACAAAATTGGATTTAAAGGAAGCCCCCTTAACTAACAGACCTTTCTATCTCCTCCTTTACAAAGAGGCATCCCCTATTTCTTCCCCCTCCACGTCTTTCCCTTCTAGTTCTAGCACTGCCATAGAACTTGGACATGAGAACCTACCTCAAGAGGTTCAAGAGCTTTTAAAGGAGTTTGGTGATATATTCCTTAATGAAGTTCCCAAAGGACTTCCTCTAATTAGGGGTATAGAACACCAAATAGACTTGGTACCTAGGGCTAGCCTGCCCAATAGGCTTGCTTATAGGACTAATCCCATGGAGACCAAGGAGATTGAATCTCAAGTCCAAGAACTATTGGAGAAGGGTTGGGTTCAAGAGAGCCTAAGCCCTTATGCTGTGCCAGTCTTATTGGTGCCCAAGAAGAATGGCCAATGAAGGATGTTCATTGATTGTTGAGCAATCAATAACATCACCATCAAATATAGGCACTCTATCCCTAGGCTTGATGAATTGCATGGGGCCTAATTATTTTCAAAAATTGATCTTAAGAGTGGTTATCACCAAATCCGCATCAAGGAAGGTGATGAGTGGAAAACCACTTTTAAGACCAAGTTTGGGCTTTATGAGTGGTTGGTAATGCCCTTTGAGCTTACCGATGCCCCAAGCACCTTCATGAGGCTTATGAATCATGTCCTTAGGGATTGCTTAGGAAAATTTTGTGTAGTTTATTTTGATGATATTTTAGTGTATAATAAGAGCCTAGATGAACATGTAGGTCATCTTAGGCACGTCTTTTGCATCCTTAGGTCACACCAACTCTATGGAAACCTTGAAAAGTGTAATCTTTGTGTAGAGAGTGTGGTATTTTTAGGTTTTGTAGTCAATAAAGATGGGGTTCATATGGACCCCGACAAAATCAAAGCCATCCAAGAATGGCCCACCCTAAAAAGTATGACTGAGATCAAGAGCTTTCATGGTCTCGCGAGTTTCTATAGGCGCTTTGTGCCTAATTTCTCCACACTTTTCTCACCAATCAATCATTCGGTGAAGAAGGAGGTTCCCTTTCTTTGGGGTGCTAAACAACAAAATGCCTTCGAGCTTATTAAATAAAAATTCACCCATGCCCCTATTCTAGCTCTACCTGACTTTTCAAAAACTTTTGAGCTAGAGTGTGATGCATCAGGGTGATGGAATAGGTGCTGTGTTATTGAAAGGTGGCTACCTCGTGGCTTATTTTAGTGAAAAACTAAATGGTTTCGCCCTCAATTACCCCACCTATGACAAAGAGTTTTACTCCTTAATAAGGGTCCTTCAAACTTGGAAACATTTCCTTATTCCCAAGGAGTTTGTCATTTATAGTGACCATGAGTCACTAAAATATTTGAAGGGTCAAGGTAAGCTCAACAAGAGGCATGCAAAGTGGGTTGAGTTTTTGGAAACTTTTCCCTATATAATCAAATACAAGAAAGGGAAGCACAATGTAGTGGCCGATGCCCTATCTAGAAGACATACTCTTCTTGCCACTTTGAGCTCCCAAATCTTAGGATTTTATTATATTAAGGACCAATATGCTTCTGACCAAGAGTTTGGCCCCATTTTTGCTACCTCCTTGTCCGAACCTATTGATGGGTTTCATGTGAGTGAATGGTACTTACTCAAAGAAAGTAAACTTTGTGTACCCCAAGGATCTCTTAGAAAATTGCTTGTGAGAGAGAGCCATGAGGGTGGGCTCATGGGGCATTTTGGAATAAACAAAACTTTGCTCATTTTAAAATAAAAAATCCATTGGCCCCATAGGAAAAAAGATGTCCAAAGACATTGTTCTAGATGCATAGCTTGTTTACAAGCTAAATCTAAAGTAATGCCTCATGGACTTTACACACCCTTACCGGCTCCCTCCGCTCCTTGGGTAGACATAAGCATGGATTTCATCCTTAGACTTCCTAGAACCCAAAGGGGAGCAAACTCTATCTTTGTGGTGGTAGATAGATTTTCAAAAATGGCTCACTTTATACCATGCCACAAGATAGATGATGCGAGCAATATCGCGATACTTTTCTTTAAAAAAGATCTCCATTTACACGGAATTCCCCAGTCCATAGTCTCTAATAGAGATGTGAAGTTCCTTAGCACTTTTGGAAAACATTGTGGGCAAGGCTAGGAACTAAACTCTTATTTTCTACCACATGTCACCCCCAAACTGATAGGCAGACTGAGGTAGTAAATAGATCTCTATCTATTATGCTTAGGGCACTTCTTCGAGGAAATCACAAGTCTTGGGATGAATACCTACCCCATATTGAGTTTGCATACAACCGGGTGGTTCAAAGGACCACCAAGCATTCTCCCTTTTAAGTTGTTTATGGCTTCAACCCCCTCACATCTCT
The DNA here is from genome assembly GCA_037954015.1 of Psophocarpus tetragonolobus. NCBI lineage: Eukaryota > Viridiplantae > Streptophyta > Magnoliopsida > Fabales > Fabaceae > Psophocarpus > Psophocarpus tetragonolobus. The sequence goes on from CM075688.1 coordinate 6,616,018, forward strand.
TGATATCTTGCCCTTACCATTCCCTTCTTCTGTTCACAAAAAAGGAATAGCATGAGCGAATTTTGTTAAAAAATTACATGAGAGGGTAAAGGCCAACATTGAACATCATTCAAAGGAGTATGCTAGTAAAGCCAATAGGGGCAGGAAAGAAATTATCTTCAATGAAGGGGATTGGGTATGGCTTCATTTGAGGAAGGATCGCTTTCCTACTTAAAAGAAGTCCAGGCTTAATGATGGAGTACCATCCTTAGGGCATCAAATAGGACCCATCACAAGGTCCATGGCAAGAAGAATAGAAGAAGAGAAAGGTCATACTACACCAAGAGCATTGATGATCACATGTGTGGACTTTGGTGCATCTACCTAGTGTTTTGCTTGTTTTCCTTATTTCCCCTTGTATTTTGGGGAACCTTAATCACTTAGGATTTCATTGTGTATTTTTATTTAGCCTTTGTATTATGGAGTAAATTAGTTTAGGATTTATTTTGGGACTTAAACCTTGACTTGTGATGTCAAAAGTCCATTTCTTTCATTTTCTAGACACAAGGGTATTTTAGTCATTTAGGGGGGAGGGACCTACATTTCATTTGAGGTCCATTTAGGGTTCATTTGAGAGGCATTTAGCCCTCAAATTTTCGTGCAAATGACCTAGAGGCCTCCCACCCTCTCTTTAAATACCCTAGGTTAGACTACATGTAGTTACTTTTGGATATATTGGATATTTGAGAGAGTTTTCCTCATCATTACTCTTCCTTTGTCATTTAGGGATCTCTTGGCCCCCTTCCTCTCCTCTCTACCTTAGAAGGAGCTTGGGCCTCCCTAAGATTGGGCTTCATCCTCTCCAAGTGAAGTGAGCTAGCCAAAGAGACACCATCCAACCACCACCACCCAAAACACCATTCTTTTGTCTCCATTTTTTTCATGAACCACTTTCAATCCATTTTTCACACCTATTTCAGCCCTTGAAGAAGATCCATTTCAACATTTCATCTTGGAGAAGAGTTGGTGACACCATGGAGAAGGTGGAGCCATCACAAGTTTGGGAGCATTACTTAGTGACTAGGGAATTCATCATACATACTGATCATGACTCACTTATGTACATTAGCGGGCAAGGGAAGTTAAATAAAAGACACGCTAAGTAGTTTGAATATCTTGAGCAATTCCCTTACATTATCAAATACAAGAAGGGAAAGTGTAATGTCGTGGCGGATGCCTTGTCTAGAAGGCACTCCTTGCTCTTTTCTTTGGGTTCCTAAATTCTTGGATTTGATAATATAAAGGAGTTGTATGAAGTGGATCAAGATTTCCAATCCACTTTCACCAAATGCCTCCAAAAGCCTTTTGATGGGTTCTACATCCTTGAGGGGTACCTTTTTAGAATAGGAAAACTTTGCATACCTCAAGGATCCATTAGAAAACTTTTGGTAAAGGAAAGTCATGAGGGAGGACTCATGGGCCATTTTGGGGTTGATAAAACCCTTAGTCTTTTAAAATCTAAATTTTATTGGCCTAATATGAGAGTGGATGTTCAATGGCATTGCTCCAAGTGTATCACTTGTCTTCAATCAAAATCAAGAGTGATGCCTCATGGACTCTACACTCCTCTCCCTATAGCTAGCACCCCTTGGGCTGATATTAGTATGGATTTTGTGCTTGGTCTTCCAAGGACTCAAAGGGGATTTGATTCTATCTTTGTGGTTGTGGATTGTTTTAGCAAGATGACTCATTTTATACCATGCCACAAAGTGGGTGATGCTAGCTATATTGCTAAGCTTTTCTTTAAGGAAGTGGTCTGTTTGCATGGTCTACCCAAGACTATTGTTTCCGATAGGGATGCTAAGTTTCTAAGTCATTTTTGGAAAATTCTTTGGCAAAAACTAGGAACAAAGCATTCTATTCTACTACTTGCCACCCACAAACGGATGGGCAAACTGAGGTAGTGAATAGGTCCCTATCCACATTGTTAAGGGTAATTTTAAAAGGGAATAAGAAAACTTGGGATGAATGCCTTCCCCACATAGAGTTTGCCTACAATAGGGTGGTCCACAAGACTACTAGTTTGTCCCCTTTTAAGGTTGTATATGGCTTTAATCCTCTTACTCCTCTGAATTTGCTTCCACTCCCTAATACTACTTCCTTGTATCACAAAGAAGGAGTATCTAGGGCTGACTTTATAAAGAAATATCATGAAAAGGTCAAGAGTCAAATTGAAAATCAAACTAAAAAATATGCCAAGTACAACAACAAAGGAAGGAAAAAGGTAACCTTTGAAGTTGGGGATTGGGTTTGGCTTCACTTGAGGAAGGATAGATTCCCTACTCAAAAGAGTGACGAGCAAGCTAGGGAAGTTTAGGACAGTTTAATCAAGTGTTAATTGAGCTAGAGCCAATTAGCACTTGATTAATCACTAGGAAGATCCAAACATGCCCCTAACTTTAAGATCTTGGTCCCCTCTCATTTTGAATTTGAATTTTAGAGGGAAGCCACATAACATCTTCAAAATTCAAATTAAAAAATAAGAGCACATAAAAAACATGTGGAAGTCACCTTGGAGGAGAGAAAAGGTTTTGTCCAAGTGGGAAGGAACCAAGAGGTTCCACATGTCTCTCATGCTTCATGTGTGAGTAGGAGGGGTGTGGAACCAACTTAGGGGGTATGGTTCACAAAAACCACACTCCTAAGATTCTCCAAAAAGCCCAAACTACTCAACACACTCCACAAAAGAGACTAATCACACCCCCTAAATTAAAAAGAACATAAAAGCCAAAATACAAGGCCAAAAACAAAAATAAAAACACCTCCAAACTCCTAAAAAGAAAACGTATACATGAAGGAATAAAAAGAAGAATATGGCCTATTTTTTATCATCTTGATCTCCATGAGGAGGTGAGGTCTTCTTCCCTCCTCTCTTGCCATGTCTTCCTCAATCCTCCTAGCCATGGCCCTTGTGATAGGACCCTTGCTAGGGAGGAATGCATCAAGGCCTCTAGGCCATTGGCACGAAAATTTGAGAGCTAAATGCCTCTCAAATGAACCTTGAATGGAACTCAAATGAAATGTAGGTCCCTCCCCCCTAAATGACTAAAATACCATTGTGTCTAGAAAATGAAAGAAATAGACTTTTGACCTCACAAGTTAAGGTTTAAGTCCCAAAATAAATCCTAAACTAATTTTCCCCATAATACAAAGGCTAAATAAAAATACACAATGAAATCCTAAGTGATTAAGGTTCCTCAAAATACAAGGGAAAAATAAGAAAAACAAACAAAAGACTAAGTAGATGCACCAAAATCTGCACATGTTATCATCAATGCTCTTGGTGTTGTATGACCTTTCTATTTTATTCTTGTTGCCATAGAACTTGTGATGGGTCCTATTTGATGCCCCAAGGATGGTCCTCCATCACTTATCTCCTTCATTGAAGAAGTAGCGCCAATCTTCACCTCTATCTCCTAGTCTTCCACCTCCATTTCTTCAATCTTGGAACCTCTATGAGTAAGGATCTTGTGAGCATTCTCTTCATCAAGGATTATTCAATCTTGCCTTGGGGAGGGATGCATCATTTGGTATCAGAGCTTACGCTCTGATAGAGGTTCTTCTACTATCTCTAGCTTTTAAACTTTTGTCTTGGTCATCATTTTGTCATCTTCTTCTTCTACTCCAATTCTATTTTCTTTTCACCATTTTGTGTTGTGTATTATATTTCCTTTCTTTTCTTGTGTTAATTGTCTTTTTATTGTGATTTTGTTCAGTTCATTTTAATTCTAAGCCATTTCTCTTCATTTTAATCGGTGCAATTGTGTTGTATGCACTTTATTTTGAGTTTAATCAGTTCAAATTGCTTATTCTTCATTTGAATCATGTATTCTTGTGTTTAGCACTCATTTCCACCGTTAAATTTTTGTTTTGAGTCATTTTGTGCATAATGAAGTTCCTAAGAAACACCAAACCATGAACCCACAACTTTGTGGTGTTTCCCACAGTGCTATGGCTCAGGTGTTTTGGCTTCATTTTTGCATTTCCTTGGCTTTTTTGTGTGTGTTTTTTCTGTTGCTTATCCTAGGATTTATTTTTAGTTTTAAAATCTCAAAGTATTTTTCATTTAGTGTAACGTTCTCCGTTACAATAACACCCAAAAGTATAATAGTTAAGTAATTATTGAAAATAATAAAAACATATCAAATAATAAATAAAAATTTATCAACCTTACAAAGAATAATTCTCAATTATGGACATCTAAAAAAATAATATAAAGGATAATTTTAATAACAACATTCATAAAAAGGAATACCTAAACTATCGCTAATTCTTCACGCTTTTTTAGCCTCTAAAGCTTCCTCCTCTTCTAACTCTGAAAACAACACTTTTTAATGAGATGAAAATCTCAGTGAATAAAACAAGTTTTAAAAAAAGGTTGGCAAATAGCGTTGTTCTCAACCGGTACGGAATCCGGAAAAAACAACCATGGTACCTGATGTGACCATGCCTAGCCAAGGACCTATCACTAGGGCCATAGCTAGAAGGATTGAAGAAGACCTAGCCCTTGCAGACAAAGGAAGACTTCACCTCCTATGGAGAGTGAAGATATTAGGCTAGAGACTTTAGTTAATAAAATGTAATTTTCCTTTATTTTAATTTTGAGGAGCTTTAAGAATTTAATTTGGGACATGTATTTAGTCCATTTTTTATTTTTAGGAGGTGTCTTAGGAATTTAGAGGGTGGATTTAGCTTTTTGGGTCTTTATGAAGGAAATAAGGGGTAGCCTTGATATCTACACCCCTCTTTTCAACATAAACCCCCTAAGCTAATAAGAAGGAATCTTGGCCCTTGGTTTGAGAAACTTGGGCACCAAGTTTGATGATCTAAGGAAGGAATTGTTTCTCAATTCTCCTCCCTTAGATCTCTCCTTTTAATCCTAGCCCTCCCTCACTTGTATTTTTTACACTTGAATTTAATCCTAGAGACCATATTGGTTGAGGTTCTTACCTTTGAGTGTCCCCATTTCTCCTTTGTGAAAGCTTCTAAGAGTTATCAAGGGACCCCTCCCTTGTGGCCTCTCCCCTTTGGCTTATCAAACCTAGTATTTGTGGCGCCTCACCCCATTCCTTTCCTCTCCATAAATCCATTTCCCTTCCAAGTGACCTTAGAAAGGATCCTTTGGGCACGTGATCATCAAAGATCACATCAAGTGGTATCAGAGCCACTTTCTAAAGGTCACGTTCTTTCTCAATTTTTTTTTTGCTTTGTTGTTTACTTCTTTGATCTCTTTATTTTAAAGCCCTTCATTTTTTGTCATCTCTATTTCCTTTATTGTCTAGTAGTATAGCTTTTTATTCTTGCTATTATATGCGCTTTTGATTTCTATCTACGCGCCTATGTTCCATTTAATTTGATGTGATTTTATTTGTCCCTTTCTTTGCATCTTATTTTTGTGTTCAAGTTGCTTAATTTTCCCTTGGTTTTTTATGTTAAAGTGTGCCTAAGAAGTTGTGACCATTAAACCCACATGGTTGAGGATTTTTCCACACTATTGTGGTGATCAACTTTGGCCACTTTGTTGTGCCTTTTGTTTTAAGTCTCTTGCTGAAATTTTTGCTCTATTTTTAGGTGTGTTATTTTTTCTTAATCTTGTGTTTTGTCAAATACTAGTCATGTTAGTTTCCTATTTTGTCTCATTTAAATTCCATAGGTTTTAGCCTCTTAAATTTTTTACAAAAAAGCCTTAAAAAACAATTTGAATTGAGCTCCTAAGAGGTGAACCTCTTGTTGAGTCTCTTAAGTCTTTTATGCTTTTAGTTCAAGCATATTAATCTCTTTGTTGTTCTTAAATATTTGCTCAATTCAATCTTTATATGTTTCTTGTTTTATGTTGAATTATTAGTAGCTTTCCACTTGGTTTACCTTCACTATTGGTGCCTCTTTATGGAATTTTAGCTTGGGTGAATTGTGTTAGTAATTTGAGCAATCAATTTACTTCAAAATCAGCCCTAAATCATTCCTTAAGCACCATTAGTTCAGTGGTATTTGGAACTACTAAGTTGTTTTGCCTTTAGTTGCATGCATTGCTTGAAAATTGTGTGACCTTACTTTGTGCTTATTCACTCAAGTGTTATTATTTCAAGAATCCTCATTAAAATTTCAATTCAACAAGGTATTAGGTGCAGCAAAATCATTAGAAAAAGTTAAAAAAAAATAGAAAAAGTTCAAGTTAAAAAAAAAAAAGAAGATAAAGAACTCAAAAGAAAGACAAATTTGAAGTTGTGTACCTAATAGTAGAAACATTTGATATGAGGAACCAATTGTGATTCAAAAAAAAAATTACTTGAGTAAGCTTTTTAGTTTTTGGTCACTTAAATTTTATTAAGTGTGCAACTATTGGTTTCATTTTTTTTGTTTGAGTCTTTTTTCATCTCTACTCTTAGAGCTAATCTAGGAAAGTTATTTGTGTGCTACCTTCATTTATGAGCCTTATGTTTTCTTGCTTGTCTTTACTTCTTTGAGTTTGTCATTGTTTAATCTATCCACTTGGATTTGTGAACCTTGTTTTGTTATTCAGCTTTGTTTGTTGTCTTGTGTTGTATTCGGCCTTAGTAAGGAAAGGTTGGCAAAGGTTCCATATATAAAATTTTGGCAAGTCCAAACAAGAGGAAACAAGGGTAGCATTCTTGGGGTGAGTTGATGCAACTCAAAGGGGCTTGATCAAAAGGAAACAAACACCAAAAAGCTTGGAGTGAAGACTTTGTTTTATTTTTTTTTATTCTTTGTATTATGTATACTTAATTTTAGATTGGGAGTTTGAGTGCCCTTAAGGCCCTCCCTTGGTTTGTAATAATTTTGGTTAATTTTAGTGTAGTTCCTCGTTAACTAGGTGAAGAAGGGAGAAGTGGTACACTTCCTTCAACACCTTAGGAGCACGATCAGAGCCCTTTCTCTTTTACATTCTTGCACTTTTATTTTATTTTATGTTATTTTGAAAAATGTGTAGAGGCTAAGAGTTCCAAAGACTCATCAAGCCACCTTAGGTGAGAAGAAAAAAAGAGAGGAGTGTTGCTTGAAAAAAAAATGTTTTTGGCCTACCCTTTAGTTTTTAGCATCCAAGCACCATGACTTCCCAAACACATTCTAGTGCACAGAGTTGTTGATCAAGTAAGAGTGTCAACCAAAGAAAACCTTCTAAGGGAGACACTCTTGAAAACCTTAACTTAGAATTTAGGGAATGGATGGCTAAAGAACAAGAAATGAGAGAAGAAAAAGAGAGAAAAAAAGAAATAAAAGAAAAGGAAAAACAAAAAGATAAGGAAGAGTTAAAAAAAGAGATGTTGGAAATGAGAAAAGAGAAAAAAGAGCGAGAAGAGAGAAGGCAAAGAGAGAGAAGAGAGGATGAAGAAAGGAGAAGAAGGAAAGAACTAGAAAGAAAAAGAGAAAAAGAGAAAGAAGAGAGAAGGAGAGAAGAAGAGAGTAAGAGGAGAGATGGGAGGGAAAGTGATAGAAAAAATAAAGGAATTCTCATAAGATCCCCATCTAGGCATTTTAGCTCTAGTGAAGAAGAATACTATAGAAATCAACATAAGCATCACTCTCATTCATCATTCTCCTCAAGAGAACATAAATCATGCTAGGGAACCAAAGGTAGACCTACCCCATTTTCATGGTAGGGAAGATGTTGAGACTTACCTAGATTGGGAAGTCAAAGTGGAACAACTCTTTCGATGCTATGAAATTAGGGAAGAAAGGAAAGTACTTTTGGCCTCCCTTAGTTTTCAAGGTTCTGATTTGCATTGGTGGGATGGGTTAGTCAAGGATAGGGCCCGTAAACAAATGCCTGACATTCGCTACTGGAATAATTTAAAAACTTGTTTGCGAAGAAGGCACATTCCTTCATATTATGAGAGGGATCTTTTGGATAGGCTCCAAAGACTTAGGCAACATAACCTAAGTATTGAGGAGTATAGACAAAAGATGGAGCTTCTCATACTAAGGGCCAATATCATTGAGGAACACAATGCCACCCTTGCTAGGTTTTTGTGTGGATTAAGCTCTGACATTAGAGATAAGGTAGAGCTTCTTTCATACTCAAACCTTGATGAGTTGCTAGAACTTTGTGTAAGAGCTGAGAATCAACTCAAGAGAAAAAGTTTTAAAAAAGATTCTCCCTCTTACTCAAAGAGAAACCAACTTAAGGGAAACTCTTTCAAGGGTTTTCCCAAAGAGGAACCCAAGCATTTTCAAGATACAAAAGCACCTCATGTAGAGAGAAAACCCCCTACTACTAAGCCTATTGAAAGCCAAAGTAGTATCAAATGCTTCAAATGTATTGGGAGAGTCCACATTGCCTCTCAATGCCCTAACAAGAAAACCATGATCATGAAGGAGAAGACATTTGTAATGAGAATAGCTCATCTTCCTCCTCTAGTGAAAGTGAGGAAGAAGGGGGACATACTTTTGAACAAGAGTGTGAGGAAGCTTTTCCTTATGAGGGGGACCTCCTTATGGTTCAAAGGCTTCTTGGAAGCCAACCTCTAGAGCTTGGCCAGTCACAAAGAGAGAACATCTTCCATACAAGATGTAAAGTAAATGACAAAGTATGTTCTCTCTTTGTTGATAGTGGCTCCTGTTGTAACTGTTATAGCTCTAGGTTGGTTGAAAAACTAGCCTTGACTACCATGCCCCATCCCAAACCTTACAAATTGCAATGGCTCAATGAGCAAGGGGAGATGGTAGTCAATTAACAAGTTATGTTTCCAATTTCCATAGGATCTTATAATGAATTCTTTGTGACATAGTTCCTATGGAGGCTGGTCATATCCTATTGGGGAGACCATGGCAATTTGACAAAAAACTATTCACCATGGCCACTCCAACCAAGTAATTCTCACCCATAATGAAAAGTGCTTCAAATTGTATCCTCTGTCACCTTCTCAAGTGGCTGAGGATCAATTTGCGATGAAAAAGAAAAGAGTTGAGGAAAAACAAAAACAAAAAAAAGCACAACAAGCTTTACCCTTAAAGCTTGAAAAGGGTAAAGAGAGAGAGTCGGAAGGTGATGCCCCTTTGAAAGGGAATATTAGTAAAAGGAGCCTATTTGCTACTAAACGTGATTTAAAAGAAGCTCATTTGACTAACAAGCCCTTTTATCTCCTCTTTTGCAAAGAAGCATCAAATCCTTCTTCCATTTTGCATTCTTCTGCTGAGAGCACTGCCACAGCCCATGCACATGAGCACCTTCCTTAAGGGGTTCAAGATATTTTAAAAGAATTTGATGACATATTCCCTAATGAGGTTCCGAAAGGACTTCCTCCCATTAGGGGTATAGAACATCAAATTGATTTTGTTCCTGGTGCAAGTCTACCTAATAGACCTGCCTATAGGACCAACCCCATGGAGACCCAAGAGATTGAGTCTCAAGTGAATGAGCTGTTGGAGAAGGGTTGGGTTCAAAAGAGCCTAAGCCCTTGTGTTGTGCCAGTCTTGTTGGTGCCCAAGAAGAATGGCCAATGAAGGATCTGTGTTGATTGTCGTGCAATCAACAACATCACCATCAAATATAGGCACCCAATCCCCCGTCTTGATGACATGTTGGATGAATTGCATGGGGCAAAATTATTTTCAAAAATAGATCTTAGAAGTGGTTACCACCAAATAAGGATCAAAGAGGGTGATGAGTGGAAAACTGCTTTTAAGACTAAATTTGGTCTTTATGAGTGGTTGGTTATGCCTTTTGGGCTAACTACTGCCCCAAGCACATTCATGCGCTTAATGAATCATGTACTAAGGAATTGCCTTGGTAAATTTTGTATAGTTTACTTTGATGACATTTTAGTTTACTCTAGGAACCTAGATGATCATTTAGGACATCTAAGGCATGTTTTTTCTCTTTTTAGGAGTAATCATCTTTTTGTGTAGATAGTGTAGTTTTCCTAGGTTTTGTAGTTAGCACAAAAGGGGTTCATGTTGACCCCGAAAAGATAAAAGCTATTCAAGAATGGCCCACCCCAAAGAGTGTGACAGAGATCAAAAGCTTTCATGGTCTCGTTGGATTTTATAGGCGCTTTGTGCCTAATTTCTAAACGCTCTTCGCACCAATAAATGATTTGGTGAAAAAGGAAGTTCCCTTCCTTTGGGGTGAGAAACAAGAGAAAGCCTTCCAGCTAATTAAGCATAAACTGACCCATGCACCAGTCTTGGCATTACCTGACTTTTCTAAAACATTTGAACTTGAATGTGATGCCTCTGGTGTAGGTGTGGGGGCTGTCTTATTGCAAGGAGGGCACCCCATTGCGTATTTCAGTGAAAAACTCAATGGTGCCCCCCTCAACTACCCCACCTATGATAAGGAGTTTTACGCTCTAATTAGGGCCCTTCAAACTTGGCAGCATTACCTTGCTCCCAAGGAGTTTGTCATTCATAGTGACCATGAGTCACTAAAATATTTGAGGGGTCAAGGTAAATTGAACAAAAGGCATGCAACGTGGGTGGAATATCTTGAATCCTTCCCTTATGTCATCAAGTACAAGAAAGAAAAACAAAATGTGGTGGCAGATGCTCTTTCTAGGCGTCATGCCCTTTATTCATCCTTGAGTGCAAAAATCTTGGGATTTGATGACATTCGGGCTATGTATCCGTCTGATAAGGATTTCGGCCCCATATTTGCTACTTCTGCATCTGCATTTGCATTAAAGGCCCATGATGGGTACTTCATCAGTGAGGGGTATCTTTACAAAGGGAGTAAGCTTTGTATACCCCAAGGATCAATTAGGAACTTACTTACAAAAGAGAGCCATGAAGGTGGGCTCATGGGGCATTTTGGGATTTCAAAAACCCTCATGCTTTTACAAGAGAAATTCTTTTGGCCCCATATGCGTAGAGATGTCCATAGACATTGCTCTAAATGTATAGCTTGCTTGCAAGCAAAGTCTAAAGCAATGCCTCATGGACTATACACACCTTTACCTGCTCCTTCTGCACCTTGGGAGGATATTAGCATGGATTTCATCCTTGATCTCCCAAGAACCCAACGAGGTGCAGACTCCATATTTGTGGTGGTGGACCGATTTTCAAAAATGGCCCATTTTATTCCCTGCCACAAAGTGGATGATGCGAGCAACATCGCAAGACTTTTCTTTAAAGAGGTTGTCTGATTGCATGGTATACCCTCTTCAATAGTGTCAGATAGGGATATGAAGTTCCTTAGCCATTTTTGGAAAACTCTTTGGGCTAAGGTGGGAACTAAACTTCTTTTTTCCACTACCTGTCACCCTCAAACTGATGGGCAAACAGAAGTGGTGAATAGATCTTTATCCACTATGCTGAGGGCTCTCCTTAAAGGCAACCATAAGTCTTGGGATGAGTGCCTTCCCCACATTGAATTTGCTTATAACCGGGTGGTTCATAGAACCACCAAGCATTCTCTTTTTGAGGTGGTCTATGGCTTTAATCCTCGTACTCCTCTAGATCTTTTACCTCTTCCTCTTTCTATTGCTGTGCATAAAGAAGGAGAGGCAAAAGCCATTTTTGTAAAACAATTACATGAGAGGGTTAAAGTTAACATAGAGCGCTAATCCTTGAGAGATGCTACTTTCACCAATAGGGGGAGGAAAGAAGTCATCTTTGAAAAGGGCGACTGGGTATGGCTTCACTTGAGAAAGGATAGATTTCCTTCTCAACGGAAGTCCAAACTTAGCCCTAGAGGAGATGGACCTTTCCAAATCCTTGAGCGGATCGGTAATAATGCCTATGTTTTAGATCTGCCAGAGGATTATGGGGTAAGCACCAGTTTTAATGTTTCTGATTTGTCTCCATTTGTAGGTGCTGAAAATGACGAAGACCCCATGGATTTGAAGTCAAATCCTCTTCAAGGGGGAGGACATGATGTGACCATGCCTAGCCAAGGACCTATCACTAGGGCCATGGCTAGAAGGATTGAAGAAGACCTAGCCCTTGCAGACAAAGGAAGACTTCACCTCCTATGGAGAGAGAAGATATTAGGCTAGAGACTTTAGTTAATAAAATGTAATTTTCCTTTATTTTAATTTTGAGGAACATTAAGAATTTAATTTGGGACATGTATTTAGTCCATTTTTTATTTTTAGGAGGTGTCTTAGGAATTTAGAGGGTGGATTTAGCTTTTTGGGTCTTTATGAAGGAAATAAGGGGTAGCCTTGATATCTACACCCCTCTTTTCTACATAAACCCCCTAAGCTAATAAGAAGGAATCTTGGCCCTTGGTTTGAGAAACTTGGGCACCAAGTTTGATGATCTAAGGAGGGAATTGTTTCTCAATTCTCCTCCCTTAGATCTCTCCTTTTAATCCTAGCCCTTCTTTTTTAGGTTGTCTTGTTCAAGAGGTTAGCTACCTCTATAAATAGGAGCTCCTCCCTCACTTGTATTTTTTACACTTGAATTTAATCCTAGAGACTATGTTGGTTGAGGTTCTTACCTTTAAGTGTCCCCCTTTCTCCTTTGTGAGAGCTTCTAAGAGTTATCAAGGGACCCCTCCCTTGTGGCCTCTCCCCTTTGGCTTATCAAACCTAGTATTTGTGGCGCCTCACCCCATTCCTTTCCTCTCCATAAATCCATTTCCCTGCCAAGTGACCTTAGAAAGGATCCTTTGGGCACGTGATCATCAAACATCACATGAGTACCCTCAATAATAAAAAGTATTTTTTTAAAACAAAAAGTATAATTTATTTCAAATAATTCATAATATAAATAATTAATAAAAATAATAAAAAAAGGATGGTGTTTTAATTAACACCCTCGCCATGCACATAATAAAAAATATAGTGATACTCAAGATCACTCACTCCCACTCTACGGTTCCTATAACCAAGGTTTTAATAGATTCTTCAAAAGGGTTTATGAGCTCATATTCCATACAATGGCGTCTCATTGCCTTCCCTACGTTATTATGGAGGTATCCAGAATCGCTTCTCTATCCCAGATGAAGGAATCTAAAACCTCTTCCTTGTATTAAACGGAGGTATCTCGTACATCCATCCCAAATGGATGCATCTCAAATTTCAGCCCCCATTCCAAATGGAGGTATCTCAAACAATTATTAAAAAAATTTTCAAACACCGAAAACAACTTTTAAAATATACCATGAAAGGTTAAAAAAATGTTTTACTTACTTCTTGAAGTGAGATCCCACCACTTTAATTCTTCTGCTACATGTCCCTTTTTCTCAACCCTAGAAGAATCAGCTAATTTATGATATTCTGAGGGAACTAGTTAACCCTATATATATTAGTTTAGGGTTGGTTTTCCCCTTTATATATTTTTCTATAAAAGATTGATTTTTTCCAGATTAAATCCAAAATAATATATTTGTTTTATCTTATTTATATTTTAAAGGGAATATTATCTTAATCTTGTTTATTCAAAATTCCTAACAGTTTAATCTTTATTTGATTTTTTTCTTAACAACTTAATCTATCTTCTCTTAACTGAATGCTTATTCAAATATTTCTCTTTTAAATTTTGGGATGTTACATTTAGAGTTTTAGTCCTTTATTTTGTCTTATCAATTTACTTAGGTTTTACTAATTTTTAAAATCTCAAAGTATATGTCATTTAGAGTTTTTTTTAGTCCTTAATTTTGTCTTATCAATTTCCTTAGGTTTTACTAATTTTTTGTGTTGATTTTGTGTCTTGAAAAAGGAGTTGTGTTCACTTCTTGAAATTAAGCTTCTAAGAGATTTTTTTCTCTCTGGTTTAAGTCTCTTGAGAAGTCACACATGCTTTAAGTTCAAGCATGTTTCCTCAATAATTTTTCAAAAAATTATAGCTCAATTTCTTCTCTAAATTTTAAGTGTCTTGTGTTGCATTTTGTAGTAGCTTTTAGTGTGCTTTTTTGAAGTGAAATTGTTTTGGTATTTGGAGCTATTCTTGGCTGTGTGATATTGAGAAAAACTTGTGGCAAAACAAGTTAATTCATGCACAAATCAAGCACTCCTAAGCATACATTAAAACACTTCAAAATTTAGTTAATTTTTTAGTTACTAAATTTTTCATTAGTTGCACTTGTATTTGAAATTTGTGTGGCCTTGCTTAAGTTTGTTTCAAGCGTTTAATACCTCTTAATTCCTCATAAAATTTTCTATCCAAATCTGAAAATAGGTTCAGCCAAAAGAAATAAAAAAAAGAAAAGAAAGAAGTCAAAAGACAATTTGAAAACAAAGAACAAAAAAGAGTGCAAAAACAAAGTAAAAAAAAATACATAGACAAAAGTGTTGTACCTAATTGGAAGTTTATTGTAATTGCAAAAAAAAGGACCTAAAATCAATTGAAATAGCTTAAAGATTGAACATATAGCATTTAACCATCACTTTTATTGGTGCAATTTTTGAAAATTGTTTGAGTCATTTTGCTTTTTAGTCTTTATCCTTATCTAGAAATTTTCTAGGATTTCTTTTGTATGCTTAGCCTTCTTTCTACCTTTTTTTTTTAGTTTGTAATCTTATTGAAATCTTTGTGTCTTGTCTCCATCTAATCCTTCCATTTGGATAGTGTTCATTTTAAAATTGTGCTTTTCTTGCTTTACTTTTTCTTGTCCTATTTTTTATTCTTGCCTTCGTTGGTGCCACTTTTCTATAGGTAAGCCTTGAGTAAGGAAGCCTTCTACAAGGGTAACCTCTTAAGGAAGAGTTGAAATAGCTAAAATGACTTGAACAAAAGGAAGAGCATGGAAAAAGAGTGAAACACCTTTGGAGAGATTGCTTAGGAAAGACTTGAAGAATATTTTAGTTTTGTTCCTTGATTGTCAATTTTTAGTTGTACTTTTCTTTTGTTTGGTTTTTAAAAGGCCATTATCCTTAAGTATTTAGCTTAGTCTCTCGCTAATTAAGGTGTGAAGGAGGAAGTGGTACACCACCTTCCATACCTTTAGGAGCACGTTAGATCCTTACCTCTTTTAGTTCTTGTTCTAGCTTTACCTTTGTTGTTTTTGGCGTTTTTAGTAGAGTGTGTGTGATGTGACCATGTCTAGCCAAGGACCTATCACTAGGGCCATGGCTAGAAGGATTGAAGAAGACATAGCCCTTGTAGACAAAGGAAGACTTCACCTCCTGTGGAGAGTGAAGATATTAGGCTAGGGACTTTACTTAATAAAATGTAATTTTCCTTTATTTTAATTTTGAGGAGCATTAGGAATTTAATTTGGGACATGTATTTAGTCCATTTTTTATTTTAGGAGGTGTCTTAGGAATTTAGAGGGTGGATTTAGCTTTTTGGGTCTTTATGAAGGAAATAAGGGGTAGCCTTGATATCTACACCCCTCTTTTCCTACATAAACCCCCTAAGCTAATAAGAAGGAATCTTGGCCCTTGGTTTGAGAAACTTAGGCACCAAGTCTGATGATCTAAGTAGGGAATTTTTTCTCAATCCTCCTCTCTTAGATCTCTCCTTTTAATCCTAGCCCTTCTTTTTTAGGTTATCTTGTTCAAGAGGTTAGCTACCTCTATAAATAAGAGCTCCTCCCCTCACTTGTATTTTTGACACTTGAATTTAATCCTAGAGACCATATTGGTTGTGAGTTGTTACCTTTAAGTGTTGATGCATGCTCCCCAAGCAAGGACCCTATCATTAGGGCCATGGCTAGGAGAATAGAAGAAGACATGGCTAGAGTAGAGGGAGGAAGATCTCATCTCCATATGACCATCAAGTTATGCATGTCATGACTTATTTACTTGTAATTTTTCTTTTAGGAACCTAGGATTTTATTTTAGACATGTATAAGTCCATTTAATTTTCTAGGAGGTGTCTTAGTAATAAGAAGGGGTAAGATTAGCTTTTGGGCCTTTATTTAGGAAATAAGGGGGTAGTTTGATAACTACACCCTCTTTTCCTAAATAAAACCCAAAACTAATAAAGGAGTAATCTTGGCCCTTGGATGAGGTAGCTTGGGCACCAATTCTCATCTAAAGGAGGGGATTGATTGGACTTTGGGCTTCAATCCTCCTCCCTTGGATGACTCCTTTTAATCCTAGCCCTTCCTTTCCTTCTTGACTTGTCCAAGAGGTTTGCTCCCTCTATAAAAAGGTGCTCCTTCACACTCTTGTTTTTTTTACACTTTATTGAATGGAAAAACCTTGAGTTGGCCAAAATTCTCTTAGTGTCCACTCTTCTCTCTTTGAGAATACCTAAAACCACCTCACTTTTTACCTTTGCACAAACCATTTCACAAAAGAAGAAAACCTCTAAAAAAAGATCAAGGGAGGCATGCATCATTTGGTATCTTGAGCATTGGTTCTAGAGGTCTAAACTCTCTTCTCACCTCATTTATTTTTTCTTTACGTTCCTATTTTATCTTAACTTTAATTTCTGCAATTTTTTCTAGCTTTTCATTGTTGTTTATCATTTCCATTTATGTCTTGACTTTATTGTTTTTAGTTGTAGTTTACTTTGTTTCTCCTTGCGCCATTTACTTTTTGCTTCATGCAATTTATATTGTTCTTTTCTTTGCAACTACGTTTCTCCCATATTCATTAATTTCCACTTAAGCTTTGAGTTGGGTGCTTTCTTGCTTGAATTTTAGTCTTGAGAATTTCTTGCTAAAAATCCATGCCGTTTGGGTGAATTTCACAACCTTGTGGTCAAGAAATTTAGACCAAATTCTTGTGTTTCCTTGCGCCTAGCCTTGTTTTTGCCTTATTTTAGCTTTTATTTTTCACTTTTATACTCTTGTGTAGTTGTCTATAAGTCATGTTTATAGTTTCCCATTTTGTCTATTAATTCCTTTTAAGTTTAGCTTTTTTTTTTTACAAAAAAGCTTTTGAAACTTCTTAAATTGAGCAACATAGAGGGTCATACCTCATGTCTAAGTCTCTTTAGAGGTTCGTGTGCTTTTATTTTCAAGCATATTCTTCAAAAAAAAATTCCAAAATAGTTGCTCAATTCCCTTTGTCTTTATTTTCCTTATATGTATAATTAGTAGCTCATTTGTGTGGTAAAAGTAGTTCTTGTTTATGGGTGCTTTCACTTAAGCTATAATTTTGGTATTTGTGTTCAACAAATTATTAAAAACTTAACAAAGCTTGAGTCCAGTGGCACACCAAACTACTAAACCATTAACACATCTATAGCTACTTTGCACTTTGAAGTCATTTCTAGTAGTACCTAAATTGTTGCTTTTAATTTTCTTTATTGTTCCAAGTGCATAGCTCTTTGTTATTAAGCACTAAATTCACAATCAAGTTAGGTGCATCTAGTAAATATTAAAAAAAAAACAAGAGAACAAAGTCCAAAAATAAAATACAAAAAAAATGAAGGATTAAAAAAAACAAAAAGAACAAACAAAAGAAAAGAAAGTTTGAAAAAATTCATTTGATGTACCTAACCTAAAATTAGCAAGTGTTTTAACTTTGAACTTGGAACCTTAAAAGAAATTTTATTACTTTTGGAACACTAGAACTTGACACTTGTGCCTTTCTACTCTTTAATCTAGTGCCCTTCTTAGGTATTCCATTGTGTGCTCTCTTTCTTTTGTTTACCTTTTATTTGTTGCTTGTCTTTTAAATCATCTTTCTAGTTTGTCTTATATACTTTTACCATTTGGTTAAGTGTCCTTTTGATTGTGTTATCTTTTATTGCATTTTGAGTTTCTATTCACACCTCCCCTTGCTACTTTTGGTTTCTTTGGTTTGTGTGTTAGTGCCACTTTTGGGGGAAAGCTTGAATAAGGAGCTTACCACAAGGGTAGAATATTTTAGAAGGTTGGACTAAGAGCCTAAGGGATCACCTCAAAAGGAAACACACCTAGCCGTGAGGACTTTGATTTGAGGGAGCATTTGGAGAATCATTTTTGGAAGACTTTACTTTTTCTTTAATTTGGGTGTATTAATTTTGTAGTTGGGAGTTTGAGTGCCCTTAAGGCCCTCCCTTTGGTTGTAATAAGATTTAGCCAATTTTTTAGTTTCTCGAAAATTAGGTGAAGAAGGAAGAAGTGGTACACTTCCTTCAACACCTTAGAAGCTCACTTTAGATCCCTTCTCTTTTCAATTTTTGCTTTAAAATTCTTGCTTTATTTTTCTTGTTCAAAGCGCTTAGAAGGATAAAGAGTTCCAAATACTCATCAAGCCATTTTAGGTGACGAAACATACAAAAGGGAGGAGTGCTTTATGAAAATTTTTTGGCCACCTTTTTCCTCTTAGAAATTCAAGCACAATGGCATCACACACCCACTCTAGTGCTCATAGTTATTCATCAAACAAGAGTGTAAACCAAAGAAAAATTTCTAAAGATTACACTCTACAAAACTTAAACATGGACTTTAGAGAGTGGATGAAAAAAGAACAAGAGAGAAGAGAAGAAAAAAGGAGAGAAAAAGAGGCCAAGGAGAAAAGAAAAATAAAAGAAAGAGAGGAAGAAAAGACAGAAAAAAGAGAGAAGGAAGAGAGAAGAATAAGAGAAAGGAGAGAAGATGAAGAAATGAGAGAAAGAAAAGAAAGAAAAAGAATAAAAGAGAAAAAAGAAGAAAAAAGAAAGCATGGGAATGGTGAGAATTACAAAATGAAAGGGATAGTCTTAGGTTCCCCATCTAGACATACCCATAGGAGTGAAAGTGAGGAAGAATACTACAGTCATCCTAGGAGAAACTCCCATTCATCCATGTATAATAATGGGGCCCCTCCAAGGGAGCCCAAAATTGATGTCCCCCCATTTCATGGGAAGGAAGATGTGGAAGCCTACTGATGTGACCATGCCTAGTCAAGGACCTATCACTAGGGCCATGGCTAGAAGGATTGAAGAAGACCTAGCCCTTGCAGACAAAGGAAGACTTCACCTCCTATGGAGAGTGAAGATATTAGGTTAGGGACTTTAGTTAATAAAATGTAATTTTCCTTTATTTTAATTTTGAGGAGCATTAGGAATTTAATTTGGGACATGTATTTAGTCCATTTTTTATTTTAGGAGGTGTCTTAGGAATTTAGAGGGTGGATTTAGCTTTTTGGGTCTTTATGAAGGAAATAAGAGGTAGCCTTGATATCTACACCCCTCTTTTCCTACATAAACCCCCTAAACTAATGACAAGGAATTTTGGCCCTTGGTTTGAGAAACTTGGGCACCAAGTTTGATGATCTAAGGAGGGAATTGTTTCTCAATCCTCCTCCCTTAGATCTCTCCTTTTAATCCTAGCCCTTCTTTTTTAGGTTATCTTATTCAAGAGGTTAGCTACCTCTATAAATAGGAGATTTTCACCTTACTTGTATTTTTTACACTTGAATTTAATCCTAGAGACCATATTGGTTGTGAGGTTTTTACCTTTAAGTGTCCCCCCTTCTCTTTTGTGAGATCTTCTAAGAGTTATCAAGGGACCCCTCCCATGTGGCTTCTCCCCTTTGGCTTATCAAACCTAGTATTTGTGGTGCTTCACGCCATTCCTTTCCTCTCCATAAATCCATTTCCCTTCCAAGTGACCTTAGAAAGAATCCTTTGGGCACGTGATCATCGAAGATCACATTAAGTGGTATCTAGAGCCACTTTCTAAAGTCACGTTGTTTCTCAATTTTTTTTGTTTTTTTCTTTGTTTTTATCTCTTTAATCTCTCTATTTTAAAGTCCTTCATTTTTTGTTATCTTTATTTCCTTTATTGTCTAGTAGTATAGCTTTTATTCTTGCTATTATATGTAATTTTGTTTCTTATCTATGCACATATGTTCCATTTAATTTGATGCAATTTTATTTGTCCCTTTCTTTGCATCTTATTTCCGTGTTCAAATTGCTTAGTTTTCCCTTGTTTTTTATGTTAAAGTGTGCCTAATAAGTTGTGACCATTAAAACCACATGGTTGAGGATTTTTCCACACCATTGTGGTGATCAACTTTGGCCACTTTGTTGCACCTTTTGTTTTGAGTCTCTTGCTGAAATTTTTGCTCTATTTTTAGGTGTGTTATTTTTTTCTTAATCTTGTGTTTTGTCAAATACTAACCTCTTGAACAAGATAACCTAAGAAAGAAGGCTAGGATTAAAAGAAGAGATCTAAGGGAGGAGGATTGAGAAACTATTCCCTCCTTAGATCTTCAAACATGGTGTCCAAGTTTCTCAAACCAAGGGCCAAGATTCCTTCTTATTAGCTTAGGGGGTTTATGTAGGAAAAGAGGGGTGTAGATATCAAGGTTACCCCTTATTTCCTTCATAAAGACCCAAAAATCTAAATCCACCCTCTAAATTCCTAAGACACCTCCTAAAATAAAAAATGGACTAAATACATGTTCCAAATTAAATTCCTAATGCTCCTCAAAATTAAAATAAAGGAAAATTACATTTTATTAACTAAAGTCCCTAGCCTAATATCTTCACTCTCCACAGGAGGCAAAGGCTTCCTTTGTCTACAAGGGCTAGCTCTTCTTCAATCCTTTTAGTCATAGCCCTAGTGATAGGTCTTTGGCTAGGCATGGTCAAGTCAGGTTCTGCTTTCCACACCCCTAATTGCTTCTAAAAGCCATCTAACCAACAATGAAGCATGTAAGAGACATGTGGGGCCCCTTGTTCCCTCAAGAGAGGTGCAACATCATGTTCTCTCTCTTACATGGCTGATTTTGTTGCTTCTTATTTGAATTTGAATTTTAGAAGTGTCATGTCACTTCCCTCCAAAATTCAAATTCAAACTAGAGGGAACATGGATCCTAAATCCTAGGGACTTGTTTGGATCTTTCCCTTTTGTACCTTATCCCTTAGCTAGAATGTCCAACTCCCATTTCCCCTCTATAAATAACCCATTCACTCACTCTTGTATGGATCTTAGTTCATTTTATACATATTAGATTTATCAGACTCTTTGTGAGTGTCTTTTTCTCTCTAACCTTGAGACTTAAGTGATAGATTCATGTTTCCTCCAATTTTTAAAATAGTAAACATTTGTTTTAGTCCTTGGGGGTTGTAGATAAATGTCTAGATTTTCAAATAGATAAGAAACGATATCATATGATTAATAAATCTCTAGATATCGTGTTTGTACTCGACAAAGGTCATAATGACATATTAGAAAATGAGTGAGGAAAGATTCAAAATTTTGAAAATGTTGTGGTGAGATATGAATGTAATAATCCTATGTGTATATGTGAGGAAGTGAATATATTCAATATTATAAATGTTATTTTGTGCATGAGAATATGTGCTTTGGATAATTTGTGTTGAAAAACTTATTTGAGCTAAGAGTTAAGTCTAAGTTGTTTCTTAACAGTGTGTGAACTCTGAATTGTTTGATCATTTATGAAGTCTAGACTTTGTTTATCAATGCTTAAGTTTTTTTTACATAGCCATATGTTTAGATGTGTAATGTATCTTATAATTATCAGTTTCATGGATGATTGAATATTTGAAAGTTATTTAAGGTGTGTGAATTAGGGTCTATTTCAATGTGTGATATTGATGTTGATTTCAATTGGATGCATAATATGTTGATGATGTTGTTCAGAGTGTGCTTGTTGAAGTGTCATCCCAGTTGCGGTTGGGGATGAAGTGTGATGACATGATTAGATGTTGATATTGTTATTTATGTTGATGATGATGGTTAGGGTGTGTCCCATGAGATGTCATCCCTGTTGCGGTTGAGGGTGGAATGTGATAACATGATCAAATGTTTGCATTATGATTTATGTTATGGATGACATGATGCATGAATATGGTAGTCGAAGATGTTTTTGTAAGGATCGCCCATTGTGTGGTGCCCTGGACTAGATACTCTTTGGTTGTTTTGCATTGCACGGTTGTATCTATGTGTTACTAACGTAGAAAAAAAATTGTAACGACCTTAATAATAATAATATATTCATTAAAATGTGACAAATGATTTATATATATATATATATATATATATATATATATATTACTAGTATTAAAAAGATCTTAGATAAAAAACCATAATCATATTATAAACATCATGAGTCAAAATATAGTTATTATAGAACATTATCATATATGATACTTGAAATATAAATACATTAATTGTTATAACTATCTTCCTAAATAAGTCAGAGCAGTAAACTTTTTACAAGCATAAAAAAAATAAATTGTTTATAAGTCAACATACTCAGAGAAAATCCTCTGAATCCTTAAACATAGCCTGTTGAACAGTTCCATCTTCTATTAGCACCACGATCATATATGAAAAAAATAACAAAAGGAGTGATATTTTTATAAGCATCAACATCAATCTTAACAGACTTAACAAACAACGGGAGCCTAAGGTTTGACCTACAACTCTATCTCACTTTACTCAATGTATGGATCCATATCTAATCTTTGATGATTCACTTTAATCATTAAAGATTTCTTTGGAAAGTGGTTGGTAGTTTATGTGATCCTCCCTAGCAAGGTTCCTATCACTAGGGCCATAGCTAGGAGGATAGAGGAGGACATGGCTAGAATGGATGGAGGAAGACCTTACCTCCTCATGCAAATTGTCATTATGCCATAGTTCTCTTGTTTTTATCCTTGTATTTTTCTTCCTTGAGTGGAGTGGTCTAGTTTTTCTTTTGGCCTATATTTGGGCACTTATTTTAATTGGTTAAGGGCTAGGTGGTATGTGTAGTGTTTATGTGGAGTGTATTAACTAATTGGGCCGTTAAAGGATGTTGGTGGGTTGTTTTATTAACCACACCCCTCTCTTCAAATTAAATCCCCAATTAGTCAGCACATGAAGCATGGAAGAGACAAGGTGGGGGCCCTTGTTCCCCCTAATAGGCGTCAAGTTTCATCTAATGGCCACATGGCATCCTACATGGCACTTAGTTAGTTCTAAGATCCATGATTTCAGGAGCATGTGCTTATTATTTGAATTTGACTCCTATTCAAATTTCCCTCCAAATTCCACACAATCACCCATCCCTCTTTTGCTATAAATATAGCCCTCCACTCACTTGTATTGGCTACACTTGATTTTGAATTAATAGAGAGAGTTTGCTTCATCTTTGAGTGTCCTTTCTTCTCCAATTTGTGAGAGTTTCTTTTGCTTTTATCAAGGGTTCCTTCCCTTATGGCAAGCATTCTTCCTTGAGGCTTATCTCCCTTAGAGTGGCGTCTCTCACCTCCATCCTCTTCCCTTTCACTAAAGTCACTTCTACAATGCAACCTCTTGGAGTTGATCCTTGGAAGGAGCATCCAAAGTGGATCACATCAGTAGTTGTATATCTTTCTAAACAAAAACATTGGTACAATAATAATTATTTTTCTCGAGAAATCCGACAATCTTTTAGCCCGTAATAGAGAGATATACACTATTCAACCTTGACGATGTTGAGTAGGTATGGAAAATTTTCAAGTTTGGCCTATGAATACTCTAATCCAAGGCGCTAATATTGACTATCTAAATATCCACCTACTTGATTAAAACCTTCTTAGACCTTACCCGGTTTCTGCCTTTCATCTCGCAGTGTACCAAACTATGACTTCCCAACATTGACACTCATGTGCCTATATGGTCTCAAATCAATACAAGGAAACTTAGAACTTTGCTAAGTTCATCTCACAACATTACAATATAGTTATGAACGTCAGTAGACTTGGTGAATACAAAGGTACATAGTACTTCTATTCAATTATCATATAATAATTTACAATTTCATAGATAATCAATCTCAAGGAATTAAAAGATATTAAAAATATTTTTAATAACAAGATAGATATAAAGATTAATTTCTCAATTTAAAATGTTTACTTTAGAATCAATAGCAATAATATATCAATACAAAATCAATTCATCTTTAATATTAAAAGATATCTTTTATAAATTGTATTCTTTTTATTATCATATTTATTATAAATTTTTTATAATTTGACTTTTCATATAATCTCTCAAATATTTTATGTTGTTTCTAAAAATAGACTTACTTTTATTATTTTATTTTATTTTTATTTTACCATAAACATTTAATAATTAATAATTTTATATCATAATTTTGAATATAATACACGTGATAGAAAATGAGATAATTATTAATAATTTAATTTAAAAAATGATAAATCCTAGAAAATAGAAATATGTAAACCAAAATTGATCATAATTTAATTATATGATAAAATTTAAAGCAAAAACATAATAAATAATAGCAAAGGATTAAATTATAATATCTAAAGGACCAATAAAATAATAAATAATAACAAAGGAGCAGATTATAAAATTTGGAGAATAAATAAAATACTAAATAACAAAGGACCAAGTTGTAATATCTAGAAAATAAATTAAATAATAGCGTAGGACCAGAACATAATTTCTGGATAATAACTAAAAGTTAGAATAGTTAGAAATTATTGAAAAATCAATTAAATGATTGAAAATAAAGATTAGAATAATTAGTATATTAATAAACAATTAAACTTATAAATAAAAATAATGATAGAAGTAACAACAGTTATAATTATAAGTCTATTAAGATTAACATTACAAAGGCTTATAAATATCCCCCCTTTACCTTAACAAAAGTTTGATGCTGAGTGGTGAAGAACCTTGTACTTGACTTGTAATTTTGTGAGTGATAAGGGTGTAAGAAAGAAAAATAAAATAACTTTAGTAGACAAGAGTATTATGCAAAATTTGAAAACAAGAGAGAGAAAGGAATTGCAAATTTTTTTTTTGTAATGAAATGCATGGATGAAGTTTGTATTTATAGGTCAAAATTAAATTATTTTTTAATTAAATGATTGGATGGTTATAAGATAATATTACTAGAGATAAGGTAGTTTGATAAAGTCAAGTCAAGTCAACATTTACTTGGACCAATTCTTTCTTTAAGATAAGATTAGAAAAATTTACTCTATAATTCATTGAAGATAAGGTTACTTAGATATGGATTATTAGATAAGATTAGAAAAATTTACTCAACATTTTTATTTTTTTTTCTTAATTAATTATTTTTTTAATTTTTAATTAGTTTTGAAATAAAATCAGTTTACCGAAAATTCATATATAATTTTATAAGTCTCTCATAAAAATTTTAGCTAAAAACATGATCATTTAATTTTTTATAACAGTCTAGTCTATATCGATAATTTTATAAAAATTGTCTCAATTAATATCCAAAAAATTCTCAAAATTACAATAAATTATGTAATTTATATTTATAATTTAAAAATATTTTTAAACTCTCAATATTATATTTTATTTTACTGATTTAAAAATAAAATTAATTGAATATTTTTCAAATAGTAAAATTTTAAGATAGATAAAAATTCATGTTATCAATTCAATTGTAGAAATTAAGTTTTTTTAATATCTATTTTTAATTTCTAAATTAAAATTCAAATAGATTATATAACAAACTATTTAAAAATAGAGACATTACAAGATTCACTTTGGATGGACCTATACTCAGATGGTTGTACCTACGTGTTATTAGCGTAGAAGAGAACCACTTCGGGCATGTACCTCAAAGAGCATGCGTGAGCATCATTAGCATGAATGTATTTATGCGTGTGGATATGTAATGTCTATTATGGGTGTGGAATGAGCATATATGTATTTGTTGTACTTTAGTTGACTACTCATTCTCTTTATATGTGCCCTAACATGCGTGAGACATGTTCTCACCCTTTTCTATTTGTTGTTGCATTTTGTTTGGGCTGAACACCATTTTTAGGTGTGCAAGATCATGATGATATTATTGGTGATGAATGATTCGACTTTTCTTTACCTTTCCGTAAGGATGCTCTAATTAGGTGTAACCTTAGGCTAAGGAGAATTATTTTATATTTTTGTATTATGAAGATGAATTATTCGATATTTCAATGATTTTTAGCAATTGAGGATTTTTTAAAGCTCATTTGTAAAACCTAATGTATTTACTTGTATGCTATGTTTTATTATATTATAATTTTTTAAAACAAGTGTATATCGGGAAACGTGAATCCTTTTACCTAAATGCAAAGTCTACTATTTTAATAAAAAAAATTATTTTTTTAATTAATGAATAAAGTGTTTAGGGTAGAAGGGTGTCACAATGTGCAAAGAGAAATAAGTGAGAGTCACATGTGTACCCTATGTAGTGTGAAAAGAAATGAGAGAGTTGCTACCTTCTATGAGAAATGAGAGAGTGGGCGTGTGGTTTGAGTGCAAGGAATGAGAATCACTACCTTCTCTAAGAACTCAGAGAGTGGGTGTGTGCTCTAAGTGAAATTGTCATGAGTGAAACAATTTAGAATAAGTTTTATTTTATTATGAAAATGCCATCACATTTTCAATATTTTTATTTTCAAAATGTCACAAAGGAAGCGGTAAAAAAGGACTTTACAACATTTTAAAAAATGTGCCCAAATAGAAAACGTTTTCTTAAAAAATATTTTCTAAATGTAAAACAAACATATTTTTAGTCATGTTTTTTATTTTCTTTGGAAATGAAAAAAGCAAACACACCCATCGAATGCCACCTAAGATTATTAGTTTTTATTTTCATGAAGAATATTTCCCAATAGATGGTAAGACTTTAAATCCTTTTACCTAAATTGCAAAGTCTACTATTTTAATAAAGTATTTTTTTTTACTTTTTTTAATTAATGAATAAAGTGTTTGGGGTAGAAGGGTGTCAGAGTGTGAAGAGAAATAAGTGAGAAACATACTATGTACCCTATGAAGTGCGAAAAGAAAAGAGAGAATCACTGCTTTCTATGAGAAATGAGAGGGTGGGCATGTGGTTTGGGTGTAAGGAATTATTTTTTTTTACTTTTTTTAATTAATAAATAAAGTGTTTGGGGTAGAAGGTGTACCCTATAAATTGTAAAGTCTACTATTTTAAGAAATTAATTTTTTTTTTAAATTTTTTTAATTAATGAATAAAGTGTTTAGGGTAGAAGGGTGTAACAGTGTGTGAAGAGAAATGAGTGAGAAACGCACTTTGCACCCTATGAAGTGCGAAAAGAAAAGAGAGAGTCACTGCCTTCTATGAGAAATGAGAGGGTGGGTGTGTGGTTTGAATGTAAGGAATAAGACTCACTACCTTCTTTAAAAACTCAGAGCATGAGTGTATGCTCTGAATGAAATAGTCATGAGTAAAACAGTTTAATGTAAATTTTACTTTATTATGAAAATGTCATCACATTTTCAATATTTTTATTTTCAAAATGTTTCAAAGAAACACTAAAAAAGAACTTTAGAACATTTTAAAAAAATGTGCCCAAATAGAAAATGTTTTCTGAAAAAATATTTTATAAATATAAAACAAACATATTTTCAATCATGTTTTCTATTTTATTTGAAAATGAAGAAAACAAACCCCAATGCCACCTAAGATTATTATTTTTTATTTTCATGAAGAATATTTCCCAATAGATAGTCAGACTTTAAATCCTTATGAGTGACTGAGATAACAAAATTTCATGTAGGTAGAATTTTTTGTGACCCATCCATCTGGTGATCGATCAAGCTGGGATAAATTTGCTTGTTTTGTTTTCTCTTATTTAATTTCAAAAGAAAATAATTTATTTACATAATTTTATCCAATATGACCATCAGAGTTGTCCATTTTAACTGATTTATGAATTTAAATCTCTTTAGTAATCTAAATATAAAAAGTGAAAATGAGAGTGTATTAGAAGATTAGTGTAAAAGAAAAGGAAAAATCAGAGTTGTGAAATAAAATTATTTTAGAAGGATGGAGTGAGCCTCCGAAAAATTAGGCTTTGTTTGGGGTTGGGGCCAAGCCCAATTTTCGTGCTCTATATATATATATGTGAAGATGTCCAAAACGCGTAGTATTGGAATTCAAAACTGAACCCCAGGGACGAAAGTTCTTGTTTGGTAAAACGAAAGGGAAATGGCTTTGGAAGATTCGAAGCCGAAGCCGAAGCCGGTGAAGAAAGAGGAGAAATCCAACAAGAGTTCCGTTTCTAAAAAAGCCGCAGCCTCCAACTCCAAGGTCACTAAGGTTAAGAAAGAAGAGCTCGAATCCGTTAAGAAGGAACCTAAGGTGAAGAAGGAGCTCAATGATGACGATGACGACGACCTGCCCCTCGCCAAAAGGACCTCCAACTCTAAGGTTCCTCTCACTCACTTTTCTATTTTCCATTTTTATTATTTTGAGTGTTTTTGTTATATAATATGGACTGGACTGCACTCTGTTTTTATGTGTTGGGTTAGGGGGTGAAGGAAGTGAAGAAAAAGAAGAAGATAAAGGAGGAAGAAAACAAATTGGAAGAGAAGAAGAATAAGAAAGAAAAGAAGGTTTATGAGTTACCTGGTCAAAAACGAGATCCACCTGAGGAGGTCTGCATATGCTTCTCTTAGCTCATTTTTATGTTTTCAGTAATCGCCCTTTAACTTTTCCTTTTTTCTTTTTTTCAGAAAGACCCTCTCAGGATTTTCTACGAGACTTTATACAACCAAGTTCCCACCAGCGAAATGTCGCAAATCTGGTGAGTTTTTCATTTAGGAAGAATTTCTCATTTATCCAGGGACCTGGTATTGTTTTGTTATTGTTTTCTGTCTCCTTTGCACTTTGTTAGTTCGTAAAAAATTTTAATTAAAACTCTTGTAACTTTGTTTGAGAAAAAGTAATTTGACTTACGTGGGCTCTCCTCCCCAAGCAAGAACACCAATACCTCTTCCAAGAGCCTGTCAAATACTCGCTGTAAAATATAAATAGACTAATTATGCATGCCTTTTTGAGTAAACATCGAACGCAATGATGAATGAACAGTTAGTATGCATTTAATTTTGAAATCTTTTGGTACCACAAATATTTGGAATTATACAACCTCCTATAGTATTGAGTTTGTTTATGGTCTCAGTAAGCTAAATGCCCTATGGGTTGTAGAATTGGTGTTAGGGATATTAAATCAGGCTAAATATCCTTGCTATAAGGTGAACACTGTACATGTAATATGATGATCTTGATGTTTCATGTGTAACTTCGAGCTCAATTGAATGAAACCAATTTTGTTAAGATGTGAGTATTACGCTCAGTAGTAATTTCCCAGCTTTTATAACACACTCAAATGAGGCCTAGCAGTATATCAAACTGTCTGTGCTAAAGTGAGGGTTATGCTAGCTATTATTTTGCTAAGAAGGATTCTGCTTTAGGCAAACCTGAAACCATTTTAAAGGCTGATCTAGAGTCCTCCTTTCCTTTATTTTCCCCTTGTGATCAATGACCAATCTTTCATCCCTCTCAAAGTATGAGTGAGATGGGCAATGTTTGATGATTCTCTTGACTGGAATAAAAAATAAGTTTGGCGGGAAAAAGGAGCATTTGTTGGTTCAGTTGAGTCCCTTCCTTTTCTCAAGGTATGTATTATCAGTCATAAAAATTTATACATATATAGACCAAAACCAGGTTAGCAGTTGTAAATTATTTAAGCTAGTTGATTTAAACTTAATGATTAAAAATGTTAGATCTTCCATCAGTTTTTGTATATATTTTTTTATCACTGTTGAGAGCATCAGCACAATTATACTTTTGTATAATAATTCAATAGATGTATAACCAGTTACTTGAAGTTGCAATAGAGCTTTCTCTATGTAAAACTGTTAAGTATCTCTCAACTCCAAATTGGCCTGGCTTGTTAGTTTTGACAATTAATCTTTAGTTCCCCTGTTGCTTTTTCTTTTTTTCATTTAAAAGTTTTTTAGTTGATTAGGATGTCGATTATTATTGGTTTAATATTTTTGAAAGTTTGTTATCAAATTATATGTAGGATTTAATTTTGATTCACCAGCAATGTAAATGGTTCAACACCATTAGTGAATCCTATGGTGCCAGTTGTTAATAAACTCCTGAAAATGTTGTAACAATCCTTAGCTACTGGAACGAGTGATACTTTAATTTTTCATTAACCATGGATCTAATTCAAACCCTTGTTTAAACAAAAACAAGAGAATCTATCTGCTTTGCTGATATCTTTCCATTTCCAAGCAATAAAACATACCCGTCATGGTTAATAAAGAATAAAATATTGCTTATTTTTCATGACTGAATGTAATTGCAGGTTGATGGAATCGGGGTTGCTTCCTAAAGATTTGGCTAAGAAAGTATATGAGAAGAAGAAGAAAGTTTCACCGAAACTATCTTCTCCAAATAAGGTTCTTGTGAAGAGCAACACTAAGTCTGTCACAGTTAAGAAGAAAACGGCAACCTCCCCTGTGTCCTCTCTTAAAAAGAAGACAACAACGAACTCCACATCAAAGCAGTCCAAGAAGAGGAAGCCTAAGGATCTAAGCTCTGAGGATGACGATGACACTGACTCCGATGAACTTATTTTAAAAGTTGCAAAGAGGAGAAAAGTGGCCTAATTATGCCTTTCTGTGGCACTTTTATTTCATTTTTAGATTTCTTCTTTTACCATTTATTTCGGTGACACAACATGAACATGCATGACATGATGTTATATAACTTTTAAGAAAGATGTTGCAAGTGGTTTACGAAGCAGGTAGTTTTAAACAAGGTTTTCAAAATTGGATGAGTCATTAAACTGGTAAAGGCATGGGTTCAACTTCAAACGTTCAACTCGGGTTGATCCACATTCAGTAAATATTTTTTTTTTATATTTATTTTTTACTAATATAGTAATATACTAAGCAAAAAATAAAATATATATGATTTATAATGCACAAATATAATATATCTCATCAAGTTTAAGTATTGTCTTTATAATATTAAAAATAGGTAAAGTTTTATGTTGTCTAAAATGATTTTTTGAGAAATATTTATATTCTAAATAGTAATTAATATTTTGTAATTTGTAAAAAAAAAAATTAATATTTTTTATTTCGCAATACCTTATCATAATATCCCTTATTTAATGATGTATTTCTCTCGAGCTATGGTTGAAGATTCTTGAGTAAGGAGGAAGCCATTTAGGATCTATTCTTAGAGATTCTATGAAGCTTGTCAAATGGAAGTGGAAGATTAAGAAATAGAGGTGTAGTAGCGCCACTTCTAAAATGTAGTAGTTAAGTCAAGAATGAAATTAGTCACAAGGGAAGGAATCTTTAATAATAGTAGAAATAACTCTTACTAAAATGGAGAATATGAACACTCTCCAAGAAGAAGCTCTTAAATTTAGAGAAGTATTTTCATTCAGAATGATTGTTAAAGGCTACATGAAAAAGAGAATGCTGTATATATATAGAGAATGGATTATGGGCCTAAGAACTAATCTTGAACGTCTATTTGGCTTAATCAAGGGTTAGTTGGCTTAATTTAGTCTTAATTTAGCATGGGTTCAATTAATACTAATTTAATCTAATTAAAGATCCAAACATGACCCTAAAAATATGGATCTATATTTCCTTTAGTTTGAATTTGAATTTTGGAGGGAAATGACATGACACATCCAAAATTCAAATTAAAATAAGAAGTAACAAAAATCAGCCATGTAAGAGTGAGAAAGTACATGTGGCATGAAACAAGGGAGCAAGGGGGCCCACATGTCTCCTATATGCTTCACGTGTTGGTTAGAAGAGTTTTAGAAACAATTAGGGCTGTGAAAATAAATACCACACATCCAAAAGCTCCTAGGCCAAACTCAACTAATTAACACACTCCACAAAGACACTAATTACATCTCCTAAAGAAAATAGAACATATAGGCCAAAATACAAGGTCGGAAATAAAACTAACTACACCCCTACAATTTTAAAGATCTAAGGGTGCTTATACAAGTCTAAAAATGGTCAAATTAGTACAAATAAATGAGACATGTGCTAAACTAAGCTCCTTGAGCTTCATTCAAGTCATGCTCACTTCCTATTGTCCTAGTTCAAGCCTATGCTAGGGAAGAATGTATTATTTCTTTTCCCTTGGAGAGGATTTAACCTCAAATTTAGAGGGCTTTCTTCTTCTTCCTTCAGTCTTGCAACTGAATGAACATAGGAATGAGTATGTGATTATGTAAAAAAATGTTAAGGGTTAGAGGTCTATAGGAAGCCCTCATAGACTTAGGGTGGTGGGGGTATGCACTAAGGTTTAAAAATTGTTTGTTGTGCCTATGCCCCCACACAACAATTCCCTAAGTGACTCCAAGTTCACTAAAGGGTAGTCCCATTTGGATAGGAAGTGAGACAAACTTAGGTGTCTTGGAGGACTCATCCAAGAAATCCAAGTAGGCTTTATCTTGTTATTCACCTCACAAGATGGTGATGGGCCTAGGGGTGGACCTTTCTTTCAAGGTCTCTTTGAGTGGGCCTTGAGATTGATTATGGATAGAAAAGGTTTGTAGTCCAATCTCCTGACCACAGTTGCCATGTCCACAAGTAGTATTTGGGGTTTGTTTCATTGTGCTCAAAGGGTTTTGGTACAACCTCTACACCTACTTGTGTAAGAAAAATTCCTTAACTTTATCCAAGCCTTAAGTGATGCATGCCTCCCTTGATCTTTTTCTAGAGATTTTCTTCTTTGGTGAAATGGTTTGTGAAGAGGTAAGAAGTGAGGTGGTTTTAGGCGCCACTTAAGGTAAGATAAGCCTAAGAGGGAAAGTTTGCCACAAGGGATGGAACCCTTGATAAAAACCTAAGGAATTCTCAAAGAGAGAAGGGTGGACACTAAGAGAATTTTGGCCAACTCAAGGTTTTTCCATTCAATCAAGTGTAAAAAATACAAGAGTGTGAAGGAGCACCTTTTTATAGAGGGAGCTAACCTCTTGGATAAGTCATGAAGGAAATGAAGGGCTAGGATTAAAAGGAGCCATCCAAGGGAGGAGGATTGAAGCCCAAAGTCCAATCAATACCCTCCTTTAGATGAGAATTGGTGCCCAAGCTACCTCATCCAAGGGCCAAGATTACTCCTTTATTAGTTTTGGGTTTTATTTAGCAAAAGAAGGTGTATTTATCAAACTACCCGCTTATTTCCTAAATAAAGGCCCAAAAGCTAATCTTACCCCTTCTTATTACTAAGACACCTCCTAGAAAATTAAATGGACTAATACATGTCCAAAATAAAATCCTAGGTTCCTAAAATAAAAATTACAAGTAAATAAGTCATGGCTTGCATAACTTGATGGTCATATGGAGGTGAGATCTTCCTCCCTCTACTCTAGCCATGTCTTCTTCTATTCTCCTAGCCATGGCCCTAGTGATAGGGCCCTTGCTTGGGGAGAATGCATCATCCCCTCCCCCTTGGGAAGGATTTGACCTCAAATCTGATAGGTCCTCATCTTCTTCATCAGTACCTACAAAAGGGATCAAATCACAAACATTAAAGGTAGTACTGACACCATAGTCCTCAGGGAGATCTAATATGTATGCATTGTTGTTCACTCTCTTGAGGACTTGAAAGGGACCATCTCCTCGGGGGCTAAGCTTGGACTTCCTTTGAGTAGGGAAGCGATCCTTCCTCAAATGAAGCCATACCCAATCCCCTTCATTGAACATAATTTCTTTCCTGCCCCTATTGGCTTTACTAGCATACTCCTTTGAATGATGTTCAATGTTGGCCTTTACCCTTTCATGTAATTTTTTAACAAAATCCTCTCTTACTATTCCTTCATTGTGAACAGAAGAAGGGAATGGTAAGGGCAAGATATCAAGAGGAGTAAGGGGGTTGAAGCCATAAACAACTTCAAAGGGAGAATGCTTGGTGGCCTTTTGAACCACCCGGTTGTATGAAAACTCAATATGGGGTAGGTATTCATCCCAAGACTTGTGATTTCCTCGAAGAAGTGTCCTAAGCATAGTAGATAGAGATCTATTTACTACCTCAGTCTGCCCATCAGTTTGGGGGTGACATGTGGTAGAAAATAAGAGTGTAGTTCCTAGCCTTGCCCACAATGTTTTCCAACAGTGGCTAAGGAACTTCACATCTCTATCAGAGACTATGGATTGGGGAATTCCATGTAAACGGACAACTTCTTTAAAGAAAAGTCTCGCAATGTTGCTTGCATCATCTATCTTGTGGCATGGTATAAAGTGAGCCATTTTTTAAAATCTATCTACCACTACAAAGATAGAGTCTGCACCTCATTGGGTTCGAGGCAGGCCAAGGATGAAATCCATACTAATATCCAGCCAAGGTGCAAAAGGAGCAGGTAAGGGTGTGTACAATCCATGAGCCATTGTCTTAGACTTAGCTTGCAAGCAAGCAATGCATCTACAACAATGTCTATAGACGTCTTTCTTCATATGGGGCCAAAAGAATTTTTCTTGTAAAAGTAGAAGAGTTTTGTTAATTCCAAAATGCCCCATGAGCCCACCCTCATGACTCTCTTTTGTCAACAGATTTCTCATAGATCCTTGGGGTACACAAAGTCTGCTACCTTTGAAAAGGTACCCCTCACTCACAAAGAACCCATTTTGGGTTTTACATGCAAATGTAGAGCAGCATAAATGGATCCAAAATCCTTATCAGAAAGATACATTTCTCTAATATTATCAAATCCAAGAATCTTTGCACTTAAGGTGGTGTAAAGGGTATGTCTACGAGACAAAGCATCAGCCACCACATTATGTTTTCCTTTCTTGTATTTGATGATATAAGGGAAAGTCTCAAGAAATTCTACCTATTTAGCATGCCTTTTATTAAGCTTGCCTTGACCCTTCAAATACTTAAGTGACTCATGGTCACTATGAATGATGAACTCCTTGGGTACAAGATAATGTTCCCAAGTATGAAGGGCCCTTATCAAAGAGTAAAACTCTTTATCATAGGTGGGGTAGTTTAAGGCGGCTCCATTTAGTTTTTTCACTAAAATAAGCCACAGGATGACCACCTTGTAACAACACAGCTCCCACACCCACTCCCGATGCATCACACTCTAGCTCAAAAGTTTTAGAAAAGTCAGGAAGAGCTAAAACTGGTGCATGGGTCAGTTTCTCTTTGATAAGTTCAAAGGCTTTTTGTTCTTTTTCACCCCAAAGGAAAGGAGTATCCTTCTTCACCAAATCATTGATTGGTGAGAAAAGTGTGGAGAAGTTAGGCACAAAGCGCCTGTAAAAGCTCGCGAGACCATGAAAACTCTTGATCTCAGTCACACTTTTTGGGGTGGGCCATTCTTGGATGGCTTTGATTTTGTCGGGGTCTACTTGAACCCCATTTTTATTAACTATAAAACCTAAGAACACCACACTCTCCACATAAAAATTACATTTTTCAAGATTTCCATAGAGTTGGTGTGACCTAAGAATGCAAAAGACGCGCCTAAGATGGCCTACATGTTCATCTAGGCTCTTGCTATACACTAAGATGTCATCAAAATAAACAACACAAAATTTTCCTAAGCAATCCCTAAGGACATGATTCATAAGCCTCATGAAGGTGCTTGGGGCATTGGTAAGCCCAAAGGGCATTACCAACCACTCATACAGCCAAAACTTGGTCTTAAAAGCCGTTTTCCACTCATCACCTTCCTTGATGCGGATTTGGTGATAACCACTCTTAAGATCAATTTTTGAAAATAATTGGGCCCCATGCAATTCATCAAGCATGTCATCAAGCCTAGGGTTAGGGTGCCTATATTTGATGGTGATGTTATTGATTGCTCGACAATCAATGCACATCCTCCATTGGCCATTCTTCTTAGGCACCAACAAAACTGGCACAACACAAGGGCTTAGGCTCTCTTGAACCCAACCCTTCTCCAATAGTTCTTGGACTTGAGATTCAATCTCCTTAGTCTCCATGGGATTAGTCCTATAAGCAGGCCTATTAGGCAGGCTAGCCCCAGGTACCAAGTCTATTTGATGTTCTATACCCCTAATTGGAGGAAGTCCTTTGGGAACTTCATTAGGGAATATATCACCAAACTTCTTTAAAAGCTATTGAACCTCTTGAGGTAGGTTCTCAGGTCCAAGTTCTATGGCAGTGCTAGAACTAGAAGGGAAAAAAGTGGAGGGGGAAGAAATGGGGGATGCCTCTTTGCAAAGGAGGAGATAGAAAGGTCTGTTAGTTAAGGGGGCTTTCTTTAAATCCAATTTTGTCGCAAATAAACTCCCTTTACTAATGACTTTCTTGGAAGGGGCACCAACTTCCAACTCAACCTCTTTACCCCTTTCAAGCTTTAGGGGTAAAGCTTTGCTTTTTTTTTCTCCTCATCTCTCTTATGTTTCATGATGAGTTGGTCCTCCGCCACTTGTGAAGGTGTTAGAGGACACAACTTAATGCGCTTATCCTTATGAGTGAGGATGATGTTATTGGAATGACCATGGTGTATGGCTTTCTTATCAAATTGCCATGGTCTTCCTAGCAAGATATGGCCAGCTTCTATTGGGACTATGTCACAGAGGATCTCATCTTTATAAGACCCAATGGAAATTGGAACCTTGACTTGCTCATTGACCTCCATTTACCCTTGCTCATTGAGCCATTGAAGCTTGTAAGGCTTAGGGTGGGGAAGTGGGGTCAAGGCTAGCTTTTCCACCAACCTTGAGCTACAACAATTGCAGCATGACCCACTATCCACAATGAGAGAACATATTTTGTCATTCACCTTACAGCGAGTATGGAATATGTTCTCCCTTTGAGATGAGGACACTTTCAAAGGTTGGCTTCCAAGAAGTCTTCTTATCATTAACAGGTCTCCCTCACATGCATAAGCGGTTTCATCACAATCAGATTGGTATGCATGAACCCCTTCTCCTTTGCTCTTACTAGAGGAGTGTGAGCTAGACTCACTACTATAAACATCTTGGGCCCTCATGATGATGTTTCTCTTAGTAGGGCATTGAGATGCAATGTGGCCTCTCCCAAGACATTTAAAGCATTTGATACTACTAACTTTCTCGTGAGAGTTAGTAGTAGGGGTTTTTCTCTCTATATGTGATGTTTTATGCTCTTTGAAGTGCTTGGGATGTTCCTCTTTGGGGTAACTCTTGAAAGAGTTCCCCGTAGGTTGGTCCCTCTTTACATAAGGTGGGTTATCCTTTTTAAAAGTTTTCCTTCTAAGTTGATTTTCCACTTTGATGCAAAGTTGAACTAACTCATCAAGGGAATTGTATGAGAAGAGCTCCACCTTATCACGAATTTCGGGGCTCAACCCACACAAAAACCTTGCCATAGTGGGCTTGCGTTCCTCTATGATACCCGCCCTCAAGATAAGAAGTTCCATCTTTTGTCTATAGTCTTCTATACTAAGGTTGGTTTGCCTTAGCCTTTGGAGTCTATCCAAAAGATCTCTTTCATACCAAGAGGGAATATGCCTTCTTCTTAGAGCACTTTTAAGATCATTCCAATATCTTATGGAAGGCATATTGGTGCGAATTCTCTCATTGGTTAACCCAACCCACCAATGCATGGCATGCCCTTGGAAGCTAAGGGTTGCCATTGGAACCTTTCTTTCTTCTCTTACCTCATGGCAAGTGAAGAGTTGTTCTACCTTGATTTCCCAATCAAGGTAGGCTTCCACATCTTCCCTCCCATGAAATGGGGGGAGATCAATTTTGGGCTCCCTTGGAGGGGCCCCATTATTATGCATGGATGAATGGGAGTTTCTCCTAGGATCATTGTAGTATTATTCCTCACTTTCACTCCTATGGGTATGTCTAGATAGGGAACCTAAGACTATCCCTTTCATTTTGTAATTCTCACCATTCCCATGCTTTATTTTTTCTTCTTCTTTCTCTTTTCTTCTTTCTCTTTCTTTTCTTTCTCTCCTTTCTTCATCTTCTCTCCTTTTCTCTTATTCTTCTCTTTTCTTTCTCTCTTTTTTCTCTCTTTTCTTCCTCTCTTTCTTTTATTTTTCTTTTCTCCTTGGACTCTTTTTCTCTCCTTTTTTCTTCTCTTCTCTCTTGTTCTTTTGCCATCCACTCCCTAAAGTCCACGTTTAAGTTTTCTAGAGTGTAATCTTTAGAAATATTTCTTTTGTTTACACTCTTGTTTGATGAATAACTATGAGCACTAGAGTGGGTGTGTGATGTCATTGTGCTTGAATTTCTAAGAGGAAAAAGGTGGATAAAAAATTTTCACAAACAAACACTCCTCTCTTTTTGTGTTTTCTTGCCTAAAATGGCTTGATGAGTCTTTGGAACTCTT
The DNA here is from genome assembly GCA_037954015.1 of Psophocarpus tetragonolobus. Classification (NCBI taxonomy): domain Eukaryota; kingdom Viridiplantae; phylum Streptophyta; class Magnoliopsida; order Fabales; family Fabaceae; genus Psophocarpus; species Psophocarpus tetragonolobus. The sequence continues at coordinate 6,653,907 of CM075688.1, forward strand.
TAGCCTTCTAAGCGCTTTGAATAAGAAAAATAAAGCAAGAATTTTAAAGCAAAAATTCAAAAGAGAAGGGATCTAAAGCGAGCTCCTAAGGTGTTGAAGGAAGTGTACCACTTCTTCCTTCTTCACCTAATTGTCGAGAAACTAAAAAATTGATTAAATTTTATTACAACCAAAGGGAGGGCCTTAAGGGCACTCAAACTCCCAACTACAAAATTAATACACCCAAATTAAAGAAAAAGTAAAGTCTTCAAAAAATGATTCTCCAAATGCTCCCTCAAATCAAAGTCCTCGCGGCTAGGTGTATTTCCTTTTGAGGCGATCCCTTAGGCTCTTAGTCCAACCTTCCAAAATATGCTACCCTTGTGGTAAGCTCCTTTTTCAAGCTTTCTCCCAAAAGTGACACTAACACACAAACCAAAGAAACCAAAAGTAGCAAGGGGAGGTGCGAATAGAAACTCAAAAAGCAATAAAAGATAACACAATCAAAAGGACACTTAACCAAATGGTAAGAGTATATAAGACAAACTAGAAAGATGATTTAAAAGACAAGCAACAACTAAAAGGTAAACAAAAGAAAGAGAGCACACAATGGAATACCTAAGAATGGCACTAGATTAAAGAGTAGAAGAACACAAATATCAAGTTCTAGTGTACCAAAAGTAATAAAATTTCTTTTAAGGTTCCAAGTTCAAAGTTGAAGCACTTGCTAATTTTAGGTTAGGTACATCAAATGAATTTTTTTCAAACTTTCTTTTCTTTTGTTTGTTCTCTTTTTTTTTTTTGAATCCTTCGTTGTTTTTTTTGTATTTTATTTTAGATTTTGTTTTCTTGTTTTTATTTTTGAATATTTACTAGATGCACCTAAATTGATTGTGAATTTAGTGCTTGATAAAAAAGAGTTATGCGCTTGGAACAATAAAGAAAATTAAAAGCAACAATTTAGGTACTACTAGAAATGACTTCAAAATGCAAAGTAGCTATAGATGTGTTAATGGTTTAGTAGTTTGGTGTGCCACTGGACTCAAGCTTTGTTAAGTTTTTAGTAATTTGTTGAACACACATACAAAACTTATAGCTTAAGTGAAAGCACCCACAAACAAGAACTACCTTTACCACACAAATGAGCTACAAATTATACGTATAAGGAAAATAAAGACAAAGGAAATTGAGCAACTATTTTTGAATTTTTTTTTAAGAATATGCTTGAAACTAAAAGCACATGAACTCCTAAAGAGACTTAGACATGAGGTATTGATGTGATCTTTGATGATCACGTGCCCAAAGGATCCTTTCTAAGGTCACTTGGAAGGGAAATGGATTTATGGAGAGGAAAGGAATGGGGTGAGGCGCCACAAATACTAGGTTTGATAAGCCAAAGGGGAGAGGCCACAAGGGAGGGGTCCCTTGATAACTCTTAGAAGCTCTCACAAAGGAGAAAGGGGGACACTCAAAGGTAAGAACCTCAACCAATATGGTCTCTAGGATTAAATTCAAGTGTAAAAAATACAAGTGAGGGAGGAGCTCCTATTTATAGAGGTAGCTAACCTCTTGAACAAGATAACCTAAAAAAGAAGGGCTAGGATTAAAAGGAGAGATCTAAGGGAGGAGAATTGAGAAACAGTTCCCTCCTTAGATCATCAAACTTGGTGCCCAAGTTTCTCAAACCAAGGGCCAAGATTCCTTCTTATTAGCTTAGGGGGTTTATGTAGAAAAGAGGGGTGTAGATATCAAGGCTACCCCTTATTTCCTTCATAAAGACCCAAAAAGCTAAATCCACCCTCTAAATTCCTAAGACACCTCCTAAAAATAAAAAATGGACTAAATACATGTCCCAAATTAAATTCTTAATGCTCCTAAAAATTAAAATAAAGGAAAATTACATTTTATTAACTAAAGTCTCTAGCCTAATATCTTCACTCTCCATAGTAGGTGAAGTTTTCCTTTGTCTGTAAGGGCTAGGTCTTCTTCAATCCTTCTAGCCATGGCCCTAGTGATAGGTCCTTGGCTAGGCATGGTCACATCATCTCTTCCCCCTTGAAGAGGATTTGACCTCAAATCCATGGGGTCTTCGTCATTTTCAGCACCTACAAATGGAGACAAATCAGAAACATTAAAACTGGTGCTTACCCCATAATCCTCTGGCAGATCTAAAACATAGGCATTATTACCAATTCGATCAAGGATTTGGAAAGGTCCATCTCCTTTAGGGCTAAGTTTGGACTTCCTTTGAGAAGGAAATCTATCCTTTCTCAAGTGAAGCCATACCGAGTCGCCCTTTTCAAAGATGACTTCTTTCCTCCCCCTATTGGCGAAAGTAGCATCTCTCAAGGATTGACGCTCTATGTTAACTTTAACCCTCTCATGTAATTGTTTTACAAAAATGGATTTTGCCTCTCCTTCTTTATGCACAAAAACAGAAAGAGGAAGAGGTAAAAGATCTAGAGGAGTACGAGGATTAAAGCCATAGACCACCTCAAAAGGAGAATGCTTGGTGGTTCTATGAACCACCTGGTTATAAGCAAATTCAATGTGGGGAAGGTACTCATCCCAAGACTTATGGTTGCCTTTAAGGAGAGCCCTCAGCATAGTGGATAAAGATCTATTCACCACTTCTGTTTGCCCATCAGTTTGAGGGTGACAGGTAATGCAAAAAAGAAGTTTAGTTCCCAGCTTAGCCCAAAGAGTTTTCCAAAAATGGCTAAGGAACTTCACATCCCTATCTGACACTATTGAAGAGAGTATACCATGCAATCGTACAACCTCTTTAAAGAAAAGTCTTGTGACGTTGCTCGCATCATCCACTTTGTGGCAGGGAATAAAATGTGCCATTTTTGAAAATCGGTCCACCACCACAAATATGGAGTCTGCACCTCGTTGGGTTCTTGGGAGCCCAAGGATGAAATCCATGCTAATATCCTCCCAAGGTGCAGAATGAGCAGGTAAAGGTGTGTATAGTCCATGAGGCATTGCTTTAGACTTTGCTTGCAAGCAAACTATACATTTAGAGCAATGTCTATGGACATCTCTACGCATATGGGGCCAAAAGAATTTCTCTTGTAAAAGCATGAGGGTTTTTGAAATCCCAAAATGCCCCATGAGCCCACCTTCATGACTCTCTTTTGTAAGTAAGTTCCTAATTGATCCTTGGGGTATACAAAGCTTACTCCCTTTGTAAAGATACCCCTCACTGATGAAGTACCCATCATGGGCCTTTAATGCAAATGCAGATGCAGAGGTAGCAAATATGGGGCCGAAATCCTTATCAGACGGATACATAGCCCGAATGTCACTAAATCCCAAGATTTTTGCACTCAAGGATGAATAAAGGGCATGACGCCTAGAAAGGGCATCAGCCACCACATTTTGTTTTCCTTTCTTGTACTTGATGACATAAGGGAAGGATTCAAGATATTCCACCCACGTTGCATGCCTTTTGTTCAATTTACCTTGACCCCTCAAATATTTTAGTGACTCATGGTCACTATGAATGACAAACTCCTTGGGAGCAAGGTAATCCTCCCAAGTTTGAAGGGCCCTAATTAGAGCATAAAACTCCTTATCATAGGTGGGGTAGTTGAGGGGGGCACCATTGAGTTTTTCACTGAAATACGCAATGGGGTTCCCTCCTTGCAACAAGACTGCCCCCACACCTACACCAGAGGCATCACATTCAAGTTCAAATGTTTTAGAAAAGTCAGGTAATGCCAAGACTGGTGCATGGGTCAGTTTATGCTTAATTAGCTGGAAGGCTTTCTCTTGTTTCTCACCCCAAAGGAAAGGAGCTTCCTTTTTCACCAAATCATTTGTTGGTGCGAAGAGCGTGGAGAAATTAGGCACAAAGCGCTTATAAAATCCAGCGAGACCATGAAAGCTTTTGATCTCTGTCACACTCTTTGGGGTGGGCCATTCTTGAATAGCTTTTATCTTTTCGGGGTCAACATGAACCCTTTTTGTGCTAACTACAAAACCTAGGAAAACTACACTATCTACATAAAAAGTGCATTTTTCTAAGTTACCAAAAAGATGATTACTCCTAAGAAGAGAAAAAACATGCCTTAGATGTCCTAAATGATCATCTAGGTTCCTAGAATAAACTAAAATGTCATCAAAGTAAACTACACAAAATTTACCAAGGCAATCCCTTAGTACATGATTCATTAAGCGCATGAATGTGCTTGGGGCATTAGTTATCCCAAAAGGCATAACCAACCACTCATAAAGACCAAATTTAGTCTTAAAAGCAGTTTCCACTCATCACCCTCTTTTATCCTTATTTGGTGGTAACCACTTCTAAGATCTATTTTTGAAAATATTTTTGCCCCATGCAATTCATCCAACATGTCATCAAGACGGGGGATTGGGTGCCTATATTTGATGGTGATGTTGTTGATTGCACGACAATCAACACACATCCTCCATTGGCCATTCTTCTTGGGCACCAACAAGACTGGTACAGCACAAGGTCTTAGGCTCTTTTGAACCTAACCCTTCTCCAACAGCTCATTCACTTGAGACTCAATCTCTTGGGTCTCCATGGGGTTGGTCCTATAGGCAGGTCAATTAGGTAGACTTGCGCCAGGCACCAAATCAATTTGATGTTCTATACCCCTAATGGGAGGAAGTCCTTTTGGAACCTCATTAGGGAATATGTCATCAAATTCTTTTAAAATATCTTGAACCCCTTGAGGAAGGTGCTCATGTGCATGGGCTGTGGAAGTGCTCTCAGCAGAAGAATGAAAAATGGAAGAAGGATTTGATGCTTCTTTGCAAAAGAGGAGATAAAAGGGCTTGCTAGTCAAAGGAGCTTCATTTAAATCACGTTTAGTAGCAAATAGGCTTCTTTTACTAATATTCCCTTTCGAAGGGGCATCACCTTCCGACTCTCTCTCTTTACCCTTTTCAAGCTTTAAGGGTAAAGCTTGTTGTGCTTTTTTTTGTTTTTGTTTTTCCTCAACTCTTTTCTTTTTCATCGTAAATTGATCCTCAGCCACTTGAGAAGGTGACAAAGGATACAATTTGAAGCGCTTTTCATTATGGGTGAGAATTATTTGGTTGGAGTGACCATGGTGAATAGCTTTTTTGTCAAATTGCCATGGTCTCCCCAACAGGATATGACCAGCCTCCATAGGAACTATGTCACAAAGAATCTCATCATTATAAGATCCTATGGAAATTGGAACCATAACTTGTTCATTGACTACCATCTCCCCTTGCTCATTGAGCCATTGCAATTTGTAAGGTTTGGGATGGGGCATGGTAGTCAAAGCTAGTTTTTCAACCAACCTAGAGCTACAACAGTTACAACAGGAGCCACTATCAATAAGGAGAGAACATACTTTGTCATTTACTTTACATCTTGTATGGAAGATGTTCTCTCTTTGTGACTGACGAAGCTCTAGAGGTTGGCTTCCAAGAAGCCTTTGAACCATAAGGAGGTCCCCCTCATAAGGAAAAGCTTCCTCACACTGTTGTTCAAAAGTATGTCCCCCTTCTTCCTCACTCTCACTAGAGGAGGAAGATGAGCTATTCTCACTACAAATGTCTTGTCCCCTCATGATCATGGTTTTCTTGTTAGGGCATTGAGAGGCAATATGGCCTCTCCCAAGACATTTGAAGCATTTGATACTACTTTGCCTTTCAGTAGGCTTAGTAGTAAGGGGTTTTCTCTCTACATGAGGTGCTTTTGTATCTTGAAAATGCTTGGGTTCCTCTTTGGGAAAACCCTTGAAAGAGTTTCCCTTAAGTTGGTCTCTCTTTGAGTAAGAGGGAGAATCTTTTTTAAAACTTTTTCTCTTGAGTTGATTCTCAGCTCTTACACAAAGTTCTACCAACTCATCAAGATTTGAGTATGAAAGAAGCTCTACCTTATCTCTAATGTCAGAACTTAATCCACACAAAAACCTAGCAAGGGTGACATTGGGTTCCTCAATGATATTGACCTTTAGTATGAGAAGCTCCATCTTTTGTCTATACTCCTCAATACTTAGGTTATGTTGCCTAAGTCTTTGGAGCCTATCCAAAAGATCCCTCTCATAATATGAAGGAATGTGCCTTCTTCGCAAACAAGTTTTTAAATCATTCCAGTAGCGAATGTCAGGCATTTGTTTACGGGCCCTATCCTTGACTAACCCATTCCACCAATGCAAAGTAGAACCTTGAAAACTAAGGGAGGCCAAAGGTACTTTCCTTTCTTCCCTAATTTCATAGCATCGAAAGAGTTGTTCCACTTTGACTTCCCAATCTAGGTAAGTCTCAACATCTTCCCTACCATGAAAATGGGGTAGGTCTACCTTTGGTTCCCTAGCATAATTTATGTTCTCTTGAGGAGAATGATGATTGTATGATGAATGAGAGTGATGCTTATGTTGATTTCTATAGTATTCTTCTTCACTAGAGCTAACATGCCTAGATGGGGATCTTATGAGAATTCCTTTATTTTTTCTATCACTTTCCCTCCCATCTCTCCTCTTACCCTCTTCTCCTCTCCTTCTCTCTTCTTCCTCTTTTTCTCTTTTTCTTTCTAGTTCTTTCCTTCTTCTCCTTTCTTCATCCTCTCTTCTCTCTCTTTGCCTTCTCTCTTCTCGCTCTTTTTTCTCTTTTCTCATTTCCAACATCTCTTTTTTTAACTCTTCCTTCTCTTTTTGTTTTTCCTTTTCTTTTATTTCTTTTTTTCTCTCTTTTTCTTCTCTCCTTTCTTGTTCTTTAGCCATCCATTCCCTAAATTCTAAGTTAAGGTTTTCAAGAATGTCTCCCTTAGAAGGTTTTCTTTGGTTGACACTCTTACTTGATAAACAACTATGTGCACTAGAATGTGTGTGGGAAGTCATGGTGCTTGGATGCTAAAAACTAAAGGGTAGGCCAAAAACTTTTTTTTTTCGAGCAACACTCCTCTCTTTTTTTTTCTCACCTAAGGTGGCTTGATGAGTCTTTGGAACTCTTAGCCTCTACACATTTTTTCAAAATAACATAAAATAAAATAAAAGTGCAAGAATGTAAAAGAGAAAGGGATCTAATCATGCTCCTAAGGTGTTGAAGGAAGTGTACCACTTCTCCCTTCTTCACCTAATTAACGAGGAACTATGCTAAAATTAACCAAAATTATTACAAACCAAGGGAGGGCCTTAAGGGCACTCAAACTCCCAATCTAAAATTAAGTATACACAATACAAAGAATAAAAAAAATAAAACAAAGTCTTCACTCCAAGCTTTTTTGGTGTTTGTCTCCTTTTGATCAAGCCCCTTTGAGTTGCATCAACTCACCCCAAGAATGCTACCCTTGTTTCCTCTTGTTTGGACTTGCCAAAATTTTATATATGGAACCTTTGCCAACCTTTCCTTACCAATGCCAAATACAACACAAGACAACAAACAAAGCTGAATAACAAAACAAGGTTCACAAATCTAAGTGGATAGAGTAAACAATGACAAACTCAAAGAAGTAAAGAAGACAAGCAAGGAAACATAAGGCTCATAAAGGAATGTAGCACACAAATAACTTTCCTAGATTATCTCTAAGAGTAGAGATGAAAAAAGACTCAAACAAAAAAAATGAAACCAATAGTTGCACACTTAATAAAATTTAAGTGACCAAAAACTAAAAAGCTTACTCAAGTATTTTTTTTTTTGAATCACAATTGGTTCCTCATATCAAATGTTTCTACTATTAGGTACACAACTTCAAATTTGTCTTTCTTTTGAGTTCCTTATCTTCTTTTTTTTTTAACTTGAACTTTTTCTCTTTTTTTTTTAAATTTTTCTAATCATTTTACTGCACCTAATAGCTTGTTGAATTGAAATTTTAATGAGGATTCTTGAAATAATAACACTTGAGTGAATAAGCACAAAGTAAGGTCACACAATTTTCAAGCAATGCATGCAACTAAAGGCAAAACAACTTAGTAGTTCCAAATACCACTGAACTAATGGTGATTAAGGAATGATTTAGGGCTGATTTTGAAGTAAATTGATTGCTCAAATTACTAACACAATTCACCCAAGCTAAAATTCCATAAAGAGGCACCAATAGTGAAGGTAAACCAAGTGGAAAGCTACTAATAATTCAACATAAAACAAGAAACATATAAAGATTGAATTGAGCAAATATTTAAGAACAAAAAAGAGATTAATATGCTTGAACTAAAAGCATAAAAGACTTAAGAGACTCAACAAGAGGTTCACCTCTTAGGAGCTCAATTCAAACTATTTTTGAAGGCTTTTTTGTAAAAAATTGAAGAGGCTAAAACCTATGGAATTTAAATGAGACAAAATAGGAAACTAACATGACTAGTATTTGACAAAACACAAGATTAAGAAAAAATAACACACCTAAAAATAGAGCAAAAATTTCAGCAAGAGACTTAAAACAAAAGGCACAACAAAGTGGCCAAAGTTGATCACCACAATGGTGTGGAAAAATCCTCAACCATGTGGGTTTAATGGTCACAACTTCTTAGGCACACTTTAACATAAAAAACCAAGGGAAAATTAAGCAACTTGAACACAAAAATAAGATGCAAAGACAGGGACAAATAAAATCGCATCAAATTAAATGGAACATAGGCGTGTAGATAGAAAACAAAAGCGCATATAATAGCAAGAACAAAAACTTATACTACTAGACAATAAAGGAAATAGAGATGACAAAACATGAAGGACTTTAAAATAAAGAGATCAAAGAAATAAACAAAAAAGCAAAAAAAAAATTGAGAAAGAACGTGACCTTTAGAAAGTGGCTCTGATACCACTTGATGTGATCTTTGATGATCACGTGCCCAAAGGATCCTTTCTAAGGTCACTTGGAAGGGAAATGGATTTATGGAGAGCAAAGGAATGGGGTGAGGGGCCACAAATACTAGGTTTCATAAGCCAAAGGGGAGAGGCCACAAGGGAGGGGTCCCTTGATAACTCTTAGAAGCTCTCACAAAGGAGAAAGGGGGACACTCAAAGGTAAGAACCTCAACCAATATGGTCTCTAGGATTAAATTCAAGTGTAAAAAATACAAGTGAGGGAGGAGCTCCTATTTATAGAGGTAGCTAACCTCTTGAACAAGATAACCTAAAAAAGAAGGGCTAGGATTAAAATGAGAGATCTAAGCGAGGGGAATTGAGAAACAGTTCCCTCCTTAGATCATCTAACTTGGGGCCCAAGTTTCTCAAACCAAGGGGCAAGATTCCTTCTTATTAGCTTAGGGGGTTTATGTAGAAAAGAGGGGTGTAGATATCAAGGCTACCCCTTATTTCCTTCATAAAGACCCAAAAAGCTAAATCCACCCTCTAAATTCCTAAGACACCTCCTAAAAATAAAAAATGGACTAAATACATGTCCCAAATTAAATTCTTAATGCTCATCAAAATTAAAATAAAGGAAAATTACATTTTATTAACTAAAGTCTCTAGCCTAATATCTTCACTCTCCATAGGAGGTGAAGTCTTCCTTTGTCTGCAAGGGCTAGGTCTTCTTCAATCCTTCTAGCCATGGCCCTAGTGATAGGTCCTTGGCTAGGCATGGTCACATCAAATACTATGTTTGATAAGCCAAAGGGGAGAGGCCACAAGGGAGGGGTCCCTTGATAACTCTTAGAAGCTCTCACAAAGGAGAAAGGGGGACACTTAAGAACCTCAACCAATATGGTCTCTAGGATTAAATTCAAGTGTAAAAAATACAAGTGAGGAAGGAGCTCCTATTTATAGAGGTAGCTAACCTCTTGAACAAGATAACCTAAAAAATAAGGGCTAGGATTAAAAAGAGAGATCTAAGGGAGGAGAATTGAGAAACAATTCCCTCCTTAGATCATCAAACTTGGTGCCCAAGTTTCTCAAACCAAGGGCCAAGATTCCTTCTTATTAGCTTAGGGGGTTTATGTAGAAAAGAGGGGTGTAGATATCAAGGCTACCCCTTATTTCCTTCATAAAGACCCAAAAAGCTAAATCCACCCTCTAAATTCCTAAGACACCTTCTAAAAATAAAAAATGGACTAAATACATGTCCCAAATTAAATTCTTAATGCTCCTCAAAATTAAAATAAAGGAAAATTACATTTTATTTACTAAAGTCTCTAGCCTAATAATATCTTCACTCTCCATAGGAGGTGAAGTCTTCCTTTGTCTGCAAGGGCTAGGTCTTCTTCAATCCTTCTAGCCATGGCCCTAGTGATAGGTCCTTGGCTAGGCATGGTCACATCAAATACTATGGTTGATAAGCCAAAGGGGAGAGGCCACAAGGGAGGGGTCCCTTGATAACTCTTAGAAGCTCTCACAAAGGAGAAAGGGGGACACTCAAGAACCTCAACCAATATGGTCTCTAGGATTAAATTCAAGTGTAAAAAATACAAGTGAGGGAGGAGCTCCTATTTATAGAGGTAGCTAACCTCTTGAACAAGATGACCTAAAAAAGAAGGGCTAGGATTAAAAAGAGAGATCTAAGGGAGGAGAATTGAGAAACCATTCCCTCCTTAGATCATCAAACTTGGTGCCCAAGTTTCTCAAACCAAGGGCCAAGATTCCTTCTTATTAGCTTAGGGGGTTTATGTAGAAAAGAGGGGTGTAGATATCAAGGCTACCCCTTATTTCCTTCATAAAGACCCAAAAAGCTAAATCCACCCTCTAAATTCCTAAGACACCTTCTAAAAATAAAAAAAGGACTAAATACATGTCCCAAATTAAATTCTTAATGCTCCTCAAAATTAAAATAAAGGAAAATTACATTTTATTTACTAAAGTCTCTAGCCTAATAATATCTTCACTCTCCATAGAGGTGAATTCTTCCTTTGTCTGTAGGGGCTAGGTCTTCTTCAATCCTTCTAGCCATGGCCCTAGTGATAGGTCCTTGGCTAGGCATGGTCACATCATCTCCCCCCCCTTGAAGAGGATTTGATCTCAAATCCATGGGTTCTTCGTCATTTTCAGCACCTACAAATGGAGACAAATCAGAAACATTAAAACTGGTGCTTACCCCATAATCCTCTGGCAGATCTAAAACATAGGCATTATTACCGATCCGCTCAAGGATTTGGAAAGGTCCATATCCTCTAGGGCTATGTTTGGACTTCCTTTGAGAATGAAATCTATCCTTTCTCAAGTGAAGCCATACCCAGTCACCCTTTTCAAAGATGACTTCTTTCCTCCCCCTATTGGCGAAAGTAGCATCTCTCAAGGATTGGCGCTCTATGTTAACTTTAACCCTCTCATGTAATTGTTTTACAAAAATGGTTTTTGCCTCTCCTTCTTTATGCACAGCAACAGAAAGAGGAAGAGGTAAAAGATCTAGAGGAGTACGAGAATTAAAGCCATAGACCACCTCAAAAGGAGAATGCTTGGTGGTTCTATGAACCACCCGGTTATAAGCAAATTCAATGTGGGGATGGTACTCATCCCAAGACTTATGGTTGCCTTTAAGGAGAGCCCTCAGCATAGTGGATAAAGATCTATTCACCACTTCTGTTTGCCCATCAGTTTGAGGGTGACAAGTAGTGGAAAAAAGAAGTTTAGCTCCCAGCTTAGCCCAAAGAGTTTTCCAAAAATGGCTAAGGAACTTCACATCCCTATCTGACACTATTGAAGAGGGTATACCATGCAATCGGACAACCCCTTTAAAGAAAAGTCTTGCAATGTTGCTCGCATCATCCACTTTGTGGCAGGGAATAAAATGGGCCATTTTTGAAAATCGGTCAACCACCACAAATATGGAGTCTGCACCTCGTTGGGTTCTTGGGAGCCCAAGGATGAAATCCATGCTAATATCCTCCCAAGGTGCAGAAGGAGCAGGCAAAGGTGTGTATAGTCCATGAGGCATTGCTTTAGACTTTGCTTGCAAACAAGCTATACATTTAGAGCAATGTCTATGGACATCTCTACGCATATGGGGCCAAAAGAATTTCTCTTGTAAAAGCATGAGGGTTTTTGAAATCCCAAAATGCCCCATGAGCCCACCTTCATGACTCTCTTTTGTAAGTAAGTTCCTAATTGACCCTTGGGGTATACAAAGCTTACTCCCTTTGTAAAGATACCCCTCATTGATGAAGTACCCATCATGGGCCTTTAATGCAAATGCAGATGCAGAGGTAGCAAATATGGGACCAAAATCCTTATCAGATGGATACATAGCCCGAATGTCATCAAATCCCAAGATTTTTGCACTCAAGGATGAATAAAGGGCATGACGCCTAGAAAGAGCATCAGCCACCACATTTTGTTTTCCTTTCTTGTACTTGATGACATAAGGGAAGGATTCAAGATATTCCACCCACGTTGCATGCCTTTTGTTCAATTTACCTTGACCCCTCAAATATTTTAGTGACTCATGGTCACTATGAATGACAAACTCCTTGGGAGCAAGGTAATGCTCCCAAGTTTGAAGGGCCCTAATTAGAGCATAAAACTCCTTATCATAGGTGGGGTAGTTGAGGGGGGCACCATTGAGTTTTTCACTGAAATACGCAATGGGGTACACTAGAGGCATCACATTCAAGTTCAAATGTTTTAGAAAAGTCAGGTAATGCCAAGACTGGTGCATGGGTCAGTTTATGCTTAATTAGCTGGAAGGCTTTCTCTTGTTTCTCACCCCAAAGGAAAAGAACTTCCTTTTTCACTAAATCATTTATTGGTGCGAAGAGCGTGGAGAAATTAGGCACAAAGCGCCTATAAAATCCAGCGATACCATGAAAGCTTTTGATCTCTGTCACACTCTTTGGGGTGGGCCATTCTTGAATAGCTTTTATCATTTCGGGTTCAACATGAACTCCTTTTGTGCTAACTACAAAACCTAGGAAAACTACACTATCTAAACAAAAAGTGCATTTTTCTAAGTTACCAAAAAGATGATTACTCCTAAGAAGAGAAAAAACATGCCTTAGATGTCCTAAATGATCATCTAGGTTCCTAGAGTAAACTAAAATGTCATCAAAGTAAACTACACAAAATTTACCAAGGCAATCCCTTAGTACATGATTCATTAAGCGCATGAATGTGCTTGGGGCATTAGTTAGCCCAAAAGGCATAACCAACCACTCATAAAGACCAAATTTAGTCTTAAAAGCAGTTTTCCACTCATCACCCTCTTTGATCCTTATTTGGTGGTAACCACTTCTAAGATCTATTTTTGAAAATATTTTTGCCCCATGCAATTCATCCAACATGTCATCAAGACGGGGGATTGGGTGCCTATATTTGATGGTGATGTTGTTGATTGCACGACAATCAACACACATCCTCCATTGGCCATTCTTCTTGGGCACCAACAAGACTGGCACAGCACAAGGGCTTAGGCTCTTTTGAACCCAACCCTTCTCCAACAGCTCATTCACTTGAGACTCAATCTCTTGGGTCTCCATGGGGTTGGTCCTATAGGCAAGTCTATTAGGTAGACTTGCGCCAGGCACTAAATCAATTTGATGTTCTATACCCCTAATGGGAGGAAGTCCTTTCGGAACCTCATTAGGGAATATGTCATCAAATTCTTTTAAAATATCTTGAACCCCTTGAGGAAGGTGCTCATGTGCATGAGCTGTGGCAGTGCTCTCAGCAGAAGAATGCAAAATGGGAGAAGGATTTGATGCTTCTTTGCAAAAGAGGAGATAAAAAGGCTTGTTAGTTAAAGGAGCTTCTTTTAAATCACGTTTAGTAGCAAACAGGCTCCTTTTACTAATATTCCCTTTTGAAGGGGCACCACCTTCCGACTCTCTCTCTTTACCCTTTTCAAGCTTTAAGGGTAAAGCTTGTTGTATTTTTTTTTGTTTCTGTTTTTCCTCAACTCTTTTCTTTTTCATCGCAAATTGATCTTCAGCCACTTGAGAAGGTGACAAAGGATACAATTTGAAGCGCTTTTCATTATGGGTGAGAATTATTTGGTTGGAGTGACCATGGTGAATAGCTTTTTTGTCAAATTGCCATGGTCTTCCCAACAGGATATGACCAGCCTCCATAGGAACTATGTCACAAGAATCTCATCATTATAAGATCCTATGGAAATTGGAACCATAACTTGTTCATTGACTACCATCTCCCCTTGCTCATTGAGCCATTGCAATTTGTAAGGTTTGGGATGGGGCATGGTAGTCAAGGCTAGCTTTTCAACCAACCTAGAGCTACAACAGTTACAACAGAAGCCACTATCAACAAGGAGAGAACATACTTTGTCATTTACTTTACATCTTGTATGGAAGATGTTATCTCTTTGTGACTGGCCAAGCTCTAGAGGTTGGCTTCCAAGAAGCCTTTGAACCATAAGGAGGTCCCCCTCATAAGGAAAAGCTTCCTCACACTGTTGTTCAAAAGTATGTCCCCCTTCTTCCTCACTCTCACTAGAGGAGGAAGATGAGCTATTCTCACTACAAATGTCTTGTCCCCTTATGATCATGGTTTTCTTGTTAGGGCATTGAGAGGCAATGTGGCCTCTCCCAAGACATTTGAAGCATTTGATACTAGTTTGCCTCTCAGTAGGCTTAGTAGTAGGGGTTTTTCTCTCTACATGAAGTGCTTTTGTATCTTGAAAATGCTTGGGTTCCTCTTTGGGAAAACCCTTGAAAGAGTTTCCCTTAAGTTAGTCTCTCTTTGAGTAAGAGGGAGAATATTTTTTAAAGCTTTTTCTCTTGAGTTGGTCTATCTTTGGTTCCCTAGCATGATTTATGTTCTCTTGAGGAGAATCATGATTGTATGATGAATGAGAGTGATGCTTATGTTGATTTCTATAGTATTCTTCTTCACTAGAGCTAAAATGCCTAGATGGGGATCTTATGAGAATTCCTTTATTTTTTCTATCACTCTCCCTCCCATCTCTCCTCTTACTCTCTTCTCCTCTCCTTCTCTCTTCTTCCTCTTTTTCTCTTTTTCTTTCTAGTTCTTTCCTTCTTCTCCTTTCTTCATCCTCTCTTCTCTCTCTTTGCCTTCTCTCTTCTCGCTCTTTTTTCTCTTTTCTCATTTCCAACATCTCTTTTTTTAACTCTTCCTTCTCTTTTTGTTTTTCCTTTTCTTTTATTTCTTTTTTTCTCTCTTTTTCTTCTCTACTTTCTTGTTCTTTTGCCATCCATTCCCTAAATTCTAAGTTAAGGTTTTCAAGAGTGTCTCCCTTAGAAGGTTTTCTTTGGTTGACACTCTTACTTGATGAACAACTATGTGCACTAGAATGTGTTTGGAAAGTCATGGTGCTTGGATGCTAAAAACTAGAGGGTAGGCCAAAAACTTTTTTTTTTTGTTTTCTCACCTAAGGTGGCTTGATGAGTCTTTGGAACTCTTAGCCTCTACACGTTTTTTAAAATAACATAAAATAAAATAAAAGTGCAAGAATGTAAAAGAGAAAGGGCTCTCATCGTGCTCCTAAGGTGTTGAAGGAAGTGTACCACTTCTCCCTTCTTCACCTAATTAACGAGGAACTACGCTAAAATTAACCAAAATTATTACAAACCAAGGGAGGGCCTTAAGGGTACTCAAACTCCCAATCTAAAATTAAGTATACACAATACAAAGAATAAAAAAAAAAATAAAACAAAGTCTTCACTCCAAGCTTTTTGGTGTTTGTCTCCTTTTGATCAAGCCCCTTTGAGTTGCATCAACTCACCCCAAGAATGCTACCCTTGTTTCCTCTTGTTTGGACTTGCCAAAATTTTATATATGGAACCTTTCCCAACCTTTCCTTACGAAGGCCGAATACAACACAAGACAACAAACAAAGGTGAATAAAAAAACAAGGTTCACAAATCCAAGTGGATAGATTAAACAATGACAAACTCAAAGAAGTAAAAAAGACAAGCAAGAAAACATAAGGTTCACAAAGGAAGGTAGCACACAAATAAGTTTCCTAGATTAGCTCTAAGAGTAGAGATGAAAAAAGACTCAAACAAAAAAAATGAAACCAATAGTTGCACACTTAATAAAATTTAAGTGACCAAAAACTAAAAAGCTTACTCAAGTAAATTTTTTTTTTGAATCACAATTGGTTCCTCATATCGAATGTTTCTACTATTAGGTACACAACTTCAAATTTGTCTTTCTTTTGAGTTCTTTATCTTCTTCTTTTTTTTAACTTGAACTTTTTCTTCTTTTTTTTTAAATTTTTCTAATCATTTTTCTGCACCTAATAGCTTGTTGAATTGAAATTTTAATGAGGATTCTTGAAATAATAACACTTGAGTGAATAAGCACAAAGTAAGGTCACACAATTTTCAAGCAATGCATGCAACTAAAGGCAAAACAACTTAGTAGTTCCAAATACCACTGAACTAATGGTGCTTAAGGAATGATTTAGGGCTGATTTTGAAGTAAATTGATTGCTCAAATTACTAACACAATTCACCCAAGCTAAAATTCCATAAAGAGGCATCAATAGTGAAGGTAAACCAAGTGGAAAGCTACTAATAATTCAACATAAAACAAGAAACATATAAAGATTGAATTGAGCAAATATTTAAGAACAACAAAGAGATTAATATGCTTGAACTAAAAGCATAAAAGACTTAAGAGACTCAACAAGAGGTTCACCTCTTAGGAGCTCAATTCAAACTGTTTTTGAAGGCTTTTTTGTAAAAAAATTAAGAGGCTAAAACCTATGGAATTTAAATGAGACAAAATAGGAAACTAACATGACTAGTATTTGACAAAACACAAGATTAATAAAAAATAACACACCTAAAAATAGAGCAAAAATTTCAGCAAGAGACTTAAAACAAAAGGCACAACAAAGTGGCCAAAGTTGATCACCACAATGGTGTGGAAAAATCCTCAACCATGTGGATTTAATGGTCACAACTTCTTAGGCACACTTTAACATAAAAAACCAAGGGAAAATCAAGCAACTTGAACACAAAAATAAGATGCAAAGAAAGGGACAAATAAAATCGCATCAAATTAAATGGAACATAGGCGCGTAGA
Organism: Psophocarpus tetragonolobus; assembly: GCA_037954015.1. Lineage (NCBI taxonomy): Eukaryota > Viridiplantae > Streptophyta > Magnoliopsida > Fabales > Fabaceae > Psophocarpus > Psophocarpus tetragonolobus. The sequence goes on from CM075688.1 coordinate 6,670,767, forward strand.
TAGAAAACAAAAGTGCATATAATAGCAAGAATAAAAAGCTATACTACTAGAAAATAAAGGAAATAGAGATGACAAAAAATGAAGGACTTTAAAATAAAGAGATAAAAGAAATAAACAACAAAGCAAAAAAAAAATGAGAAAGAACGTGACCTTTAGAAAGTGGCTCTGATACCACTTGATGTGATCTTTGATGATCACATGCCCAAAGGATCCTTTCTAAGGTCACTTGGAAGGGAAACGGATTTATGGAGAGGAAAGGAATGGGGTGAGGTGCCACAAATACTATGTTTGATAAGCCAAAGGGGAGAAGCCACAAGGGAGGGGTCCCTTGATAACTCTTAGAAGCTCTCACAAAGGAGAAAGGGGGACACTCAAGAACCTCAACCAATATGGTCTCTAGGATTAAATTCAAGTGTAAAAAATACAAGTGAGGGAGGAGCTCCTATTTATAGAGGTAGCTAACCTCTGGAACAAGATAACCTAAAAAAGAAGGGCTAGGATTAAAAGGAGAGATCTAAGGGCGGAGAATTGAGAAACAATTCCCTCCTTAGATCATCATACTTGGTGCCCAAGTTTCTCAAACCAAGGGCCAAGATTCCTTCTTATTAGCTTAGGGGGTTTATGTAGAAAAGAGGGGTGTAGATATCAAGGTTACCCCTTATTTCCTTTATAAAGACCCAAAAAGCTAAATCCACCCTCTAACTTCCCAAGACACCTCCTAAAAAGAAAAAATGGACTAAATACATGTCCCAAATTAAATTCTTAATGCTCCTCAAAATTAAAATAAAGGAAAATTACATTTTATTAACTAAAGTCTCTAGCCTAATATCTTCACTCTCCATAGGAGGTGAAGTCTTCCTTTGTCTGCAAGGGCTAGGTCTTCTTCAATCCTTCTAGCCATGGCCCTAGTGATAGGTCCTTGGCTAGGCATGGTCACATCACGTATGACCCTCTATGTTGCTCAATTTAAGAAGTTTCAATTTTTTTTTTGTAAAAACAAAAGAGGCTAAACTTAAAAGGAATTAATAGACAAAATGGGAAACTATAAACATGACTTATAGACAACTACACAAGAGTATAAAAGTGAAAAATAAAAGCTAAAAATAAAGCAAAAACAAGGCAACTAGGTGCAAGGAAACACAAGAATTTGGTCCAAATTTCTTGACCACAAGGTTGTGGAATTCAGCACAACGGCATGGATTTTTAGAAAGAAATTCTCAAAACCAAAATTCAAGCAAGAAAGCACCCAACTCAAAGCTTAAGCGGAAATTAATGAATATGGGAGAGACGTAGATGCAAAGAAAAGAACAATATAAATTGCATCAAGCAAAAAATAAATGGTGCAAATAAACTATAACTCAAAACAATAAACTCAAGACATAAATGGAAATGATAAACAACAATGGAAAGCTAGAAAAAATTGCGGAAATTAAAGATAAAATAAAATAGGAAAACGGAAAGAAAAAATAAATGAGATAGGAAGAGAGTTTAGACTTCTAGAACCAATGCTCTAGATACCAAATGATGCATGTCTCCCTTGATCTTTTTCTAGAGGTTTTCTTCTTTGGTGAAATGGTTTGTGGAGAGGTAAGAAGTGAGGTGATTTTAGGTGCCACTTAAGGTAAGATAAGCCTAAGAGGGAAAGTTTGCCACAAGGGATGGAACCCTTGATAAAAACCTAAGGAATTGTCAAAGAGAGAAGGGTGGACACTAAGAGAATTTTGGCCAACTCAATGTTTTTCCATTCAATAAAGTGTGAAAAATACAAGAGTGTGAAGAAGCACCTTTTTATAGAGGGAGCTAACCTCTTGGACAAGTCATGAAGGAAATGAAGGGCTAGTATTAAAAGGAGTCATCCAAGGGAGGAGGATTGAAGCCCAAAGTCCAATCAATACCCTCCTTTAGATGAGAATTGGTGCCCAAGCTACCTCATCCAAGGGCCAAGATTACTCCTTTATTAGTTTTGGGTTTTATTTAGCAAAAGATGGTGTAGTTATCAAACTACCCCCTTATTTCCTAAATAAAGGCCCAAAAGCTAATCTTACCCCTTCTTATTACTAAGACACCTCCTAGAAAATTAAATGGACTAATACATGTCAAAAATAAAATCCTAGGTTCCTAAGATAAAAATTACAAGTAAATAAGTCATGGCTTGCATAGCTTGATGGTCATATGGAGGTGAGATCTTCCTCTTCTTCATCAATACCTACAAAAGGGATCAAATCACAAACATTAAAGGTAGTACTGACACCGTAGTCCTCAGGGAGATCTATTATGTATGCATTGTTGTTCAATCTCTTGAGGACTTGAAAGGGACCATCTCCTCGGGGGCTAAGCTTGGACTTCCTGTGAGTAGGGAAGCGATCTTCCTCAAATGAAGCCATACCCAATCCCCTTCATTGAAGATAATTTCTTTCCTTCCCCTATTAGCCTTAGCATCATACCCTTTCGAGTGTCGTTCAATGTTGGCTTTGACCCTCTCATGTAATTTTTTAACAAAATCCGGTTTAGCTAATCCTTCTTTATGAATAGAAGAAGGGAAAGGTAAAGGCAAAATATCAAGAGGTGTAAGAGGGTTGAAGCCATAAACAATCTCAAAGGGTGAGTGCTTGGTGGTTCTTTGGACCACCCTATTATATGCAAACTCTATATGGGGAAGGTACTCATCCCAAGACTTATGATTTCCCCTAAGAAGTGCCCTTAGCATAGTAGATAAGGATCCATTTACCACCTCAGTTTGCCCATCAGTTTGGGGATGACATGTGGTAGAAAATAGGAGTTTAGTTCCCAGCCTAGCCCACAAAGTTTTCCAAAAGTGGCTAAGGAACTTACCATCTCTATCAGACACTATGGATTGAGGTATGCCATGCAGACGGACAACTTCTTTGAAGAAAAGTCTTGCAATGTTGCTTGCATCATCTATTTTGTGGCAAGGTATGAAATAGGTCATTTTAGAAAACCTGTCCACTACCACAAAGATAGAATCCGCTCCCCTTTGGGTTCTAGGAAGTCCAAGGATGAAATCCATGCTTATGTCTACCCAAGGAGCGGAGGGAGCTGGTAAGGGTGTGTAACGTCCATGAGGCATTACTTTAGATTTAGCTTGTAAACAAGCTATGCATCTACAACAATGTCTTTGGACATCTCTTTTCATATGGGGCCAATGAAATTTTTCTTTTAAAATGAGCAAAGTTTTGTTTATTCCAAAATGCCCCATGAGCCCACCCTCATGGCTCTCTCTCACAAGCAATTTTCTAAGAGATCCTTGGGGTACACAAAGTTTACTTTCTTTGAATAAGTACCCCTCACTCACATGAAACCCATCAGTAGGTTTGGACAAGGAGGTAGCAAAAATGGGGCCAAACTCTTGGTCAGAAGCATATTGGTCCTTAATATAATCAAATCCTAAGATTTGGGAGCTCAACGTGGCAAGAAGAGTATGTCTTCTAGATAGGGCATCGACCACTACATTGTGCTTCCCTTTCTTGTATTTGATTATATAGGGAAAATTTTCCAAAAAATCAACCCACTTTGCATGCCTCTTGTTGAGCTTACCTTGACCCTTCAAATATTTTAGTGACTCATGGTCACTATGAATGACAAACTCCTTGGGAATAAGGTAATGTTCCCAAGTTTGAAGGGCCCTTATTAAGGAGTAAAACTCTTTGTCATAGGTGGGGTAATTGAGGGCGACACCATTTAGTTTTTCACTAAAATAAGCCACAGGGTGGCCGCCTTGCAATAACACAGCACCTATTCCAACACCTGATGCATCACATTCTAGCTCAAAAGTTTTTGAAAAGTCAGGTAGAGCTAGAACAGGGGCATGGGTGAGTTTTTCCTTAATAAGTTCGAAGGCTTTTTGTTGTTTAGCACCCCAAATGAAGGGAACTTCCTTCTTCACCAAATCATTGATTAGTGAGAAAAGTGTGGAGAAATTAGGCACAAAGCGCCTATAGAAACTCGCGAGACCATGAAAGCTCTTGATCTCAGTCACACTTTGGGTGGGCCATTGTTGGATGGCTTTGATTTTGTCGGGTGATGCATTCTCCCCAAGCAAGGGCCCTATCACTAGGGCCATGGCTAGGAGAATAGAAGAAGACATGGCTAGAGTAGAGGGAGGAAGATCTCACCTCCATGTGACCATCAAGTTATGCAAGCCATGACTTATTTACTTGTAATTTTTATTTTAGGAACCTAGGATTTTATTTTGGACATGTATTAGTCCATTTAATTTTCTAGGAGGTGTCTTAGTAATACGAAGGGGTAAGATTAGCTTTTGGGCCTTTATTTAGGAAATAAGGGGGTAGTTTGATAACTATACCTTCTTTTGCTAAATAAAACCCAAAACTAATAAAGGAGTAATCTTGGTCCTTGGATGAGGTAGCTTGGGCACCAATTCTCATCTAAAGGAGGGTATTGATTGGACTTTGGGCTTCAATCCTCCTCCCTTGGATGACTCCTTTTAATCCTAGCCCTTCATTTCCTTCATGACTTGTCCAAGAGGTTAGCTCCCTCTATAAAAAGGTGCTCCTTCACACTCTTGTATTTTTTACACTTGATTGAATGGAAAAACCTTGAGTTGGCCAAAATTCTCTTAGTGTCCACCCTTCTCTCTTTGAGAATTCCTTAGGTTTTTATCAAGGGTTCCATCCCTTGTGGCAAACTTTCCCTCTTAGGCTTATATTACCTTAAGTGGCGCCTAAAACCACCTCACTTCTTACCTCTCCACAAACCATTTCACCAAAGAAGAAAATCTCTAGAAAAAGATCAAGGGAGGCATGCATCATTTGGTATCTAGAGCATTGGTTCTAGAGGTCTAAACTCTCTTCCTATCTCATTTATTTTTTCTTTCCGTTTTCCTATTTTATTTTATCTTTAATTTCTGCAATTTTTTCTAGCTTTCCATTGTTATTTATAATTTCCATTTATGTCTTGAGTTTATTGTTTTGAGTTATAGTTTATTTGCACCATTTATTTTTTGCTTGATGCAATTTATATTGTTCTTTTCTTTGCATCTACGTCTCTCCCATATGCATTAATTTCCACTTAAGCTTTGAGTTGGGTGCTTTCTTGCTTGAATTTTGTTTTTGAGGATTTCTTGCTAAAAATCCATGCCGTTGTGGTGAATTCCACAACCTTGTGGTCAAGAAATTTAGACCAAATTCTTGTGTTTCCTAGCACCTAGTTGCCTTGTTTTTGCTTTATTTTTAGCTTTTATTTTTCACTTTTATACTCTTGTGTAGTTGTCTATAAGTCATGTTTATAGTTTCCCATTTTGTCTATTAATTCCTTTTAAGTTTAGCCTCTTTTGTTTTTACAAAAAAAAAATAATTGAAACTTCTTAAATTGAGCAACATAAAGGGTCATACCTCATGTCTAAGTCTCTTTAGAAGTTCATGTGCTTTTAGTTTGAAGCATATTCTTAAAAAAAAAATTCAAAAATAGTTGCTCAATTTCCTTTTGTCTTTATTTTCCTTATACGTATAATTAGTAGCTCATTTGTGTGATAAAGGTAGTTCTTGTTTGTGTTCAACAAATTACTAAAAACTTAACAAAGCTTGAGTCCAGTGGCACACCAAACTTCTAAACCATTAACACATCTATAGCTACTTTGCATTTTGAAGTCATTTCTAGTAGTACCTAAATTGTTGCTTTTAATTTTCTTTATTATTCCAAGCGCATAACTCTTTGTTATCAAGCACTAAATTCACAATCAATTTAGGTGCATCTAGTAAATATTAAAAAAAAAAAAACAAGAAAACAAAGTCTAAAATAAAATACAAAAAAAACAACGAAGGATTCAAAAAAAAAAAAGAGAACAAACAAAAGAAAAGAAAGTTTGAAAAAAAATTCATTTGATGTACCTAACCTAAAATTAGCAAGTGCTTCAACTTTGAACTTGAAATCTTAAAAGAAATTTTATTACTTTTGGTACATTAGAACTTGATATTTGTGTTCTTCTTCTCTTTAATCTAGTGCCATTCTTAGGTATTCCATTGTGTGCTCTCTTTCTTTTGTTTACCTTTTAGTTGTTGCTTGTCTTTTAAATCATCTTTCTAGTTTGTCTTATATACTCTTACCATTTGGTTAAGTGTCCTTTTGATTGTGTTATCTTTTATTGCTTTTTGAGTTTCTATTCGCACCTCCCCTTGCTACTTTTGGTTTCTTTGGTTTGTGTGTTAGTGTCACTTTTGGGAGAAAGCTTGAAAAAGGAGCTTACCACAAGGGTAGCATATTTTGGAAGGTTGGACTAAGAGCCTAAGGGATCACCTCAAAAGGAAATACACCTAGCCGTGAGGACTTTGATTTGAGGGAGCATTTGGAGAATAATTTTTTGAAGACTTTTCTTTTTCTTTAATTTGGGTGTATTAATTTTGTAGTTAGGAGTTTGAGTGCCCTTAAGGCCCTCCCTTTGGTTGTAATAAAATTTAATCAATTTTTTAGTTTCTTGAAAATTAGGTGAAGAAGGAAGAAGTGGTACACTTCCTTCAACACCTTAAGAGCTCGCTTTAGATCCCTTCTCTTTTGAATTTTTGCTTTAAAATTCTTGCTTTATTTTTCTTATTCAAAGCGCTTAGAAGGCTAAAGAGTTCCAAAGACTCATCAAGCCATTTTAAGCAAGAAAACACAAAAAGAGAGGAGTGTTTGTTTGTGAAAATTTTTTATCCACCTTTTTCCTCTTAGAAATTCAAGCACAATGACATCACACACCCACTCTAGTGCTCATAGTTATTCATCAAACAAGAGTGTAAACCAAAGAAATATTTCTAAAGATTACACTCTAGAAAACTTAAACATGGACTTTAGGGAGTGGATGGCAAAAGAACAAGAGAAAAGAGAACAAAAAAGGAGAGAAAAAGAGTCCAAGGAGAAAAGAAAAATAAAAGAAAGAAAGGAAGAAAAGAGAGAAAAAAGAGAGAAGGAAGAGAGAAGAATAAGAGAAAGGAGAAAAGATGAAGAAAGGAGAGAAAGAAAAGAAAGAGAAAGAAGAAAAGAGAAAGAAGAAGAAAAAAGAAAGCATGGGAATGGTGAGAATTACAAAATGAAAGGGATAGTCTTAGGTTCCCCATCTAGACATACCCATAGGAGTGAAAGTGAGGAATAATGCTACAATCATCCTAGGAGAAACTCCCATTCATCCATGCATAATAATGGGGCCCTTCCAAGGGATCCCAAAATTGATCTCCCCCCATTTCATGGGAGGGAAGATGTGGAAGCCTACCTTGATTGGGAAATCAAGGTAGAACAATTCTTCACTTGCCATGAGGTAAGAGAAGAAAGAAAGGTTCCAATGGCAACCCTTAGCTTCCAAGGGCATGCCATGCATTGGTGGGTTGGGTTAACCAATGAGAGAATCCGCACCAATATGCCTTCCATAAGATATTGGAATGATCTTAGAAGTGCTCTAAGAAGAAGGCATATTCCCTCTTGGTATGAAAGAGATATTTTGGATAGACTCCAAAGGCTAAGGCAAACCAACCTTAGTATAGAAGAGTATAGACAAAAGATGGAACTTCTTATCTTGAGGGCGGGTATCATTGAGGAACCCAAGGCCACTATGGCAAGGTGTTTGTGTGGGTTGAGCCCCGAAATTCGTGATAAGGTGGAGCTCTTCTCATACAATTCCCTTGATGAGTTAGTTCAACTTTGCATCAAGGTGGAAAATCAACTTAGAAGGAAAACCTTTAAAAAGGATAACCCACCTTATGTAAAGAGGGACCAACCTAAGGGGAACTTTTTCAAGAGTTACCCCAAAGAGGAACATCCCAAGCACTTCAAAGAGCATAAAATATCACATGTAGAGAGAAAACCCCTACTACTAACTATCATGAGAAAGTTAGTAGTATCAAATGCTTTAAATTTCTTAGGAGAGGCCACATTGCCTCTCAATGCCCTACTAAGAGAAACATCATCATGAGGGCCCAAAATGTTTATAGTAGTGAGTCTAGCTCACACTCCTCTAGTGAGAGCGAAGGAGAAGGGGTTCATGCATACCAATCTGATTGTGATAAAACCGCTTATGCATGTGAGGGAGACCTCTTAATGATAAGAAGGCTTCTTGGAAGCCAACCTTTGAAAGTGTCCTCATCTCAGAGGTAGAACATATTCCACACTCGCTGTAAGGTGAATGAAAAAATATGTTCTCTCATTATGGATAGTGGGTCATGCTGCAATTTTTGTAGCTCAAGGTTGGTGAAAAAGCTAGCCTTGACCCCACTTCCCCACCCTAAGCCTTACAAGCTCCTATGGCTCAATGAGCAAGGGGAAATGGAGGTCAATAAGCAAGTCAAGGTTCCAATTTCCATTAGGTCTTATAAAGATGAGATCCTATGTGACATAGTCCTAATGGAAGCTGGCCATATCTTGCTAGGAAGACCATGGCAATTTGATAAGAAAGCCATACACTATGGTCATTCCAATAACATCATCCTCACTCATAAGGATAAGCGCATTAAGTTGTGTCCTCTAAGACCTTCACAAGTGGCGGAGGACCAACTCATCATGAAACATAAGAGAGATGAGGAGGAAAAAAAAAGCAAAGCTTTACCCCTAAAGCTTGAAAGGGGTAAAGAGGTTGAGTTGGAAGTTGGTGCCCCTTCCAAGAAAGTCATTAGTAAAGGGAGTTTATTTGCGACAAAATTGGATTTAAAGGAAGCCCCCTTAACTAACAGACCTTTCTATCTCCTCCTTTGCAAAGAGGCATCCCCCATTTCTTCCCCCTCCACTTTTTTCCCTTCTAGTTCTAGCACTGCCATAGAACTTGGACCTGAGAACCTACCTCAAGAGGTTCAAGAGCTTTTAAAGGAGTTTGGTGATATATTCCCTAATGAAGTTCCCAAAGGACTTCCTCCAATTAGGAGTATAGAACATCAAATAGACTTGGTACCTGGGGCTAGCCTGCCTAATAGGCCTGCTTATAGGACTAATCCCATGGATACCAAGGAGATTGAATCTCAAGTCCAAGAACTACTGGAGAAGGGTTGGGTTCAAGAGAGCCTAAGCCCTTGTGCTGTGCCAGTTTTGTTGGTGCCTAAGAAGAATGGCCAATGGAGGATGTGCATTGATTGTCGAGCAATCAATAACATCACCATCAAATATAGGCACCCTATCCCTAGGCTTGATGACATGCTTGATGAATTGCATGGGGCCCAATTATTTTCAAAAATTGATCTTAAGAGTGGTTATCACCAAATCCGCATCAAGGAAGATGATGAGTGGAAAACCGCTTTTAAGACCAAGTTTGGGCTGTATGAGTGGTTGGTAATGCCCTTTGGGCTTACCAATGCCCCAAGCACCTTCATGAGGCTTATGAATCATGTCCTTAGGGATTGCTTAGGAAAATTTTGTGTTGTTTATTTTGATGACATCTTAGTGTATAACAAGAGCCTAGATGAACATGTAGGCCATGTTAGGCGCGTCTTTTGCATTCTTAGGTCACACCAACTCTATGGAAATCTTGAAAAATGTAATTTTTGTGTGGAGAGTGTGGTGTTCTTAGGTTTTATAGTTAATAAAAATGGGGTTGAAGTAGACCCCAACAAAATCAAGGCCATCCAAGAATGGCCCACCCCAAAAAGTGTAACTGAGATCAAGAGTTTTCATGGTCTCGCGAGCTTTTACAGGCGCTTTGTGCGTAACTTCTCCACACTTTTCTCACCAATCAATGATTTGGTGAAGAAGGATACTCCTTTCCTTTGGGGTGAAAAACAACAAAAAGCCTTTGAACTTATCAAAGAGAAACTGACCCATGCACCAGTTTTAGCTCTTCCTGACTTTTCTAAAACTTTTGAGCTAGAGTGTGATGCATCGGGAGTGGGTGTGGGAGCTGTGTTGTTACAAGGTGGTCATCCCGTGGCTTATTTTAGTGAAAAACTAAATGGAGCCTCCTTAAACTACCCCACTTATGATAAAGAGTTTTACTCTTTGATAAGGGCTGATGTGACCATGCCTAGCCAAGGACCTATCACTAGGGCCATGGCTAGAAGGATTGAAGAAGACCTAGCCCTTGCAGACAAAGGAAGACTTCACCTCCTATGGAGAGTGAAGATATTAGGCTAGGGACTTTAGTTAATAAAATGTAATTTTCCTTTATTTTAATTTTGAGGAGCATTAAGAATTTAATTTGGGACATGTATTTAGTCCATTTTTTATTTTTAGGAGGTGTCTTAGGAATTTAGAGGGTGGATTTAGCTTTTTGGGTCTTTATGAAGGAAATAAGGGGTAGCCTTGATATCTACAACCCTCTTTTCTACATAAACCCCCTAAGCTAATAAGAAGGAATCTTGGCCCTTGGTTTGAGAAACTTGGGCACCAAGTTTGATGATCTAAGGAGGGAATTATTTCTCAATTCTCCTCCCTTAGATCTCTCCTTTTAGTCCTACCCTTCTTTTTTAGGTTATCTTGTTCAAGAGGTTAGCTACCTCTATAAATAGGAGCTCCTCCCTCACTTGTATTTTTTACACTTGAATTTAATCCTAGAGACCATATTGGTTGAGGTTCTTACCTTTGAGTGTCCCCCTTTCTCCTTTGTGAGAGCTTCTAAGAGTTATCAAGGGACCCCTCCCTTGTGGCCTCTCCCCTTTGGCTTATCAAACCTAGTATTTGTGGCGCCTCACCCTATTCCTTTCCTCTCCATAAATCCATTTCTCTTCCAAGTGACCTTAGAAATGATCCTTTGGGCACATGATCATCAAAGATCACGTCAAGTGGTATCTAGAACCACTTTCTAAAGGTCATGTTCTTTCTCAATTTTTTTTTTGCTTTGTTGTTTATTTCTTTGATCTCTTTTTTTAAAGTCATTCATTTTTTGTCATCTCTATTTCTTTTATTGTCTAGTAGTATAGCTTTTTATTCTTGCTATTATATGCGCTTTTGTTTTCTGTCTACGCGCCTATGTTCCATTTAATTTGATGCGATTTTATTTGTCCCTTTCTTTGCATCTTATTTTTGTGTTCAGGTTTCCTAATTTTCCCTTGGTTTTTTATGTTAAAGTGTGCCTAAGAAGTTGTGACCATTAAACCCACATGGTTGAGGATTTTTCCACACCATTGTGGTGATCAACTTTGGCCACTTTGTTGTGCCTTTTGTTTTAAGTCTCTTGCTGAAATTTTTGCTCTATTATTAGGTGTGTTATTTTTTCTTAATCTTGTTTTTTGTCAAATACTAGTCATGTTAGTTTCCTATTTTGTCTCATTTAAATTCCATAGGTTTTAGCCTCTTAAATTTTTTAGAAAAAAGCCTTCAAAAACAGTTTGAATTGAGCTCCTAAGAGGTGAACCTCTTGTTGAGTCTCTTAAGTCTTTTAGGCTTTTAGTTCAAGCATATTAATCTCTTTGTTGTTCTTAAATATTTGCTCAATTCAATCTTTATATGTTTCTTGTTTTATGTTGAATTATTAGTAGCTTTCCACTTGGTTTACCTTCACTATTGGTGCCTCTTTATGGAATTTTAGCTTGGGTGAATTGTGTTAGTAATTTGAGCAATCAATTTACTTCAAAATCAGCCCTAAATCATTCCTTAAGCACCATTAGTTCAGTGGTATTTGGAACTACTAAGTTGTTTTGCCTTTAGTTGCATGCATTGCTTGAAAATTGTGTGACCTTACTTTGTGCTTATTCACTCAAGTGTTATTATTTCAAGAATCCCTATTAAAATTTCAATTCAACAAGCTATTAGGTGCAGCAAAATGATTAGAAAAAGCTAAAAAAAATAGAAAAAGTTCAAGTTAAAAAAAAAAAAGAAGATAAAGAACTCAAAGGAAAGACAAATTTGAAGTTGTGTACCTAATAGTAGAAACATTTGATATGAGGAACCAATTGTGATTCAAAAAACAAATTACTTGAGTAAGCTTTTTAGTTTTTGGTCACTTAAATTTTATTAAGTGTGCAACTATTGGTTTCATTTTTTTGGTTTGATTCTTTTTTCATCTCTACTCGTAGAGCTAATCTAGGAAAGTTATTTGTGTGCTACCTTCCTTTATGAGCCTTATGTTTTCTTGCTTGTCTTCTTTACTTCTTTGAGTTTGTCATTGTTTAATCTATCCACTTGGATTTGTGAACCTTGTTTTGTTATTCACCTTTATTTGTTGTCTTGTGTTGTATTCGGTCTTGGTAAGGAAAGGTTGGGAAAGGTTCCATATATAAAATTTTGGCAAGTCCAAACAAGAGGAAACAAGGGTAGCATTCTTGGGGTAAGTTGATTCAACTCAAAGGGGCTTGATCAAAAGGATACAAACACCAAAAAGCTTGGAGTGAAGACTTTGTTTTATTTTTTTTTATTCTTTGTATTGTGTATACTTAATTTTAGATTGGGAGTTTGAGTGCCCTTAAGGCCCTCCCTTGGTTTGTAATAATTTTGGTTAATTTTAGCGTAGTTCCTTGTTAATTAGGTGAAGAAGGGAGAAGTCGTACACTTCCTTCAACACCTTAGGAGCACGATTAGAGCCCTTTCTCTTTTACATTCTTGCACTTTTATTTTATTTTATGTTGTTTTGAAAAAACGTGTACAGGCTAAGAGTTCCAAAGACTCATCAAGCCACCTTAGGTGAGAAAAAAAAAGTTTTTGGCCTACCCTTTAGTTTTTAGCATCCAAGCACCATGACTTCCCACACACATTCTAGTGCACATAGTTGTTCATCAAGTAAGAGTGTCAACCAAAGAAAACCTTCCAAAGGAGACACTCTTGAAAACCTTAACTTAGAATTTAGGGAATGGATGGCTAAAGAACAAGAAAGGAGAGAAGAAAAAGAGAGAAAAAAAGAAATAAAAGAAAAGGAAAAACAAAAAGAGAAGGAAGAGTTAAAAAAAGAGATGTTGGAAATGAGAAAAGAGAAAAAAGAGCGAGAAGAGAGAAGGCAAAGAGAGAGAAGAGAGGATTAAGAAAGAAGAAGAAGGAAAGAACTAGAAAGAAAAAGAGAAAAAGAGGAAGAAGAGAGAAGGAGAAGAGAAGAGAGTAAGAGGAGATATGGGAGGGAGAGTGATAGAAAAAATAAAGGAATTCTCATAAGATCCACATCTAGGCATTTTAGCTCTAGTGAAGAAGAATACTATAGAAATCAACATAAGCATCACTCACATTCATCATACAATCATCTTTCTCCTTAAGAGAACATAAATCATGCTAGGGAACCAAAGGTAGACCTACCCCATTTTCATGGTAGGGAAGATGTTGAGACTTGCCTAGATTGGGAAGTCAAAGTGGAATAACTCTTTCGATGCTATGAAATTAAGGAAGAAAGAAAAGTACCTTTGGCCTCCCTTAGTTTTCAAGGTTCTGCTTTGCATTGGTGTGATGGGTTAGTCAAGGATAGGGCTCGTAAACAAATGCCTGACATTCGCTACTGGAATGATTTAAAAAACTTGTTTCCGAATAAGGCACATTCCTTCATATTATGAAAGGGATCTTTTGGATAGGCTCCAAAGACTTAGGCAACATAACCTAAGTATTGAGGAGTATAGACAAAAGATGGAGCTTCTCATACTAAGGGCCAGTATCATTGAGGAACCTAATGCCACCCTTGCTAGGTTTTTGTATGGATTAAGCTCTGACATTAGAGATAAGGTAGAGCTTCTTTCATACTCAAACCTTGATGAGTTGGTAGAACTTTGTGTAAGAGCTGAGAAGCAACTCAAGAGAAAAAGCTTTAAAAAAGATTGTCCCTCTTACTCAAAGAGAGACCAACTTAAGGGAAACTCTTTCAAGGGTTTTCCCAAAGAGGAACCCAAGCATTTTTAAGATACAAAAGCACCTCATGTAGAGAGAAAACCCCCTAAGCCTACTGAGAGGCAAAGTAGTATCAAATGCTTCAAATGTCTTGGGAGAGGCCATATTGCCTCTCAATGCCCTAACAAGAAAACCATGATCATAAGGGGACAAGACATTTGTAGTGAGAATAACTCATCTTCCTCCTCTAGTGAGAGTGAGGTAGAAGGGGGACATACTTTTGAACAACAGTGTGAGGAAGCTTTTCCTTATGAGGGGGACCTCCTTATGGTTCAAAGGCTTCTTGGAAGCCAACCTCTAGAGCTTGGCCAGTCACAAAGAGAGAACATCTTCCATACAAGATGTAAAGTAAATAACAAAGTATGTTCTCTCCTTGTTGATAGTGGCTCCTGTTGTAATTGTTGTAGCTCTAGGTTGGTTGAAAAGCTAGCCTTGACTACCATGCCCCATCCCAAACCTTACAAATTGCAATGGTTCAATGAGCAATGGGAGATGGTAGTCAATGAACAAGTTATGGTTCCAATTTCCATAGGATCTTATAATGATGAGATTCTTTGTGACATAGTTCCTATGGAGGCTGGTCATATCCTGTTGGGAAGACCATGGCAATTTGACAAAAAAGCTATTCACCATGGTCACTCCAACCAAATAATTCTCACCCATAATGAAAAGTGCTTCAAATTGTATCCTTTGTCACCTTCTCAAGTAGCTGAAGATCAATTTGCGATGAAAAAGAAAAGAGTTGAGGAAAAACAAAAACAAAAAAAAAATACAACAAGCTTTACCCTTAAAGCTTGAAAAGGGTAAAGAGAGAGAGAGTCGGAAAGTGATGCCCCTTCGAAAGGGAATATTAGTAAAAGGAGCCTATTTGCTACTAAACGTGATTTAAAAGAAGCGCCTTTGACTAACAAGCCCTTTTATCTCCTCTTTTGCAAAGAAGCATCAAATCCTTCTCCCATTTTGCATTCTTCTGCTGATAGCACTGCCACAGCCCATGCACATGAGCACCTTCCTCAAGGGGTTCAAGATATTTTAAAAGAATTTGATGACATATTCCCTAATGAGGTTCCGAAAGGACTTCCTCCCATTAGGGGTATAGAACATCAAATTGATTTGGTACCTGGCGCAAGTCTACCTAATATACCTGCCTATAGGACCAACCCCATGGAGACCCAAGAGATTGAGTCTCAAGTGAATGAGCTGTTGGAGAAGGGTTGGGTTCAAAAGGGCCTAAGCCCTTGTGCTGTGCCAGTCTTGTTGGTGCCCAAGAAGAATGGCCAATGGAGGATGTGTGTTGATTGTCGTGCAATCAACAACATCACCATCAAATATAGGCACCCAATCCCCCGTCTTGATGACATGTTGGATGAATTGCATGGGGCAAAAATATTTTCAAAAATAGATCTTAGAAGTGGTTACCACCAAATAAGGATCAAAGAGGGTGATGAGTGGAAAACTGCTTTTAAGACTAAATTTGGTCTTTATGAGTGGTTGGTTATGCCTTTTGGGCTAACTAATGCCCCAAGCACATTCATGCCCCTAATGAATCATGTACTGAGGGATTGCCTTGGTAAATTTTGTGTAGTTTACTTTGATGACATTTTAGTTTACTCTAGGAACCTAGATGATCATTTAGGACATCTAAGGCATGTTTTTTCTCTTATTAGGAGTAATCATCTTTTTGGTAACTTAGAAAAATACACCTTTTGTGTAGATAGTGTAGTTTTCCTAGGTTTTGTAGTTAGCACAAAAGGGGTTCATGTTGACCCCAAAAAGATAAAAGCGATTCAAGAATGGCCCACCCCAAAGAGTGTGACAGAGATCAAAAGCTTTCATGGTCTCGCTGGATTTTATAGGCGCTTTGTGCCTAATTTCTCCACACTCTTCGCACCAATAAATGATTTGGTGAAAAAAGAAGTTCCTTTCCTTTGGGGTGAGAAACAAGAGAAAGCCTTCCAGCTAATTAAGCATAAACTGACCCATGCACCAGTCTTGGCATTACCTGACTTTTCTAAAACATTTGAACTTGAATGTGATGTCTCTGGTGTAGGTGTGGGGGCTGTCTTGTTGCAAGGAGGGCACCCCATTGCGTATTTCAGTGAAAAACTCAATGGTGCCCCCCTCAACTACCCCACCTATGATAAGGAGTTTTATGCTCTAATTAGGGCCCTTCAAACTTGGGAGCATTACCTTGCTCCCAAGGAGTTTGTCAGTCATAGTGACCATGAGTCACTAAAATATTTGAGGGGTCAAGGTAAATTGAACAAAAGGCATGCAACGTGGGTGGAATATCTTGAATCCTTCCCTTATGTCATCAAGTACAAGAAAGGAAAACAAAATGTGGTGGCTGATACTCTTTCTAGGCGTCATGCCCTTTATTCATCCTTGAGTGCAACAATCTTGGGATTTGATGACATTCGGGCTATGTATCCGTCTGATTAGGATTTCGGCCCCATATTTGCTACCTTTGCATCTGCATTTGCATTAAAGGCCCATGATGGGTACTTCATCAGTGAGGGGTATCTTTACAAAGGGAGTAAGCTTTGTATACCCCAAGGATCAATTAGGAACTTACTTACAAAAGATAGTCATGAAGGTAGGCTCATGGGGCATTTTGGGATTTCAAAAACCCTCATGCTTTTACAAGAGAAATTCTTTTGGCCCCATATGCATAGAGATGTCCATAGACATTGCTCTAAATGTATAGCTTGCTTGCAAGCAAAGTCTAAAGCAATGCCTCATGGACTATACACACCTTTACCTGCTCCTTCTGCACCTTGGGAGGATATTAGCATGGATTTCATCCTTGGGCTCCCAAGAACCCAACGAGGTGCAGACTCCATATTTGTGGTGGTGAACCGATTTTCAAAAGTGGCCCATTTTATTCCCTGCCACAAAGTGGATGATGCGAGCAACATCGCAAGACTTTTCTTTAAAGAGGTTGTCTGATTGCATGGTATACCCTCTTCAATAGTGTCAGATAGGGATGTGAAGTTCCTTAGCCATTTTTGGAAAACTCTTTGGGCTAAGCTGGGAACTAAACTTCTTTTTTCCACTACCTGTCACCCTCAAACTGATGGGCAAATAGAAGTCGTGAATAGATCTTTATCCACTATGCTGAGGGCTCTCCTTAAAGGCAACCATAAGTCTTGGGATAAGTACCTTACCCACATTGATTTTGCTTATAACCGGGTGGTTCATAAAACCACCAAGCATTCTCCTTTTGAGGTGGTCTATGGCTTTAATCCTCGTACTCCTCTAGATCTTTTACCTCTTCCTCTTTCTGTTGCTGTGCATAAAGAAGGAGAGGCAAAAGCCATTTTTGTAAAACAATTACATGAGAGGGTTAAAGTTAACATAGAGCGCCAATCCTTGAGAGATGCTACTTTCGCCAATAGGGGGAGGAAAGAAGTCATCTTTGAAAAGGGTGACTGGGTATGGCTTCACTTGAGAAAGGATAGATTTCCTTCTCAAAGGAAGTCCAAACTTAGCCCTAGAGGAGATGAACCTTTCCAAATCCTTGAGCGGATCGGTAATAATGCCTATGTTTTAGATTTGCCTGAGGATTATGGGGTAAGCACCAGTTTTAATGTTTCTGATTTGTCTCCATTTGTAGGTGCTGAAAATGACGAAGACCCCATTGATTTGAGATCACATCCTCTTCCAGGGGGAGATGATGTGACCATGCCTAGCCAAGGACCTATCACTAGGGCCATGGCTAGAAGGATTGAAGAAGACCTAGCCCTTGCAGAAAAAGGAAGACTTCACCTCCTATGGAGAGTGAAGATATTAGGCTAGGGACTTTAGTTAATAAAATGTAATTTTCCTTTATTTTAATTTTGAGGAGCATTAAGAATTTAATTTGGGACATGTATTTAGTCCATTTTTTTATTTTTAGGAGGTGTCTTAGGAATTTAGAGGGTGGATTTAGCTTTTTGGGTCTTTATGAAGGAAATAAGGGGTAGCCTTGATATCTACACCCCTCTTTTCTACATAAACCCCCTAAGCTAATAAGAAGGAATCTTGGCCTTTGGTTTGAGAAACTTGGGCACCAAGTTGAATGGTCTAAGGTAGGAATTGTTTCTCAATTCTCCTCCCTTAGATCTCTCCTTTTAATCCTAGCCCTTCTTTTTTAGGTTATCTTGTTCAAGAGGTTAGCTACCTCTATAAATAGGAGCTCCTCCCTCACTTGCATTTTTTACACTTGAATTTAATCCTAGAGACCATATTGGTTGAGGTTCTTACCTTTGAGTGTCCCCCTTTCTCCTTTGTGAGAGCTTCTAAGAGTTATCAAGGGACCCCTCCCTTGTGGCCTCTCCCCTTTGGCTTATCAAACCTAGTATTTGTGGTACCTCACCCCATTCCTTTCCTCTCCATAAATCCATTTCTCTTCCAAGTGACCTTAGAAAGGATCCTTTGGGCACGTGATCATCAAAGATCACGTCAAGGGCCCTTCAAACTTGGGAACATTATCTTGTACCCAAGGAGTTCATCATTCATAGTGACCATGAGTCACTTAAGTATTTGAAGGGTCAAGGCAAGCTTAATAAAATGCATGCTAAATGGGTAGAATTTCTTGAGACTTTCCCTTATATCATCAAATACAAGAAAGGAAAACATACTGTGGTGGCTAATGCTATGTCTCGTAGATATACCCTTTACACCACCTTAAGTGCAAAGATTCTTGGATGTGATAATATTAGAGAAATGTATCTTTCTGATAAGGATTTTAGATCCATTTATGCTGCCTCTACATTTGCATGTAAAACCCAAAATGGGTTTTTTGTGAGTGAGGGGTACCTTTTCAAAGGTAGCAGACTTTGTGTACCCCAAGGATCTATGAGAAATCTGTTGACAAAAGAGAGTCATGAGGGTGGGCTCATGGGGCATTTTGGAATTAACAAAACTCTTCTGCTTTTAGAAGAAAAATTCTTTTGGCCCCATATGAAGAAAGACGTCTATAGACATTGTCGTAGATGCATTGCTTGCTTGCAAGCTAAGTCTAAGACAATGGCTCATGGATTGTACACACCCTTACCTGCTCCTTCTGCACCTTGGCTGGATATTAGTATGGATTTCATCCTTGGCCTTCCTCGAACCCAACGAGGTGCAGACTCTATCTTTGTAGTGGTAGATAGATTTTCAAAAATGGCTCACTTTATACCATGCCACAAGATAGATGATGCGAGCAATATTGCGAGACTTTTCTTTAAAGAAGTTGTCCGTTTACATGGAATTCCCCAATCCATAGTCTCTGATAGAGATGTGAAGTTCCTTAGCCACTTTTGGAAAACATTGTGGGCAAGGCTAGGAACTAAACTCTTATTTTCTACCACATGTCACCCCCAAACTGATGGGCAGACTGAGGTAGTGAATAGATCTCTATCTACTATGCTTAGGAAAATTCTTCGAGGAAATCACAAGTCTTGGGATGAATACCTACCCCATATTGAGTTTGCATACAACCAGGTGGTTCAAAGGACCACCAAGCATTCTCCCTTTGAAGTTGTTTATGGCTTCAACCCCCTTACTCCTCTTGATATCTTGCCCTTACCCTTCCCTTCTTCTGTTCACAAAGAAGGAATAGTAAGAGCGGATTTTGTTAAAAACTTACATGAAAGGGTAAAGGCCAACATTGAACATCATTCAAAGGAGTATCCTAGTAAAGCCAATAGGGGCAGGAAAGAAATTATGTTCAATGAAGGGGATTGGGTATGGCTTCATTTGAGGAAGGATCGCTTCCCTACTCAAAGGAAGTCCAAGCTTAGCCCTCGAGGAGATGGTCCCTTTCAAGTCCTCAAGAGAGTGAACAAAAATGCATACATATTAGATCTCCCTGAGGACTATGGTGTCAGTACTACCTTTAATGTTTGTGATTTGATCCCTTTTGTAGGCACTGATGAAGAAGAGGAGGACCTATCAGATTTGAGGTCAAATCCTTCCCAAGGGGGAGGGGATGATGCATTCTCCCCAAGCAAGGGCCCTATCACTAGGGCCATGGCTAGGAGAATAGAAGAAGACATGGCTAGAGTAGAGGGAGGAAGATTTCACCTCCATATGACCATCAAGTTATGCAAGCCATGACTTATTTACTTGTAATTTTTATTTTAGGAACCTAGGATTTTATTTTGGATATGTATTAGTCCATTTAATTTTCTAGGAGGTGTCTCAGTAATAAGAAGGGGTAAGATTAGCTTTTGGGCCTTTATTTAGGAAATAAGGGGGTAGTTTGATAACTACACCCTCTTTTGCTAAATAAAACCCAAAACTAATAAAGGAGTAATCTTGGCCCTTGGATGAGGTAGCTTGGGCACCAATTCTCATCTAAAGGAGGGTATTGATTGGACTTTGGGCTTCAATCCCCCTCCCTTGGATGACTCCTTTTAATCCTAGCCCTTCATTTCCTTCATGACTTGTCCAAGAGGTTAGCTCCCTCTATAAAAAGGTGCTCCTTCACACTCTTGTATTTTTTACACTTGATTGAATGGAAAAACCTTGAGTTGGCCAAAATTCTCTTAGTGGCCACCCTTCTCTCTTTGAGAATTCCTTAGGTTTTTATCAAGGGTTCCATCCCTTGTGGCAAAATTTCCCTCTTAGGCTTATCTTACCTTAAGTGGCGCCGAAAACCACCTCACTTCTTACCTCTCCACAAACCATTTCACCAAAGAAGAAAACCTCTAGAAAAATATCAAAGGAGGCATGCATCATCGGGGTCCACATGAACCGCATCTTTATTGACTACAAACCCTAAAAACAACACACTTTCTACACAAAAATTACACTTTTCAAGGTTTCCATAGAGTTGGTGTGACCTAATGATGCAAAAGACGCACCTAAGATGACCTACATGCTCATCTAGGCTCTTGCAATACACTAAAATATCATCAAAATAAACTACAAAAAATTTTCCTAAGCAATCCCTAAGGACATGATTCATAAGCCTCATGAAGGTATTTAGGGCATTGGTAAGCCCAAAGGGCATTACCAGCCACTCATAAAGCCCAAACTTGTCTTAAAAGCGGGTTTCCACTCATCACCTTCCTTGATGCGGATTTGGTGATAACCACTCTTAAGATCAATTTTTGAAAATAATTGGGCCCCATGCAATTAATCAAGCATGTCATCAAGCATAGGGATAAGGTGCCTATATTTGATGGTGATGTTATTGATTCCTCGACAATCAATGCACATCCTCCATTGGCCATTCTTCTTGGGCACCAACAAGACTGGCACAGCACAAGGGCTTAGGCTCTCTTGAACCCAACCCTTCTCCAATAGTTCTTGGACTTGAGACTCAATCTCCTTAGTCTCCATGGGATTAGTCCTATAAGCAGGCCTATTAGGCAAGCTAGCCCCAGGTACCAAGTTTATTTGGTGTTCTATACCCCTAATTAGAGGAAGTCCTTTGGGAACTTCATTAGGGAATATATCACCAAACTCCTTTAAAAGCTCTTGAACCTCTTGAGGTAGGTTCTCATGTCCAAGTTCTATGGCAGTGCTAGAACTAGAAGGGAAAGAAGAAGAGAGGGAAGAAATGGGGGATGCCTCTTTGAAAAGGAGGAGATAGAAAGGTCTGTTAGTTAAGGGGGCTTCATTTAAATCCAATTTTGTCGCAAATAAACTCCCTTTACTAATGACTTTCTTGGAAGGGGAACCAACTTCCAACTCAACCTCCTTACCCCTTTCAAGTTTTAGGGGTAAAGCTTTGCCTCTTTTTCTTCCTCATCTCTCTTATGTTTCATGATGAGTTGGTCCTCTGCAACTTGTGAAGGTGTTAGAGGACACAACTTAATGCGCTTATCCTTATGAGTGAGGATGATGTTATTGGAATGACCATAGTGTATGGCTTTCTTATCAAATTGCCATGGTCTTCCTAGCAAGATATGGCCAGCTTCCATTGGGACTATGTCACATAGGATCTCATCTTTATAAGACCCAATGGAAATTGGAACCTTCACTTGCTCATTGACCTCCATTTCCCCTTGCTCATTGAGCCATTGAAGCTTGTAAGGCTTAGGGTGGGGAAATGGGGTCAAGGCTAGCTTTTTCACCAACCTTGAGCTACGACAATTGCAGCATGACCCACTATCCACAATGAGAGAACATATTTTGTCATTCACCTTACAGCGAGTATGGAATATGTTCTCCCTCTGAGATGAGGACACTTTCAAAGGTTGGCTTCCAAGAAGCCTTCTTATCATTAAGAGGTCTCCCTCACATGCATAAGCGGTTTTATCATAATCAGATTGGTATGCATGAACCCCTTCTCCTTCGCTCTCACTAGAGGAGTGTGAGCTAGACTCACTACTATAAACATCTTGGGCCCTCATGATGATGTTTCTCTTAGTAGGGCATTGAGAGGCAATGTGGCCTCTCCCAAGACATTTAAAGCATTTGATACTACTAACTTTCTCATGAGAGTTAGTAGTAGGGGTTTTTCTCTCTACATGTGATGTTTTATGCTCTTTGAAGTGCTTGGGATGTTCCTCTTTGGGGTAACTCTTGAAAGAGTTCCCCTTAGGTTGGTCCCTCTTTACATAAGGTGGGTTATCCTTTTTAAAGGTTTTCCTTCTAAGTTGATTTTCCACCTTGATGCAAAGTTGAACTAACTCATCACGGGAATTGTATGAGAAGAGCTCCACCTTATCACTAATTTTGGGGCTCAACCCACACAAACACCTTGCCATAGTGGCCTTGGGTTCCTCAATGATACCCTCCCTCAAGATAAGAAGTTCCATCTTTTGTCTATACTCTTCTATACTAAGGTTGGTTTGCCTTAGCCTTTGGAGTCTATCCAAAAGATCTCTTTCATACCAAGAGGGAATATGCCTTCTTCTTAGAGCACTTCTAAGATCATTCCAATATCTTATGGAAGGCATATTGGTGCGGATTCTCTCATTGGTTAACCCAACCCACCAATGCATGGCATGCCCTTGGAAGCTAAGGGTTGCCATTGGAACCTTTCTTTCTTCTCTTACCTCATGGCAAGTGAAGAGTTGTTCTACCTTGATTTCCCAATCAAGGTAGGCTTCCATATCTTCCCTCCCATGAAATGGGGGGAGATCAATTTTGGGCTCCCTTGGAGGGGTCCCATTATTATGCATGGATGAATGGGAGTTTCTCCTAGGATGATTGTAGTATTCTTCCTCACTTTCACTCCTATGGGTATGTCTAGATAGGGAACCTAATACTATCCCTTTCATTTTGTAATTCTCACCATTCCCATGCTTTCTTTTTTCTTATTCTTTCTCTTTTCTTCTTTCTTTTTCTTTTCTTGCTCTCCTTTCTTCATCTTCTCTCCTTTCTCTTATTCTTCTCTCTTCCTTCTCTCTTTTTTCTCTCTTTTCTTCCTCTCTTTCTTTTATTTTTCTTTTCTCCTTGGACTCTTTTTCTCTCCTTTTTTCTTCTCTTCTCTCTTGTTCTTTTGCCATCCACTCCCTAAAGTCCATGTTTAAGTTTTCTAGAGTGTAATCTTTAGAAATATTTCTTTGGTTTACACTCTTTTTTTATGAATAACTATGAGCACTAGAGTGGGTGTGTGATGTCATTGTGCTTGAATTTCTAAAAGGAAAAAGGTGGCTAAAAACTTTTCACAAACAAACACTCCTCTCTTTTTGTGTTTTCTTGCCTAAAATGGCTTGATGAGTCTTTGGAACTCTTTAGCCTTATAAGCGCTTTGAAAAAGAAAAATAAAGCAAGAATTTTAAAGCAAAAATTCAAAAGAGAAGGGATCTAAAGCGAGCTCCTAAGGTGTTAAAGGAAGTGTACCACTTCTTGCTTCTTCACCTAATTTTCGAGAAACTAAAAAATTAACTAAATCTTATTACAACCAAAGGGAGGGCCTTAAGGGCACTCAAACTCCCAACTACAAAATTAATACACCCAAATTAAAGAAAAAGTAAAGTCTTCAAAAAATGATTCTCCAAATGCTCCCTCAAATCAAAGTCCTCATGGCTAGGTGTGTTTCCTTTTGAGATGATCCCTTAGGCTCTTAGTCCAACCTTCCAAAATATGCTACCCTTGTGGTAAGCTCCTTTTTCAAGCTTTCTCCCAAAAGTGGCACTAACACACAAACCAAAGAAACCAAAAGTAGCAAGGGGAGGTGCGAATAGAAACTCAAAAAGCAATAAAAGATAACACAATCAAAAGGACACTTAACCAAATGGTAAGAGTATATAAGACAAACTAGAAAGATGATTTAAAAGACAAGCAACAACTAAAAGGTAAACAAAAGAAAGAGAGCACACAATGGAATGTCTAAGAATGACACTAGATTAAAGAGTAGAAAAACATAAATATCAAGTTCTAGTGTACCAAAAGTAATAAAATTTCTTTTAAGGTTCCAAGTTCAAAGTTGAAGCACTTGCTAATTTTAGGTTAGGTACATCAAATGAATTTTTCAAACTTTCTTTTCTTTTGTTTGTTCTCTTTTTTTTTTTTTTGAATCCATCGTTGTTTTTTTTTTTTTGTATTTTAGTTTAGACTTTGTTCTCTTGTTTTTTTTTTAATATTTACTAGATGTACCTAAATTGATTGTGAATTTAGTGCTTAATAACAAAGAGTTATGCGCTTGGAATAATAAAGAAAATTAAAAGCAACAATTTAGGTACTACTAGAAATGACTTCAAAATGCAAAGTAGCTATAAATGTGTTAATGGTTTAGTAGTTTGGTGTGCCGCTGGACTCAAGCTTTGTTAAGTTTTTAGTAATTTGTTGGACACAAATACCAAACTTATAGCTTAAGTGAAAGCACCCACAAACAAGAACTACCTTTACCACACAAATGAGCTACTAATTATACGTATGAGGAAAATAAAGACAAAGGGAATTGAGCAACTATTTTGGAATTTTTTTTTAAGAATATGCTTGAAACTAAAAGCACATGAACCTCTAAAGAGACTTAGACATAAGGTATGACCCTCTATGTTGCTCAATTTAAGAAGTTTCAAAAGCTTTTTTGTAAAAACAAAAGAGGCTAAACTTAAAAGGAATTAATAGACAAAATGGGAAACTATAAACATGACTTATAGACAACTACACAAGAGTATAAAAGTGAAAAATAAAAGCTAAAAATAAGGCAAAAACAAGGCAACTAGGTGCAAGGAAACACAAGAATTTGGTCTAAATTTCTTGACCACAAGGTTGTGGAATTCACCACAACGGCATGGATTTTTAGCAAGAAATTCTCAAAACCAAATTTCAAGCAAGAAAGCATCTAACTTAAAGCTTAAGCGAAAATTAATGAATATGGGAGAGACGTAGATGCAAAGAAAAGAACAATATAAATTGCATCAAGCAAAAAATAAATGGCACAAATAAACTATAATTCAAAACAATAAACTCAAGACATAAATGGAAATGATAAACAACAATGGAAAGATAGAAAAAATTGCGGAAATTAAAGATAAAATAAAATAGGAAAACGGAAAGAAAAAATAAATGAGGTAGGAAGAGAGTTTAGACCTCCAGAACCAATGCTCTGATACCAAATGATGCATGCCTCCCTTGATCTTTTTCTAGAGGTTTTCTTCTTTGGTGAAATGGTTTATGGAGAGGTAAGAAGTGAGGTGGTTTTAGGCGCCACTTAAGGTAAGATAAGCCTAAGAGGGAAAGTTTGACACAAGGGATGGAACCCTTGATAAAAACCTAAGGAATTCTCAAAGAGAGAAGGGTAGACACTTTATTGAATGGAAAAACCTTGAGTTGGCCAAAATTCTCTTAGTGTCCACCCTTAAGACTGTTTACTAAGAATGTGCTCACAAAGAGACTATTTTCATTCAACTTCAAAGGTAAAATTTTACAATGAGTGGGAATGAGTATATATAGCCCAATGGGAGAGCTTGTGCACACTTTTCTAGGCAATGTGGGACTTGGGCTTAATTAGGATTAAAACTAATTAACCCAAGTCTTAGGCCTTAAGTGAGGAACCTAAGTTCACCCCTATGGGTGCAATTAACATCTCTTAATGTGAATGGGCTAGCCCAAAATCATGTCTTGACTTATGCACCCATTATAAGCTTACTCCTCCTTTTTAACTAAAGACACCTATACCTTATAAACCAAGAAGATGGCCGGAATTACATGGCCTTCAGGGAATTAAAAATACTCTCCTATTTAGCTAATTAAAATAAAATATTTACAAACTAAAAATAACAAAGACTATGGTTTCAAATCTTCAATGAGATTTCGTCCATGCTATACCTTCCTTGAGTCCTCCTAGCAATGATGCATGCTAGGTGGGATTACATCATGTCCTCCCCCTTGTAGAGGATTTGGCCTCAAATCCTGAGGCCTTTCTTCCTCTTTTTCAAAGTCTGCAAGAAAATAAGGAAAGCAATAAGTATATACAGATAAGTCATTTTGGGAGGAGTGATAGGTCTATAAGGAGGCCTCTTAGGAATGGGGTAGTGGAGTTTGGCACTAAAGTTTGAAAATATTTTAGTGTGCATGTGCCTCCACACAGCAGCTCCTCATCCTCCTCCTATTGCACTAGATACTAGCCTCAAAGGTTTTGAAATAGTAGGCGAAACAAGTCTAAGTAGAATGGAGCACTCATTAAGTTGGACTTGAGGGTGTGGATCAAGGTGCTCAAAAGATATAGGCACATCCTCAAATTCAACTTGTTCTTTTTTTAAGAGTTAGTAGGAAAATTTTTCTATTTAGAGAACCTCCTTTGAAGGCAAAGGTCAATCTTCCATGGACTCGGTCTTTCTACCAACAACCTTATTTTCATTTTTATCCCTATCTCTCTTAAGCTTCATGATCCTTCTATCCTCCATAACCTCGGTAGGGGTAAGAGGAAATAAGGTAATCTCCACTTGCTCTCCTACTACTACACCATCTTCATAATTAAGTCCATGCAAAGAATAAGGTGAAGGATGAGGAGTAGTAACAAGTGATAGCTTTTCTACCACCCTCGTGCTACCAAAATTACAACATGATCCACCATCCACAATTAGAGAACAAGTTTTGCCCAAAATTTTGTATCTTGTTTGAAAAACATTCTCTCTTTGTGTTTGGGTTTCCTTACAAGGATGGATTCCAAGAAGTTGTTTCACTTTGAAGAGATCATCACATGAATGAGTATCCTTTTCATTTGATGTTCCCCTTAAAGTCCTTTTTCTTTTGGGGCAAACAAAGCAATGTGCCCTTTTTCTAAACACTTAAAACATTTAGGACTTTGAGAACAAGTGCTCGAACTAGTGGTAGGGGTGTCACTCATACTCAAGGGTTTTCTCTCAATATGCTTTCTTTTGGATGACTTTCTTTTGGGTTAATTATAGAAGGGTTTGTCTTTTTCTTAGGATGCCTCTTAGGGTTTTCCTTCTTACTAGAAGAAGCATGAATGTCATGGGTTATTCTAGGCTTTTCTAAGTCTCTATAACGTGTGTAAATGTTACCACAAGAGCTCTTATAGGAGTCTCTCTCTTTTTGTATCTTCTTTTCTTCCCTTCTTTCTAACTCCTTTTATTCTTTTTCTCTCTTTTCCAATTCTTTCTTCTCTTTTTCTCTCCTTTCTCTTCTCTCTTTTCTCTCTAACTCTTTTCTTTTATTTTCTTCTTTTTCTATTTCTTTCTCTCTTTTCTCTTTTTCTCTTCTCTCTTCTCTTTCTTTTTCTCTTGCTTCTCTTTCTCTTTTCATTTTCCCTACTCTCTTGTCTCTCTTTTTCTCTTTCTTCTCTTTCTCTTTGGTCCCTATCTTTTCTTTCCCTTTTCTTTTGCTCTTTTCTCTCTTGTATTATTCATTCCCTCTCTTCTCTTTGTCTCTCTTTTCCTCTTCTCTCTTTTCTTTCTTGTCTCTCCTTTTCTTTTTGTTCTTTCTCTCTTATCTTCTCTCTATCTAGTTCCTCTTGTTCTCTTTTCCTCCTCTCTTTTTGTTTTCTCTTATTTTCCCAAAATTCCCTATGTTGTTTTTCTAATATTTCCCAATCAATAAAGTATGGATATGTGGGCAAGGTTGGTTTATCACTCTTCTCATACTTTTCTTTTATTCTATTCTCACATTCTTCTCCTTTATTTTCCCTAGTTTTATTACTACTCCTAGCACTCCTAGATGTGTGTGAAAACATGTCAAAGTGTAAGGCCTAGGGAACTAATATGCAAAACACTCTTCTCTTTTTTGTTTTCTCCTAAAGTTTTAAGAGTCTTTGGAACTCTAACACTTGCTAAAGCGTTGAAAGCAAATAAAGAAATTTAAAGCAAAGCTAAAGGATTCTAACGTGCTCCTAAGTATGAATAAGGGGTACCAATTCCACTAAAATGAGAAACTAAGGTTTATTACACACAAAAGAGGTGACCTTTATGGGCATCCAACATCTCTAATTAAAATGTCCTTTAAAAATACAGCCAAATTAAACAAAGAAAATTAAAAGTAGTTGAATGTAGCTCTTTTCTTCAAGTGCTCCTCACCAAGTGTATCACCCTAGTCTTGGCCTCCTTTTCAAGTCTCCTCTTCCTTGGTTTTAAATCAACACTTCATAAGGATGATACCCTTTTGGAAATTTCAACAATTTGGCTACCTACCAAGAGAAAACAAGCGCCCAAGCAAGAGACCAAGGGAAGTAGAATTTGAAAGCAAAAAGCAATAAAAGCACTTAACAAGAATAGGAACACATCCAAGTGGAAAGAATTTATTTGACAAACACAAAGAAAGCCAATAAGGACAAGCAAGAAATAAAAGGTGTAGAAAGAAAGTTGTCACACAAAAAAAACTCCTAGAATGGCCCTAAAATAGAATTGGACTTAAAACAAAAAAGACTCAACAAATTCAATGATTTGCACAATTGTAAAGCAAGGTGGCTGAATCATATGCAAATATATTCAAGAAAATTTCAATAAAATTTAACACTCCTTTGAATTGTTTAATAATTTTGAGGTGCACTAAATTTTTGTTTGTATTATTTTTACTTGTTTTTAGCACTTTTTACTAACTCTTGTTTGACTTATTTTACTCTTTTGATTTCTTTTTTTCTTTTTTTTAAACAATTTTGCTACATCTCTTAACACATTTTGTAGCAAATATAGTAAGGAGTTTAAGAATTATAAATGCTTGAACAAGAATAATAAATTAGCCACAAAAATTTGATGTAAAAGTGCAAAGTAAAGAACACAAAGCAACTTAAAATGAGCTAGTAATTTTAGGTGATTATAACATGACACCAAGTGAGAGTTTTTTTGGGTTTAGGTAAGCTTGATTTCTCAAGTTTTCAGCCTAAATAGGTGCCCTAAAATGCTCAACCAGCCATCACAAAGAAAATCACCATAATAAACTAGCACAAAAATAAGCTACTCACACAAAATGAAGAAATGGACTCTAAGAAAGAATTGAGCAATTTATTTTTTTGAAAAATTTTTTAAACATGCTATGATCTAAAGCATGTGGAACTCTAGGAATAGACACAAGATCAAGAGGCATGACCTCTTTGATGCTCAATTCCAAGAGAGAAACACACTTTTTTATGGTAAAAATAAAAGGCAAAACTATGTAGAATTAAGAGACAATAAAAGGACTACAACATGACCAACTAAGACACAACTTGGAAGATTAAAAAATGAAATTAAATGACACAAGATACCGAGAAATATACACCTAAAATAGAGAATAAGGGGCTGGAAAAACAGAATAATAGGTGCAGGAAAATAGAATTAAAAACTGAACAAGAAGAACAATGTGCATCCAAAGATCAAAACCACAATGTTTGACTTCCTTCACAAATTTTGTGAAGTCATTACAATGACATTCTTAAGATTTTCACAAGAATAAGGAAAAAAAATAAAAATCTAGGCAGAAAATTAAAGAGACGATCCTAAAGGAAACATATAAAAATTCAATGGAAAAGAACAAGATAAATTGAATCTAGAAAGTAATAAAAACTAGGAAATAAATTACATAAAATGAAAACTACAAAAACATAAACTAACAAGACATAAAAGGAATTAAATGACAAGAATCAAAGGCTGGAAAAAATAAAGAAAATAGCAAGAACACTTAGAAGAAAAGCTGGAAAAAATTAAAGAAAATTAAGACTAGAAAAAAACCTCATGAAGCTGGCTCTGATACCAAATGATGCAAGAAACTTTTGAACTCCCCTTGATCTTTCTCCTTTAGGTTCCAAGCACCATGAAATGGATGATGGAAGGGAAAGAAAATGGAGGTGGGGTGCCACTCTCAAAGGGAGATAAGCCAAAGTGTTTAGGTTTGCCACAAGGGAAGGAACCATTGATAAAAACCAACTAGGAAGAGATTCCTCAAGAGAGAGGATCCTCAAGACCTTTAATTAAGAATGTGCTCACAAAGAGACTATTTTCATTCAACTTCAAAGGTGAAATTTTACAATGAGGGGGAATGAGTATATATAGTCCAATGGGAGAGCTTGGGTACACTTTTCTAGGCAATGTGGAACTTGGGCTTAATTAGGATTAAAACTAATTAAACCAAATCTTAGGCCTTAAGTGAGACACCGAAGTTCACCCCCTATGGGTGCCATTAGCATCTCTTAATGTGAATAGGCTATCCCAAAATCATGTCTTGACTTATGCACCCATTATAAGCTTACTCCTCCTTTTTAAATAAAGATACTTATACCTTATAAACTAAGAAGATGGCCGGAAATACATGCCTTAAGGGAATTAAAAATACTCTCCTATTTAGCTAATTAAAATAAAATATTTACAAGCTAAAAATAACAAAGACTATGGTTTCGAATCTTCAATGAGCTTTCGTCCATGCCATGCCTTCCTTGAGTCCTCCTAGCAATGATGCATGCTAGGTGGGATTACATCATTGTGACATAGTCCCTATGCAGGCTGACCATATCTTGCTGGGAAGACCATTGCAGTATGATAAGAAAGTCATCCATCATGGTCATTCCAACCACATCATCCTCACTCATATGGATAAACATATAAAGTTGTATCCTCTATCACCTGCTCAGGTGGTTGAGGATCAACTACTCATGAAGAGTAAGAGAGATGAAAAGCATAAAAAAAAGAAGAAGAAGTCAAAAGAAAAAACTTTGCCCCTAAAGCTTGAAAGGGGTAAGGAGAACGAGTTGGAAGGTGATGCTCCTTCCAAGAAGGTTTGGAGTATAGAAAGCCTATTTGTATCAAAGTTGGACTTGAAAGAAGCTCCCTTGACTAATAAATCTTTCTATCTTCTCCTTTGCAAAGAGGCATCTCCTTCTTCCACCCATATTATTTCTGCTAAAAGCATTGCCATAGAAATTGAACTTGGGAACCTCCCTCAAGGGGTTCAACAAATTTTAAAGGAATTTGGTGATGTATTCCTTAGTGAAGTCCCAAAAGGACTTCCTCCTGTTAAGGGTATAGAACACCAAATTGATCTGGTACCTGGGGCTAGCTTTCCCAATAGGTTTGCCTATAGGACTAACCCCATGGAAACCAAAGAAATAGAGTCTCAAGTTCAAGAGCTATTGTAGAAGGGTTGGGTTCAAAAGAGCCTTAGCCCTTGTGCTGTGCCAGTCTAGTTGGTGCCTAAGAAGAATGGCAAATGGAGGATGTGTGTAGACTACATAGCAATCAACAATGTCACATCAAATATAGGTAACCAATCCCTAGACTTGATGACATGTTGGATGAACTGCATGGGGCTAACATTTTTTCCAAAATTGATCTTAGAAGTAGTTATCACCAAATCAGGATTAAAGAGGGTGATGAGTAGAAGACTGCTTTTAAGACCAAATTTCGACTTTATGTGTGGTTAGTGATGCCTTTTGGGCTCACAAATGCCCTTAGCACTTTGATGAGATTAATGAATCATGTCTTTAGGGATTGTTTGGGCAATTTTTGTGTAGTATACTTTTATGACATACTAGTATATAGTAGGAGCATAGATGACCACATAGGATATCTTAGGCATGTTTTTTGTATTCTTAGGGCTAACCACCTTTTTGGAAATATTGAAAAATGCACCTTTTGTGTGAAAAGTGTGGTCATTTTAGGTTTTCTAGTAAGTTCAAAAGGGGTCCATGCGGATCCCGAAAATAAAAGTCATCCAAGAATGGCCCACCCCAACAAGTGTGACAAAGATCAAGAGCTTTCATGGTCTTTCTAGTTTCTATAGGCGTTTTGTGACTAACTTCTCCACACTTGTGTCACCACT
This sequence comes from Psophocarpus tetragonolobus, assembly GCA_037954015.1. Classification (NCBI taxonomy): domain Eukaryota; kingdom Viridiplantae; phylum Streptophyta; class Magnoliopsida; order Fabales; family Fabaceae; genus Psophocarpus; species Psophocarpus tetragonolobus. Next base: position 6,702,612 of record CM075688.1, read on the forward strand.
CAATGATTTGGTGAAGAAAGGAGTTCCTTTCCTTTGGGGTGAGAAGCAAGAAAAAACCTTTTCACTTATTAAGGAAAAACTTACACATGCACCTGTTCTGGCTCTTCCTGATTTTTCAAAAATTTTGAGCTAGAATGTGATACATCTGGAATAGGTATGGGAGCTGTCTTGTTGCAGGGTGGACATCCAGTGGCTTATTTTAGTGAAAAACTAAATGATGCCACCTCAAATACCCCACCTATGATAAAGAGTTTTACTCCTTAATAAGAACCCTTCAAACTTGGGAACATTACCTTGTTTCTAAGGGGTTTGTCATTCATAGTGACCATGAGTCACTTAAGAATTCCTTAAATCCTTTCCCTATATCATCAAGTACAAGAAAGGGAAACATAATGTAGTGGCAGATGCTTTATCCAGGAGACACAATCTTTTGGCCACTTTAAGTTCCCATATCTTGGGCTTTGATGATCTTAGGGCCCAATATCCCTCTGACAAGGAATTTGGTCCCATCTTTGCTACCTCTGCATACAAAACCCATGATGGGTATTTCACTAGTGAAGGATACTTGTTTAGGCATGGGAAGCTTTGTATACCCCAAGGATCTATGAGAAAACTTTTGACAAAAGAGAGCCATGAAGGTGGGCTCATTGTGTATTTTGGAGTTTTTAAAACTTTGATGATTTTGAAAGAAAAATTCTTTTGGCTCCATATGAAAAGAGATGTCCTTAGACATTGTTCTAGATGCATAACTTGTTTATAGGCTAAGTCTAAAATAATGCCTCATGGACTATACACACCTTTACCCACTCCTTCTACACCATGGATAGATATTAGTATGGACTTTGTCCTTGGGCTTCCTAGAACCCAAAGGGGTGCAGATTCCATTTTTGTGGTAGTGGATCATTTTAGTAAAATGGCCCATTTTATTCCCTGCCACAAAGTGGATGATGCTAGTAAAATCTCAGGACTTTTCTCTAAGGAGGTTGTCAGATTACATGGCTTACTCTCCACTATTGTGTCTGATAGAGATGCTAAGTTCCTTAGCCACTTCTGGAGAACTTTATGGGCTAGGTGGCTTCAATTCTCTACCACTTGTCACCCTCAGACTGATGGGCAGACTGAAATGGTCAATAGATCTTTATCTAGAGTGTTGAGGGCCCTTTTGAAAGGCAACCATAAGTCTTGGGATGAGTACCTTCCCCATATTGAGTTTGCATACAAAAGGGTGGTCCATAGAACCACCAAGCATTCCCCTTTTGAGATTGTTTATGGCTTTAACCCTCTTACTCCTTTGGATCTTATGTCTCTCCCTAGTGCTCACTCTCATAAGGATGGAGTTTCTAGGGCAGATTTTATTAAAAAATTACATGAGAGGAATCCAATATTGAACAGCAGGCAAAAAGGTATGCAATTCATAAAAACAAGAGGAGGAAGGAACTCATTTTTGACAAAGGGGATTTGGTTTGGCTTCACCTTAAGAAGGACCATTTTCCTACTAAGAGGAAGTCCAAACTTAAACCTAGAGGAAATGGTCCTTTCCAAGTCCTTGAGAGGTTGGGTAACAATGCATATAGGTTAGACCTTCCAGAGGATTATCAAGTCAGCTCTACCTTTAATGTGTGTGATCTTACTCCTTTTATAGGTGTTTATGATGTTGAAGAAAAGGACGAGTTAGATTTGAGGTCAAATCCTTTTCAAGAGGGAGAGGATGGTGCAATCCTCCTTAGCAAGGGTCCCATCACAAGGCCCATGGCTAGGAGGATTGAGGAAGACATAGCTAAAAGAGAGGAATGAAGACTTCACCTTTTTTTGGACATCAAGATTAGGCCATAATCTTCATTTTTAGCCTTGTATTTGGCGCCTTTTAGTTCATGTATTTAGAGGTGTATTTAGTATTTCTTTTGGCGTTATATTTTGGCCCTCTTTTCCATTTTTTTAGTTGAAGGGAGGTGTAACTAGTCTATTATGTGAAGTGTGTGCATTAGTGGGCTTTTTGGGACCATGTGGATGTGTGTTTTAATAGCCACACCCCTCTAGCTAGTCCCACAGTCTCCTAAGTTACACATGAAGCATGAGAGACAAGTAGGAGCCCTCTTGTTCCCTAGTTGTTTTGCCCAATCACACTCTCTTTCCTACATGGCCTATCTTGTTGCTTCATGTTTGGATTTGTATTTTGGAGGGAGATGACATGGCACTTCCCAAATTTAAATTTAAATTTGGAGGGAACAAAGATCCTTGATCTTAGGGCCTTGTTTGGATCTTCTTGAATTAATTAAGCGTTAATAAGCCATGAGCTCAATTAATACCTAATTAATTCAACTAAACTCCCCCTAATCACCTTTGAGTTTGATGTCCAACTTAAGGCCCATAGCCTTATGATGTGATCTTTGATGATCACGTGCCCAAAGGATCCTTTCTAAGGTCACTTGGAAGGGAAATGGATTTATGGATAAGAAAGGAATGGGGTGAGGAGCCACAAATACTAGGTTTGATAAGCCAAAGGGGAGAGGCCACAAGGGAGGGGTCCCTTGATAACTCTTAGAAGCTCTCACAAAGGAGAAAGGGGGACACTCAAAGGTAAGAACCTCAACCAATATGGTCTCTAGGATTAAATTCAAGTGTAAAAAATACAAGTGAGGGAGGAGTTCCTATTTATAGAGGTAGCTAACCTCTTGAACAAGATAACCTAAAAAAGAAGGGCTAGGATTAAAAGGAGAGATCTAAGGGAGGAGAATTGAGAAACAATTCCCTCCTTAGATCATCAAACTTGATGCCCAAGTTTCTCAAACCAAGGGCCAAGACTCCTTCTTATTAGCTTAGGGGGTTTATGTAGGAAAAGAGGGTTGTAGATATCAAGGCTACCCCTTATTTCCTTCATAAAGACCCAAAAAGCTAAATTCACCCTCTAAATTCCTAAGACACCTCCTAAAAATAAAAATTGGACTAAATACATGTCCCAAATTAAATTCTTAATGCTCCTCAAAATTAAAATAAAGGAAAATTACATTTTATTAACTAAAGTCCCTAGCCTAATATCTTCACTCTCCATAGGAGGTGAAGTCTTCCTTTGTCTGCAAGGGGTAGGTCTTCTTCAATCCTTCTAGCCATGGCCCTAGTGATAGGTCCTTGGCTAGGCATGGTCACATCACCTTAGCTCCTTCTTCTATAAATAAACACCTCCTCCTCTTGTATCATTTTTACACTTGAATTTTGAATAAACTTGAGAGTTCTACAATTTTTGAGTATCTTCTTCCTTCTTCTAATAGAGAGAACCTTCAATGGCTTTCATCAAGGGCTCCTTCCCTTGTGGCAAGTCTTCCCTAGGCTTATCCTTCTAAGGTGGCGCCTCCAACCTTCAACTTTTTGCCTTCCATCCTTCATTTTCTTCTTTGGAGCAACCTCGTGAAGAGATCCATGGCTTAGCATCATGAGGAGTGCACCAGGTTCCTCTAGATGGAAGATCCTCAAGACCTTTTACTCATGAATGTGCTCAAGAGAGACAATTTTCATTTAACTTCAAAGGTGAGATTTGGAATGAGTGAGGGGTTCTACTTATAAGGAGTGGAAGGTTAGGATTAGTGGCCTAATTATGGACCTCCTAACAAGGCCCATCCTCTAAATAGGACTAAGCTAACTAACTAGGGAACAAACCCCATTTCTAGCGCTTAGAATCAAAGAGGGGTGTGATTCAACCCTCCTTGGTTGCTTTGCTCCCCAAGATCCATTCCTTGGAAGGTCACCAAGAAGATGGCATGATGGATGAAGCTTCAGAGGGAGATGAAGGCACCACAAATGAATTTGATAAGCCTAGAAGGGAGGTGTTTGCTACAAGGGAAGGAACCTTTGATAAAAACACTAAAGGATGCTCTCAAAGTGAGAAGAAAAGGACACTCAAGAAGAAGCAATAGCTCTCAAATTTTATGAACTCAAGTGTAACAATTACAATAGGTTGAGAGGCCTACTTATAGGGTGGGAGGCTAGCCTTGGCCGTGTAAAATGGAGGGAGAATTCAAAGAGGATTCAAATTCAAACAATTAGCACATGCTCCTAAGTTCATGGATCTTAGAACTAACTAAGTGCCATATAGGATGTCATGTGGCTAATGGTGGAATTAGGCACCTTTTAGGAGGAACAAGGTCCCCACCTTGTCTCCTCCATGCTTCATGTGCTAACTAATTGGGGTTTAATTAGAAAAGAGGGGTGTGGTTAATAAAACAACCCATCAACACCCCTAAATGACCCAATTAGTTAGTACAGTCCACATAAAGACTAAGCACACCTCCTATCCTTAATCCTATGAAAAATAAATGCCTAAATACAAGGCCAAAAGGAAAGGATTGAATACTCCAAGAAACAAGCTACAAACAAGATACAAAACAAGAGGACTAAGGTATAATTTCGATGCACATGAGGAGGTGAGGTCTTCCTCCATCCACTCTAGCATGTCCTCATCTATCCTTTTAGCCATGACCTTTGTAATAGGTCCCTTTCTAGAGAGGATCACATCAGGGTGAGTCCTTATGTTGGTCATGTGTTGTATGAGAGAAAAAGGGGTGCAAAAATAAGCTAGGAGGTGTGGAGATGACCCACACTCCCATATTTAGGCTACAGCTCTTTCTATGAACACTCTACATAATTACTTAGGTAGCCAGTTGCCTAAATATATAGAAAAATGGCCAAAATACAAGGCCTTTAAAGGGATTAATATGCATTCTAAATTCCTAAGGAAATATAAAATATTTACAAGTTAAAATCCTAAGACTATGGCTTCAAGTCTTCATGTAAGCTCCCATCCAAGCCAAGTCTCTCTCACAAATCCTCCTAGCCATGATGCTAGGTGGGATTGCATAATCTCCTCCCTCTTGGAGAGGATTTGACCTCAAACCCTGAGGCCTTTCTTCCTTCTTTTTAACGTTTGCAAGTAAATAAGGAAAACAGTAAGAGTATGCAAACAAGTGTGATGATTAGGAGGAGTGAGAGGCCTTTGAAAATACCTCTTAGAGATGGGATAGTGGAGGTGGGTTTTTAGTTTTGAAAAGTGTTTCTTGTGGCTCCACACAACAGTTTCCCATCCAACTCCCAAAGCACTGAAGAGTAGTCTCAAAAAGTTTGAAATTGGTGGTGAGACTAGCTTTGGTGCTTTGGAGCACTCAACCAAGAAGGCTCAATAAGCTGTATCTTGTTGTTCACCCCAAGCAGGATGATGGGCCTAGGGGTGGACCATTCTTTCATGGTATCTTGAGTTTGAACGTGAGATTAGGTATGAATGTGCAAAGGTTTTGGGCTCAAATGATATGGGCACAACCTAAATTTCTACTTCTTTAAGGGAAGAAGTAGATTGAATAAGATCATCCTTGGGATTCAAAGAACAATCTTGAAGAATTTCCTCCATTGCAACTTCTCCCAAATCATGGACTTGAGATGCAATGTTAAGCTCAATATATGAAGTTTTAAGCTCAACACTTAGGGAAGTGCTTATTGGTGCCTCCATGGGTTTATGGTAGAGAGTTTGTTCAAGAAGGAGGCTATGTTTAAAGTCCATTCTTGTTGCAAAATGACTCTCCTTTTGAACAACTACCTTGGAAGAGGCACTTTCTTCCAAACAATCAACTTTCAACGCATGTTCATTTTTTCTTTTTTTTTTCTCTTCCTCATCTCTCTTCTTTTTCAAAAGAAGTTGATCCTTTGCCACTTGTGAAGGTCAAAGAGGAGTTAACTTTATTTTCTTGTCACTGTGGGTGAGGATATCTCATTAGAGTGACCATTATGAATAACGTTTCTATGAAATTGCCATGGCTACCCCAACAAGATATGTGCCGCTTCCATTGGGACTACGTCACAAAGGATTTCATGAATATATCCTCTAATGGAAAAGGGCACATTTGCTTGTTGGTTGACTACAATTTCCTTACTCTCATTTAGCCATTGAAGCTTGTAAGAACAAAGGTAAGGACTTGTAGTCAAAGACAACTTTTCTACCAACCTCATGCTTGATGCAAAAAAAACCTTTTGCATTCCCCTTGATCTTCTCCTTGAGGTTCCAAGTACCATGAAATTGATATTGGAGGGGAAAGAAAATGGAGGTGGGGTGCCACTCTCAAAAAGAGATAAGCGAAAGTGTTTAGGTTTGCCACAAGTGAAGGAACCTTTGATAAAAACCAACTATGATGCATGTCTCCCTTGATATTTTTCTAGAGGTTTTCTTCCTTGGTGAAATGGTTTGTGGAGAGGTAAGAATTGAGGTGGTTTTAGGCGCCACTTAAGGTAAGATAAGCCTAAGAGGGAAAGTTTGCCACAAGGGATGGAACACTTGATAAAAACCTAAGGAATTCTAAAAGAGAGAAGGGTGGACACTAAGAGAATTTTGGCCAACTCAAGGTTTTTCTATTCAATCAAGTGTAAAAAATACAAGAGTGTGAAGGAGCACCTTTTTATAGAGGGAGCTAACCTCTTGGACAAGTCATGAAGGAAACGAAGGGTTAGGATTAAAAGGAGTCATCCAAGGGAGGAGGATTGAAGCCCAAAGTCCAATCAATACCCTCCTTTAGATGAGAATTGTGCCCAAGTTACCTCACCCAAGGGCCAAGATTACTCCTTTATTAGTTTTGGATTTTATTTAGCAAAAGAGGGTATAGTTATCAAACTACCCCCTTATTTCCTAAATAAAGGCCCAAAAGCTAATCTTACCCCTTCTTATTACTAAGAGACCTCCTAGAAAATTAAATAGACTAATACATGTCCAAAATAAAATCCTAGGTTCCTAAAATAAAAATTACAAGTAAATAAGTCATGGCTTGCATAACTTGATGGTCATATGGAGGTGAGATCTTCCTCCCTCTACTCTAGCCATGTCTTCTTCTATTCTCCTAGCCATGGCCCTAGTGATAGGGCCCTTGCTTGGAGAGAATGCATCATCCCCTCCCCCTTGGAAGGATTTGACCTCAAATCTGATAGGTCCTCCTCTACTTCATCAGTACCTCGTTGGGTTCGAGGCAGGCCAAGGATGAAATCCATACTAATATCCAGCCAAGGTGCAGAAGGAGCAGGTAAGGGTGTGTACAATCCATGAGCCATTGTCTTAGACTTAGCTTGCAAGCAAGCAAAGCATCTACAACAATGTCTATAGACGTCTTTCTTCATATGGGGCCAAAAGAATTTTTCTTGTAAAAGCAGAAGAGTTTTGTTAATTCCAAAATGCCATATGAGCCCACCCTCATGGCTCTCTTTTGTCAACAGATTTCTCATAGATCCTTGGGGTACACAAAGTCTGCTACCTTTGAAAAGGTACCCCTCACTCACAAAGAACCCATTTTGGGTTTTACATGCAAATGTAGAGGCAGCATAAATGGATCCAAAATCCTTATCAGAAAGATACATTTCTCTAATATTATCAAATCCAAGAATTTTTGCACTTAAGGTGGTGTAAAGGGTATGTCTACGAGACAAAGCATCAGCCACCACATTATGTTTTCCTTTCTTGTATTTGATGATATAAGGGAATGTCTCAAGAAATTCTACCCATTTAGCATGCCTTTTATTAAGCTTGGCTTGACCCTTCAAATACTTAAGTGACTCATGGTCACTGTGAATGATGAACTCCTTGGGTACAAGATAATGTTCCCAAGTTTGAAGGGCCCTTATCAAACACTAAAACTCTTTATCATATGTGGGGTAGTTTAAGGCGGCTCCATTTAGTTTTTCACTAAAATAAGCCACGGGATGACCACCTTGTAACAACACAGCTCCCACACCCACTCCCGATGCATCACACTCTAGCTCAAAAGTTTTAGAAAAGTCAGGAAGAGCTAAAACTGGTGCATGGGTCAGTTTCTCTTTGATAAGTTCAAAGGCTTTTTGTTGTTTTTCACCCCAAAGGAAAGGAGTATCCTTCTTCACCAAATCATTGATTGGTAAGAAAAGTGTGGAGAAGTTAGGCACAAAGCGCCTGTAAAAGCTCGCGAGACCATGAAAACTCTTGACCTCAGTCACACTTTTTGGGGTGCGCCATTCTTGGATGGCTTTGATTTTGTCGGGGTCTACTTGAACCCCATTTTTGTTAACTATAAAACCTAAGAACACCATACTCTCCACACAAAAATTACATTTTTAAGATTTCCATAGAGTTGGTGTGACCTAAGAATGCAAAAGACGCGTCTAAGATGGCCTGCATGTTCATCTAGGCTCTTGCTATACACTAAGATGTCATCAAAATAAACAACACAAAATTTTCCTAAGCAATCTCTAAGGACATGATTCATAAGCCTCATGAAGGTGCTTGGGGCATTGGTAAGCCCAAAGGGCATTACCAACCACCCATACAACCCAAACTTGGTCTTAAAAGCGGTTTTCCACTCATCACCTTCCTTGATGCGAATTTGGTGATAACCACTCTTAAGATCAATTTTTGAAAATAATTGGGCCCCATGCAATTCATCAAGCATGTCATCAAGCCTAGGGATAGGGTGCCTATATTTGATGGTGATGTTATTGATTCCTCGACAATCAATGCACATCCTCCATTGGCCATTCTTCTTAGGCACCAACAAAACTGACACAGCACAAGGGCTTAGGCTCTCTTGAACCCAACCCTTCTCCAATAGTTCTTGGACTTGAGATTCAATCTCCTTGGTATCCATGGGATTAGTCCTATAAGCAGGCCTATTAGGCAGGCTAGCCCCAGGTACCAAGTCTATTTGGTGTTCTATACCCCTAATTAGAGGAAGTTCTTTGGGAACTTCATTAGGGAATATATCACCAAACTCCTTTAAAAGCTCTTGAACCTCTTGAGGTAAGTTCTCAGGTCCAAGTTCTATGGCAGTGCTAGAACTAGAAGGGAAAAAAGTGGAGAGGGAAGAAATGGGGGATGCCTCTTTGCAAAGAAGGAGATAGAAAGGTCTGTTAGTTAAGGGGGCTTCCTTTAAATCCAATTTTGTCGCAAATAAACTCCCTTTACTAATGACTTTCTTGGAAGGGGCACCAACTTCCAACTCAACCTCTTTACCCCTTTCAAGCTTTAGGGGTAAAACTTTGCTTTTTTTTTCTCCTCATCTCTCTTATGTTTCATGATGAGTTGGTCTTCCGCCACTTGTGAAGGTGTTAGAGGACACAACTTAATGCACTTATCCTTGTGAGTGAGGATGATGTTATTGGAATGACCATGGTGTATGGCTTTCTTATCAAATTGCCATGGTCTTCCTAGCAAGATATGGTCGTCTTCTATTGGGACTATGTCACACAGGATCTCATCTTTATAAGACCCAATGGAAATTGGAACCTTGACTTGCTCATTGACCTCCATTTCCCCTTGCTCATTGAGCCATTGAAGCTTGTAAGGCTTAGGGTGGGGAAGTGGGGTCAAGGCTAGCTTTTCCACCAACCTTGAGCTACAACAATTGCAGCATGACCCACTATCCACAATGAGAGAACATATTTTGTCATTCACCTTACAGTGAGTGTGGAATATGTTCTCCCTTTGAGATGACGACACTTTCAAAGGTTGGCTTCCAAGCAGTCTTCTTATCATTAAGAGGTCTCTCTCACATGCATAAGCAGTTTCATCACAATCAGATTGGTATGCATGAACCCCTTCTCCTTCGCTCTCACTAGAGGAGCGTGAGCTAGACTCACTACTATAAACATCTTGGGCCCTCCTGATGATGTTTCTCTTAGTAGGGCATTGAGAGGCAATGTGGCCTCTCCCAAGACATTTAAAGCATTTGATACTACTAACTTTCTCGTGAGAGTTAGTAGTAGGGGTTTTTCTCTCTATATGTGATGTTTTATGCTCTTTGAAGTGCTTGGGATGTTCCTCTTTGGGGTAACTCTTGAAAGAGTTCCCCGTAGGTTGGTCCCTCTTTACATAAGGTGGGTTATCCTTTTTAAAAGTTTTCCTTCTAATTTGATTTTCCACCTTGATGCAAAGTTGAACTAACTCATCAAGGGAATTGTATAAGAAGAGCTCCACCTTATCACGAATTTCGGGGCTCAACCCACACAAAAACCTTGCCATAGTGGCCTTGGGTTCCTCAATGATACCCGCCCTCAAGATAAGAAGTTCCATCTTTTGTCTATACTCTTCTATACTAAGGTTGGTTTGCCTTAGCCTTTGGAGTCTATCCAAAAGATCTCTTTCATACCAAGAGGGAATATGCCTTCTTCTTAGAGCACTTCTAAGATCATTCCAATATCTTATGGAAGGCATATTGGTGCGAATTCTCTCATTGGTTAACCCAATCCACCAATGCATGGCATGCCCTTCGAAGCTAAGGGTTGCCATTGGAACCTTTCTTTCTTCTCTTACCTCATGGCAAGTGAAGAGTTGTTCTACCTTGATTTCCCAATCAAGGTAGGCTTCCACATCTTCCCTCCCCTCCCATGAAATGGGGGAGATCAATTTTGGGCTCCCTTGGAGGGGCCCCATTATTATGCATGGATGAATGGAAGTTTCTCCTAGAATGATTGTAGTATTCTTCCTCACTTTCACTCCTATGGGTATGTCTAGATGGGGAACCTAAAACTATCCCTTTCATTTTGTAATTCTCACCATTCCCATGCTTTCTTTTTTCTTCTTCTTTCTCTTTTCTTGTTTCTCTTTCTTTTCTTTCTCTCTTTTCTTCATCTTCTCTCCTTTCTCTTATTCTTCTCTCTTCTTTCTCTCTTTTTTCTCTCTTTTCTTCCTCTCTTTCTTTTATTTTTCTTTTCTCCTTGAACTCTTTTTCTCTCCTTTTTTCTTCTCTTCTCTCTTGTTCTTTTGCCATCCACTCCCTAAAGTCCATGTTTAAGTTTTCTAGAGTGTAATCTTTAGAAATATTTCTTTGGTTTACACTCTTGTTTGATGAATAACTATGAGCACTAGAGTGGGTGTGTGATGTCATTGTGCTTGAATTTCTAAAAGGAAAAAGGTGGCTAAAAATTTTTCACAAACAAATACTCCTCTCTTTTTGTGTTTTCTTGCCTAAAATGGCTTGATGAGTCTTTGGACCTCTTTAGCCTTCTAAGCGCTTTGAATAAAAAAAATAAAGCAAGAATTTTAAAGAAAAAATTCAAAACAGAAGGGATCTAAAGCGAGCTCCTAAGGTGTTGAAGGAAGTGTACCAGTTCTTCCTTCTTCACCTAATTTTTGAGAAACTAAAAAATTGATTAAATTTTATTACAACCAAAGGGAGGGCCTTAAGGGCACTCAAACTCCCAACTACAAAATTAATACACCCAAATTAAAGAAAAAGTAAAGTCTTCAAAAAATTATTCTCCAAATGCTCCCTCAAATCAAAGTCCTCACGGCTAGGTGTATTTCCTTTTGAGGTGATCCCTTAGGCTCTTATTCCAACCTTCCAAAATATGCTACCCTTGTGGTAAGCTCCTTTTTCAAGCTTTCTCCCAAAAGTGACACTAACACACAAACCAAAGAAACCAAAAGTAGCAAGGGGAGGTGCGAATAGAAACTCAAAAGACAATAAAAGATAACACAATCAAAAGGACACTTAACCAAATGGTAAGAGTATATAAGACAAACTAGAAAGATGATTTAAAAGACAAGCAACAACTAAAAGGTAAACAAAAGAAAGAGAGCACACAATGGAATACCTAAGAATGGCACTAGATTAAAGCGTAGAAGAAGACAAATATCAAGTTCTAGTGTACCAAAAGTAATAAAATTTCTTTTAAGGTTCCAAGTTCAAAGTTGAAGCACTTGCTAATTTTAGGTTAGGTACATCAAATGAATTTTTTTCAAACTTTCTTTTCTTTTGTTTGTTCTCTTTTTTTTTTTGAATCCTTCGTTGTTTTTTTGTATTTTATTTTAGACTTTGTTTTCTTGTTTTTTTTTTTTGAATATTTACTAGATGCACCTAAATTGATTGTGAATTTAGTGCTTGATAACAAAGAGTTATGCGCTTGGAACAATAAAGAAAATTAAAAGCAACAATTTAGGTACTACTAGAAACGACTTCAAAATGCAAAGTAGCTATAGATGTGTTAATGGTTTAGTAGTTTGGTGTGCCACTGGACTCAAGCTTTGTTAAGATTTTAGTAATTTGTTGAACACAAATACCAAACTTATAGCTTAAGTGAAAGCACCCACAAACAAGAATTACCTTTACCACATAAATGAGCTACTAATTATACGTATAAGGAAAATAAAGACAAAGGAAATTGAGCAACTATTTTTGAATTTTTTTTTAAGAATATGCTTGAAACTAAAAGCACATGAACTTCTAAAAAGACTTAGACATGAGGTATGACCCTCTATGTTGCTCAATTTAAGAAGTTTCAAATTTTTTTTGTAAAAACAAAAGAGGCTAAACTTAAAAGGAATTAATAGACAAAATGGGAAACTATAAACATGACTTATAGACAACTACACAAGAGTATAAAAGTGAAAAATAAAAGCTAAAAATAAAGCAAAAACAAGGCAACTAGGTGCAAGGAAACACAAGAATTTGGTCTAAATTTCTTGACCACAAGGTTGTGGAATTCACCACAACGGCATGGATTTTTAGCAAGAAATTCTCAAAACCAAAATTCAAGCAAGAAAGCACCCAACTCAAAGCTTAAGCGGAAATTAATGAATATGGGGGAGACGTAGATGCAAAGAAAAGAACAATATAAATTGCATCAAGCAAAAAATAAATGGTGCAAATAAACTGTAACTCAAAACAATAAACTCAAGACATAAATGGAAATGATAAACAACAATGGAAAGCTAGAAAAAAATTGCGGATATTAAAGATAAAATAAAATAGGAAAATGGAAAGAAAAAATAAATGAGATAGGAAGAGAGTTTAGACCTCTAGAACCAATTGATGCATGCCTCCCTTGATATTTTTCTAGAGGTTTTCTTCTTTGGTGAAATGGTTTGTGGAGAGGTAAGAAGTGAGGTGGTTTTAGGCGCCACTTAAGGTAAGATAAGCCTAAGAGGAAAAGTTTGCCACAAGGGATGGAACCCTTGATAAAAACCTAAGGAATTCTCAAAGAGAGAAGGGTGGACACTAAGAGAATTTTGGCCAACTCAAGGTTTTTCCATTCAATCAAGTGTAAAAAATACAAGAGTGTGAAGGAGCACCTTTTTATAGAGGGAGCTAACCTCTTGGACAAGTCATGAAGGAAATGAAGGGCTAGGATTAAAAGGAGTCATCCAAGGGAGGAGGATTGAAGCCCAAAGTCCAATCAATACCCTCCTTTAGATGAGAATTGGTGCCCAAGCTACCTCATCCAAGGGCCAAGATTACTCCTTTATTAGTTTTGGGTTTTATTTAGCAAAAGAGGGTGTATTTATCAAACTACCCCCTTATTTCCTAAATAAAGGCCCAAAAGCTAATCTTACCCCTTCTTATTAGTAAGACACCTCCTAGAAAATTAAATGGACTAATACATGTCCAAAATAAAATCCTAGGTTCCTAAAATAAAAATTACAAGTAAATAAGTCATGGCTTGCATAACTTGATGGTCATATGGAGGTGAGATCTTCCTCCCTCTACTCTAGCCATGTCTTCTTCTATTCTCTTAGCCATGGCCCTATTGATAGGGCCCTTGCTTGGGGAGAATGCATCATCCCCTCCCCCTTGGGAAGGATTTGACCTCAAATCTGATAGGTCCTCATCTTCTTCACCAGTACCTACAAAAGGGATCAAATAACAAACATTAAAGGTAGTACTGACACCATAGGCCTCAGGGAGATATAATATGTATGCATTGTTGTTCACTCTCTTGAGGACTTGAAAGGGACCATCTCCTCGGGGGCTAAGCTTGGACTTCCTTTGAGTAGGGAAGCGATCCTTCCTCAAATGAAGCCATACCCAATCCCCTTCATTGAAGATAATTTCTTTCCTGCCCCTATTGGCTTTACTAGCATACTCCTTTGAATGATGTTCAATGTTAGCCTTTACCCTTTCATGTAATTTTTTAACAAAATCCGCTCTTACTATTCCTTCATTGTGAACAGAAGAAGGGAAGGGTAAGGGCAAGATATCAAGAGGAGTAAGGGGGTTGAAGCCATAAACAACTTCAAAGGGAGAATGCTTGGTGGTCCTTTGAACCACCCGGTTGTATGCAAACTCAATATGGGGTAGGTATTCATCCCAAGACTTGTGATTTCCTCAAAGAAGTGTCCTAAGCATAGTAGATAGAGATCTATTTACTACCTCAGTCTGCCCATCAGTTTGGGGGTGACATGTGGTAGAAAATAAGAGTTTAGTTCCTAGCCTTGCCCACAATGTTTTCCAAAAGTGGCTAAGGAACTTCACATCTCTATCAGAGACTATGGATTAGGGAATTCCATGTAAACGGACAACTTCTTTAAAGAAAAGTCTTGCAATGTTGCTCGCATCATCTATCTTGTGGCATGGTATAAAGTGAGCCATTTTTGAAAATCTATCTACCACTACAAAGATAGAGTCTGCACCTCGTTGGGTTCGAGGCAGGCCAAGGATGAAATCCATACTAATATCCAGCCAAGGTGCAGAAGGAGCAGGTAAGGGTGTGTACAATCCATGAGCCATTGTCTTAGACTTAGCTTGCAAGCAAGCAATGCATCTACGATAATGTCTATAGACGTTTTTCTTCATATGGGGCCAAAATAATTTTTCTTGTAAAAGCAGAAGAGTTTTCTTAATTCCAAAATGCCCTATTAGCCCACCCTCATGACTCTCTTTTGTCAACAGATTTCTCATAGATCCTTGGGGTACACAAAGTCTGCTACCTTTGAAAAGGTACCCCTCACTCACAAAGAACCCATTTTGGGTTTTACATGCAAATGTAGAGGCAGCATAAATGGATCCAAAATCCTTATCAGAAAGATACATTTCTCTAATATTATCAAATCCAAGAATCTTTGCACTTAAGGTGGTGTAAAGGGTATGTCTACGAGACAAAGCATCAGCCACCACATTATGTTTTCCTTTCTTGTATTTGATGATATAAGGGAAAGTCTCAAGAAATTCTACCCATTTAGCATGCCTTTTATTAAGCTTGCCTTGACCCTTCAAATACTTAAGTGACTCATGGTCACTATGAATGATGAACTCCTTGGGTACAAGATAATGTTCCCAAGTTTGAAGGGCCCTTATCAAAGAGTAAAACTCTTTATCATAGGTGGGGTAGTTTAAGGCGGCTCCATTTAGTTTTTCACTAAAATAAGCCACAGGATGACAACCTTGTAACAACACCGCTCCCACACCCACTCCCGATGCATCACACTCTAGCTCAAAAGTTTTAGAAAATTCAGGAAGAGCTAAAACTGGTGCATGGGTCAGTTTCTCTTTGATAAGTTCAAAGGCTTTTTGTTGTTTTTCACCCGAAAGGAAAGGAGTATCCTTCTTCACCAAATCATTGATTGGTGAGAAAAGTGTGGAGAAGTTAGGCACAAAGCACCTGTAAAAGCTCGCGAGACCATGAAAACTCTTGATCTCAGTCACACTTTTTGGGGTGGGCCATTCTTGGATGACTTTGATTTTGTCGGGGTCTACTTGAACCCCATTTTTATTAACTATAAAACCTAAGAACACCACACTCTCCACACAAAAATTACATTTTTCAAGATTTCCATAGAGTTGGTGTGACCTAAGAATGCAAAAGACGCGCCTAAGATGGCCTACATGTTCATCTAGGCTCTTGCTATACACTAAGATGTCATCAAAATAAACAACACAAAATTTTCCTAAGCAATCCCTAAGGACATGATTCATAAGCCTCATGAAGGTGCTTGGGGCATTAGTAAGCCGAAAGGGCATTACCAACCACTCATACAGCCCAAACTTGGTCTTAAAAGCGGTTTTCCACTCATCACCTTCCTTGATGCGAATTTGGTGATAACCACTCTTAAGATCAATTTTTGAAAATAATTGGGCCCCATGCAATTCATCAAGCATGTCATCAAGCCTAGGGATAGGGTGCCTATATTTGATGGTGATGTTATTGATTGCTCGACAATCAATGCACATCCTCCATTGGCCATTCTTCTTAGGCACCAACAAAACTGGCACAGCACAAGGGCTTAGGCTCTCTTGAACCCAACCCTTCTCCAATAGTTCTTGGACTTGAGATTCAATCTCCTTGGTCTCCATGGGATTAGTCCTATAAGCAGGCCTATTAGGCAGGCTAGCCCCAGGTACCAGGTCTATTTGGTGTTCTATACCCCTAATTGGAGGAAGTCCTTTGGGAACTTCATTAGGGAATATATCACCAAACTCCTTTAAAAGCTCTTGAACCTCTTGAGGTAGGTTCTTAGGTTCAAGTTCTATGCCAGTGCTAGAACTAGAAGGGAAAAAAGTGGAGGGGGAAGAAATGGGGGATGCCACTTTGCAAAGGAGGAGATAGAAAGGTCTGTTAGTTAAGGGGGCTTCCTTTAAATCCAATTTTGTCGCAAATAAACTCCCTTTACTAATGACTTTCTTGGAAGGGGCACCAACTTCCAACTCAACCTCTTTACCCCTTTAAACCTTTAGGGGTACATCTTTGCTTTTTTTATCTCCTCATCTCTCTTATGTTTCACGATGAGTTGGTCCTCCGCCACTTGTGAAGGTGTTAGAGGACACAACTTAATGTGCTTATCCTTATGAGTGAGGATGATGTTATTGGAATGACCATGGTGTATGGCTTTCTTATCAAATTGCCATGGTCTTCCTAGCAAGATATGGCCAGCTTCCATTGGGACTATGTCACACAGGATCTCATCTTTATAAGACCCAATGGAAATTGGAACCTTGACTTGCTCATTGACCTCCATTTCCCCTTGCTCATTGAGCCATTGAAGCTTGTAAGGCTTAGGGTGGGGAAGTGGGGTCAAGGCTAGCTTTTCCACCAACCTTGAGCTACAACAATTGCAGCATGACCCACTATCCACAATGAGAGAACATATTTTGTCATTCACCTTACAGTGAGTGTGGAATATGTTCTCCCTTTGAGATGAGGACACTTTCAAAGGTTGGCTTCCAAGAAGTCTTCTTATCATTAAGAGGTCTCCCTCACATGCATAAGCAGTTTCATCACAATCAGATTGGTATGCATGAACCCCTTCTCCTTCGCTCTCACTAGAGGAGTGTGAGCTAGACTCACTACTATAAACATCTTGGGCCCTCATGATGATGTTTCTCTTAGTAGGGCATTGAGATGCAATGTGGCATCTCCCAAGACATTTAAAGCATTTGATACTACTAACTTTCTCGTGAGAGTTAGTAGTAGGGGTTTTTCTCTTTATATGTGATGTTTTATGCTCTTTGAAGTGCTTGGGATGTTCCTCTTTGGGGTAACTCTTGAAAGAGTTCCTCGTAGGTTGGTCCCTCTTTACATAAGGTGGGTTATCCTTTTTAAAAGTTTTCCTTCTAAGTTGATTTTCCACTTTGATGCAAAGTTGAACTAACTCATTAAGGGAATTGTATGAGAAGAGCTCCACCTTATCACGAATTTTGGGGTTCAACCCACATAAAAACCTTGCCATAGTGGCCTTGGGTTCCTCAATGATACCCGCCCTCAAGATAAGAAGTTCCATCTTTTGTCTATACTCTTCTATACTAAGGTTGGTTTGCCTTAGCCTTTGGAGTCTATCCAAAAGATCTCTTTCATACCAAGAGGGAATATGCCTTCTTCTTAGAGCACTTCTAAGATCATTCCAGTATCTTATGGAAGGCATATTGGTGCGGATTCTCTCATTGGTTAACCCAACCCACCAATGCATGGCATGCCTTTGGAAGCTAAGGGTTGCCATTGGAACCTTTGTTTCTTCTCTTACCTCATGGCAAGTGAAGAGTTGTTCTACCTTGATTTCCCAATCAAGGTAGGCTTCCACTTCTTCCCTCCTATGAAATGGGGGGAGATCAATTTTGGGCTCCCTTGGAGGGGACCTATTATTATGCATGGATGAATGGGAGTTTCTCCTAGGATGATTGTAGTATTCTTCCTCACTTTCACTCCTATGGGTATGTCTAGATGGGGAACCTAAGACTATCCCTTTCATTTTGTAATTATCACCATTCCCATGCTTTCTTTTTTCTTCTTCTTTCTCTTTTCTTCTTTCTCTTTCTTTTCTTTCTCTCCTTTCTTCATCTTCTCTCCTTTCTCTTATTCTTCTCTCTTCTTTCTCTCTTTTTTCTCTCTTTTCTTCCTCTCTTTCTTTTATTTTTCTTTTCTCCTTGGACTCTTTTTCTCTCCTTTTTTGTTCTCTTTTCTCTTGTTCTTTTGCCATCCACTCCCTAAAGTCCATGTTTAAGTTTTCTAGAGTGTAATCTTTAGAAATATTTCTTTGGTTTACACTCTTGTTTGATGAATAACTATGAGCACTAGAGTGGGTGTGTGATGTCATTGTGCTTGAATTTCTAAGAGGAAAAAGGTGGCTAAAAAATTTTCACAAACAAACACTCCTCTCTTTTTGTGTTTTCTTGCCTAAAATGGCTTAATGAGTCTTTGGAACTCTTTAGCCTTCTAAGCGCTTTGAATAAGAAAAATAAAGCAAGAATTTTAAAGCAAAAATTCAAAAGAGAAGGGATCTAAAGCGAGCTCCTAAGGTGTTGAAGGAAGTGTACCACTTCTTCCTTCTTCACCTAATTTTCGAGAAACTAAAAAATTGATTAAATTTTATTACAACCAAAGGGAGGGCCTTAAGGGCACTCAAACTCCCAACTACAAAATTAATACACCCAAATTAAAGAAAAGGTAAAGTCTTCAAAAAATGATTCTCCAAATGCTCCCTCAAATCAAAGTCCTCATGGCTAGGTGTATTTCCTTTTGAGGTGATCCCTTAGGCTCTTAGTCCAACCTTCCAAAATATGCTACCCTTGTGGTAAGCTCCTTTTTCAAGCTTTCTCCCAAAAGTGACACTAACACACAAACCAAAGAAACCAAAAGTAGCAAGGGGAGGTGCGAATAGAAACTCAAAAAACAATAAAAGATAACACAATCAAAAGGACATTTAACCAAATGGTAAGAGTATATATGACAAACTAGAAAGATGATTTAAAAGACAAGCAACAACTAAAAGGTAAACAAAAGAAAGAGAGCACACAATGGAATACCTAAGAATGGCACTAGATTAAAAGGTAGAAGAACACAAATATCAAGTTCTAGTGTACCAAAAGTAATAAAATTTCTTTTAAGGTTCCAAGTTCAAAGTTGAAGCCCTTGCTAATTTTAGGTTAGGTACATCAAATGAATTTTTTTCAAACTTTCTTTTCTTTTGTTTGTTCTCTTTTTTTTTTTTTGAATCCTTCGTTGTTTTTTTTGTATTTTATTTTAGACTTTGTTTTCTTGTTTTTTTTTTGAATATTTACTAGATGAACCCAAATTGATTGTGAATTTAGTGCTTGATAAAAAAGAGTTATGCGCTTGGAACAATAAAGAAAATTAAAAGCAACAATTTAGGTACTACTAGAAATGACTTCAAAATGCAAAGTAGCTATAGATGTGTTAATGGTTTAGTAGTTTGGTGTGCCACTGGACTCAAGCTTTGTTAAGTTTTTAGTAATTTGTTGAACACAAATACCAAACTTATAGCTTAAGTGAAAGCACCCACAAACACGAACTACCTTTACCACACAAATGAGCTACAAATTATATGTATAAGGAAAATAAAGACAAAGAAAATTGAGCAACTATTTTTGAATTTTTTTTTAAGAATATGCTTGAAACTAAAAGCACATGAACTTCTAAAGAGACTTAGACATGAGGTATGACCCTCTATGTTGCTCAATTTAAGAAGTTTCAAATTTTTTTTTTTGTAAAAACAAAAGAGGCTAAACTTAAAAGGAATTAATAGACAAAATGGGAAACTATAAACATGACTTATAGACAACTACACAAAAGTATAAAAGTGAAAAATAAAAGCTAAAAATAAAGCAAAAACAAGGCAACTAGGTGCAAGGAAACACAAGAATTTGGTCTAAATTTCTTGACCACAAGGTTGTGGAATTCACCACAACGGCATGGATTTTTAGCAAGAAATTCTCAAAACCAAAATTCAAGCAAGAAAGCACCCAACTCAAAGCTTAAGCGAAAATTAATGAATATGGGAGAGACGTAGATGCAAAGAAAAGAACAATATAAATTACATCAAGCAAAAAATAAATGGTGCAAATAAACTATAACTCAAAACAATAAACTCAAGACATAAATGGAAATGATAAATAACAATGGAAAGCTAGAAAAAAATTGCGGAAATTAAAGATAAAATAAAATAGGAAAATGGAAAGAAAAAATAAATGAGATAGGAAGAGAGTTTAGACCTCTAGAACCAATTGATGCATGCCTCCCTTTATCTTTTTCTAGAGGTTTTCTTCTTTGGTGAAATGGTTTGTGGAGAGGTAAGAAGTGAGGTGGTTTTAGGCGCCACTTAAGGTAAGATAAGCTTAAGAGGGAAAGTTTGCCACAAGGGATGGAACCCTTGATAAAAACCTAAGGAATTCTCAAAGAGAGAAGGGTGGACACTAAGAGAATTTTGGCCAACTCAAGGTTTTTCCATTCAATCAAGTGTAAAAAATACAAGAGTGTGAAGGAGCACCTTTTTATAGAGGGAGCTAACCTCTTGGACAAGTCATGAAGGAAATGAAGGGCTAGGATTAAAAGGAGTCATCCAAGGGAGGAGGATTGAAGCCCAAAGTCCAATCAATACCCTCCTTTAGATGAGAATTGGTGCCCAAGCTACCTCATCCAAGGGCCAAGATTACTCCTTTATTAGTTTTAGGTTTTATTTAGCAAAAGAGGGTGTATTTATCAAACTACCCCCTTATTTCCGAAATAAAGGCCCAAAAGCTAATCTTACCCCTTCTTATTACTAAGACACCTCCTAGAAAATTAAATGGACTAATACATGTCCAAAATAAAATCCTAGGTTCCCAAAACAAAAATTACAAGTAAATAAGTCATGGCTTGCATAACTTAATGGTCATATGGAGGTGAGATCTTCCTCCCTCTACTCTAGCCATGTCTTCTTCTATTCTCCTAGCCATGGGCCTAGTGATAGGGCCCTTGCTTGGGGAGAATGCATCACCAATGCTCTAGATACCAAATGATGCATGCCTCCCTTGATATTTTTCTAGAGGTTTTCTTCTTTGGTGAAATGGTTTGTGGAGAGGTAAGAAGTGAGGTGGTTTTAGGCGCCACTTAAGGTAAGATAAGCCTAAGAGGGAAAGTTTTCCACAAGGGATGCAACCCTTGATAAAAACCTAAGGAATTATCAAAGAGAGAAGGGTGGACACTAAGAGAATTTTGGCAACTCTAGGTTTTTCCATTCAATCAAGTGTAAAAAATACAAGGGTGTGAAGGAGTACCTTTTTATAGAGGGAGCTAACCTCTTGGACAAGTCATGAAGGAAATGAAGGGCTAAGATTAAAAGGAGTCATCCAAGGGAGGAGGATTGAAGCCCAAAGTCCAATCAATACCCTCCTTTAGATGAGAATTGGTGCCCAAGCTACCTCATCCAAGGGCCAAGATTACTTCTTTATTAGTTTTGGGTTTTATTTAGCAAAAGAGGGTGTAGTTATCAAGCTACCCCCTTATTTCCTAAATAAAGGCCCAAAAGCTAATCTTACCCCTTCTTATTACTAAGACACCTCCTAGAAAATTAAATAGACTAATACATGTTCAAAATAAAATCCTAGGTTCCTAAAATAAAAATTACAAGTAAATAAGTCATGGCTTGCATAACTTGATGGTCATATGGAGGTGAGATCTTCATCCCTCTACTTTATCCATGTATTCTTCTATTCTCCTAGCCATGGCCCTAGTGATAGGGCCCTTGCTTGGGGAGAATGCATCAAACTAGGAAGAAGTTCCTCAAGAGAGAGGATCCTCAAGACCTTTTACTACGAATGTGCTCACAAAGAGACTATCTTCATTCAACCTCAAAGGTGAAATTTACAATGAGGGGGAATGAGTATATATAGCCCCAAGGGAGAGCTTGGACACACTTTTCTAGGCAATGTGGGACTTAAGTGAGGCACCTAAGTTCACCCCCATGGGTTCAATTAGCATCTCCTAAATTGAATGAGCTAGCTTAAAATCATGTCTTGACTTATGCACCCATTCTAAGCTTACTCCTCCTTTTTAACTAAGGACAACTGATGTGATATTTGATGATCACATGCCCAAAGGATCCTTTCTAAGGTCACTTGGAAGGGAAATGTATTTATGGAGAGGAAAGGAATGGGGTGAGGCGCCACAAATACTAGGTTTGATAAGCCAAAGGGGAGAGGCCACAAGGGAGGGGTCCCTTGATAACTCTTAGAAGTTCTCACAAAGGAGAAAGGGGGACATTCAAAGGTAAGAACCTCAACTAATATGGTCTCTAGGATTAAATTCAAGTGTCAAATTAAATTCTTAATGCTCCTCAAAATTAAAATATAGGAAAATTACATTTTATTAACTAAAGTCCCTAACCTAATATTTTCACTCTCCATAGGAGGTGAAGTCTTCCTTTGTCTACAAGGGCTAGGTTTTCTTCAATCCTTCTAGCCATGGCCCTAGTGATAGGTCCTTGGCTAGGCATGGTCACATCAACAACTATACCTTCTAAACTAAAAAGAATATGGCCCAATATACATGGCCTTAAAGGAATTAAAAATATGCTTTTATTTAGCTAATGAAAATAAAATATTTACAAGCTAAAAATGAAGACTATGGCTTCCAATCTTCAATGAGCTTTCATCCATGTCATGCCTTCCTTGAATCCTCCTAGCCATGATGCATGCTAGGTGAGATTGCATCATTTCCTCCCCCTTGGAGAGGATTTGACCTCAAATCCTGAGGCATTTCTTCCTCTTGTTCAAAGTCTGCAAGAAAATAAGGAAAGTAATAAGTATATGCAGACAAGTGATTTCGGGGGGAGTGAGAGGTCTATAAGGAGGCCTTTTAGGAATGGGGTAGTGGATTTTGGCATTAAGGTGTGAAAAGATTTTAGTGTGCATGTGCCTCCATATAGCAGCTTCCCATCCTCCTCCTATTGCACTAGATACTAGCCTCAAAGGTTTTGAAATAGTAAGTAAGACTAGTCTAAGTGGAATGGAGCACTCATCAAGTGGATCAAGGTGCTCAAAAGATATAGGCACATCCTCAAATTCAACTTGTTCCTTTGGTAAGGGTTGGCAGGAAAATTTTTCTATGTAAAGAACCTCCTTTGAAGGCAAATGTGGATCTTCCTTAGACTCAGTCTACCTACCAACAACCTTATTTTCATTTTTATCCCTTTCTCTCTTAAGCTTCATGATCCTTCTATCCTCCATAACCTCGGTAGGGGTAAGAGGAAGTAAGGTAATCTTTTTCCTCTATGAGAGAGAGTGATTTTAATAGTGAGGCCATTGTGCAAAGTTTCCTTATCATGTTGCCATGGCCTTCCCAACAACATGTGACTAGCTTCCATAGGGACTACATCACATAACACTTTGTCATGATACTTCCCTATGGAGAAGCTAATCTCCACTTGTTCTCTTAATACTACACCATCTTCATAATTAAGTCCATGCAAAGAATAAGGTGAAGGATGAGGAGTGGTAGCAAGTGATAGATTTTCCACCACCCTTGTGCTACAACAATTAAAACAGGATCCACCATCCACAATGAGAGAACAAGTTTTGCCCAAAATTTTGCATCTTGTTTGAAAAACATTCTCTCTTTGTGTTTGGGTTCCTTACAAGGATAGCTTCCAAGAAGTTGTTTCACTTTGAAGAGATCATCACATGAATGGGTACCCTTTTCATTTGATGTTCCCCTTAAAGTAGTTTTTTTTTTTGGGGCAAAACAAAGCAATGTGCCCTTTTCTAAACACTTAAAATATTTAGGACTTTGAGAACGAGTGCTCGAACTAGTGGTAGGGGTGTCACTCATACTCAAGGGTTTTCTCTCAATATGCTTTCTTTTGGGTTTAATTATAGAAGGCTTGTCTTTTTCTTAGGATGCCTCTTAGGGTTTTCCTTCTTACTAGAAGAAGCATAAATGTCATGGGTTATTCTAGGCTCTTCTAAGTCTCTATAACGTGTGTAAATGCTACCATAAGAGCTCTTATAGGCGTCTCTCTCTTTTTGTATCTTCTTTTCTTCCCTTTTTTCTAACTCCTTTTATTTTTTTTCTCTCCTTTCCAATTCTTTCTTCTATTGTTCTCTCTTTTCTCTTCTCTCTCTAAATCTTCTATTTTGTTTTCTTCTTTTATTTTGTTATTCTAGGCTCTTCTAAGTCTCTATAACGTGTGTAAATGTTACCACAAGAGCTCTTATAGGCGCCTCTCTCTTTTTGTGTCTTCTTTTCTTCCCTTTTTTCTAACTCCTTTTGTTTTTTTTCTCTCCTTTCCAATTCTTTCTTCTATTTTTCTCTCTTTTCTCTTCTCTCTCTAAATCTTTTATTTTGTTTTCTTCTTTTTCTCTATCTTTCTCTCTTTCCTCTTTTTCTTTTCTCTCTTCTCTTTCTTTTTCTCTTGCTTCTCTTTCTCTCTTTTCATTTTCCTTACTCTCTTGTCTCTTTTTCTCTCTTTCTTCTTTTTCTCTTTGGTCCCTCTCTTCTCTTTCTCTTTTCTCTTGCTCTTTTCTCTCTTGTCTTGTTTGTTCCATCTCTTCTCTTTGTCTCTCTTTTTCTCTTCTTTCTTTTCTTTGTTGTCTCTCCTTTTGTTTTTGTTCTTTCTCTCTTCTCTCCTCTCTATCTAGTTCTTCTTCTTCACTTTTCCTCCTCTCTTTTTTGTTTTCTCTCATTTTTCCAAAATTCCCTACGTTGTTTTTCTATTATTTCCCAATCAATAGAGTATGGATATGTGGGCACGGTTGGTTTATCACTCTTCTCATACTTTTATTTTATTCTATTTTCACATTCTTCTCCTTTATTTTTCCTTGTTTTATTACTACTCCTAACACTGCTAGATGCGTATGAAAACATGTCAAAGTGTAAGGCCTAGGGAACTAATATGCAAAACACTCCTCTCTTTTTTTTTTCTCCTAAAGTGTTAAGAGTCTTTGAAACTCTAACACTTTCTAAAACTTGAAAGCAAATAAAGAAATTTAAAGCAAAGCTAAAGGATTCTAACGTGCTCCTAAGTATGAATAAGGGGTACCAATTCCACTAAAATGAGAAACTAAGGTTTATTACACACAAAAGAGGTGACCATTATGGGCATCCAACACCTATAATTAAAATGTCCTTTAAAAATACACCCAAATTAAACAAAGAAAATTAAAAGTAGTTGAATATAGCTCTTTTCTTCAAGTGGTCCTCACCAAGTGTATTACTCTAGTCTTGGCCTCCTTTTCAAGTCTCCTCTTCCTTGGTTTTAAATCCATACTTCCTAAGGATGCTACCCTTGTGGAAATTTCCATAATTTGGCTACCTACCAAGAGAAAACAAGCGCCCAAGCAAGAGACCAAGGGAAGTAGAATTTGAAAGCAAAAAGCAATAAAAAGCACTTCACAAGAATAGGAACACATCCAAGTGGAAAGAATTTATTTGACAAACACAAAGAAAGCCAATAAGGACAAGCAAGAAATAAAAGGTGTAGAAAGAAAGTTGGCACACAAAAGAAATTCCTAGAATGGGCCTAAAATAGATTGGACTTAAAACAAAAAAAGACTCAACAAATTCAATGATTTTCACAATTGTAAAGCAAGGTGGCTAAATCATATGCAAATAAATTCAAGCAAATTTCAATAAAATTTAACACTCCTTTGAATTTTTTAATAATTTTGAGGTGCATTAAATTTTTTTTTTAGTCTTTTTACTTGTTTTTAGCACTTTTTACTAACTCTTTTTTTGACTTATTTTACTGTTTTGATTTCTTTTCTTCTTCTTTTTTTTTGAAACAATTTTGCTACACCTCTTAACACATTTTGTAGCAAATATAGTAAGGAGTTTAAGAATTATAAATGCTTGAACAAGAATAATAAATTAGCCACAAAAATTTGATGTAAAAGTGAAAACCAAACAACACAAAGCAACTTAAAATGAGCTAGTAATTTTAGGTGATTATAACATGACACCAAGTGAGAGTTTTTTTGGGTTTAGGTAAGCTTGATTGCTCAAGTTCTCAGCCCAAATATATGCCCAAAAATGCTGAACCAGCCAGCACAAAGAAAATAACCACAATAAACTAGCACAAAAATAAGCTACTCACACAAAATGAAGAAATGGACTCTAAGAAAGAATTGAGCAATTTATTTTTTTTGAAAAATTTTTGAAACATACTATGATCTAAAGCATGTGGGACTCTAGGAATAGACACAAGAGCATATGCTCAATCCCAAGAGAGAAACACATTTTTTTATGGTAAAAATAAAAAATCAAAACTATGTAGAATTAAAAGACAATAAAAGGGCTACAACAAGACCAACTAAGACACAACTTGGAAGATTAAAAACTGAAATTAAATGACTCAAAATAACTAGAAATATATGCCCAAAACAGAGAACAAGGGGCTGGAAAAACAGAAAAATAGGTGTAGGAAAATAGAATTAAAAACTCAAATAAGAAGAACAACGTGCATCCAAAGATCAAGACCACAATGTGTGGCTTCCTTCACAAATTTTGTGAAGTCATTACAATGACCTTCTTAGGATTTGAAAATGAACAAAAAAGAAATAAAAGGTTGGATAGAAAATTAAAGAAACAATCCTATAGGAAACATATAAAGATTCAATGGAAAAGAACAAGATAAATTGAATCTAGAAAGCAATAAAGACTAGGAAATAAATTGCATAAAATGAAAACTACTAAAACATCATAAACTAATAAGACATAAAAGAAATTAAATGACAAGAATTAAAGGTTGAAAAAACAAAGAAAATAGCAAGAACACTAAGAAGAAAAGCTTGAAAAAATTAAAGAAAATTAAGACTAGATGATGCAATCCTACCTATCAAGGGCCCTCTCACTAGGCCAATGGCTAGGAGGATTGAAGAGGACTTGGCCCGGAAAGACTCATCAAGACCCCAGCTCATGATGGAGATAGATATTTTAGGCCATAGTCCTTAGTTTTCCCCTTGTAAATATTAATTAGCTTTTAATTCCCTTTTAGGCCTTGTATTTTGTCCATTTATTTTAGTTTCTATAGTTTAGGGTGTAATTAGCTTAGGAAGGGAGGTGAGGGGAGTAAAGGGCCTAATAACACAAAGGAGTGTGGATCTCTTTCCACACCCCCTTGATTAGGCCGTGACACTCCCTAGCTTAAGGCTAGGCACCACTTTTAGTGGGCCTAAGAGGGATTAGTGCTCCTAATACTAATTAGGCCCAAGTCCCACATTACCTAGTTTTGAGTGCCTTGCTCCCTCTTTGGGCTATAAATACACCTAGTTTCTCTTGTACAAAGCATACTTGATTGAATTAAGTAAGACTTTTTTTGAGCAATTTATTCTTGAGTGTCTTTCAGAATCCTCTCTCTTGAGGAATATCTCCCTTAAAGCTTTTATCAAGGGACCTCTCCCTTGTGGCAAGCAACATAAAATTTTTTTGACTCATCCTTCTCCTAGAAAGTGGCGTCAACCCTCTCCCATTTCTAACCTCTCCATCCTCTATTTTCTTAGAGGAAGGAACCTTGGTTGAAGAGATCAAGGAAGTGCATCATTTGGTATCAGAGCCATCTTCATGAAGGTTCATTTCCTCCTCTTTCTCCTTAGTTTATGTGTCTTTCTTTAGTTTCTTTTTTCTGCAGTTTTTTATACTTTATTTCTTGCTTCCTTTATTTTCATTTAAATTCCTTATTGTCTTGAAGTTTATGTTTTATTTCTTTCAATTTTTATTTCCATGTCTTTATTGCTTTCTAGATTCAATTTATTTTGTTCATTTCTATTGAATCTTTGTGTGTTTCCTTTAGGTTTGTTTCTTTAAATTTCTGCCCATCTTTTTAATTTTTCCTTATTCTAGTGCTTACCCTAAGAGGATCATAGTAATGACTTCACAAACTTTGTGAAGGAAGCCACACAATTGTGGTTTTGATCCTTGGATGCACTTTTACTTCTTTCATTTAGAGTTCTTGCATTTTAATTCTATTTTGCTGCACCTTTTTCTCTATTTTTTTCCTGCACCTATTTCTCTATTTTTTCCAGCCCATATTTCTCTGTTTTTGTGTCACATTCTTGGTCATTTTGAGTCATTTATTTTCAGTTTTAATCCTCCTACGTTGTGTCTTATTTTGGTATTGTTTAGTCCTTTTAATTGTCACTTAAAATCCATTGTTTAGCTCTTTTATTTTACCATAAAAGTGTGCTATTTCTCTATTGGAAATTGAGCATCAAAGAGGCTTACTCTTGATCCCATGTCCTTAGAGTCACACATGCTATTTAGATCTTAGCATGTTCTTAAAAACAATCTTCAAAAAATTAATGCTCAATTTCTTCCAAATTTCATTCACTTGTTCAATAATTTTAGTATCTTAATTTTGTGCTAGTTTTTGTGGTGATTTTTGTTGATTGGCTTTGAGAGGCATGTTGGGTATGTAATTGGGCTGATTATTGAGTAATCAAGTTGGCCTCAACTTCCATAAAACTCTCCTTGTGCCATTTATTTTTTATCACCTAAAATTACTAGTTCATATTAGGTTGCTTTGTTTCTTAATTTTGCACTTTTGTATATCAATGATGGTGGCCATTTCCTATCCTTTGTTCAAGAATTTATGATTCTTTGACTCCTCACCATATTTGCTTCAAAATTTTGTTAAGAGGTGTAGCAAAATTGTATAAAAAATAGAAATTAAAAAGAAAACAAGTGAAAAAAAAACGTGTTAGTAAAAAAAAATTTGTTAAAAAAAAAAAGAAGTGAAAAGAACAAAATATCTTTAGTGCACCTCATATTGTCCCAATGACTAAAAGGAGTGATTTAAAAAAAAATAATGAATCTTGCTTGAACATACTTGTATATTGAAACTTTTGATTTTAAATGATGCAAATTATTGAAACTTTTAAGTCATTTTTTTTTTGTTTTTGTAGTCCATTCTATTCTAGGCCTACTCTAGGAATTTCTTTTGTGTACCATCTTTCTATCTACACCATTTTTACTTGCTTGTCTTCTTTGGTTATCTTTGTGTTTGTCTAAATAATTCTTTCCACTTGGATGTTTATCTCCCTTCCTTGAGTTTTCTTTTCTTTTTTTTTTTATTGCATTGCACTCTCTTGGTTCCTCCTTGGGTGTGCCACTTTGTTGAAGGAAAAGAAAGGTCAAACCAAGCTTTCCACAAGGGAATCATCTTGAGGTGTGTTGAAGCAAGCTAAGGAAGAGGTTCATTCAAGGGAGCAACACCACTTTGAGAGAGGCAAACACTTGGAGTAGAGAGCAACTTCAAACATCAAGCCTTTTGTTTCTTTTTGTTTAATTGGGTGTAAATTTTATTAAGACCATTTTAATTGAGGTGTTGGATTCCCATAAGGGTCACCTCTTTGATTGTAATAATTTTTTAGTTTCTCGTTTAGGTGGGAGAAGGAATTGGTACCTTATCTCTCCACCTTAGGTGTACGCCTTTAGATCCTTACCTTTGCTTTAAATTTCTTTTATTTGCTTTGCATCTTAGTGTGAAAGGCTTTTGAGTTCCAAAGACTCTTAAGTAATTCACTTAGGGAGAAAACAAAACAAAAGAGTAAGGAGTGTTGCCCATAGGTTCTTCCCAATCACTTTCAAAATGAGCTCACACACATCTAGTAAAGGTAGTGTAAATCAACAAGGTTCTCAAAAAACCAACAACATGGATAAGTTTGTGAGTGAATTTAGGGAATGGAGGGTAGAAGAGAGAAAATAAAGAAAAGAAAGGGAGAAAAGAGAAGAAAAGAGGCGTGAAGAGAAAGAAAAAGAAAAGAGAGAAAGAAAGTTAAGAGAAGAAAGACGAAGAGAGGAAAAAGAGCGTGAGAAAAGAGAGAAAGAAAGCGAGGAGAAAAGAGAGAGACAAGAACGAGAAGAAAGAGAAGAAAGACAGAGGGAAGAGAAAGAAAGAGAACGAAGAGAAAGAGAAGAAAAAAAGGAAAGAGAAGAGAGAGAGAGGGAAGAGAGAAGAGAAGAGCGTGAAAGAGAAGAAAGAAGAGAAAGAAGAGTTAGAGAAAGGCAAAGGTATAGGTCTGCCTGTAGTGAAGTAAGTGAAAGTGAGGGATATGAAAGACCTAGGGTAAGGAGAGCACAACAACATCATAACCAACCCTAAGCCCAACCTAGGGAACAAAAAGTTGACCTCCCTCATTTTCATGGCAAAGAGGATGTGGAAGCCTACCTTGATTGGGAACTGAAGGTAAAGCAACTCTTTGTTTGTTATAACATAAGCGAAGAAAGAAAAGTTCCGCTGGCAACCCTTAGCTTCCAAGGGCATGCCATGTATGGGTGGACCTCCTTGGTCAATGAGAGGCGCCACCTTCGTAACCCTCCGGTGGATTATTGAATGATCTCAAGGGGGCCATGTGGCAGAGACACGTCCCTTCTTATTATAAAAGAGAGCTCTTGGATAAACTCCAAAGATTAAAATAGTACAACTCAAGTGTTGAGGAGTACAGACAAACCATGGAGCTTTTGATGATGAGAGCGGGCGTCACCGAAGAACCAAGGGCCATCGAAGCTAGATTTTTAAGTGGTTTGAACCCTGACATAAGATACAAAGTTGAGCTCTTACCATATAATAATCTAGATGACCTAGTCCAACTTTTCATAAGAGTGGAAAATCAATTAAAAAGAAAAGGTGGAGCAAAAAGAGAATTTCCATCCTACAATTATGCAAAGAGGGACCTAGGCAAGGGAAGCTCTTCCAAGAGCTCTCCTAAAGAGGAACCATCCAAGCATGTGCATAAAGAACATAAACCCATGCATCATAGAGACAACCCCCCTACTGGTTCTAACAATAGGACTAGTAGTATTAAATGCTTTAAATGTCTTGGGAGAGGCCACATTACCTCTCAGTGCCCCAATAAGAAAACCATGATCATGAGGGGTCAAGAGATTTTTAGTGAGAGTAGCTCGTCTTCCTCCTCTAGTAAGAGTGAGGAAGAAGGGGGTCATGAGCATCATGAGCATGACATTGTTGAAAATCCTTGTGATGGATACCTCTTAATGGTTAGGCACCTTGTTGGATGCCAACCCCTTGAGCTTAACCACTCCCAAAGAGAGAACATTTTTCATACACGTTGTAAAGTTTTAGACAAAACCTGTTCTCTCATTGTGGATAGTGGATCCTGCTGCAATTGTTGTAGCTCAAGGTTGGTAGAGAAGCTAGCCTTACACCCAATTCCTCATCCTAGACCTTACAAGCTCCAATGGCTTAATGAGGAAGGGGAAATGGTTGTAAACCAACAAGTGAAGGTGTTGTTCTCCATTGGAAAGTATCAAGATGAGATCTTATGTGATATAGTTCCAATGGAGGCTGGCCATATCTTGTTAGGGAGGCCTTGGCAGTTTGACAAACAAGTCATTCACCATGGCTACTCTAGTGAGATAATCCTCACTCATAAGGGTAAAAGAATAAAGTTGACTCCTCTCACACCTTCACAAGTGGCTGAGGATAAACTCATCATGAAACATAAAAGAGATGAGGAAAAAAAAAGTTCAAAGTCGAAAAAAAAAAGCTTTCATCCCTAAAGCTTGAAAAGGGTAAGGAGAGTTGGAAGGAGGTACCCTTCCAAAGAGGTAATTAAGAAAGGGAGTCATTTTGCAACAAAAATGGATATTAAAGAAGCTCTCTTGCTTGATCGACCTTTTTATCTCCTTCTTTGTAAAAAGGTACCTTCTGGCACTGCCACAAGTCATGAAATTGAGTCTCTTCCAAAAGGGGTCCAAAATCTTTTAAAAGAATTTGATGATCTTTTCCCTCAAGAGGTTCCGAGGCGATTACCACCTCTAAGGGGAATAGAACACCAAATTGACCTTGTTCCTGGCGCAAGTCTTCCCAATAGACCTGCGTATAGGACAAACCCCGTTGAGAACAAAGAGATTGAGTCTCAAGTTCAAGACTTGTTGGAGAAGGGTTGGGTTCAAAAGAGCCTTAGCCCTTGTGCGGTTCCTATTTTGTTGGTGCCCAAAAAGGATGGAAAATGGCGGATGTGTATGGACTTTCGTGCCATCAATAACATCACCATTAAGTATAGGCACCCAATCCCTAGGCTAGACGATATGCTTGATGAATTGCATGGAGCCAAAATATTTTCAAAAATTGATCTTAGAAGTGGTTACCATCAAATAAGAATCAAAGAAGGAGATGAATGGAAAACCGATTTTAAGACCAAATTCGATCTTTATGAATGGTTGGTGATGCCTTTTGGGCTCACCAATGATCCAAGCACTTTCATGCGTCTCATGAATCATGTACTTAGGGATTGCATTGGTAGGTTTGTAGTTGTTTATTTTGATGATATTTTAGTCTATAGTAGGTCTTTAGAAGAACATATAGGACACCTTAGGGAAGTCTTATCTGTCCTTAGAATGAATAAACTATTTGCAAACTTAGAAAAATGCACTTTTTGTGTTCCTAGTGTGGTTTTCTTGGGCTTTGTCATTAGTGCCCAAGGGGTCCAAGTGGACCCCCAAAAAATCAAGGCCATTCAAGAATGGCCCACCCCTACTAGTGTGACTGAGATCAAGAGCTTTCATGGTCTCGCAGGATTTTATAGGCGCTTTGTACCTAACTTCTCCACACTAGCTTCACCACTCAATGACTTGGTGAAGAAGGAAGTTCCTTTCTTGTGGGGTGAAAAACAAAAATAAGCTTTTCAACTGCTCAAGGATAAACTCACTAATGCACCCGTTCTAGCCCTCCCCGACTTTTCAAAAACTTTTGAGCTAGAATGTGATGCATTGGGAGTAGGTGTAGGAGCTGTCCTGTTGCAAGAGGGGCACCCCATTGCTTATTTTAGTGAAAAACTCAATTGTGCCCGCCTCAACTACCCCACCTACGACAAGGAGTTTTATGCTTTGATCCGTGCCCTCCAAACTTGGGAACATTATCTTGTTTCCAAGGAATTTGTCATTCATAGTGACCATGAGTCACTTAAGTATTTGAGGGGGCAAGGAAAGTTGAACAAGAGGCATGCTAAATGGGTTGAATTTCTTGAAACTTTTCCTTATGTCATCAAATATAAAAAGGGAAAAACAAATATGGTGGCCGATGCTCTTTCAAGGAGGCATTCTCTCCTTGCCACCCTCAGTGCTCAAATTTTGGGATTTGATGACATAAAAGAAATGTATCCTTCTGACCAAGACTTTGGAACCATTTATACTACCTCATCTTCCAAAGCCAAAGATGGCTTCTACATGTGTGAGGGGTACTTATTCAATGAGGGCAAACTTTGTGTACCCCAAGGATCTATTAGGAAATTGCTGACAAAAGAGAGCCATGAAGATAGGCTCATGGGGCATTTTGGAATTGATAAAACCTTAATGCTTTTAAAAGAAAAATTCTTTTGGCCCCATATGAAAAAAGATGTCCAAAGACATTGCTTGCGATGCATAGCTTGTTTACAAGCTAAGTCCCGAGTAATGCCTCATGGACTTTACACACCTTTACCCAATCCTTCTACACCTTGGGTAGATATTAGCATGGATTTTGTCCTTGGGCTCCCAAGAACCCAACGAGGTGTAGACTCCATCTTTTTGGTAGTGGACCGCTTTAGTAAAATGGCACATTTCATTCCCTGCCACAAAGTGGATGACGCGAGTCACATCGCAAGGCTTTTCTTTCGTGAGGTTGTCCGCTTGCACGGAATACCCTCAACCATAGTCTCTGATAGGGATGCTAAGTTCCTTAGCCATTTTTGGAAAACTCTTTGGGCAAGGCTAGGAACTAAGCTCTTATTTTCTACCACTTGTCATCCTCAAACAGATGGACAAACTAAGGTAGTAAATAGATCCTTATCCACTATGTTGAGGGCACTCTTGAAAGGCAACCATAAGTCTTGGGATGAATATCTCCCCCGCATTGAATTTGCATATAATAGGGTGGTTCATCGAACCACTAAGCACTCCCCTTTTGAGGTTGTATATGGTTTTAATCCTCTCACCCCTCTAGACTTGTTACCACTCACTAACACCCAAATTTTTCATAAAGAAGGGAAAACTAGGGCTGATTTTGTCAAAAAATTACATGAGAGGGTTAAAACTAATATTGAAACCCAATCTAAGGGGTATGCTTCATCTAGCAACAAGGGGAGGAAGGAAGTCATCTTCGAAAAGGGCGATTGGGTTTGGCTTCACCTAAAAAAGGATTGTTTCACTTCTAAGAGGAAGTCCAAACTTAGCCCTCGAGGAGATGGTCCCTTCAAAATCCTTGAGAAGGTAAATAATAATGCATATAAGTTAGACCTCCCCAAGGATTATGGAGTTAGCACCACCTTTAATGTTTGTGATCTTACCCCTTTTTTAGGTGCTGACATGGAAGAGGACGACCCTTCAGATTTGAGGATAAATCCTTCCAATGGGGGAGGAGATGATGCAATCCTACCTATCAAGGGCCCTCTCACTAGGCCAATGGCTAGGAGGATTGAAGAGGACTTGGCCCAGAAAGACTCATCAAGACCCCAGCTCATGATGGAGATAGATATTTTAGAACATAGTCCTTAGTTTTCCTCTTGTAAATATTAATTAGCTTTTAATTCCCTTTTAGGCCTTGTATTTTGGCCATTTATTTTAGTTTCTAGAGTTTAGGGTGTAATTAGCTTAGGAAGGGAGGTGAGGGGAGTAAAGGGCCTAATAACACAAAGGAGTGTGGATCTCTTTCCACACCCCCTTGATTAGGCCGTGACACTCCGTAGCTTAAGGCTAGGCACCACTTTTAGTGGGCCTAAGAGGGATTAGTGCTCCTAATACTAATAAGGCCCAAGTCCCACATTGCCTAGTTTTGAGTACCTTGCTCCCTCTTTGGGCTATAAATACACCTAGTCTCTCTTGTACAAGGCACATTTGATTGAATGAAGTAAGACTCTTTTTGAGCAATTTATTCTTAATTGTCATTGAGAATCCTCTCTCTTGAGGAATCTCTCCCTTAAAGCTTTTATCAAGGGACCTCTCCCTTATGGCAAGCAACATAAAATTTTTTGACTCATCTTTCTCCTAAAAAGTGGCATCAACCCTCTCCCATTTCTAACCTCTCCATCCTCCATTTTCTTAGAGGAAGGAACCTTGGTTGAAGAGATCAAGGAAGTGCATCATTGGGCACCAAGTTTGATGATCTAAGGAAGGAATTGTTTCTCAATCCTCTCCCTTAGATCTCTCCTTTTAATCCTAGCCCTTCTTTTTTAGGTTATCTTGTTCAAGAGGTTAGCTACCTCTAGGAGTTTCTCCCCTCACTTGTATTTTTTACACGTTAATTTAATCCTAGCGACCATATTGGTTGTGAGGTTCTTACCTTTAAGTGTCCCCCCTTCTCCTTTGTGAGAGCTTCTAAGAGTTATCAAGGGACCTCTTCCCTTTGGCTTATCAAACCTAATATTTGTGGCGCCTTACCCCATTTCTTTCCTCTCTATAAATCTATTTCCCTTCCAAGTGACCTTAGAAAGGATCCTTTGGGCATGTGATCATCAAATATCACATCAAGTGGTATCTAGAGCCACTTTCTAAAGGACACGTTCTTTCTCAATTTTGTTTTGCTTTGTTGTTTATCTCTTTGATCTCTTTATTTTAATGTCCTTCATTTGTTGTCATCTTTATTTCCTTTATTGCCTAGCAGTATAGCCTTTTATTCTTACTATTATATGCACTTTTGTTTCCTTTCTATGCGCATATGTTCCAATTAATTTGATGTAATTTTATTTGTCCCTTTCTTTGCATCTTATTTTCGTGTTGAAGTTGCTTAGTTTTCCCTTGTTTTTTATTTTAAAGTATGCCTAAGAAGTTGTGACCATTAAACCCACATGGTTGAAGATTTTTCCACACCATTGTGGTGATCAACTTTGGCCACGTTGTTGCGCCTTTTATTTTGAGTCTCTTGCTGAAATTTTTGCTCTATTTTTAGGTGTTATTTTTTCTTAATCTTGTGTTTTATCAAATACTAGTCATGTTAGTTTCCTATTTTGTTTCATTTAAATTCCATAGGTTTTAGCCTCTTAAAATTTTTACAAAAAAGCCTTCAAAAACATTTTGAATTGAGCTCCTAAGAGGCGAACCTCTTGTTGAGTCTCTTAAGTCTTTTATGCTTTTAGTTCAAGTATAGTAATCTCTTTGTTTTTCTTAAATATTTGCTCAATTCAATCTTTATATGCTTCTTGTTTTATGTTGAATTATTAGTAGCTTTCCACTTGGTTTACCTTCACTATTGGTGCCTCTTTATGGAATTTTAGCTTGGGTGAATTGTGTTAGTAATTTGAGTAATCAATTTACTTCAAAATCAACCCTAAATCATTCCTTAAGCACCATTAGTTCAGTGGTATTTGGAACTACTAAGTTGTTTTGCCTTTAGTTGCAACCATTACTTGAAAATTATGTGACCTTACTTTGTGCTTATTCACTCAAACGTTATTATTTCAAGCATCCTCATTAAATTTCAATTCAACAAGCTATTAGGTGCAGCAAAATGATTAGAAAAAGTTAAAAAAAAATATATTAGAAAAAGTTCAAGGTAAAAAAAAAGAGAAAAAGATAAAGAACTCAAAAGAAAGAAAATTTTGAAGTTGTGTACCTAATAGTATAAACATTTGATATGAGACCCAATTATGATTAAAAAAAATAACTTGAGTAAGCCTTTTAGCTTTTGGTCACTTAAATTTTATTAAGTGTACAACTATTGGTTTCATTTTTCTTTTTGAGTCTTTTTTCATCTCTACTCTTAGAGCTAATCTAGGAAAGTTATTTGTGTGCTACCTTCCTTTATGAGCCTTATGTTTTCTTGCTTGTCTTCTTTACTTCTTTGAGTTTGTCATTGTTTAATCTATCCACTTGGATTTGTGAACCTTGTTTTGTTATTCATCTTTGTTTGTTGTCTTATGTTGTATTCGGCCTTAGTAAGGAAAGCTTGGGAAAGGTGCCATACATAAAATTTTGGCAAGTCCAAACAAGAGGAAACAAGGGTAGCATTCTTGGGGTGGGTTGATGCAACTCAAAGGGGCTTGATCAAAAGGAGACAAACACCAAAAATCTTGAAGTGAAGACTTTGTTTTATTTTTTTTATTCTTTGTATTGTGTATACTTAATTTTAGATTGGGAGTTTGAGTGCCCTTAAGGCCTTCCCTTGGTTTGCAATAATTTTGGTTAATTTTAGCTTAGTTCCTCGTTAATTAGGTGAAGAAGGAAGAAGTGGTACACTTCCTCCAACACCTTAGGAGCACGATTAGAACCTTTTCTCTTTTACATTCTTGCACTTTTAATTTTTTACAAAAAATGTGTAGAGGAAGATGTCCACCCACGTTGCAGTTGTTTTCTTCCTTCACTCTTGGGTCTCCATGGGGTTGGTCCTATAGGCAGGTCTATTAGGTAGACTTCCATGGAGACCCAACGTGTAGGGGTACACTTCCTTCAACCCAAGGTTGTTTTCCTTTCTTGTACTTGATGACATAAGGGAAGGATTCAAGATATTCCACCCACGTTGCATGCCTTTTGTTCAATTTACCTTGACCCCTCAAATATTTTAGTGACTCATGGTCACTATGAATGACAAACTCCTTGGGAGCAAGGTAATACTCCCAAGTTTGAAGGGCCCTAATTAGAGCATAAAACTCCTTATCATAGGTGGGGTAGTTGAGGGGGGCACCATTGATTTTTTCACAGAAATACGCAATGGGGTTCCATCCTTGCAATAAGACAGCTCCCACACCTACACTAGAGGCATCACATTCAAGTTCAAATGTTTTAGAAAAGTCAGGTAATGCCAAGACTGATGCATGAGTCAGTTTATGCTTAATTAGCTGAAAGACTTTCTCTTGTTTCTCACCCCAAAGGAAAGGAACTTCCTTTTTCACCAAATCATTTATTGGTGCGATGAGCGTGGAGAAATTAGGCACATAGTGCCTATAAAATCCAGCAAGACCATGAAAGCTTTTGATCTCTGTCACACTCTTTGGGGTGGGTCATACTTGAATAGCTTTTATCTTTACGGGGTTAACATGGACCCCTTTTGTGCTAATTACAAAACCTAGGAAAACTACACTATCTACACAAAAGGTGCATTTTTCTAAGTTACCAAAAAGATGATTACTGCTAAGAAGAGAAAAAACATGCCTCTTTAATCATAAAGACCAACCACTCATAAAGACCAAATTTAGTCTTAAAAGTAGTTTTGCACTCATCACCCTCTTTAATCCTTATTTGGTGGTAACCACTTCTAAGATCTATTTTTGAAAATATTTTTTCCCCATGCAATTCATCCAACATGTCATCAAGACGGGGAATTGGATGCCTATATTTGATGGTGATGTTGTTGATTGCACGACAATCAACACACATCCTCCATTGGCCATTCTTCTTGGGCACCAATAAGACTGGCACAGCACAAGGGCTTAGGCTCTTTTGAACCCAACCCTTCTCTAACAGCTCATTCACTTAAGACTCAATCTCTTGGGTCTCTATGGGGTTGGTCCTATAGGCAGTTTATTAGGTAGACTTGCGCCAGACACCAAATCAATTTGATGTTCTATACCCCTAATGGGTTTAGGGTTTGGGTGAGAATTATTTGGTTTGAGTGACTATGGTGAATAGCTTTCTTTTCAAATTGCCATGGTCTCCCAACAGGATATGGCCAGCCTCCATAGGAATTATGTCACAAAGAATCTCATCATTATAAGATCCTATGGAAATTGGAACCATAACTTGTTCATTAACTACCATCTCCCCTTGCTCATTGAGCCATTGCAATTTGTAAGGTTTGGGATGGGGCATGGTAGTCAAGGCTAGCTTTTCAACCAACCTAGAGCTACAACAGTTACAACAGGAGCCACTATCAACAAGGAGAGAATATATTTTGTCATTTACTTTACATCTTGTATGGAAGATGTTCTCTCTTTGTGACTGGCCAAGCTCTAGAGGTTGGCTTCCAAGAAGCCTTTGAACCATAAGGAGGTCCCCCTTATAAGGAAAAGCTTCCTCACACTCTTGTTCAAAAGTATGTCCCCCTTCTTCCTCACTCTCACTAGAGGAGGAAGATGAGTTATTCTCACTATAAATGTCTTGTCCCCTCATGATCATGGTTTTCTTGTTGGGGCATTGAGAGGCAATGTGGCCTCTCCTAAGACATTTGAAGCATTTGATACTACTTTGCCTCTTAGTAGGCTTAGTAGTAGAGGGTTTTCTCTTTACATGAGGTGCTTTTGTATCTTGAAAATGCTTGGATTCCTCTTTGGGAAAACCTTGAAAGAGTTTCCCTTAAGTTGATCTCTCTTTGAGTAAGAGGGAGAATCTTTTTTAAAGCTTTTTCTCTTGAGTTGATTCTCAGCTCTTACACAAAGTTCTACCAATTCATCAAGGTTTGAGTATGAAAGAAGCTTTACCTTATCTCTAATGTCAGAGCTTAATCCACACAAAAACCTAGCAAGGGTGGCATTGGGTTCCTCAATGATATTGGCCCTTAGTATGAGAAGCTCCATCTTTTGTCTATACTCCTCAATACTTAGGTTATGTTGCCTAAATCTTTGGAACCTATCCAAAAGATCCCTCTCATAATATGAAGGAATGTGCCTTCTTCGCAAACAAGTTTTTAAATCATTCAAGTAGTGAATGTCAGGCATTTTTTTACGGGCCCTATCCTTGACTAACCCATCCCATCAATGCAAAGCAGAACCTTGAAAACTAAGGGAGGCCAAAGGTGCTTTCCTTTCTTCCCTTATTTCATAGCATCAGAAGAGTTATTCCACTTTGACTTCCCAATCTAGGTAAGTTTCAATATCTTCCCTACCATCAAAATGGTGTAGGTCTACCTTTGGCTCCCTAGCATGATTTGTGTTCTCTTGAGGAGAATTATGATTGTATGATGAATAGAAGTGATGCTTATGTTGATTTCTATAGTATTCTTCTTCGCTAGAGCTAAAATGCCTAGATGGGGATCTTATGAGAATTTCTTTCTTTTTTCTATCACTCTCCCTCTCATCTCTCCTCTTACTCTCTTCTCCTCTCCTTCTCTCTTCTTCCTATTTTTCTCTTTTTTTTTCTAGTTCTTTCCTCCTTCTCCTATCTTCATCCTCTCTTCTCTCTCTTTGCCTTCTCTCTTCTCGCTCTTTTTTCTCTTTTCTCATTTCCACCATCTCTTTTCTTAACTCTTCCTTCTGTTTTTGTTTTTCCTTTTCTTTTATTTCTTTTTTTCCCTCTTTTTCCTCTCTCCTTTCTTGTTCTTTAGCCATCCATTCCCTAAATTCTCAGTTAAGGTTTTCAAGAGTGTCTCCCTTAGAAGGTTTTCTTTGGTTGACACTCTTGCTTGATGAACAACTATGTGCACTAGAATGTGTGTGGGAAGTCATGGTGCTTGGATGCTAAAAACTAAAGGGTAGGCCAAAAACTTCTTTTTTTTCAAGCAACACTCCTCTTTTTTTTTTGTTTTCTCACCTAAGGTGGCTTGATAAGTCTTTGGAACTCTTAGCCTCTACACGTTTTTTCAAAATAACATAAAATAAAATAAAAGTGCAAGAATGTAAAAGAGAAAGGGCTCTAATCGTGCTTCTAATGTGTTGAAGGAAGTGTACCACTTCTTCCTTCTTCACCTAATTAACGAGGAACTACGCTAAAATTAACCAAAATTATTACAAACCAAGGGAGGGCCTTAAGGGTACTCAAACTCCCAATCTAAGATTAAGTTTACACAATACAAAGAATAAAAAAAATAAAACAAAGTCTTCACTCCAAGCTTGTTGGTGTTTGGCTCCTTTTGATCACGCCCCTAACCAACCCCAAGAATGCTACCCTTGTTTCCTCTTGTTTGGACTTGCCAAAATCTTATGTATGGCACCTTTCTCAAGCTTTACTTACCAAGGCCGAATACAACACAAGATAAAAAATAAAGGTGAATAACAAAACAAGGTTCACAAATCCAAGTGGATAGATTAAACAATGACAAACTCAAAGAAGTAAATAAGACAAGCAAGAAAACATAAGGCCCACAAAAGAAGGTAGCACACAAATAGCTTTTCTAGATTAGCTATAAGAGTGGAGATGAAAAAAGACTCAAACAAAAAAAATGAAACCAATAGTTGCACACTTAACAAAATTTAAGTGACCAAAAAGCTAAAAAAGCTTACTCAAGTAATTTTTTTTTTTTGAATCACAAATGGTTCCTTATATAAAATGTTTCTACTATTAGGTACACAACTTCAAAATTGTATTTCTTTTGAATTCTTTATCTTTTTTTTTTAACTTGAACTTTTTTCTAATATATATTTTTTTTAACTTTTTCTAATCATTTTTGCTGCACCTAATAGCTTGTTTAATTGAAATTTTAATGAATATGCTTGAAATAATAACGCTTGAATGAATAACCACAAAGTAAGTCACATAATTTTCAAGCAATATGCATGCAACTAAAGGCGAAACAACTTAGTAGTTCCAAATACCACTGAACTAATGGTGCTTAAGGAATGATTTAGGGTTGATTTTGAAGTAAATTGATTGCTCAAATTACTAACACAATTCACCCAAGCTAAAATTCCATAAAGAGGCACCAATAGTGAAGGTAAACTAAGTGGAAAACTACTAATAATTCAACATAAAAAAATAAGAATATAAAAATTGGATTGAGCAAATATTTAAGAACAACAAAGATATTACTATGCTTGAACTAAAAGCATAAAAGAGTTAAGAGACTCAACAAGAGGTTCACCTCTTAGGAGCTCAATTCAAAATGTTTTTGAAGGATTTGCATCTTGTGTGAAAGATGTTTTCTTTTTCAGTAAGGCTTAATTCATAAGGTTGGTTTCCAAGATGCCTTTTTACCATTAGCTGATCACCGTCACAAAGACCCTCCTCTACGTCAAAATGCATATGGTCCCCTTCTTCCTCACTTTCACTAGAAGAGGAAGACTTGCTTAGAATATCTTGTTCCCTTATCATGGTTTTCTTTGTAGGGCATTGGGAGGCAATGTGGCCTCGTCCAAGACATTTGAAGCACTTAATGCTACTAGTCTTTGAAGAAGAGCTAGTAAGGGGATCTTTGCTAGGATGTAGAGGTCTATTCTTTTCATGCATGATGGTGGAATCTTCCTTGGGGTGGCTCTTGGAAGAGTTCCCCTTTTGTTGGTCCTATTTGAATAAGAGTGGTGTGAACTGGTAAAGTAGTCATTCTTGGAAGAAGTCCTCCTCTTCAATTATTGCTTCACTTTTATGCAAATTTGGACCAAATCATCTAGATCATTATGTGCCAATAGTTCAACTTTATCATGAATTTCAAAATTTAAGCCACTTAAGAATCTAGACAAGGTAGTCCTAGGCTCTTCAGTTAAGCTTGCCTCATCATGAAGAGCTCTATTGTTTGGAGATACTCTTCAACACTCAAATTCTTTGTTTGAGT
Organism: Psophocarpus tetragonolobus; assembly: GCA_037954015.1. Classification (NCBI taxonomy): domain Eukaryota; kingdom Viridiplantae; phylum Streptophyta; class Magnoliopsida; order Fabales; family Fabaceae; genus Psophocarpus; species Psophocarpus tetragonolobus. Next base: position 6,744,928 of record CM075688.1, read on the forward strand.
CTTTGAAGTTTATCTAGGAGTTCTCTTTCATAATAAGAAGGGACATGTCCTTGCCTCATAGCTCATTTAAGGTTAAAAAAATGTCAATTGGGGGCATATAATTGCAAAGCTTCTCATTAACTAGAGCAGACCACCAATACATGGCATACCCTTGGACGCTTAGGGTAGCCAAAGGCACTTTCCTCTCTTCACTCACTTGGAAGCAAGTGAAGAGTTTCTGATGTGATCTTTGATGATCACGTGCCCAAAGGATCCTTTCTAACGTCACTTGGAAGGGAAATGGATTTACAGAAAGGAAAGGAATAGGGTGAGGCGCCACAAATACTAGGTTTGATAAGCCAAAGAGGAGAGGCCACAAGGGAGGGGTCCCTTGATAACTCTTAGAAGCTCTCACAAAGGAGAAAGGGGGAAACTCAAAGGTAAGAACCTCAACCAATATGGTCTCTAGGATTAAATTCAAGTGTAAAAAATACAAGTGAGGGAGGAGCTCCTATTTATAGAGGTAGCTAACCTCTTGAACAAGATAACCTAAAAAAGAAGGGCTAGAATTAAAAGGAGAGATCTAAGGGAGGAGAATTGAGAAACAATTCCCTCCTTAGATCATCAAACTTGGTGCCCAAGTTTCTCAAACCAAGGGCCAAGTTCCTTCTTATTAGCTTAGGGGGTTTATGTAGAAAAGAGGGGTGTAGATATCAAGGCTACCCCTTATTTCCTTCATAAAGACCCAACAAGCTAAATCCACCCTCTAAATTCCTAAGACACCTCCTAAAAATAAAAAATGGACTAAATACATGTCCCAAATTAAATTCTTAATGCTCCTCAAAATTAAAATAAAGGAAAATTACATTTTATTAACTAAAGTCCCTAGCCTAATATCTTCATTCTCCATAGGAGGTGAAGTCTTCCTTTGTCTGCAAGGGCTAGGTCTTCTTCAATCCTTCTAGCCATGGCCCTAGTGATAGGTCCTTGTCTAGGCATGGTCACATCAGTTTCTCTACCTTCATCTTCCAATCAAGGTAGGCTCCCACGTCATCTTTTCCTAAGAAGGGTGAGAGGTTTATTTTTTGTTCTTTAGGTGTTTGGTTTCTTCTCCCTTTAGGTCTATTATGGCTCTGATTATTATCTTCACTTGAGCTGATGCACTCCCTTGATCTCTTCAACCAAGGTTCCTTTCTCTAAAAAGATGGAGGATGGAAAGGCTAGGAAATAGAGGAGGGTGACGCCACTTTCTCCAAGGAGAAAGATGAGTAAAAAATTTTATAAGGCTTGCCATAAGGGAGAGGTCCCTTGATAAAAGCTTTAAGGAAAACAGAATAATGTTCATTCATTCATTCAAGCTTTAAGGGACTAGGTGTATTTATAGCCCAAAGAGAAAGAAAGGCACTCAAAACTAGGCAATGTGGGACTTGTCCTAATTAGGATTAGGAGCACTAATCCCTCTTAGGCCCACTAAAAGTGGTGCCTAGCCTTAAGCTAGGGACTGACATGGCCTAATCAAGGGGGTGTGGAAAGAGATCCACACTCCTTTGGGTTATTAGGCCCTTTACTCTCCTCACTTCCCTTCCTAAGCTAATTACACCATAAACTCTAGAAACTAGCATAAATGGCCGAAATACATGGCCTACAAGGGAATTAAAGCTAATTAATATTTACAAGAGGAAAAATAAGGACTATGGCCTAAAATATCTATCTCCATCATGAGTTGGGGTCTTGATGAGTCTTTCTGAGCCAAGTCCTCTTCAATCTTGGAGAAGAATTGGTGACACCATGAAGAAGGTGGAGCCATCATGTGGTATCAAAAGCTAAGGTGGTCTTCAAGGGTAACTAGTGTTCTTCTCCATTCTTTTTTTTTCTTTGCCTTTAAAAATATTTTTCTTGCCATGTTTATGTCTTATCCTTTGTCTTGAGTATTTTGTCTAAATATTGTGTTTAAAAGTTTTCTCTTTTTTTTTGTGTGGTTCATCATCATTCATGAGCCTTCTTAGCGTTCTTTGAGTTTTTCTCAAAAGGTTGTTCTTTTAGAGTTTTCCTTTGTTTTTCCATGGCTGCATTTTTTTTTGTGATGAACATGCTATGAACATCATTTTAATCTTGTTTGAATCCTTGTTGTGTCATGTTTGAAGTTACCCTCCTTATTTTTCAAAAACTAATCAAACATATGCATATTTCTCTCACAAGATGCATGAAACTTTGAAAACAAATTTGGTTCTTTTTCTTTCACATTCTCGGCTGGCCAAACCTTTTTTGAGCCTTAGGAGACTCATATTTGCATGTAAAAATTTATTCTTGCATGCTCCATGTCTTATTTGTCTTATGTGTGTAATTAATGCCTTACACATTTTTGGCTAGCCTTCTTTTTGCATGACTTCATTATTCCTTGTCTTTATTGCATGATCCTAAGTAAAAAAAAAGTGTCATATGGCTGAATATATTCTGAAAAAATGAAAAAAAATTGCACCTAAACAAGAGAGCAAAAGACAAGAAACACTTCCCAAAAAGATACCTTTCTAGCACCAAAATAGCAACTTTTATTTACCAACTTTTTGTACCCACTTTTAACACACCACAAGTGTAAAATCCATGCAACATATAAGGTTAAAAAAATAATCAAATCTGATCCTCCTTATTGGGACACATTTTTGAGTGAAAAGAAGTGAAAGTTAAAAAAAGAAAATTAAAAGGAATTGTTGCTAACTTATGGACCATTTTACCCTTGGACTTTGGACTTGAACTTTAACCATATTGGACTATTTTGGACTATCATTGGACCCATTTTATGAGCGAAACCTTGGCTGGACTTTGGAAATTGGACATGAAATTTTAAGCACAAGGAACATTAAACACTTAAATTCTAATCTAGAATCATCCTAAGTTTCTTTTGAGTGCTTAACTTTCTTGTGTGCCTTAATTTTTTCTTGTCTTTCTTCACATTCTTTGAGTCTTGTGATGTGACCATGCCTAGCCAAGGACCTATCACTAGGCCATGGCTAGAAGGACTGAAGAAGACCTAGCCCTTGCAGACAAAGGAAGACTTCACCTCCTATGGAGAGTGAAGATATTAGGCTAGGGACTTTAGTTACTAAAATGTAATTTTCCTTTATTTTAATTTTAAGGAGCATTAAGAATTTAATTTGGGACATGTATTTAGTCCATTTTTTATTTTTAGGAGGTGTCTTAGGAATTTAGAGGGTGGATTTAGCTTTTTGGGTCTTTATGAAGGAAATAAGGGGTAGCCTTGATATCTACATCCCTCTTTTCTACATAAACCCCCTAAGCTAATAAGAAGGAATCTTGGCCCTTGGTTTGAGAAACTTGGGCACCAAGTTTGATGATCTAAGGAGGGAATTGTTTCTCAATTCTCCTCCCTTAGATCTCTCCTTTTAATCCTAGCCCTTCTTTTTTAGGTTATCTTGTTCAAGAGGTTAGCTACCTCTATAAATAGGAGATCCTCCCTCACTTGTATTTTTTACACTTGAATTTAATCCTAGAGACCATATTGGTTGAGGTTCTTACCTTTGAGTGTCCCCCTTTCTCCTTTGTGAGAGCTTCTAAGAGTTATCAAGGGACCCCTCCCTTGTGGCCTCTCCCCTTTGGCTTATCAAACCTAGTATTTGTGGCGCCTCACTCCATTCCTTTCCTCTCCATAAATCCATTTCCCTTCCAAGTGACCTTAGAAAGGATCCTTTGGGCACGTGATCATCAAAGATCACATCAAGTGGTATCTAGAGCCACTTTCTAAAGGTTACGTTCTTTCTCAATTTTTTTTGCTTTGTTGTTTATCTCTTTGATTTCTTTATTTTAAAGTCCTTCATTTTTTGTCATCTCTATTTCCTTTATTGTATAGTAGTATATCTTTTTATTCTTGCTATTATATGCGCTTTTGTTTTCTATCTACGCGTCTATGTTCCATTTAATTTGATGCGATTTTATTTGCCCCTTTCATTGCATCTTATTTTCGTGTACAAGTTACCTAATTTTCCCTTGGTTTTTTTATGTTAAAGTGTGCCTAAGAAGTTGTGACCATTAAACCCACATGGTTGAGGATTTTTCCACACCATTGTAGTGATCAACTTTGGCCACTTTGTTGTGCCATTTGTTTTGAGTCTCTTGCTGAAATTTTTGCTCTATTTTTAGGTGTGTTATTTTTTCTTAATCTTGTGTTTTGTCAAATACTAGTCATGTTAGTTTCCTATTTTGTCTCATTTAAATTCCATAGGTTTTAGCCTCTTAAAATTTTTACAAAAAAGCCTTCAAACACATTTTGAATTGAGCTCCTAAGAGGTGAACCTTTTGTTGAGTCTCTTAAGTCTTTTATGCTTTTAGTTCAAGCATATTAATCTCTTTGTTGTTCTTAAATATTTGCTCAATTCAATCTTTATATGTTTCTTGTTTTATGTTGAATTATTAGTAGCTTTCCACTTGGTTTACCTTCACTATTGGTGCCTTTTTCTGGAATTTTAGCTTGGGTGAATTGTGTTAGTAATTTGAGCAATCAATTTACTTCAAAATCAGCCCTAAATCATTCCTTAAGCACCATTAGTCCAGTGGTATTTGGAAACTACTAAGTTGTTTTGCCTTTAGTTGCATGCATTGCTTGAAAATTGTGTGACCTTACTTTGTGCTTATTCACTCAAGCGTTATTATTTCAAGCATCCTCATTAAAATTTCAATTCAACAAGCTATTAGGTGCAGCAAAAATATTAGAAAAAGTTAAAAAAAATAGAAAAAGTTCAAGTTAAAAAAAAAAAAAGAAGATAAAGAACTCAAAAGAAAGACAAATTTGAAGTTGTGTACCTAATAGTAGAAACATTTGATATGAGGAACCAATTGTGATTCAAAAAAAAATTACTTGAGTAAGCTTTTTAGTTTTTGGTCACTTAAATTTTATTAAGTGTGCAAATATTGGTTTCATTTTGTTTTGTTTGAGTCTTTTTTCATCTCTACTCTTAGAGCTAATCTAGGAAAGTTATTTGTGTGCTACCTTCCTTTGTGAGCCTTATGTTTTCTTGCTTGTCTTTTTTACTTCTTTGTCATTGTTTAATCTATCCACTTGGATTTGTGAACCTTGTTTTGTTATTCACCTTTGTTTGTTGTCTTGTGTTGTATTCGGCCTTGGTAAGGAAAGGTTGGGAAAGGTTCCATATATAAAATTTTGGCAAGTCCAAACAAGAGGAAACAAGGGTAGCATTCTTGGGGTGAGTTGATGCAACTCAAAGGGGCTTGATCAAAAGGAGACAAACACCAAAAAGCTTGGAGTGAATACTTTGTTTTATTTTTTTTATTCTTTGTATTGTGTATACTTAATTTTAGATTGGGAGTTTGAGTGCCCTTAAAGCCCTCCCTTGGTTTGTAATAATTTTGGTTAATTTTAGCGTAGTTCCTCGTTAATTAGGTGAAGAAGGGAGAAGTGGTACACTTCCTTCAACACCTTAGGAGCACGATTAGAGCCCTTTCTCTTTTACATTCTTACACTTTTATTTTATTTTATGTTATTTTGAAAAAACATGTAGAGGCTAAGAGTTCCAAAGACTCATCAAGCCACCTTAGGTGAGAAAACAAAAAAAAAAGTTTTTGGCCTACCCTTTAGTTTTTAGCATCCAAGCACCATGACTTCCCAAACACATTCTAGTGCACATAGTTGTTCATCAATTAAGAGTGTCAACCAAAGAAAACCTTCTAAGGGAGACACTTTTGAAAAACTTAACTTAGAATTTAGGGAATGGATCGCTAAAGAACAAGAAAGGAGTTTTATGCTCTAATTAGGGCCCTTCAAACTTGGGAGCATTACCTTGCTCCCAAGGAGTTTGTCATTCATAGTGATCATGAGTCACTAAAATATTTGAGGGGTCAAGGTAAATTGAACAAAAGGCATGCAACGTGGGTGGAATATCTTGAATCATTCCCTTACGTCATCAAGTACAAGAAAGGAAAACAAAATGGGGTGGCTGATGCTTTTTCCAGGCGTCATGCCCTTTATTCATCCTTGAGTGCAAAAATCTTGGGATTTGATGACATTCGGGCTATGTATCCATCTGATAAGGATTTCGGCCCCATATTTGCTACCTCTGCATCTGCATTCGCATTAAAGGCCCATGATGGGTACTTCATCAGTGAGGGGTATCTTTACAAAGGTAGTAAGCTTTGTATACCCCAAGGATCAATTAGGAACTTACTTACAAAAGAGAGTCATGAAGGTGGGCTCATGGGGCATTTTGGGATTTCAAAAACCCTCATGCTTTTACAAGAGAAATTCTTTTGGCCCCATATACGTAGAGATGTCCATAGACATTGCTCTAAATGTATAGCTTGCTTGCAAGCAAAGTCTAAAGCAATGCCTCATGGACTATACACATGTTTACCTGCTCCTTCTGCACCTTGGGAGGATATTAGCATGGATTTCATCCTTGGGCTCCCAAGAACCCAACGAGGTGCAGACTCCATATTTGTGGTGGTGGACCGATTTTCAAAAATGGCCCATTTTATTCCCTGCCACAAAGTGGATGATGCGAGCAACATTGCAAGACTTTTCTTTAAAGAGGTTGTCCGATTGCATGGTATACCCTCTTCAATAGTGTCAGATAGGGATGTGAAGTTCCTTAGCCATTTTTGGAAAACTCTTTGGGCTAAGCTGGCAACTAAACTTCTTTTTTCCACTACCTGTCACCCTCAAACTAATGGGCAAACAGAAGTGGTGAATAGATCTTTATCCACTATGCTGAGGGCTCTCCTTAAAGGCAACCATAAGTCTTGGGATGAGTACCTTCCCCACATTGAATTTGCTTATAACTGGGTGGTTCATAGAACCACCAAGCATTCTCCTTTTGAGGTGGTCTATGGCTTTAATCCTCATACTCCTCTAGATCTTTTACCTCTTCCTCTTTCTGTTGCTGTGCATAAAGAAGGAGAGGCAAAAGCCATTTTTGTAAAACAATTACATGAGAGGGTTAAAGCTAACATAGAGTGCCAATCCTTGAGAGATGCTACTTTCGCCAATAGGGGGAGGAAAAAGGTCATCTTTGAAAAGGGCGACTGGGTATGGCTTCACTTGAGAAATGATAGATTTCCTTCTCAAAGGAAGTCCAAACTTAGCCCTAGAGGAGATGGACCTTTCCGAATCCTTGAGCGGATCGGTAATAATGCCTACGTTTTAGATCTACTTGAGGATTATAGGGTAAGCACCAGTTTTAATGTTTCTGATTTGTCTCCATTTATAGGTTCTGAAAATGACGAAGACCCCATGGATTTGAGGTCAAATCCTCTTCAAGGAGGAGGAGATGATGTGACCATGCCTAGCCAAGGACCTATCACTAGGGCCATGGCTAGAAGGATTGAAGAAGACCTAGCCCTTGAAGACAAAGGAAGACTTCACCTCCTATGGAGAGTGAAGATATTAGCCTAGTGACTTTAGTTAATAAAATGCAATTTTCCTTTATTTTAATTTTGAGGAGCATTAAGAATTTAATTTGGGACATGTATTTAGTCAATTTTTTATTTTTAGGAGGTGTCTTAGGAATTTAGAGGGTGGATTTAGCTTTTTGGGTCTTTATGAAGGAAATAAGGGGTAGCCTTGATATCTACACCCCTCTTTTCCTACATAAACCTCCTAAGCTAATAAGAAGGAATCTTGGCCCTTGGTTTAAGAAACTTGGGCACCAAGTTTGATGATCTAAGGAGGGAATTGTTTCTCAATTCTCCTCCCTTAGATCTTTCCTTTTAATCCTAGCCCTTCTTTTTTAGGTTATCTTGTTCAAGAGGTTAGCTACCTCTATAAATAGGAGATCCTCCCTCACTTGTATTTTTTACACTTGAATTTAATCCTAGAGACCATATTGGTTGAGGTTCTTACCTTTGAGTGTCCCCCTTTCTCCTTTGTGAGAGCTTCTAAGAGTTATCAATGGACCCCTCCCTTGTGGCCTCTCCCCTTTGACTTATCAAACCTAGTATTTGTGGCGCCTCACCCCATTCCTTTCCTCTCCATAAATCCATTTCCCTTCCAAGTGACCTTAGAAAGGATCCTTTGGGCACGTGATCATCAAAGATCACATCATCTTATCTCATAATTAATCTCTTGAGTTTAGCCTTCTTAATTTTCCTTTTTTATTTTTGATTTCTTAGCCTATTGGTTCTCTTTCTCTCGGTTGGCTTCTTTGCTTGGTGTAGGTGAATCACCTTGGGTTCACCTTGTGAATCTTGGGAGATTGAGTTGGAGGAGGTTTCCATATGTCCCAAAGTGCTTTGGAGAGAATCACCAAATAGTGGGAGTGCAAACACTATAAAGATAGGACTAACAAGTTTGTTACTTGTGAAGGAACACCAAGTTGGAAGCTTGAAGAATTTCAATTTTGTTTCTTACTTTTTTATTTTAAATTTGCGCCTAGTATCTTTCTATTTTTATTCTTGTTTTATTTTTGTACCACTTTTTATTCTTTCTTTTGCTCTTTGTTCTTGTTTTTATTGGGGCCATTTGTACGTGGCCATTTCTTGTTTATTTGGGTTGTAATTTGGACACTTTAAACTCTCATTTAATTTGTGATAGCTTAGGTGTAATTTGTTTTAATGGTGGGATTGTTTCCAACTTAGAATTTTTTACTAGTGTATGCCTTTATTACTTTCCTTACTTACTTTGTTGTATTTGTATGCTCTAGGTTGTTGTATGCCTGTTTAGAAGGTTTCTAAGTGTTTATTAGGGGTCTGTTGCACATCACACACTTGTAATGTCAAAATTTGTTTTTGTAAGCCTTACAAAAGGGAAAAGGTTGATCAGTTTCCCACTACTAAGAGGCTTGGTTATTAAATGACTCCTTGTAGTCCGCCTTCCTTTTAGAGTGCAATTCTAACCGCTCCAAGTAATAAGTCTAGCACCAAAATCTGATGCATTCCTTCCTAGCAAAGGTCTTATCAGAAGGGCCATGGCTAGTGATGAAGAATCAACTTCTCCCTAAGATCCACTTCCATGAAGATGTTGGATTAATGTGAAATGGAGTTTGGATAGAAGAGGAATGGAGGGGAAAACACCACTCTCAAGGGTGAGAGATGAATTTATGATGTTTGCCACAAGGAGGAATCCTTGATAAAAGCTAGAAAAGCTCTCTCCCAAGGGAGAGAGTCTCACGGCCAAGGAGGAAGATAACTCTCTCTCACACTCACTCAAGGCTCACACTCAAGCTAAAATGCTCAAATTATACTCAATGATCCAAAAGATGATTACATGTAGGTAAAAGGTTTGAAAGTGGGGTATGAAAAACCTAGGGTAAGGAGAGCGCAACAACATCATAACCAACCCCAAGCCCAACCTAGGGAACAAAAAGTTTACCTCCCTCATTTTCATGGCAAAGAGGATGTGGAAGCCTACCTTGATTGGTAAATGAAGGTAGAGCAACTCTTTGTTTGTTATAACATAAGTGAAGAAAGAAAAGTTCCGCTGGCAACCTGATGCATGCCTCCCTCGATCTTTTTCTAGAGGTTTTCTTCCTTGGTGAAATAGTTTGTGGAGAGGTAAGAAGTGAGGTGGTTTTAGGCACTACTTAAGGTAAGATAAGCCTAAGAGGGAAAGTTTGCCACAAGGGATGGAACCCTTGATAAAAACCTAAGGAATTCTCAAAGAGAGAAGGGTGGCCACTAAGAGAATTTTGGCCAACTCAAGGTTTTTCCATTCAATAAAGTGTAAAAAATACAACAGTGTGAAAGAGCACCTTTTTATAGAGGGAGCTAACCTCTTGGACAAGTCAAGAAGGAAAGGAAGGGCTAGGATTAAAAGGAGTCATTCAAGGGAGGAGGATTGAAGCCCAAAGTCCAATCAACCCCCTCCTTTAGATGAGAATTGGTGCCCAAGCTACCTTATTCAAGGGCCAAGATTACTCCTTTATTAGTTTTGGATTTTATTTAGGAAAAGAGGGTGTAGTTATCAACCTACCCCTTTATTTCCTAAATAAAGGCCCAAAAGCTAATCTTACCCCTTCTTATTACTAAGACACCTCCTAGAAAATTGGAGGAAGTCCTTTGGGAATTTCATTAGGGAATATATCACCAAATTCCTTTAAAAGCTCTTGTACCTCTTGAGGTAGGTTCTCATGTCCAAGTTCTATGGCAGTGCTAGAACTAGAAAGGAAAAAAATGGAGGAGGAAGAAATAGGGGATGCCTCTTTGCAAAGGAGGAGATAGAAAGGTCTGTTCGTTAAAGGGGCTTCCTTTAAATCCAATTTTGTCGCAAATAAACAACCTTTACTAATGACTTTCTTGGAAGGGGCACCAACTTCCAACTCAACCTCCTTACCCCTTTCAAGCTTTAGGTGTAAAGCTTTGCTTTTTTTTTCTCCTCATCTCTCTTATGTTTCATGATGAATTGGTCCTCCGCCACTTGTGAAGGTGTTAGAGGACACAACTTAATGCACTTATCCTTATGAGTGAGGATGACGTTATTGGAATGACCATGGTGTATGGTTTTCTTATCAAATTGCCATGGTCTTCCTAACAAGATATGGCCAGCTTCCATTGGGACTATGTCACACAGGATCTCATCTTTATAAGACCCAATGGAAATTAGAACCTTGACTTGCTCATTGACCTCTATTTTCCCTTGCTCATTGAGCCATTGAATCTTGTAAGGTTTAGGGTGGAGAAATAGGGTCAAGGCTAGCTTTTCCACCAATCTTGAGCTACAACAATTGCAGCATGACCCACTATCCACAATGAGAGAACATATTTTGTCATTCACCTTACAGTGAGTGTGGAATATGTTCTCCGTCTGAGATGAAGACACTTTCAAAGGTTGGCTTCCAAGAAGCCTTCTTATCATCAAGAGGTCTCCCTCACATGCATAAGCGATTTCATCAAAATCAAATTGGTATGCATGAACCCCTTCTCCTTCGGTCTCACTAGAGGAGTGTGAGCTAGACTCACTACTATAAACATCTTGGACCCTCATGATGATGTTTCTCTTAGTAGGGCATTGAGAGGCAATGTGGCCTCTCCCAAGACATTTAAAGCATTTGATACTACTAACTTTCTCATGAGAGTTAGTAGTAGAGGGTTTCTCTCTACATGTGATATTTTATGCTCTTTGAAGTGCTTGCGATGTTCCTCTTTGGGGTAACTCTTGAAAAAGTTCCCCTTAGGTTGGTCCCTCTTTACATAAGGTGGGTTATCCTTTTTAAAAGTTTTCCTTCTAAGTTGATTTTGCACCTTGATGCAAAGTTGAACTAACTCATTAAGGGAATTGTATGAGAAGAGCTCCACCTTATCACGAATTTCGGGGCTCAACCCACACAAAAACCTTGCCATAGTGGCCTTAGGTTCCTCAATGATACCCGCCCTCAAGATACGAAGTTTCATCTTTTGTCTATACTCTTCTATACTAAGGTTGGTTTGCCTTAGTCTTTGGAGTCTATCCAAAAGATCTCTTTCACACCAAGAAGGAATATGCCTTCTTCTTAGAGCACTTCTAAGATCCTTCCAATATCTTATCGAAGCCATATTGGTGTGGATTCTCTCATTGGTTAACCCAACCCACCAATGCATGGCATGCCTTTGGAAGCTAAGGGTTGCCATTGGAACCTTTCTTTCTTCTCTTACCTCATGGCAAGTGAAGAGTTATTCTACCTTGATTTCCCAATCAAGGTAGGCTTCCACATCTTACCTCGCATTAAATGGGGGGAGATCAATTTTGGGCTCCCTTGGAGGTGCCCTATTATTATGCATGGATGAATAGGAGTTTCTCCTAGGATGATTGTAGTATTCTTCCTCACTTTCACTCTTATGGGTATGTCTAGATGCGGAACCTAAGACTATCCCTTTCATTTTGTAATTCTCACTATTCCTATTTTTTTTCTTCTTCTTTCTCTTTCTTTTCTTTCTCTCCTTTCTTCATCTTCTCTCCTTTTGCTTATTCTTCTCTCTTTTTTCTCTCTTTTCTTCCTCTCTTTCTTTTATTTTTATTTTCTCCTTGGACTCTTTTTCTCTCCTTTTTTCTTCTCTTCTCTCTTGTTCTTTTGCCGTCCACTCCTTAAAATCCTTGTTTAAGTTTTCTAGAGTGTAATCTTTAGAAATATTTCTTTGGTTTACACTCTTGTTTGATGAATACCTATGAGCACTAGAGTGGGGGTGTGATGCCATTGTGCTTGAATTTCTAAGAGGAAAAAAGGTGGCCAAAAACTTTTCACAAACAAGCACTCCTCTCTTTTTGTGTTTTCTTGCCTAAAATGGCTTCATGAGTCTTTGGAACTCTTTAGCCTTCTAAGCGCTTTGAATAAGAAAAATAAAGCAAGAATTTTAAAGCAGAAATTCAAAAGATAAGGGATCTAAAGCAAGCTCTTAAGGTGTTGAAGGAAGTGTACCACTTCTTCCTTCTTCACCTAATTTTTGAGAAACTAAAAAATTGACTAAATCTTATTACAACCAAAGGGAGGGCCTTAAGGGCACTCAAACTCCCAACTACAAAATTAATACACCCAAATTAAAGAAAAAGTAAAGTCTTCAAAAAATGATTCTCCAAATGCTACCTCAAATCAAAATCCTCACGGCTAGGTGTGCTTCCTTTTGAGGTCATCCCTTAGGCTCTTAGTCCAACCTTCCAAAATATGCTACCCTTGTGGTAAGCTCCTTCTTCAAGTTTTCCCCAAAAAATGGCACTAACACACAAACCAAAGAAACCAAAAGTAGCAAGGGCAGGTGCGTATAGAAACTCAAAAAGTAATAAAAGATAACACAATCAAAAGGACACTTAACCAAATGGTATGAGTATATAAGACAAACTAGAAAGATGATTTAAAAGACAAGCAACAACTAAAAGGTAAACAAAAGAAAGAGAGAACACAATGGAATACCTAAGAATGACACTAGATTAAATAGTAGAAAGACACAAATATCAAGTTCTAGTGTACCAAAAGTAATAAAATTTATTTTAAGGTTCCAAGTTCAAAGTTGAAGCACTTGCTAATTTTAGGTTAGGTACATCAAATGGATTTTTCAAACTTTCTTTTTTTTTTTTGAAGCCTTCGTTGTTTTATTTTTTGTATTTTATTTTAGACTTGTTCTCTTGTTGTTTTTTTTTTCGAATATTTACTAGATGCACCTAACTTGATTGTGAATTTCATGCTTAATAACAAAGAGTGGTGTGCTTGGAACAATAAAGAAAATTAAAAGCAACAATTTAGGTACTACTAGAAATGACTTCAAAATGCAAAGTAGCTATAAATGTGTTAACGGTTTAGTAGTTTGGTGTGCCACTGGACTCAAGCTTTGTTAAGTTTTTAGTAATTTGTTCACCACACATACCAAACTTATAGCTTAAGTGAAAGCACCCACAAACAAGAACTACTTTTACCACACAAATGAGCTACTAATTATGCGTATAAGGAAAATAAAGACAAAGGGAATTGAGTAACTATTTTTGGATTTTTTTTTAAGAATATGCTTGAAACTAAAAGCACATGAACCTGTAAAGAAACTTAGACATGAGGTATGACCCTCTATGTTGCTCAATTTAAGAAGTTTCAAAAGCATTTTTGTAAAAACAAAAGAGGCTAAACTTAAAAGGAATTAATAGACAAAATGGAAAACTATAAACATGACTTATAGACAACTACACAAGAGTATAAAAGTTAAAAATAAAAGCTAAAAATAAGGCAAAAACAAGGCAACTAGGTGCAAGGAAACACAAGAATTTGGTCTTAATTTCTTGACCACAAGGTTGTGGAATTCACCACAACGGCATGGATTTTTAGCAAGAAATTCTCCAAACCAAAATTCAAGTAAGAAAGCACCCAACTCAAAGCTTAAGCGGAAGTTAATGAATATGGGAGAGACGTAGATGCAAAGAAAAGAACAATATAAATTGCATCAAGCAAAAAATAAATGGCGCAAATAAACTATAACTCAAAACAATAAACTCAAGGCATAAATGGAAATGATAAACAACAATGGAAAGCTGGAAAAAATTGCGGAAATTAAAGATAAAATCAAATAGGAAAATGGAAAGAAAAAATAAATGAGGTAGGAAGAGAGTTTATACCTCTAGAACCAATGTTCTGATACCAAATGATGCATGCCTCCCTTGATCTTTTTCTAGAGGTTTTCTTCTTTGGTGAAATGGTTTGTCGAACGGTAAGAAGTAAGGTGGTTTTAGGCGCCACTTAAGGTAAGATAAGCCTAAGAGGGAAAGTTTGCCACAAGGGATGGAACCCTTGATAAAAACCTAAGGAATTCTCAAAGAGAGAAGGGTGGACACTAAGAGAATTTTGGCCAACTCAAGGTTTTTCCATTCAATAAAGTGTAAAAAATACAACAGTGTGAAGGAGCACCTTTTTATAGAGGTAGCTAACCTCTTGGACAAGTCATGAAGGAAAGGAAAGGCTAGGACTAAAAGGAGTCATCCAAGGGAGGAGGATTGAAGCCCAAAGTCCAATGAATCCCCTCCTTTATATGAGAATTGGTGCCTAAGCTATCTTATCTAAGGGCCAAGATTACTCCTTCATTAGTTTTGGGTTTTATTTAGGAAAAGAGGGTGTAGTTATCAAACTACCCCTTTATTTCCTAAATAAAGGCCAAAAAGCTAATCTTACCCCTTCTTATTACTAAGATACCTCCTAGAAAATTAAATGGACTAATACATGTCCAAAATAAAATCCTAGCTAGGTTCCTAAAAGAAACATTACAAGTAAATAAGTCATGGCTTGCATAACTTGATGGTCATATGGAGGTGAGATCTTCCTCCTTCTACTCTAGCCATGTCTTCTTCTATTCTCCTAGCTATGACTCTAGTGATAGGGCCCTTGCTTGGGGAGAATGCATCATACACCCACTTCCGATGCATCATACTCTAGCTGAAAAGTTTTAGAAAAGTCAGGAAGAGCTAAAACTGGTGCATGGGTTAGTCTCTCTTTGATAAGTTCAAAGGCTTTTTTGTTGTTTTTCACCCCAAAGGAAAGAAGTATCCTTCTTTACCAAATCATTTATTGATGAGAAAAGTGTGGAGAAGTTAGGCACAAAGCGCCTATAAAAGCCTGTGAGACCAAGAAAACTCTTTATCTCAGTCACACTTTTTGGGGTGGGCCATTCTTGGATGGCTTTGATTTTGTCGGGGTCCACTTGAACCCCTTTTTTATTAACTATAAAACCTAAGAACACCAGACTCTCCACACAAAAATTACATTTTTCAAGATTTCCATAGATTTGGTGTGACCTAAGAATGCAAAAGACGCGCCTAAGATGGCCTACATGTTCATCTAGGTTCTTGCTATACACTAAGAAGTCATTAAAATAAACAACACAAAACCTACCTAAGCAATCCCTAAGGACATGATTCATAAGCCTCATGAAGGTGCTTGGGGCATTAGTAAGCCCAAAGGGCATTACTAACCACTCATAAAGCCCAAATTTGGCCTTAAAAGCGGTTTTCCACTCATCCCCCTCCTTGATGCGGATTTGGTGATAACCACTTCGAAGGTAAATTTTTTAAAACAATTGAGCCCCATGCAACTCATCAAGCATGTCGTCAAGTCTAGGGATAGGGGGCCTATATTTGATGGTGATGTTATTGATTGTTCGACAATCAATGCACATCCTCCATTGTCCATTCTTCTTGGGCACCAACAACACCGGTACAACACAAGGGTTGAGACTCTCTTGAACCCAACCCTTCTCCAATAGTTCTTGGACTTGAGACTCAATTTCTTTGGTTTCCATGGGGTTAGTCCTATAAGCTGGCCTATTAGGCAGGCTAGCCCAGGTACCAAGTCTATTTGGTGTTCTATACCCCTAATTAGAAGAAGTCTTTTAGGAACTTCGTTAGGGAATATATCACCAAATTATTTTAAAAGCTCTTGAACCTCTTGAGGTAGCTTCTCATGTCCAAGTTCTATGGCAGTGCTAGAACTAGAGGGGGAAGAAGTAGAGGAGGAAGAAATGGGGGATGCCTCTTTGGAAATGAGGAGATAGAAAGATGTATTAGTCAAGGGAGCTTCCTTTAAATCCAATTTTGTAGCAAATAGACTCCCTTTACTAATTACCTTCTTGGAAGGAGCACCAACTTCCAAATCATCTTCCTTACCCCTTCCAAGCTTTAGGGGTAAAGTTTTTTGTTTTTTTTTTCTTCATCTCTCTTATGCCTCATGATGAATTGGTCCTCCGCCACTTGAGAAGGTGTCAGAGGACACAATTTGATACGCTTATCCTTATGAGTGAGGATGACATTATTGGAATGACCATGGTGTATGGCCTGTTTATCAAATTGCCATGGTTTTCCTAGAAAGATGTGACCAACTTCCATTGGGACTATGTCACATAGGATTTCATCTTTATAAGACCCAATGGAAATTGGAACCTTTACTTGCTCATTGACCTCCATTTCCCCTTGCTCATTGAGCCATTAAAGCTTGTAAGGCTTAGGGTAGGGAAGTGGGATCAACACTAGTTTTTCCACCAACCTTGAGCTACAACGTTACAACATGACCCACTATCTACAATGAGAGAGCATATTTTATCATTCACCTTGTAGCGGGTGTGAAACATGTTCTCCCTTTGAGATGATGATAATTTCAAAGGTTGGCTTCCAAGAAGCCTTCTTATCATCAAGAGGTCTCCCTCATATGCATAAACAGTCTCATCATAGTCAGAATTGTATGCATGGAACCCCTCTTCCTCACTCTTACCAGAGAAGAAAGGTGAGCTAGACTCACTACTATAAACATTTTAGGCCCTTATGATGATGTTTCTCTTAGTAGGGCATTGAGAGGCAATGTGACCTCTCCCAAGACACTTAAAGCATTTGATACTACTAACTTTCTCCCGAGAGTTAGCAGTAGGGGGTGTTCTTTCTAACTGTGATGCATGATGCTCTTTGTTATGCTTGGAGTGTCCCTCTTTGGGGTAGCTCTTGGAAGAACTCCCCTTTGGTTGGTCCCTCTTTACATAAGGAGGATGGTCTCTTTTAAAGCTTTTTCTTTCCAATTGATTTGCCACCTTGATGCAAAGTTGGACCAACTCATTAAGGTTATTGTATGAGAAAAACTCAACTTTGTCACGAATTTTGGTGCTCAACCCACACAAAAACCTTGCCATAGTGCCCTTGGGTTCTTCAATGATACCCGCCCTCAAGATAAGAAGTTCCATCCTTTGTCTATACTCCTCTACACTAAGGTTGGTTTGCCTTAGTCTTTGGAGTCTTTCCAAAAGATGTCTTTCATACCAAAAGGGTATATGCCTTATCGTTAAAGCACTTCTAAGATCATTCCAATATTTTATTGAGGGCATATTAGTGCGGATTATTTCATTGCTTAACCCAACCCGCCAATGCATGGCATGCCCTTGGAAGCTAAGGGTTGCCATAGGAACTTTCCTTTCTTGTCTTACCTCATGGCAGGTAAAGAGTTGTTCTACCTTGATTTCCCAATTAAGGTAGGCTTCCACATCCTCCCTCCCTGAAATGGGGGAAGATAAACTTTGGGCTCCCTTGGAGGGGCTCCATTATTGTGCATGGATGAATTGAAATGTCTTCGAGAATGGTTATAATATTCTTCCTCACTTTCACTCTTATTATTGCGTCTTGAGGATGAACCTATGACCATTCCTTTCATTTTATAATCCTCACCACTCTCATGTTTCCTTTTTTCCTCTTCTCTTTTTTTTTTCTTTCTCTTTCCTTTCTTTCTTTTCTTTCTTGGTCTTCTCTCCTTTCTCTTAATCTTCTCTCCTTTTTCCTTTTTTTTTTCTCTTTTCTCTTCTTCTCTTTCTTTTTCTTTTCTTTTCTCCTTAGCTTCCTTTTCTCTCCTTTTTTCTTCTCCTTTCTCTTGCTCTTTTTCCATCCACTCTCTAAAATCCATGTTTAAGTTTTGTAGAGTGTAATCCTTAGAAACTCTTCTTTGGTTTACACTCTTGTTTGATGATTGGCTATCACGAGCACTAGAGTGAGTGTGTGATGTCATTGTGCTTGGATGCTAAAAGACTAAGGTAGGCCAAAAAAATTTTTTCAAGCAAACACTCCTCTCTTTTTGTATTTTCTTACCTAAAATGGCTTGATGAGTCTTTGGAACTCTTTAGCCTTCTAAGCGTTTTGAATAAGAAAAATAAAGCAAGAATTTTAAAGCAAAACTTCAAAAGAGAAGGGATCTAAAGCGAGCTCCTAAGGTGTTGAAGGAAGTGTACCACTTCTTCTCACCTAATTTTCGAGAAACTAAAAAATTGACTAAATCTTATTACAACCAAAGGGAGGGCCTTAAGGGCACTCAAACTCCCAACTACAAAATTAATACACCTAAATTAAAGAAAAAGTAAAGTCTTCAAAAAATGATTCTCCAAATGCTCCCTCAAATCAAAGTCCTCACGGCTAGGCGTGTTTCCTTTTGAGGTGATTCCTTAGGCTCTTAGTCCAATCTTCCAAAATATGCTACCCTTGTGGTAAGCTCCTTCTTCAAGCTTTCCCCCAAAAGTGATACTAAAATATAAACCAAAGAAACCAAAAGTAGCAATGGGAGCTGCGAATAGAAACTCAAAAAGCAATAAAAGATAACACAATCTAAAGGACACTTAACCAAATGGTAAGAGTATATAATACAAACTAGAAAGATGATTTAAAAGACAAGCAATAACTAAAAGGTAAACAAAAGAAAGAGAGCACACAATGGAATACTTAAGAAAGGCACTAGATTACAGAGTAGAAAGGCACAAATGTCAAGTTCTAGTGTACCAAAAGTAATAAAATTTCTTTTAAGGTTCCAAGTTCAAAGTTGAAGCACTTGCTAATTTTAGGTTAGGTACATCAAATTAATTTTCAAACTTTCTTTTCTTTTGTTTGTTCTCTTTTTTTTTTAATCCTTCGTTGTTTTTTTTTTGTATTTTATTTTAGACTTTGTTCTCTTGTTTTATTTTTTTTTTAATATTTACTAGATTCACCTAACTTGATTGTGAATTTAGTGCTTAATAACAAAGAGTTATGCGCTTGGAACAATAAAGAAAATTAAAAGCAACAATTTAGGTACTACTAGAAATGACTTCAAAATGAAAAGTAGCTATAGATGTGTTAATGGTTTAGTAGTTTGGTGTGCCACTGGACTCAAGCTTTGTTAAGTTTTTAGTAATTTGTTCACCACACATACCAAACTTATAGCTTAAGTGAAAGAACCTACAAACAAGAACTACTTTTACCACACAAATGAGCTACTAATTATACGTATAAGGAAAATAAAGACAAAGGGAATTGAGCAACTATTTTGGAAATTTTTTTTAAGAATATGCTTGAAAATAAAAGCACATGAACCTCTAAAGAGACTTAGACATGAGGTATGACCCTCTATGTTGCTCAATTTAAGAAGTTTCAAAAGATTTTTTGTAAAAACAAAAGAGGCTAAACTTAAAAGGAATTAATAGACAAAATGGGAAACTATAAACATGACTTATAGACAACTACACAAGAGTATAAAAGTGAAAAATAAAAGCTAAAATAAGGCAAAAATAAGGCAACTAAGTGCAAGGAAACACAAGAATTTGGTCTAAATTTCTTGACCACAAGGTTGTGGAATTCACCACAACGACATGGTTTTTAGCAAGAAATTCTCAAGACCACAATTCAAGCAAGAAAGCACCCAACTCAAAGCTTAAGTGGAAATTAATGAATATGGGAGAGGAGTAGATGCAAAGAAAAGAACAATATAAATTGTATCAAGCAAAAAATAAATTGCGCAAATAAACTATAACTCAAAACAATAAACTCAAGACATAAATGGAAATGATAAATAACAATGGAAAGCTAGAAAAAAATTGCGGAAATTAAAGATAAAATAAAATAGGAAAATGGAAAGAAAAAATAAATGAGGTAGGAAGAGAGTTTAGACCTCTAGAACCAATGCTCTAGATACCAAATGATGCATGCCTCCCTCTTTTTCTAGAGGTTTTCTTCTTTGGTGAAATGGTTTGTGGAGAGGTAAGAAGTGAGGTGGTTTTAGGCGCCACTTAAGGTAAGATAAGCCTAAGAAGGAAAGTTTGCCACAAGGGATGGAACCCTTGATAAAAACCTAAGGAATTCTCAAAGAGAGAAGGGTGGACACCAAGAAAATTTTGGCCAACTCAAGGTTTTTCCATTCAATCAAATGTGAAAGATACAAGAGTGTGAAGGAGTACCTTTTTTATAGAGGGAGTTAACCTCTTGGACAAGTCATGAAGGAAATGAAAGACTAGGATTAAAAGGAGTCATCCAAGGGAGGAGGATTGAAGCCCAAAGTCCAATCAATACCCTCCTTTAGATGAGAATTGGTGCCCAAGCTACCTCATCCAAGGGCCAAGATTACTCCTTTATTAGTTTTGGGTTTTATTTAGGAAAAGAGGGTGTAGTTATCAAACTACCCCCTTATTTCCTAAATAAAGGCCCAAAAACTAATCTTATCCCTTCTTATTACTAAAACACCTCCTAGAAAATTAAATGGACTAATACATGTCCAAAATAAAATCTTAGGTTCCTAAATGCATAACTTGATGGTCATATGGAGGTGAGATCTTCCTCCTTCTACTCTAGCCATGTCTTCTTCTATTCTCCTAGCCATGGCCCTAGTGATAGGGCCCTTGCTTGGGGAGAATGCATCAGGAGTGGTCTAGTTTTCTTTTGGCCTTGTATTTGGGCACTTATTTTCGTAGGTTAAGGGCTAGGTGGTATGTGTAGTGTTTATGTGGAGTGTATTAACTAATTGGACCATTAAGGGGTGTTGGTGGGTTGTTTTATTAACCACACCCCTCTCTTTTAATTAAACCCCAATTAGTTAGCACATGAAGCATGGAGGAGACAAGGTGGGGCCCTTGTTCCCCCTAATAGGCGCCGAGTTTCATCTAATGGCCACATGGCATCCTACATGGCACTTAGTTACTTCTAAGATCCATGATTTTAGGAGCATGTGCTTATTAATTGAATTTGGATCCTATTCAAATTTCCCTCCAAAATTCCACATAGCCACCCCTCCCTCTTTTGCTGTAAATATAGCCCTCCACTCACTTATATTAGCTACACTTGATTTTGAATGAATATAGAAAGTTTCCTTCATCTTTGAGTGTCCTTTCTTCTCCAAATTGTGAGAGTTTCTTTTGCTTTTATCAAGGGTTCCTTCCCTTGTGACAAACATTCTTTCTTAAGGGTTATCTCCCTTAGAGTGACGCCTCTCACCTCCATCCTCTTCCCCTTTCACCGAAGCCACTTCTACAATGCAACCTCTTGGAGTTAATCCTTGGAAAGAGCATCCAAAGTGGATCTCATCAATTAAGGAAGCTTACTTTAACCTATTAATTAAAACTCATGACTAATTATATTTTAAGTAAAAAAAACAAAAAAACGAGGTCAAAAAAATAATAAAAATGTTAATATTGAATATTTTATTTTTAAGACCTAAAACAAAGAATTTTTTTCTTTTTACTATTTGGTGGACCTTCTTTATAATATTTTTTATTTTACATATTTTTTATTTTACATGCTATCATGTTTTTTAATATACAAATTACATTGTATTTGCTTCTTCCAAAAGATTTTTATTCTACTATTTTATTTTCGTACAACAAAATATAATTTGGACTTTTATAAACAATCTACTCATCACATAATTGATCAGTTTAACAACAATAATTATAAAAAAAACAAATACTGTATTATTTATTTACGTATAAAATTTGTGCTAGTTTGGAACAAAATCAAACTTTGAAGATAAAAATGAGCCTAAAATAAAAAAAGGTTTTTATTGTGTGATTTGAGTGTGAAAAAACTGGAATTTAAAAATGATGAATGTTATTTTAAAGAGAAAAACACTTATACAAATATATTGGTGTACAAAATTTTATACTTATAATTAATCACAATCATTTATATATAATAAATTTATTAATTTTACCAACTAATAATTTAAAAGTTATATAAATAAAAATATATGATTAAGTGATAATAGTGTAAAACTTTTTATGGTGATAAACTCTATTTTAAAATGGCTCTCTCTTGTCCCAAAACGTGAGAATTTGTCCGTGGATGGGAAAGCAATAAAGAATTTATTCTTGTAATTGTGGGTGGAGGTAGAAGGGGAAATTGGATGGGCGAAAAGCTGAAAGAAAAGGTGGTGAATGGGGATCCAGTTGGCTTAGAATTTATGCTAAAGCAAAGATAGTATAAAAAAGAGAGGCAGTGGGCATGCAGCAGAAGTGAGACGAATGAATTAAAATGGTGTGGCCTTTGAAGGAGAGAAGGGGTCCAGCATGGAAGCAAGGGTGGACGAGAAGCACTTTGTACTCTCTATCAGCACCTCCGTTACAACTCCTTGCCATAGTTGGTATCGTCATGTTTTTGTTATTTGTTCCATCTTACATAAACTTGAGGTCCACCGTGCAAACAGCCACCATCGCCTTCCACGTGTTCCTGTTGGTTCTTCCCCTTTTGTTGATTTTGGTTGCCTACGCCATCTCTAAACATGGACCACGCCTTGTGCTTCCAGCGCCACCATCGTTCTTTGGTGGCGGTGTACAAACAGAAGCAGGGGGGTTCCCTTGGGGTGTTGCCGCCTTCGTGCTGTTGCTTATCGTTTTGGCCTCCTACCTCTCCAATTGCAGGTCCATGTGGTCGCCACTCATTTGGACACCCTACTAGTTCCTACTTCCTACTTCCAAATTAGTTTCTTAGCACTCGCTCAATTTTCTTTGTATCGCATGCATTTTATTTCAATTATTACCAATTCCATACTGGATTTCCACAACTGTAGCTTTTGTAAATATCAGTAATTCTTGCCAAGTAAAATTCGTAGGGATCAGTAATTCTTGTCAAAATATATTTTATTGTTATCCTACTAAAGTTTTATCAACTTTCATTCTCACACGATACAAATTTATCTTCTTAGGATTCTACATTTTATACCTCAGCTCTTCTTATTCTCTTTTGCTAAACACAAACATTTTATCCTCAAGAATGTAAACATTTTATTTCCGCCTGTCGCACTTTTGATATTACTATATTTACTTATTCTTTTAAATTTAAATCTCACTTTTCCTAATTTCAAAAAAAAAAAAAAACTCACTTTTACTTTATAATTAAAATTAGAAGATAACATGACTATATTTAGAGGTAATAACAAGGTGTACAATCTATTTTCATCGGATTGATGTAATATTTTGGAATGAGATGACCCATTGGATGGAAATAAAGCCTAGTCCAAAACTCCAAAATAATCTTACAAAACATACCCATTTTTTTTTACACTAACTATACTTTTAAAAAATTTAATAAATTAGATTTATCTTTCTTTTTAAACTTAAATATTTTACGGGCCATGACCAAATTGGTGAGCGGAGTGTGTGGTGAGTACAAACAGAATTTCTTTCTATATTTAGGAATGACAACGGGTCAGGACAGACACGACACTGATAGTGGTTACCTACCACCCGACCTGCTATAAAAATTCATCATCTGTTATTCGCTAAAAATTCGCTGGATACCTACTATAGAAATATTTGTGATTTTTTTAATACCTGCAGATATCCATAGATACCATGAATATTTTCTAAAAAAAATAATTTTTTTAAAATTAAATATTTTTTATAAGAATTTTATGAAATAAATTATTTATTTTTTGGAAAATCTAGAAATAAAATTATACTAGTCTTCAAGATCAATTAGATCTAAAAGTAGATTAATATAATATATTATAAAAAAATTTAATGCAAATAAAATCTTTATTTTATATTATCAACATTTTTATAATAAATAATTTTATTAACTATGAAGTTTTCATAAAAAAATAAGATTGATATAAATGAATTTTGATAATTATATTTTAATTTGATTTATTTTTCAAAAATATTATATTTTTTAATATATATATATATATATATATATAATTTCAGTTTAGCGGGTAGCGGGTACGAGTACTATAATACTCGTGCTTGTTAAGGAGCGGGTAGAAAAAAACCTATACCCGCGGATGATGGGAACCCATTTGTACTATCCATACAGATGCTTTTGCAGGTTTTATCCACTGGTATCCGTGGCGCAAATTTTTTTGTCATCCCTACCTGTATTCATATAACTTCTCCTAGTACTTCCATAAATGTAAAAAAAATTTAAAATATCCCTAAATTAAAAAGTAACTTAACTTATTTTTCCTCATCCTTCTTCATCTTGGTCCTTCTTTTTTCTTGTGTGAGCTTTGTAAAGTTTTACACCTCCTTATTTTCTCATTCTTTTTTTTTGTGAAGTCTTACACCTCGTTTTTCTTCATCCTTCATTCTTGCGGGCGCAATCTCCTTACACCTTCGTTTTTCATCTCCTTTATTTTCTCTTCTCGTTTTCTTAAGATATGTTCTTCTTTATCTATTTGTTCTCAATTTCTAAAAAAATTACAATTTTAAAGGGAGTGTTCACGGACTATAAAAAATTTTGTAAAAAGTATTTCATAATATACCTGTAGGAAGATAAATGCAAACTTGGGAAGAACAAAACAAATAAACACAAACAGAAAGAACACAAATGCAACAAGAAAAAATCATTGATTTAGTGAAAAAGAAAAACAAAATCATACAAGAGAAACAAACGAAAAAAGTTAAATACAACATAAGAAAAAAAAATGCCTTGATAATTAAATTTTTATTATTTTCTTCAAAATATTTTTTGTCATTTTAAAAATCCTGACTTAGGAAAAACTTATAATGAGTGGATGAAAAAATTCTAAGTATCTAACAACTAATGCAGTGCAAGATGTACTGAGGAGATAACATGGAAGGAAGTGTTGTTGATGAATATGAACCCACTCGCAATCCCATTTCGAATCTTTTCCAGAAGTTTCTTTCTCCAGGTCAGCAGTTTACAATTTTTAAATAAACACAGATTGAAAAAATAGCATTAAATAGTATTAATAACTGTAGAAAAGATCCAACATGAACACGTGTCTCCCAAATTGATATAGGGGTGGAAACACATATGGAAGATTAGATTATATTAGGAAAAGAAGACAAGACAAACATAATAATGTAGTTGTAAAATGAAGGGAAGCAAGAGGCCGATCCAAGCTGTGACGTCCTGGGTTTGGCGGCAACCGCCGAAGATCAAGGCCTTTCTGGGAGTGCTATCGGGCCTCGTGGCCTTGCTCTTCCTCAGAATCGTCGTTCACGACCACGACAGCCTCTTCGTCGCCTCCGAGTTTGTCCATGCATTAGGAATCTCCGTCCTCATTTACAAATTGACAAAGGAGAAAACCTGCGCTGGTACCATTCCCTTTGTTTCTCCCCAAATTAAATTATAATTAGCCTCGCCCTCAACATTTCAGGTTAGGGTTATATTACACGTCCATGTGATTGCAGGGCTTTCCCTTAAATCGCAGGATCTGACGGCAATGTTTCTAGGGGTTAGACTTTACTGCAGTTTTGTGATGGAATATGATATTCACACCATACTCGATATGGCAACATTGGTGACCACCCTATGGGTTATTTACATGATACGTTTCAAACTCAAATCTAGTTATATGGCTGATAAGGACAACCTTGCAATATACTACGTGGTAAGTCCTCTACGGCCCAATGTGTTAGCCATCCCCATTTTTCTTTACTATCTCACCAATTCTCGTCTCTAATTTTTATCAACATACGATACTTTTCTGCTCGGATACAAAACTGGAGCTGCCCAGATATGTGGTTTGTTCTACAAACATTTGGGCTTGGGTTGTGTTAAAAGCCGTTCAGAACCTTCCCAGTTTTATGAAAGCATTATATTTTATTATCTGCTTAGTTGTTTTTAGATAGATTTGTCATTTTCTTTTTCATCGATACTGCAGCTTTAGTTAATGTTTAGTTTGTGATACTTCTTGTTGATTCCTTCTGTATTCACTCCTCCCCTTAAATGGAATATGCTATTCAAGACAAGGGGAATGGTTTAAATGAGTTTCGATGAGCATTGACAAAATTAATTTTGGACGAGCCTTCACTAATGTGATTTTGAAGTGAAATGATGTATGTTTAGATTTTTTTTTACCATAAAAACGAGTTAGTATTAAAGCTCCGTATAAATTTTTTTTATCCTACGTGGAAGCAACCTAAAGTTTCTTCAACTAATAATAAATTCTTCAACTAATGTATTCTGTTGTTCCTGCAAGTTCGTTTGGCTTAATTACCTGTACTAAAACCGAGATCCTAATGTTTGACTGAGGAAGGTGATTTGGAAGAATGCTTAATTGAAATTTTTGTTTTTTAAAATCATTATTGATGAATCATATTTTGAAATTGCAAAATGAGTTCAAGGCATCAGAAATTTTACCGAATTATTTATTACTATTTTGTCAGTTTTCCCTTTGCCTCTGAATTTCTGTAATGGAAATGTCTTGGTTTCAAACACTAGTAAAAATCTTTTTGTAGAGTTTCTTTTTCTCATTGAGATCCCCTCAAACGGGCATTCAAGCAAAAATTTCAAATTGTAGCTTTTTACAAAACATGCTTCAGAATGTGTGTCCACTAAATTTAGTGCATATACAAACACATTTTTCATTTCTAAATGAAATTACTTTTTGTCACAAGAGCTAGGATATTTTATCTTTCATGTGACTAAATGAATGGGTGATTCAATTCCTCTGGCTGACAATGGAGTGTACTAATTTTCTTTTTACCAAAATGCAGGTGATACCTTGTGGTTTGCTAGCCTTGTTTATTCATCCAACCACCCGGCATCATACAATTAATAGGATTCTCTGGGCATTTTGTGTTTATCTTGAAGCTGTTTCTGTTCTCCCTCAGCTACAGGTCATGCAGAACACTAAGGTCTCAAGTTTGTACCTATTACCTTTTTCTTTATTATCATATAATAGTTTGAAAATGGCAATGATGATGTAGTTATAACATCTTCCTTGACACTTAATCTTCCTAAATACAGTTACCACTTATCATTCAATTTTGGCTGTTATTCTTTCTAAATTAAGTTCAATTTAATTTTTAAATTCGACTTTCAGATTGTTGAACCGTTCACGGCACATTATATTTTTGCCCTTGGAGTTGCTAGGTTCTTGAGTTGTGCACATTGGGTCCTCCAGGTTTGTCAAAATTTGAACTTCTCACTTCCTTTATAACCAATTCTGGAAATACACATACAATTTATCATAATATCCTGCAGATCTGTGGTATGGAGAATTTTCATATTTAGAACCTTGGTTTATGCGTACTTTATTAGAAGTCTTTGCTTGAATGTTTCTGTATGACAATCCTACTACTTTAAACTAATTTAGCACATGATGATAGGGTTCTGATGGTTTCTAAGGAGAGTTGTTGCATAAGAATTTTGCATTGAGACCTGTGGTTTGCCAGTTATATATTTTGAGTTTGTCAATCTTTAGTATCCAATTAAAGATGGACCAATCATATACTTTGGCCCGGTTTTGATTACCTTTTAGCGTATTTGAGCTTTTCAATAGTAAATCTCTATAGGACAAGAATGCCGAGCTCTATTATGTCCATAGGTGATTAACGTACTCTCCTGGTTTTTTAGTCCAATGGTAAACATGTTAGGCTATATCTAAAAATTTGACAGTTACGAAGATAAGACTGATGATAAGAGATCTCCCATAATTGGAATCACCAACCAACCCGAGTTTAAAATCTTCCTTGGACCTGAAAAGCGACAACTAACTTTTGAATCTCTAGTCCTGAAGGTGTTTCCTGTAACCAGGACAACTATAAACAAGTGAAATGAAAGTTGAAGCTTTTTAATTTCCGCAAGAAATTTGGTTCAATTGCATCTTTGGATTCGCATTATTTAATTTTCCTACAAGTATTTGTTAACAAGTTTATTCAATTTGATTCTTTGATTAAGAACATGATTGTGTTATCTTCCTCAGGTATTAGATACTCGTGGACGTCTACTGACTGCACTGGGTTATGGATTGTGGCCTTCTATGGTTCTTCTATCAGAAATTGTCCAAACTTTCATCCTTGCAGATTTTTGCTACTACTACATCAGGAGGTGGATATGATAAAATTCTCAGAGAATATGCAAAAAAGATATATTTCTTAATATACTCTTGTTAACTTTCTGACCGATCTTTTCTTCCTTGACTACAGTCTTGTTGGGGGACAACTCGTTCTTCGACTTCCTTCAGGAGTGGTGTAACTTTGAACCTTAATTTTCATATCCTCAAGTAGGACGATACTTTAGCATGCAGCGCTAGTGGAGTTTAGTATCTTTTATATCCACCGTCATTGAGTGAACAAAGTTGACAATGTACTATATGTAACTTGGAATATTTTAATTTATCTTTTGATCAGTACAGGTTAGTATGGGCATGATGGATTTGGGGGTGGCACTATACTTCTCTATCAGTTTCAAGCGAGAACTCTAATATCAATCTTGCCCAAGGGCTCACGTGCTTCAGAATCGGACTGCTTGCTCATTCTAGTAAAATCATTCAGTCATTCACAGTCCAAGAAAAACAATAAATTTATTAACTCGTTTAACTCGTTTACTTAAGATTATTTTTTGAAAGAATTATTTTTTTAAAATAATTTATAAAAAAATTTAAGATGTTTAATTTTATTTTTTTTAGAAATAAAATCAGAGAATTATCAGTTTTTTATTTTGTTTAAGATGTAATTCAGAGCTTTTTCTTAAAAGCAGTTGCGATAGATACGGACCGATTTATTAATAGAAGAGTGGGGGCAAGTGTTCTCACAAGATTTTCATTTTTAACATAATATGAATATAGTGTTATGAATTATATTTGAATGTAAAATATAGTTAAAAATTAAGTTATAAAATGATTTTTGTCTTCACAAATTTTTGTATGTAAAATGTTAGTAATATATTTCACATTTATGATTTTTTTATTATTGGTTGAAATTTATTAAAAAATAATTCTTATATAGATAAATGCTAGTAAATTTTAAAATGATTTTTTTGTTAGCTATAAGAATGAAAACATCAATTTTTATGATTTAACATGTCGTTTAATGTTTTTTTTAATCTTAAAGTCATAGTTTGTAAAAATTTTAACTAAATAAAAGTAATGTGCTATATTATTCTGGGTCTACTAAATTATTCTGGGTCTGTCATTGGCGATATAGAAAAGAAAAAAAACAATTGTTTCTCAAAAGTTTTAAAAGAAGTTTTTTTTTATTATAATCAAATTAAAATTTAGTTCTGATTTTTAAAATAATATTATTTTTTAAAAAAAATTTAAAGTATTTTTTTATGCACAAATAGCTTGGTCCTAAGTTGTTATTACGTGTAATTTAATTTACTGGAAAATAATTTTTTTAATTAAATGACGGGTGTGGACATTGGACTACGCTGATATTAATTTTTTTTAATTATAAACAACGCTGCAGATAATTTTAATTGCTAAGTACGTATAATCTTATTTTTTAGTGATTTTAACTTAGTTAAAAGAATTTTAATTAAAAGATACTTTAAAATGGTATACATTTATTTAAATAGGTCCAGTAATGGGTGATTTGAACAATAAGTATGAGTTATAACTTCTAATTTTAGCATGACAATTCTAGACTAAGAAAATAATAGTATTGATTTGCAAATCCTTCAACAAAACCTTAAATTTGATGACAACTAAAACGAGAATAGTAGTTCAAATTATAAAAATAGGGATGTGAACTAGTATGATTAAAACAAGTCAATCTAGTCTATTATAGTCTATTCCATAAACGGCTCGAGCTGTTTGAGTCATCTTGCCGAATTTTAATTAATACTATCCCTTATTTGAGTTAAACACCTACTATTTTAAACAATTTTTTTAAATTTTAGTTTTATTCCTAATTCCCTCTCTCTCATCTCTTCCTTCCTCTCCTCTAGCCATGTCCTCCCCAATCCTCCTAGCCATGGTAAGACCCTTGCTAAGGAGGATTGTACCAACCCCTCTCTCTTGAGAAGGATTTGACCTCAAATCTGATTCGTCCTCTTCCTCATCACCATCAACACCTACAAAAGGAGTAAGACCACAAACATTAAACGTAGAACTGACTTCATAATTCTCTGGGAGGTCTAACATATATGCATTGTTACCCAACCTCTCAAGGATTTGGAAGGGACCATTTCCTCCAGGCTAAGTTTTGACTTTCTCTTAGTAGGCAAGCGATCCTTCCTAAGATGAAGCCAAACCCAATCCTCTTCCTAAAAAATGAGTTCCTTCCTCCCCTTGTTTTTATGTATTGCATACCTTTTTGCCTACTATTTAATATTGGACTTAACCCTATCATGTAATTTTTTTAATAAAGTCAACCCTAGAAACTCCATCCTTATGGGAGTGAGAATTGGGGAGAGGCACAAGATCCAAAGGAGTAAGAGGCTTAAATCCATAAACAACCTCAAAAGGGGAATGCTTGGTAGCTCTATAGACCACCCTATTGTATACAAACTCAATGTGGGAGAGGTATTCATCCCAAGACTTATGATTGCTTTTCAAAAGGGTCATCAACATTGTGGATAGAGATATATTCACCACTTTAGTCTACCATCAATCTAAGGGTGACAAGTGGTAGAGAATTGAAGCTTAGTTTCTAGCCTAGCCAACAAAGTTCTCCAAAAGTGGCTAAGAAACTTAACATCTCTATCAGACACAATAAGAATCTGACAACCTCCTTAAAGAAAAGTCTTGAGACCTTACTAGTATCATCCATTTTGTGGCAGAGAATAAAATAGGTCATTTTACTAAAACGATCCACTACCACAAAAATGGAGTATGCACTTCTTTGGGTTCTAGAAAGCCCAAGGACAGAGTCCATACTAATATCTACCCATGGTGTAGAAGGAGAAGGTAAACGTGTGTACAGTCCATGAGACATCATTTTAGACTTAGCCTGTAAACAGGATATGCATCTAGAATAATGTTTATGGACGTCTCTTTTCATATGGGACCAAAAGAATTTTTCTTTCAAAATCATCAAGCTTTTATAAACACTAAAATGCCTCATGAGCCCACCTTCATGGCTCTCTTTTGTTAAAGTTTTCTCATATATCCTTGGGGTATGCAAAGCTTCCCATGCCTAAACAAATACCCCTCACTAGTGAAATGCCCATCATGGGTTTTGGATGCAGAGGTAGCAAAGATGGGATCAAATTCCTTGTCAGAGAGATATTGGGCCCTAATATCATCAAAGCCTAAGATATGGGAACTTAAGGTGGCAAAAAAAGTGTATCTCTTGGACAAAGCATCTGCCACCATATTATGCTTCCCTTTCTTGTACTTGATGATATAGGGAACGGATTCAAGGAATTCTACCCACTTGGCATTCCTTTTATTGAGTTTTCCTTGACCCTTCAGATATTTAAGTAACTCGTGATCACTATGAATGACAAACTCCTTGGAACAATATAATGTTCCTAAGTCTGAAGGGCCCTTATTAAGGAGTAAAACTCTTTATCATAGGTGGGGTAGTTAAGGGTGGCACCATTTATTTTTTCACTAAAATAAGCAATTGGATGTCCACCCTGCAATAAGACAGCTCCCACACCTACTCCAGATGCATCACATTCTAGCTCAAAAGTTTCTGTAAAATCAGGAAGGGCTAGAATAGGTGCATTAGTAAGTTTGATGTGATCCTCCTTAGCAAGGAACCTATCATTAGGGTCATGGCTAGAAGGATAGAGGAGAACATTGCTAGATTGGATGGAGGAAGACCTCACTTCCTCATGCACATAGAAACTTCAACTTAGTCCTCTTATTTTTACCTTTGTATTTTGTTTTATTCTTTTCCTAAATGGAGTAGTCTACCCTTCCTTTTTTTGGCCTTGTATTTGGCATAATTATTCGTAGGAACATATGGTAGAAGGTATGCTTAGTCTAAATGTGGAGTGTATTAGCTAATTGGGCTTTTTAGGGGTGTTGCTAGGTTGATTTATTAACCACACCCCTCTTTTTCTAATTAGACCCAATTAGTTAGCACATAAAGCATGGAGGGAACAAGGTGGGGTCCTTGTTCCCCTCTTAGGCACCGTTCTTCAAGTAGTTAGCCATATGACATCCTACATGGCACTTAGTTAGATCTAAGATCCATGATTTTAGGAGCATGTGCTAATTATTTGAATTTTGGCTCCTTTTGAATTCCCTCTATTTTATTCAGCCAAGGCACTCCTCTCTCCCTATAAATAGACCTCTCAACTCCTTTGTATTGTTACATTGGAGTTTTATAAAATTTTGAGAGTTTTGCTTCTACTTGAGTATCCATTCTTCTCATCTTTTGAGAGCATCCTTTAGTGTTTTTATCAAGGTTCCTTCCCTTGTGGCAAACACCTCCCTTCTAGACTTATCAAGTTCCTTGTGGCACCTCCACCTCCATCTCATTTCTCAACCATCACTTTATTACTTGTTTACATTTCAAGGAGAAGATCTTAGGGAGCAAAGCAACCAAGGAGGGTTGGATCATCTAGTATAAGAGCACACTCCTCTTAAAGTCACGTTTCTTGTCTTTGCTTCCAATTTGTTGTTTAAAATCTTCTAGTCATATTACTCCTGTTTTTTTTTTCCAGTGCGTTAGTGTTGTTTGAACCATTTCTTTACTTGTCTAGTAGTTTATTGTTTAGTAGTTTTCCTTCCTAATTTCTTGCGCTTCCAATTCTCTTTTACATTGGTGCAATTACTTGTTCTTTTCTTGCATCAAGTGCTGCATGTTTAGGTTCATTCCTTGCTTTAGTTTGTAGCCTTGGTTTTGTGTAATTTGTGCTTGGTTTGGTTCCTAAGAGATTAAAGGTTCACAGCCACATAGCTGTGCGAAAATCCACAAGCTCGTGGTATTCAATCTTGGCTAATTCAAGGCGCAACTCTCACTCTATTTTTGCCCTGTTTTTAGGTATATTTTTATGGTTTATAATCTTGTGTTTTTGTCAAAATAAGTCATGTTCATTCCTTATAATGTCATGTCTAAATTTCCTTAGGTTTAACCTCTTTAATTTTTCACAAAAAACTTCTAAAAGTACTCTTGAAATTGAGCTTCTTAGAGGATCACCTCTATTAAGTCTCTTAAGAGTATTGTGCTTTTAGTTAAAGCATAACTTAAAAAATATTTCCATAAATTTTCAGCTCAATTTCATCCGCCACTTCTTTTGATTCATATCCCAATTTTAGTATCCTTTTGATGAATTTGCAACAAGTAGAATTGTGTACAATCAGAGATTAATTTTAGGCGCATGGTTTGGTGCATGCCTTGATCCCAAATTTGGTTTCAATTTCTGTTTTGGAACACTTTTTTTACACTTCTATTTGTTTAGGTCGTGTGAAAGGGCTACTAGACTTGTTGGTTTGCATTTACCTTATCTAGTGTGGTGCTTTATAATTTTTCTTTAAAGAAAAAGAAACTTACCCACTAGCCTTGCCAAAGTTGAAGCTAAAAAGTACATAAAAGTAATTGAACAAGAAGCATTGAAAAAAGATTTCTATCCAAAATTTAAAGCAAAAAAATTCAAAAGAAGAAACGAAAGTATAGAACAAAAGAAAAGAGAACAAACAAGGAACTAGTATGGTATGATTGCATGGAGCGCCAATTATGATGTATGCAAACCATGAGTTGTGTTGAGTTTAGTAGATTGTAATCTTCTCTAGAACTATTCTAAGATTTCTTTTGGTGTGCCTACCTTTCTTCTCTACCTTTAATTTTAGTTTGTCTTGGTTTTAATATTTCTAGTCTTGTCACAAAATTATCTTCTATCTACTTGGATAAGTTTCCCTTGATTGTGATCACTTTTCTTGCTTTTACTTGAATCTCTATCCGCACCCTCTCTTGGAAGTGATTTAACTCAAAGGAGCCACTTGGAAAGAAAAAGCTAGAAGTGGAAGAATTTCCAACAAGGGTGGTGTCTTAGGAAGAGTTGATCTAAAGCACAAAGGGTGGGAAAAAAGAGAAGAAAGGGCGTGTGAGGACTTGAAAACAAGTGGACGTGAAAAGTAACCATTTGCCATTTCCTTTCTTTGAACTGTATTACTTTTAGGAGTATTGACATCCTTTAAGGATTACTCTATTTTTTTGTAATAGCTCTTGTTTTTCGTGTAGTTTCTCACAAATAAGGTGTGAAGGAGGACTTGGTACCCCATCTTCCACACCTTTTAGGAGCACGAATTAGAACTCCTACCTCTGTACTTTCTTGTCTTTGAAATTCTTCAAATGTGTAGACTTGGTTTGAGTTCCAAAGACTCATCTAAGTCACCTAGGGTGAAAACTAAGGAGAGGAGAATGCTTGCTTTTTAGCCAACCCTAGGATTTTAGGACCTCCTCACCATGTCTCAACACACACACACACATTAGTTTGTCGTCAAACAAGAGTGTTAACCAAAGGAGAAATTCTAAGGATAACTCTCTTGAAAACTTAATCATGGAGTTTAGAGAGTGGATGAGAAGAGAAGAAATAAGAAGAGAAGAGAGAGAAAGACAAAAATTAGAAAGAGAGGAAAGAAGGAAGAGAGAAAAAGAAGAGAGAAAAAGAAGAGAGAAAAAGAGAAAGAGAGGAAGAAAAAAGTGAAAGAAGAGAAGAAGAAGAGATGAAAATGAGGAAGGAACAAGAGAGGGGACTATGGGATAGAAAGATGAAAGGGGTAGTTATAGGATCTCCTTTCAGAGGTAAGAGTGAGCATGGAGAGTACTATGAGGAAAGGCCTAAAAGGAGTCACTACTCTCATACATCCATGCATGATCAACCTCCCTCTCAAAGGGAACAAAAGATTGACCTTCTTTCCTTCCATGGGAGAGAAGATGTGGAGGTTTTCCTTGACTAGGAAGTCAAGGTTGTACAGCTCTTCAAGTGTTTTGAAATAAGAGAAGAGCGAAAGGTTCCATTGGCGGCCCTTAGCTTCCAAGGGCATTAATGCATGCACGCCTAGCATGGGCTTGAGCTAGGACCAATAAGAAAGGAGCATGACTTGGATGAAGCTTAGTTGGAACATAGATCCATATTTTTAGGGCCATGTTTGGGTCTTTAGTTGGATTAAATTACTGTTAATTGAGCAATTCTAAATTAACATTAAAATAAGCCAACTAACCCTTGTTTAAGCATGTTGAATGTTCATGTTAGTTCCTAGGTGCATAGATCCATGCCTTGCTCTTTATATAGAGAATTCCCCCCATCATGTAGTTTTCAACACTTATTTGAATGAAAATAACCTTTCTCTAAATTTGAGAGCTCTTTATTAATAAAGAGTGTTCATGTTCTCTCCATTCTTGTGAGATTGCTTAATGCTATTATCAAGGGTTCCTTCCCTTGTAGCTAGATTCACTCATGGCTTATCATTTACAAAGTAGAAGTGGTGCCTACCCCACCTTCATATTCTAGTCTTCCACCTCCATTTTAAGGCTCTTCAAGGACCTCTTTGAGCAAGATCCTAGGCAGTATTCTCTTCCTCAAGAGTCTTTCAACCATGGCTTGGGGAGGGATGCATGATATGGTATCAAATCTTGAGGAAGAGAATATTGCCTAGGATCTTGCTCATAGAGGTCCTTGAAGAGCCTTGAAATGGAGGTGGAAGACTAGAAGATGAAGGTGAGGTAGGCGCCACTTCTACTTTGTAGATGATAAGTCATGAGTGAAGCTAGCCACAAGGGAGGGAACCCTTGATAATAGCATAAGGCACTCTCACAAGAGTGGAGAGAACATGAACACTGTCTAAGAACAAAGAGCTCTCAAATTTAGAGAAAGGTTATTTTCATTCAAATAAGTGTTGAAAACTACATGAAGGAGGGAATTCTGGCCTAGGTACTAACATGAACGTCCAACATGCTTAAACAAGGGTTAATTGGCTTATTTTAGTGTTAATTTAGCATGTGCTCAATTAACACTAATTTAATCCAACTAAAGATCCAAACATGGCCCTAAAAATATAGATCTATGTTCCTTCTAGTTTGAAATTGAATTTTTGAGGGAAATGACATGGCACCTCCAAATTAAAATTAAAATAAGAAGGAATAAGAATCAGCCATGTAGGATTGAGAAAACACATGTGGAGTGAAACAAGGGGCCCACATGTCTCCTACATGTTTCATGTGTTGGTTAGAAGGGTGTGAATTGGGGGTGTAGAAATAACATCCTACACGTCCAAACTCTCTTGGACCAACCCAAACTAATCAACACACTCCACAAAGATACTAATTAAACCTCCTAAATAAAAAAGAACCTATAAGCCAAAATACAAGGCCGAAAATAAAATTAACTACACCCCTAAAATCCTAATGACTTAAGGGTGCTTATACAAGCCTAAAAATGGTAAAATTAATACAATTAAATGGGACATGGTGCATTCCTACCTAGAAAGGGACTTTGGCTAGGAGGATTAGAGAGAGGACATGGCTAGGAAGGAGCTTCATGAAGACCTTAGGGCCATAGTCTCAAAACTATGTAAATAAATTGTGTAGTTCTTGTAGTATTTTGAATGGGTGTAGTTTTCATAATTTTAGGTCTTGTATTTTGGCCTATAAGTTTTATTTTCTCTAGGAGGTGTGTTTAGTCCTTTATAGAAGTGTGTTAAATAGATGGGATTGTCCTAGAAGGAGTTGGACATGTGGTTATTCATTTCCACACCCCTAATTGCTTCTAAAACCCTTCTAACCAACACACGAAGCATGTAGGAGACATGTAGGGCCCATTGTTCCCTCATAAGAGGCGCCACATCACCTTCTCTCTCCTACATGGCTTATCTTGTTGCTTCTTATTTGAATTTGAATTTTAGAAGTACCACGTCACTTCCCTCCAAAATTCAAATTCAAACTAGAGGGAACATAGATCCTAAATTCTAGGAACTTGTTTTATCTTTCTCTTTTTGCCTTGGCCTTAGATTGAATGTCCAACACTCCCCCTCCCCTCTATAAATAGGTCCTCACTCACTCTTGTAATCATATTTGATAATTTTGAATGAAATTAGAATTTGTGAGACTCATAAGAGTGTCTTCTTCTCTCAAACCTTGATAGTGCTTCTATGGCTTTTATCAAGGGTTCTTTCCCTTGTGACAAGCTTTTACAAACTAGACTTATCTCTACCTAGAGCAGCACCTCCATCTTCATCTTCTTCCTATTCATCCACACCTTCTTGCACCATTGGAACCTCTTGAAGCAAGATCCTAGGGAGAGCATTCCAAGAAAGCATCAAGTGGTACCAAGAGCCTTCTTCTATAGGTTCTTATCTTTGCTCAATCTTTTTTAATTTTCGAATGTTCATCTCCTTCTTCTCCATATATTCTTCTATTTTTCTTCAGTTAAGTTCTTGTTGTTCATATTATTGTTGCTTGTCTAGTGTTGTTGTGGCTTGTTGTTGTGATTTTTTCATTTCTAAGCCTTTGTTCTTCAATTTAATCGGTGCATTTTCTTCCTTTGAATTTTTTGTTGATTTTAATCGATTCAAATTTTTTAAATCCTCCATTGAACCACTATTTTGTGTGTTAGGATTCATGTATTCAACCATAGCTTTGAGTTTGTATCCATTTGTGTGGTTTTGAGTTGCCTAATAAGCATTTTACCAAAAATCCACAAGCTTGTGGCAAATGCTTTAGTCTTAAATTCCTACACTTATTTGGTTCAATTTGTGTGCTATTGTTGTTTTCTAATTTAGGATTTATTTTCAGTTTTAATAATCTCAAGTATTTTTCATTTAGAGTCTTGTTTAGTCATTAATTTTGTCATATCAAGTTCCTTAGGTTTTACCTATTTGGTTTTGAAGTTTTGCTTCAAAAAGTGTGGTCAACTTCTTGAAATTGAGCTTCAAAGAGGAATCACCTCTTGTTTAAGTCTCATAAGAAGTCCTCATGCTTTTTGTTCAAGCATGTTCTAGTCAAAAAATTTTCTCAAAAAGATTTATAGCTCAATTTCATGCTAATTCATTTGTTGCTTTGTTTGAATTTAGTAGCTCTTGTTTGTACTAAATTTTGAGTGATTGTATTGAGGTTTGCTTGAGAAAATTATTATGACCTAAGTGAGCCAAAACTTGTGTAAAACAAGAAGCTCTAACTCACAATTCATAGGTATTGGTGCATTACTTGTATTACTCTAAGTTTTGGTGCATTTTGAGTTGCTTGTATTTTCATTGATTGCACTTTGTTTTGAATTTTTTTTAGTGCCTTATCTTACTAATATTATCAATATTTTAGTACCACTAGAACACTCAGAAAATTTTCAAAATAACAAGTAGTTAGGTGCATCTAAGAAAAGAACAAAAAAAAAAGAAGTTAAAAGCAAATTGCAAAGAAAATAGTAAAAGTGCAAAAAGAGAGCAAAAAAAAAAATATAATGCAAATTGATGTACCTAATAGAAATTTTAAAAAAAATTGCAAAAGTGATCCTAAAATTGGTTGTATTTGCTTGAGAGCACCTCTAAAGCTCATGGCCAAAATCAATTTCTACTTGTGCAATTTTTGAAAATATTTTGGTGTCTTTTATTTTTAGTCTCTACTCTTAATCTAGTGTTTTTCTAGGACAATTCTTTAGTTGTGCTAGCTTTCTATCTTTGCCTTAATTCTATTTTTGTCATTTATTTTTATCCTTCTATTTTGTTCATCTTACTCTTTCCAATTGGATAGTTTCCTTCCCTTGATTGTAGCATTTTCTTGCTTTTAGCTTCTACTCTTGTATTCTTAGAATTTCTTGGGGTTGTTGCCACTTTTTGTAGAGATATCCTTTGGTTTGGGAGCCTTCCACAAGGGTAACACATTGAGGAAGGGTTGTTTAAGCCAAGAAGGACTCAAAGAGGTGGAGGAAGCAAGACAAGAGTGCATACACTTGAGGGAGCTAGGAGGAAGACTTAGCATTTTACTTTCTAGCTTTTATTTGTGTGTATTAATTTTAATTATGAGTGTATCTCCTTTTGCTTGTAATAGCTTGGTTTTTTACTCTTAGTTTCTCGAAATTAAGGTGTGAAGGAGGAAGTGGTACACCACCTCTCATACCTTTAGGTGCACGTTTTAGTCCCTACACTTTTAGTCCTTGCTTTATTTTTCTCCAAAACTGTGTAATGGTGTCTTGAACTTCAAAGGTTCTTAATTAGGAGTAGTATTTGAGGTTGTGTTTCATAGTGCTCAAAGGGTTTTAGCACAACTTCTGCACTTACTTATGTAAGGAATGACTCCTCAACTTTATCCAAGTCTTGAGACTCTTGTTTGAACTCAAAGGTAAATGTGTTAAGCCCAACACTTGGATAAGTTTTAAAGATGGAATCAAGTAGAATTTGAGGTGTGGCTCATTGTGCTCAAAAGGTTTTGGCACAACCTCAATCTCCACTTGTGCATTGGGAAAGTTATCATCAATAAGATTCCCCTTGGATGGCAAGGAGAAGTCTTCTTGAAGGACAACTTCTTTTTATTTTAAGTGTTGAACTTGAGATTCTTGATTGAGTTTTATAAAAAAGGGCTCAAGTTAAACATTTGGTGAAATATTTTCTTTATGTGCAATTAGAGGTTGTGGAATGTTATGTTCAAATGATTTGGATACAACCTCCACTTGCACTTGTCCTAGGAGATAAGTTTCTTTAATAAGATCCCCCTTTGGAATTAAGGAGTGATCTTCTTGAAGACCTTATTCGCTTTCACTTTGGACCAAGTTTTGAACTTGAGGCTATTGTTTGAACCTTAAGGAAGTAAGCTCAAGTTCAAAACTTGGTGAAGTGTAAAGTAGGACTTCACATTCACCTTTCTCTATCAAGACCTTTTCCAAGCTTTGGACTTCACAATTTTGTTTCTCAAAAGGTAAAGATATAAGTCCAACACTTGTTAAAGTGTTTGATGAAGAATCATATTCAAGGTGAATTTGAGATTGTGAGTCAATGTGCTCAAAAGATTTTTGCACAATCTCAAATTCCACTTGTGTTTTAATGGATTGGTTAGAAGATTGACCTAAGCTAGAGTTCAAAACTAGATCTTGACTAGGCTCACTCTTCTCACCAATCTCTTTTTCTAATTTTATATTTTTAGAATTTTCAAAGGTGTGTGTCTGCTCTCTATCTCCTTTCTCCTCTCCTCTCCTTTTCTTTTCTCTTTTCCTCTTGAGTTTTCTTTCTCTTTCTTTTTTCTCTTTTTCTCTTTTTATTTCTCTTTCCAATTTTATCAAACTCTTTTCTAAACGCTCCCAACTTTCTTCTTTTTCCTTTCTCCATTTTTTCTCTTTTTCTTCCTATATCTTATCTCTTTCCCTCTTTTCTCTTTCCCATTTTTCTTCTCTCTCTTTTCTCTCTTTTTCATAATTTTCTCTCCTCTCTTTTTCCTCTCTTTCTCCTCTTTCTCTTCTTTCTTTTTCCTCTCTTTCTTTTCTTTCTATTCTCTCTCTCCTATATCTCTCTTTTATTTTTCTTTCTCTTTCTCTACACTCTTTTCTTTCTTTCTTTTTCTATCCATTAAGAAGAGGTTGGTTCCTAGAGTTGAACTCACTCATCTCACCCTTTTGTTGGTTTCTCTACTAAAAGTGTATGAGTCTTTGGAACTCAACACCACCTAGGAAAAATACAAGATTATACCCAAATTAATCTAAATGAACACCTATAAATGCAAGATCCTTTGGAATGCTTAAGCACTCACTAAAAACGATGAAACAAAATAAGGTAAAATAAGGCAAAATCTAAAAGAGAAAGGATCTAAGCGAGCTGCTAAGGTATGAAGAGGTGTACCAATCCTTCTTCACACCTAAAACAAGAAAAACTAATCTATTACACACAAAAGGAAGTGATCTTTAGGGACATCCAACACTTCCTAAAAATAATAAGAGGCCATATACAACAAATGAATTAAACAACTAAAATGAAACAAAAATCTTCAAGTCTCTCCAAAGCAATTTCTCCAAAGGTGTTTCACTCTTTGTCCATGCTCTTCCTTTTGTTCAAGTACTTTTAGCTATTTCAACTCTTCCTTAAAGGCTACCCTTGTGGGAGGTTCCCTTACTCAAGGTTTACCTACACAAAAGTGACACCCAACCAAAGGCAAGAAGCAAAGAAAATAGGACAAGAACAAAAGCATGAAAGCACAATTTTAAAAGCAAACTATCCAAGTGGAAGGATAAATTGGAGACAAGACACAAAGAGATTCAAGAAGACAAACTAAAAATAAAGCTAGAAGGAAGGCTAAGCACACAAAAGGAAAATCCTAGAATTGGATCTAGATTTAGAATAAGGACTAAAAAGTAAAATGACTCAAACAATTTTCAAAAATTCCACCAATACAAATATGAATGGCTGAATGCTTTAGGTAATGTTTCCAAGCAATTACAACAATTTTCAGTCTTCTTTTTGCAATTAAAATAATTTTCTATAAGGTACACCAATTTTTTCTATGTATTTTTTTTTACTTCTTTGTTTTAGCACTTTTTTATTTTTGTTTTTTCTTTTCAAATTGTCTTTTGGCTTCTTTTTTTTGTAAACTTATTTTGGCTGCACCTAATTAATTTTTTTTTCAGATTTGGTTTGCAAATTTAATGAGGAATAAAGAGGTACTAATCGCTTGAAAATTTTCAGCAAGCAAGGCCACACAATTTCCAAACCAAAGATGCAATCTAAGAAAATTTTGGTAACTCAAAGTGCACTAAAATTTGAAGTGTTTTAAGGTATGCTTAGGAGTGCTTGATTTGTGCATAAACTAACTTGTTTTGCACAAGATTTTGTTCAATAAAAATCAGCCAAAACAGCTCCACACACCAAACAAGATTCACTTCAAACAAGCACACTAAAAGTTACTAAAAAACTCAGCAACACACTAAAATTTAGAAGATGAAATTGAGCTATAAATTTTTTTGAGAATTTTATTTAGGAAACATGCTTGAACTAAAAGCATGTGACACTTCTTAAGAGACTTAAACAAGAGAGAAAACCTCTCTTAGAAGCTCAATTCCAAGAAGCTTACACAACACTTTTTTCAAGACTCATAACAAGACAAAAATTTAGTAAAGCCTAAGGAATTTTAAATTGACAAATTAAGGACTAAACAAGACTAATCTAATGACATAACAAGGAGATTATAAAACTTAAAATTAAAACCTAAAAGCAGAACCAAAAGAGAGCAAAAAACTGCATTAGTCTTGATGCAAAGCTAGCCAAGGATGTGACCACAACGTTGTGGTTTTTGCCATAGCCGTGTGGATTTATTTCACAAAACCTCTTAGGCTCCAAACTTAAGCAATCAAGGACCAAATCAAGCACAAATGAAATGCTCAAAGACACTAAAAACGAACTGGAAAAAATAGGAAATAGCAACAACAAAAATCACACAAGAAAATGCAATGGTTTACTCTAAAACACTAATCACACATGTGTGGTTTTATATACAAAATTATGGAATCACAATTTAGTGTTTCTTAGGATTAAACCAAGCATGACCAACACATCAAATAGCAAGATAAGCCAGTGGAAAAATCCAGATCTAAACAAGCACGTGATTCAATGATAGGAAACAAAAAATTGAACCAAACTTTTTAGAGAATTTAGCACAATTTGCCTAGAATTTTTTGAATTTTTTTTAAGAAAAAATTGATACAAAACCACAAGACATCAACTAATTCAAGACAACTAAATAATCAATATCAAACAACACGGAAGTGATGAATTAAAATATAATTGGAGTAGAAGAAGAACATGAACACAACTAATGAACCGAAAAATTAAAAGCTAGAGATAGGATAAGAAGAACCTCTATCAGAGCCTAAGCTCTGATACCATTTGATGCATCCCTACCCAAGACAAGTTTTAAGAATCCTTGATGAAGAGAATTCTCCCAAGATCCTTGCTCATAGAGGTTCCAAGGTTAAAGAAATGGAGGTTGAAGACTAGAAAACAGAGGAGAAGTAGGCGCCACTCTTGTTGAAGGAGATAAGCCAAAGGATGAAGCTAGCCACAATGGAAGGAACCCTTGATAATAGCATGAATAACTCTCACTAATGAGAGAACATGAACCCTCTCAAGAACAAAAGAGCTCTCAATTTAGAGAAGTATAATTTTCATTCAAAATGAGTGTTAAAATCTACATGAAGGATGGAATGCTCTATTTATAGAGCAAAGCATGAACTATGGGCTTAAGATCCCAAGTTGAATGTCCAACATGCTTAATTAAGGGTTAGTTGGATTAAATTAGTCTACTTGTTCAAACTTGGAACCTCTATGAGTAAGGATCTTGGGAGCATTCTCTTCATCAAGGATTCTTCAAACTTGCCTTGGGGAGGGA
This sequence comes from Psophocarpus tetragonolobus, assembly GCA_037954015.1. Lineage (NCBI taxonomy): Eukaryota > Viridiplantae > Streptophyta > Magnoliopsida > Fabales > Fabaceae > Psophocarpus > Psophocarpus tetragonolobus. The sequence goes on from CM075688.1 coordinate 6,788,020, forward strand.
TGCATCATATATTCATTCCCCCTCATTGTAAATTTCACCTTTGAAGTTGAATGAAAATAGTCTCTTTGTGAGCACATTCTTAGTAAAAGGTCTTCAGGATCTCTCTCTTGAGGAACCTCTTCCTAGTTGGTTTTTATCAAGGGTTCCTTCCTTTGTTGTAAACCTAAACACTTTGGCTTATCTCTCTTTGAGAGTGGCGCCCCACCTCCATTTTCTTTCCCCTTCATCATCCATTTCATGGTGCTTGGAACCTCAAGGAGAAATATCAAGGGGAGTGCAAAAGTTTTTTGCAACATTTGGTATTAGAGCCAACTCTATGAGGTTCTTTTCTACTCTTAATTTTCTTTAATTTTTTCCAGCTTTTCTTCTTAGAGTTCTTGCTGTTTTCTTTGTTTAATTTCTTTTATGTCTTGTTAGTTTATGTTTTAGTAGTTTTCATTTTATGCAATTTATTTCCTAGTCTTTATTGCTTTCTAGATTCAATTTATCTTGTTCTTTTCCATTGAATCTTTATATGCTTCCTATAGGATTGTTTCTTTAATTTTCTATCCATCCTTTTATTTCTTTTTTGTTCATGTGCAAATCCTAAGAAGGTCATTGTAATGAATTCACAAAATTTGTGAAGGAAGTCACACATTGTGGTCTTGATATTTGGATGCACGTTGTTCTTTTTATTTGATTTTTTAATTCTATTTTCCTGCACCTATTTTTCTGTTTTTCCAGCCCCTTGTTCTCTATTTTGGGCATATATTTCTGGTCATTTTGAGTCATTTAATTTCAGTTTTTAATCTTCCAAGTTGTGTCTTAGTTGGTCATGTTGTAGTCCTTTTATTGTCTCTTAATTCTACATAGTTTTGCCTTTTTATTTTTACCATAAAAAAATGTGTTTCTCTTTTGGAATTGAGCATATGCTCTTGTGTCTATTCCTAGAGTCCCACATGCTTTAGATCATAGCATGTTTCAAAAATTTTTCAAAAAAAAAATATTGCTCAATTCTTTCTTAGAGTCCATTTCTTCATTTTGTGTGAGTAGCTTATTTTTGTGCTAGTTTATTGTGGTGATTTTCTTTGTGCTGGCTGGTTGAGGATTTTGGGGCACATATTTTGGATGAAAACTTGAGCAATCAAGGTTACCTAAACCCAAAAAAACTCTCACTTGGTGTCATGTTATAATCACCTAAAATTACTAGCTCATTTTAAGTTGCTTTGTGTTCTTTGGTTTGCACTTTTACATCAAAATTTTGTGGCTAATTTATTATTCTTGTTCAAGCCTTTATAATTCTTAAAATCCTTAATATATTTGCTACAAAATGTGTTAATAGGTGTAGCAAAATTATTTAAAAAAAACAAGAAGAAAAGAAATCAAAAGAGTAAAATAAGTCAAAAAAAGAGTTAGTAAAAAGTGCTAAAAACAAGTGAAGAAAACACAAAAAAAAATTAGTGCACCTCAAAATTATTAAACAATTCAAAGGAGTGTTAAATTTTATTAAAATTTGCTTGAATTTCTTTGCATATGATTCAGCCAACTTGCTTTACAATTGTGCAAATCATTGAATTTGTTGAGTCTTTTTTGTTTTAAGTCCAATTCTATTTTAGGCCCATTCTAGGAATTTATTTTGTGTGCCAACTTTCTACACCTTTTATTTCTTGCTTGTCCTTATTGGATTTCTTTGTGTTTGTCAAATAAATTCTTTCCACTTGGATGTGTGCCTATTCTTGTAAGTGCTTTTTATTGCTTTTTGCTTTCAAATTCTACTTCCCTTGGTCCCTTGCTTGGGCGCTTGTTTTCTCTTGGTAGGTAGCCAAATTTTTGAAATTTCCACAAGGGTAGCATCCTTAGGAAGTGTTGATTTAAAACCAAGGAGGAGGAGACTTGAAAAGGAGGCCAAGACTAAAGTGATACACTTGGTGAGAAGCACTTGAAGAAAGGAGCTACATTCAACTACTTTTAATTTTCTTTGTTTAATTTAGGTGTATTTTTAAAGGACATTTAATTAGAGGTGTTGGATTCGCATAAAGGTAATGATGCAATCTCACCTAGCATGCATCATGGCTAGGAGGACTCAAGGAAGGCATGGCATGGACAAAAGCTCATTGAAGATTCGAAGCCATAGTCTTCGTTATTTTTAGCTTGTAAATATTTTATTTTAATTAGATAAATAGGAAAGTATTTTTAATTCCCTTAAGGCCATGTATTTTCGGCCATCTTCTTAGTTTATAAGGTATAGGTGTCTTTAGTTAAAAAGGAGGAGTAAGCTTATAATGGGTGCATAAGTTAAGACATGATTTTGGGCTAGCCCATTCACATTAAGATATGCTAATTGCACTCATAGGGGGTGAACTTAGGTGCCTCACTTAAGGCCTAAGACTTGGGTTAATTAGTTTTAATCCTAATTAAGCCCAAGTCCCACATTGCCTAGAAAAGTGTGCCCAAGCTCTCCCATTGGGCTATATATACTCATTCACCCTCATTGTAAAATTTCACCTTTGAAGTTGAATGAAGATAGTCTCTTTGTAAGCACATTCTTAGTAAAAGGTCTTGAGGATCCTCTCTCTTGAGGAACCTCTTCCTAGTTGGTTTTTATCAAGGGTTCCTTCCCTTGTGGCAAACCTAAACACTTTGGCTTATCTCTCTTTGAGAGTGGCGCCCCACCTCCATTTTATTTCCCCTCCATCATCCATTTCATGGTGCTTGGAACCTCAAGTAAAAAGATCAAGGGAGGCATGCATCATTTGGTATCAGAGCCAACTCCATGAGGTTCTTTTCTAGTCATAATTTTTTTCAGCTTTTCTTCTTAGAGTTCTTGCTTTTTCCTTTATTTTTTCCAGCCTTTGATTCTTTTCATTTAATTCCTTTTATGTCTTGTTAGTTTATGTTTTTGTAGTTTTCGTTTTATGCAATTTATTTCCTAGTTTTTATTGCTTTCTAGATTCAATTTATCTTGTTCTTTTCCATTGAATCTTTATATGTTTCCTTTAAGATTATTTCTTTAATTTTCTGCCCAGCTTTTTATTTTTTCCTTATTCTTGTGCAAATCCTAAGAAGATCATTGTAATGACTTCACAAAATTTGTGAAGGAAGCCACACATTGTGGTCTTGATCTTTGGATGCACGTTGTTCTTCTTATTTGAATTTTTAATTCTATTTTCCTGCACCTATTTTTCTGTTTTTCCAGCCCTTTGTTCTCTGTTTTGGGCATATATTTCTGGTTATTTTGAGTCATTTAATTTCAGTTTTTAATCTTCCAAGTTGTGTCTTAGTTGGTCATGTTGTAGCGCTTTTATTGTCTCTTAATTCTACATAGTTTTGCCTTTTTATTTTTAACATAAAAGTGTGTTATTTCTCTATTGGAAATTGAGCATCAAAGAGGCTTACTCTTGATCCCATGCCCTTAGAGTCTCACATGCTATTTAGATCTTAGCATGTTCTTAAAAAAAAAATCTTCAAAAAAATTAATGCTCAATTTCTTCCAAATTTCATTCACTTGTTCAATAATTTTAGTATCTTAATTTTGTGCTAGTTTTTGTGGTGATTTTTGTTGATTGGCTTTGAGAGGCATGTTGGGTATGATTGTGCTGATTATTGAGTAATCAAGTTGTCCTCAACTTTCATAAAACTGTCCTTGTGCCATTTATTTTTTATCACCTAAAATTACTAGTTCATATTAGGTTGCTTTGTTTCTTAATTTTGCACTTTTGTATATCAATTATGGTGGCCATTTCCTATCCTTTGTTCAAGCATTTATGATTCTTTGACTCCTCACTATATTTGCTACAAAATGTGTTAAGAGGTGTAGCAAAATTGTTTCAAGAAAAAAAAAGAAGAAGAAAAGAAATCAAAAGTGTAAAATAAGTAAAAAAAAAAGAGTTAGTAAAAAGTGCTAAAAACAAGTAAAAGGAGTACAAAAAAATAAAATAAAAATTAGCGCACCTCAAAATTATTAAAAAATTCAAAGGAGTGTTAAATTTCATTGAAATTTGCTTGAATTTATTTGACTATGATTTAGCCACCTTGCTTTACAATTGTGCAAATCATTGAATTTGTTGAGTCTTTTTTGTTTTAAGTCCAATTCTATTTTAGGCCCATTCTAGGAATTTTTTTTTGTGTGCCAACTTTCTTTCTACACCTTTTATTTCTTGCTTGTCCTTATTGGCTTTCTTTGTGTTTGTCAAATAAATTCTTTCCACTTGGATGTGTTCCTATTCTTGTTAAGTGCTTTTTATTGCTTTTTGCTTTCAAATTCTACTTCCCTTGGTCTCTTGCTTGGGCGCTTGTTTTCTCTTGGTAGGTAGCCAAATTGTTGAAATTTTCACAAGGGTAGCATCCTTAGGAAGTGTTGATTTAAAACCAAGGAAGAGGAGACTTGAAAAGGAGGCCAAGACTATAGTGATACACTTGGTGAGGAGCACTTGAAGAAAGGAGCTACATTCAACTACTTTTAATTTTCTTTGTTTAATTTGGGTGTATTTTTAAAGGACATTTTAATTAGAGGTATTGGATGCCCATAAGGGTTACCTCTTTTGTGTGTAATAAACCTTAGTTTCTCGTTTTAGTGTGGATAAGGAATTGGTACCCCTTATTCATACTTAGGAGCACGTTAGAATCCTTTATCTTTGCTTTAAATTTCTTTATTTGCTTTCAACGTTTTAGAAAGTGTTAGAGTTCCAAAGACTCTTAACACTTTAGGAGAAAACAAAAAAGAGAGGAGTGTTTTGCATATTAGATCCCCAGGCCTTACACTTTGACATGTTTTCACACACTTCTAGGAGTGTTAGGAGTAGTAATGAAACTAGGGAAAATAAAGGAGAAGAATGTGAGAATAGAATAAAAGAAAAGACTGAGAAGAGTGATAAACCAACCTTGCCCACATATCCATACTCTATTGATTGGGAAATAGTAGAAAAACAACGTAGGGAATTTTGGAAAAATGAGAGAAAACAAAGAGAGATGAGGAAAAGAGAACAAGAAGAACTAGATAGAGAGGAGAGAAGTGAGAAAGAACAAAAAGAAAAGGAGAGACAAGAAAGAAAAGAAAGAAGAGAAAAAGAGAGACAAATAGAGTGTAGGCAAAATGAAAAGAAAGAAAGAGAAGCAACAGAAAAAGAGAGAGAAGAGAGAAGAGAAAAAGAGGAAAGAGAAAAAGAAGAAAACAAAAGAAAAGAGTTAGAGAGAAAAGAGAGAAGAGAAAGGAGAGAAAAAGAGAAGAAAGAATTGGAAAAGAGAGAAAAGGAACAAAATAAGTTAGAAAGAAGGGAAGAAATGAAGATACAAAAAGAGAGAGATGCCTATAAGAGCTCTTGTGGTAACATTTACACACATTATAGAGACTTAGAGGAGCCTAAAATAATCCATGACATTCATGCTTCTTCTAGTAAGAAGGAAAACCCTAAGAGGCATCCTAAGAAAAAGACAAACCCTTCTATAATTAAACCCAAAAGAGAGTCATCCAAAAGAAAGCATATTGAGAGAAAACCCTTGAGTATGAGTGACACCACTACCACTAGTTCGAGCACTCGTTTTCGAAGTCCTAAATGTTTTAAGTGTTTAGAAAAAGGGCATATTGCTTTGTTTTGCCCCAAAAGAAAAAGAACTTTAAAGGGAACATCAAATAAAAGGGTATTCATTCATGTGATGATCTCTTCAAAGTGAAACAACTTCTTGGAAGCCATCCTTGTAAGGAAACCCAAACACAAAGAGAGAATGTTTTTCAAACAAGATGTAAAATTTTGGGCAAAACTTGTTCTCTTATTGTGGATGGTGGATCATGCTGTAATTTTTGTAGCACGAGGGTGGTGGAAAAGCTATCACTTGCTACTACTCCTCATCCTTCACCTTATTCTTTGCATGGACTTAATTATGAAGATGGTGTAGTAGTAAGAGAGCAAGTGGAGATTAGCTTCTTCATCGGGAAGTATCACGACAAAGTTTTATGTGATGTAGTCCCTATGGAAGCTAGTCACATGTTGCTGGGAAGGCCATGGCAACATGATAAGGAAACTTTGCACAATGGCCTCACTAATAAAATCACTCTCTCTCATAAAGGGAAAAAGATCACCTTACTTCCTCTTACCCCTACCGAGGTTATGGAGGATAGAAGGATCATGAAGCTTAAGAGAGAAAGGGATAAAAATGAAAATAAGGTTGTTGGTAGGAAGACCGAGTCTAAGGAAGATCTGCCTTTGCCTTCAAAGGAGGTTCTCTACATAGAAAAATTTTCCTGCCAACTCTTACAAAAAGAACAAGTTGAATTTGAGGATGTGCCTATATCTTTTGAGCACCTTGATCCACACCCTCAAATCTAACTTGATGAGTGCTCCATTCCACTTAGACTAGTCCCGCCAACTATTTCAAAACCTTTGAGGCTAGTATCTAGTGCAATTGGAGGAGGATGGGGAGCTGTTGTGTGGAGGCACATGCACACTAAAATATTTTCAAACTTTAGTGCCAACCTCCACTACCCCATTCTTAAAAGGCCTCCTTATAGACCTCTCACTTCCCCCAAAATCACTTGTCTGCATATACTTACTGCTTTCCTTATTTTCTTGCAGACTTTGAAAAAGCGGAAGAAAGACCTCAGGATTTGAGGTCAAATCCTCTCCAAGGGAGAGGAGATGATGCAATCTCACCTAGCATGCATCATGGCTAGGAGGACTCAAGGAAGGCATGACATGGACAAAAGCTCATTGAAGATTCGAAGCCATAGTCTTCGTTATTTTTAGCTTGTAAATATTTTATTTTAATTAGATAAATAGGAAAGTATTTTTAATTCCCTTAAGGCCATGTATTTCCGGCCATCTTCTTAGTTTATAAGGTATAGGTGTCTTTAGTTAAAAAGGAGGAGTAAGCTTATAATGGGTGCATAAGTTAAGACATGATTTTGGGCTAGCCTATTCACATTAAGATATGCTAATTGCACCCATAAGGGGGTGAACTTAGGTGCCTCACTTAAGGCCTAAGACTTGGGTTAATTAGTTTTAATCCTAATTAAGCCCAAGTCCCACATTGCCTAGAAAAGTGTGCCCAAGCTCTCCCATTGGGCTATATATACTCATTCCCCCTCATTGTAAAATTTCACCTTTGAAGTTGAATGAAAATAGTCTCTTTGTGAGCACATTCTTAGTAAAAGGTCTTGAGGATCCTCTCTCTTGAGGAACCTCTTCCTAGTTGGTTTTTATCAAGGGTTCCTTCCCTTGTGGCAAACCTAAACACTTTGGCTTATCTCTCTTTGAGAGTGGCGCCCCACCTCCATTTTCTTTCCCCTCCATCATCCATTTCATGGTGCTTGGAACCTCAAGGAAAAAGATCAAGGGAGGCATGCATCAGGTAACCTCTTTTCTGTGTAATAAACCTTGGTTTCTCATTTTAGTGTGGATAAGGAATTAGTACCCCTTATTCCTACTTAGGAGCACGTTAGAATGCTTTAGCATTGCTTTAAATTTCTTTATTTGCTTTCAATATTTTAGCAAGTGTTAGAGTTCCAAAGACTCTTAACACTTTAGGAGAAAACAAAAAAGAGAGGAGTGTTTTGCATATTAGTTCCCTAGGCCTTACACTTTGACATGTTTTCACACACATCTAGGAGTGTTAGGAGTAGTAATAAACCTAGGGAAAGTAAAGGAGAAGAATGTGAGAATAGAATAAAAGAAAAGTATGAGAAGAGTGATAAACCAACCTTGCCTACATATCCATACTCTATTGATTGGGAAATAGTAGAAAAACAATGTAGGGAATTTTGGAAAAATGAGAGAAAACAAAAAGAGAGAAGGAAAAGAGAACAAGAGGAACTAGATAGTGAGGAGAGAGGAGGTAAGGAACAAAAAGAAAACGGAGAGACAAGAAAGAAAAGAAAGAAGATAAAAAGAGAGAAAAGAGAGAGAAGAAAAAAGGGAGCGAGAGTTAAAGGAATGTGAGGAAAAAAGAGAGAAAAGAATGGGAAGAAAAGAGAGATACAGAGAAAAGAATGGGAGGAAAGAAAAAAAAGAAAATAGAAAGAGAACAAAGAGAAAAAAAGAGAAAGGAGAAAGAGAGGAAAAATAAAAAGAAAGAGAAATAAAGGAAAAAAATGAAAAGATAAAGAAAAAAGCGTTAGAGAGAAAAAGAAGGGAACAAGAGAAGAAAGAAAAGGAGAGTGATGCCTTTGAGAGTGCCCTTAGTAAAGTGTCTACCTCTATTAGGGACATAGAACAACCTAGCTCAAACCTTGACCTTCAAATCTCTTTTAGTGACATAGATGAACCTAAGAGACATCTTAGGAATAAGACCATCCCTTCTAAAAATAAAAGAGAGTCATCCAAAAGAAAAATAGATAAAAAACCCTTGAGTGAAAGTGACACTCCTTCCACTAGTTCGAACACTCATTCTAGAAATCCTAAATGTTTTAAATGTTTAGAAAAAGGGCATATTGCCTTGTTTTTTCCCAAAAGAAAAAGGACTTTAAGGGGAACATCAAATGAAAAAGGGTACTTATTCATGTGCTCATCTCTTCAAAGTGAAACAACTTCTTGGAAGTCATCCTTGTAAGGACACCCAAACACAAAAAGAGAATGCTTTTCAAACAAGATGCAAAATTTTGGGCAAAACGTGTTCTCTCATTGTGGATGGTGGATCATGGTGGAAAAGCTAGCACTTGCTACTACTCCTTATCCTTCACCTTATTCTTTGCATGGACTTAATGATGAAGAGGGTGTTGATGTGACCATGCCTAGCCAAGGACCTATCACTAGGGCCATGGCTAGAAGGATTGAAGAAGACCTAGCCCTTGCAGACAAAGGAAGACTTCACCTCCTATGGAGAGTGAAGATATTAGGCTAGGGACTTTAGTTAATAAAATGTAATTTTCCTTTATTTTAATTTTGAGGAGCATTAAGAATTTAATTTGGGACATGTATTTAGTCCATTTTTTATTTTTAGGAGGTGTCTTAGGAATTTAGAGGGTGGATTTAGCTTTTTGGGTCTTTATGAAGGAAATAAGGGGTAGCCTTGATATCTACAGCCCTCTTTTCCTACATAAACCCCCTAAGCTAATAAGAAGGAATCTTGGCCCTTGGTTTGAGAAACTTGGGCACCAAGTTTGATGATCTAAGGAGGGAATTGTTTCTCAATTCTCCTCCCTTAGATCTCTCCTTTTAATCCTAGCTTTTCTTTTTTAGGTTATCTTGTTCAAGAGGTTAGATACCTCTATAAATAGGAGCTCCTCCCTCACTTGTATTTTTTACACTTGAATTTAATACTTGAGACCATATTGGTTGAGGTTCTTACCTTTGAGTGTCCCCCTTTCTCCTTTGTGAGAGCTTCTAAGAGTTATCAAGGGACCCCTCCCTTGTGGCCTCTCCCCTTTGGCTTATCAAACCTAGTATTTATGGTGCCTCACCCCATTCCTTTCCTCTCCATAAATCCATTTCCCTTCCAAGTGACCTTAGAAAGGATCCTTTGGGCACGTGATCATCAAAGATCACGTCAAGTGGTATCTAGAGCCACTTTCTAAAGGTCACGTTCTTTCTCAATTTTTTTTGCTTTGTTGTTTATCTCTTTCATCTCTTTATTTTAAAGTCCTTCATTTTTTGTCATCTCTATTTCCTTTATTGTCTAGTAGTATAGCTTTTTATTCTTGCTATTATATGCGCTTTTGTTTTCTATCTACACGCCTATGTTCCATTTAATTTGATGCGATTTTATTTGTCCCTTTCTTTGCATCTTATTTTCGTGTTCAAGTTGCTTAATTTTCCCTTGGTTTTTTATGTTAAAGTGTGCCTAAGAAGTTGTGACCATTAAACCCACATGGTTGAGGATTTTTCCACACCATTGTGGTGATCAACTTTGGCCACTTTGTTGTGCCTTTTGTTTTGAGTCTCTTGCTGAAATTTTTGCTCTATTTTTAGGTGTGTTATTTTTTCTTAATCTTGTGTTTTGTCAAATACTAGTCATGTTAGTTTCCTATTTTGTCTCATTTAAATTCCATAGGTTTTAGCCTCTTAAAATTTTTACAAAAAAGCTTTCAAAAATATTTTGAATTGAGCTCCTAAAAGGTGAACCTCTTGTTGAGTCTCTTAAGTCTTTTATGCTTTTAGTTCAAGCATATTAATCTCTTTGTTGTTCTTAAATATTTGCTCAATTCAATCTTTATATGTTTCTTGTTTTATGTTGAATTATTAGTAGCTTTCCACTTGGTTTACCTTCACTATTGGTGCCTCTTTATGGAATTTTAGCTTGGGTGAATTGTGTTAGTAATTTGAGCAATCAATTTACTTCAAAATCAGCCCTAAATCATTCCTTAAGCACCATTAGTTCAGTGGTATTTGGAACTACTAAGTTTTTTTGCCTTTAGTTGCATGCATTGCTTGCAAATTGTGTGACCTTACTTTGTGCTTATTCACTCAAGCGTTATTATTTCAAGCATCCTCATTAAAATTTCAATTCAACAAGCTATTAGGTGCAGCAAAAAGATTAGAAAAAGTTTAAAAAAATAGAAAAAGTTCAAGTTAAAAAAAAAAAGAAGATAAAAAACTCAAAAGAAAGACAAATTTGAAGTTGTGTACCTAATAGTAGAAACATTTGATATGAGAACCAATTGTGATTAAAAAAAATTACTTGAGTAAAATTTTTAGTTTTTGGTAACTTAAATTTTATTAAGTGTGCAACTATTGGTTTCATTTTTTTTGTTTGAGTCTTTTTTCATCTCTACTCTTAGAGCTAATCTAGGAAAGTTATTTGTGTGCTACCTTCCTTTGTGAGCCTTATGTTTTCTTGCTTGTCTTTTTTACTTCTTTGAGTTTGTCATTGTTTAATCTATCCACTTGGATTTGTGAACCTTGTTTTGTTATTCACCTTTGTTTGTTGTCTTGTGTTGTATTCGGCCTTGGTAAGGAAAGGTTGGGAAAGGTTCCATATATAAAATTTTGGCAAGTCCAAACAAGAGGAAACAAGGGTAGCATTCTTGGGGTGAGTTGATGCAACTCAAAGGGGCTTGATCAAAAGGAGACAAACACCAAAAAGCTTGGAGTGAAGACTTTGTTTTATTTTAGATTGGGAGTTTGAGTGCCCTTAAGGCCATCCCTTGGTTTGTAATAATTTTGGTTAATTTTAGCGTAGTTCCTCGTTAATTAGGTGAAGAAGGGAGAAGTGGTACACTTCCTTCAACACCTTAGGAGCACGATTAGAGCCCTTTCTCTTTTATATTCTTGCACTTTTATTTTATTTTATGTTATTTTGAAAAAACGTGTAGAGGTTAAGAGTTCCAAAGACTCATCAAGCCACCTTAGGTGAGAAAAAAAAAATTTTTTGGCCTACCCGTTAGTTTTTAGCATCCAAGCACCATGACTTTCCACACACATTCTAGTGCACATAGTTGTTCATCAAGTAAGAGTGTCAACCAAAGAAAACCTTCTAAGGGAGACATTCTTGAAAACCTTAACTTAGAATTTAGGGAATGGATGGCTAAAGAGCAAGAAAGGAGAGAAGAAAAAGATACAAAAAAAGAAATAAAAGAAAAGGAAAAACAAAAAGAGAAGGAAGAGTTAAAAAAGGAGATGTTGGAAATGAGAAAAGAGAAAAAAGAGCGAGAAGAGAGAAGGCAAAGAGAGAGAAGAGAGGATGAAGAAGGAAAGAACTAGAAAGAAAAAGAGAAAAAGAGGAAGAAGAAAGAAGGAGAGGAGAAGTGAGTAAGAGGAGAGATGGGAGGGAGAGTGATAGAAAAAATAAAGGAATTTTCATAAGATCCCCATCTAGGCATTTTAGCTCTAGTGAAGAAGAATACTATAGAAATCAACATAAGCATCACTCTCATTCATCATACAATCATCATTCTCCTCAAGAGAACATAAATCATGCTAGGGAACCAAAGGTAGACCTACCCCATTTTCATGGTAGGGAAGATGTTGAGACTTACCTAGATTGGGAAGTCAAAGTGGAACAACTCTTTCGATGCTATGAAATTAGGGAAGAAAGGAAAGTACCTTTGGCCTCCCTTAGTTTTCAAGGTTCTGCTTTGCATTGGTGGAATGGGTTAGTCAAGGATAGGGCCCGTAAACAAATGCCTGACATTCACTACTGGAATGATTTAAAAACTTGTTTGCGAAGAAGGCACATTCCTTCATATTATGAGAGGGATCTTTTGGATAGGCTCCAAAGACTTAGGCAACATAACCTAAGTATTGAGGAGTATAGACAAAAGATGGAGCTTCTCATACTAAGGGCCAATATCATTGAGGAACCCAATACCACCCTTGCTAGGTTTTTGTGTGGATTAAGCTCTGAGATTAGAGATAAGGTAGAGCTTCTTTCATACTCAAACCTTGATGAGTTGGTAGAACTTTGTGTAAGAGCTAAGAATCAACTCAAGAGAAAAAGCTTTAAAAAAGATTCTCCCTCTTACTCAAAGAGAGGCCAACTTAAGGGAAACTCTTTCAAGGGTTTTCCCAAAGAGGAACCCAAGCATTTTCAAGATACAAAAGCACCTTATGTAGAGAGAAAACCCCCTACTACTAAAGCCTACTGAGAGGCAAAGTAGTATCAAATGCTTCAAATGTCTTGGTAGAGACCACATTGCCTCTCAATGCCCTAACAAGAAAACCATGATCATGAGGGGACAAGACATTTGTAGTGAGAATAGCTCATCTTCCTCCTCTAGTGAGAGTGAGGAAAAAGGGGGACATACTTTTGAACAAGAGTGTAAGGAAGCTTTTCCTTATGAGGGGTACCTCCTTATGGTTCAAAGGCTTCTTGGAAGCCAACCTCTAGAGCTTGGCCAGTCACAAAGAGAGAACATCTTCCATACAAGATGTAAAGTAAATGACAAAGTATGTTCTCTCCTTGTTGATAGTGGCTCCTGTTGTAACTGTTGTAGCTCTAGGTTGGTTGAAAAGCTAGCCTTGACTACCATGCCTCATCCCAAACCTTACAAATTGCAATGGCTCAATGAGCAAGGGGAGATGGTAGTCAATGAACAAGTTATGGTTCCAATTTCCATAGGATCTTATAATGATGAGATTCTTTGTGACATAGTTCCTATGGAGGCTGGTCATATCCTATTGGGGAGACCATGGCAATTTGACAAAAAATCTATTCACCATGGTCACTCCAACCAAATAATTCTCACCCATAATGAAAAGCGCTTCAAATTGTATCCTTTGTCACCTTCTCAAGTGGCTGAGGATCAATTTGGGATGAAAAAGAAAAGAGTTGAGGAAAAACAAAAACAAAAAAAAGCACAACAAGCTTTACCCTTAAAGCTTGAAAAGGGTAAAGAGAGAGAGTAGGAAGGTGATGCCCCTTCGAAAGGGAATATTAGTAAAAGGATCCTATTTGCTACTAAACGTGATTTAAAAGAAGCTCCTTTGACTAACAAGCCCTTTTATCTCCTCTTTTGCAAAGAAGCATCAAATCCTTCTCCCATTTTGCATTCTTCTGTTGATAGCACTGCCACAGCCCATGCACATGAGCACCTTCCTCAAGGGGTTCAAGATATTTTAAAAGAATTTGATGACATATTCCCTAATGAGGTTCCGAAAGGACTTCCTCCCATTAGGGGTATAGAACATCAAATTGATTTGGTGCCTGGCGCAAGTCTACCTAATAGACCTGCCTATAGGACCAACCCCATGGAGACCCAAGAGATTGAGTCTCAAGTGAATGAGCTATTGGAGAAGGGTTGGGTTCAAAAGAGCCTAAGCCCTTGTGCTGTGCTAGTCTTGTTAGTGCCCAAGAAGGATGGCCAATGGAGGATATGTGTTGATTGTTGTGTAATCAACAACATCACCATCAAATATAGGCACCCAATCCCCCGTATTGATGACATGTTGGACGAATTCATGGGGCAAAAATATTTTCAAAAATAGATCTTAGAAGTGGTTACCACCAAATAAGGATCAAAAAGGGTGATGAGTGGAAAACTGCTTTTAAGACTAAATTTGGTCTTTATGAGTGGTTGGTTATGCCTTTTGGGCTAACTAATGCCCCAAGCACATTCATGCGCTTAATGAATCATGTACTGAGGGATTGCCTTGGTAAATTTTGTGTAGTTTACTTTGATGACATTTTAGTTTACTCTAGGAACCTAGATGATCATTTAGGACATCTAAGGCATGTTTTTTCTCTTCTTAGGAGTAATCATCTTTTTGGTAACTTAGAAAAATGCACCTTTTGTGTAGATAGTGTAGTTTTTCTAGGTTTTGTAGTTAGCACAAATGGGGTTCATGTTGACCCTGAAAAATAAAAGTTATTCAAGAATGGCCCACCCCAAAGAGTGTGACAGAGATCAAAAGCTTTCATGGTCTCGCTGGATTTTATAGGCGCTTTGTGCCTAATTTCTCCACGCTCTTCGCACCAATAAATGATTTGTTGAAAAAGGAAGTTCCTTTCCTTTGGGGTGAGAAACAAGAGAAAGCCTTCCAGCTAATTAAGCATAAACTGACCCATGCACTAGTCTTGGCATTACCTGACTTTTCTAAAACATTTGAACTTGAATGTGATGCCTCTGGTGTAGGTGTAGGGGCTGTCTTGTTGCAAGCAGGGCACCCCATTGCGTATTTCAGTGAAAAACTAAATGGTTCCCTCCTCAACTACCTCACCTATGATAAGGAGTTTTATGCTCTAATTAGGGCCCTTCAAACTTGGGAGCATTACCTTGCTCCCAAGGAGTTTGTCATTCATAGTGACCATGAGTCACTAAAATATTTGAGGGGTCAAGGTAAATTGAACAAAAGGCATGCAACGTGGGTGGAATATCTTGAATCCTTCCCTTATGTCATCAAGTACAAGAAAGGAAAACAAAATGGGGTGGCTGATGCTCTTTCCAGGCGTCATGCCCTTTATTCATCCTTGAGTGCAAAAATCATGGGATTTGATGACATTCGGGCTATGTATCCGTCTGATAAGGATTTCGGCCCTATATTTGCTACCTCTGCATCTGCATTCGCATTAAAGGCCCATGATGGGTACTTCATCAGTGAGGGGTATCTTTACAAAGGGAGTAAGCTTTGTATACCCCAAGGATCAATTAGGAACTTACTTACAAAAGAGAGTCATGAAGGTGGGCTCATGGGGCATTTTGGGATTTCAAAAACCCTCATGCTTTTACAAGAAAAATTCTTTTGGCCCCATATGCATAGAGATGTCCATAGACATTGCTCTAAATGTATAGCTTGCTTGCAAGCAAAGTCTAAAGCAATGCCTCATGGACTATACACACCTTTACCTGCTCCTTCTGCACCTTGGGAGGATATTAGCATGGATTTCATCCTTGGGCTCCCAAGAACCCAACGAGGTGCAGACTCCATATTTGTGGTGGTGGACCGATTTTCAAAAATGGCCCATTTTATTCCCTGCCACAAAGTGGATGATGTGAGCAACATCGCAAGACTTTTCTTTAAAGAGGTTGTCCGATTGCATGGTATACCCTATTCAATAGTGTCAGATAGGGATGTGAAGTTCCTTAGCCATTTTGGAAAACTCTTTGGGCTAAGCTGGGAACTAAACTTCTTTTTTCCACTACCTGTCACCCTCAAACTAATGGGCAAACAGAAGTGGTGAATAGATCTTTATCCACTATGCTGAGGGCTCTCCTTAAAGGCAACCATAAGTCTTGGGATGAGTACCTTCCCCACATTGAATTTGCTTATAACCGGGTGGTTCATAGAACCACCAAGCATTCTCCTTTTGAGGTGGTCTATGACTTTAATCCTCGTACTCCTCTAGATCTTTTACCTCTTCCTCTTTCTGCTGCTGTGCATAAATAAGGAGAGGCAAAAGCCATTTTTGTAAAACAATTACATGAGAGGGTTAAAGCTAACATAGAGCGCCAATCCTTGAGAGATGCTACTTTCGCCAATAAGGGGAGTAAAGAGGTCATCTTTGAAAAGGGCGACTGGGTATGGCTTCACTTGAGAAAGGATAGATTTCCTTCTCAAAGGAAGTCCAAACTTAGCCCTAGAGGAGATGGACCTTTCCAAATCCTTGAGCGGATCGGTAATAATGCCTACGTTTTAGATCTGCCTGAGGATTATGGGGTAAGCACCAGTTTTAATGTTTCTGATTTGTCTCCATTTGTAGGTGTTGAAAATGACGAAGACCCCATGGATTTGAGGTCAAATCCTCTTCAAGGGGGAGGAGATGATGTGACCATGCCTAGCCAAGGACCTATCACTAGGGCCATAGCTAGAAGGATTGAAGAAGACCTAGCCCTTGCAGACAAAGGAAGACTTCACCTCCTATAGAGAGTGAAGATATTAGGCTAGGGACTTTAGTTAATAAAATGTAATTTTCCTTTATTAAGAATTTAATTTGGGACATGTATTTAGTCCATTTTTTATTTTTAGGAGGTGTCTTAGGAATTTAGAGGGTGGATTTAGCTTTTTGGGTCTTTATGAAGGAAATAAGGGGTAGCCTTGATATCTACACCCCTCTTTTCCTACATAAACCCCCTAAGCTAATAAGAAGGAATCTTGGCCCTTGGTTTGAGAAACTTGGGCACCAAGTTTGATGATCTAAGGAGGGAATTGTTTCTCAATTCTCCTCCCTTAGATCTCTCCTTTTAATCCTAGCTTTTCTTTTTTAGGTTATCTTGTTCAAGAGGTTAGCTACCTCTATAAATAGGAGCTCCTCCCTCACTTGTATTTTTTATACTTGAATTTAACACTTGAGACCATATTGGTTGAGGTTCTTGCCTTTGAGTGTCCCCTTTTCTCCTTTGTGAGAGCTTCTAAGAGTTATCAAGGGACCCCTCCCTTGTGGCCTCTCCCCTTTGGCTTATCAAACCTAGTATTTGTGGCGCCTCACCCCATTCCTTTCCTCTCCATAAATCCATTTCCCTTCCAAGTGACCTTAGAAAGGAACCTTTGGGCACGTGATCATCAAAGATCACATCAGGTGTAGTAGTAAGAGAACAAGTGAAGATTAGCTTCTCCATAGGGAAGTATCACGACAAAGTTTTATGTGATGTAGTCCCTATGGAAGCTAGTCACATGTTGTTGGGAAGGCCATGACAACATGATAAGGAAACTTTGTACAATGGCCTCACTAATAAAATCACTCTTTCTTATAAAAGGAAAAAGATTACCTTACTTCCTCTTACCCCTACCGAGGTTATGGAGGATAGAAGGATCATGAAGCTTAAGAGAAAGGGATAAAAATGAAAAAAAAGGTTGTTGGTAGGAAGACCGAGTCTGATGGCTCTACCTTCTCCATGGTGTCACCAACTCTTCTCCAAGATGAAATGTTGAAATGGATCTTCTTCAAGGGCTGAAATAGTTGTAAAAATGGAGCTTATGATGGGTGAAAGTGGTTCATGAAAAAATGGAGACAAAAGAATGGTGTTTTGGGTGGTGGTGGTTGGATGGTGTCTCTTTGGCTAGCTCACTTCACTTGGAGAGGGTGAAAGCCAATCCTAGGGAGACCCAAGCTCCTTCTAAGGTAGAGAAGAGAGGAAGGGGGCCAAGAGATCCCTAAATGACAAAGGAAGAAGAATGATGAGGAAAACTCTCTCAAATATCCAATATATCCAAAGTGACTACATGTAGTCTAACCTAGGGTATTTAAAGAGAGGGTGGGAGGCCTCTAGGCCATTTGCACGAAAATTTGAGAGCTAAATGCCTCTCAAATGAACCCTAAATGGACCTCAAATGAAATGTAGGTCCCTCCCCCCTAAATGACTAAAATACCCTTGTGTCTAGAAAATGAAAGAAATGGACTTTTGACTTCACAAGTCAAGGTTTAAGTCCCAAAATAAATCCTAATCTAATTTGCTCCATAATACAAAGGCTAAATAAAAATACACAATGAAATCCTAAGTGATTAAGGTTCCCCAAAATACAAGGGGAAAATAAGGAAAACAAGCAAAACACTAGGTAGATGCACCAAAGTCTGCACCAGTGATCATCAATGCTCTTGGTGTAGTATGACCTTCCTCTTCTTCTATTCTTCTTTCCATGGACCTTGTGATGGGTCCTATTTGATGCCCCAAGGATGGTCCTCCATCAGAGTCTAAGGAAGATCCACCTTTTCCTTTAAAGGAGGTTTTCTACATAGGAAAATTTACCCGCCAACCCTTATAAAAAGAACAAGTTGAACTTGAGGATGTGCCTATACCATTTCAGCACTTTGATCCACACCCTCAAATCCAACTATATGAGTGCTCCATTACAACTAGACTAGTCTCACCTACTATTTCAAAACCTTTGAGGCTAGTATCTAGTGCAATAGGAGAAGGATAGGAAGCTGCTGTGTGGAGGCACATACACACTAAAACCTTTTTAAACCTTAGTGCCAAACTCCACCACCCCATTCTTGAGAGGTCTCCTTATAAACCTCTCACTCCCCCCAAAATCATTTGTCTACATATACTTACTGCATTCTTTATTTTCTTACAGACTTGGAAAAAGAAGAAGAAAGACATTAGGATTTGAGGTCAAATTCTCTTCAAGGGGGAGGAGATGATGCAATCCAACCTAGCATGCATCATGGCTAGGAGGATTCAAGGAAGGCATGGCATGATGAAAACTCATTGAAGATTTGAAGACATCTTTATATCTTTTGTAAATATTTTATTTTAGTTAGCTAAATAGGAACATATTTTTAATTCCTTTAAGGCCATGTATTTTTGGCCATCTTCATTTTAGTTTAGAACATATAGGTGTCTTTAGTTAAAAAGGAGTAAGCTTAGAATGGGTGCATAAGTCAAGACATGATTTTGGGCTAGCCTATTCACTTTAGGAGTTGCTAATTGCACCCATGAGGGGTGAACTTAGGTGCCTCACTTAAGTCCAACATTGTCTAGAAAAGTGTGCCCAAGTTATTCCATTGAGCTATATATACTCATTCCCCCTCATTGTAAATTTCACCTTTGAAGTTGAATGAAAATAGTCTCTTTGTCAGCACATTCTTAGAGAAAGGTCTTGAGGAAATTCTCTCTTGAGGAACCTCTTCCTAGTTGGTTTTTATCAAGGGTTCCTTCCCTTGTGGTAAACCTAAACACTTTGGCTTATCTCTCTTAGAGAGTGGCATCCCACCTCTGTTTTCTTTCCCCTCCATCATCCATTTCATAGTGGTTGGAACCTCAAAGAGAAAGATCAAGGGGAATGCAAAATTTTTTATATCATTTTGTTTTTCTTTTTTGCACTTTTACTAATTTCTTGCAATTTTCTTTTAACTTCTTTTTTTTTTTCTTTTTCTAGATGCACCTAACATATTTTTAGATTACAAATTTTATAAGCAATTTATAGGTAGTAAACGCTTGAGAAGAAGTACAAGCTAAGGCACTAAAAAAATTTCAAAAACAAAGTGCAATCAATGAAAATACAAGCAACTAAAAAATGCACTAAAAATTAGAAGTGACTTAGGTAATGCACCAAGAGCATGGATGTGTTTTAGAGCTACTTGTTTGCACAAGTGTTTTGGCTCAAATTAGCACCACAATTTGCTCAAGCAATCCTTACACAATCACTTTAAAATTTTTTGCACAAAAGAGAGCTACTAAAATTGAACAAGAACAATCACATAGGAGAAAGCTGTTAATTTTTTTTTGAGAAAATTTTTTGACTAGAACATGCTTGAACTAAAAGCATAAGGACTTCTTATGAGACTTAATGATGCATTCTTGTTGATGTCATTCCCAAGATCATTTTCTATCTTGGTTCCTTTGGAGAAATGAATGGTGGAAAGGGAAGGAATAGAGACGTAGGCACCACTCATGGTGAGATAAGCCATGGAAGAAGCTTGCCACAAGGGAAAGAGCCCTTGATAAAAGCCATAGAAGCTCTCAAACTAGGGAGAGAAAGGAGACACTCAAATGAACTCACAAGAGGTTTGTATTCAATATCAAGTGTAAAATGAACATATAAGGGGGAGGCATCTATTTATAAGAAAAATAATGGGCTAAGGGGGAGAGAAGAGTGATATGCAAGCTAGGGAGATTAGGAGAGCTTAATCAAGTGTTAATTGAGCTAGAGCCAATTAGCACTTGATTAATCTCTAGGAAGATCCAAACATGCCCCTAACTTTAAGATCTTTGTCCTTTCTCAATTTGAATTTGAATTTTGGAGGGAAGTAAGAAGAAAGAGAATAAAGAAGATAAAGAGAAGTTAGAGAGAGGCATAGGTATAGGTCCGCCTCTAGTGAGGTAAGTGGAAGTTAGGGATATGAAAGACCTAGGGTAAAGAAAGCATAACAAAATCATAACCAACCTCAAGCCCAACCTAGGGAACAAAAAGTTGACCTCCCTCATTTTCATGGCAAAGACAATGTGGAAGCCTACCTTGATTGGGAAATAAAGGTAGAGAAAATCTTTGTTTGTTATAATATAAGTGAAGAAAGAAAAGTTCTACTAGCAACCTTTAGCTTCCAAGGGCATGCCATGTATTGGTGGACCTCGATGTTCAATGAGAGACGTTTTCTTCATAACCCTCCTGTGGATTATTGGAATGATCTCAAGGGGGCTATGAGGCGGAGACATGTCCCTTTTTATTATGAAAGAGAGCTATTGGATAAACTCCAAAGATTAAAACAGTACAACTCAAGTGTTAAGGAGTACAGACAAACCATGGAGCTTTTCATGATGATAGCGGGCGTCACCGAAGAACAAAGGGCCATCGAAGCTAGATTCTTAAGTGGTTTGAGCACTGACATAAGAGACAAAGTTGAGCTCTTACCATATAATAATCTAGATGACCTAGTCCAACTTTGCATAAGAGTGGAAAATCAATTAAAAAGAAAAGGTAGAGCAAAAAGATAATTTCTATCCTATAATTATGCAAAAAGGAATGTAGGCAAAGGAAGCTCTTCCAAGAGCTCTCCCAACGAGGAACCATCCAAGCATGTGCATAAAGAACATAAACCTATGCATCATAGAGACAACCCCCTACTAGTTCTAGCAATAGGACTAGTAGTATTAAATGCTTTAAATGTCACCAACTCCATAGGGTAGGAGGTCTATAGGGAGACCTCATAGACTTGGTGATGGCTCCACCTTTTCCATGGTGTCACCAACTCTTCTCCATGGTATTATATGCAAATTCAATGTAGGGAGATATTCATCCTTGGTGATGGCTACACCTTCTCCATGGTGTCACCATTTCGACTTGCTTATTGAGCCATTGTAATTTATAAGGTTTTGGATGGGGAAGTGGAGTTAGGGCTAGCTTTTTGACCAACCTAGAGCTAAAACAGTTACAACAAGACCTACTATCTATAATGAGAGAACACACTTTGTCATTAACTTTGCACTTGTGTGAAAGATTTTCTCTCTTTGAGATTGGGTAAGCTCTAGAGGTTGGCTTCCAAGAAGCCTTCTTATCATCAGAAGGTCTCCCTCATATGGATAAAGATCTTCACAATTAGAATATGATGCATGACCCCCTTCTTCCTCACTCTCACTAGAGGAGGAAGGTGAGCTACTCTCATTACTATAAATTTCTTGGCCCCTTATGATCATGGTTTTCTTGTTGGGACATTGAGAGGCAATGTGGCCTCTTCCAAGACACTTAAATTTTCTTCTCATGGAAGCTAGTACTAGGGAGTTTTTTTATCTATATGAGATGTGTTAGGATATTTGGAGTGCTTGGATAAATCCTCCTTAGGCAAACCCTTAGAAGAGTTCCCCTTGAATTGGTCCTTCATTGCATAAGGTTGAGAGAATCCTTTTCTTTTAACTTGATTCTCAACCTTGATACAAAGTTGTACCAATTCCTCTGGCCTTGACTATGAGAAGAGCTCAACATTTTCTCTAAGTTCATTGCTCAACCTACATAAGAACCTAGCCATGGTGGCCTTGGGTTCCTCAATTATACTTGTCCATAGGATGGGGAGCTCCATCTTTTGTCTATAATCCTCTATACTTAGGTTTTGTTGCCTAAGTCTTTAGAGTCTATCCAAAATGTCTCTTTCATAATAAGAGGGTATATGCCTGATGCAATCCCACCTAGCATGCATCATGGCTAGGAGGATTAAGGAAGGCATGGCATGGATGAAAGCTCATGGAAGATTAGAAGTCATAGTCTTCATTTTTAGCTTGTAAATATTTTATTTAATTAGCTAAATAGGAGCATATTTTTAATTCCTTTAAGGCCATATATATTCGGCCATATTCTTTTTAGTTTAGAAGGTATAGGTATCTTTAGTTAAAAAGGAGGAGTAAGCTTACAATTGGTGCATAAGTCAAGACATGATTTTGGGCTAGTCTATTCAATTTAGGAGATGCTAATTGTACCCATGGGGGGTGTACTTAGGTGCCTCACTGAAGTCCCACATTGCCTAGAAAAGTGTGCCCAAGCTCTCCCATGGGGCTATATATACTCATTCCTCCTCATTTTAAATTTCATGTTTGAAGTTGAATGAAAATATCTCTTTGTTAGCACATTCTTAGAGAAAGGTCTTGAGGATCCTCTCTCTTGAGGAACCTCTTCCTAATTGGTTTTTATCAAGGGTTCCTTCCCTTGTGGTAAACCTAAACACTTTGGCTTATCTCTCTTTGAGAGTGGCATCCCACCTCCATTTTCATTCCCCTCTATCATCCATTTCCTAGTGCTTGGAACCTCAAGGAGAAAGATCAAGGGGAGTGCAAAAGCTTTTTGCATCAATGCCTTATCCTTAAAGCCCTTTTCAAATTGTTCCAATATTTTATGGAAGGCATATGAGTCCGGGTTATTTCATTAGTTAACCCAATTCACCAATGCATGGCATGCCCTTAGAAGCTTAGGGTTGCGAAGGAGCATTTCTTCTACTCTCTTATTTCATGACAATGGAATAATTGTTCTACCTTGATTTCCCAATCAAGATAGGCTTCCACATCTTCTCTTCCGTGAAAGGGAGGAAGAACAATTCTTAGCTCCCTAGTTGGGGCCACATGCTCATGCTCATGAGAATGGGAATGTCCTCTCCTCCTATGTCTTCCTTTATAATATTCTCTTTCACTTTCACTGAACTTCCTAGAAGGGGGACCAAACTTTATGCCAAGCTACACAGTTTTGCAAAGAAATTAAAGACAAGAAAGTAAAAAAAAAAATGATCTACACGTGCTCCTAGAAGGTGATGAAGGTGGTGTGCCACTTCCTCCTTCATACCTTAATTTCGAGAATCTAAGGAAAAAGTTAGCTATTACACACAAATGGAGTGACCACAAAAGGTATCAACACTCCAAAATTGAATACAAAGAAATAAAAACAAAGTTGAATCTTCAAGTCTTCTCCTAGCTTCCTCAACACCTCACGCTCCTTCTTGCTCTTTTTTATCAAATTCCTTGGCCTTTCTTCATCAACCTCAAGATGCTACCTTTGTAATAAGCACCACTTCTAGCTTTGCTTCTCAAGTGGCACTAAAAACCAAGCACATAAGCACCAAGAGTAGACCGAGATTTTGAAGCAAAAAAATAATGAAAAGGTAACAATAAGGGAAACTATTCAAGTGGAAAGACTTATAAGACAAGACTAGAAAGATTTAGAAGAATAAAAACTAAAATTAAAGGTTAGAAAGAAGGTTAAGCACCCAATAAGAATCCTAGAAAGGTTCTAGATAAGAGCAAAGACAAAAAAGTAAAATGACTCAAGACAATTTTCAGAAAATTGCACTAAAAGAGGTAAGGTGGTCGAATGCTATAGAGAAGGTATTCAAGAAATTGTACAAACATTCAAGTCTTCACTTAACTATTTTTGCATATTAGGTACACCATCCTTTCTTTTCTTATGATTTGACTTCTTTGTTATCACTTTTGATCTTCTTTTTTTTTTAATTTTGACTTGTATATTTTTTTAAACAATTTTTTTACTTAGACGTACCTAATATCAATTTTGATTTTGATTTTGGTGAAGGAAATAATGATCATAAACGCTTGAAGGAAGAAAAAATAAGCAAAGGCCACAACTCAAATTATAAGTGCAATTAGTGAAAATTTTAGTAGCTCAAGGTGTACCAAAATTGAAGTGTTATAAGGAAAATTTAGGAGTGCTTGACTTGTGCAAGGATTAACTTGCATTATCTCAGGTGTTGCCCTCAAATGCACGGCCAAAAACCAAAACCAATCACCAATGGATTTCACTTCAATTAGTTACACCAAAATTACCACAAAACAACTTAGACTACCAAAATTTAGAGAAGGAAAATTGAGCTAGAAGTTTCGGAAATTTGGTGTAAGAAAATGCTTGGATTAATAATGGAGACTCTTAAGAGACTTAAACCTAGAGGAGAATCTATTAGTAGCTCAATTTCAAGAGTTTTCAAGTTTTTTCTAAATATCAAAACAAGCTAAAACCTAAGGAAATGTGCATAACAATATAATGACTAAACATGACATCTAATAGACAAATACTTGAGATTAGAAAGTGTAAAATAAAACAAAAAAGATAAGGCAAAACAAAGAACTCAAGACAAATACTTGATAAACACAATGTTGTGGTTTTTGCCATAGCTGTGTGGATTTTAGGTGTATCACTTCTTAGGCAATTTCAATCCAAGCAAAAATCCCAAAAAACAAAGTATAGGATAGGGTAGACACAAAACTTAAGAGAATGGTAGGATTCAAATGAAAGAACTACTAAAATGCATCAACAAACGAAGCTATGGAATTAAAGGAAGAAAACTACTAAACATATCACACAAAGACAAGTAATGGAAAAAAATTAAACAACAAGGAAGGACCTAAAAGTTTGCGAAAATGGAAAGTAGAAGAAGCAAGATGATGAAAATTAAAAGAGGTAAAGACAAAGAACCATGACCTTGTAGGAGCCTAGCTCTTGATACCACATGATGCATCCACTAAGTGCACTTTCCTTGATCTACTCCCAAGGTGCTTCAAGTTTTAGTGAAATGGTTGATGGGAAGACAAGAAGAGGAGGTGGAGGCGCCACTCAAGAGTAGATAATACTATTGGTGCAATCCTCAAAAGGCATGATGCTCCATGAAAAGTGCTCTCCCTTGATCTTTCTTATAGAGGTTGCAAGAGGTAGAAATAGAGGTGAAAGACTTGGAAATGGAAGAGAAGAATTAGTGCCACTTTTGTTGAAGAAGATAAGCCAATGGAGGAAGCAGGCTAGCTACAAGGGAAGGAACCCTTGATAATAGCATGAAGGAGTCTCACTAAGGAGAGAACAATGAACACTCCTAGAAGAAGAAGAGCTCTCAAATTTAGAGAAGGCAATTTCATTCAAATGAGTGTTAAGAGCTTTACAAGAGGAGGTGCCCTCAATTTATAGAGCAAAAACCTAATCTATGGGCCTAGATTCCAAGTGAACGTCCAACATGCTTAAACAAGGGTTAGTTGGCTTAATTTAGTATTAATTTAGCATGTGCTCAATTAACACTAATTTAATCCAACTAACGATCCAAACATGGCCCTAAAAATATGGATTTATGTTCCCTCTAGTTTGAATTTGAATTTTGGAGGGAAATGACATGGCACCTCCAAAATTAAATAAGAAGTAATAAGAATCAGTCATGTAGGAGTGAGAAAGCACATGTGGAGTGCAACAAGGGGACAAGGAGGCCTACATGTCTCCTACATGCTTCATATGTTGGTTAGAAGGGTGTTAGAAGCAAATAAGGGTGTGGTTATCAAGTCCACATGTCCAAACCTTCTAACTAAGGCCCAACTAATTAAAACACTCCACAAAAGAGACTAAATACACATCCTAATGGAAAACAAGCCTATAGGACAAAATACAAGCCGAAAATCAAACTAACTATACCCCTAAAATCTTAAGGACATAAAAGCGCAAACTATGAGCCCAAAAATGTCTAATTATTTACAAATTAATGGACCATGGCCTAAACTAAGATCTTTTAAGATTCATCCAAATAATGATCCTTTTTTATTGGTCCTAGATTAATTCCTTGCTAGGCAAGATTGCACCAACTCCTCCTCCTTGGAGAGGATTTGACCTCAAATCCTGAGACCTTTCTTCCTCTTTTTCCAATCTTGGAAAAGCACAAGAAAAGGAATTAGAAGGTGAATATCTACAACTATGGGAAAATCAAGAGGCCTATTGTGTGACCTCAAAGGATTGGGGTGTTGGGGGTGTGCACTAAGTTTTTTAAAATGTTTGTTGTGCATGTGTCCCTACACAACAACTCACCAATCAACTCCAAATACACTAAGTGCTAGTCTCATCCGAATAGAGTGAGATGGTGAGACTATTCTTGGTGTAATGGAGCATTTATACAAGAAAGCCAAGTAGGCTTTGTCTTGTTGTTCACCCCAACAAATAATGATGGGCCTAGGGGTGAACCATTCTTGCATGGTGTCTTTGTTTTGAACTTGAGATTGGCTTTGGTTTTGCAAAGGCGGTAACTTAATCTCTTGCCCAAATTTGGCCTCATCCATAAGTAGTACTTGAGATTGTGTTTCATTATGCTCAAATGGTATAGGCACAACCTCAAATCCTACTTGCTTCAAGGGAGAGTTGTTTTTAATTAGATTTTCCTTAGATGGCAAGGATAAATCTCTTTTAAGAACAACCTTCATTTCTTCAATGAGAAAGTTTTCATCAATAAGATTCTCCTTAGATGGAAATGAGAAACCTTCTTGAATAAAAATTGTTTTTTCTTGCAATTATTGAACTTGAGTTTCTTGGTTGAGCTTTATGGTGAAATCTTTTTTGTAGGTGCAATTAAAGGTTGTGGAATGTTGTGCTCAAATGAATTGGATACAACCTCTATTTTCACTTGTCCTAAGAGAGAAGTTTCTTTAATAAGATCCTCCTTAGGACTTAAGTAGTGATCTTCTTCAAGACCTTTTTCTCTCTCACTTTTGACCAAGTTTTGAACTTGAGAATTTTGTTTGAAACTTAAAGAAGTAGGCTCAAGTTCAAAACATGGTGAAGTGTTAAGTAAGACTTCACTTTCACCTTTCTCCAAAAATTACTTTCCCAAGCAATGGAGTTGACAAATATATTTCTCAAAAGGTAAGGATTCAAGTCCAACACTTGTTAAAATGCTTGATGAAGAATCATTATCAAGGGGAGTTTGAGATTGTGAGTCAATATGCTTCAAAAAATTTGGCACAATCTCTAACTCATCTTTTGTTTTGAAAGATCGGGTAAAAGATTGCCCTAAGTTAGAATTTAAAGCTAACTCTTGGCTAGGGTCACTCTTCTCACCAATCTCTTTTTCTAAATTTTTAGTTTTAAAATTTTCAAGGGTGATTGTATGTTCTGTGTCTCTTTTCTCTCACTCTCTCCTTTCTCTCTCATTCTCCCAATATTCTTCTCTTCTCTTCCAATACTCCTCTCTTTCTTTTTCTTCCCTCTTCTGTCTCTCCTTTCTCTCTTTCTTTTCTCTTTCTCTCCTTTCATCTATCTTTTTAAAATAATATTTTCTCTCTTTTTCTTCTCTTTCCCATCTCTCTTCCTGTTCTTTTCTCTCCTTTTTCTTTTTATGTCTCCTTTCTTTTTCCTCTCTTTCTTTTCTTTCTCTTCTTTTTTTCCCTTTTTTTTGTTTTTTTATTTCTTCTCTTCTTTTTTTAGTCTCTTTCTTGCTCTCTTTTCTCTCTCTCTTCTTTCTTCACTTACTCTTTTCTCACACTCATAGTAAGATAAGGAGTATAGGTTGGAGTACAAGGTGGTGGAAGAACTAAAACTAAAACCACTTATCTCACCCTTTGTTTTGGTGTTTCTACTAAAGTGTATGAGTCTTTGGAACTCAACACCACCTAAAAATGCAAATACACTCAAGAGTTACTCCTAAACAAAAACTTATAAGTGAAAAAGCCTTTGGAACTCCATGCATATACTAAGGACGAATTAAACAAGCTAAGGTAAAGGCTAAAGGAAAAACTAAAAGAGAAAGGGTCTAAGTGATCTCCTAAGGTATGAAAAAGTGTACTAATCCTTCTTCACACCTAAAATGAGAAAACTAATCTATTACACATAAAAGGAAGTGACCCTTAGGAGCATCCAGCACTTCCTAAAAAGAATAAGAGGCCATATTACAACAAAGAATTAACAAATGAAATGGAAAAGTCTTCAAGTCTCTTTTCCAAGCTTTCCTCACAAGTGTTTTACTCTTGTGTCCTTGATCTTCCTTTTTTTTTTGAGTCATTTTGGCTATTTCAACTCTTCCTTAAGAGGTTACCCTTGTGGAAGGCTCCTTTTCTGAAAAGTTTCCCTACACAAAAAAGTGGCACCAACCAAACAAGACCAAGAAAGGTAGAAACAAGAAAAAGCAATAGCAATAAAGCACAATTTGAATGGACACTTCCAAATGGAAAGAATAGTAGAGACAAGACTTCAAGGATCACAAAGAAGACAAACTAAAATTAAAATCTAACAATGATGTAGCTACAACAAAGGGCAATCCTATAATGATTCTAGATTAGATTAAGGACTAAAATGCAAAACACAATGACTTAACAATTTTCAAAAATTGCACCACTAAAATTTATGTTAGCCGAATGCTATAGAAATGGTTCCCAAGCAATTACAATCAATTTTAAGTCCTCATTTGTACTTATAATATTTTTTTCAATTACGTGCTTGATGTGATCCTCCCCAGCAAGGGACTTATCACTAGGGACATGGCTAGGAGGATAGAGGAAGACATGGCTGGATTGGATGGAGGAAGACATCACCTCCTCATATGCATAGAAATTATACCTTAGTCTTCTTGTTTTTATCTTTGTATTTAGCTTTATTCTTTCCATAAGTGGAGTGGTTTATCTTTTCCTTTTTGGCCTTGTATTTGGGAATTTTGTTTGTAGGATTAAAGGATAGGAGGTGTGCTTAGTCTTAATGTGGAATGTATTAGCTAATTGGGCCATTTCAGGGTGTTGGTGGGTTGTTTTATTGACCACACCACTCTTTTCTAATTAAACCCCAATTAGTTAGCACATGAAGCACGAAAGAGGCAAGGTGAGGCCCTTGTTCCCTCTAGAGGTGCCAAATTCAAAGGGATTGCCAACATGGCATCCTACATAGCACTTACTTAGATATAAGATCCATGATTTTAGGAGCATGTGCCAATTATTTGAATGTGGCTCCCCTTTGAATTCCCCTCCAATTCTTATGGCCAAAGCTAGTCTCCCACCCTATAAATAGACCTGTCCACCTTTTTTAATCTTTATACTTGATTTTTATAAAATTAAGAGTTATTGCTACTTCTTAAGTGTCCTTTTATTATCACCTTTGAGAGCATCCTTTAGTGTTTTTATCAAGGGTTCATTCCCTTGTGGCAAACACCTCCCTTCTAGGCTTATCAAATTCTTTTGTGGCGCCTCCATCTCCATCCCATTTCTCTTCCATCACACCATTTCTTTGTGAATTTTCAAGGAGAAGATCTTGGGGAGCAAAGCAACCAAGGAGGGTTGCATCATGTGGTGATCAGAGCACAGACCTCTAAAAGGCACAGTTCTTGTCTTCTTTTACTTTACTTTTGTGTTTCTTATCTTACTCTACCTTCATAATAGTTTTTTGTTCGGTTTGATTAAGTTGTTATAGCATTTTCCTTTCATGTCTTGATTGTTTTATTTCTTTGATGTAATTTTTTTATTGTTCTCTTTATTGCATCTTGTGCTACATTTAGGATTATTGTTCATAATTTTTATAGTTCCTTTGCTTGTGTTCTTGTGCTAAGGTGAGGTGCCTAAGAGGTTGGTGTGGCTAAATGATGCATTCTTGTTTATGACTTTCCCAAGATCACCTTCTATCTTGGTTCCTTTGGAGAAATGAATGATGGAAACGAAAGGAATGGTGATGTAGGCGCAACTCATGGTGAGATAAGCCATGGAAGAAGCTTGCCACAAGGGAAGGAGCCCTTGATAAAAGCCATAGAAGCTCTCAAAAACTAAGGAGAGAAAGGATACACTTAAATGAACCCACAAGAGGTTTTGTATTTAATATTAAGTGTAAAATGAACATAGGAGAGGGAGGCATCTATTTATAAGAAAAATAATGGGCTAAGAGGGAGATAAGAGTGACGTGCAAGCTAGGGGAGATTAGGAGAGCTTAATCAAGTGTTAATTGATCTAGAGCCAATTAGCAGTTGATTAATCTCTAGGAAGATCCAAACATGCCCCTAACTTTAAGATCTTGATCCCCTCTCAATTTGAATTTGAATTTTGGAGGGAAGCCACATGGCATCTTCAAAATTAAAATTAAAAAATGAGAGCACATAAAAAATATGTGGAAGCCACCTTGGAGGAGAGAGAAAGTTCCGTCCAAGTGAAGGGGAACCAAGAGGTCCCATATGTCTCTCATGCTTTATGTGTGAGTTGGAGGGGTGTGGAACTAACTTAGGGGGTGTGGTTCACAAAAACCACTCCTAAGCTTCTCCAAAAAGCCCAAACTACTCACGACAATCCACAAAAGAGACTAATCGCACGCCTTAAATTAAAAAGGACATACGAGCCAAAATACAAGACCAAAAATAAAAATAAAAACACCTCCAAACTCCTAAAGAGAAAACGTATACATGAAGGACTAAAAAGAAGCCTATGGCCTATTTTCTATCATCTTGATCTCCATGAGAAGGTGAGGTCTTATTCCCTCCTCTCTTGCCATGTCTTCTACAATCCTCCTAGCCATGACCCTTATGATAGGACCCTTGCTAAGGAGGAATGCATCACTAAATCCACACCACTGTTGATGTGACCATGCCTAACCAAGGACCTATCACTAGGGCCATGGCTAGAAGGATTGAAGAAGACCTAGCCCTTGCAGACAAAGGAAGACTTCACCTCCTATGGAGAGTGAAGATATTAGGCTAGGGACTTTAGTTAATAAAATGTAATTTTCCTTTATTTTAATTTTGAGGAGCATTAAGAATTTAATTTGGGACATGTATTTAGTCCATTTTTTATTTTTAGGAGGTGTCTTAGGAATTTAGAGGGTGGATTTATCTTTTTGGGTCTTTATGAAGGAAATAAGGGGTAGCCTTGATATCTACACCCCTCTTTTCTACATAAACCCCCTAAGCTAATAAGAAGGAATCTTGGCCCTTGGTTTGAGAAACTTGGGCACCAAGTTTGATGATCTAAGGAGGGAATTGTTTCTCAATTCTCCTCCCTTAGATCTCTCCTTTTAATCCTAGCCCTTCTTTTTTTAGGTTATCTTGTTCAAGAGGTTAGCTACCTCTATAAATAGGAGCTCCTCCCTCACTTGTATTTTTTACACTTGAATTTAATCCTAGAGACCATATTGGTTGAGGTTCTTACCTTTGAGTGTCCACCTTTCTCCTTTGTGAGAGCTTCTAAGAGTTATCAAGGGACCCCTCCCTTGTGGCCTCTCCCCTTTGGCTTATCAAACATAGTATTTGTGGCGCCTCACCCCATTCCTTTCCTCTCCATAAATCCATTTCCCTTCCAAGTGACCTTAGAAAGGATCCTTTAGGCACGTGATCATCAAAGATCACATCAACTGTGTGTTTTTCCCACAACCATGTGGTCCTCAACCTTGGCTAATCTAATGGGTCCACCTTCTCCATGGTGTCACCAACTCTTCTCCAAGATGAGATGTTGAAATGGATCTTCTTCAAGGGCTAAAATAGGTGTGAAAATGGGGCTTATGAAGGGTGAAAGTGGTTCATGAAAAATGGAGACAAAAGAATAGTGTTTTGGGTGGTGGTGATTGAATGGTGTCTCTTTGGCTAGTTCACTTCACTTGGAGATGGTGAAGGCTAATCCTAGGGAGACCTAAGCTCCTTCTAAGGTAGAGAGGAGAGGAAGGGGGTCAAGAGATCCCTAAATGACTGAGAAAGAGGAATGATGAGTAAAACTCTCTCAAATATCCAATATATCCAAAGTGACTACATGTAGTCTAACCTAGGGTATTTAAAGAGAGGATGGGAGGCCTCTAGGCCATTTGCACGAAATTTTGAGAGCCAAATGCCTCTCAAATGAACCCTAAATGAACCTCAAATGAAATGTAGGTCCCTCCCCCCTAAATGACTAACATACCCTTGTGTCTAGAAAATGAAAGAAATGGACTTTTGACCTCACAAGTCAAGGTTTAAGTCCCAAAATAAATCCTAAACTAATTTGCCCTATAATACAAAGGCTAAATAAAAATACACAATGAAATCCTAAGTCATTAAGGTTCCCCAAAATACAAGGGAAAAATAAGGAAAACAAGCAAAAGACTAGGTAGATGCACCAAAGTCCGCACATGTGATCATCAATGCTCTTGGTGTGGTATGACCTTCCTCTTCTTCTATTCTTCTTGCCATGGACCTTGTGATGGGTCCTATTTTATGCCCCAAGGTTGGTCCTCCATCATGCCCTCCTTCTTGAGAAGGATTTGGCGTAAATCTTCAAGCTCCTCCATGTCATTAGCTCCTAGGAAATGTGTAAGATCACAAATATTAAAAGAGGAGCTAACTCTATAATCAGAAGGAAGGTCTAGAATGTATGCATTATCATTAATTTTCTTAAGAAATTGGAAAGGACCATCTCCCCTAGGACTTAGTTTCAACTTCCTTTGAGTGGGGAATTTATCCTTCCTCAAGTGAAGCCAAACCCAATCCCCAACTTCAAAAGGTTACCTTTTTCCTTCCTTTGCTGTTGTACTTGACATATTTTTTAGTTTGATTTTCAATTTGACTCTTGACGTTTTCATGATATTTCTTTATCAAGTCAGACCTAGATACTCCCTTTTTGTGATACAAGGAAGTAGTATTAAGGAGTGGAAGCAAATCCAGAGGAGTAAGAGGATTAAAGCCATCTACAACCTCAAAAGGGGATAAATTAGTAGTCCTGTGGACCACCCTATTATAGGCAAACTCTATGTGGGGAAGGCATTCATCCCAAGTTTTCTTATTCCCTTTTAAAATCACCTTTAAAAATGTGAATACAGACCTATTCACTACCTCAGTTTGCTCATCCATTTGTGGGTGGCAAGTAGTAGAATAAACAAGCTTTGTTCCTAGTTTTTGCCAAAGAATTTTCAAAAAATGACTTAGGAACTTAGCATCCCTATCAGAAACAATAGTCTTCGGTAGACCATGCGAACGGACCACTTCCTTAAAGAAAAGCTTAGCAATATAGCTAGCATCATCCACTTTGTGGCATGGTATAAAATAAGCCATCTTGCTAAAACGATCCACAACCAGAAAGATAGAATCATATCCCCTTTGAGTCCTTGGAAAACCAAGCACAAAATCCATACTAATATCAACCCAAGGGGTGCTAGCTATAGGGAGAGGAGTTTAGAGTCCATGAGGCATCACTCTTGATTTTGGTTGAAGACAAGTGATACACTTGGAGTAATGCTGTTGAACATCCACTCTCATGTGAAGCCAATAAAATTTAGATTTTAGAAAACTAAGGATTTTATCAACCCCAAAATGGCCCATGAGTCCTCCCTCATGACTTTCCTTTACCAAAAGTTTTCTAATGGATCCTTGGGGTATGCAAAGTTTTCCCATTCTAAAAAGGTACCCTCAAGGATGTAGAACCCATCAAAAGGCTTTTGGAGGCATTTGGTGAAAGTGGATTGGAAATCTTGATCCACTTCATACAACTCCTTTATATTATCAAATCCAACAATTTGAGAACCCAAAGAAAAGAGCAAGGAATGCCTTCTAGACAAGGCATCCGCCACTACATTACACTTTCCCTTCTTGTATTTGATAATGTAAGGGAATTTCTCAAGATATTCAACCCACTTAGCATGTCTTTTATTTAACTTCCCTTACCCTCTAATGTACTTAAGTGACTCATGATCAGTATGTATGATGAATTCCCTAGTCCCTAAGTAATGCTCCCAAACTTGGAGGGCTCTAATAAGGGCATAGAGCTCCTTGTCATAGGTGGGATAATTCAAGGTGGCCCCTTGAAGTTTTTCACTAAAGGAAGCAATAAGGTGGTCTCCTTAAAGTAAAACTGCATCTATGCCAAGACCGAATGCATCACATTCTAGCTCAAAGGTTTGTTCAAAATTTGGAAGGGTTAGAATGGATGCATTGGTGAGTTTTTCCTTAAGCACATTATAAGTTTTTCCTTCAGCTTCACCCTAAATGAAAGGTACATCCTTCTTAACAAGCTCATTAAAAAGGGATGCAAGTGTGGAGAAGTATTTCACAAACCTTCTATAAAAACTTGCTAAACCATGTAAACTTCTAATATCTCCAACACTTTTTGGGGTAGGCCAATCTTGGATAGCCTTGATTTTCTCGGGGTCAACTTTCACTCCTTCTTTTCCAACTACGAAACCTAAGAAATTTACATTTTCGTCGCAAAAGGTACATTTCTCCAAGTTAGAAAAGAGGTGGTTGTCCCCAAGAATCTTTAAAACCTTACTTAGATGCCTAAGATGTTCATCTAAGGACTTGCTATAGATCAAGATGTCATCAAAATAGACAACCACAAACTTCCCTATGCAATTCCTAAGTACATGATTCATTAGATGCATGAAAGTGCTAGGGGCATTGGTGAGACCAAATGGCATCACTAACCACTCATACAAACCAAACTTGGTCTTAAAAGCGGTTTTCCACTCATCACCCTTTTTAATCCTTATTTGGTGATAACCACTCTTAAGATCAATCTTGGAAAATATAATGGCCCCATGTAACTCATCCAACATATCATCTAGCCTAGGGATTGGGTGCCTATACTTTATGTGTGATATTATTAATAGCTCTACAATCAGTACATATCCTCCATTTTCCATATTTCTTAGGCACTAAAAGAACAGGAACAACACAAGGGCTAAGACTCTTTTGAACCCAACCCTTCTTCAACAAATCTTGAACTTGAGTTTCTATTTCTTTGGTCTCTTGGGGTTTAGTTCTATAGGCAGGCCTATTTGGAAGGCTTGCCCCTGGGATGAGGTCAATTTAATGTTCTATCCCTCTTAAAGGTGGAAATCCACTTGGAACCTCTTGAGGAAATACATCATCAAATTCTTTTAAAAGATTGTGGACCTGATGCATTCCTCCTTAACAAGGGTCCTATCACAAGGGCCATGGCTAAGAGGATTAAGGAAGACATGGCAATAGAGGAGGGAAGAATACCTCACCTTTTCATGGAGATCAAGATGATAGAAAATAGGCCATAGTGATAGAGGACCATCAAATAGGACCCATCACAAGGTCCATGGCAAGAAGAATAGAAGAAGAGGAAGGTTATACGACACCAAGAGCATTGATGATCACATGTGCGGAGTTTGGTGCATCTACCTAGTCTTTTGCTTGTTTTACTTATTTTCCCTTGTATTTTGGGGATCCTTAATGATGCATCCCT
The DNA here is from genome assembly GCA_037954015.1 of Psophocarpus tetragonolobus. Lineage (NCBI taxonomy): Eukaryota > Viridiplantae > Streptophyta > Magnoliopsida > Fabales > Fabaceae > Psophocarpus > Psophocarpus tetragonolobus. The sequence goes on from CM075688.1 coordinate 6,823,166, forward strand.
CCACAAGGCAAGATTGAAGAATCCTTGATGAAGAGAATGCTCCCAAGATCCTTGCTCATAGAGGTCCCAAGCTTAAAGAAATGGAGGTGGAAGACTAGAAAATGGAGAAGAAGTAAACGCCACTCTCGTTGAAGGAGATAAGCCAAAGGATAAAGCTAGCCACAAGGGAAGAACCCTTGATAATAGCATGAAGAACTCTCACTAAGGAGAGAACATGAACACTCTCAGGAACAAAAGAGCTCTCAATTTAGAGAAGTATAATTTTCATTCAAAATGAGTGTTAAAAATTACATGAAGGAGGGAATGTTGTATTTATAGAGCAAAGCATGAACCATGGTCTTAGGATCCCAAGTTGAACATCCAACATGCTTAATCAAGGTTTAGTTGGCTTGATTTAGTGTTAATTTAGCATGTGCTCAATTAACACTAATTTGATCCAACTAAAGATCCAAACATGCCCTAAAAATATGGATCTATGTTCCCTTGAGTTTGAATTTTGGAGGGAAATGACATGGCACTTCCAAAATTCAAATTCAAATAAGAGGTAACAAGGATCAGCCATTTAGGAGTGAGAAAGCATTTGTGGAGTAAACCAACGGGACAAGGGGCCCCACATGTCTCCTACATGCTTCATGTGTTGGTTAGAAAGGTCTGAAGAGGAATTAGGGGTGTAGAAATAAGATCCTACACATCCAAACTCTCTTGGACTAGTCCAAACTAATTAACACACTCCACAAAGAGATTAATTATACCTCCTAAAGAAAAAGGAACCTATAGGCCAAAATACAAGGCCGAAAATAAAACTAACTACACCCCTAAAATCCTAATGACTTAAGGGTGCTTATACAAGCCTAAAAATGGACAAATGAATACCATCAAAATGGAACATGTCCTAAACTAAGCTCCTTGAAGCTTCATCAAGGCTATGCTCATTTCTTATTGGTCCTAGCTCAATCCCATGCTAGGCGTGCATGCATCACTTAAGCTCTTAGGATTTCATTGTGTATTTTTATTTAGCCTTTGTATTATGGGGAAAATTAATTTAGGATTTATTTTGGGACTTAAACCTTGACTTGTGAGGTCAAAAGTATATTTATTTCATTTTATAGACACAAAGGTAGCTCTTTTTTGGAAAGCTGTTGATGTGATCTTTGATGATCACTTGCCCAAAGGATCCTTCCTAAGGTCACTTGGAAGGGAAATGGATTTATGGAAAGGAAAGGACTGGGGTAAGGTGCCATAAATACTAGGTTTGATAAGCCAAAAGGGAGAGGCCACAAGGGAGGGATCCCTTGATAACTCTTAGAACCTCTCACAAAGGAGAAAGGGGGACACTCAAAGGTAAGAACCTCACAACCAATATCGTCTCTAGGATTAAATTCAAGTGTAAAACATACAAGTGAGGGGAGAAGCTCCTATTTATAGAGGTAGCTAACCTCTTGAACAAGATAAACTAAAAAAGAAAGGCTAGGATTAAAAGGAGAGATCTAAGGGAGGATGATTGAGAAACAATTCCCTTCTTAGCTCATCAAAGTTTCTCAAACCAAGGGCCAAGATTCCTTCTTATTAGCTTAGGGGGTTTATGTAGGAAAAGAGGGGTGTAGATATCAAGGCTACCCCTTATTTCCTTCATAAAGACCCAAAAAGCTAAATCCACCCTCTAAATTCCTAAGACACCTCCTAAAATAAAAAATGGAGTAAATACATGTCCCAAATTAAATTGCTAATGCTCCTCAAAATTAAAATAAAGGAGAATTACATTTTATTAACTAAAGTCCCTAGCCTAATATCTTCACTCTCCACAGGAGGTGAAGTCTTCCTTTGTCTGCAAGGGCTGTGTCTTATTTAATCCTTCTAGCCATGGCCCTAGTGATAGGTCCTTGGCTAGGCATGGTCACATCATCTCCTCCCCCTTGGAGAGGATTTGACCTCAAATCCATGAGATCTTCATCATTTTCAGCACCTATAAATGGAGACAAATCAGAAACATTAAAACTGGTGTTTACCCTATAATCCTCAGGCATATCTAAAACATATGCATTATTACCGATCCGCTCAAGAATTTGGAAAGGTCCATCTCCTCTAGGAGTAAGTTTGGACTTCCTTTGAGAAGAAAATCTATCCTTTCTCAAGTGAAGCCATACCCAGTCACCCTTTTCAAAGATGACCTCTTTCCTCCCCCTATTGGCAAAAGTAGCATCTCTCAAGGATTGGCGCTCTATGTTAGCCTTAACCCTCTCATGTAATTGTTTTACAAAAATGGCTTTTGCCTCTCCTTTTTTATGCACAACAACAGAAAGAGGTAAAAGATCTAGAGGAGTACGAGGATTAAAGCCATAGACCACCTCAAATGGAGAATTCTTGGTGGTTCTATGAACCACCCGGTTATAAGAAAATTAAATTTGGGGAAGGTACTCATCCCAAGACTTATGGTTGCCTTTAAGGAGAGCCCTCAACATAGTAGATAAAGATCTATTCACCACTTCTATTTGCCCATCAGTTTGAGGGTTACAAGTAGTGGAAAAAGAAGTTTAGTTCCCAGCTTAGCCCAAAGAGTTTTCCAAAAATGGCTAAGGAACTTCACATCCCTATCTAACACTATTGAAGAGGGTATGCCATGCAATCAGACAACCTCTTTAAAGAAAAGTCTTGTGATGTTGCTCGCATCATCCACTTTGTGGCAGGGAATAAAATGGGCCATTTTTGAAAATCGGTCCACCACCACAAATATGGAGTCTGCACCTCGTTGGGTTCTTGGGAGCCCAAGGATGAAATCCATGCTAATATCCTACCAAGGTGCAGAAGGAGCAGGTAAAGGTGTGTATAGTCTATGAGGCATTGCTTTAGACTTTGCTTGCAAGCAAGTTATACATCTAGAGCAATGTCAATGGACATCTCTACACATATGGGGCCAAAAGAATTTCTCTTGTAAAACCAGGAGGGTTTTTGAAATCCCAAAATGCCCCATGAGCCCACCTTCATGGCTCTCTTTTATGAGTAAGTTCCTAATTGATCCTTGGGGTATACAAAGCTTACTCCCTTTGTAGAGATACCCCTCACTAATGAAGTACCCATCATGGGCCTTTAATGCTAATGCAGATGCAGAGGCAACAAAGATGGGGCCAAAATCCTTGTCAGAAGGATACATAGCCCGGATGTCATCAAATCCCAATATTTTTGCACTTAAGGATGAATAAAGGGCATGATGCCTAGAAAGAGCATCAACCACCACATTTTGTTTTCCTTTCTTGTACTTGATGACATAAGGGAAGGATTCAAGATATTCCACCCATGTTGCATGCCTTTCATTCAATTTACCTTGACCCCTCAAATATTTTAGTGACTCATGGTCACTATGAATGACAAACTCCTTGGGAGCAAGGTAATGCTCCCAAGTTTGAAGGGCCCTAATTAGAGCATAAAACTTCTTATCATAGGTGGGGTAGTTGAGGGGGGCACCATTGAGTTTTTTTCTAAAATACGCAATGGGATGCCCTCCTTGCAACAAGATAGCTCTCACACCTACACTAGAGGCACCACATTCAAGTTCAAATGTTTTGGAAAGGTCAGGTAATGCCAAGACTAGTGCATGGGTCAGTTTCTGCTTAATTAGTTGAAAGGCTTTCTTTTGTTTCTCGCCCCAAAGGAAAGGAACTTCCTTTTTCACCAAATCATTTATTGGTGCGAAGAGCGTGGAGAAATTAGGCACAAAGGGCCTCTAAAATCCAGTGAGACCATGAAAGCTTTTTATCTCTGTCACACTCTTTGGGGTGGGCCATTCTTGAATAGCTTTTATCTTTTCAGGGTCAACATGGACCCCTTTTATGCTAACTACAAAACCTAGGAAAACTACACTATTTACACAAAAGGTGCATTTTTCTAAGTTTCCAAAAAGATGATTACTCCTAAGAAGAGAAAAAACATGTCTTAGATGTCCTAAATGATCATCTAGGTTCCTAGAGTAAACTAAAATGTCATCAAAGTAAACTACGCAAAATTTACCAAGGCAATCCCTCAGTACATGATTCATTAAGCACATGAATGTGCTTGGGGCATTGGTTAGCCCAAAAGGCATAACCAACCACTCATAAAGACCAAATTTAGTCTTAAAAGCAGTTTTCCACTCATCACCCTCTTTGATCCTTATTTGGTGGTAACCACTTGTAAGATCTATTTTTGAAAATATTTTTGCCCTATGCAATTCGTCCAACATGTCATTAAGACGAGGGATTGGGTGCCTATATTTGATGGTGATGTTGTTGATTGCACGACAATCAACACACATCCTCCATTGGCCATTCTACTTGGGCACCAACAAGACCGGCACAACATAAGGGCTTAGGCTCTTTTGAACCCAAGCCTTCTCCAACAGTTCATTCACTTGAGACTCAATTTCATAGGTCTCCATGGGGTTGGTCCTATAGGCAGGTCTATTAGGTAGACTTGTGCCAGGCACCAAATCAATTTGATGTTCTATACCCCTAATGGGAGGAAGTCCTTTCGGAACCTCATTAGGAAATATATCATCAAATTCATTAAAATATCTTGAACCCTTTGAGGAAGGTGCTCATGTGCATGGGTTATGGCAATGCTCTCAGCAGAAGAATGCAAAATGGGAGAAAGATTTGATGCCTCTTTGCAAAAGAGGAGATAAAGGGCTTGTTACTCAAAGGAGCTTCTTTTAAATCACGTTTAGTAGCAAATAGGCTCTTTTTACTAATATTCCCTTCGGAAGGGGCATCACCTTCCGACTCTCTCTCTTTACCCTTTTCAAGCTTTAAAGGTGAAACTTGTTGTGTTTTTTTTTGTTTTTGTTTTTCCTCAACTATTTTCTTTTTCATTGCAAATTGATCCTCAGCCATTTGAGAAGGTGACAAAGGATACAATTTGAAGCTCTTTTCATTATGGGTGAGGATTATTTGGTTGGAGTGACCATGGTGAATGACTTTCTTGTCAAATTGCCATGGTCTCCCTAACAGGATATGGCTAGCCTTCATAGGAACTATGTCACAAAGAATCTCATCATTATAAGATCCTATGGAAATTGGAACCATAACTTGTTCATTGACTACCATCTCCCCTTGCTCATTGAGCCATTGCAATTTGTAAAGGTTTTGGGATGGGGCATGGTAGTCAAGGTTAGCTTTTCAACCAACCTAGAGCTACAAAAGTTACAATAGGAGCCACTATCAACAACGAGAGAACATACTTTGTCATTTACTTTACATCTTGTATGGAAGATGTTCGCTCTTTGTGACTGGCCAAGCTCTAGAGGTAGGCTTCCAAGAAGCCTTTGAACCATAAGGAGGTCCCCCTCACAAGGAAAAGCTTCCTCACACTCTTGTTCAAAGGTATGTCCCCCTTCTTCCTCACTCTCATTAGAGGAGGAAGATGAGCTATTCTCACTACAAATGTCTTGTTCCCTCATGATCATGGTAACCAATGCTCTGATACCAAATGATGCATGCCTCCCTTGATCTTTTTCTAAAGGTTTTCTTCTTTGGTTAAATGGTTTATGGAGAGGTAAGAAGTGAGGTGGTTTTAGGCGCCACTTAAGGTAAGATAAGCCTAAGAGGGAAAGTTTGCCACAAGGGATGGAACTCTTGATAAAAATCTAAGGAATTCTCAAAGAGAAAAGGGTGGACACTAAGAGAATTTTGGTCAAGTCAAGGTTTTTCTATTCAATAAAGTGTAAAAAATACAAGAGTGAAGGAGCACCTTTTTATAGAGGGAGCTAACCTCTTGGACAAGTCATGAAGGAAATGAAGGGCTAGGATTGAAAGGAGTCATCCAAGGGAGGAGGATTGAAGGCCAAAGTCCAATCAATCCCCTCCTTTAGATGAGAATTGGTGCCCAAGCTACCTCATCCAAGGGCCAAAATTACTCCTTTATTAGTTTTGGGTTTTATTTAGGAAAAGAGGGTGTAGTTATCAAACTACCCCCTTATTTCCTAAATAAAGGCCCAAAAGCTAATCTTACCCCTTCTTATTACTAAGACACCTCCTAGAAAATTAAATGGACTAATACATGTCCAAAATTACAAGTAAATCACTAGGCCTTATCACCTCCATATGACCATCAAGTTATGCAAGCCATGACTTATTTACTTGTAATTTTTATTTTAGGAACCTAGGATTTTATTTTGGACATGTATTAGTCCATTTAATTTTCTAGGAGGTGTCTTAGTAATAAGAAGGGGTAAGATTAGATTTTGGGCCTTTATTTAGGAAATAAGGGGGTAGTTTGATAAATACACCCTCTTTTGCTAAATAAAACCCAAAACTAATAAAGGAGTAATCTTGGCCCTTGGATGAGGTAGCTTGGGCACCAATTCTCATCTAAAAGAGGGTATTGATTGGACTTTGGGCTTCAATCCTCCTCCCTTGGATGACTCCTTTTAATCCTAACCCTTCATTTCCTTCATGACTTGTCCAAGAGGTTAGCTCCCTCTATAAAAAGGTGCTCCTTCACACTCTTGTATTTTTTACACTTGATTGAATAGAAAAACCTTGAGTTGGCCAAAATTCTCTTAGTGTCCGCCCTTCTCTCTTTGAGAATTCCTTAGGTTTTTATCAAGGGTTCCATCCCTTGTGGAAAACTTTCCCTCTTAGGCTTATCTTACCTTAAGTGGCGCCTAAAATCACCTCACTTCTTACCTCTCCACAAACCATTTCACCAAAGAAGAAAACCTCTAGAAAAAGATCAAGGGAGGCATGCATCAGTTTTATAAGCCAAAGGGGAGAGGCCACAAGGAAGGGGTCCCTTGATAACTCTTAAAAGCTCTCACAAAGGAGAAGGGGGGACACTCAAAGGTAAGAATGATGTGATCTCTGATGATCACGTGCCCAGAGGGTCCTTTCTAAGGTCACTTGAAAGGGAAATGGATTTATGGAGAGGAAAGGAATGGTGTGAGACGCCACAAATACTAGGTTTGATAAGCCAAGGGGGAGAGGCCACAAGGTAAGAGTCTGATGTGATCTTTGATAATCACGTGCCCAAAGATCCTTTCTAAGGTCACTTGGAAGGGAAACGGATTTATGGAGAGGAAAGGAATAGGGTGAGGCACCACAAATACTAGGTTTGATAAGCCAAAGGGGAGAGGCCACAAGGGAGGGGTCCCTTGATAACTCTTAGAAGCTTTCACAAAGGAGAAGGGGGGACACTAAAAGGTAAGAACCTCATAACCAATATGGTCTCTAGGATTAAATTCAAGTGTAAAAAATACAAGTGAGGGGAAGAGCTCCTACTTATAGAGATAGCTAACATCTTGAATAAGATAACCTAAAAAAGAAGGGCTAGGATTAAAATGAGAGATCTAAGGGAGGAGGATTGAGAAACAATTTCCTCCTTAGATCATCAAACTTGGTGCCCAAGTTTCTCAAACCAAGGGCCAAGATTCCTTCTTATTAGCTTAGGGGGTTTATGTAGGAAAAGAGGGGTGTAGATATCAAGGCTACCCCGTATTTCCTTCATAAAGACCTAAAAAGCAAAATTCACCCTCTAAATTCCTAAGACACCTCCTAAAATAAAAAATGGACTAAATACATATCCCAAATTAAATTCCTAATGCTCTTCAAAATTAAAATAAAGGAGAATTACATTTTATTAACTAAAGTCCCTTGCCTAATATCTTCATTCTCCATAGGAGGTGAAGTCTTCCTTTGTCTGCACGGGCTAGGTCTTCTTCCTTCATAAAGACCTAAAAAGCTAAATTCACCCTCTAAATTCCTAAGACACCTCCTAAAATAAAAAATGGACTAAATACATATCCCAAATTAAATTCCTAATGCTCTTCAAAATTAAAATAAAGGAGAATTACATTTTATTAACTAAAGTCCCTAGCCTAATATCTTCATTCTCCATTGGAGGTGAAGTCTTCCTTTGTCTGCAAGGGCTAGGTCTTCTTCAATCCTTCTAGCCATGACCCTAGTGATAGGTCCTTGGCTAGGCATGGTCATATCAGGGTCCCTTGATAACTCTTAGAAACTCTCACAAGGGAGAAGGGGGGACACTCAAAGGTAAGAACCTAATAACCAATATGATCTCTAGGATTAAATTCAAGTGTAAAAAATATAAGTGAGGTGAGGAGCTCCTATTTATAGAGGTAGCTAACCTTTTGAACAATATAACCTAAAAAAGAAGGGCTAGGATTAAAAGGAGAGATCTAAGGGAGGAAGATTGAGAAACAATTTCCTTCTTAGATCATCAAACTTGGTGCCCAAGTTTCTCAAACCAAGGGCCAAGATTCCTTCTTATTAGTTTAGGGGGTTTATGTAGGAAAAGAGGGGTGTAGATATCAAGGCTACCCCTTATTTCCTTCATAAAGACCCAAAAAGCTAAATTCACCCTCTAAATTCCTAAGACACCTCCTAAAATAAAAAATGGACTAAATACATGTCCCAAATTAAATTCCTAATGCTCCTTAAAATTAAAATAAAGGAAAATTACATTTTATTAACTAAAGTCCCTAGCCTAATATATTCACTCTCCATAGGAGGTGAAGTCTTCCTTTGTCTGCAAGGGCTAGGTCTTCTTTAATCCTTCTATGGCCCTAGTGATAGGTCCTTAGATAGGCATGGTCACATCAAAGAACCTCACAACCAATATGGTCTCTAGGATTAAATTCAAGTGTAAAAAATACAAGTGAGGGGAGAAGCTCCTATTTATAGAGGTAGCTAACCTCTTGAACAAGATAACCTAAAAAAGAAGGGCTAGGATTAAAAGGAGATATCTAAGGGAGGAGGATTGAGAAACAATTCCCTCCTTAGATCATCAAATTTGGTGCCCAAGTTTCTCAAATCAAGGGCCAAGATTCCTTCTTATTAGCTTAAGGGGTTTATGTAGGAAAAGAGGGGTGTAAATATCAAGGCTACCCCTTATTTCCTTCATAAAGGCCCAAAAAGCTAAATCCACCCTCTAAATTCCTAAGACACCTCCTAAAATAAAAAATGGACTGAATACATGTCCCAAATTAAATTTCTAATGCTCCTCAAAATTAAAATAAAGGAAAATTACATTTTATTAACTAAAGTCCCTAGCCTAATATCTTCACTCTCCACAGGAGTGAAGTCTTCCTTTGTCTGCAAGGGATAGGTCTTCTTCAATCCTTCTAGCCATGGCCCTAGTGATAGGTCCTTAGCTAGGCATGGTCACATCAACGGTTAATTCTTCTATTTTGATTAAAGGTGTGGTCTTTCGTCAAAGTTCATACATGTCTAATGACGAGAAATGAATCAGCCTGGTAGCAAAGTCTCCTGGCTGGAGATTAACTAGGAAGGTGTGAAGTGCAACATTAGGTGGAAGGTTCTTGTTGGTCAAGGCAGGTTGGCCAAATTGGTCTAGAAAGTCTCGGAGAGACTCGTTTTTTTCCTGCCTAATAGTGACCAACACTACAGATGTGAATCTATGTGGCTGGGATGTGGCGAATTGGGTTCTGAATCTCATAGATAGTGTATGGAAATTATTGATGGAATTTGGTGGGAGCTGGATAAACCAACTTAGAGTCTGCCCTTTGAGCGACATAGGAAAGATTTAGCACAATGTTGCCTGATCCCTAGTATACATCCCTACTTGTGTCATAAAGGCTGCCATATGGACGTTTGGGTCCATAGTTCCATCATATTTTTTCAGGGCAACATGTTTCCAGCTTTTTGGCAAAGGTACATCCATGATTTTCGAGTTGGAAAGGGTGATGTGGCTGAACTTCCAAAGCTTTGCATATGTATGGTTCATAAGGCGACATTGTTTTAACTAGGGGGGACAGCTTGTGCTGAGGGTGGTGGGAAAGGTGGTATGGTTTGAAATGTAGTGGGCATTTCCTTTGGGAGGTTCCTGGAGAGTTGGATGGGTGGGTTGGCTATAGGATGGTTCAGCAGAGTGTCAAATAGATGGTCCACTACAGGATGGGGCAGCTAACTTGTCCTTGTGGGATTCTCCTTTCTTCTTCTTTCTGCTAATTTTGTTTTCTCGAAAACTGTGATTTTGGAATTCAACATTCTCGCGTCAAAGTTCTGCAATTTTTCTCTCAGTAACCTAAGGATTTAGGTTACGCTATTCGAATCTACAACCTTTGTTTGTTAAGGTGTGTCCTCGTTATTTTTGGGGTGTAGCTCCATGACTTCTCATGATAACTATGTCTTCTCAGTCTTGGTGGTGGGATCTAGGTTTACTTCGGCCCCATGGTGGGCGCCAAAATGTTCCTGCCAAAATGTATCTGGTTACTCTATTCACAGTAAACTTGTCGAAAATGTCCTTTTTTTGCAAAGGGGGACAACCTACAAAAGAGGAGTCCAACAGTCAAGTGAGATAGATAGATTATGAGATAGTAGAGAGTAAAGATAACTTGGTTAATTAGCTTGTAGACATGTACCTCATAACTAACTATTTATAGTAAAAGTATGAGTTTTTACCTGTGCATTACCTGTTGAAAGTCAAGTGTTGTCTTTATTCATTGTGTTTTGTCTTTATCCAACAGATAACATGTTTAACTAGTTTAGCTTTATTGATAGTTGCACTAATCAGTAATTCTCGTAACCAGTGTGATTAATTTAGTTAATTAGTTTATTTATGGACATAAAGATTTCAGTGAGGCCGAAATCCCCTATATTTATGTCATTGCTTTCTCCTTTGAATGGTGTCATCTTACTTTTCGATTTTCGGATATGCCAAAATTCGAAATGCTCTTTGCCCCTATTTCGGTGGTATTTAAGTTATTTCGTTATCTCTTATTCTTTATGAATATACAATAATGATCATGAACATATTACAATTTCGTTGTCAATGGATTTATTAAATTATTTTTCTATGAATAGTCTTTTTTCTTTTATTAAACTCAAGTCTTATACCTATTTGAACGACAATTTCTTAAGGAACACATGCAAAGTGTAACAATTTTTTTACAATTTAGTGTTGCAGAATGTTCAATAGTAAAAATTGTTATTGATCACCAAACAAAAACACATTATAATTTTAAATTATAAAAATAAGACAAATAAAATATTTAGAGAAATAAACTTCATTCCTTCTTAATTAATTAATCGTTTTATTTAGTTTAGGTGATATTAGCCTTTTACTTTATTTCAAAACTTCAAGTTTGGTGAGGGAGATTATCAATGTTTTATTTTTTCTTTTAAAAAATTAATTTTCTATTAAAATAAATTTTGAAAACAAAAACATGTTTAACTGACATTTTTACTTTTTAGTTAGTTTTAAAACAATTTTTACCTAATTTGAAAACAATAAAAATTGATTTTGATATTTCTATTTTTGTTTTTACTCAATTTTATCACTTTTCATCACTTACCATCATCGTCCATCATCATTGTCAATTATCAATGCCATCATCAATCACCATAGGACACCATCGAGCATTAGTCATCAACCACGATCATTGTCCATCAGTCTCCAATCACCAATATCCATCATTATCAGTCTACAATCATCATTGTTGTCATCGTTTTTTGGCTACCATCACTAACTCTCATCTCCAATCTTGATTGCAATTTTCGGTCATTGATCACTACCAACAACTTACGATCTCCAATTGTCGTCATCGGTCTTTAACTGCCAGTGTCAACCCCAATCTCTTATTTTTGTCCTTGGTCTCTAGTTGTTGTTGTCGATTGTCATGGACTAGGGATTTGGGTAAAGATGAAATTAGATAATAATGTTTTAATTGAAATGGAGTGGGTTTAAATCCCTCCACTAATGGTAAAGTGAAAAGATAGGAAAGAAAAGTTCATAGGTTTGAATTCCTCCACCAATAAAAACTAATATATTAAGAGCTAACATTTACTATGTAAAAATATGTTATAATTGAAACAAAAAAGTTGTTTTATAAATTTTATAGCTTAAAATCAGAATTAATTTTTGTTTTTATAAATTTAAAAACCAAATTTCACTTCAAATTTGGCCTTAGTTGTTGCCTATTCTTGATAAGATTAACTTATAAGTTAGCCGAAACTAATAAGTTATAGTTGAAGTTTATAAATAACTAAAATGTTTTGATAAAATTTGTTGATAAATATCTAAAAAGATATATTAATTATTTAATTAAAATATCTGAGGTAAATTAATAAAAATAAAAATTATTAATAGCTTATAAGCTAGATTATTTTCGTAAGTTACTTCTTTTATATAAGTTACTCAAAATAATTTGTGAAAATAAGTTACAACTTACTAAAACAAGTTTAATATCAAACAAACTTATTTTGGTTATCGTAGTTTATAAATTAGTTAAAAGAACTTATAAACTATTAGAATGCCTTATCAAACACACTGGTTATAGAATTTCAATATGTATTTGTAAAAAAATTAATTATATTTTTATATGTAATTGAATTAGTGTTATTAAATCAACGACGATGGTTAGAAGATTTAGTATTTGGATTAGATGATCATTGGTAAAGTTTATTGAATCAATCTATATGAAAAATTAAAAATAATATACTTAAAATAATTTCATACTTCAAAATTTAAAGTTAATAAAAATTCTACTATGAAACTTTTAAAATAAAAAGAATTATTAAAAAAAAACTTTCTAAAATATTTCTTATTCTAATAAGTTGCTTTTTATTCATACTCTATATCCGTCATTACCATAAGGATTAGATAGTTGTTAGTATTAATTTACGTATTAGAACTAAAGCAAGGTTTAGTTGATGCCAAGCGCTGGGCAGAAAGATCCACGCGTGCACAAATACAAAAATGAAATGAAATATAGTATATTTCTATGCCTTATCTTTTGTGTTCAATTTGAGATACCGCTCATAGTTTCGTCGGCCAACAATTGCAGCGAGGGGGTAGCACTACTAGTATGGAACCTACCTTTGCTTTCTTCACATACAGACGAAGGAACATGAATGTCTTGCCCATTTGCCCTGAATCTTGATGAACCCAGGCTTAAGAGGTGCTGCTCAGTAATTTTGGATCCAAGTGCTTCTAAGGATGCTGGGGGTTGCGGAAGGATTACTTGCGCACAATTAGTCGCTGAAGAAAGGTCACGTATGCCCCTTTGCCAATTCGGATATTGGGCCCTCACAATGCTGCAATTTACAGAAGACCCACCTTGAGCTGCTAGCTGCACCGCCCAAAAACTTTGTTGCTGTTGTTTATAGGAAACTGTCGAACTATAATGAGTTCCACGTAACGGGGTACCATAATAATGAGGTTGCTGCTGCAACCGAACCTGCAGTCAATTAAGGCATTACGGAACTGGGCTTGATATGATAATAAGACAAAGGGAAAGGGTGGGTTTCTCTCTCAAGTCTTATTTTTCTTTGAGTGTGGCCTGGTGGGGTAGGTTATTCCAAGTTGACATAAATTTTAGCCGCTTCATTAATACCATGTTGAACAATATAATCACTTTAAGCCATTTTTCTAAAACTTGACCCTAGATTTTGTAGTTTCATTAATATAAGATTGATAGATGTCTAGCAAGTAAAAACCTGTGGTCCTGCAACAGGAAGCTGATCAAGGAAAGTTGAGGCATACGGACTTTGAATGGGCATGAGACCATGCTGCTGTAGCGACTGAAGATAAGGCAGTTGCGATTTTGAATATGGTTCCAACTTACTTTCACCTTTACTAATAAAACTTTCGTTGACCTTTAACTCACTACCTCCAGTTGACAAGGACAAGAAGTTGAAACTCTGCAGAATATGAATAGTCATCAAATCAGGACCGAGGAAGAAGGGACACAGGGAGGTACAATTATCAAAATTATCCATAGCTTACTTGCTTTTGAGTACCATACAACTCAGGTGTTGGAGGAGCCTGAGAAATGTCACGATAAAGGTCATGCTGAAGAATACCATTCTTAGTGTCACGCGAATTACTAGTAGTAGCAGAATTAACTGTTCCAGTAGCATAACTATTTCCACTTCTCATCCAATTCATGTTTTGTGCTTCCATTTGAATCCCACATTTTGACCCTTGATGTACTCCCGTTTGATGACAAAGCTCGTATTGTTTGCCCACCTGTCGTTTTGACACTTCTAAATTACGGATTAAATGACTGATGTGAACATGAGCTGCACACCTCTTCCATGACTTTTTATGAGTGATAATTTCGGAAATCTGCATCGATAAAGAACTTCTGAGTGGAGTGCATTGATTAGGATGGACAACTTTTGCCATTATACAAGGTAAATCATGCAAAACAGCAGTATAAATATAAATTTGTAATTCATTACCTTCCCATCAGATGAACAACTTTCCATCAAATCCTGTTTCGAGATACCAATAGCAGTATTCAGCCAATCTAGAGCTTTAGCAGAAGAAGACCTTCAGAAGGGAAACCCATCAAATCAGGAGAAAGAAAAACAGGGAAGATGGAGTGGATTTCGCTCACTAACAAGGTAAAAAATGAAGTGGAATAAAAGAAATTTACAGAAGACAAGAAGCATTGATCCCAGGATTCCCAGCTGATGCAATTGGAGACAAGCCTGGCCACAATGCTGGACGTTCTGGTAAAACAACCACAAATGTCCAGGATCCAGGAGTCAACCAACTGAAGAAATACTTTAGTCTATACTTATACACACCAAAATAAAAATTAAGAAAAAAAAAAAAAAACTCATAGTAACAAGCACATTTTGTCCTCGAGCCTACCAGTTTCCTTTTGGTACTTTATTATGTGTTGTTCTTGCTTACAGTGGATGCTTCCGGCCTGAAAATATCAACCAATAGCACCAAATAACCATCTTTAATACTAGTGGGTATTAGCACTACAGGACAAGAATTTTAGTGGTAATTGTCATAATTGAAATGACTACCGTCTGAAATTCTACGTTTGATTGCCTTCTTATATGTGAAATATGTGCTTGTGTGGGCACATTTAATCTGCAATATGACGAGTAAATAAAGTATTAAAAGATTTGGAAAGGGGATAAACTAGAGAGATCTCGGAATGCAACTGAAAAACTAAAACTACCCACCCCATTTCCAGACACAATTCAGAGTCATGGACTGCAACATTGCCACAATTTTCACTCTTAACCGTCATAGGCAATGCCTGCAGATTTATTTTTGGGGCAGTGCTGTGAGTAGCCACCAAGAACTTAGCATTCTCAGTAAAATCAGTTTGCTCTTGACCACTGGTTTCATTTAAAGAACTGATATTTTTACATCCCCTAGGTGATTTTTCTCCAGCATCTTGAGATTGAGTAGCTCCTGAGGCTAGAATACATGACCCAAAAAATTAAAAGATAAAATTAAAACATAGATTAATTAACTAATAGCTACTAAGAGTGCTGCGAGGGAGAGAGCAACCTTCAACTGTAGCATTTGCACTCTGACTCTCCTCTTGGTCGTACAAAACCATGGAGTTTCCTGGTAAAGATTCACTGTCAAGTTCACTCTTAACATTGGAGCCATTATCAGGGAACATTCCAGCCAAGGCATAAAGAGTCTCCACAACCTCTTCCTCATCTTTCGTAATGGGCCCAGATAAAACTTGCCTCGTGGACCAGCCCAAGCTTCTTTGTTTCTACGAAAAGCAAAAGCACAAGTAAAGGTGAAATTGAAATGGCTAGAAAACGAAGCAAAAGGTTAAGTTTTGAACCACAAAGACGTGTTGCAACACTCACTTTGGATTTCTTTATGCCATCTTTTTGGGGAGATTCCATTCCATTCATCCTACGGTTCAGCTTTTCTGAATCGCCGAAGATGGATTCGCGACCCCGTTTCTTCACAGCTGCCATTTTAACAGAGACAAAAATCCCAACCTTTTAAAATAAAAAAATAAAATACTATAGAAAAAATCCTAACTACCTCCATGGAAAGAGAGCTGCTGCAAATCAAATCCTCCATAGAAATATCTCCCAATAATAAGTTATTTATTAAAAAAATATTATTATTCTTTTCAGAAAGTACGAGACACTGTTGGATTATTATACTGTAGAGAGCAGAGGGGAACGTAGCTTCAAGCCCCTTATCCGACGAGGAGTAATAGAAGAAGTAATATTGAAAGGGAAGATAAAAGCGAGGACTTTGATTGTGAATCCGAAAATAGGGCACCTGAACGTATCTTGCGTGGAACAGATGCATGATCGACGCCATTGCAGTCATTGAGAAACTGCCAAATCATTAAATAAAATAATGAAGGAATTGAAAATAGCGCATATATGACTAAAAAGTACTAGTGTCTGGTACCTTCCTGGGAAGCTTAAATTTCTTGGTTGGTTTTGGAGAGTGAGGGACACGGCAACCCATGGATAACGCTTTGGCAACAGCACTCAAGCTTCTCACCTTCTCCTTTTTAGATTTGTCCGTAAAGTGAAGCTCCGCACGACTGGCATTGAAACCTATCTCATAGAGAGGGTAAGATATTTATTTGGAGTGAGAAGGAGACGAAGGGGCGAGGTGTTATTCGAAAAAGACAAGCATAAATAAAATATAAAAATGAGTGGTGAAACACAAACACTTACCAGTGGCAGGGATGAGGTTGCGTCCCCCAGAAGAAGCAGATTGAGATTGAGATTGAGATTGTTGTTCTTTATTAATGTGTCGTTTCATCGCCTCGTCCATTTCTTCTCTCACTTTATTAATTCACCGCCTTTCATTTCTCTCGCGAAAAACCAATCAGCCAGAGTTCAGTGTTGAGTGTTTAAGGTTCGCACTTGGGAGCAGTGAGAATGAGACTGCGGTGTCTGGAAAAGGATAAAAGAAAACAAAAATAAAAAATTAAAAAGGCGAGCGACGGAGAAAAGTAATTCGTGCCTCGTGTTCAGAGAATCAGGTTCTTTGAGAAATAGAGTAACAGATTGAGTTGGGAGGCAACGCAAAGACTATAGAGAGAGAAGGAAAGGTAAATAAATACTCACGAGAAAAGAAAGGTAACGGAAAGAAAAAGAAAAAAGAAAAAGGAAGCCTCTCAACTCTCAAATGTCATGTCCGTGACCATGAGAATTGAAAATTGTATTTTTGTAGGGTAATAAATACTATTTAATAATTGTGACTGCAAATCAATTTATTTTATTTTTTGGAGAGTAGAGTGAAAGGAATATAATTAATCGAGAATCCTGCAGTTAATTAACCCAATCGAAAATAGAGGCTGCAGGCCACATAGGATTTGACTTTTGAATCCCGTGATGGGATGGGACTGAGAAGGCCATGGAAGAAGCATAGACTCACAAAAATACTTACGATAAAGTTTTAGGTTTTTGTTTTGTTGGTGTCCCATTATAGTGTGATTAATTATGAATTATTAATTGTTTGACGATGAAATTGCAGTGCACAGGAAAAGGCATGCATGTCAGATGGGATCTCTCCGTGCAGTGCGGCACGGGAAGGTTGTTCTAATTGCATGTCTGTCCTCCGCCTCTGAGACTGAGTCAGATTTTACTTCTCATGCCACAAGCACCAGTGTGTGTGAGTGTGTGAGAAGCACGTGCCAGTTCAGGATAAGTTAAGTTGGATGTTATGGGGGGACACGTGCGGAAGGAGTTGTTGGTATGGTATTAAGCACTAGGCCTTAGCGGGATATGGAGGAAACCAAACCATAAACCAACACTGGTCGTCTCCTCAGTTGAAACTAGAAACGCCGTTTCATTTATGATGATTTCATTCTCATCGGCAGAGATCATGTCTCCTGCGTGACTGCTACATCCCTTTCTTCTAATCGGCCCTCCTTATTCTTGTAGCTAATTACTACTCCCTCTCCATCCATTTTGCCTACTTCACCTACTGAACCCTTCATTAATTTTTAATACTTCTACTATTAGATACCTCTCTTTTTATTTTTATTTTTTTCTACATAAGTTTATTTTCACATCAAAAGTATAAATATTTTATAGAAAATATTGAATAAATATATTTAATATATAATTTTTAATACTTCTACTATTAGATACCTCTCTTTTTATTTTTATTTTTTTCTACATAAGTTTATTTTCACATCAAAAGTATAAATATTTTATAGAAAATATTGAATAAATATATTTAATATATAGAGAAAGCATAGTTAGAAAGGACACGATGTAACACATTAAATTTTATAAAATAAAAATTTAAATATTTTTATTTATTTATTGACTTAATAAAATTTTATACAGAAACAACATAGTTATAAGGGACACGATGTAACATCATTAAATTTTATAAAATAAGAATTTAAATATTTTTATATATTTATTGATAGTAGTAGTAGTAGTAGTAGTAGTATTGGGAAGCAATCTCTTGGTCTCAACATGCATGTTACCCCATTCTTCCTCACTCTCACTAGAAAGGGAAGATTGTTCACTCTCAATGTCTTGGCATTTGATGATCATGGTCTTTTTATTAGGCATTAGGAAGCAATGTTGATGTATCCCTCCCCAAGGCAAGTTTGAATAATCCTTAATGAAGAGACTGCTCCCAAGATCCTTGCTCATAGAGGTTCCAAGGTTGAAGAAATGGAGGTAGAAGACTAAAAAATGGAGGAGAAGTAGGCGCCACTCTTGTTGAAGGAGATAAGCCAAAGGATGAAGCTAGCCACAAGGGAAGGAACCCTTGATAATAGCATGAAGAACTCTCACTAAGGAGAGAACATGAACACTCTCAAGAACAAAAGAGCTCTCAATTTAGAGAAGTATAATTTTCATTTAAAATGAGTGTTAAAATCTACATGAATGAGAGAATGCTCTATTTATCTAGCAAAGCATGAACCATGGGCTTAGAAACCTCAAGTTGAACGTCAAACATGCTTAATTAAGGGTTAGTT
The DNA here is from genome assembly GCA_037954015.1 of Psophocarpus tetragonolobus. Lineage (NCBI taxonomy): Eukaryota > Viridiplantae > Streptophyta > Magnoliopsida > Fabales > Fabaceae > Psophocarpus > Psophocarpus tetragonolobus. The sequence continues at coordinate 6,841,866 of CM075688.1, forward strand.
AGCTTAATTTAGTGTTAATTTAGCATGTGCTCAATTAACACTAATTTAATCCAACTAAAGATCCAAACATGGCCCTAAAAAATGGATCTATGTTCCCTCTAGTTTGAATTTGAATTTTGGAGGGAAATGATATGGCTTCCAAAATTCAAATTCAAATAAGAAGCAACAAGAATCAGCCATGTAGGAGAGAGAAAGCACAAGTGGAGTGAAACAAGGGGATAAGGGGGCCCACATGTCTCATACATGCTTCATGTGTTTGTTAGAAGGGTATGAAGAGGAATTAGGGGTGTGGAAATTAATAACCACACGTCCAAATCCTCTTGGACCAGCCCAAACTAATTAACACACTCCACAAGGAGACTAATTACACCTCCTAAAGAAAATAAAACCTATAGGCCAAAATACAAGACCGAAAATTAAACTAGCTACACCCAAAATCCTAATGACTTAAGGGTGCTTATACAAGCCTAAAAATGTTCAAATTAATACAATTAAATGGAACATGTCCTAAACTAAGCTCCTTGAAGCTTTATCCAAGTCATGCTCCTTTCTTATTGGTCCTAGCTCAAACCCATGCTAGGCGTGCATGCATCATCTCCTCTCCCTTGAGGAGGATTTGACCTCAAATTATGTGGTCTTTCTTCCTCTTTTTCCAATCCTGCAAAAGCACCCGCATAGGAATGAGTATATGATTATGTACACAAATGTTAAGGGTAGGAGGTCTATAGGGAGACCTCATAGACTAGGGGTGGTGGGGGTATGCACTAAGGTTTAAAAAATGTTTGTTGTGCCTATGCCCCCACACAACAGTTTCCCAAGTGACTCCAAGTTCACTAAAGGTTAATCTCATCCGAGGAGGAAATGAGACAAGCTGAGGTTCCTTGGAGCACTTATCCAAGAAAGCCAAGTAGGCTTTATATTGTTGTTCACTCCACAAGATGATGATAAGCCTAGGGGTGGACCTTTCTTTCAAGGTCTCTTTGAGTGGGCCTTGAGATTGGCTATGGATAGAAAATATTCGTAGACCAATCTCTTGACCAAACTTGGCCATATCCACTAGTGGGCCTTGAGGTTGTGTTTCATTGTGCTCAAAAGTTATGTGCACAACCTCATTTCGTACTTGCAACATGGGAAGGTTGTTTTCAATTAGATTTTCCTTGGATGGCAAGGATAAATCTCCTTGAAGAACAACTTCCTTTTCTTTCAAGTGTTGAACTTGAGGTTCTTGTTTGAGCTTTATGAATAAATGTTTAAGTTCAACACTTAGTGAATTTTCTTCTTTATATGCAACTAGTGGTTATGGAAATATGTGTTCAAATGACTGAGACACAACCTCCACTTGCACTTGTCCTAAGAGAGAAGTTTCTTTAATAAGATCCTCCGTAGGACTTAAGGAGTAATCTTCTTCAAGACCTTCTTCTCTCTCACTTTTGACCAAGTTTTGAACTTGAGGATTTGATTTGAACCTTAAGGATATAGGCTCAAGTTCAAAACTTGGTGAAGTGTCAAGTAGGACTTCACATTCACCTTTCTCCATCAAGACCTTTTCCAAGCATTGGACTTCACAATTTTGTTTCTCAAAAGGTAAAGATATAAGTCTAACACTTATTAAAGTGTTTGATGAAGAATCATATTCAAGGTGAATTTGAGATTGTGAGTCAATGTGCTCAAAAGATTTTTGCACAATCTCAAATTCCACTTGTGTTTTAATAGATTGGTTAGAAGATTGACCTAAGCTAGAGTTCAAAACTAGATATTGGCTAGGCTCACTCTTCTCACCAATCTCTTTTTCTAATTTTATATTTTTAGAATTTTCAAGGGGGTGTGTGTTCTCTATCTCCTTTCTCCTCTTCTCTCCTTTTCTTCTCTCTTTCCCTCTCAAGTTTTCTTTCTCTTTCTTTTTCCTCTTTTTCTCTTTTTATTTCTCTTTCAAATGTTATCAAACTCTTTTCTAAACGCTCCCAACTTTCTTCTTTTTCCTTTCTCCATTTTTTCTCTTTTTCTTCCCATATCTTATCTCTTTCCCTTTTTTCTGTTTCCCATTTTTCTTCTCTCTCTTTTCTCTCTTTTTCATAATTTTCTCTCCTTTATTTTTCCTCTCTTTCTTTTTTTCTCTTCTTTCTTTTTCCTCTCTTTCTTTTCTTTCTATTCTTTCTTTCCTATATCTCTCTTTTATTTTTCTTTCTCTTTCTCTACACTCTTTTCTTTCTTTTTCTATTCTCTCATAGGGGTAGGAAAAAGGAGTGTAAAATAAGGGAGAACTTGGGTCATGGTAAGCACTAGGAGGAGGTTTGTACCAAGAATAGAACTCACTCATCTCACCCTTTTTTTTTGTTTCTCAACTAAAAGATGTATGAGCCTTTGGAACTCAAACACCACCTAGAAAATGCAAGAGCATATAACACTAACTTACATGAATTCCTACAAGTGCAAGAGCCTTTGGAACTTTATACACTCCTCTAAAAAATGCATGAAAAAATCTAAGGTAAACTAAGGCAAAAAACTAAAAAAGGAAAGGGATCTAACGTGCTCCTAAAGGTGTGGAAGGTGGTGTACCACTTCCTCCTTCACACCTTAATTAATGAGAGACTAAGCTAAATACTTAAGAATAATGGCCTTTTGCAAACCAAGGAAAAGAAAATACAATTAAGAATTATCAATTAAGGAATAAAACTAAAAACAATTCTTCAAGTGTCTCCTAAGCAATCTCTCCCAAGGTGTTTCACTCTTTGTCCATGCTCTTCCTTTTGTTCAAGTCCTTTTAGCTATTTCAACTCTTCCTTAAGAGGCTACCCTTGTGGAAGGCTTCCTTACTCAAGGCTTACCTACACAAAAGTGGCACCAAACCAAGGCAAGAACCAAAAAGAAGGACAAGCAAAAGTAAAGCAAGAAAAGTATAATTTGAATGGTAAACTGTCCAAATGGAAAGATTAATAAAGACATGACTCAAAGAATTCAAAGAAAACTAAAAATGCAACATGACACAAATAATTTTCAAAAATTGCACCAATACAAATATGAATGGCTGAATGTTTTAGGTAATGTTTCCAAGCAATTACAACAATATTCATTCCTCTTTTTCAATTAAAAGAATTTTCTATTAGGTACACCAATTTTTTTTTCTATGTATTTTTTTTGTTACTTTTTTGTTTTAGCACTTTCTTATTTTTGTTCTTTCTTTTCAAATTGTCTTTTGACTTCTTTTTTTTTTTAATTTCTTTTGGCTGCACCTAATTTTTTTTTCAGATTTCATTTTCAAATTTAATGAGGAATAAAGAGGTACTAATCGCTTGAAAATTTTCAGCTAGCAAGGCCACACAATTTCCAAACCAAAGATGCAATCTAAGAAAATTTTGGTAACTCAAAGTGCACTAAAATGTGAAGTGTTTTAAGGTACAGTTAAGAGTGCTTGATTAGTGTATGAACTAACTTGTTTTGACACAAATTTTACTCAATAACTCACAGCCAAAAGCAGCTCCTTATACCACACAAATCTCACTTCAAACAAGCACACCAAAAGTTACTACAAAACAATCCAAGACACTAAAAGTTAAAGACGAAATTGAGCTATAATTTTTTTTGAGAATTTTTTTTAAAGAGAATATGCTTGAACTAAAAGCATAGGAGACTCCTTAAGAGACTTAAACAAGAGAGATCAAACTCTCTTAGAAGCTCAATTCCAAGAAGTAAACTCACTCTTTTTTTTCAAGACTCAAAACAACACAAAAAATTTAGTAAAACCTAAAGAATTTAATGTGACAAATTAAGGACTAAACATGACATTCTAATGACATAACAAGAAGATTAAAAACTGAAAAATAAAGCACCTAAAACAGAACTAAAACAGAGCACAAAAACTGCACCTAGTCTTGATGCAAAGCTAGCCAAGGAGATGACCACAATGCTGTGGTTTTTTCCATAGCCGTATGGATTTATTCCACAACTCCTCTTAGGCTCCAAGCTTAGGCAATCAAGGACTAAAATAAGCACAAACTAGACTGCACAAAACGCTCAAAACAAAACTGGAAATAGATAATTAAAACTGCACAAAAAACACCACATGAAAAGCTAGTTTCAATCCAAAACACTAACCACACATGTGTGGTTCCATCCAAAAAATTATGGAATCACTATTTAGTGTTTCTTAGGATTAATCCAAGCATGAACAACACAAGAGACAGCAAGAATATTCAGCAGAAAAAATTAGATCTAAAACAGAATTATGATTCAATGAAAGAACAAAAAAATTGAATCAAAATTTTTAGAAGATGTAGCAACAAACTTGTGCCTAGAATTTTTTTGAAATTTTAGAAGAAAAAATTGAAAACACAACTTCAAGACAATACACATCAAGAAAAGTAAAGGAAAATTAACAAACAACATGGATGGACTGAAATTAAAATAGAATTGGAGTAGAAGAGAAGATGACAATGCACAAAATGAACTGAAAATTTAAGCAACCTAGGATAGAACAAGAACCTCTATAAGAGCCTAAGCTCTGATATCACTTGATGCATCCCTCCCCAAGGCAAGTTTTAAGAATCCTTAATGAAGAGAATCCTCCCAAGATCCTTGCTCATAGAGGTTCCAAGGTTGAAGAAATGGAGGTGGAAGACTAGAAAATGGAGGAGAAGTAGGTGCCACTCTTATTGAAGGAAATAAGCCAAAGGATGAAGCTAGCCACAGGGGAAGGAACCCTTGATAATAACATGAAGAACTCTCACTAAGGAGAGAACATGAACACTCTCAAGAACAAAAGAGCTCTCAATTTAGAGAAGTATAATTTTCATTCAAAATGAGTGTTAAAATCTACATGAATGAGGAAATGCTCTATTTATAGAGCAAAGCATGAACCATGGGTTTAGGTGATGCACTCCCTTGATCTCTTCAACCAAGGTTCGTTCCTCTAAGAAAATGGAGGATGGAGAGGTTAGAAATGGGAGAGGGTTGACGCCACTTTCTAGGAGAAAGATGAGTCAAAAAATTTTATGTTGCTTGCCACAAGGGAGAGGTCCCTTGATAAAAGCTTTAAGGGAGAGATTCCTCAAGAGAGAGGATTCTCAATGACACTCAAGAATAAATTGCTCAAAAAGATTCTTACTTCATTCAATCAAGTGTGCTTTGTACAAGAGAGACTAGGTGTATTTATAGCCCAAAAAGGGAGCAAGGCACTCAAAACTAGGCAATGTGGGACTTGGGCCTAATTAGTATTAGGGGCACTAATCCCTCTTAGGCCCACTAAAAGTGGTGCCTAGCCTTAAGCTAGGGAGTGTCACGGCCTAATCAAGGGGGTGTGGAAAGAGATCCACACTCTTTTGTGTTGTTAGGCCCTTTACTCCTCTCACCTCCTTTCCTAAGCTAATTACACCCTAAACTCTAGAAACTAAAATAAATGGCCAAAATACAAGGCCTAAAAGGGGATTAAAAGCTAATTAATATTTACAAGAGGAAAACTAAGGACTATGACCTAAAATATCTATCTCCATCATGAGCTGGGGTCTTGATGAGTCTTTCCGGGCCAAGTCCTCTTCAATCCTCCTAGCCATTGCCCTAGTGAGAGGGCCCTTGATAGGTGGGATTGCATCATCTCCTCCCCCATCGGAAGGATTTGTCCTCAAATTTGAAAGTTCGTCCTCTTCCATGTCAGCACCTAAAAAGGGGGTAAGATCACAAACATTAAAGGTGGTGCTAACTCCATAATCCTCGGGAAGGTCTAACTTATATGCATTATTATTTACCTTCTCAAGGATTTGGAAGGGACCATCTCCTCGAGGGCTAAGTTTGGACTTCCTCTTAGAAGGGAAACAATCCTTTCTTAGGCGAAGCCAAACCCAATCGCCCTTTTCGAAGATGACTTCCTTCCTCCCCTTGTTGCTAGATGAAGCATACCCCTTAGATTGGGTTTCAATATTAGTTTTGACCCTCTCATGTAATTTTTTGACAAAATCAGCCCTAGTTTTCCTTTCTTTATGAAAAATTCGGGTGTTAGGGAGTGATAACAAGTCCAGAGGGGTGAGAGGATTAAAACCATATACAACCTCAAAAGGGGAGTGCTTAGTGGTTCGATGAACCACCCTATTATATGCAAATTCAATGTGGGGGAGATATTCATCCCAAGACTTGTGGTTGCCTTTCAAGAGTGCCCTCAACATAGTGGATAAGGATCTATTTACTACCTCAGTTTGTCCATCTGTTTGAGGATGATAAGTGGTAGAAAATAAGAGCTTAGTTCCTAGCCTTGCCCAAAGAGTTTTCCAAAAATGGTTAAGGAACTTAGCATCCCTATCAGAGACTATGGTTGAGGGTATTCCGTGCAAGCAGACAACCTCACGAAGGAAAAGCCTTGTGATGTGACTCGCGTCATCCACTTTGTGGCAGGGAATGAAATGTGCCATTTTACTAAAGCGGTCCACTACCACAAAGATGGAGTCTACACCTTGTTGGGTTCTTGGGAGCCCAAGGATAAAATCCATGCTAATATCTACCCAAGGTGTAGAAGGAGTGGGTAAAGGTGTGTAAAGTCCATGAGGCATTACTCGGGACTTAGCTTGTAAACAAGCTATGCATCGCAAGCAATGTCTTTGGACATCTTTTTTCATATGGGGCCAAAAGAATTTTTCTTTTAAAAGCATTAAGGTTTTATCAATTCCAAAATGCCCCATGAGCCCACCTTCATGGCTCTCTTTTGTCCGCAATTTCCTAATGGATCCTTGGCGTACACAAAGTTTGCCCTCTTTGAATAAGTACCCCTTACACATGTAGAAGCCATCTTTGGCTTTGGAAGATGAGGCAGTATAAATGGTTCCAAAGTCTTGGTCAGAAGGATACATTTCTTTTATGTCATCAAATCCCAAAATTTAAGCACTGAGGGTGGCAAGGGGAGAATGCCTCCTTGAAAGAGTATCGGCCACCACATTTGTTTTTCCCTTTTTATATTTGATGACATAAGGAAAAGTTTCAAGAAATTCAACCCATTTAGCATGCCTCTTGTTCAACTTTCCTTGCCCCCTCAAATACTTAAGTGACTCATGGTCACTATGAATGACAAATTCCTTTGAAACAAGATAATGTTCCCAAGTTTGGAGGGCACGGATCAAAGCATAAAACTCCTTGTCGTATGTAGGGTAGTTGAGGTGGGCACCATTGAGTTTTTCACTAAAATAAGCAATGGGGTGCCCCCCTTGCAACAGCACAGCTCCTACACCTACTCCCGATGCATCACATTCTAGCTCAAAAGTTTTTGAAAAGTCGGGGAGGGCTAGAACGGGTGCATTAGTGAGTTTATCCTTGAGCAGTTGAAAAACTTCTTTTTGTTTTTCACCCTACAAGAAAGGAACTTCCTTTTTCACCAAGTCATTAAGTGGTGAAGCTAGTGTGGAGAAGTTAGGCACAAAGCGCCTATAAAATCCTGCGAGACCATGAAAGCTCTTGATCTCAGTCACACTAGTAGGGGTGGGCTATTCTTGAATGACCTTGATTTTTTGGGGGTCCACTTGGACCCCTTGGGCACTAATGACAAAGCCCAAGAAAACCACACTAGGAACACAAAAAGGCATTTTTCTAAGTTTGCAAATAGTTTATTCATTCTAAGGACAGATAAGACTTCCCTAAGGTGTCCTATATGTTATTCTAAAGACCTACTATAGACTAAAATATCATCAAAATAAACAACTACAAACCTACCAATGCAATCCCTAAGTACATGATTCATGAGACGCATGAAAGTGCTTGGAGCATTGGTGAGCCCAAAAGGCATCACCAACCATTCATAAAGATCGAATTTGGTCTTAAAAGCGGTTTTCCATTCATCTCCTTCTTTGATTCTTATTTGATGGTAACCACTTCTAAGATCAATTTTTGAAAATATTTTGGCTCCATGCAATTCATCAAGCATATCGTCTAGCCTAGGGATTGGGTACCTATACTTAATGGTGATGTTATTGATGGCACGACAGTCCATACACATCCGCCATTTTCCATCCTTTTTGGACACCAGCAAAACAGGAACCGCACAAGGGCTAAGGCTCTTTTGAACCCAACCCTTCTCCAACAAGTCTTGAACTTGAGACTCAATCTCTTTGGTCTCAACGGGGTTTGTCCTATACGCGGGTCTATTGGGCAGACTTGCGCCAGGAACAAGGTCAATTTGGTGTTCTATTCCCCTTAGAGGTGGTAATCCCCTCGGAACCTCTTGAGGGAAAAGATCATCAAATTCTTTTAAAAGATTTTGAACCCCTTTTGGAAGAGACTCAATTTCATGACTTGTGGCAGTGCCAGAAGGTACCTCTTTACAAAGAAGGAGATAAAAAGGTCGATCAAGCAAGAGAGCTTCTTTAATATCCATTTTTGTTGCAAAATGACTCTCTTTCTTAATTACCTCTTTGGAAGGGGTACCTCCTTCCAACTCTCCCTCTTTACCCTTTTCAAGCTTTAGGGATGAAAGCTTTTTTTTTTTACTTTGAACTTTTTTTTCCTCATCTCTTTTATGTTTCATGATGAGTTGATCCTCAACCACTTGTGAAGGTGTGAGAGGAGTCAACTTTATTCTTTTACCCTTATGAGTGAGGATTATCTCATTAGAGTAGCCATGGTGAATGACTTGTTTGTCAAACTGCCAAGGCCTCCCTAACAAGATATGGCCAGCCTCCATTGGAACTATATCACATAAGATCTCATCTTGATACTTTCCAATGGAGAACGACACCTTCACTTGTTGGTTTACAACCATTTTCCCTTCCTCATTAAGCCATTGGAGCTTGTAAGGTCTAGGAAGAGGAATTGGGTGTAAGGCTAGCTTCTCTACCAACCTTGAGCTACAACAATTGCAGCAGGATCCACTATCCACAATGAGAGAACAGGTTTTGTCTAAAACTTTACAACGTGTATGAAAAATGTTCTCTCTTTGGGAGTGGTTAAGCTCAAAGGGTTGGCTTCCAAGAAGGCGCCTAACCATCAAGAGGTCTCCATCACAAGGATTTTCAACAATGTCATGCTCATGATGCTCATGACCCCCTTCTCCCTCACTCTCACTAGAGGAGGAAGATGAGCTACTCTCACTAAAAATCTCTTGGCCCCTCATGATCATGGTTTTCTTATTGGGGCACTGAGAGGCAATGTGGCCTCTCCCAAGACATTTAAAGCATTTAATACTACTAGTCCTATTGTTAGAACTAGTAGGGGGGTTGTCTCTATGATGCATGGGTTTATGTTCTTTATGCACATGCTTGGATGGTTCCTCTTTAGGAGAGTTCTTGGAAGAGCTTCCCTTGCCTAGGTCCCTCTTTGCATAATTGTAGGATGGAAATTCTCTTTTTGCTCCACCTTTTCTTTTTAATTGATTTTCCACTCTTATGCAAAGTTGGACTAGGTCATCTAGATTATTATATGGTAAGAGCTCAACTTTGTCTCTTATGTCAGAGTTCAAACCACTTAAAAATCTAGCTTCGGTGGCCCTTGGTTCTTCAGTGACACCTGCTCTCATCATGAAAAGCTCCATGGTTTGTCTATACTCCTCAACACTTGAGTTGTACTGTTTTAATCTTTGGAGTTTATCCAAGAGCTCTCTTTCATAATAAGAAGGGACGTGTCTCCGCTTCATAGCCCCCTTGAGATCATTCCAATAATCCACCGGAGGGTTACGAAGGCGGCGTCTCTCATTGACCAAGGAGGTCCACCAATACATGGCATGCCCTTGGAAGCTAAGGGTTGCCAGCGGAACTTTTCTTTCTTCACTTATGTTATAACAAACAAAGAGTTGCTCTACCTTCATTTCCCAATCAAGGTAGCCTTCCACATCCTCTTTGCCATGAAAATGAGGGAGGTCAACTTTTTGTTCCCTAGGTTGGGCTTGGGGTTGGTTATGATGTTGTTGTGCTCTCCTTACCCTAGGTCTTTCATATCCCTCACTTTCACTTACTTCACTAGAGGCAGACCTATACCTATGCCTTTCTCTAACTCGTCTTTCTCTTCTTTCTTCTCTTTCACGCTCTTCTCATCTCTCTTCCCTCTCTCTCTCTTCTCTTTCCTTTTTTTCTTCTCTTTCTCTTTGTTCTCTTTCTTTCTCTTCCCTCCGTCGTTCTTCTTTTTCTTCTCGTTCTTGTCTCTCTCTTTTCTCCTCGCTTTCTTTCTCTCTTTTCTCACGCTCTTTTTCCTCTCTTCGTTTTTCTTCTCTTAACTTTCTTTCTCTTTTTTCTTTTTCTTTTTCTTCACGCCTCTTTTCTTCTCTTTTCTCCCTTTCTTTTCTTTCTTTTCTCTCTTCTACCCTCCATTCCCTAAATTCACTCACAAACTTATCCATGTTGTTGGTTTTTTGAGAACCTTGTTGATTTACACTACCTTTACTAGATGTGTGTGAGCTCATTTTGAAAGTGATTAGGAAGAACCTATGGGCAACACTCCTTACTCTTTTGTTTTGTTTTCTCCCTAAGTGAATTACTTAAGAGTCTTTGGAACTCAAAAGCCTTTCACACTAAGATGCAAAGCAAATAAAAGAAATTTAAAGCAAAGGTAAGGATCTAAAGGCGTGCACCTAAGGTGGAGAGATGGGGTACTAATTCCTTCTCCCACCTAAACGAGAAACTAAAAAATTATTACAATCAAAGAGGTGACCCTAATGGGCATTCAACACCTCAATTAAAATGGTCTTAATAAAATTTACACCCAATTAAACAAAAAGAAACAAAAGGCTTGATGTTTGAAGTTGCTCTCTACTCCAAGTGTTTGCCTCTCTCAAAGTGGTGTTGCTCCCTTGAATGAACCTCTTCCTTAGCTTTCTTCAACACACCTCAAGATGCTTCCCTTGTGGAAAGCTTGGTTTGACCTTTCTTTTCCTTCAACAAAGTGGCGCACCCAAGGAGGAACCAAGAGAGTGCAATACAAAAAAAAAAAACATGAAAAGAAAACTCAAGGAAGGGAGATAAACATCCAAGTGGAAAGAATTATTTAGACAAACACAAAGATAAACAAAGAAGACAAGCAAGTAAAAATGGTGTAGATAGAAAGATGGTACACAAAAGAAATTCCTAGAATGAGCCTAGAATAGAATGGACTACAAAAACAAAAAAAAATGACTCAAACGTTTCAATCATTTGCATCATTTAAAATCAATATGGCCAAATTATATGCAAGTATGTTCAAGCAAGATTCATTAATTTTTTTTTAAATCACTCCTTTTAGTCATTGGGACAATATGAGGTGCACTAAAGATATTTTGTTCTTTTCACTTCTTTTTTTTTTAACAATTTTTTTTTACTAACACATTTTTTTTCACTTGTTTTCTTTTTAATTTCTATTTTTTATACAATTTTGCTACACGTCTTAACAAAATTTTGAAGCAAATACGATGAGGAGTCAAAGAATCATAAATGTTTGAACAAAGGATAGGAAATGGCCACCATAATTGATATACAAAAGTGCAAAATTAAGAAACAAAGTAACCTAATATGAACTAGTAATTTTAGGTGATAAAAATAAATGGCACAAAGAGAGTTTTATGGAAGTTGAGGTCAACTTGATTACTCAATAATCAGCCCAATTACATACCCAACATGCCTCTCAAAGCCAATCAACAAAAATCACCACAAAAACTAGCACAAAATTAAGATACTAAAATTATTGAACAAGTGAATGAAATTTGGAAGAAATTGAACATTAATTTTTTGAAGATTTTTTTTAAGAACATGCTAAGATCTAAATAGCATGTGAGACCCTAAGGACATGGGATCAAGAGTAAGCCTCTTTAATGCTCAATTTCCAATAGAGAAATAACACACTTTTATGGTAAAATAAAAGAGCTAAACAATGGATTTTAAGTGACAATTAAAAGGACTAAACAATACCAAAATAAGACACAACGTAGGAGGATTAAAACTGAAAATAAATGACTCAAAATGACCAAGAATGTGACACAAAAACAGAGAAATAGGGGCTGGAAAAAATAGAGAAATAGGTGCAGGAAAAAAATAGAGAAAAAGGTGCAGGAGAATAGAATTAAAATGCAAGAACTCTAAATGAAAGAAGCAAAAGTGCATCCAAGGATCAAAACCACAATTGTGTGGCTTCCTTCACAAAGTTTGTGAAGTCATTACTATGATCCTCTTAGGGTAAGCACTAGAATAAGGAATAATTAAAAAGATGGGCAGAAATTTAAAGAAACAAACCTAAAGGAAACATACAAAGATTGAATAAAAATGAACAAAATAAATTGAATCTAGAAAGCAATAAAGACATGGAAATAAAAATTGCAATAACTAAGACATAAACTTCAAGACAATAAGGAATTTAAATGACAATAAAGGTAGCAAGAAATAAAGTATAAAAAACTGCAGAAAAAAGAAACTAAAGAAAGACACATAAACTAAGAAGAAGGAGGAGGAAATGAACCTTCATGAAGATGGCTCTGATACCAAATGATGCACTCCCTTGATCTCTTCAACCAAGGTTCGTTCCTCTAAGAAAATGGAGGATGGAGAGGTTAGAAATGGGAGAGGGTTGACGCCACTTTCTAGGAGAAAGATGAGTCAAAAAATTTTATGTTGCTTGCCACAAGGGAGAGGTCCCTTGATAAAAGCTTTAAGGGAGAGATTCCTCAAGAGAGAGGATTCTCAATGACACTCAAGAATAAATTGCTCAAAAATAATCTTACTTCATTCAATCAAGTGTGCTTTGTACAAGAGAGACTAGGTGTATTTATAGCCCAAAGAGGGAGCAAGGCACTCAAAACTAGGCAATGTGGGACTTGGGCCTAATTAGTATTAGGAGCACTAATCCCTCTTAGGCCCACTAAAAGTGGTGCCTAGCCTTAAGCTAGGGAGTGTCACGGCCTAATCAAGGGGGTGTGGAAAGAGATCCACACTCCTTTGTGTTATTAGGCCCTTTACTCCCCTCACCTCCCTTCCTAAGCTAATTACACACTAAACTCTAGAAACTAAAATAAATTGCCAAAATACAAGGCCTAAAAGGGGATTAAAAGCTAATTAATATTTACAAGAGGAAAACTAAGGACTATGGCCTAAAATATCTATCTCCATCATGAGTTGGGGTCTTCATGAGTCTTTCCGGGCCAAGTCCTCTTCAATCCTCCTAGCCATTGCCCTAGTGAAAGGGCCCTTGATAGGTAGGATTGCATCATTAGGAACCTCAAGATGAACGTCTAACATGCTTAATTAAGGGTTAGTTAGCTTAATTTAGTGTTAATTTAGCATGTGCTCAATTAACACTAATTTAATCCAACTAAAGATCCAAACATGGCCCTAAAAAAATGGATCTATGTTCCCTTTAGTTTGAATTTGAATTTTGGAGGGAAATAGCATGGCACTTCCAAAATTCAAATTCAAATAAGAAGCAACAAGAATTAGCCATGTAGGAGAGAGAAAGTACATGTGGAGTGAAACAAGGGGACAAGGGGGCCCATGTGTCTTATACATGCTTTATGTGTTGGTCAGAAGGGTATGAAGAGGAATCAGGGGTGTGGAAATTAATAACCACACGTCCAAATCCTCTTGGACCAGCCCAAACTAATTAACACACTCCACAAGGAGACTAATTACACCTCCTAAAGAAAATAGAACCTATAGGCCAAAATACAAGACCGAAAATTAAACTAGCTACACCCAAAATCCTAATGACTTAAGGGTGCTTATACAAGCCTAAAAATGGTCAAATTAATACAATTAAATGGAACATGTCCTAAAATAAGCTCCTTGAAGCTTCATCCAAGTCATGCTCCTTTCTCATTGGTCCTAGCTCAAGCCCATGCTAGGCGTGCATGCATCAAATGTGGTCTCTCCCAAGACACTTAAAGTACTTAATATTACTAGCTCTAGAACTAGTAGGGGGGTCATCTCTATGATGCGAAGGGTTTTTCTTTTCATGCAAACTTGTATCTTTGGGGGTGGTTCTCGGAAGAGTTCCCATAGTTTGGTCCCTATTTGTATAAGAGTGATGCAATCCCACCTAGCATGCATCATGACTAAGAGGATTCAAGGAAGGCATGGCATAGATTAAAGCTCATTAAAGATCGAAAGTCATAGTCTTCATTTTTAGCTTTTAAATATTTTATTTTAATCAGCTAAATAGGAGCATATTTTTAATTCCTTTAAGGCCATGTTGTATATTCGGTCATCTTCTTTTTAGTTTAGGAGGTATAGGTGTCTTTAGTTAAAAAGGAGGAGTAAGCTTAGAATGAGTGCATAAATCAAGATATGATTTTGAGCTATGCCATTCAATTTAGGAGATGCTAATTGCATCCATGGGTGAACTTAGGTGCCTAGTCTCACATTGCCTAGAAAAGTATGCCCAAACTCTCCTATTGGGCTATATATACTCATTCCCCCTCATTATAAATTTCAGCTTTGAAGTTGAATGAAAATAGTCTCTTTGTGAGCACATTCTTAGTAAAAGGTCTTGAGGATCCTCTCTCTTGAGGAACCTCGTCCTAGTTGGTTTTTATCACGAGTTCCTTCCCTTGTGGTAAACCTAAACACTTTGGCTTATCTCTCTTTGAGAGTGGCGCCCCACCTCCATTTTCTTTCCCCTCCATCATCTATTTCATGGTGCTTGGAACCTCAAGGGGAAAGATCAAGGGTAGTGCAAAAGCTTTTGCATCATTTCGTATCAAGAGACAACTCCATGAGGTTCTTTTCTAGTCTTAACTTTCTTTAATTTTTTTCCAGCTTTTCTTTTTAGTCTTGTTGTTGTTCTTGTTTTAATTTTTCCAACCTTCATATTATGTCAATCTAATTTCCTTATAGTCTTGAAGTTTATGTTTTAGTAGTTTAATTCTTGCAATTTTAATTCCTAGTCTTTATTGCTTTCTTTATTCAATTTCTTTTGTTCCTTTCTATTGAATCTTTTTGTGTGTGTCTGATGCATTCTCCCCATGCAAGGGCCTATCACTAGGGCCATGTCTAGGAGAATATAAGAAGACATGGCTAGAGTAGAAGAAGGAAGATCTCACCTCCATATGACCATCAAGTTATGCAAGCCATGACTTATTTACTTGTAATTTTTCTTTTAGGAACCTAGGATTTTATTTTGGAGATGTATTAGTCCATTTAATTTTCTAGGAGGTGTCTTAGTAACAAGAAGGGCTAAGATTAGCTTTTGGGCCTTTATTTAGGAAATAAGGGGGTAGTTTAATAACTACACCCTCTTTTCCTAGCTCTTCATTTCCTTCATGACTTGTCTAAGAGGTTAGCTTCCTCTATAAAAAGGCGCTCCTTCAAACTCTTATATTTTTTACACTTTATTGAATGGAAAAACCTTGAGTTGGCCAAAATTTTCTTAGTGTCCACCCTTCTTCTCTCTTTGAGAATTCCTTAGGTTTTAATCAAGGGTTCCATCCCTTGTGGAAAACTTTCCCTCTTAGGCTTATCTTACCTTAAGTGGCGTCTAAAACCTCCTCGCTTCTTACCTCTCCACTAACATTTTCACCAAAGAAGAAAACCTCTAGAAAATCAAGGGAGGCATGCATCATTTGGTATCTAGGGCATAGGTTCTAGAGGTCAAAATTTCTTTTTCTCTATCTTTTTAGTTATGTGCATTCTTATATATTGATCTCCCCCCATTTCATGGGAGGGAAGATGTGGAAGCCTACCTTGATTTGGAAATCAAGGTAGAATAACTCTTCATTTGCCATGAGGTAAGAGAAGAAAGAAAGGTTCCAATGGCAGCTCTTAGTGATGCATGCTCCCCAAGTAAGGGCCCTATCACTAGGGCTATGGCTATGAGAATAGAAGAAGACATGGCTAGAGTAGAGGGAGGAAGATCTCACCTCCATATGACCATCAAGTTATGCAAGCCATGACTTATTTACTTGTAATTTTTGTTTTAGGAACCTAGGATTTTATTTTGGACGTGTATTAGTCTATTTAATTTTCTAGGAGGTGTCTTAGTAATAAGAAGAGGTAAGATTAACTTTTGGGCCTTTATTTAGGAAATAAGGGGATAGTTTGATAACTACACCCTCTTTTCCTAAATAAAACCCAAAACTAATAAAGGAGTAATCTTGGCCCTTGGATGAGGTAGCTTGGGCACCAATTCTTATCTAAAGGAGGGGATTGATTGGACTTTGGGCTTTAATCCTCCTCCCTTGTGATCCATTCTCCCCAAGCAAGGGCCCTATCACTAGGGTCATGGCTAGGAGAATAGAAGAAGACATGGCTAGAGTAGAAGGAGGAACATCTCACCTCCATATGACCATCAAGTTATGCAAGTCATGACTTATTTACTTGTAATTTTTCTTTTAGGAACCTAGGATTTTATTTTGCACATGTATTAGTCCATTTAATTTTCTAGGAGGTGTCTTAGTAATAAGAAGGGGTAAGATTAATTTTTGGGCCTTTATTTAGGAAATAAGGGGGTAGTTTGATAACTACACCCTCTTTTCCTAAATAAAACCCAAAACTAATAAAGGAGTAATCTTGGCCCTTGGATGAGCTAGCTTGGGCACCAATTCTCATCTAAAGGAGGATATTGATTGGACTTTGGGCTTCAATCCTCCTCCCTTGGATAACTCCTTTTAATCCTAGCCTTTCATTTCCTTCATGACTTGCCTAAGAGGTTAGCTCCCTCTATAAAAAGGTGTTTCTTCACACCCTTGTATTTTTCACACTTTATTGAATGGAAAAACCTTGAGTTGGCCAAAATTCTCTTAGTGTCCACCCTTCTCTCTTTGAGAATTCCTTAGGTTTTTATCAAGGGTTCCATCCCTTGTGGCAAACTTTCCCTCTTAGGCTTATCTTACCTTAAGTAGCGCCTAAAACCACCTCACTTCTTACCTCTATACTAACCATTTCACCAAAGAAGAAAACCTCTAGAAAAAGATCAAGGGAGGCATGCATCATTTGGTATCTAGAGCATTGGTTCTAGAGGTCTAAACTCTCTTCCTACCTCATTTATTTTTTCTTTCTGTTTTCCTATTTTATTTTATCTTTAATTTCCACAATTTTTTCTAGCTTTCCATTGTTGTTTATCATTTCCATTTATGTCTAGAGCTTATTTTTTTGAGTTATAGTTTATTTGCGCCATTTATTTTTTGCTTGATGCAATGTATATTGTTCTTTTCTTTGCATCTACATCTCTCCCATATTCATTAATTTCCGCTTAAGCTTTGAGTTGGGTGCTTTCTTGCTTGAATTTTGGTTTTGACAATTTCTTGCTAAAAATCCATGCCGTTGTGGTGAATTCCACAACCTTGTGGTAAAGAAATTTAGACCAAATTCTTGTGTTTCCTTCCACCTAGTTGCCTTGTGTTTGCCTTATTTTTAGCTTTTATTTTTCACTTTTATACTCTTGTGTAGTTGTCTATAAGTCATGTTTATAGTTTCCCATTTTGTCTATTAATTCCTTTTAAGTTTATCCTCTTTTGTTTTTACAAAAAAGCTTTTGAAACTTCTTAAATTGAGCAACATAGCAGGTCATACCTCATGTCTAAGTCTCTTTAGAGGTTCATGTGCTTTTAGTTTCAAGCATATTCTTAAAAAAAATTCCGAAATAGTTGGTCAATTCCCTTTGTCTTTATTTTCTTTATACGTATAATTAGTAGCTCATTTGTGTGGTAAAAGTAGTTCTTGTTTGTGGGTGCTTTCACTTAAGCTATAAGTTTGGTATTTGTGTTCAACAAAATTACTAAAAACTTAACAAAGCTTGAGTCCAGTGGCACACCAAACTACTAAATCATTAACACATCTATAGCTACTTTGCATTTTGAAGTCATTTCTAGTAGTACCTAAATTGTTGCTTTTAATTTTCTTTATTGTTCCAAGCGCATAACTCTTTGTTATTAGGCACTAAATTCACAATCAAGTTAGGTGCATCTAGTAAATATTCAAAAAAAAAAAAAACAAGAGAACAAAGTCTAAAATAAAATACAAAAAAAAAACAACAAAGGATTCAAAAAAAAAAAAAAGAGAACAAACAAAAGAAAAGAAAGTTTGAAAAATTCATTTGATGTACCTAACCTAAATTAGCAAGTGCTTCAACTTTGAACTTGGAACCTTAAAAGAAATTTTATTACTTTTGGTACGCTAGAACTTGATATTTGTGTCTTTCTACTCTTGAAGCTAGTGTCATTCTTAGGTATTCCATTGTGTGCTCTCTTTCTTTTGTTTACCTTTTAGTTGTTACTTGTCTTTTAAATCATCTTTATGGTTTGTCTTATATACTCTTACCATTTGGTTAAGTGTCCTTTTGATTGTGTTATCTTTTATTGCTTTTTGAGTTTCTATTCGCACCTCCCCTTGCTACTTTTAGTTTCTTTGGTTTGTGTGTTAGTGCCAGTTTTGGGAGAAAGCTTGAAAAAGGAGTTTGCCACAAGGGTAGAATATTTTGGAACGTTGGACTAAGAGCGTAAGGGATCACCTCAAAAGGAAACACACCTAGTCGTGAGGACTTTGATTTGAGGGAGCATTTGGAGAATCATTTTTTGAAGACTTTACTTTTTCTTTAATTTGGGTGTATTAATTTTGTAGTTGGGAGTGATGTGATCTTTGATGATCACGTGCCCAAAGGATGTTTCTAAGGTCACTTGGAAGGGAAATGGATTTATGGAGAGGAAAGGAATGGGGTGAGGCGCCACAAATACTAGGTTTGATAATCCAAAGGGGAGAGGCCACAAGGGAGGGGTCCCTTGATAACTCTTAGAAGCTCTCACAAAGGAGAAAGGGGGACACTAAAAGGTAAGAACCTCATAACCAATATGGTCTCTATGATTAAATTCAAGTGTAAAAAATACAAGTGAGGGAGGAGCTCCTATTTATAGAGGTAGCTAACCTCTTACACAAGATAACCTAAAAAAGAAGGGCTAGGATTAAAAGGAGAGATCTAAGGGAGAAGAATTGAGAAACAATTCCCTCCTTAGATCATCAAACTTGGTGCCCAAGTTTCTCAAACCAAGGGCCAAGATTCCTTCTTATTTGCTTAGGGGGTTTATGTAGGAAAAGAGGGGTGTAGATATCAAGGTTACCCCTTATTTCCTTCATAAAGACCTAAAAAGCTAAATCCACCCTCTAAATTCCTAAGACACCTCCTAAAAATAAAAAATGGACCAAATACATGTCCCAAATTAATTTCTTAATGCTCCTCGAAATTAAAATAAAGGAAAATTACATTTTATTAGCTAAAGTCCCTAGCCTAATATCTTCACTCTCCATAGGAGGTGAAGTCTTTCTTGGTCTGTAAGGGCTAGGTCTTCTTCAATTCTTCTAGCCATGGCCCTAGTGATAGGTCCTTGGCTAGGCATGGTCACATCAGGGAGTTTGAGTGCCCTTAAGGCTCTCTCTTTGGTTGTAATAAGATTTAGTCAATTTTTTAGTTTCTCGAAAATTATGTGAAGAAGGAAGAAGTGGTACACTTCCTTCAACACCTTAGGAGCTCACTTTAGATCCCTTCTCTTTTGAATTTTTTCTTTAAAATTCTTGCTTTATTTTTCTTATTCAAAGTGCTTAGAAGGCTAAATAGTTCCAAAGACTCATAAAGCCATTTTAGGCAAGAAAACAGAAAAAGAGAGGAGTGTTTGTTTGTGAAAAGTTTTTGGCCACCTTTTTCCTCTTAGAAATTCAAGCACAATGGCATCACACACCCACTCTAGTGCTCATAGTTATTCATCAAACAAGAGTGTAAACCAAATAACTATTTCTAAATATTACACTCTAGAAAACTTAAACATGGACTTTAGGGAATGGATGGCAAAAGAACAAGAGAGAAGAGAAGAAAAAAGGAGGTAAAAAGAGTCCAAGGAGAAAAGAAAAATAAAAGAAAGAGAGGAAGAAAAGAGAGAAAAAAGAGAGAAGGAAGAGAGAAGAGTAAGAGAAAGGAGAGAAGATGAAGAAAGGAGAGAAAGAAAAGCAAGAGAAAGAAGAAAAGAGAAAGAAGAAGAAAAAAGGAAGCATGGGAATGGTGAGAATTACAAAATGAAAGGGATAGTCTTAGGTTCCCCATCTAGACATACCCATAGGAGTGAAAGTGAGGAATAATACTACAATCATCCTAGGAGAAACTCCCATTCATCTATGCATAATAATGGGGCCCCTCCAAGGGAGCCCAAAATTGATCTTCCTCCATTTCATGGGAGGGAAGATGTGGAAGCCTACCTTGATTGGGAAATCAAGGTAGAATAACTCTTCACTTGCCATAAGGTAAGAGAAGAAAGAAAGGTTCCAATGGCAACCCTTAGCTTCCAAGGGCATGCCATGCATTGGTGGGTTGGGTTAACCAATGAGAGAATCCACACCAATATGCCTTCCATAAGATATTGGAATGATCTTAGAAGTGCTCTAAGAAGAAGGCATATTCCCTCTTGGTATGAAAGAGATCTTTTGGATAGACTCCAAAGGCTAAGGCAAACCAACCTTAGTTAGTAGTATCATTGAGCAACCCAAGGCCACTATGGCAAGGTTTTTGTGTGGGTTGAGCCCCGAAATTCGTGATAAAGTAGAGCTCTTCTTATACAATTCCCTTAATGAGTTAGTTCAACTTTGCATCAAGGTGGAAAATCAACTTAGAAGAAAAACTTTTAAATAGGATAACCCACCTTATGTAAAGAGGGACCAACCTAAGGGGAACTCTTTCAAGAGTTACCCCAAAGAGGAACATCACAAGCACTTCAAAGAGCATAAAACATCACATGTAGAGAGAAAAACCCCTACTACTAACTCTCATGAGAAAGTTAGTAGTATCAAATGCTTTAAATGTCTTGGGAGAGACCATATTGCCTCTCAATGCCCTACTAAGAGAAACATCATCATGAGGGCCCAATATGTTTATAGTAGGGAGTCTAGCTCACACTCCTCTAGTGAGAGCGAAGGAGAAAGGGTTCGTGCATACCAATCTGATTGTGATGAAACCGCTTATGCATGTGAAAGAGACCTCTTGATGGTAAGAAGGCTTCTTGGAAGCCAACCTTTGAAAGTGTCCTCATCTCAAAGGGAGAACATATTCCACACTCGTTGTAAGGTGAATGACAAAATATGTTCTCTCATTGTGGATAGTCGGTCATGCTGCAATTGTTGTAGCTCAAGGTTGGTGGAAAAGCTAGCCTTGACCCCACTTCCCCACCCTAAGCCTTACAAGCTTCAATGGCTCAATGAGTAAGGGGAAATGGAGGTCAATGAGCAAGCCAAGGTTCCAATTTCCATTGGGTCTTATAAAGATGAGATCCTGTGTTACATAGTCCCAATAGAAGCTGGCCATATCTTGCTAGGAAGACCATGGAAATTTGATAAGAAAGCCATACACCATGGTCATTCCAATAACATCATCCTCACTCATAAGGTGATGCATTCTCCCCAAGCAAGGGCCCTATCACTAGGGCCATGGCTAGAAGAATAGAAGAAGACATGGCTAGAGTAGAGGGAGGAAGATCTCACCTCCATATGACCATCAAGTTATGCAAGCCATGACTTATTTACTTGTAATTTTTATTTTAGGAACCTAGGATTTTATTTTGGACATGTATTAGTCCATTTAATTTTCTAGGAGGTGTCTTAGTAATAAGAAGGGGTAAGATTAGCTTTTGGGCCTTTATTTAGGAAATAAGGGGGTAGTTTGATAACTACACCCTCTTTTGCTAAATAAAACCCAAAACTAATAAAGGAGTAATCTTGGCCCTTGGATGAGGTAGCTTAGGCACCAATTCTCATCTAAAGGAGGGTATTGATTGGACTTTGGGCTTCAATCCTCCTCCCTTGGATGACTCCTTTTAATCCTAGCCCTTCATTTCCTTCATGATTTGTCCAAGAGGTTAGCTCCCTCTATAAAAAGGTGCTCCTTCACACTCTTGTATTTTTTACACTTGATTGAATGGAAAAACCTTGAGTTGGCCAAAATTCTCTTAGTGTCCACCCTTCTCTCTTTGAGAATTCCTTAGGTTTTTATCAAGGGTTCCATCCCTTGTGGCAAACTTTCCCTCTTAGGCTTATCTTACCTTAAGTGGCGCCTAAAACCACCTCAGTTCTTACCTCTCCACAAACCATTTCACCAAAGAAGAAAACCTCTAGAAAAAGATCAAGGGAGGCATGCATCATTTGGTATCTAGAGCATTGGTTCTAGAGGTCTAAACTCTCTTCCTATGTCATTTATTTTTTCTTTCTATTTTCCTATTTTATTTTATCTTTAATTTCCACAATTTTTTCTAGCTTTCCATTATTGTTTATCATTTCCATTTATGTCTTGAGTTTATTGTTTTGAGTTATAGTTTATTTGCACCATTTATTTTTTGCTTGATGCAATTTATATTGTTCTTTTCTTTGCATCTACGTCTCTCCCATATTCATTAATTTCCGCTTAAGCTTTGAGTTGGGTGCTTTCTTGCTTGAATTTTGGTTTTGAGAATTTCTTGCTAAAAATCCATGCCGTTGTGGTGAATTCCACATTGTGGTCAAGAAATTTAGACCAAATTCTTGTGTTTCCTTGCACCTAGTTGCCTTGTTTATGCTTTATTTTTAGCTTTTATTTTTCACTTTTATACTCTTGTGTAGTTGTCTATAAGTCATGTTTATAGTTTCCCATTTTGTCTATTAATTCCTTTTAAGTTTAGCCTCTTTTGTTTTTACAAAAAAAAAATTTGAAACTTCTTAAATTGAGCAACATAGAGGGTCATACCTCATGTCTAAGTCTCTTTAGAAGTTCATGTGCTTTTAGTTTCAAGCATATTCTTAAAAAAAAATTCAAAAATAGTTGCTCAATTTCCTTTGTCTTTATTTTCCTTATACGTATAATTTGTAGCTCATTTGTGTGGTAAAGGTAGTTCTTGTTTGTGGGTGCTTTCACTTAAGCTATAAGTTTGGTATTTGTGTTCAACAAATTACTAAAAACTTAACAAAGCTTGAGTCCAGTGGCACACCAAACTACTAAACCATTAACACATCTATAGCTACTTTGCATTTTGAAGTCATTTCTAGTAGTACCTAAAAATTGTTGCTTTTAATTTTCTTTATTGTTCCAAGCGCATAACTCTTTTTTATCAAGCACTAAATTCACAATCAATTTAGGTGCATCTAGTAAATATTAAAAAAAAAACAAGAAAACAAAGTCTAAAATAAAATACAAAAAAAAACAACGAAGGATTCAAAAAAAAAAAAAAAAAAAGAGAACAAACAAAAGAAAAGAAAGTTTGAAAAAAATTCATTTGATATACCTAACCTAAAATTAGCAAGTGCTTCAACTTTGAACTTGGAACCTTAAAAGAAATTTTATTACTTTTGGTACACTAGAACTTGATATTTGTGTTCTTCTAGTCTTTAATCTAGTGCCATTCTTAGGTATTCCATTGTGTGCTCTCTTTCTTTTGTTTACCTTTTAGTTGTTGCTTGTCTTTTAAATCATCTTTCTAGTTTGTCTTATATACTCTTACCATTTGGTTAAGTGTCCTTTTGATTGTGTTATCTTTTATTGCTTTTTGAGTTTCTATTCGCACCTCCCCTTGCTACTTTTGGTTTCTTTGGTTTGTGTGTTAGTGTCACTTTTGGGAGAAAGCTTGAAAAAGGAGCTTACCACAAGGGTAGCATATTTTGGGAAGGTTGGACTAAGAGCCTAAGGGATCACCTCAAAAGGAAATACACCTAGCCGTGAGGACTTTGATTTGAGGGAGCATTTGGAGAATCATTTTTTGAAGACTTTACTTTTTCTTTAATTTGGGTGTATTAATTTTGTAGTTGGGAGTTTGAGTGCCCTTAAGGCCCTCCCTTTGGTTGTAATAAAATTTAATCAATTTTTTAGTTTCTCGAAAATTAGGTGAAGAAGGAAGAAGTGGTACACTTCCTTCAACACCTTAGGAGCTCACTTTAGATCCCTTCTCTTTTGAATTTTTTCTTTAAAATTCTTGCTTTATTTTTCTTTTTCAAAGCGCTTAGAAGGCTAAAGAGTTCCAAAGACTCATCAAGCCATTTTAGGCAAGAAAACACAAAAAGAGAGGAGTGTTTGTTTGTAAAAATTTTTTAGCCACCTTTTTCCTCTTAGAAATTCAAGCACAATGACATCACACACCCACTCTAGTGCTCATAGTTATTCATCAAACAAGAGTGTAAACCAAAGAAATATTTCTAAAGATTACACTCTAGAAAACTTAAACATGGACTTTAGGGAGTGGATGGCAAAAGAAAAAGAGAGAAGAGAAGAAAAAAGGAGAGAAAAAGAGTCCAAGGAGAAAATAAAAATAAAAGAAAGAGAGGAAGAAAAGAGAGAAAAAAGAGAGAAGAAAGAAAGAAGAATAAGAGAAAGGAGAGAAGATGAAGAAAGGAGAGAAAGAAAAGAAAGAGAAAGAAGAAAAGAGAGAGAAGAAGAAAAAAGAAAGCATGAGAATGGTGAGAATTACAAAATGAAAGGGATAGTCTTAGGTTCCTCATCTAGACATACCCATAGGAGTGAAAGTGAGGAAGAATACTACAATCATCCTAGGAGAAACTCCCGTTCATCCATGCATAATAATGGGGCCCCTCCAAGGGAGCCCAAAATTGATCTCCCCCCATTTCATGGGAGGGAAGATGTGGAAGCCTACCTTGATTGGGAAATCAAGGTAGAACAACTCTTCACTTGCCATGAGGTAAGAGAAGAAAGAAAGGTTCCAATGGCAACCCTTAGCTTCCAAGGGCATGCCATGCATTGGTGGGTTGGGTTAACCAATGAGAGAATCCGCACCAATATGCCTTCCATAAGATATTGGAATTATCTTAGAAGTGCTCTAAGAAGAAGGCATATTCCCTTTTGGTATGAAAGAGATCTTTTGGATAGACTCCAAAGGCTAAGGCAAACCAACCTTAGTATAGAAGAGTATAGACAAAAGATGGAACTTCTTATCTTGAGGGCGGGTATCATTGAGCAACCCAAGGCCACTATGGCAAGGTTTTTGTGTGGGTTGAGCCCTGAAATTCGTGATAAGGTAGAGCTCTTCTCATACAATTCCCTTGATGAGTTAGTTCAACTTTGCATCAAGGTGGAAAATCAACTTAGAAGGAAAGCTTTTAAAAAGGATAACCCAGCTTATGTAAAGAGGGACCAACCTACAGGGAACTCTTTCAAGAGTTACCCCAAAGAGGAACATCCCAAGCACTTCAAAGAGCATAAAACATCACATATAGAGAGAAAAACCCCTACTACTAACTCTCACGAGAAAGTTAGTAGTATCAAATGCTTTAAATGTCTTGGGAGAGGCTACATTGCCTCTCAATGCCCTACTAAGAGAAACATCATCATGAGGGCCCAAAATGTTTATAGTAGTGAGTCTAGCTCACACTCCTCTAGTGAGAGCGAAGGAGAAGGGGTTCATGCATACCAATCTGATTGTGATGAAACCGCTTATGCATGTGAGGGAGACCTCTTAATGATAAGAAGACTTCTTGGAAGCCAACCTTTGAAAGTGTCCTCATCTCAAAGGGAGAACATATTCCATACTCGCTGTAAGGTGAATGACAAAATATGTTCTCTCATTATGGATAGTGGGTCATGCTGCAATTGTTGTAGCTCAAGGTTGGTGGAAAAGTTAGCCTTGACCCCACTTCCCCACCCTAAGCCTTACAAGCTTCAATGGCTCAATGAGCAAGGGGAAATGGAGGTCAATGAGCAAGTCAAGGTTCCAATTTCCATTGGGTCTTATAAAGATGAGATCCTGTGTGACATAGTCCCAATGGAAGCTGGCCATATCTTGCTAGGAAGACCATGGCAATTTGATAAGAAAGCCATACACCATGGTCATTCCAATAACATCATCCTCACTCATAAGGATAAGCGCATTAAGTTGTGTCCTCTAACACCTTCACAAGTGGCGGAGGACCAACTCATCATGAAACATAAGAGAGATGAGGAGAAAAAAAAAAGCAAAGCTTTACCCCTAAAGCTTGAAAAGGGTAAAGAGGTTGAGTTGGAAGTTGGTGCCCCTTCCAAGAAAGTCATTAGTAAAGGGAGTTTATTTGCGACAAAATTGGAATTAAAGGAAGCCCCCTTAACTAACAGACCTTTCTATCTCCTCCTTTACAAAGAGGCATCCCCCATTTCTTCCCCCTCCACTTTTTTCCCTTCTAGTTCTAGCACTGCCATAGAACTTGGACCTGAGAACCTACCTCAAGAGGTTCAAGAGCTTTTAAAGGAGTTTGGTGATATATTCCCTAATGAAATTCCCAAAGGACTTCCTCCAATTAGGGGTATAGAACACCAAATAGACTTGGTACCTGGGGCTAGCCTGCCTAATAGGCCTGTTTATAGGACCAATCCCATGGAGACCAAGGAGATTGAATCTCAAGTCCAAGAACTATTAGAGAAGGGTTGGGTTCAAGAGAGCCCAAGCCCTTGTGCTGTGCCAGTTTTGTTGGTGCCTAAGAAGAATGGCCAATGGAGGATGTGCATTGATTGTCGAGCAATCAATAACATCACCATCAAATATAGGCACCCTATCCCTAGGCTTGATGAA
Organism: Psophocarpus tetragonolobus; assembly: GCA_037954015.1. Taxonomy (NCBI): domain Eukaryota; kingdom Viridiplantae; phylum Streptophyta; class Magnoliopsida; order Fabales; family Fabaceae; genus Psophocarpus; species Psophocarpus tetragonolobus. Next base: position 6,868,264 of record CM075688.1, read on the forward strand.
TTGCATGGGGCCCAATTATTTTCAAAAATTGATCTTAAGAGTGGTTATCACCAAATCCGCATCAAGGAAGGTGATGAGTGGAAAACCACTTTTAAGACCAAGTTTGGGCTGTATGAGTGGTTGGTAATGCCCTTTGGGCTTACCAATGCCCCAAGCACATTCATGAGGCTTATGAATCATGTCCTTAGGGATTGCTTAGGAAAATTTTGTGTTGTTTATTTTTATGACATCTTAGTGTATAGCAAGAGCCTAGATGAACATGTAGGCCATCTTAGGCGCGTCTTTTGCATTCTTAGGTCACACCAACTCTATGGAAATCTTGAAAAATGTAATTTTTGTGTGGAGAGTGTGGTGTTCTTAGGTTTTATAGTTAATAAAAATGGGGTTGAAGTAGACCCCGACAAAATCAAAGCCATCCAAGAATGGCCCACCCCAAAAAATGTGACTAAGATCAAGAGTTTTCATGGTCTCGCGAGCTTTTACAGGCGCTTTGTGCCTAACTTCTCCACACTTTTCTCACCAATCAATGATTTGGCGAAGAAGGATACTCCTTTCCTTTGGGGTGAAAAACAACAAAAAGCCTTTGAACTTATCAAAGAGAAACTGACCCATGCACCAGTTTTAGGTCTTCCTGACTTTTCTAAAACTTTTGAGCTAGAGTGTGATGCATCGGGAGTGGGTGTGGGAGCTGTGTTGTTACAAGGTGGTCATCCCGTGGCTTATTTTAGTGAAAAACTAAATGGAGCCGCCTTAAACTACCCCACCTATGATAAAGAGTTTTACTCTTTGATAAGGGCCCTTCAAACTTGGGAACATTATCTTGTACCCAAGGAGTTCATCATTCATAGTGACAATGAGTCACTTAAGTATTTGAAGGGTCAAGGCAAGCTTAATAAAAGGCATGCTAAATGGGTAGAATTTCTTGAGACTTTCCCTTATATCATCAAATACAAGAAAGGAAAACATAATGTTGTGGCTGATGCTTTGTCTCGTAGACATACCCTTTACACCACCTTAAGTGCAAAGATTCTTGGATTTGATAATATTAGAGAAATGTATCTTTCTGATAAGGATTTTGGATCCATTTATGCTGCCTCTACATTTGCATGTCAAACCCAAAATGGGTTCTTTGTGAGTGAGGGGTACCTTTTCAAAGGTAGCAGACTTTGTGTACCCCAAGGATCTATGAGAAATCTGTTGACAAAAGAGAGCCATGAGGGTGGGCTCATGGGGCATTTTGGAATTAACAAAACTCTTCTGCTTTTACAAGAAAAATTCTTTTGGCCCCATATGAAGAAAGACGTCTATAGACATTGTCGTAGATGCATTGCTTGCTTCTAAGCTAAGTCTAAGACAATGGCTCATGGATTGTACACACCCTTACTTGCTCCTTCTGCACCTTGGCTGGATATTAGTATGGATTTCATCCTTAGCCTGCCTCAAACCCAATGAGGTGCAGACTCTATCTTTGTAGTGGTAGATAGATTTTCAAAAATGGCTCACTTTATACCATGCCACAAGATAGATGATGCGAGCAACATTGCGAGACTTTTCTTTAAAGAAGTTATCCGTTTACATGGAATTCCCCAATCCATAGTCTCTGATAGAGATGTGAAGTTCCTTAGCCACTTTTGGAAAACATTGTGGGCAAGGCTAGGAACTAAACTCTTATTTTCTACCACATGTCACCCCAAAACTGATGGGCAGACTGAGGTAGTAAATAGATCTCTATCTACTATGCTTAGGACACTTCTTCGAGGAAATCACAAGTCTTGGGATGAATACCTACCCCATATTGAGTTTGCATACAACCGGGTGGTTCAAAGGACCACCAAGCATTCTCCCTTTGAAGTTGTTTATGGCTTCAACCCCCTTACTCCTCTTGATATCTTGCCCTTACCCTTCCCTTCTTCTGTTCACAAAGAAGGAATAGTAAGAGCGGATTTTGTTAAAAAATTACATGAGAGGGTAAAGGCCAACATTGAACATCATTCAAAGCAGTATGCTAGTAAAGCCAATAGGGGCAGGAAAGAAATTATCTTCAATGAAGGGGATTGGGTATGGCTTCATTTGAGGAAGGATCGCTTCCCTACTCAAAGGAAGTCCAAGCTTAGCCCCCGAGGAGATGGTCCCTTTCAAGTCATCAAGAGAGTGAACAACAATGCATACATATTAGATCTCCCTGAGGACTATGGTGTCAGTACTACCTTTAATGTTTGTGATTTGATCCCTTTTGTAGGTACTGATGAAGAAGAGGAAGACCTATCAGATTTGAGGTCAAATCCTTCCCAAGGGGGAGGGGATGATGCATTCTCCCCAAGCAAGGGCCCTATCACTAGGGCCATGGCTAGAAGAATAGAAGAAGACATGGCTAGAGTAGAGGAAGGAAGATCTCACCTCCATATGACCATCAAGTTATGCAAGCCATGACTTATTTACTTGTAATTTTTATTTTAGGAACCTAGGATTTTATTTTGGACATGTATTAGTCCATTTAATTTTCTAGGAGGTGTCTTAGTAATAAGAAGGGGTAAGATTAGCTTTTGGGCCTTTATTTAGGAAATAAGGGGGTAGTTTGATAACTACACCCTCTTTTGCTAAATAAAACCCAAAACTAATAAAGGAGTAATCTTGGCCCTTGGATGAGGTAGCTTGGGCACCAATTCTCATCTAAAGGAGGGTATTGATTGGACTTTGGGCTTCAATCCTCCTCCCTTGGATGACTCCTTTTAATCCTAGCCCTTCATTTCCTTCATGACTTGTCCAAGAGGTTAGCTCCCTCTATAAAAAGGTGCTCCTTTACACTCTTGTATTTTTTACACTTGATTGAATGGAGAAACCTTGAGTTGGCCAAAATTCTCTTAGTGTCCACCCTTCTCTCTTTGAGAATTCCTTAGGTTTTTATCAAGGGTTCCATCCCTTGTGGCAAACTTTCCCTCTTAGGCTTATCTTACCTTAAGTGGCGCCTAAAACCACCTCACTTCTTACCTCTCCACAAACCATTTCACCAAAGAAGAAAACCTCTAGAAAAAGATCAAGGGAGGCATGCATCATAAGGATAAGCACATTAAGTTGTGTCCTCTAACACCTTCACAAGTGGCGGAGGACCAACTCATCATGAAACATAAGAGAGATGAGGAGAAAAAAAAAAGCAAAGCTTTACCCCTAAAGCTTGAAAGGAGTAAGTAGGTTGAGTTGGAAGTTGGTGCCCCTTCCAAGAAAGCCATTAGTAAAGGGAGTTGATTTGCGACAAAATTGGATTTAAAGGAAGCCCCCTTAACTAACAGACCTTTCTATCACCTCCTTTGCAAAGAGGCATCCCCTATTTCTTCCCCCTCCACTTTTTTCCCTTCTAGTTCTAGTACTGCCATAGAACTTGGACATGAGAACCTACCTCAAGAGGTTTAAGAGTTTTTAAAGGAGTTTGGTGATAGATTCCCTAATGAAGTTCCCAAAGGACTTCCTCCAATTGGGGGTATAGAACACCAAATAGACTTGGTACCTGGGGCTAGCCTGCCTAATAGGCCTGCTTATAGGACTAATCCCTTGGAGACCAAGGAGATTGAATCTCAAGTCCAAGAACTATTGGAGAAGGGTTGGGTTCAAGAGAGCCTAAGCCCTTGTGCTGTGCCAGTCTTGTTGGTGCCTAAGAAGAATGGCCAATAGAGGATGTGCATTGATTGTCGAGAAATCAATAACATCACCATCAAATATAGGCACCCTATCCCTAGGCTTGATGAAATGCTTAATGAATTGCATGGGGCCCAATTATTTTTGAAAATTGATCTGAAGAGTGGTTATCACTAAATCCGCATCAAGGAAGGTGATGAGTGGAAAACCGCTTTTAAGACCAAGTTTGGGCTTTATGAGTGGTTGGTAATGCCCTTTGGGCTTACCAATGCCCCAAGCACCTTCATGAGGCTTATGAATCATGTCCTTAGGGATTGCTTAGGAAAATTTTGTGTAGTTTACTTTGATGATATTTTAGTGTATAGCAATAGCCTAGATAAGCATGTAGGTCATCTTAGGCGCTTCTTTTGGATCCTTAGGTCACACCAACTATATGGAAACCTTGAAAAGTGTAATTTTTGTGTAGAGAGTGTGGTGTTTTGAGGTTTTGTAGTCAATAAAGATGGGGTTCATGTGGACCCCGAAAAAATCAAAGCCATCCAAGAATGGCCTACACCAAAAAGTGTGACTGAGATCAAGAGCTTTCATGGTCTCGCGAGTTTCTATAAGCGCTTTGTGCCTAATTTGTCCACATTTTTCTCACCAATCAATGATTTGGTGAAGAAGGAGGTTCCCTTCCTTTGGGGTGCTAAACAACAAAATGCCTTCGAGCTTATTAAAGAAAAACTAACCCATGCCCTTGTTCTAGCTCTACCTGACTTTTAAAAAACTTTTGATCTAGAGTGTGATGCATCGGGTGTTGGAATAGGAGCTGTGTTATTGCAAGGCGGCCACCCCATGGCTTATTTCAGTGAAAAACTAAATGGTTCCGCCCTCAATTACCCCACCTATGACAAAGAGTTTTACTCCTTAATAAGGGACCTTCAAACTTGGGAACATTACCTTATTCCCAAGGAGTTTGTCATTATGACCATGAGTCACTAAAATATTTGAAGGGTCAAGGTAAGCTCAACAAGAGGCATGCAAAGTGGGTTGAGTTTTTGGAAACTTTTCCCTATATAATCAAATACAAGAAAGGGAAGCACAATGTAGTGGCCGATGCCCTGTCTAGAAGACATACTCTTCTTGCCACTTTGAGCTCCCAAATCTTAGGATTTGATTATATGATGTGATCTTTGATGATCACGTGCCCAAAGGATCCTTTCTAAGGTCACTTGGAAGGGAAATGGATTTATGGAGAGGAAAGGAATCGGGTGAGGCGCCATAAATACTATGTTTGATAAGCCAAAGGGGAGAGGCCATAAGGGAGGGGTCCCTTGATAACTCTTAGAAGCTCTCACAAAGGAGAAAGGGGGACACTCAAAGGTAAGAACCTCAACCAATATGGTCTCTAGGATTAAATTTAAGTGTAAAAAATACAAGTGAGGGAGGAGCTCCTATTTATAGAGGTAGCTAACCTCTTGAACAAGATAACCTAAAAAAGAAGGGCTAGGATTAAAAGGAGAGATCTAAGGGAGGAGAATTGAGAAAAAATTCCCTCTTTAGATCATCAAACTTGGTGCCTAAGTTTCTCAAACCAAGGGCCAAGATTCCTTCTTATTAGCTTAGGGGGTTTATGTAGAAAAGAGGGGTGTAGATATCAAGGCTACCCCTTATTTCCTTCATAAAGACCCAAAAAGCTAAATCCACCCTCTAAATTCCTAAGACACCTCCTAAAAATAAAAAATGGACTAAATACATGTCCCAAATTAAATTCTTAATGCTCCTCAAAATTAAAATAAAGGAAAATTACATTTTATTAACTAAAGTCTCTAGCCTAATATCTTCACTCTCCATAGGAGGTGAAGTCTTCCTTTGTCTGCAAGGGCTAGGTCTTCTTCAATCCTTCTAGCCATGGCCCTAGTGATAGGTCCTTGGTTAGGCATGGTCACATCATCTCCTCCCCCTTGAAGAGGATTTGACCTCAAATCCATGGGGTCTTCGTCATTTTCAGCACCTACAAATGGAGACAAATCAGAAACATTAAAACTGGTGCTTACCCCATAATCCTCTGGCAGATCTAAAACATAGGCATTATTACCGATCCGCTCAAGGATTTGGAAAGGTCCATCTCCTCTAGGGCTAAGTTTGGACTTCCTTTGAGAAGGAAATCTATCCTTTCTCAAGTGAAGCCATACCCAGTCGCCCTTTTCAAAGATGACTTCTTTCCTCCCCCTATTGGCGAAAGTAGCATCTCTCAAGGATTGGCGCTCTATGTTAACTTTAACCCTCTCATGTAATTGTTTTACAAAAATGGCTTTTGCCTCTCCTTCTTTATGCACAGCAACAGAAAGAGGAAGAGGTAAAAGATCTAGAGGAGTACGAGGATTAAAGCCATAGACCACCTCAAAAGGAGAATGCTTGGTGGTTCTATGAACCACCCGGTTATAAGAAAATTCAATGTGGGGAAGGTACTCATCCCAAGACTTATGGTTGCCTTTAAGGAGAGCCCTCAGCATAGTGGATAAAGATCTATTCACCACTTCTGTTTGCCCATCAGTTTGAGGGTGACAGGTAGTGGAAAAAAGAAGTTTAGTTCCTAGCTTAGCCCAAAGAGTTTTCCAAAAATGGATAAGGAACTTCACATCCCTATCTGACACTATTGAAGAGGGTATACCATGCAATCGGACAACCTCTTTAAAGAAAAGTCTTGCGATGTTGCTCGCATCATCCTCTTTGTGGCAGGGAATAAAATGGGCCATTTTTGAAAATCGGTCCACCACCACAAATATGGAGTCTGCACCTCGTTGGGTTCTTGGGAGCCCAAGGATGAAATCCATGCTAATATCCTCCCAAGGTGCAGAAGGAGCAGGTAAAGATGTGTATAGTCCATGAGGCATTGCTTTAGACTTTGCTTGCAAGCAAGCTATACATTTAGAGCAATGTCTATGGACATCTCTACGCATATGGGGCCAAAAGAATTTCTCTTGTAAAAGCATGAGGGTTTTTGAAATCCCAAAATGCCCCATGAGCCCACCTTCGTGACTCTCTTTTGTAAGTAAGTTCCTAATTGATCCTTGGGGTATACAAAGCTTACTCCCTTTGTAAAGATACCCCTCACTGATGAAGTACCCATCATGGGCCTTTAATACAAATGCAGATGTAGAGGTAGCAAATATGGGGCCGAAATCCTTATCAGACGGATACATAGCCCGAATGTCATCAAATCCCAAGATTTTTGCACTCAAGGATGAATAAAGGGCATGACGCCTAGAAAGAGCATCAGCCACCACATTTTGTTTTCCTTTCTTGTACTTGATGACATAAGGGAAGGATTCAAGATATTCCACCCACGTTGCATGCCTTTTGTTCAATTTACCATGACCCCTCAAATATTTTAGTGACTCATGGTCACTATGAATGACAAACTCCTTGGGAGCAAGGTAATGCTCCCAAGTTTGAAGGGCCCTAATTAGAGCATAAAACTCCTTATCATAGGTGAGGTAGTTGAGGGGGGCACCATTGAGTTTTTCACTAAAATACGCAATGGGGTGCCTTCCTTGCAACAAGACAGCCACCACACCTACACCAGAGGCATCACATTCAAGTTCAAATGTTTTAGAAAAGTCAGGTAATGCCAAGACTGGTGCATGGGTCAGTTTATGCTTAATTAGCTGGAAAACTTTCTCTTGTTTCTCACCCCAAAGGAAAGGAACTTCCTTTTTCACCAAATCATTTATTGGTGCGAAGAGCGTGGAGAAATTAGGCACAAAGCGCCTATAAAATCCAGCGAGACCATGAAAGCTTTTGATCTCTGTCACACTCTTTGGGATGGGCCATTCTTGAATAGCTTTTATCTTTTCAGGGTCAACATGAACCCCTTTTGTGCTAACTACAAAACCTAGGAAAACTACACTATCTACACAAAAAGTGCATTTTTCTAAGTTACCAAAAAGATGATTACTCCTAAGAAGAGAAAAAACATGCCTTAGATGTCCTAAATGATCATCTAGGTTCCTAGAGTAAACTAAAATGTCATCAAAGTAAACTACACAAAATTTACCAAGGCAATCCCTTAGTACATGATTCATTAAGCGCATGAATGTGCTTGGGGCATTAGTTATCCCAAAAGGCATAACCAACCACTCATAAAGACCAAATTTAGTCTTAAAAGCAGTTTTCCACTCATCACCCTCTTTGATCCTTATTTGGTGGTAACCACTTCTAAGATCTATTTTTGAAAATATTTTTGCCCCGTGCAATTCATCCAACATGTCATCAAGACGGGGGATTGGGTGCCTATATTTGATGGTGATGTTGTTGATTGCACGACAATCAACACACATCCTCCATTGGCCATTCTTCTTGGGCACCAACAAGACTGGCACATCACAAGGGCTTAGGCTCTTTTGAACCCAACCCTTCTCCAACAGCTCATTAACTTGTGACTCAATCTCTTGGGTCTCCATGGGGTTGGTCCTATAGGCAGGTCTATTAGGTAGACTTGCACTAGACACCAAATCAATTTGATGTTCTATACCCCTAATGGGAGGAAGTCCTTTCGGAACCTCATTAGGAAATATGTCATCAAATTCTTTTAAAATATCTTGAACCCCTTGAGGAAGGTGCTCATGTGCATGGGCTGTGGTAGTGCTCTCAGTAGAAGAATGCAAAATGGAAGAAGGATTTGATGCTTCTTTGCAAAAGAGGAGATAAAAGGGCTTGTTAGTCAAAGGAGCTTCTTTTAAATCACGTTTAGTAGCAAATAGGCTCCTTTTACTAATATTCCCTTTCGAAGGGGCATCACCTTCCGACTCTCTCTCTTTACCCTTTTCAAGCTTTAAGGGTAAAGCTTGTTGTGCTTTTTTTTGTTTTTGTTTTTCCTCAACTCTTTTCTTTTTCATCGCAAATTGATCCTCAGCCACTTGAGAAGGTGACAAAGGATACAATTTGAAGCGCTTTTCATTATGGGTGAGAATTATTTGGTTGGAGTGGCCATGGTGAATAGCTTTTTTGTCAAATTGTCATGGTCTCCCCAACAGGATATGACCAGCCTCCATAGGAACTATGTCACAAAGAATCTCATCATTATAAGATCCTATGAAAATTGGAACCATAACTTGTTCATTGACTACCATCTCCCCTTGCTCATTGAGCCATTGCAATTTGTAAGGTTTGGGATGGGGCATGGTAGTCAAGGGTAGTTTTTCAACCAACCTAGAGCTACAACAGTTACAACAGGAGCCACTATCAACAAGGAGAGAACATACTTTTTCATTTACTTTACATCTTGTATGGAAGATGTTCTCTCTTTGTGACAGGCCAAGCTCTAGAGGTTGGCTTCCAAGAAGCCTTTGAACCATAAGGAGGTCCCCCTCATAAGGAAAAGCTTCCTCACACTGTTGTTCAAAAGTATGTCCCTCTTCTTCCTCACTCTCACTAGAGGAGGAAGATGAGCTATTCTCACTACAAATGTCTTGTCCCCTCATGATCATGGTTTTCTTGTTAGGGCATTGAGAGGCAATGTGACCTCTCCCAAGACATTTGAAGCATTTGATACTACTTTGCCTTTCAGTAGGCTTAGTAGTAGGGGGTTTTCTCTCTACATGAGGTGCTTTTGTATCTTGAAAATGCTTGGGTTCCTCTTTGGGAAAACCCTTGAAAGAGTTTCCATTAAGTTGGTCTCTCTTTGAGTAAGGGGAGAATCTTTTTTAAAACTTTTTCTCTTGAGTTGATTCTCAGCTCTTACACAAAGTTCTACCAACTCATCAAGGTTTGAGTATGAAAGAAGCTCTACCTTATCTCTAATGTCAGAGCTTAATCCACATAAAAACCTAGCAAGGGTGGCATTGGGTTCCTCAATGATATTGGCCCTTAGTCTGAGAAGCTCCATCTTTTGTCTATACTCCTTAATACTTAGGTTATGTTGCCTAAGTCTTTGGAGCCTATCCAAAAGATCCCTCTCATAATATGAAGGAATATTCCTTCTTCACAAACAAGTTTTTAAATCATTCTAGTAGTGAAAGTCAGACATTTATTTATGGGCCCTATCCTTGACTAACCCATCCCACCAATGCAAAGCAGAACCTTGAAAACTAAGGGAGGCCAAAGGTACTTTCCTTTCTTCCGTAATTTCATAGCATCGAAAGAGTTGTTCCACTTTGACTTCCCAATCTAGGTAAGTCTCAACATCTTCCTTACCATGAAAATGGGGTAGGTCTACCTTTGGTTCCCTAGCATGATTTATGTTCTCTTGAGGAGAATGATGATTGTATGATGAATGAGAGTGATGCTTATGTTGATTTCTATAGTATTCTTCTTCACTAGAGCTAAAATGCCTAGATGGGGATCTTACGAGAATTCCTTTATTTTTTTTATCACTTTCCCTCCCATCTCTCCTCTTACTCTCTTCTCCTGTCCTTCTCTCTTCTTCCTCTTTTTCTCTTTTTCTTTCTAGTTCTTTCCTTTTTCTCCTTTCTTCATCCTCTCTTCTCTCTCTTTGCCTTCTCTCTTCTCGCTCTTTTTTCTCTTTTCTCATTTCCAACATCTCTTTTTTTAACTCTTCCTTCTCTTTTTGTTTTTCCTTTTCTTTTATTTCTTTTTTTCTCTCTTTTTCTTCTCTCCTTTCTTGTTCTTTAGCCATCCATTCCCTAAATTCTAAGTTAAGGTTTTCAAGAGTGTCTCCCTTAGAAGGTTTTCTTTGGTTGACACTCTTACTTGATGAACAACTATGTGCACTAGAATGTGTGTGGGAACTCATGGTGCTTGGATGCTAAAAACTAAAGGGTAGGCCAAAAACTTTTTTTTTTCAAGCAACACTCCTCTCTTTTTTTTTTTCTCACCTAAGGTGGCTTGATGAGTCTTTGGAACTCTTAGCCTCTACATGTTTTTTCAAAATAACATAAAATAAAATAAAAGTGCAAGAATGTAAAAGAGAAAGGGCTCTAATCGTGCTCCTACGTGTTGAAGGAAGTGTACCACTTCTCCCTTCTTCACCTAATTAACGAGGAACTATGCTAAAATTAACCAAAATTATTACAAACCAAGGGAGGGCCTTAAGGGCACTCAAACTCCCAATCTAAAATTAAGTATACACAATACAAAGAATAAAAAAAATAAAACAAAGTCTTCACTCCAAGCTTTTTTGGTGTTTGTCTCCTTTTGATCAAGCCCCTTTGAGTTGCATCAACTCACCCCAAGAATGCTACCCTTGTTTCCTCTTGTTTGGACTTGCCAAAATTTTATATATGGAACCTTTGCCAACCTTTCCTTACCAAGGCCGAATACAACACAAGACAACAAACAAAGCTGAATAACAAAACAAGGTTCACAAATCCAAGTGGATAGATTAAACAATGACAAACTCAAAGAAGTAAAGAAGACAAGCAAGGAAACATAAGGCTCATAAAGGAAGGTAGAACACAAATAACTTTCCTAGATTAGCTCTAAGAGTAGAGATGAAAAAAGACTCAAACAAGAAAAATGAAACCAATAGTTGTACACTTAATAAAATTTAAGTGACCAAAAACTAAAAAGCTTACTCAAGTAATTTTTTTTTTGAATTACAATTGGTTCCTCATATCAAATGTTTCTACTATTAGGTACACAACTTCAAATTTGTCTTTCTTTTGAGTTCTTTATCTTCTTTTTTTTTTTTAACTTGAACTTTTTCTATTTTTTTTTAAACTTTTTCTAATCATTTTGCTGCACCTAATAGCTTGTTGAATTGAAATTTTAATGAGGATTCTTGAAATAATAACACTTGAGTGAATAAGCACAAAGTAAGGTCACACAATTTTCAAGCAATGCATGCAACTAAAGGCAAAACAACTTAGTAGTTCCAAATACCACTGAACTAATGGTGCTTAAGGAATTATTTAGGGCTGATTTTGAAGTAAATTGATTGCTCAAATTACTAACACAATTCACCCAAGCTAAAATTCCATAAAGAGGCACCAATAGTGAAGGTAAACCAAGTGGAAAGCTACTAATAATTCAACATAAAACAAGAAACATATAAAGATTGAATTTAGAAAATATTTAAGAACAACAAAGAGATTAATATGCTTGAACTAAAAGCATAAAAGACTTAAGAGACTCAACAAGAGTTTCACCTCTTAGGAGCTCAATTCAAACTATTTTTTAAGGCTTTTTTGTAAAAAATTTAAGAGGCTAAAACCTATGGAATTTAAATGAGACAAAATAGGAAACTAACATGACTAGTATTTGACAAAACACAAGATTAAGAAAAAATAACACACCTAAAAATAGAGCAAAATTTTCTGCAAGAGACTTAACAAAAGGCACAACAAAGTGGCCAAAGTTGATCACCATAATGGTGTGGAAAATTCCTCAACCATGTGGGTTTAATGGTCACAAATTCTTAGGCATACTTTAACATAAAAAACCAAGGGAAAATTAAGCAACCTGAACACAAAAATAAGATGCAAAGAAAGGGACAAATAAAATCACATCAAATTAAATGGAACATAGGCGCGTAGATAGAAAACAAAAGCGCATATAATAGCAAGAATAAAAAGCTATACTACTAGACAATAAAGGAAATAGAGATGACAAAAAATGAAGGACTTTAAAATAAAGAGATCAAAGAAATAAACAACAAAGCAAAAAAAAAAAAATTAAGAAAGAACGTGACCTTTAGAAAGTGGCTCTGATACCACTTGATGTGATCTTTGATTATCACGTGCCCAAAGGATCCTTTCTAAGGTCACTTGGAAGGGAAATGGATTTATGGAGAGGAAAGGAATAGGGTAAGGCGCCACAAATACTATGTTTGATAAGCCAAAAGGGAGAGGCCACAAGGGAGGGGTCCCTTGATAACTCTTAGAAGCTCTCACAAAGGAGAAAGGGGGACACTCAAAGGTAAGAACCTCAACCAATATGGTCTCTAGGATTAAATTCAAGTGTAAAAAATACAAGTGAGGGAGGAGCTCCTATTTATAGAGGTAGCTAACCTCTTGAACAAGATAACCTAAAAAAGAAGGGCTAGGATTAAAAGGAGAGATCTAAGGGAGGAGAATTGAGAAACAATTCCCTCCTTAGATCATCAAACTTGGTGCCCAAGTTTCTCAAACCAAGGTCCAAGATTCCTTCTTATTAGCTTAGGGGGTTTATGTAGAAAAGAGGGGTGTAGATATCAAGGCTACCCCTTATTTCCTTCATAAAGACCCAAAAAGCTAAATCCACCCTCTAAATTCCTAAGACGCCTCCTAAAAATAAAAAATGGACTAAATACATGTCCCAAATTAAATTCTTAATGCTCCTCAAAATTAAAATAAAGGAAAATTAAATTTTATTAACTAAAGTCTCTAGCCTAATATCTTCACTCTCCATAGGAGGTGAAGTCTTCCTTTGTCTGCAAGGGCTAGGTCTTCTTCAATCCTTCTAGCCATGGCCCTAGTGATAGGTCCTTGGCTAGGCATGGTCACATCATTATATTAAGGACCAATATGCTTCTGACCAAGAGTTTGGCCCCATTTTTGCTACCTCCTTGTCCAAACCTACTAATGGGTTTCATGTGAGTAAGGGGTACTTATTCAAAGAAAGTAAACTTTGTGTACCCCAAGGATCTCTTAGAAAATTGCTTGTGAGAGAGAGCCATGAGGGTGGGCTTATGGGGCATTTTGGAATAAACAAAAGTTTGCTCATTTTAAAAGAAAAATTTCATTGGCCCATATGAAAAGAGATGTCCAAAGACATTGCTCTAGATGCATAGCTTGTTTACAATCTAAATCTAAAGTAATGCCTCATGGACTTTACACACCCTTACCGGCTCCCTCCGCTCCTTGGGTAGACATAAGCATGGATTTCATCCTTGGACTTCCTAGAACCCAAAGGGGAGCGGATTCTATCTTCGTGGTAGTGGACAGGTTTTCTAAAATGGCCCATTTCATACCTTGCCACAAAATAGATGACACGAGCAATATTGCAAGACTTTTCTTCAAAGAAGTTGTCCGTCTGCATGGCATACCTCAATCCATAGTGTTTGATAGAGATGTTAAGTTCCTTAGCCACTTTTGGAAAACTTTGTGGGGTAGGCTAGGAACTAAACTCCTATTTTCTACCACATGTCATCCCCAAATTGATGGGCAAACTGAGGTAGTAAATAGATCCTTATCCACTATGCTAAGGGCACTTCTTAGGGGAAATCATAAGTCTTGGGATGAGTACCTTCCCCATATAGAGTTTGCATATAATAGGGTGGTCCAAAGAACCACCAAGCACTCAACCTTTGAGATTGTTTATGGCTTCAACCCTCTTACACCTCTTGATATTTTGCCTTTACCTTTCCCTTCTTCTATTCATAAAGAAGGATTAGCTAAAGCAGATTTTGTTAAAAAATTACATGAGAGGGTCAAAGCCAACATTGAACGACACTCTAAAGGATATGCTGCTAAGGCTAATAGGGGAAGGAAAGAAATTATCTTCAATGAAGGGGATTGGGTATGGCTTCATTTGAGGAAGGATCGCTTCCCTACTCAAAGGAAGTCCAAGCTTAGCCCCCGAGGAGATGGCCCCTTTCAAGTCCTTAAGAAAGTGAACAACAATGCATACATATTAGATCTCTATGAGGACTATGGTGTCAGTACTACCTTTAATGTTTGTGATTTGATCCCTTTTGTAGGTACTGATGAAGAAGAGGAGGACCTATCAGATTTGAGGTCAAATCCTTCCCAAGGGGAAGGAGATGATGCATTCCCCCCAAGCAAGGGCCCTATCACTAGGGTCATGGCTAGGAGCATAGAAGAAGACATGGCTATAGTAGAAGGAGAAAGATCTCACCTCCATATGACCATCAAGTTATACAAGTCATGAATTATTTACTTGTAATTTTTATTTTAGGAACCTGGGATTTTATTTTGGACATGTATTAGTCCATTTAATTTTCTAGGAGGTGTCTTAGTAATAAGAAGGGGTAAGATTAGCTTTTGGGCCTTTATTTAGGAAATAAAGGGGTAGTTTGATAACTACACCCTCTTTTCCTAAATAAAACCCAAAACTAATAAAGGAGTAATCTTGGCCATTGGATGAGGTAGCTTGGGCACCAATTCTCATCTAAAGGAGGGAATTGATTGGACTTTGGTTTACCTTCACCAATTCTCAATCTTTATATGTTTCTTGTTTTATGTTGAATTATTAGTAGCTTTCCCCTTGGTTTACCTTCACTATTGGTGCCTCTTTATGGAATTTTAGCTTGGGTGAATTGTGTTAGTAATTTGAGCAATCAATTTACTTCAAAATCAGCCCTAAATCATTCCTTAAGCACCATTAGTTCAGTGGTATTTGGAACTACTAAGTTGTTTTAGTTGCATGCATTGCTTGAAAATTGTGTGACCTTACTTTGTGCTTATTCACTCAAGCGTTATTATTCCAAGCATCCTCATTAAAATTTCAATTCAACAAGCTATTAGGTGCAGCAAAATGATTAGAAAAAGTTAAAAAAAAAATAGAAAAAGTTCAAGTTAAAAAAAAAAGAAAGAAGATAAAGAACTCAAAAGAAAGACAAATTTGAAGTTGTGTACCTAATAGTAGAAACATTTGATCTGAGGAACCAATTGTGATTCAAAAAAAAAAAATTACTTGAGTAAGCTTTTTAGTTTTTGGTCACTCAAATTTTATTAAGTGTGCAACTATTGGTTTCATTTTTTTTTTGTTTGAGTCTTTTTTCATCTTTACTCTTAGAGCTAATCTTGGAAAGTTATTTGTGTGCTACCTTCCTTTGTGAGCCTTATGTTTTCTTGCTTGTCTTCTTTACTTCTTTGAGTTTGTCGTTGTTTAATCTATCCACTTGGATTTGTGAACCTTATTTTGTTATTCACCTTTGTTTGTTATCTTGTGTTGTGTTCGACTTGGTAAGGAAAGGGTGGGAAAGGTTCCATATATAAAATTTTGGCAAGTCCAATCAAGAGGAAACAAGGGTATCATTCTTGGGGTGGCTTGATGCAACTCAAAGGGGCTTGATCAAAAGGATACAAACACCAAAAAGCTTGGAGTGAAGACTTTGTTTTATTTTTTTTTATTCTTTATATTGTGTATAATTAATTTTAGATTGGGAGTTTGAGTGCCCTTAAGGCCTTCCCTTGGTTTGTAATAATTTTGGTTAATTTTAGCTTAGTTCCTTGTTAATTAGGTGAAGAAGGAAGAAGTGGTACACTTCCTTCAACACCTTAGGAGCACGATTAGAGCCCTTTCTCTTTTACATTCTTACACTTTTATTTTATTTTAAAAAACATATAGAGGCTAAAAGTTCCAGAGACTCATCAAGCCACCTTAGGTGAGAAAACAAAAAAAAAGAGAGGAGTGTTGCTTGAAAAAAAAAAGTTTTTGGCCTAACCTTTAGTTTTTAGCATCCAAGCACCATGACTTCCCACACACATTCTAGTGCACATAGTTGTTCATCAAGTAAGAGTGTCAACCAAAGAAAACCTTCTAAGGGAGACACTCTTGAAAACCTTAACTTAGAATTTAGGGAATGGATGGCTAAAGAACAAGAAAGGAGAGAAGAAAAAGAGAGAGAAAAAAGAAATAAAAGAAAAGGAAAGACAAAAAGAAGGAAGAGTTAAAAAAAGAGATGTTGGAAATGAGAAAAGAGAAAAAAGAGCGAGAAGAAAGAAGGCAAAGAGAGAGAAGAGAGGATGAAGAAAGGAGAAGAAGGAAAGAACTAGAAAGAAAAAGAGAAAAAGAGGAAGAAGAGAGAAGGAGAGAAGAAAAGAGTAAGAGGAGAGATAGGAGGGAGAGTGATAGAAAAAATAAAGGAATTCTCATAAGATCCCCATCTAGGCATTTTAGCTCTAGTGAAGAAGAATACTATGGAAATCAACATAAGCATCACTCTCATTCATCATACAATCATCATTCTCCTCAAGAGAACATAAATCATGCTAGGGAACCAAAGGTAGACCTACCCCATTTTCATGGTAAGGAAGATGTTGAGACTTACCTAGATTGGGAAGTCAAAGTGGAACAACTCTTTCGATGCTATGAAATTACGGAAGAAAGGAAAGTACCTTTGGCCTCCCTTAGTTTTCAAGGTTCTGCTTTGCATTGGTGGGATGGGTTAGTCAAGGATAGGGCCCATAAATAAATGTCTGACTTTCACTACTAGAATGATTTAAAAACTTGTTTGTGAAGAAGGAATATTCCTTCATATTATGAGAGGGATCTTTTGGATAGGCTCCAAAGACTTAGGCAACATAACCTAAGTATTAAGGAGTATAGACAAAAGATGGAGCTTCTCATACTAAGGGCCAATATCATTGAGGAACCCAATGCCACCCTTGCTAGATTTTTGTGTGGATTAAGCTCTGACATTAGAGATAAGGTAGAGCTTCTTTCATACTCAAACCTTGATGAGTTGGTAGAACTTTGTGTAAGAGCTGAGAATCAACTCAAAAGAAAAAGCTTTAAAAAAGATTCTCCCTCTTACTGAAAGAGAGACCAACTTAAGGGAAAATATTTCAAGGGTTTTCCCAAAGAGGAACCCAAGCATTTTCAAGATACAAAAGCACCTTATGTAGAGAGAAAACTACTACTAAGCCTACTGAGAGGCAAAGTAGTATCAAATGCTTCAAATGTCTTGGGAAAGGCCACATTGTCTCTCAATGCCCTAACAAGAAAACCATGATCATGAGGGGACAAGACATTTGTAGTGAGAATAACTCATCTTCCTCCTCTAGTGAGAGTGAGGAAGAAGGGGGACATACTTTTGAACAAGAGTGTGAGGAAGCTTTTCCTTATGAGGGGGACCTCCTTATGGTTCAAAGGCTTCTTGGAAGCCAACCTCTAGAGCTTGGCCAGTCACAAAGAAATAACATGTTCCATACAAGATATAAAGTAAATGACAAAGTATGTTCTCTCGTTATTGATAGTGGCTCCTATTGTAACTGTTGTAGCTCTAGGGATGCATGCCTCCCTTGATCTTTTTCTAGAGGTTTTCTTCTTTGGTGAAATGGTTTGTGGAGAGGTAAGAAGTGAGGTGGTTTTAGGCGCCACTTAAGGTAAGATAAGCCTAAGAGGGAAAGTTTGCCACAAGGGATGGAACCCTTGATAAAAACCTAAGGAATTCTCAAAGAGAGAAGGGTGGACACTAAGAGAATTTTGGCCAACTCAAGGTTTTTCCATTCAATCAAGTGTAAAAAATACAAGAGTGTGAAGAAGCACCTTTTTATAGAGGGAGCTAACCTCTTGGACAAGTCATGAAGGAAATGAAGGGCTAGGATTAAAAGGAGTCATCCAAGGGAGGAGGATTGAAGCCCAAAGTCCAATCAATACCCTCCTTTAGATGAGAATTGGTGCCCAAGCTACCTCATCCAAGGGCCAAGATTACTCCTTTATTAGTTTTGGGTTTTATTTAGCAAAAGAGGGTGTAGTTATCAAACTACCCCGTTATTTCCTAAATAAAGGCCCACAAGCTAATCTTACCCCTTCTTATTACTAAGACACCTCCTAGAAAATTAAATGGACTAATACATGTGCAAAATAAAATCATAGGTTCCTAAAATAAAAATTACAAGTAAATAAGTCATGGCTTGCATAACTTGATGGTCATATGGATAGGGCCCTTGTCTTCTTCCCTCTACTCTAGCCATGTCTTCTTCTATTCTTCTAGCCATGGCCCTAGTGATAGGGCCCTTGCTTGGGGAGAATGCGTCATCCCCTCCCCCTTGGGAAGGATTTAACCTCAAATTTGATAGGTCCTCCTCTTCTTCATCAGTACCTACAAAAGGGATCAAATCACAAACATTAAAGGTAGTACTGACACCATAGTCCTCAGGGAGATCTAATACGTATGCATTGTTGTTCACTCTCTTGAGGACTTGAAAGGGACCATCTCCTCGGGGGCTAAGCTTGGACTTCCTTTGAGTAGGGAAGCGATCCTTCCTCAAATGAAGCCATACCCAATCCCCTTCATTGAAGATAATTTCTTTCCTGCCCCTATTGGCTTTACTAGCATACTCCTTTGAATGATGTTCAATGTTGGCCTTTACCCTTTCATGTAATTTTTTAACAAAATCCGCTCTTACTATTCCTTCTTTGTGAACAGAAGAAGGGAAGGGTAAGGGCAAGATATCAAGAGGAGTAAGGGGGTTGAAGCCATAAACAACTTCAAAGGGAGAATGCTTGGTGGTCCTTTGAACCACCCGGTTGTATGCAAACTCAATATGGGGTAGGTATTCATCCCAAGACTTGTGATTTCCTTGAAGAAGTGTCCTAAGCATAGTAGATAGAGATCTATTTACTACCTCAGTCTGCCCATCAGTTTGGGGGTGACATGTGGTAGAAAATAAGAGTTTAGTTCCTAGCCTTGCCCACAATGTTTTCCAAAAGTGGCTAAGGAACTTCACATCTCTATCAGAGACTATGGATTGGGGAATTCCATGTAAACGGACAACTTCTTTAAAGAAAAGTCTCGCAATGTTGCTCGCATCATCTATCTTGTGGCATGGTATAAAGTGAGCCATTTTTGAAAATATATCTACCACTACAAAGATAGAGTCTGCACCTCGTTGGGTTCGAGGCAGGCCAAGGATGAAATCCATACTAATATCCAGCCAAGGTGCAGAAGGAGCAGGTAAGGGTGTGTACAATCCATGAGCCATTGTCTTAGACTTAGCTTGCAAGCAAGCAATGCATCTACGACAATGTCTATAGACGTCTTTCTTCATATGGGGCCAAAAGAATTTTTCTTGTAAAAGCAGAAGAGTTTTGTTAATTCCAAAATGCCCCATGAGCCCACCCTCATGGCTCTCTTTTGTCAACAGATTTCTCATAGATCCTTGGGGTACACAAAGTCTGCTACCTTTGAAAAGGTACCCCTCACTCACAAAGAACCCATTTTGGGTTTGACATGCAAATGTAGAGGCAGCATAAATGGATCCAAAATCCTTATCAGAAAGATACATTTCTCTAATATTATCAAATCCAAGAATCTTTGCACTTAAGGTGGTGTAAAGGGTATGTCTACGAGACAAAGCATCAGCCACCATATTATGTTTTCCTTTCTTGTATTTGATGATATAAGGGAAAGTCTCAAGAAATTCTACCCATTTAGCATGCCTTTTATTAAGCTTGCCTTGACCCTTCAAATACTTAAGTGACTCATTGTCACTATGAATGATGAACTCCTTGGGTACAAGATAATGTTCCCAAGTTTGAAGGGCCCTTATCAAAGAGTAAAACTCTTTATCATAGGTGGGGTAGTTTAAGGCGGCTCCATATAGTTTTTCACTAAAATAAGCCACGGGATGACCACCTTGCAACAACACAGCTCCCACACCCACTCCCGATGCATCACACTCTAGCTCAAAAGTTTTAGAAAAGTCAGGAAGAGCTAAAACTGGTGCATGGGTCAGTTTCTCTTTGATAAGTTCAAAGGCTTTTTGTTGTTTTTCACCCCAAAGGAAAGGAGTATCCTTCTTCACCAAATCATTGATTGGTGAGAAAAGTGTGGAGAAGTTAGGCACAAAGCGCCTGTAAAAGCTCGCGAGACCATGAAAACTCTTGATCTCAATCACACTTTTTGGGGTGGGCCATTCTTGGATGGCTTTGATTTTGTCGGGGTCTACTTGAACCCCATTTTTATTAACTATAAAACCTAAGAACACCACACTCTCCACACAAAAATTACATTTTTCAAGATTTCCATAGAGTTGGTGTGACCTAAGAATGCAAAAGACGCGCCTAAGATGGCCTACATGTTCAGCTAGGCTCTTGCTATACACTAAGATGTCATCAAAATAAACAACACAAAATTTTCCTAAGCAATCCCTAAGGACATGATTCATAAGCCTCATGAAGGTGCTTGGGGCATTGGTAAGCCCAAAGGGCATTACCAACCACTCATACAGCCCAAACTTGGTCTTAAAAGCGGTTTTCCACTCATCACCTTCCTTGATGCGGATTTGGTGATAACCACTCTTAAGATCAATTTTTGAAAATAATTGGGCCCCATGCAATTCATCAAGCATGTCATCAAGCCTAGGGATAGGGTGCCTATATTTGATGGTGATGTTATTGATTGCTCGACAATCAATGCACATCCTCCATTGGCCATTCTTCTTAGGCACCAACAAAACTGGCACAGCACAAGGGCTTAGGCTCTCTTGAACCCAACCCTTCTCCAATAGTTCTTGGACTTGAGATTCAATCTCCTTGGTCTCCATGGGATTAGTCCTATAAGCAGGCCTATTAGGCAGGCTAGCCCCAGGTACCAAGTCTATTTGGTGTTCTATACCCCTAATTGGAGGAAGTCCTTTGGGAACTTCATTAGGGAATATATCACCAAACTCCTTTAAAAGCTCTTGAACCTCTTGAGGTAGGTTCTCAGGTCCAAATTCTATGGCAGTGCTAGAACTAGAAGGGAAAAAAGTGGAGGGGGAAGAAATAGGGGATGCCTCTTTGCAAAGGAGGAGATAGAAAGGTCTGTTAGTTAAGGGGGCTTCCTTTAATTCCAATTTTGTCGCAAATAAAATCCCTTTACTAATGACTTTCTTGGAAGGGGCACCAACTTCCAACTCAACCTCTTTACCCTTTTCAAGCTTTAGGGGTAAAGCTTTGCTTTTTTTTTTCTCCTCATCTCTCTTATGTTTCATGATGAGTTGGTCCTCCGCCACTTGTGAAGGTGTTAGAAGACACAACTAAATGCGCTTATCCTTATGAGTGAGGATGATGTTATTGGAATGACCATGGTGTATGGCTTTCTTATCAAATTGCCATGGTTTTCCTAGCAAGATATAGCCAGCTTCCATTGGGACTATGTCACATAGGATCTCATCTTTATAAGACCCAATGGAAATTGGAACCTTGACTTGCTCATTGACCTCCATTTCCCCTTGCTCATTGAGCCATTGAAGCTTGTAAGGCTTAGGGTGGGGAAGTGGGGTCAAGGCTAGCTTTTCCACCAACCTTGAGCTACAACAATTGCAGCATGACCCACTATCCACAATGAGAGAACATATTTTGTCATTCACCTTACAGCGAGTGTGGAATATGTTCTCCCTTTGAGATGAGGACACTTTCAAAAGTTGGCTTCCAAGAAGTCTTCTTATCATTAAGAGGTTTCCCTCACATGCATAAGCGGTTTCATCACAATCAGATTGGTATGCATGAACCCCTTCTCCTTCGCTCTCACTAGAGGAGTGTGAGCTAGACTCACTACTATAAACATCTTGGGCCCTCATGATGATGTTTCTCTTAGTAGGGCATTGAGAGGCAATGTGGCCTCTCCCAAGACATTTAAAGATTTGATACTACTAACTTTCTCGTGAGAGTTAGTAGTAGGGGTTTTTCTCTCTATATGTGATGTTTTATGCTCTTTGAAGTGCTTGGGATGTTCCTCTTTGGGGTAACTCTTGAAAGAGTTCCCCGTAGGTTGGTCCCTCTTTACATAAGGTGGGTTATCCTTTTTAAAAGTTTTCCTTCTAAGTTGATTTTCCACCTTGATGCAAAGTTGAACTAACTCATCAAGGGAATTGTATGAGAAGAGCTCCACCTTATCACGGATTTCGGGGCTCAACCCACACAAAAACCTTGCCATAGTGGCCTTGGGTTCCTCAATGATACCCGCCCTCAAGATAAGAAGTTCCATCTTTTGTCTATACTCTTCTATACTAAGGTTGGTTTGCCTTAGCCTTTGGAGTCTATCCAAAAGATCTCTTTCATACCAAGAGGGAATATGCCTTCTTCTTAAAGCACTTCTAAGATTCCAATATCTTATGGAAGGCATATTGGTGCGGATTCTCTCATTGGTTAACCCAACCCACCAATGCATGGCATGCCCTTGGAAGCTAAGGGTTGCCATTGGAACCTTTCTTTCTTCTCTTACCTCATGACAAATGAAGAGTTGTTCTACCTTGATTTCCCAATCAAGGTAGGCTTCCACATCTTCCCTCCCATGAAATGGGGGGAGATCAATTTTGGGCTCCCTTGGAGGGGCCCCATTATTATGCATGGATGAATGGGAGTTTCTCCTAGGATGATTGTAGTATTCTTCCTCACTTTCACTCCTATGGGTATGTCTAGATGGGGAACCTAAGACTATCCCTTTCATTTTGTAATTCTCACCATTCCCATGCTTTCTTTTTTCTTCTTCTTTCTCTTTTCTTCTTTCTCTTTCTTTTCTTTCTCTCCTTTCTTCATCTTCTCTCCTTTCTCTTATTCTTCTCTCTTCCTTTTCTCTTTTCTCTCTCTTTTCTTCCTCTCTTTCTTTTATTTTTCTTTTCTCCTTGGACTCTTTTTCTCTCCTTTTTTCTTCTCTTCTCTCTTGTTCTTTTGTCATCCACTCCCTAAAGTCCATGTTTAAGTTTTCTAGAGTGTAATCTTTAGAAATATTTCTTTGGTTTACACTCTTGTTTGATGAATAACTATGAGCACTAGAGTGGGTGTGTGATGTCATTGTGCTTGAATTTCTAAGAGGAAAAAGGTGGCTAAAAAATTTTCACAAACAAACACTCCTCTCTTTTTGTGTTTTCTTGCCTAAAATGGCTTAATGAGTCTTTGGAACTCTTTAGCCTTCTAAGCGCTTTGAATAAGAAAAATAAAGCAAGAATTTTAAAGCAAAAATTCAAAAGAGAAGGGATCTAAAGCGAGCTCCTAAGGTGTTGAAGGAAGTGTACCACTTCTTCCTTCTTCACCTAATTTTCGAGAAACTAAAAAATTGATTAAATTTTATTACAACCAAAGGGAGGGCCTTAAGGGCACTCAAACTCCCAACTAAAAAATTAATACACCCAAATTAAAGAAAAAGTAAAGTCTTCAAAAAATGATTCTCCAAATGCTCCCTCAAATCAAAGTCTTCACGGCTAGGTGTATTCCCTTTTGAGGTGATCCCTTAGGCTCTTAGTCCAACCTTCCAAAATATGCTACCCTTGTGGTAAGCTCCTTTTTCAAGCTTTCTCCCAAAAGTGACACTAACACACAAACCAAAGAAACCAAAAGTAGCAACGGGAGGTGCGAATAGAAACTCAAAACACAATAAAAGATAACACAATCAAAAGGACACTTAACCAAATGGTAAGAGTATATAAGACAAACTAGAAAGATGATTTAAAAGACAAGCAACAACTAAAAGGTAAACAAAAGAAAGAGAGCACACAATGCAATACCTAAGAATGGCACTAGATTAAAGAGTAGAAGAACACAAATATCAAGTTCTAGTGTACCAAAAGTAATAAAATTTCTTTTAAGGTTCCAAGTTCAAAGTTGAAGCACTTGCTAATTTTAGGTTAGGTACATCAAATGAATTTTTTTCAAACTTTCTTTTCTTTTGTTTGTTCTCTTTTTTTTTTTTTTGAATCCTTCGTTGTTTTTTTTTTGTATTTTATTTTAGACTTTGTTTTCTTGTTTTTTTTTTTGAATATTTACTAGATGCACCTAAATTGATTGTGAATTTAGTGCTTGATAAAAAAGAGTTATGTGCTTGGAACAATAAAGAAAATTAAAAGCAACAATTTAGGTACTACTAGAAATGACTTCAAAATGCAAAGTAGCTATAGATGTGTTAATGGTTTAGTAGTTTGGTGTGCCACTGGACTTAAGCTTTGTTAAGATTTTAGTAATTTGTTGAACACAAATACCAAACTTATAGATTAAGTGAAAGCACCCACAAACAAGAACTACCTTTACCACACAAATGAGCTACAAATTATACGTATAAGGAAAATAAAGATAAAGGAAATTGAGCAACTATTTTTGAATTTTTTTTTTTAAGAATATGTTTGAAACTAAAAGCACATGAAATTATAAAGAGACTTAGACATGAGGTATAACCCTCTATGTTGCTCAATTTAAGAAGTTTCAATTTTTTTTTTGTAAAAACAAAAGAGGCTAAACTTAAAAGGAATTAATAGACAAAATGGGAAACTATAAACATGACTTATAGACAACTACACAAGAGTATAAAAGTGAAAAATAAAAGCTAAAAATAAAGCAAAAACAAGGCAACTAGGTGCAAGGAAACACAAGAATTTGGTCTAAATTTCTTGACCACAAGGTTGTGGAATTCACCACAACGGCATGGATTTTTAGCAAGAAATTCTCAAAACCAAAATTCAAGCAAGAAAGCACCCAACTCAAAGCTTAAGCGGAAATTAATGAATATGGGAGAGACGTAGATGCAAAGAAAAGAACAATATAAATTGCATCAAGCAAAAAATAAATGGTGCAGATAAACTATAACTCAAAACAATAAACTCAAGACATAAATGGAAATGATAAACAATAATGGAAAGCTAGAAAAAATTGCGGAAATTAAAGATAAAATAAAATAGGAAAACGGAAAGAAAAAATAAATGAGATAGGAAGAGAGTTTAGTCCTCTAGAACCAATGCTCTAGATACCAAATGATGCATGCCTCCCTTGATCTTTTTCTAGAGGTTTTCTTCTTTGGTGAAATGGTTTGTGGAGAGGTAAGAAGTGAGGTGGTTTTAGGCGCCACTTAAGGTAAGATAAGCCTAAGAGGGAAAGTTTGCCACAAGGGATGGAACCCTTGATAAAAACCTAAGGAATTCTCAAAGAGAGAAGGGTGGACACTAAGAGAATTTTGGCCAACTCAAGGTTTTTCCATTCAATCAAGTGTAAAAAATACAAGAGTGTGAAGGAGCACCTTTTTATAGAGGGAGCTAACCTCTTGGACAAGTCATGAAGGAAATGAAGGGCTAGGATTAAAAGGAGTCATCCAAGGGAGGAGGATTGAAGCCCAAAGTCCAATCAATACCCTCCTTTAGATGAGAATTGGTGCCCAAGCTACCTCATCCAAGGGCCAAGATTACTCCTTTATTAGTTTTGGGTTTTATTTAGCAAAAGAGGGTGTAGTTATCAAACTACCCCCTTATTTCCTAAATAAAGGCCCAAAAGCTAATCTTACCCCTTCTTATTACTAAGACACCTCCTAGAAAATTAAATGGACTAATACATGTCCAAAATAAAATCCTAGGTTCCTAAAATAAAAATTACAAGTAAATAAGTCATGGCTTGCATAACTTGATGGTCATATGGAGGTGAGATCTTCCTCCCTCTACTCTAGCCATGTCTTCTTCTATTCTTCTAGCCATGGCCCTAGTGATAGGGCCCTTGCTTGGGGAGAATGCATCATCTAGGTTGGTTGAAAAGCTAGCCTTGACTACCATGCCCCATCCCAAACCTTACAAATTGCAATGGCTCAATGAGCAAGGGGAGATGGTAGTCAATGAACAAGTTATGGTTCCAATTTCCATAGGATCTTATAATGATGAGATTCTTTGTGACATAGTTCCTATGGAGGCTGGTCATATCCTGTTGGGGAGACCATGGCAATTTGACAAGAAAGTTATTCACCATGGTCACTCCAACCAAATAATTCTCACCTATAATGAAAAGCGCTTCAAATTGTATCCTTTGTCACCTTCTCAAGTGGCTGAGGATCAATTTGCGATGAAAAAGAAAAGAGTTGAGGAAAAACAAAAACAAAAAAAAGCACAACAAGCTTCACCCTTAAAGCTTGAAATGGGTAAAGAGAGAGAGTCGGAAGGTGCTGCCTCTTCGAAAGGGAATATTAGTAAAAGGAGTCAAATTGATTTAGTGCCTGGCGCAAGTCTACCTAATAGACCTGCCTATAGGACCAACCCCATGGAGACCCAAGAGATTGAGTCTCAAGTGAATGAGATGTTGGAGAAGGGTTGGGTTCAAAAGAGCCTAAGCCCTTGTGCTGTGCCAGTCTTGTTGGTGCCTAAGAAGAATGGCCAATGGAGGATGTGTGTTGATTTTCATGCAATCAACAACATCACCATCAAATATAGGCACCCAATCCCCTGTCTTGATGACATGTTGGATGAATTGCATGGGGCAAAAATATTTTCAAAAATAGATCTTAGAAGTGGTTACCACCAAATAAGGATCAAAGAGGGTGATGAGTGGAAAACTGCTTTTAAGACTAAATTTGGTCTTTATGAGTGGCTGGTTATGCCTTTTGGGCTAACTAATGCCCCAAGCATATTCATGTGCTTAATGAATCATGTACAAAGGCATTGCCTTGGTAAATTTTGTGTAGTTTACTTTGATGACATTTAATTTACTCTAGGAACCTAGATGATCATTTAGGACATCTAAGGCATGTTTTTTCTCTTCTTAGGAGTAATCATCTTTTTGGTAACTTAGAAAAATGAACCTTTCGTGTAGATAGTGTAGTTTTCCTAGGTTTTGTAGTTAGCATAAAAGGGGTCCATGTTGACCCCGAAAAGATAAAAGCTATTCAAGAATGGCCCACCCCAAAGAGTGTGACAAAGATCAAAAGCTTTCATGGTCTCGCTGGATTTTATAGGCGTTTTGTGCCTAATTTCTCCACGTTCTTCGCACCAATCAATGATTTGGTAAAAAAGAAAGTTCCTTTTCTTTGGGGTGAGAAACAAGAGAAAGCCTTCCAGCTAATTAAGCATAAACTGACCCATGCACCAGTCTTGGCATTACCTGACTTTTCTAAAACATTTGAACTTGAATGTGATGCCTATGGTGTAGGTGTGGGGGCTGTCTTTTTGCAAGGAGGGCACCCCATTGCGTATTTCAGTGAACAACTCAATGATGGCCCCCTCAACTACCCCACCTATGATAAGGAGTTTTATGCTCTAATTAGGGCCCTTCAAACTTGGGAGCATTACCTTGCTCCCAAGGAGTTTGTCATTCATAGTGACACGAGTCACTAAAATATTTGAGGGGTCAAGGTAAATTGAACAAAAGGCATGCAACATGGGTGGAATATCTTGAATCCTTCCCTTATGTCATCAAGTACAAGAAAGGAAAACAAAATGTGGTGGCTGATGCTCTTTCTAGGCATCATGCCCTTTATTCATCCTTGAGTGCAAAAATCTTGGGATTTGATGACATTCGACCTATGTATCCTTCTAACAAGGATTTCGGCCCCATCTTTGCTGCCTCTGCATCTGCATTCACATTAAAGGCCCATGATGGGTACTTTATTAGTGAGGGGTATCTCTATAAAGAGAGTAAGCTTTGTATACCCCAAGGATCAATTAGGAACTTACTCACAAAAGAGCCATGAAGGTGGGCTCATGGGGCATTTTGAGATTTCAAAAACCCTCCTGCTTTTACAAGAGAAATTATTTTGGCCCCATATGCGTAGAGATGTCCAGAGACATTGCTCTAGATGTATAGCTTGCTTGCAAGCAAAGTCTAAAGCAATGCCTCATGGACTATACACACCTTTACCTGCTCCTTCTGCACTTTGGGAGGATATTAGCATGGATTTCATCCTTGAGCTCCCAAGAACCCAACGAGGTGCAGACTCCATATTTGTGGTGGTGGACCGATTTTCAAAAATGGCCCATTTTATTCCTTGCCACAAAGTAGATGATGCGAGCAATATCGCAAGACTTTTCTTTAAAGAGGTGTTCCGATTGCATGACATACCCTCTTCAATAGTGTCAGATAGGGATGTGAAGTTCCTTAGCCATTTTTGAAAAACTCTTTGGGCTAAGCTTAGAACTAAACTTCTTTTTTCCACTACCTGTCACCCTCAAACTGATGGGCAAACAGAAGTAGTGAATAGATCTTTATCCACTATGCTGAGGGCTCTCCTTAAAGGCAACCATAAGTCTTGGGATGAGTACCTTCCCCACATTGAATTTGCTTATAACCAGGTGGTTCATAGAACCACCAAGCATTCTCCATTTGAGGTGGTCTATGGCTTTAATCCTCATACTCCTCTAGATCTTTTACCTCTTCCTCTTTCTGTTGTTGTGCATAAAGAAGGAGAGGCAAAATCCATTTTTGTAAAACAATTACATGAGATGGTTAAAGCTAACATAGAGTGCCAATCATTGAGATATGCTACTTTCGCAAATAGGGGGAGGAAAAAGGTCATCTTTGAAAAGGGTGACTGGGTATGGCTTCACTTGAGAAAGGATAGATTTCGTTCTCAAAGGAAGTCCAAACTTAGCCCTAGAGGAGATGGACCTTTCCAAATCCTTGAGCGGATCGGTAATAATGCCTATGTTTTAGATCTGCCCGAGGATTATGGGATAAGCACCAGTTTTAATGTTTCTGATTTGTCTCCATTTGTAGGTGCTGAAAATGATGAAAACCCCATGGATTTGAGGTCAAATCCTCTCCAAGGGGGAGGAGATGATGTGACCATGCCTAGCCAAGGACCTATCACTAGGGCCATGGCTAGAAGGATTGAAGAAGACCTAGCCCTTGCAGACAAAGGAAGACTTCACCTCCTATGGAGAGTGAAGATATTAGGCTAGAGACTTTAGTTAATAAAATGTAATTTTCCTTTATTTTAATTTTGAAGAGCATTAGGAATTTAATTTGGGACATGTATTTAGTCCATTTTTTATTTTAGGAGGTGTCTTAGGAATTTAGAGGGTGGATTTCGCATTTTGGGTCTTTATGAAGGAAATAAGGGGTAGCCTTAATATCTACACCCCTCTTTTCTTACATAAACCCCCTAAGCTAATAAGAAGGAATCTTGGCCCTTGGTTTGAGAAACTTGGGCACCAAGTTTGATGATCTAAGGAGGGAATTGTTTCTGAATCCTCCTCCCTTAGATCTCTCCTTTTAATCCTAACACTTCTTTTTTAGGTTATCTTGTTCAAGAGGTTAGCTACATCTATAAATAGGAGCTTCTCCCCTCACTTGTATTTTGGACACTTGAATTTAATCATAGAGACCATATTGGTTGAAGTTCTTACCTTTGAGTGTCCCCCTTTCTCCTTTGTGAGAGCTTCTAAGAGTTATCAAGGGACCCCTCCCTTGTGGCCTCTCCCCTTTGGCTTATCAAACCTAGTATTTGTGGCGCCTCACCCCATTCCTTTCCTCTTCATAAATCCATTTTCCTTCCAAGTGACCTTAGAAAGGATCCTTTCGGCATGTGATCATCAAAGATCACATCATTCTCTCTTATTGCCCTTCCCCCTCTCTTTGAGAATTTCTTAGGTTTTTATCAAGGGTTCCGTCCCTTGTGGCAAACCTTCCCCATTAGGCTTGTCTTACCCTTAAGTGGCGCCTAACACCCTCACTTCTTACCTCTCCATAAACCACTTCACCAAAGAAGAAAACCTCTGGAAAAGATCAAGGGAGGCATGCATCACTTAGGAGGGTGTTGGGATAAGTTAGAGGGGTGTGGTTATCAAAACCACACGTCCACATGATCCCAAAAATCCCACTAATGCACACACTCGACATAATAGACTAGTTACACCTCTCTTCAACTAAAAGAAACGAAAAGATGGCTAAAGAAATACTAAATACACCTCCAAATACATGAACTAAAAGGCGCCAAATACAAGGCTAAAAGTGAATACTATGGCCTAATCTTGATGTCCAAAAGAAGGTGAGGTCTTCTTTCCTCTCCTCTAGCCATGTCTTCCTCAATCCTCCTAGCCATGGCCCTTGTGATGAGACCTTTTCTAGGGAGAATTGCACCATTTCCTTCCCTTGATTTTAGCATTTTCTTGCTTTTAGCTTCTATTCTTATATTCTTGGAATTTCTTGGTTGTGGTGCCACTTTTTGTAGAGACGTTCTTTGGTTTGGGAGCCTTCCACAAGCATAGAACATTGAGGAAGGTTTTTTAAGCCAAGAAGGACTCAAGAGGTGGTGGAATCAAGACAAGAGTGCATACACTTGAGGGAGCCAGGAGGAAGACTTAGCATTTTACTTTCTTGCTTTTATTTGTGTGTATTCATTTTAATTAGGAGTGTATCTCCTTTTTCTTGTAATAGCTTGGGTTTTTACTCTTAGTTTCTCTAAATTAAGGTGTGGAGGAGGAAGTGGTACACTACCTCTCATACCTTTAGGTGCACGTTTTAGTCCTTACACTTTTAGTTCTTGCTTTACTTTCTCTAAAACTATGTAAAGGTGTGTTGAACTCCAAAGGTTCTTACACCATTAGGAATCCATTTAGGTTAGTTTCCTTTGCTTATCCAATTCGTTTTTAGGTGTGAAGGCTAGAGTTCCAAAGACTCTTGTCTTCTTTAGTGAGAAAACAATTAAAGGGAGAGGAGTGCCTATCATTGATTTCACTCTACACACTATTATAGAATCACACAACTCTAGCAACAAGAGTGATGCATGCACGCCTAGCATGGGCTTGAGCTAGGACCAATAAGAAAGGAGCATGACTTGGATGAAGCTTCAAAGAGCTTATTTTAGGAAATGTTCCATTTAATTGTATTAATTTGACCATTTTTAGGCTTGTATAAACACCCTTAAGTCATTAGGATTATAGAGGTGTAACTAGTTTAATTTTCGGCCTTGTATTTTGGCCTATAGGTCCTATTTTCTTTAGGAGGTGTAATTAGTCTCCTTGTGGAGTGTGTTAATTAGTTTGGGCTGGTCCAAGAGGATTTGGACGTGTGGTTATTAATTTCCACACCCCTAATTCCTCTTCACACCCTTCTAACCAACACATGAAGCATGTATGAGACACGTGGGCCCCCTTGTCCCCTTGTTTTACTCCACATGTGCTTTCTCTCTCTTACATGGCTGATTCTTGTTGCTTCTTATTTGAATTTGAATTTTGGAAGTGCCATGTCATTTCCCTCCAAAATTCAAATTCAAACTAGAGGGAACATAGATCCATTTTTTCAGGGCCATGTTTCGATCTTTAGTTGGATTAAATTAGTGTTAATTGAGCACATGCTAAATTAACACTAAATTAAGCTAACTGACCCTTAATTAAGCATGTTGGACATTCAATTTGAGGTTCCTAAACCCATGGTTCATGCTTTGCTCTATAAACATAGCATTCCCTCCTTCATGTAGATTTTAACACTCATTTTGAATGAAAATTATACTTCTCTAAATTGAGAGCTCTTTTGTTCTTGAGAGTGTTCATGTTCTCTCCTTAGTGAGAGTTCTTCATGCTATTATCAAGGGTTCCTTCCCTTGTGGCTAGCTTCATCCTTTGGCTTATCTCCTTCAACAAGAGTGACGCCTACTTCTCCTCCATTTTCTAGTCTTCCACCTCCATTTCTTCAACCTTGGAACCTCTATGAGCAAGGATCTTGGGAGCATTCTCTTCATTAAGGATTCTTCAAACTTGCCTTGGGGAGGGATGCATCAAAGAGTGTGAACCAAGGGGCTCACCCAAGGCCAACACTCTTGATCATTATGTGCATGAATTTAGAGAGTGGCGTGTGGGAGAGAGTGATGCAAGAAAAGAAAGAGAGGCAAGAGAAAAAAAAAGGAGGGAAGAAAAAGAAAAAGAGAGAAAGAGAGAAAGAGAGAGTTGAGAAGGGAGAAAAGAGAAATAAAAGAAAGGGAGGAAAGAGAGGAAAGAAGAAGAGTAAAGAAAGAAAAAAAGAAAAAGGAAAAAGATTAGAGGGAAAGAAAAGAAAGACTTGAAAGAGAAGAAAGAGAAAGAAAAGAAAGACAAGAGAGAGAGGAAAGAGAAAAATTAGAAAGAGAAGAGACGGAGGAGATAAGAAGGGAAGAAAAAAAAGAGGAAAAAGAGAGAGAAAAGAGAAAAAGAAGAAGAAGAAGAGGGAATAGGTCTAGCTCCCTTAGGAGTGAATCAACTAGTGAGGAGGAATGGATTAATAAGAGACCTAGACCTAGGGTGATGTGACCATGCCTAGCCAAGGACCTATCACTAGGGCCATGGCTAGAAGGATTGAAGAAGACCTAGCCCTTGCAGACAAAGGAAGACTTCACCTCCTATGGAGAGTGAAGATATTAGGCTAGGGACTTTAGTTAATAAAATGTAATTTTACTTTATTTTAATTTTGAGGAGCATTAAGAATTTAATTTGGGACATGTATTTAGTCCATTTTTTATTTTTAGGAGGTGTCTTAGGAATTTAGAGGGTGGATTTAGCTTTTTGGGTCTTTATGAAGGAAATAAGGGGTAGCCATGATATCTACACCCCTCTTTTCTACATAAACCCCCTAAGCTAATAAGAAGGAATCTTGGCCCTTGGTTTGAGAAACTTGGGCACCAAGTTTGATGATCTAATGAGGGAATTGTTTCTCAATTCTCCTCCCTTAGATCTCTCCTTTTAATCCTAGCCCTTCTTTTTTAGGTTATCTTGTTCAAGAGGTTAGCTACCTCTATAAATAGGAGCTCCTCCCTCACTTGTATTTTTTACACTTGAATTTAATCCTAGAGACCATATTGGTTGAGGTTCTTACCTTTGAGTGTCTCCCTTTCTCCTTTGTGAGAGCTTCTAAGAGTTATCAAGGTACCCCTCCCTTGTGGCCTCTCCCCTTTGGCTTATCAAACCTAGTATTTGTGGCGCCTCACCCCATTCCTTTCCTCTCCATAAATCCATTTGCCTTCCAAGTGACCTTAGAAAGGATCCTTTGGGCACGTGATCATCAAAGATCACATCAAGTGGTATCTAGAGCCACTTTCTAAAGGTCACGTTCTTTCTCAAATTTTTTTTTGCTTTGTTGTTTATTTCTTTGATCTCTTTATTTTAAAGTCCTTCATTTTTTGTCATCTCTATTTCCTTTATTGTCTAGTAGTATAACTTTTTATTCTTGCTATTATATGCACTTTTGTTTTCTATCTACGCGCCTATGTTCCATTTAATTTGATGCGATTTTATTTGTCCCTTTCTTTCCATCTTATTTTTGTATTCAAATTGCTTAATTTTCCCTTGGTTTTTTATGTTAAAGTCTGCCTAAGAAGTTGTGACCATTAAACCCACATGGTTGAGGATTTTTCCACACCATTGTGGTGTTCAACTTTGGCCACTTTGTTGTGCCTTTTGTTTTAAGTCTCTTGCTGAAATTTTTGCTCTATTTTTAGGTGTGTTATTTTTTCTTAATCTTGTGTTTTGTCAAATACTAGTCATGTTAGTTTCCTATTTTGTCTCATTTAAATTCCATAGGTTTTAGCCTCTTAAATTTTTTACAAAAAAACCTTCAAAAACAGTTTGAATTGAGCTCCTAAGAGGTGAACCTCTTGTTGAGTCTCTTAAGTATTTTATGCTTTTAGTTCAAGCATATTAATCTCTTTGTTGTTCTTAAATATTTGCTCAATTCAATCTTTATATGTTTCTTGTTTTATGTTGAATTATTAGTAGCCTTCCACTTGGTTTACCTTCACTATTGGTGCCTCTTTATGGAATTTTAGCTTGTGTGAATTGTGTTAGTAATTTGAGCAATCAATTTACTTCAAAAGCAGCCCTAAATCATCCCTTAAGCACCATTAGTTCAGTGGTATTTGGAACTACTAAGTTGTTTTGCCTTTAGTTACATGCATTGCTTGAAAATTATGTGACCTTACTTTGTGCTTATTCACTCAAGCGTTATTATTTCAAACATCCTCATTAAAATTTCAATTCAACAAGCTATTAGGTGCAGCAAAATGATTAGAAAAAGTTAAAAAAAATAGAAAAAGTTCAAGTTAAAAAAAAAAAGAAGATAAAGAACTCAAAAGAAAGACAAATTTGAAGTTGTGTACCTAATAGTAGAAACATTTGATATGAGAAACCAATTGTGATTCAAAAAAAAAAAATTACTTGAGTAAGCTTTTTAGTTTTTGTTTGAGTCTTTTTTCATCTCTACTCTTAGAGCTAATCTAGGAAAGTTATTTGTGTGCTACCTTCCTTTGTGAGCCTTATGTTTTCTTGCTTGTCTTCTTTACTTCTTTGAGTTTGTCATTGTTTAATCTATCCACTTGGATTTGTGAACCTTGTTTTGTTATTCACCTTTGTTTGTTGTCTTGTGTTGTATTCGGTCTTGGTAAGGAAAGTTTGGGAAAGGTTCCATATATAAAATTTTGGCAAGTCCAAACAAGAGGAAACAAGGGTAACATTCTTGGGGTGAGTTGACGCAACTCAAAGGGGCTTGATCAAAAGGAGACAAACACCAAAAAGCTTGGAGTGAAGACTTTGTTTTATTTTTTTTTTATTCTTTGTATTGTGTATACTTAATTTTAGATTGGGAGTTTGAGTGCCCTTAAGGCCCTCCCTTGGTTTGTAAAAATTTTGGTTAATTTTAGCGTAGTTCCTCGTTAATTAGGTGAAGAAGGGAGAAGTGGTACACTTCCTTCAACACCTTAGGAGCACGATTAGAGCCCTTTCTCTTTTACATTCTCGCACTTTTATTTTATTTTATGTTATTTTGAAAAAACGTGTAGAGGCTAAGAGTTCCAAAGACTCATCAAGCCACCTTAGGTGAGAAAAAAAAAAGAGGAGTGTTGCTTGAAAAAAAAAAAGTTTTTGGCCTACCCTTTAGTTTTTAGCATCCAAGCACCATGGCTTCCCACACAGTTTCTAGTGCACATAGTTGTTCATCAAGTAAGAGTGTCAACCAAAGAAAACCTTCTAAGGGAGACACTCTTGAAAACCTTAACTTAGAATTTAGGGAATGGATGGCTAAAGAACAAGAAAGGAGAGAAGAAAAAGAGAGAAAAAAAGAAATAAAAGAAAAGGAAAAACAAAAAGAGAACGAAGAGTTAAAAAAAGAGATGTTGGAAATGAGAAAAGAGAAAAAAGAGCGAGAAGAGAGATGGCAAAGAGGGAGAAGTGAGGATGAAGAAAGGAGAAGAAGGAAAGAACTAGAAAGAAAAAGAGAAAAAGAGAAAAAGAGGAAGAAGAGAGAAGAAGAGGAGAAGAGAGTAAGAGGAGATATGGGAGGGAGAGTGATAGAAAAAATAAAGGAATTCTCATAAGATCCCCATCTAGGCATTTTAGCTCTAGTGAAGAAGAATACTATAGAAATCAACATAAGCATCACTCACATTCATCATACAATCATCATGCTCCTCAAGAGAACATAAATCATGCTAGGGAACCAAAGGTAGACCTACCCCATTCTCATGGTAGGGAAGATGTTGAGACTTACCTAGATTGGGAAGTCAAAGTGGAACAACTCTTTCGATGCTATGAAATTAGGGAAGAAAGAAAAGTACCTTGGCCTCCCTTAGTTTTCAAGGTTCTGTTTTGCATTGGTGGGATGGGTTAGTCAAGGGTAGGGCCCGTAAACAAATTCCTGACATTCGCTACTGGAATGATTTAAAAACTTGTTTGCGAAGAAGGCACATTCCTTCATATTATGAAAGGGATCTTTTGGATAGGCTCCAAAGACTTAGGCAACATAACCTAAGTATTGAAGAGTATAGACAAAAGATGGAGCTTCTCATACTAAGGGCCAATATCATTGAGGAACCCAGTGCCACCCTTGCTAGGTTTTTATGTGGATTAAGCTCTGACATTAGAGATAAGGTAGAGCTTCTTTCATACTCAAACCTTGATGAGTTGGTAGAACTTTGTGTAAGAGCTGAGAATCAACTCAAGAGAAAAAGCTTTAAAAAAGATTTTCCCTCTTACTCAAAGAGAGACCAACTTAAGGGAAACTCTTTCAAGGGTTTTCCCAAAGAGGAACCCAAGCATTTTCAAGATACAAAAGCACCTCATGTAGAGAGAAAACCCCTACTACTAAGCCTACTGAGAGGCAAAGTAGTATCAAATGCTTCAAATGTCTTGGGAGAGGCCATATTGCCTTTCAATGCCCTAACAAGAAAACCATGATCATAAGGGGACAAGACATTTGTAGTGAGAATAAATCATCTTCCTCCTCTAGTGAGTGTGAGGAAGAAGGGGGACATACTTTTGAACAACAGTGTGAGGAAGCTTTTCCTTATGAGGGGGACCTCCTTATGGTTCAAAGGCTTCTTGGAAGCCAACCTCTAGAGCTTGGCCAGTCACAAAGAGAGAACATCTTCCATACAAGATGTAAAGTAAATGACAAAGTATGTTCTCTCCTTGTTGATAGTGGCTCCTGTTGTAACTGTTGTAGCTCTAGGTTGGTTGAAAAGCTAGCCTTGACTACCATGCCCCATCCCAAACCTTACAAATTGCAATGGCTCAATGAGCAAGGGGAGATGGTAGTCAATGAACAAGTTATGGTTCCAATTTCCATAGGATCTTATAATGATGAGATTCTTTGTGACATAGTTCCTATGGAGGCTGGTCATATCCTGTTGGGAAGACATGGCAATTTGACAAAAAAGCTATTCACCATGGTCACTCCAACCAAATAATTCTCACCCATAATGAAAAGCGCTTCAAATTGTATCCTTTGTCACCTTCTCAAGTGGCTGAAGATCAATTTGCGATGAAAAAGAAAAGAGTTGAGGAAAAACAAAAACAACAAGCTTTACCCTTAAAGCTTGAAAAGGGTAAAGAGAGAGAGTCGGAAGGTGATGCCCCTTCGAAAGGGAATATTAGTAAAAGGAGCCTATTTGCTACTAAACATGATTTGAAAGAAGCTTCTTTGACTAACAAGCCCTTTTATCTCCTCTTTTGCAAAGAAGCATAAAATCCTTCTCCCATTTTGCATTCTTCTGCTGAGAGCACTGCCACAGCCCATGCACATGAGCATCTTCCTCAAGGGGTTCAAGATATTTTAAAAGAATTTGATGACATATTCCCTAATGAGGTTCCGAAAGGACTTCCTCCCATTAGGGGTATAGAACATCAAATTGATTTGGTGCCTGGCGCAAGTCTACCTAATAGACCTGCCTATAGGACCAACCCCATGGAGACCCAAGAGATTGAGTCTCAAGTGAATGAGCTGTTGGAGAAGGATTGGGTTCAAAAGAGCCTAAGCCCTTGTGCTGTGCCAGTCTTGTTGGTGCCCAAGAAGAATGGCCAATGGAGGATGTGTGTTGATTGTCGTGCAATCAACAACATCACCATCAAATATAGGCACCCAATCCGCCGTCTTGATGACATGTTGGATGAATTGCATGGGGCAAAAATATTTTCAAAAATAGATCTTAGAAGTGGTTACCACCAAATAAGGATCAAAGAGGGTGATGAGTGGAAAACTGCTTTTAAGACTAAATTTGGTCTTTATGAGTGGTTGGTTATGCCTTTTGGGCTAACTAATGCCCCAAGCACATTCATGCGCTTAATGAATCATGTACTAAGGGATTGCCTTGGTAAATTTTGTGTAGTTTACTTTGATGACATTTTAGTTTACTCTAGGAACCTAGATGATCATTTAGGACATCTAAGGCATGTTTTTTCTCTTCTTAGGAGTAATCATCTTTTTGGTAACTTAGAAAAATGCACTTTTTGTGTAGATAGTGTAGTTTTCCTAGGTTTTGTAGTTAGCACAAAAGGGGTTCATGTTGACCCCGAAAAGATAAAAGCTATTCAAGAATGGCCCACCCCAAAGAGTATGACAGAGATCAAAAGCTTTCATGGTCTTGCTGGATTTTATAGGCGCTTTGTGCCTAATTTCTCCACGCTCTTCGCACCAATAAATGATTTGGTGAAAAAGGAAGTTCCTTTCCTTTGGGGTGAGAAACAAGACAAAGCCTTCCAGCTAATTAAGCATAAACTGACCCATGCACCAGTCTTGGCATTACCTGACTTTTCTAAAACATTTGAACTTGAATGTGATGCCTCTGGTGTAGGTATGGGGGTTGTCTTGTTGCAAGGAGGGCACCCCATTGCGTATTTCAGTGAAAAACTCAATGGTGCCCCCTCAACTACCCCACCTATGACAAGGAGTTTTATGCTCTAATTAGGGCCCTTCAAACTTGGGAGCATTACCTTGCTCCCAAGGAATTTGTCATTCATAGTGACCATGAGTCACTAAAATATTTGAGGGGTCATGGTAAATTGAACAAAAGGCATGCAACGTGGGTGGAATATCTTGAATCCTTCCCTTATGTCATCAAGTACAAGAAAGGAAAACAAAATGTGGTGGCTGATGCTCTTTCTAGGCATCATGCCCTTTATTCATCCTTGAGTGCAAAAATCTTGGGATTTGATGACATTCGGGCTATGTATCCGTCTGATAAGGATTTCGGCCCCATATTTGCTACCTCTGCATCTGCATTTGCATTAAAGGCCCATGATGGGTACTTCATCAGTGAGGGGTATCTTTACAAAGGGAGTAAGCTTTGTATACCCCAAGGATCAATTAGGAACTTACTTACAAAAGAGAGTCATGAAGGTGGATGGGGCATTTTGGGATTTCAAAAACCCTCATGCTTTTACAAGAGAAATTCTTTTGGCCCCATATGCGTAGAGATGTCCATAGACATTGCTCTAAATGTATAGCTTGCTTGCAAGCAAAGTCTAAAGCAATGACTCATGGACTATACACACCTTTACCTGCTCCTTCTGCACCTTGGGAGGATATTAGCATGGATTTCATCCTTGGGCTCCCAAGAACCCAACGAGGTGCAGACTCCATATTTGTGGTGGTGGACCGATTTTCAAAAATGGCCCATTTTATTCCCTACCACAAAGTGGATGATGCGAGCAACATCGCAAGACTTTTCTTTAAAGAGGTTGTCCGATTGCATGGTATACCCTCTTCAATAGTGTCAGATAGGGATGTGAAGTTCCTTAGCCATTTTTGGAAAACTCTTTGGGCTAAGCTTGGAACTAAACTTCTTTTTTCCACTACCTGTCACCCTCAAAATGATGGGCAAACAGAAGTGGTGAATAGATCTTTATCCACTATGCTGAGGGCTCTCCTTAAAGGCAACCATAAGTCTTGGGATGAGTACCTTCCCCACATTGAATTTGCTTATAACCAGGTGGTTCATAGAACCACCAAGCATTCTCCTTTTGAGGTGGTCTATGGCTTTAATCCTCGTACTCCTCTAGATCTTTTACCTCTTCCTCTTTCTGTTGCTGTGCATAAAGAAGGAGAGGCAAAAGCCATTTTTGTAAAACAATTACATGAGAGGGTTAAAGTTAACATAGAGCGCCAATCCTTGAGAGATGCTACTTTCGCCAATAGGGGGAGGAAACAAGTCATCTTTGAAAAGGGCGACTGGGTATGGCTTCTGATGCATTCTCCCCAAGCAAGGGCCCTATCACTAGGGCCATGGCTAGAAGAATAGAAGAAGACATGGCTAGAGTAGAGGGAGGAAGATCTCACCTCCATATGACCATCAAGTTATGCAAGCCATGACTTATTTACTTGTAATTTTTATTTTAGGAACCTAGGATTTTATTTTGGACATGTATTAGTCCATTTAATTTTCTAGGAGGTGTCTTAGTAATAAGAAGGGGTAAGATTAGCTTTTGGGCCTTTATTTAGGAAATAAGGGGGTAGTTTGATAACTACACCCTCTTTTGCTAAATAAAACCCAAAACTAATAAAGGAGTAATCTTGGCCCTTGGATGAGGTAGCTTGGGCACCAATTCTCATCTAAAGGAGGGTATTGATTGGACTTTGGGCTTCAATCCTCCTCCCTTGGATGACTCCTTTTAATCCTAGCCCTTCATTTCCTTCATGACTTGTCCAAGAGGTTAGCTCCCTCTATAAAAAGGTGCTCCTTCACACTCTTGTATTTTTTACACTTGATTGAATGGAAAAACCTTGAGTTGGCCAAAATTCTCTTAGTGTCCACCCTTCTCTCTTTGAGAATTCCTTAGGTTTTTATCAAGGGTTCCATCCCTTGTGGCAAACTTTCCCTCTTAGGCTTATCTTACCTTAAGTGGCGCCTAAAACCACCTCACTTCTTACCTCTCCACAAACCATTTCACCAAAGAAGAAAACCTCTAGAAAAAGATCAAGGGAGGCATGCATCTTTTGGTATCTAGAGCATTGGTTCTAGAGGTCTAAACTCTCTTCCTATCTCATTTATTTTTTCTTTCCGTTTTCCTATTTTATTTTATCTTTAATTTCTGTAATTTTTTCTAGCTTTCCATTGTTGTTTATCATTTCCATTTATGTCTTGAGTTTATTGTTTTGAGTTATAGTTTATTTGCACCATTTATTTTTTGCTTGATGCAATTTATATTGTTCTTTTCTTTGCATCCACGTCTCTCCCATATTCATTAATTTCCGCTTAAGGTTTGAGTTGGGTGCTTTCTTGCTTGAATTTTGGTTTTGAGAATTTCTTGCTAAAAATCCATGCCGTTGTGGTGAATTCCACAACCTTGTGGTCAAGAAATTTAGACCAAATTCTTGTGTTTCCTTGCACCTAGTTGCCTTGTTTTTGCTTTATTTTTAGCTTTTATTTTTCACTTTTATACTCTTGTGTAGTTGTCTATAAGTCATGTTTATAGTTTCCCATTTTGTCTATTAATTCCTTTTAAGTTTAGCTTCTTTTGTTTTTACAAAAAAAAATTTGAAACTTCTTAAATTGAGCAACATAGAGGGTTATACCTCATGTCTAAGTCTCTTTAGAAGTTCATGTGCTTTTAGTTTCAAGCATATTCTTAAAAAAAAAAATTCAAAAATAGTTGCTCAATTTCCTTTGTCTTTATTTTCCTTATACGTATAATTTGTAGCTCATTTGTGTGGTAAAGGTAGTTCTTGTTTGTGGGTGCTTTCACTTAAGCTATAAGTTTGGTATTTGTGTTCAACAAATTACTAAAAACTTAACAAAGCTTGAGTCCAGTGGCACACCAAACTACTAAACCATTAACACATCTATAGCTACTTTGCATTTTGAAGTCATTTCTAGTAGTACCTAAATTGTTGCTTTTAATTTTCTTTATTGTTCCAAGCGCATAACTCTTTTTTATCAAGCACTAAATTCACAATCAATTTAGGTGCATCTAGTAAATATTCAAAAAAAAACAACAACAAGAAAACAAAGTCTAAAATAAAATACAAAAAAAAACAACGAAGGATTCAAAAAAAAAAAAGAGAACAAACAAAAGAAAAGAAAGTTTGAAAAAAATTCATTTGATGTACCTAACCTAAAATTAGCAAGTGCTTCAACTTTGAACTTGGAACCT
This sequence comes from Psophocarpus tetragonolobus, assembly GCA_037954015.1. Classification (NCBI taxonomy): domain Eukaryota; kingdom Viridiplantae; phylum Streptophyta; class Magnoliopsida; order Fabales; family Fabaceae; genus Psophocarpus; species Psophocarpus tetragonolobus. Next base: position 6,909,558 of record CM075688.1, read on the forward strand.
TAAAAGAAATTTTATTACTTTTGGTACACTAGAACTTGATATTTGTGTTCTTCTACTCTTTAATCTAGTGCCATTCTTAGGTATTCCATTGTGTACTCTCTTTCTTTTGTTTACCTTTTAGTTGTTGCTTGTCTTTTAAATCATCTTTCTAGTTTGTCTTATATACTCTTACCATTTGGTTAAGTGTCCTTTTGATTTGTTATCTTTTATTGCTTTTTGAGTTTCTATTCGCACCTCCCCTTGCTACTTTTGGTTTCTTTGGTTTGTGTGTTAGTGTCACTTTTGGGAGAAAGCTTGAAAAAGGAGCTTACCACAAGGGTAGCATATTTTGGAAGGTTGGACTAAGAGCCTAAGGGATCACCTCAAAAGGAAATACACCTAGCCGTGAGGACTTTGATTTGAGGGAGCATTTGGAGAATCATTTTTTGAAGACTTTACTTTTTCTTTAATTTGGGTGTATTAATTTTGTAGTTGGGAGTTTGAGTGCCCTTAAGGCCCTCCCTTTGGTTGTAATAAAATTTAATCAATTTTTTAGTTTCTCGAAAATTAGGTGAAGAAGGAAGAAGTGGTACACTTCCTTCAACACCTTAGGAGCTCGCTTTAGATCCCTTCTCTTTTGAATTTTTGCTTTAAAATTCTTGCTTTATTTTTCTTATTCAAAGCGCTTAGAAGGCTAAAGAGTTCCAAAGACTCATCAAGCCATTTTAGGCAAGAAAACACAAAAAGAGAGGAGTGTTTGTTTGTGAAAATTTTTTAGCCACCTTTTTCCTCTTAGAAATTCAAGCACAATGACATCACACACCCACTCTAGTGCTCATAGTTATTCATCAAACAAGAGTGTAAACCAAAGAAATATTTCTAAAGATTACACTCTAGAAAACTTAAACATGGACTTTAGGGAGTGGATGGCAAAAGAACAAGAGAGAAGAGAAGAAAAAAGGAGAGAAAAAAAGTCCAAGGAGAAAAGAAAAATAAAAGAAATAGTGGAAGAAAAGAGAGAAAAAAGAGAGAAGGAAGAGAGAAGAATAAGAGAAAGGAGAGAAGATGAAGAAAGGAGAGACAGAAAAGAAAGAGAAAGAAGAAAAGAGAAAGAAGAAGAAAAAAGAAAGCATGGGAATGGTGAGAATTACAAAATGAAAGGGATAGTCTTAGGTTCCCCATCTAGACATACCCATAGGAGTGAAAGTGAGGAAGAATACTACAATCATCCTAGGAGAAACTCCCATTCATCCATGCATAATAATGGGGCCCCTCCAAGGGAGCCCAAAATTGATCTCCCCCCATTTCATGGGAGGGAAGATGTGGAAGCCTACCTTGATTGGGAAATCAAGGTAGAACAACTCTTCACTTGCCATGAGGTAAGAGAAGAAAGAAAGGTTCCAATGGCAACCCTTAGCTTCCAAGGGCATGCCATGCATTGGTGGGTTGGGTTAACCAATGAGAGAATCCGCACCAATATGCCTTCCATAAGATATTGGAATGATCTTAGAACTGCTCTAAGAAGAAGGCATATTCCCTCTTGGTATGAAAGAGATCTTTTGGATAGACTCCAAAGGCTAAGGCAAACCAACCTTAGTATAGAAGAGTATAGACAAAAGATGGAACTTCTTATCTTGAGGGCGGGTATCATTGAGGAACCCAAGGCCACTATGGCAAGGTTTTTGTGTGGGTTGAGCCCAAAAATTCGTGATAAGGTGGAGCTCTTCTCATACAATTCCCTTGATGAGTTAGTTCAACTTTGCATCAAGGTGGAAAATCAACTTAGAAGGAAAACTTTTAAAAAGGATAACCCACCTTATGTAAAGAGGGACCAACCTACGGGGAACTCTTTCAAGAGTTACCCCAAAGAGGACATCCCAAGCACTTCAAAGAGCATAAAACATCACATATAGAGAGAAAAACCCCTACTACTAACTCTCACGAGAAATTTAGTAGTATCAAATGCTTTAAATGTCTTGGGAGAGGCCACATTGCCTCTCAATGCCCTACTAAGAGAAACATCATCATGAGGGCCCAAGATGTTTATAGTAGTGAGTCTAGCTCACACTCCTCTAGTGAGAGCGAAGGAGAAGGGGTTCATGCATACCAATCTGATTGTGATGAAACCGCTTATGCATGTGAGGGAGACCTCTTAATGATAAGAAGACTTCTTGGAAGCCAACCTTTGAAAGTGTCCTCATCTCAAAGGGAGAACATATTCCACACTCGCTGTAAGGTGAATGACAAAATATGTTCTCTCATTGTGGATAGTGGGTCATGCTGCAATTGTTGTAGCTCAAGGTTGGTGGAAAAGCTAGCCTTGACCCCACTTCCCCACCCTAAGCCTTACAAGCTTCAATGGCTCAATGAGCAAGGGGAAATGGAGGTCAATGAACAAGTCAAGGTTCCAATTTCCATTGGGTCTTATAAAGATGAGATCCTGTGTGACATAGTCCCAATGGAAGCTGGCCATATCTTGCTAGGAAGACCATGGCAATTTGATAAGAAAGTCATACACCATGGTCATTCCAATAACATCATCCTCACTCATAAGGATAAGCGCATTAAGTTGTGTCCTCTAACACCTTCACAAGTGGCGGAGGACCAACTCATCATGAAACATAAGAGAGATGAGGAGAAAAAAAAAAGCAAAGCTTTACCCCTAAAGCTTGAAAGGGGTAAAGAGGTTGAGTTGGAAGTTGGTGCCCCTTCCAAGAAAGTCATTAGTAAAGGAAGTTTATTTGCGACAAAATTGGAATTAAAGGAAGCCCCCTTAACTAACAGACCTTTCTATCTCCTCCTTTGCAAAGAGGCATCCCCCATTTCTTCCCCCTCCACTTTTTTCCCTTCTAGTTCTAGCACTGCCATAGAATTTGGACCTGAGAACCTACCTCAAGAGGTTCAAAAGCTTTTAAAGGAGTTTGGTGATATATTCCCTAATGAAGTTCCCAAAGGACTTCCTCCAATTAGGGGTATAGAACACCAAATAGACTTGGTACCTGGGGCTAGCCTGCCTAATAGGCCTGCTTATAGGACTAATCCCATGGAGACCAAGGAGATTGAATCTCAAGTCCAAGAACTATTGGAGAAGGGTTGGGTTCAAGAGAGCCTAAGCCCTTGTGCTGTGCCAGTTTTGTTGGTGCCTAAGAAGAATGGCCAATGGAGGATGTGCATTGATTGTCGAGCAATCAATAACATCACCATCAAATATAGGCACCATATCCCTAGGCTTGATGACATGCTTGATGAATTGCATGGGGCCCAATTATTTTCAAAAATTGATCTTAAGAGTGGTTATCACCAAATCCGCATCAAGGAAGGTGATGAGTGGAAAACCGCTTTTAAGACCAAGTTTGGGCTGTATGAGTGGTTGGTAATGCCCTTTGGGCTTACCAATGCCCCAAGCACCTTCATGAGGCTTATGAATCATGTCCTTAGGGATTGCTTAGGAAAATTTTGTGTTGTTTATTTTTATGACATCTTAGTGTATAGCAAGAGCCTAGATGAACATGTAGGCCATCTTAGGCGCGTCTTTTGCATTCTTAGGTCACACCAACTCTATGGAAATCTTGAAAAATGTAATTTTTGTGTGGAGAGTGTGGTGTTCTTAGGTTTTATAGTTAATAAAAATGGGGTTCAAGTAGACCCCGACAAAATCAAAGCCATCCAAGAATGGCCCACCCCAAAAAGTGTGACTGAGATCAAGAGTTTTCATGGTCTCGCGAGCTTTTACAGGCGCTTTGTGCCTAACTTCTCCACACTTTTCTCACCAATCAATGATTTGGTGAAGAAGGATACTCCTTTCCTTTGGGGTGAAAAACAACAAAAAGCCTTTGAACTTATCAAAGAGAAACTGACCCATGCACCAGTTTTAGCTCTTCCTGACTTTTCTAAAACTTTTGAGCTAGAGTGTGATGCATCGGGAGTGGGTGTGGGAGCTGTGTTGTTACAAGGTGGTCATCCCGTGGCTTATTTTAGTGAAAAACTAAATGGAGCCGCCTTAAACTACCCCACCTATGATAAAGAGTTTTACTCTTTGATAAGGTTGGGAACATTATCTTGTACCCAAGGAGTTCATCATTCATAGTGACCATGAGTCACTTAAGTATTTGAAGGGTCAAGGCAAGCTTAATAAAAGGCATGCTAAATGGGTAGAATTTCTTGAGACTTTCCCTTATATCATCAAATACAAGAAAGGAAAACATAATGTGGTGGCTGATTCTTTGTCTCGTAGACATACCCTTTACACCACCTTAAGTGCAAAGATTCTTGGATTTGATAATATTAGAGAAATGTATCTTTCTGATAAGGATTTTGGATCCATTTATGCTGCCTCTACATTTGCATGTAAAACCCAAAATGGGTTCTTTGTGAGTGAGGCGTACCTTTTCAAAGGTAGCAGACTTTGTGTACCCCAAGGATCTATGAGAAATCTGTTGACAAAAGAGAGCCATGAGGGTGGGCTCATGGGCATTTTGGAATTAACAAAACTCTTCTGCTTTTACAAGAAAAATTGTTTTGGCCCCATATGAAGAAAGATGTCTATAGACATTGTCGTAGATGCATTGCTTGCTTGCAAGCTAAGTCTAAGAGAATGGCTCATGGATTGTACACACCCTTACCTGCTCCTTCTGCACTTTGGCTAGATATTAGTATGGATTTCATCCTTGGCCTGCCTCGAACCCAACGAGGTGCAGACTCTATCTTTGTAGTGGTAGATAGATTTTCAAAAATGGCTCACTTTATACCATGCCACAAGATAGATGATGCGAGCAACATTGCGAGACTTTTCTTTAAAGAAGTTGTCCGTTTACATGGAATTCCCCAATCCATAGTCTCTGATAGAGATGTGAAGTTCCTTAGCCACTTTTGGAAAACATTGTGGGCAAGGCTAGGAATTAAACTCTTATTTTCTACCACATGTCACCCCCAAACTGATGGGCAGACTGAGGTAGTAAATAGATCTCTATCTACTATGCTTAGGACACTTCTTCGAGGAAATCACATGTCTTGGGATGAATACCTACCCCATATTGAGTTTGCATACAACCGGGTGGTTCAAAGGACCACCAAGCATTCTCCCTTTGAAGTTGTTTATGGCTTCAACCCCCTTACTCCTCTTGATATCTTGCCCTTACCCTTCCCTTCTTCTGTTCACAAAGAAGGAATAGTAAGAGCGGATTTTGTTAAAAAATTACATGAAAGGGTAAAAGCCAACATTGAACATCATTCAAAAGAGTATGCTAGTAAAGCCAATAGGGGCAGGAAAGAAATTATCTTCAATGAAGGGGATTGGGTATGGCTTCATTTGAGGAAGGATCGCTTCCCTACTCAAAGGAAGTCCAAGCTTAGCCCCCGAGGAGATGGTCCCTTTCAAGTCCTCAAGAGAGTGAACAACAATGCATACATATTAGATCTCCCTGAGGACTATGGTGTCAGTACTACCTTTAATGTTTGTGATTTGATCCCTTTTGTAGGTACTGATGAAGAAGAGGAGGACCTATCAGATTTGAGGTCAAATCCTTCCCAAGGGGGAGGGGATGATGCATTCTCCCCAAGCAAGGGCCCTATCACTAGGGCCATGGCTAGAAGAATAGAAGAAGACATGGCTAGAGTAGAGGGAGGAAGATCTCACCTCCATATGACCATCAAGTTATGCAAGCCATGACTTATTTACTTGTAATTTTTATTTTAGGAACCTAGGATTTTATTTTGGACATGTATTAGTCCATTTAATTTTCTAGGAGGTGTCTTAGTAATAAGAAGGGGTAAGATTAGCTTTTGGGCCTTTATTTAGGAAATAAGGGGGTAGTTTGATAACTACACCCTCTTTTGCTAAATAAAACCCAAAACTAATAAAGGAGTAATGATGTGACCATGCCTAGCCAAGGACCTATCACTAGGGCCATGGCTAGAAGGATTGAAGAAGACCTAGCCCTTGCAGACAAAGCAAGACTTCACCTCCTATGGAGAGTGAAGATATTAGGCTAGGGACTTTAGTTAATAAAATGTAATTTTCCTTTATTTTAATTTTGAGGAGCATTAAGAATTTAATTTGGGACATGTATTTAGTCCATTTTTTTATTTTTATTTTTAGGAGGTGTCTTAGGAATTTAGAGGGTGGATTTAGCTTTTTGGGTCTTTATGAAGGAAATAAAGGGTAGCCTTGATATCTACACCCCTCTTTTCTACATAAACCCCCTAAGCTAATAAGAAGGAATCTTGGCCCTTGGTTTGAGAAACTTGGGCACCAAGTTTGATGACCCTTAGATCTCTCCTTTTAATCCTAGCCCTTCTTTTTTAGGTTATCTTGTTCAAGAGGTTAGCTACCTCTATAAATAGGAGCTTCTCCCTCACTTGTATTTTTTACACTTGAATTTAATCCTAGAGACCATATTGGCTGAGGTTCTTACCTTTGAGTGTCCCCCTTTCTCCTTTGTGAGAGCTTCTAAGAGTTATCAAGGGACCCCTCCCTTGTGGCCTCTCCCCTTTGGCTTATCAAACCTAGTATTTGTGGCGCCTCACCCCATTCCTTTCCTCTCCATAAATCCTTTTCCCTTCCAAGTGACTTTAGAAAGGATCCTTTGGGCACGTGATCATCAAAGATCACATCAAGTGGTATCAGAGCCACTTTCTAAAGGTCACGTTCTTTGCCAATTTTTTTTTTGCTTTGTTGTTTATTTCTTTGATCTCTTTATTTTAAAGTCCTTCATTTTTTGTCATCTCTATTTCCTTTATTGTCTAGTAGTATAGTTTTTTATTCTTGCTATTATATGCGCTTTTGTTTTCTATCTACGCGCCTATTTTCCATGTAATTTGATGCGATTTTATTTGTCCCTTTCTTTGCATCTTATTTTCGTGTTCAAGTTGCTTAATTTTCCCTTGGTTTTTTATGTTAAAGTGTGCGTAAGAAGTTGTGACCATTAAACCCACATGGTTGAGGATTTTTCCACACCATTGTGGTAATCAACTTTGGCCACTTTGTTGTGCCTTTTGTTTTGAGTCTCTTGCTGAAATTTTTGCTCTATTTTTAGGTGTTATTTTTTCTTAATCTTGTGTTTTGTCAAATAGTAGTCATGTTAGTTTCCTATTTTGTCTCATTTAAATTCCATAGGTTTTAGCCTCTTAAAATTTTTACAAAAAAGCTTTCAAAAACATTCTGAATTGCGCTCCTAAGAGGTGAACCTCTTATTGAGTCTCTTAAGTCTTTTATGCTTTTAGTTCAAGCATATTAATCTCTTTGTTGTTCTTAAGTATTTGCTCAATTCAATCTTTATATGTTTCTTGTTTTATGTTGAATTATTAGTAGCTTTCCACTTGGTTTACCTTCACAATTGGTGCCTCTTTATGGAATTTTAGCTTGGGTGAATTGTGTTAGTAATTTGAGCAATCAATTTACTTCAAAATCAGCCCTAAATCATTCTTTAAGCACCATTAGTTCAGTGGTATTTGGAACTACTAAGTTGTTTTGCCTTTAGTTGCATGCATTGCTTGAAAATTGTGTGACCTTACTTTGTGCTTATTCACTCAAGCGTTATTATTTCAAGCATCCTCATTAAAATTTCAATTCAACAAGCTATTAGGTGCAGCAAAAAGATTAGAAAAAGTTAAAAAAAAATATAGAAAAAGTTCAAGTTAAAAAAAAAGAACAAGATAAAGAACTCAAAGGAAAGAAAAATTTGAAGTTGTGTACCTAATAGTAGAAACATTTGATATGAGGAATCAATTGTGATTCAAAAAAAAATTACTTGAGTAAGCTTTTTAGTTTTGGTCACTAAAATTTTATTAAGTGTGCAACTATTGGTTTCATTTTTTTTGTTTGAGTCTTTTTTCATCTCTACTCTTAGAGCTAATCTAGGAAACTTATTTGTGTGCTACCTTCCTTTGTGAGCCTTATGTTTTCTTGCTTGTCTTTTTTACTTCTTTGAGTTTGTCATTGTTTAATCTATCCACTTGGATTTGTGAACCTTGTTTTGTTATTCACCTTTGTTTGTTGTCTTGTGTTGTATTCGGCCTTGGTAAGGAAAGGTTGGGAAAGGTTCCATATATAAAATTTTGGCAAGTCCAAACAAGAGGAAACAAGGGTAGCATTCTTGGGGTGAGTTGATGCAACTCAAAGGGGCTTGATCAAAAGGAGACAAACACCAAAAAGCTTGGAGTGAAGACTTTGTTTTTTTTTTTTATTCTTTGTATTGTGTATACTTAATTTTAGATTGGGAGTTTGAGTTCCCTTAAGGCCCTCCCTTGGTTTGTAATAATTTTGGTTAATTTTAGCGTAGTTCCTCGTTAATTAGGTGAAGAAGGGAGCCCTTTCTCTTTTACATTCTTGGAATTTTATTTTATTTTATGTTATTTTAAAAAACGTGTAGAGGCTAAGAGTTCCAAAGACTCATCAAGCCACCTTAGGTGAGAAAACAAAAAAAAAAAAGTTTTTGGCCTACCCTTTAGTTTTTGGCATCCAAGCACCATGACTTCCCACACACATTCTAGTGCACATAGTTGTTCATCAAGTAAGAGTGTCAACCAAAGAAAACCTTCTAAGGGAGACACTCTTGAAAACCTTAACTTAGAATTTAGGGAATGGATGGCTAAAGAACAAGAAAGGAGAGAAGAAAAAGAGAGAAAAAAGAAATAAAAGAAAAGGAAAAACAAAAAGAGAAGGAAGAGTTAAAAAAAGAGATGTTGGAAATGAGAAAAGAGAAAAAAGAGCGAGAAGAGAGAAAGCAAAGAGAGAGAAGAGAGGATGAAGAAAGGAGAAGAAGGAAAGAACTAGAAAGAAAAAGAGAAAAAGAGGAAGAAGAGAAAAGGAGAGGAGAAGAGAGTAAGAGGAGAGATGGGAGGGAGAGTGATAGAAAAAATAAAGGAATTCTCATAAGATCCCCATCTAGGAATTTTAGCTCTAGTGAAGAAGAATACTATAGAAATCAACATAAGCATCACTCTCATTCATCATACAATCATCATTCTCCTCAAGAGAACATAAATCATGCTAGGGAACCAAAGGTAGACCTACCCCATTTTCATGGTAGGGAAGATGTTGAGACTTACCTAGATTGGGAAGTCAAAGTGGAACAACTCTTTCGATGATGAAATTAGGGAAGAAAGGAAAGTACCTTTGGCCTCCCTTAGTTTTTAATGTTCTACTTTGCATTGGTGGGATGGGTTAGCCAAGGATAGGGCCCGTAAACAAATGCCTGACATTCGCTACTGGAATGATTTAAAAACTTGTTTGCGAAGAAGGCACATTCCTTCATATTATGAGAGGGATCTTTTGGATAGGCTCTAAAGACTTAGGCAACATAACCTAAGTATTGAGGAGTATAGACAAAAGATGGAGCTTCTCATACTAAGGGCCAATATCATTGAGGAACCCAATGCCACCCTTGCTAGGTTTTTGTGTGGATTAAGCTCTGACATTAGAGATAAGGTAGAGCTTCTTTCATACTCAAACCTTGATGAGTTGGTAGAACTTTGTGTAAGAGCTGAGAATCAACCCAAGAGAAAAAGCTTTAAAAAAGATTCTCCCTCTTACTCAAAGAGAGACCAACTTAAGGGAAACTCTTTCAAGGGTTTTCCCAAAGAGGAACCCAAGCATTTTCAAGATACAAAAGCACCTCATGTAGAGAGAAAACCCCTACTACTAAGCCTACTGAGAGGCAAAGTAGTATCAAATGCTTCAAATGTCTTGGGAGAGGCCATATTGTCTCTCAATGCCCTAACAAGAAAACCATGATCATAAGGGGACAAGACATTTGTAGTGAGAATAGCTCATCTTCCTCCTCTAGTGAGAGTGAGGGAGAAGGGGGACATACTTTTGAACAACAGTGTGAGGAAGCTTTTCCTTATGAGGGGGACCTCCTTATGGTTTAAAGGCTTCTTGGAAGCCAACCTCTAGAGCTTGGCCAGTCACAAAGAGAGAACATCTTCCATACAAGATGTAAAGTAAATGACAAAGTATGTTCTCTCCTTGTTGATAGTGGCTCCTGTTGTAACTGTTGTAGCTCTAGGTTGGTTGAAAAGCTAGCCTTGACTACCATGCCCCATCCCAAACCTTACAAATTGCAATGGCTCAATGAGCAAGGGGAGATGGTAGTCAATGAACAAGTTATGGTTCCAATTTCCATAGGATCTTATAATGATGAGATTCTTTGTGACATAGTTCCTATGGAGGCTGGTCATATCCTGTTGGGAAGACATGGCAATTTGACAAAAAAGCTATTCACCATGGTCACTCCAACCAAATAATTCTCACCCATAATGAAAAGCGCTTCAAATTGTATCCTTTGTCACCTCCTCAAGTGGCTGAAGATCAATTTGCGATGAAAAAGAAAAGAGTTGAGGAAAAACAAAAACAAAAAAAAATACAACAAGCTTTACCCTTAAAGCTTGAAAAGGGTAAAGAGAGAGAGTCGGAAGGTGATGCCCCTTCAAAAGGGAATATTAGTAAAAGGAGCCTATTTGCTACTAAACGTGATTTAAAAGAAGCTCCTTTGACTAACAAGCCCTTTTATCTCCTCTTTTGCAAAGAAGCATCAAATCCTTCTCCCATTTTGCATTCTTCTGCTGAGAGCACTGCCACAGCCCATGCACATAAGCACCTTCCTCAAGGGGTTCAAGATATTTTAAAAGAATTTGATGACATATTCCCTAATGAGGTTCCGAAAGGACTTCCTCCCATTAGGGGTATAGAACATCAAATTGATTTGGTGCCTGGCGCAAGTCTACCTAATAGACCTGCCTATAGGACCAACCCCATGGAGACCCAAGAGATTGAGTCTCAAGTGAATGAGCTGTTGGAGAAGGGTTGGGTTCAAAAGAGCCTAAGCCCTTGTGCTGTGCCAGTCTTGTTGGTGCCCAAGAAGAATGGCCAATGGAGGATGTGTGTTGATTGTCGTGCAATCAACAACATCACCATCAAATATAGGCACCCAATCCGCCGTCTTGATGACATGTTGGATGAATTGCATGGGGCAAAAATATTTTCAAAAATAGATCTTAGAAGTGGTTACCACCAAATAAGGATCAAAGAGGGTGATATGTGGAAAACTGCTTTTAAGACTAAATTTGGTCTTTATGAGTGGTTGGTTATGCCTTTTGGGCTAACTAATGCCCTAAGCACTTTCATGCGCTTAATGAATCATGTACTAAGGGATTGCCTTGGTAAATTTTGTGTAGTTTACTTTGATGACATTTTAGTTTACTCTAGGAACCTAGATGATCATTTAGGACATCTAAGGCATGTTTTTTCTCTTCTTAGGAGTAATCATCTTTTTGGTAACTTAGAAAAATGCACTTTTTGTGTAGATAGTGTAGTTTTCCTAGGTTTTGTAGTTAGCACAAAAGGGGTTCATGTTGACCCCGAAAAGATAAAAGCTATTCAAGAATCGCCCACCCCAAAGAGTGTGACAGAGATCAAAAGCTTTCATGGTCTTGCTGGATTTTATAGGCGCTTTGTGCCTAATTTCTCCACGCTCTTCGCACCAATAAATGATTTGGTGAAAAAGGAAGTTCCTTTCCTTTGGGGTGAGAAACAAGACAAAGCCTTCCAGCTAATTAAGCATAAACTGACCCATGCACCAGTCTTGGCATTACCTGACTTTTCTAAAACATTTGAACTTGAATGTGATGCCTCTGGTGTAGGTATGGGGGCTGTCTTGTTGCAAGGAGGGCACCCCATTGCGTATTTCAGTGAAAAACTCAATGGTGCCCCCCTCAACTACCCCACCTATGATAAGGAGTTTTATGCTCTAATTAGGGCCCTTCAAACTTGGGAGCATTACCTTGCTCCCAAGGAGTTTGTCATTCATAGTGACCATGAGTCACTAAAATATTTGAGGGGTCATGGTAAATTGCACAAAAGGCATGCAACGTGGGTGGAATATCTTGAATCCTTCCCTTATGTCATCAAGTACAAGAAAGGAAAACAAAATGTAGTGGCTGATGCTCTTTCTAGGCGTCATGCCCTTTATTCATCCTTGAGTGCAAAAATCTTGGGATTTTATGACATTCGGGCTATGTATCCGTCTGATAAGGATTTCGGCCCCATATTTGCTACCTCTGCATCTGCATTTGCATTAAAGGCCCATGATGGGTACTTCATCAGTGAGGGGTATCTTTACAAAGGGAGTAAGCTTTGCATACCCCAACGATCAATTAGGAACTTACTTACAAAAGAGAGTCATGAAGGTGGGCTCATGGGGCATTTTGGGATTTCAAAAACCCTCATGCTTTTACAAGAGAAATTCTTTTGGCCCCATATGCGTAGAGATGTCCATAGACATTGCTCTAAATGTATAGCTTGCTTGCAAGCAAAGTCTAAAGCATTGCCTCATGGACTATACACACATTTACCTGCTCCTTCTGCACCTTGGGAGGATATTAGCATGGATTTCATCCTTGGGCTCCCAAGAACCCAACGAGGTGCAGACTCCATATTTGTGGTGGTGGACCGATTTTCAAAAATGGCCCATTTTATTCCCTGCCACAAAGTGGATGATGCGAACAACATCGCAAGACTTTTCTTTAAAGAGGTTGTCCGATTGCATGGTATACCCTCTTCAATAGTGTCAGATAGGGATGTGAAGTTCCTTAGCCATTTTTGGAAAACTCTTTGGGCTAAGCTGGGAACTAAACTTCTTTTTTCCACTACCTGTCACCCTCAAACTGATGGGCAAATAGAAGTGGTGAATAGATCTTTATCCACTATGCTGAGGGCTCTCCTTAAAGGCAACCATAAGTCTTGGGATGAGTACCTTCCCCACATTGAATTTGCTTATAACCGGGTGGTTCATAGAACCACCAAGCATTCTCCTTTTGAGGTGGTCTATGGCTTTAATCCTCGTACTCCTCTAGATCTTTTACCTCTTCCTCTTTCTGTTGTTGTGCATAAAGAGGAGAGGCAAAAGCCATTTTTGTAAAACAATTACATGAGAGGGTTAAAGTTAACATAGAGCGCCAATCCTTGAGAGATGCTACTTTTGCCAATAGGGGGAGGAAAGAAGTCATCTTTGAAAAGGGCGACTGGGTATGGCTTCACTTGAGAAAGGATAGATTTCCTTCTCAAAGGAAGTCCAAACCTAGCCCTAGAGGAGATGGACCTTTCCAAATCCTTGAGTGAATCGGTAATAATGCTTATGTTTTAGATCTGCCTGAGGATTATGGGGTACGCACCAGTTTTAATGTTTCTTATTTGTCTCCATTTGTAGGTGGTGAAAATGAAGAAGACCCCATGGATTTGAGGTTAAATCCTCTTCAAGGGGGAGGAGATGATGTGACCATGCCTAGCCAAGGACCTATCACTAGGGCCATGGCTAGAAGGATTGAGGAAGACCTAGCCCTTGCAGACAAAGGAAGACTTCACCTCCTATGGAGAGTGAAGATATTAGGCTAGGGACTTTAGTTAATAAAATGTAATTTTCCTTTATTTTAATTTTGAGGAGCATTAAGAATTTAATTTGGGACATGTATTTAGTCCATTTTTTTATTTTTATTTTTAGGAGGTGTCTTAGGAATTTAGAGGGTGGATTTAGCTTTTTGGGTCTTTATGAAGGAAATAAGGGGTAGCCTTGATATCTACACCCCTCTTTTCTACATAAACCCCCTAAGCTAATAAGAAGGAATCTTGGCCCTTGGTTTGAGAAACTTGGGCACCAAGTTTGATGATCTAAGGAGGGAATTGTTTCTCAATTCTCCTCCCTTAGATCTCTCCTTTTAATCCTAGCCCTTCTTTTTTAGGTTATCTTGTTCAAGAGGTTAGCTACCTCTATAAATAGGAGCTCCTCCCTCACTTGTATTTTTTACACTTGAATTTATTCCTAGAGACCATATTGGCTGAGGTTCTTACCTTTGAGTGTCCCCCTTTCTCCTTTGTGAGAGCTTCTAAGAGTTATCAAGGGACCCCTCCCTTTGTGGCCTCTCCCCTTTGGCTTATCAAACCTAGTATTTGTGGCGCCTCACCCCATTCCTTTCCTCTCCATAAATCCATTTCCCTTCCAAGTGACTTTAGAAAGGATCCTTTGGGCACGTGATCATCAAAGATCACATCAAGTAATCTTGGCCCTTGGATGAGGTAGCTTGGGCACCAATTCTCATCTAAAGGAGGGTATTGATTGGACTTTGGGCTTCAATCCTCCTCCCTTGGATGACTCCTTTTAATCCTAGCCCTTCATTTCCTTCATGACTTGTCCAAGAGGTTAGCTCCCTCTATAAAAAGGTGGTCCTTCACACTCTTGTATTTTTTACACTTGATTGAATGGAGAAACCTTGAGTTGGCCAAAATTCTCTTAGTGTCCACCCTTCTCTCTTTGAGAATTCCTTAGGTTTTTATCAAGGGTTCCATCCCTTGTGGCAAACTTTCCCTCTTAGGCTTATCTTACCTTAAGTGGCGCCTAAAACCACTTCACTTCTTACCTCTCCACAAACAATTTCACCAAAGAAGAAAACCTCTAGTAAAATATCAAAGGAGGCATGCATCACTTCCTATCCGAATGAGACTAGCTCTCAGTGAACTTGGAGTCACTTGGGGAATTGCTGTGTAGGGGCATTAGCACACCAAAGAAATTTTAAACCTTAGTGCATACCCCCACCACCCCAAATCTATGAGGTCTCCTTATAGACCTCCCACTTTTAAAATTTGTGTATATAATCACTTACTCATTCCTATGCTTATTCTCCTGTAGGACTAGCAGAAGAGGAAGAAAGACCACAAGATTTAAGGTCAAATCCTCTCCAAGGGAGAGGAGATGATGTAATCCTCCCTAGCATGGGCTTGAGCTAGGACCAATAAGATAGGACATAACTTGGATGAAGCTTCAAGGAGATTAGTTTAGGAAATGCCCCATTTAATTTATTAATTTGACCATTTTTATGCTTGTATAAGTACCCTTAAGTCATTAGGATTTTACGGGTTAGTTAGTTTTATTTTTGGCCTTGTATTTTGGCCTATAGGTTCTTTTTTCTTTAGTATGTGTAATTAGTCTCCTTGTTGAGTGTGTTAATTAGTTGGGCTTGGTCCATGAGGATTTGGACATGTGGAATTTAGTTTCTACACCCCTAATTCCTCTTCACACCCTTCTAACCAACACTTGAAGCATGTAGGAGACATATGGGCCCCCCTTGTCCCCTTATTTCACTCCACATGTGCTTTCTCTCCCATACATGGCTGATTCTAGTTGCTTCTTATTTAAATTTGAATTTTTGAAGGTTTCATATCATTTCCCTCCAAAATTCAAATTCAAACAAGAGGGAACATAAATCCATTTTTTTAAGGCTGTGGTTGGATCTTAGTTGAATTAACTTAGTGTTAATTAAGCACATGCTAAATTAACACTAAATTAAGTCAACTAACCACCTTAATTAGCACTTGGATGTTCACCATTATCTACACCTCATGTAATCTTTAACACTCATTTTTTATGAAAGATATTCACTATCTACACTTGAGAGTCTCTTCTTCTTTTAGAGAGAGTGTTCATGACTTCTCCTTGAGTGAGAGTCCTTCATGCTATTATCTAGGGTTCCTTACCTTGTGGCTAGCTTCCTCCTTGGCTTATCTCTTTCAACAAGAATGGCGCCTACTTCCAACTCTATTTCCTAGTCTTCCACCTCTATTTCTTCAACCTTTGGAACCTTTATGAGCAGGATCCTAGGAGAGCTTCTGATGTAATCTTTGATGATCACTTGCTGAAAGGATCCTTTCTAAGGTCACTTGGAAGGGAAATGGATTTATGGAGAGGAAAGGAATGGAGTAAGGCGCCACAAACACTAGGTTTGATAAGTCAAAGGGGAGAGACCACAAAGGAGGGGTCCCTTGATAACTCTTAGAAGCTCTAACAAAGGAGAATGGAGGGACACTCAAAGGTAAGAACCTCACAACCAATATGGTCTCTAGGATTAAATTCAAGTGTAAGGAAAGGAATGGATTGAGGCACCATGATGCAACTCGCCTTGCATGTTTCTCTCCCCAAGATTCATTCCATGGAAGGCCACAAGAAGATGAAATGTTGGTTGAGAAAAGAAGTAGAGATGGAAGGCGCCACAAGTACCTTGATAAGCCTAGAAGGAGGTGTTTGCCACAAAGGAAGGAACCCTTGATAAAAACACTAAAGGAGGCTCCTAAAGATTGAGAAGAAGAGACACTCAAAGATGAAGTATGCTCATAATTTCATTCAAAATCAAGTGTAAAGGATACAAGTGAATGGAGGGTCCTATTTATAGCTACAAAGGAGGGTGGCCATGTGAAATATTTGGAGGGAGATCAAATAGGAATTCAAATTCAAATAATTAGCACATGTTACTAAAATCATGGATCTTAGAACTAACTAAGTGCCATGTAGGATGCCATGTGGCTAACCAAGGGAATTCAGCGCCTATTAGGGGGAACAAAGGTCCCACCTTGTCTCCTCCATACTTCATGTGCTAACTAATTAGGGTTTAATTAGAAAACAGGGGTGTGGTTAATAAAACAACCCACCAACACCCCTAAATGGCCCAATTAGTTAATACACTCCACATAACTGCTACACACACCACCTAGCCTTTATCCTATGGAAAATAAGTGCCCAAAATACAAGGCCAAAGCAAAACTAGATTACTTCACTTAGGAAGAATGATACAAGGGTAAAACAAGAGAACTATACCATAATGATAATTCACATGAAGAGGTGAGGTCTTCCTCCATCCACTCTAGCCATGTCCTCCTCTATCCTCCTATCCATGGCCTTAGTGATAGGACCCTTACTAGAGAGGATCATATCACACCACAAACACTCTTTGAGAGTGGTGCCCCACCTCCATTTTCTTTCCCCTCCATCATCCATTTCATGGTGCTTGGAACCTCTAGGAGAAAGATCAAGGGGAGTGCATGTTGTTCTTCTTATTTGAGTTTTTAATTCTATTTTCCTGAACCTATTTTTCTGTTTTTACAGCCCCTTGTTCTTTTTTTGGGCATATATTTCTGGTTATTTTGAGTCATTTAATTTTAGTTTTTAATCTTCCACGTTGTGTCTTAGTTGGTCATGTTGTAGCCCTTTTATTGTCTCTTAATTCTACATAATTTTGCCTTTTTATTTTTACCATAAAAAACATGTTTCAAAAATTTTTCAAAAAAAAAAAATAAATTGCTCAATTCTTTCTTAGAGTCCATTTCTTCATTTTGTGTGAGTAGCTTATTTTTGTGCTAGTTTATTGTGGTGATTTTCTTTGTGTTGGCTAGTTGAGCATTTTGGGGCACATATTTGGGCTGAAAACTTGAGCAATCAAGCTTACCTAAACCCAAAAAAACTCTCACTTGGTGTCATGTTATAATCACCTAAAATTACTAGCTCATTTTAAGTTGCTTTGTGTTCTTTGGTTTGCACTTTTACATCAAATTTTTGTGGCTAATTTATTATTGTTGTTCAAGAATTTATAATTCTTAAACTCCTTACTATATTTGCTACAAAATGTGTTAAGAGGTGTAGCAAAATTGCTTCAAAAAAAAGAAGAAGAAAAGAAATCAAAAGAGTAGAATAAGTCAAAAAAAGAGTTAGTAAAAAGTGCTAAAAACAAGTAAAAAGAGTACAAAA
Organism: Psophocarpus tetragonolobus; assembly: GCA_037954015.1. Lineage (NCBI taxonomy): Eukaryota > Viridiplantae > Streptophyta > Magnoliopsida > Fabales > Fabaceae > Psophocarpus > Psophocarpus tetragonolobus. The sequence continues at coordinate 6,927,101 of CM075688.1, forward strand.
AATAATTCAGTGTTCCTCAAAATTATTAAACAATTCAAAGGAGTGTTAAATTTTATTGAAATTTGCTTGAATTTATTTGCATATGATTTAGCCACCTTGCTTTACAATTGTACAAATCATTGAATTTGTTGAGTCTTTTTTTGTTTTAAGTCCAATTCTATTTTAGGCCCATTCTAGGAATTTCTTTTGTGTGCCAACTTTCTTTCTACACCTTTTATTTCTTGCTTGTCCTTATTGGCTTTCTTTGTGTTTGTCAAATAAATTCTTTCCACTTGGATGTGTTCCTATTCTTGTTAAGTGCTTTTTATTGCTTTTTGCTTTCAAATTCTACTTCCCTTGGTCTCTTGCTTGGGCACTTGTTTTCTCTTGGTAGGCAGCCAAATTGTTCAAATTTCCACAAGGGTAGCATCCTTAGGAAGTGTTGATTTAAAACCAAGGAAGAGGAAACTTGAAAAGGAGGCCAAGACTAGAGTGATACACTTGGTGAGGAGCACTTGAAGAAAGGAGCTACATTCAACTATTTTTAATTTTTTTGTTTAATTTGGGTGTATTTTTAAAGGACATTTTAATTAGAGGTGTTGGATGCCCATAAGAGTCACCTCTTTTGTGTAATAAACCTTAGTTTCTCATTTTAGTGTGGACAAGGAATTGGTACCCCTTATTCATACTTAGGAGCACGTTAGAATCCTTTAGCTTTGCTTTAAATTTCTTTATTTGCTTTCAATGTTTTAGCAAGTATTAGAGTTCCAAAGACTCTTAACACTTTAGGAGAAAACAAAAAGGAGAGGAGTGTTTTGCATATTAGTTCCGTAGGCCTTACACTTTGACACGTTTTCACACACATCTAAGAGTGTTAGGAGTAGTAATAAAACTAGGGAAAATAAAGGAGAAGAATGTAACAATAGAATAAAAAAAAGTATGAGAAGAGTGATAAACCAACCTTGCCCACATATCCATACTCTATTGATTGGGAAATAGTAGAAAAACAACGTAGGGAATTTTGGAAAAATGAGAGAAAACAAAAAGAGAGGAGGAAAAGAGAACAAGAGGAACTAGATAGAGAGGAGAGAAGAGAGAAAGAACAAAAAGAAAAGGAGAGTCAAGAAAGAAAAGAAAGAAGAGAAAAAGAGAGACAAAGAGAAGAGAGGGAACAAATAAGACAAGAGAGAAAAAAGCAAGAGAAAAGAGAAAGAGAAGAGAGGGACCAAAGAGAAAGAGAAGAAAGAGAAAAAGAAAGAGAAGAGAGAAGAGAAAAAGATAAAAAAGAGAAAGAAAGAGAAAAAGAAGAAAACAAAAGGAAAGAGTTAAAGAGAAAAGAGAGAAGAGAAAGGAGAGAAAAAGAGAAGAAAAAATTGGAAAAGAGAGAAAAAGAACAAGAGGAGTTAGAAAGAAGGGGAAAAAATAAGATACAAAAAGAGAGAAACACCTATAAGAGCTCTTGTGGTAACATTTACACATGTCATAGAAACTTAGAAGAGTCTAGAATAACCCATGACATTCATGCTTCTTCTAGTAAGAAGGAAAATCCTAAGAGGCATCCTAAGAAAAAGACAAACCCTTCTATAATTAAACCCAAAAAAGAGTCATCCAAAAGAAAGCATATTGAGAGAAAACCCTTGAGTATGAGTGACACCTCTACCACTAGTTTGAGCACTCGTTCTCAAAATTCTAAATGTTTTAAGTGTTTAGAAAAAGGGCACATTGCTTTGTTTTGTCCCAAAAGAAAAAGGACTTTAAGGGGAACATAAAATGAAAAAGGGTACCCATTCATGTGATGATCTCTTCAAAGTCAAACAACTTTTTGGAAGTCATCCTTCTAAGGAAACCCAAACACAAAGAGAGAATGTTTTTCAAACAAGATGCAAAATTTTGGGCAAAACTTGTTCTCTCATTGTGGATGGTGGATCATGTTGTAATTGTTGTAGCACGAGGGTGGTGGATCATGTTGTAATTGTTCTCATTGTGGATGGTGGATCATGTAGAAGCTAGTCATATGTTGTTGGGAAGGCCGTGGCAACATGATAAGGAAACTTTACACAATGGCCTCAATAATAAAATCACTCTCTCATAAAGGGAAAAAGATTACCTTACTTCCTCTTACCCCTACCGAGGTTATGGAGGATAGAAGGATCATGAAGCTTAAAAGAGATAGGGATAAAAATGAAAATAAGGTTGTTGGTAGGAAGGTCGAGTCTAAGGAAGATCCATCTTTGCCTTCAAAGGAGGTTCTCTACATAGAAAAGTTTTCCTGCCAACCCTTACCAAAGGAACAAGTTAAATTTGAGGATGTGCCTATATCTTTTGAGCACCTAGATCCACACCCTCAAGTTCAACTTGATGAGTGCTCCATTCCACTTAGACTAGTCTCGCCTACTATTTCAAAACCTTTGAGGCTAGTATCTAGTGCAATAGGAGGATGGGGAGCTATTATGTGGACGCACATGCACACTAAAATCTTTTCACACCTTAGTGCCAAAATCCACTACCCCATTCCTAAGAGGCCTCCTTATAGACGTCTCGCTGCCCCCAAAATCACTTGTCTGCATATACTTATTGCTTTCCTTATTTTTTGTAGACTTTGAACAAGAGGAAGAAATGCCTCAGGATTTGAGGTCAAATCCTCTCCAAGGGGGAGGAGATGATGCAATTCCACCTAGCATGCATCATGACTAGGAGGATTCAACGAAGGCATGACATGGATGAAAACTCATTGAAGATTGAAAGTCATGGTCTCATTTTTAGCTTGTAAATATTTTATTCTAATTAGCTAAATAGGAGCATATTTTTAATTCCTTTAAGGCCATGTATATTCAGCCATATTCTTTTTAGTTTATAAGGTATAAGTGTCTTTAGTTAAAAAAGGAGGAGTAAGCTTAGAATGGGTGCATAAGTCAAGATATGACTTTGAGCTAGCCCATTCAATTTAGGAGATGCTAATTGCACCCATGGAGGTGAACTTAGGTGCCTCACTTAAGTCCCACATTGCCTAGAAAAGTGTGTCCAAGCTCTCCTTTGGGGCTATATATATTCATTCCCTCTCATTGTAAATTTCACCTTTGAAGTTGAATGAAAATTGTCTCTTTGTGAGCACATTCTTAGTAAAAGGTCTTGAGGATCCTCTCTCTTAAGGAACCTCTTCCTAGTTGGTTTTTATCAAGAGTTCCTTCCCTTGTGGCAAACCTAAACACTTTGGCTTATCTCTCTTAGAGAGTGGCGCCCCACCTTCATTTTCTTTCCCCTCCATCATCCATTTCATGGTGCTTGGAACCACAAGGAGAAAGATCAAGGGGAGTGCAAAAGCTTTTTGCATCAATGTAGGAAAAGAGGGGTGTAGATATCAAGGCTACCCCTTATTTCCTTCACAAAGACCCAAAAAGATAAATCCATCCTCTAAATTCCTAAGACACCTCCTAAAATAAAAATGGACTAAATACATGTCCCAAAATAAATTCCTAATGCTCCTCAAAATTAAGATAAAGGAAAATTAGAATTTATTAACTAAAGTCCCTAGCCTAATATCTTTACTCTCCACAGGAGGTGAAATCTTCCTTTGTTTGCAAGGGTTAAGCCTTCTTCAATCTTTCTAGCCATGACCTTAGTGGTAGGTCCTTGGCTAGGCATGGTCACATCATCTTCCTTCAACCTCATCATTGTTCACTTTATGCTTGGGGGAGGTTGCATTAATAGCCGTGTGGATTTATCTCACAAACAAAGACCAAAGGAAACACACTTGGTTAGCTCAAAGCACTTAAAAACTAACTGGAAAAATAGAAACAACAACAGCAAAAATTGCACAACACATGGCCACAATGCTGTGGTTTTTTGCCACAGAGGTGTGGTTTTAGGGTAAGGTGCTTGTTAAGACTTCACTTAAGCATGATATTGACTCAAAACGAAATTTAACGATGGAAAAGAAGTCTTAAACACAAGAACACATGATTTAAAGGAAGAATAAGCAATTTGAACCAATTAAATTGAAAATAAAGTGCATACAACACAATTGCCCCAATGAAAATGAAGAGAAATGACTTAGAATTAAAATGAACCGAAAAAAATGACAATAACAAGCTAATTAACATATAACAAGAAAGGAATATTAACAAAACAACAAGAAGGTACTAAAAGAAAAATAGAATAGAGTAGAAGGAGAAGTTGAACACAAATAATGAACCAAAAAAATAAAAGCAAAGATACAATGAAAGGAACCTTTATTAGAGCCTAAGCTCTAATACCAAATGATACATCCATCCCCAAGCCATGGTTGACCACTTGTTGGAGAAGGTTATGCTTCCTAGGATCATCTCTTTAAAGGTCCTTGAAGAGCCTTGAAATGGAGGTGGAAGACTAGAAGATGAGGTTGAAGGTAGGTGTCACTTGTCATGAAGAAGATAAGCCAAGAGTGAAGCTAGGCGCAAGGGAAGGAACCCTTGATAATAACATGAAGAACCCTCATTAAGGAGAGAACATGAACACTCTCAAGAACAAAGGAGCTCTCAATTTAGAGAAGTATAATTTTCATTAAAAATGAGTGTTAAAAAGATACATGAGGTAGAAAGCTTTATTTATAAAGCAAGGGATAGAACTATAGGCCCAAAATACAAGGTTGGAAATAAAACTAACTACACCCCTAAAATCCTAATGACTTAAGGGTGTTTATACAAGCCTAGAAATGGTCAAATTAATACAAATAAATTATACATATCCTAAACTAAGCTCCTTAAAGCTTCATCCAAGTCATTATCCTTCCTTATTAGTCATAGCTCAAGCCTGTGCTAGGATCAATGCATCAATTTTACTTTAATCACAGTTTTAGTAATAATCAGACTTAGGTGTCTCAAGATTCACCTTGATTAGTCTCCCTAATTTATGCAATTCGGCTCAAGGACCTTGAAGGATATATGAAGAAGCTTTATTACATTGTATAAATTAGAATTTAGGACCTTTTATAATTTTGTTGACTTTGACTTTTTAGTAGTTGACTCCTAAAGTCAACCTTCCCTTTTGACCATTGTATTTAGGTTACCCTTTTAGGTCATCTTTTATTTTTCTAAAAGGTGCTATAGTCATCATGTTAAGAGTTTGCTAAGATGGGCTAGCTTTTAGAGAAGATGAGCATGTCTTATCTTCACCCTCTCATTATGGGCGTACCCGTCTAAGCATGCTTAAGGCATGTGATGCAAAATAACTTTTGCACTCCCCTTGATCTTCTCCTTGAGGTTCCAAGTACCATGAAATAGATGATGGAGGGGAAAGAAAATGGAGGTGGGGCGCCACTCTCAAAGAGAGATAAGCCAAAGTGTTTAGGTTTGCCACAAGGGAAGAAACCCTTGATAAAAACCAACTAGGAAGAGGTTCCTCAAGAGAGAGGATCCTAAAGACTTTTTACTAAGAATATGCTCACAAAGAGACTATTTTCATTCAACTTCAAAGGTGAAATTTTACAATGAGGGGGAATGAGTATATATAGCCCAATGGGAGAGCTTAGGTACACTTTTCATTCAATCCTAAAATCATGTCTTGACTTATGCACCCATTATAAGCTTACTCCTCCTTCTTAACTAAAGACACCTATACCTTATAAACTAAGAATATGGCCGGAAATACATGGCCTTAAGGGAATTAAAAATACTCTCCTATTTAGCTAATTAAAATAAAATATTTACAAGCTAAAAATAACAAAGACTATGGTTTCGAATCTTCAATGAGCTTTCGTCCATGCCATGCCTTCCTTGAGTCCTTCTAGCAATGATGCATGCTAGGTGGGATTACATCAGCATGACTACTATTCCTACCACTTAGTTGCTAAATGCCACACCCCCTAGTCATGCCTTAAGCATGACTACTTTTTACCACCTCTTTCTACGATTTACACCTTTTTGTATCTAGACTATATTAGGGATAGATTCATTAGTTGGTTATACATGACCATAGTTAGCTAATCATGGTTAGATGTGACTCAACTAGAGTTAGCCTAATCTTGGTTAGATTAACCTACGGTCTAGTTAGCCTAACCCACCCTTTCTAGCCTATAAATAAGACATTTCACCTACATGTAATCATCTTTAGATCATTGAATATAATTTGAGCATTTTAGCTTGAGTGTGAGCCTTGAGTGAGTGTGAGAGAGAGTTCTCTTCCTCCTTGGTCGTGAGCCTCTCTCCCTTAGGAGAGAATTCTTCTAGCTTTTATCAAGGATCCCTCCTTGTGGCAAGCATCCTAAACTCATCTCTCACCCTTGAGAGTGGCATTTTCCCCTCCATTCCTCTTCTATCCAAACTCCATTTCACATTAATCCAACCTTTTCATGGAAGTATATCTTAGGGAGAAGTTGAGTCTTCATCACTAATGCTAACCACGTAGACCGCTCTCACCTTCGATAAATAGCACCCTTCCCTCGTGGTTTTGAGACACTTGAATAAATGAAAAGTAAGACTCTTTTGAGAGCATTTTTTATCTAGTAAGTATCTTGAGAACCCTCCATTGAGGAGACTCTTCTTAGAGCTTTTATCAAGAGTCTTATCCCTTGTGATAAACTTCCTTAGTTTTAAGAGTTATTTTCCTATTTTAGAAGTGGCATCACCACCTACATCGTCTTTGCCTTCCATCAACCATTTCTTAGTACTTGAAACCTCCTTGGATAAGATCAAAAGGAGTGTAACTTGGATTGCATAAAATTTAGCCTTATAATTCTAATTGCTCCTACTAGAGAATTTAAACTTATTTCTTCAAAAGAAAGTAAAAATACACAAAGCTCAAACCTAAATCAAGTTGTTAAAAAAAATCTTGCAAAAATTGTGTCATCACTATATTAAGAGTAGTTACGTTATTGCCATAATGATAACTCATGTGACGTTGCAATAGGGATGAGTTCCAATTTAAATATAATTGGACTGTTAGTATCTTAATGGGCCAGAGGTCCAATGGACCACTTTTAGTGTTTTTATTTTGTTAGCATTCTCACTCTTGCTTTAAAACTTTTTCTCTCTTTTTCCCTAAATCTACTATATAAAGGTGATTATCTCCTTGTTCTTTCCATGATCTAAGCTTTTATCCCTCTTTCTCTAAAAATAGATCTATATTTTGGAAGAGAGTGTGTTCTTTTGCTCTTCTAGATATGTTATTTTTCTTTCACTCTTTGTTGAAAAGAAAGTTGATATGCCTTTTCTTTCATTTTCTTTAGAGGTAAGTATCTCATTTTTCTCCCTTGATCTAAATTTTTTAACTTTTCCTCTCCCACTAGATCTACGCTTTGAAAGTAAACAAACCTTTCCAATTTTCTAGATCTATTATTCATTTTTCACTCTTTGATTGAAATCCATTAGATCTGCTATTTTTTTCTCAATTTTAGGAGGAGAATGACTTCCTTTTCTTTTCTTTATCGAAACTCTTTATCTATTTCTACCTCTCTCCAGATCTATGCTTTAATAGCACAATTTTTTTCTCTTTTCCACTCTTTCGATGGAAAACAACCTTGTGTGTTATTTTTTTTCTTATAAATCTTTAAAAGTAAATGCCTTGTTTTTCTTCCTTTTATCTTAGCTATATTTTATCTTCCTTTTCACCCTCTTTTCCCAAGATCTAATCTTTGAAAGCTTGCAAATCTTTCTCATTTTCCAAAGCTATTTTTCCATTCATGTTCTTTGATGAAAAGTACCCTCGTATGTTATTCTATGATCTAAGCTTTTTACTTTTCCCTAATCCACTAGATCTAAGCTTTAAAAACAACAAAATCTTTCTCCTCTTCCAGATCTGTAATTCCTCTGTCACTTTTAGATGGAAATTCACCAGATCTGGTATTTCTTTCTCAATCTTTAGGGGTGAATGGTCTATTTTCCTCCCTGTATCTAAGGTTTTTATATCCTTCTACCTGTTATATGCAAGATCTACACTTTCAAAGTAAGAAAATCTTTCTCTTTTTTTTTATCTATTATTCCTTCCTATTCTTCAATGGAAAGAAACCACATGCACTAATTGCCCTCCTTTTCTTTTAAGGTAAATGACTCATTTTCCCTCCCTTGTTTTAGGCTTCTCACCTATCTCTCTTTATCCCTCCCTCATTCTCTGCCCTTAAATCTATGCTTTGAAAATGAGCAAATTTTTCCATTTCCAGATCTGTTACTCCTCTCTCAATCTTTGATAAAAAACAACTTGATTCACTCTTTTTTCTTTCTTTTATATAACCTTTTTATCTCTTTAGTTCCATTTCTCCCCTCTAGATCTACACTTTGAAAGTGAGAGAATCTTTCTTCCTTTCTAGATTTGTTATTCCTTTCTCACTTTTGATGAAAAATAATGTAATGACTAAAGTTTTCCATGAAAATTGTAATTAATTGTTAGATAAATTAGTTAATTGAAGGTCAGGCTTCATATTTTTTTTTTTTTTATATTGCTCAGGACACTTGATTGTTATTTTTATTGTCTCCATTGTATAAAAAAATAATAAAAAAGAATTGTTTTGATGTTTATGTGATTTTTAATTAAATTTAATTCTTATCTTAAAAAATGGTACTTAATTGCATCATTGATAATTGTAGGTGCTTTCATAGTTAATTGATAGGTGGTTGACTTTGGCTTCAAATTGCACAACCTAGATGAAGGGACACAGGACTTGCAAATTAGTAGTAACACTTACTTTCTCCTCAAGGATCTTCGAGATTCTTTTAAAAAATGGAGTGCTTATGCTGATGAAGTCTCATTGATAGTATATGGAGGTGACAACATTATGAACTTCTCTTTATTTTAGTTAATAATTTTGAATTTATTGCCTATAAAAAAATCTCTAATTTATATTTTCTTTGTTTTTATCATCATTCATTTTAATTCCACTATTTTACATTAAATATTTATTAAAATTTGTTAAAATCATTGTTTATTGATTTCTTACTCTTGCTTTGACATTTATTTTCTGCAAATCATGCAATAACTTATATGCTTAAATTCATTTCTAAATATTCATCCATTTTAAAAGATTATAAGACTTGATCAAGATAAAGATTCATGATTAGTTAGATGGCAATTTTCTTTCATCTTATATAAGAATAATACTTTAAAAGGAGTAATCTAACATCTATAATTTTGATGATCACTTATACTTTTAAAGTATGTTGGGAAAAAACTGGAAAAATATATTATTTAAATAATTGATTATATGTATAGCATATTATAATTAGATTTTTTTTTTGTTTGGGTACGCTTGTAGAAAAGTGATTTAAAAAAAATTAATCTTATTTTGATGCAACAAAAAATAAATTTTTATAGAGTAAAACAGTGTGAAAATAGTTAAAAAAAAGTTGTTATAAGTTACAAATTTCTAACTTCTTAAAAATGACTTGTTTTTTAATTTTTTTTTTAATTTAAACTGATTTTTCAAACATAGCATAACTTATTATACTAAACAACTTATAATTGAACAGAGCTACATTAAAGATAAATGAAGTGAAAATGAAGATAACTTAGCTAGCAAATAATAAATACTTATTTATGCGGTGAGGCTAAATTAACTTAAGACATTAATATTAAAAGCGAAATTTAAATCTTCACTCTTTGGTATTTAAATTTAGGTCTAAAATTTAGTTTTTAAAGTTATAGTTTCTAATTCTATCTCACATTGTTCACATTGATATGGTATTTGATCATATACATGAAGTTCACCCATGTGTCATATAAAAATATACATGTCATAAGTATTTTGTATGCATTTGCTCGTTATAGTTATTGTTATCATTGTTTAATACCTTAATTATAGAAAACCTAAATCTTCACTCTTTGGTATTTAAATTTAGGTATAAATTTTAGTTTTTAAAGGGATAACAAGCCTTTCTAGTTGCACTTCACATTATTCAGGTTAGTGTGATGTATGATCACATATGAAATTCATCCAAGTGTCATATGAAAATATATAGGTCATAAGTATTTTGTATGCATTTGGTTGTTATAGTGATTGTTGTCGTTGTTAGGTGACATCTATGAAGCTTATTTGTAAATTTTGTATGATGTTTTAACATTTTTTTTTTTCATTTTTCGGATTCAGTGTGAAATGTGTTGCGTGAGGCATGCCTCCATTCTCTATGTCCAATGACATTCCACTCTGCATACAGTCCATTCTATAAGAGATTGATCCTCGTGGACAAAGCAACCACCATTACTAGAAGTCCTGCGTCCCTTCATTCTAGGTTGTACAATGAAGTACCATTAAATTAAAATGTTCATCACTGGGAAGAATCTTAAACATAATGACATTGACTGCTTGGCTCCCTCAATCAACAGTCCCTAATCACACCCATCCTCGTAAAAGTTGCTCATGTTCAACTCAATGAGAACAAGCTATCACACTTTTTCTTTATATAAGTACTTACCAAGTGGAATATGTGGTATATTCATCTCCTTAGTCCCTACTCGTATTTATTTAGCTGGAATTGACTCAATATGTCTCCCACCTTGTCTCTACTTATGGATCTTATTTAGTTCAGTCAGTCCGACAACATGCTAGAAGTATTGGTAAGAAAGAATATTTGACACCAACTATGAATCTTTGGTAAAATTTGTGTCGGCTACACAAATCAAGTCCCTTCACTCCTCCATAAATCGTTTGACCAATTAGCAACTCATATGCTCTCTTCCAATCAATCTTTTTCTGCTATGGACAACACGGTTCTACTGTTGTTTGCTATTCTAATTTACGTTTTCTAATTCATTTTTATATGCCGAATGTTCTTACCGAAAAGTATTTGGGTATGATTTGCTACGAACTCTCCGAAATATCTTTGACAAGTTTGTCGAAAGATCCTAGTGCCTTTGGAAACAAAAATGAGTGAACCTGCAGGCTAGAATTCCAACGTTCAAGTCCATAAACGAGTGAAACAGAGAAAGTGAAGAGTAATAAATTTATTGAATGAGTAAATAAATAACACGTACTCCCTAATTGATATTTATAGTAAAAATGTGTTTGTTATCTTGTGGTCATTACCTGCTCATCTTTGTATATTTTTTTTACCCATTGTATTTGGTTTTTATCCAGCAGATATTTTGTTAACTCTGTTCAGTTTTATAGGAAGTAACACTAATTAGTAATTATATTAATATGTCCCTTAATTAATTTAGTTAATTGATTGATTTATACTAAGAGTTTGGATTTCAGCGGGGCCGAAATCCTTTACTAATGTTGCTTCTTTTTTTAGGGGAGGGGCCATACTAGACTTCGAATTTCAGCATGATCGAAATCTAAGGTATCTTCTTTGGTACTTTCATTTTGATATGATATCTTTCTATTCTTTTATTATTTGTTCATGTATTTTTCAGTTTTCAATTATGTCAAATACAAAGTCTCTTGAAAAGATTTAGATACTTTTATCTAGTGATTATACACATAAGAACATTGTACAGGAATCTTTTACTTAACATGTTAACGCACATGCGAATAGGGAATTAAATTTTGGTGAAGAAACAACAGCTCACATTTATTATATCCCCACACTGATTAACACAATATTACTATCATTAGTAATATATTTTCTGTCCCATTTCCTTCAAAATATCTCATTCATAGCTCGTTCACTAAAGTTGCCCCTTAATACAACAATTAATAATATCCAAGAATCGTTTTTATTTTTTTTTTCTACTTTTGTGGATTTCTTTTATCCCAGTTTCTTATACTTATATGTGAAGCTGAAGCCAGTGGCATGGTTAAAAAAACAAGAGTGGGGCTTTTGAAGTTAGCTATTATGTTATGGGTGAGGAGTCCTTTTCTCAAGTTGTGCCAATATATATATATATATATACATAAAATGTTTGGGCCATTTAGGTCCAACATCCACAGTAACAAGACCCAAGAGCACCCACCGCCTTGGCCCTGGAATATAACAGAATTCTAGTGAAGTGGACGCGAAGAAACGAAGCTTCCAATCTTGATATGTTATATCTCAAGTCTCAACCCTCTCCTCTCTCTAATCCTTCTCTTTTCTCTCACATTCACTAGCTAGCCAACTATATAGCCATCCTTTTGTAGTGGAAGAAAGAGAAACATGAACATGGAAGACGGTGTCATGCTGATCAGGAAGGCAGAGATAGACACAAGGGCACCATTCCGGTCCGTCAAAGAGGCTGTCTCATTGTTTGGTGAGAAAGTTTTAGCTGGGGAGGTTTATGTAACTGCAAACAAGCTCAAAAAGGTTCCATTTTCGTTACTCAATTCCACACATATGTCTATGTATCAAGAATTGCTTGCTGCCACTTACAAAACATTTCACGTGTTCTTCTATTTTTATCTTCGTTATGTTCATTCTAGATCCAAGTACCAGTGCCATGTAGCATCACTCATCTAGAACTACTATGGACATTTGGTCAATACTGTTTGGGTTGAAAAATTAGCAAAAGTAAACTTGAAGTAAACGATAGGAAAAACAGAGGCACAAAAAGGTTTAATGAAATTAAGCAATTTGTAGTACAACGTTGTATTATTGAGATATTGTTACATCTCTCATATATAGTCTTGCAGCAGAGCAATTTGATTTTTGAATGACCTGTACGCGTAGTCATCAGCCTTAGATTTCTAAACTAATAGTGACATCACAATATTATATTTCTGAAGAGCTCACCGAACCATACGTAGTTTCAATCTTATGCTTGCTTGTATCATACTGCTAGCTACAAATGGTTATTTTCAGCTGCAGATTGTGTTTTGTGCTTTCTTGTATTTGCGCGTCACGCTTTCTTTATCGTGTTTTAGAATAAAGGTAGCGAAAAACTATATTTATTTATGCTTTCATATTTTGCTTTTGCTCACACGATACCTTCATTTTATAATCTATTCTTTGTAGTTTGTACATCTCAAGCTTTCTGTGAAATATTATACTATTTATTCAATAACTTCAAGCTAATTTCTTTTATATCGTTACTTTTATTTCCTATCCCTATTTAATTTATTACATAATGCGTTTATCTTACATTTCTTTTTGCTCTTCTCACCTCTCCTGATTATTGCAAAACATTATATTTTTGTACATATACAAGGTCTAATTGCTTGTTATGTGCATATGAATGCATTTATAGATACAGAGTGGAGCAAATGAAAACGGCGTTGAGTATTCGAGAAATGAAAACGTGGAAGCTGAGTTGGAGGAGACGCGAGAAAACCTGCAGAGGGCAAAGGAAGAAAGCATGGTAATGGCACATTGTCTGTCTTCGGTGCAGGAAGAGCTTGAGCGCACAAAGCAAGAGCTCCAACAATTGAAGCAACGTGAAACAGACAAGCACCCAGTGGAATCTGAAATGGAAGATGTCAAGTTTGTAGAGAACTTAACCACTTTTGAAATGAAAAGTTCCAGATTCGACGAAGAAAAAATGGAGTTTCAAAAGAAAAGGTATGTGACGTTCGCGAATCCACCATCGGTGTCTCATGTGATGTTACCACAACTTGGAGCTGAAAAGTTGGAAAGGCACCCTTCTCTCAGGAAGAAGAAGAAGTCGTTGATTCCATTGATTGGTGCCATTTTTTCAAGGAAAAAGGGAAGCCAGGAAATTCCATGAGACAAATTCGAATCCTTCAAAGCACCATGTTTTTGGTTTACTGTTACCACATTAATAATTTCCATCTGCATTTTGTTTAGAGTTTCTTTTTCTCTTCTTTTCTTGAATCTCTAATGTAATGTAAGTATGTAACAGAGTTGAATGGCAAATGCTGCATACACTGTAGTTAAACTAATGAGATTCCACTAGCATGTAGATTCATGTCATGTTGAGTGTGGTTCATGACTTCATGTAATAAAGCACCATAATTACAAGGAGAAATCTACTGTGAATTTAAATTCTTCATTTTATTTCGAGACCAAGGAGCCAAGGTCATTTATTACTTCAAGAGGTGAGATCAAAATTTTCAAAATCGCGCAATGACCAAGTAACAGTCCAAATTTTAAGTTGTGGCCTAATTTATGGAGATACACTAATATAAAGCGTTAACATCCTTCACAAAAAAAAATAAAATTATACATTAACAATTTAAAGTAATCTTATCCAATTATTTAATTCAAAATTATTATGCATAGTAAAATTATTGATTTTTATAATAAATATTTTAAAAGTTTGCGTTAAAGTCAATTTTTAAGTCTAATTAACTGATAGTATAAATTTTACACTTAATTCATATTTTATTTATACGTTCAAAATTAGTTTAGTAGTGTAACTAATAAATATTTGACGACGATGTTATATTGAATTTAGGAATTTTTTAAAGCATTCTCGAAGATGTTAACCTTTTGCTTGATGAGAATCATTGGATAAGATTTTATCAAAGCTGAACTTACACAACATAAATATGTTCATCAAAGTGCAAGATTTTTATCTCTGGTATGCAAAAGAGAAAAAAAAACTTCACTCCTCTTATTTTAGATAATTTTTTAACTTTATAAAAAAACAAAACAGAGATGCACGTAATAAAAATTAGTTTATAAAAATGACATACACTATAATTTAAAAAGTTTGTCGTAACAAGCCTAAAAGGAAAACAAACTCATCATAAATTTATTATGTAATTTTTTCTTGTTCGCAAATCTTTTGGGGATCAACAATCAACTTTAAGCACTTGTGTGGACTAATAATAACATAAATGCAATAATGCATTCTACCTTAAAGTCTCAAACTTTTGAGGACCCACAAGCTATAACGTACGCCCGTGTTGATTTATATGTAAGAAAATTTGTCTACTCCACTGAACGTCTATTAATGTCGTAATTTGTCTACCAACAAGTTAAATAATTTTTTATTTTATTTATTGTTTTTATAAGTTAAATATTAGTTATTAATGTGCAATTTTTGTTAATAAAGAAATTTGAACTCTCAACTTTTTTCTTCTTTTTTACTAATGAGCTATGTTCAGTTGTCAATAAATCAACTTTATAATTTTTATAGTAACTTTTTTATTTATAACCACTAGTTAGTAGTTTTGAACGGTTGATATACTAAAAAAAATTACTTTACAAATTCTTATACATACTTATGCAATCCTGCTTATCAATGACCTCATCACAAGGGTCAAGACTAGGAAGATTGAAGAGGACATAACGATGCATCCCTCCCAAGCCATGGTTGAAGATTCTCGAGCAAAGGAGAAAGTTGCCTAGGATCTACTCTTAGAGGTTATCAAGGTTGAAGAAATGGAGATGGAAAACTAGGGGATGAAGATGAGGTAGGCGCCACTTCTACTTTGTAGATGAGGCCAAGTTTGGTCAAGAGATTGGGCTACAAACTTTTTCTATCCATAGCCAGTCTCAAGGACCACAAGCCCATCATCATCTTGTGGGGTGAACAACATGATAAAGCCTACTTGGCTTTTGTGGATGAGTGCTCTAAGGCACCTAAACTTGTCTCATTTACTCCCTGGACGAGACTAGCCTTTAGTGGACTTGGAGTCACTTGGGAAACTGTTGTGTGGGGGCATAGGCACAACAAACAATTTTTAAACCTTAGTCATACCCCACCACCCTAAGTCTATGAGGTCTCCCTATAGACCTCTTACCCTTAACATTTGTGTACATAATTATATACTCATTCCTATGCGGGTGCTTTTGCAGGATTGAAAAAAGAGGAAGAAAGACCACAGGATTTGAGGTCAAATCCTCCTCAAGGGAGAGGATATGATGCATGCACGCCTAGCATGGGCTTGAGCTAGGACCAATAAGGAAGGAGCATGACTTGGATGAAGCTTCAAGGAGCTTAGTTTAGGACATGTTCCATTTGATTGCATTAATTTGACCATTTTTAGGCTTGTATAAGCACCCTTAAGTCATTAGGATTTTAGGGGTGTAGTTAGTTTTATTTTCGGCCTTGTATTTTGTCCTATAGGTTCTTTTTTCTTTAGGAGATGTAATTAGTCTCTTTGTGGAGTGTGTTAATTAGTTTGGGCTGGTCCAAGAGAGTTTGAATGTGTAGGATCTTATTTCTACACGCCTAGTTCCTCTTCACACCTTTCTAACCAATACATGAAGCATGCAGGAAACATATAGGCCCCTTGTCCCCTTGTTTCACTCCACATGTGCTTTCTCACTCCTTCTTGGCTGATTCTTGTTGCTTTTTATTTTAATTTGAATTTTGGAGGTGCCATGGTTGAAGATTCTTGAGCAAAGGATGAAGTCGCCTAGGATCTACTCTTAGAGGTTCTTGAGGTTGAAGAAATGGAGGTGGAAGACTAGGAGATAAAGGTGAGGTAGGTGCCACTTCTACTTTGTACATGATAAGCCATAAGTGCGACTAGCCATAGGGGAAGGAACCCTTGATAATAGCATGAAGGTCTCTCATAAGAAAGGAGAAAACATGAACACTCTCTAAGAAGAAGAAGAGCTCTCAAATTTAGAGAAAGATAATTTCATTCAAACGAGTGTAAAAACTACATGAAAGGAGAGGAGCTCCTTATATAGAGCTCAACATGGATCTATGGGCCTTACACTAACATAAACTTCCAACTCCTCTAATTAAGGAGGATTAGTTGGTTAATTTAGCGTTAATTGAGCACATGTCAATTTAACACTATATTAATTCAACTAAGATCCAAACATGTCCCTAAAAAAGGGGATCTATATTCCCTCTTGTTTGAATTTGAATTTTGGAGGGAAATGACATGGCACCTCCAAAATTCAAATTAAAATAAGAAGCAACAAGAATTAGCCAAGTAGGAGTGAGAAAGCACATGTGGAGTGAAACAAGGGGACAAGGGGGCCCACATGCCTCCTGCATGCTTCGTGTGTTGGTTAGAAGGGTGTGAAGAGGAATTAGGGGCGTAGCAATAAGATCCTACACATCTAAACTCTCTTGGACCAGCCCAAACTAATTAACACACTCCACAAAGAGACTAATTACACCTCCTAAAGAAAAAAGAGCCTATAGGACAAAATACAAGACCGAAAATAAAACTAATTACACCCCTAAAATCCTAATAACTTAAGGGTGCTTATACAAGCCTAAAAATGGTCAAATTAATACAATTAAATGTAACATGTTCTAAACTAAGCTCCTTGAAGCTTCATCCAAGTCATGCTCCTTCCTTATTGGTCCGAGCTCATGCCTATGCTAGCCGTGCATGCATCACATGGCTAGGAAGGAGTGTGAAAGACTTCAACTTCTAATTGAAGTAAAGATCACTAGGTCATAATCTTCTAATACTTGCTTTGTATTTACGATTGTTCTTCTAGCTTTGTAGAGGTGTATTTAGTTTCCATTTTGGCCTTATAGTTTGTCCTGTTCTTTTATTTTTAGTTAAGAGGTGTAGCTTGATGCAGTCTCTTGGATCTTCTTCACCAAGGTTCTTCTTCTTAGAAATGGAGGATGAAGAAGGCTAGAAATAGTGGTGGTTTTGATGCCACTTTTTATGGAAAAGAATCCTCAAGAGAGAAGTTTCTCAAAGGTGACACTTTACTAGATCAAATGCTCAAATGAGTCTTACTTCATTCATTCAAGTGTGATGTTACAAGAGAGTGGGGAGAGTATAAATAGCTCACTGGAAAGGCTAGGCACACAAAACTAGGTAAATATGGGACTTTGGGTTTAATTAGTATTAAAATTAATTAACATGTGAATTAAGTCCAAAGTGGCGCCTAAACTAACCTAGTGGTGGTGCTAGAATTAATCCTATATGTGAGGGAAGAAAGCCCAACTCGCCTAAAACTAAGAAGCCCCATACTATACTTACCTCCTCTCACTAATTAATGACACCTCTTCTTCCTAATTATAAGAGAAATGGTCAAATTACATGACCCAAATAAAATTACAAGCTAATTAATATTTACAATATTTAATCTAATGACAATGGCCTAAGATCTTCACTTCTACCAAGAGTTGAGGCCTTGTGAACTCCTTCCGAGCCATTTCCTTCCTTATCCTCATAGCCATGACCCTAGTGATAGGACCTTTGGTAGGCAGGATTGCATCATCTCCTCCATCTTCGAAAGGATTTGACCTCAAATCCGAAGTCTCGTCTCTTCCTCGTCAGGACCTACAAATGGAGTGAGATCACAAATGTTAAAGGTTGTGCTAATACCATAGTCCTTAGGAAGCTCTAACTTATATGCATTATTGTTTACCTTCTCAAGGACTTGGAAGGGATCATCTCTTTTAGGGTTGAGTTTGGGCTTCCACTTAGAAGGGAAACAGTCATTTCTAAGGTGATGCATTCCTCCTTTGGATTGATCTCCAAGATCATCTTCATGAGGTCACCTTGGTGAAGTCGTTTTGTGAAGACGAAGGAAAGGGAAGGTGAATGGCGCCACTTGAGAAAGATGAGCCAAAAGAAGTGGTGCTTGCCATGAGAGAATTAACTCTTGATAAAAGCTTCTAGGAATTCTCTCAAAGGTTAAGAGAAGGAAAAACACTCAAAGATAGAAACTAAACTCAATTCTCTAAAATTCAAGTGTAAAAAAATACATGAGGTAAGAGGTTAAATTTATAGGAGAAGAAAAGGACTAGGAGTGTAGACTTGGACATCCATCCCATGATCAAGGCTAAGCTCATTAATCATGTGTTAATTGAGATTAACGCAATTCACATATGATTAACAAGGTGGAGATCCAAACACTCCCCTAAAAATATGGATCTTGTCTCCTTAAATGTGAATATGAATTTTGGGAGTGCCATGTAGACTTCCTCCAAAATTCAAATTCAAATCTCATTGCCAGATGGCAGCCACATAGGAGAGAGGGGGGAATGTTGGTGCCTTTTGAGGGGGAACAAGGGACCTACATGTCTTTAGGTTGTTGAGTGTTGGTTAGACAAGCGTTTAAGAGGAGTTGAGGGGTGTGGTTAACAGACCACACACGCCAAACTCTAACAAAAAGGTCCATCTAATCAATACACCTCAACTAAAAAACTAATCACACCTTTTAATTATTCAAAGTCACAAAATAAGGCCAAAAATAAAATAACCTCAAAAAATATACAACTACAGTAAACTAGGAGACTATGGACTAATTTCTTGAATCTTGATGTCCATGGCCCTAGTGATAGGTCCCTTGCTGGAGAAGAATACATCATTTTCTCCCCCTTGTGAAGGATTTGACCTTAAATCCTGAGGGTCCTCTTCATCATCAGCACCTACAAATAGAGATAAGTCACAAACATTAAAAGTAGTGCTGACACAATAATTCGGAGGGAGATCTAATATGTATGCATTGTTATTAACTCGCTCTAAGATCTGGAAGGGTACATCTCCTCTGGGCTAAGTTTGGACTTCCTCTTAGTAGAGAAACAATCATTTCTCACATGAAGCCACACTTAGTCCCCTTCATTGAAGATAACTTCCTTCAATGTTAGCTTTGACCCTCTCATGTATTTTCTTTACAAAATCAGTTATTGCCTCCCTATCTTTATGAAAAGAGTGAGAAAGAGGAGAGGTAAGAGATCCAAAAGAGTGAGAAGGTTGAAGCCATAGACAAATTCAAAAAGGGAGTGCTTGGTGGTCCTTTGAACCACCCAATTATAAGCAAACTATATGTGGCGAAGGTATTCATCCTAAGACTTGTGGTTTCCTTTAAAAAGGGCCCTCAGCATAGTTGATAGAGATCTATCTACCACTTCTGTTTGTCCATTAGTTTGGGGGTGACAAGTAGTGGAGAACAAGATTTTAGTTCCCAGCTTAGCCCATAAGGTTTTCCAAATATGGTTGAGGAACTTCACATCCCTATTTGAGACTATAGTAGAGAGTATGTCATGCAAGCAAACAACCTTTCTAAAAAAAAGTCTTGTGATGTTTCTCACATGATCCACTTAGTGACAAGGTATAAGGTGGGTCATTTTATAAAATATGTCCAATACCACAAAGATGGAGTCTGCACCTTGTTGGGTATAAGGAAGGCCTAGGACAAAGTCCATACTGATGTCCAACCAAGGTGAAGAAGGAGCAGACAAAGGTGTGTACAGTCCATGGGGGATTGCCTTTGACTTAGCCTATAGACAAGCTAGGCATCTAGAAAAATGCCTATGAACATCTCTCTTCATATGGGGCCAAAAGAATTTTTCTTGTAAAAGCATGAGAGTTTCATTAATTCCAAAATGCCCCATGAGCCCACCTTTATGGCTTTTTTTTGTTAGCAAGTTCCTAATAGATCCTTGGGGTATACTGATGTGATCTTTGATGATCACTTGCCCAAAAGGATCCTTTCTAAGGTCACTTAGAAGAGAAATGGATTTATGGAGAGGAAAAGAATGGGGTGAGGTGCCACAACATTAGGTTTGATAAGCCAAAGGGGAGGGATCCCTTGATAACTCTTAGAAGCTCTCATAAAGGAGAAGGGGGTACACTCAAGGTAAGAACCTCATAACCAAATGGTCTCTAGGATTTAATTCAAGTGTAAAAAATACAAGTGAGGGGATGAACTCCTATTTATAGAGGTAGCTAAACCTCTTGAACAAGATAACTTAAAAAAGAAGGGCTAGGATTAAAAGGAGAGACATAAGGGAGGAGGATTGAGAAACAATCCCCTCCTTAGATCATCAAACTTGGTGCCCAAGTTTCTAAAACCAAGGGTCAAGATTCCTTCTTATTAGCTTAAGGGGTTTATGTACGAAAAGAGGGGTGTAGATATCAAGGTTACCCCTTATTTCCTTCATAAAGACCCAAAAAGCTAAATCCACCATCTAAATTCCTAAGAGACCTCCTAAAATAAAAATGGACTAAATACATGTCCCAAATTAAATTCCTAATGCTCCTAAAAATTAAAATAAAGGAAAATTACATTTTATTAACTAAAATCCCTAGCCTAATATCTTGACTCTCCACAAGAGGTGAAGTCTTCCTTTGTCAGCAATTGCTAGGTCTTCTTCAATTCTTCTAGTAATGGCCCTAGTAATAAGTCCTTGGCTAGGCATGGTCACATTATTTCCTCCCCTTTGAAGAGGATTTGACCTCAAACCATGGGGTATTCATCATTTCAGCACCTACAAATGTAGACAAATCAGAAACATTAAAACTGGTGCTTACCCTATAATCCTCAGGAAGATCTAAAACATAGGCATTATTACCGATCCGCTCAAGGATCTGGAATGGTCCATCTCCTCTAGGGCTAAGTTTGGATTTCCTTTGAGAAGGAAATCTATCCTTTCTCAAGTGAAACTATACCCAACCGCCCTTTTCAAAGATGACCTCTTTCCTCCCCCTATTGGCGAAAGTATCGTCTCTCAAAGATTGGCGCTCTATGTTAACTTTAACCCTCTCATGTAATTGTTTTACAGAAATAGCTTTTGCCTCTTCTTCTTTATGCACAACAATAGAAAGAGGAAGAGGTAAAGGATCTAGAGGAGTATGAGGATTAAAGCCATAGACCACCTCAAATGGAGAATCCTTGGTGGTTCTAAGAACCACCCGTTTATAAGCAAATTCAATGTGGGGAAGGTACTCATCCCAAGACTTACAGTTGCCTTTAAGGAGAGCCCTCAGCATAGTGGATAAAGATCTATTCATCACTTCTGTTTGCCCATCAGTTTGAGGGTGACAAGTAGTGGAAAAAAGAAGTTTAGTTCCCAGCTTAGCCCAAAGAGTTTTCCAAAAATGGCTAAGGAACTTCACATCTCTATCTGACACTATTGAAGATGGTATACCATGCAATCGGAAAGCCTCTTTAAAGAAACGACTTGTGATGTTGCTCACATCATCCACTTTGTGGCAGGTAATAAAATGGGCCACTTTTGAAAACCGGTCCACCACCACAAATATGGAGTCTGCACCTCGTTGGGTTCTTGGGAGCCCAAGGATGAAATCCATGCTAATATCCTCCCAAGGTGCAGAAGGAGCAGGTAAAGGTGTGTATAGTCCATGAGACATTGCTTTAGACTTTGCTTGCAAGCAAGCTATACATCTAGAGCAATGTCTATGGACATCTCTACGCATATGGGGCCAAAAGAATTTCTATTGTAAAAGCATTAGGTTTTTGAAATCCCAAAATGCCCCATGAGCCCACCTTCATGGCTTTCTTTGGTGAGTAAGTTCCTAATTGATTCTTGCGGTATACAAAGCTTACTCCCATTGTAAAGATACCCCTCACTGATGAAGTGCCCATCATAGGCCTTTAATGTAAATGCAGATGCAGAGACAACAAAGATGGGGCCGAAATCCTTGTCAGAAGGATACATAGCCTGAATGTCATCAAATCGCAAGATTTTTGCATTCAAGGATGAATAAAGGGCATGAAGCCTAGAAAGAGCATCAACCACCACATTTTGTTTTCCTTTGTTGTACTTGATGACATAAAGGAAGGATTCAAGATATTCCACCCACGTTGCATGCCTTTTGTTCAATTTACCTTGACCCCTCAAATATTTTAGTGACTCATGGTCACTATGAATGACAAAAATTGTTTGTTTTTTTTGCCTTTTCAAGTTATTGTTTGTTTATTGTAATTTTTTAATATAAGAAACAAAAATTGCAAATCCAAATCTTGTTTAGGAGTGAGGAATTTGAATGTTGAGATGTTTGAGAATCACGTAACAGAGCAAGTCTCGGAAGCGGATTTAGATTATGGTCATGGTTTGGTGCATGAACAATCAAATGTGGATACCGAATCAAACACTGACACTTATCAATATCAGGTACTTATTGCTTACCAATTATTGATACCTAAACTATGAAAATTAGAGCAATGTCAGGTTTTGCTTTTCAATTAATACAAGTGAGTGAAGCAGGGAGAGCATATTGATCTCAAAGATCCCGAAGATGGAAAATATACAAAGGATACTACCACATGTTTGTTGATTGCCTTGATGAGTTAACCTCATTTGATGGTAAGCAAAAGGAGGAAGAAGTTGCAGCCGTAGAAGATTAAGATAGCTAGTTGGAGGAAAATCAAGGTATGCATCAACAACAGAGTCATTCTAATGAATTGGGCAATGGAGTGGGAGATTCTTACTCCATAGGCACGAATCGTCAGATTTCTTTAGAGAAGGATCAGATAGTGAATATGTTAGTCGATCTTTGTGGGTCAAACAAGGAAGATGAAGGAAATGATAAAATCTCTTGCAACACTTCTACAATCATTGATTTATGCTTTCATATTATAAAAGGGCAGAGTGGACCCTATTTTAGAGCATCCAATGTTGATGTTGAGCTGTTTGAAAGGATTCAAAGTCTCTTATATGTTAGAGATCAAGATTAATACTCTATGAAGATAAGTTGGAAGAGGAGATGCTGATTAGATCATATATAAGTAAGCTTTCAAATGAGATGAAAGTGGCATCTGAGGAAATTGTAGCACTGAAGAGAAGACTGCCATGCTTAGGGATAAGTTTTCCATGGCAGTTAAGAAAGGAAAGGGGCTAGTTGATGCATTCTCCCCAAGCAAGGGCCCTATCACTAGGGTCATGGCTAGGAGAATAGAAGAAGACATGGCTAGAGTAGAGGGAGGAAGATCTCACCTCCATATGACCATCAAGTTATGCAAGCCATGACTTATTTACTTGTAATTTTTATTTTAGGAACCTAGGATTTTATTTTGGACATGTATTAGTCCATTTAATTTTCTAGGAGGTGTCTTAGTAATAAGAAGGGGTAAGATTAGCTTTTGGGCCTTTATTTAGGAAATAAGGGGGTAGTTTGATAAATACACCCTCTTTTGCTAAATAAAACCCAAAACTAATAAAGGAGTAATCTTGACCCTTGGATGAGGTAGCTTGGGCACCAATTCTCATCTAAAGGAGGGTATTGATTGGACTTTGGGCTTCAATCCTCCTCCCTTGGATGACTCTTTTTAATCCTAGCCCTTCATTTCCTTCATGACTTGTCCAAGAGGTTAGCTCCCTATATAAAAAGGTGCTCCTTCACACTCTTGTATTTTTTACACACTTGATTGAATAGAAAAACCTTGAGTTGGCCAAAATTCTCTTAGTGTCCACCCTTCTCTCTTTGAGAATTCCTTAGGTTTTTATCAAGGGTTCCATCCCTTGTGGCAAACTTTCCCTCTTAGGCTTATCTTACCTTAAGTGGCGCCTAAAACCACCTCACTTCTTACCTCTCCACAAACCATTTCACCAAAGAAGAAAACCTCTAGAAAAAGATCAAGGGAGGCATGCATCATTTGGTATCTAGAGCATTGGTTCTAGAGGTCTAAACTCTCTTCCTATCTCATTTATTTTTTCTTTCCGTTTTCCTATTTTATTTTATCTTTAATTTCCGCAATTTTTTCTAGCTTTCCATTGTTGTTTATCATTTCCATTTATATCTTGAGTTTATTGTTTTGAGTTATAGTTTATTTGCACCATTTATTTTTTGCTTGATGCAATTTATATTATTCTTTTCTTTGCATCTACGTCTCTCCCATATTCATTAATTTCCGCTTAAGCTTTGAGTTGGGTGCTTTCTTGCTTGAATTTTGGTTTTGAGAATTTCTTGCTAAAAATCCATGCCGTTGTGGTGAATTCCACAACCTTGTGGTCAAGAAATTTAGACCAAATTCTTGTGTTTCCTTGCACCTAGTTGCCTTGTTTTTGCTTTATTTTTAGCTTTTATTTTTCACTTTTATACTCTTGTGTAGTTGTCTATAAGTCATTGATTCATGCCTCCCTTGATCTTTTTCCTTGAGGTTCCAAGCACCATGAAATGGATGATGGAGGGGAAAGAAAATGGAGATGGGGCGCCACTCTCAAAGAGAGATAAGCCAAAGTGTTTAGGTTTACCACAAGGGAAGGAACCCTTGATAAAAACCAACTAGGAAGAGGTTCCTCAAGAGAGAGGATCCTCAAGACCTTTTACTAAGAATGTGCTCACAAAGAGACTATTTTCATTCAACTTCAAAGGTGAAATTTTACAATGAGGGGGAATGAGTATATATAGCCCAATGGGAGAGCTTGGGCACACTTTTCTAGGCAATGTGGGACTTGGGCTTAATTAGGATTAAAACTAATTAACCCAAGTCTTAGGCCTTAAGTGAGGCACCTAAGTTCACCCCCTATGGGTGCAATTAGAATATCTTAATGTGAATGGGCTAGCCCAAAATCATGTCTTAATTTATGCACCCATTATAAGCTTACTCCTCCTTTTTAACTAAAGACACCTATACCTTATAAACTAAGAAGATGGTCGGAAATACATGGCCTTAAGGGAATTAAAAATACTTTCCTATTTATCTAATTAAAATAAAATATTTACAAGCTAAAAATAATGAAGACTATGGCTTTGAATCTTCAATGAGCTTTGGTCCATGTCATGCCTTCCTTGAGTCCTCCTAGCCATGATGCATGCTAGGTGAGATTGCATCATCTCCTCTCCCTTGGAGAGGATTTGACCTCAAATCCTGAGGTCTTTCTTCCGCTTTTTCAAAGTCTGCAAGAAAATAAGGAAAGCAGTAAGTATATGCAGACAAGTGATTTTGGGGGAAGTGAGAGGTCTATAAGGAGGCCTTTTAAGAATGGGGTAGTGGAGGTTGGCACTAAAGTTTGAAAATATTTTAGTGTGCATGTGCCTCCACACAACAGCTCCCCATCCTCCTCCAATTGCACTAGATACTAGCCTCAAAGGTTTTGAAATAGTTGGCGAGACTAGTCTAAGTGGAATGGAGCACTCATCAAGTTGGATTTGAGGGTGTGGATCAAGGTGCTCAAAAGATATAGGCACATCCTCAAATTCAACTTGTTCTTTTTGTAAGAGTTGGCAGGAAAATTTTTCTATGTAGAGAACCTCCTTTGAAGGCAAAGGCGGATCTTCCTTAGACTCGGTCTTCCTACCAACAACCTTATTTTCATTTTTATCCCTTTCTCTCTTAAGCTTCATGATCCTTCTATCCTCCATAACCTCGGTAGGGGTAAGAGGAAGTAAGGTGATCTTTTTCCCTTTATGAGAGAGAGTGATTTTATTAGTGAGGCCATTGTGCAAAGTTTCCTTATCATGTTGCCATGGCCTTCCCAGCAACATGTGACTAGCTTCCATAGGGACTACATCACATAACACTTTGTCGTGATACTTCCCTATGAAGAAGCTAATCTCCACTTGCTCTCTTACTACTACACCATCTTCATAATTAAGTCCATGCAAAGAATAAGGTGAAGGATGAGGAGTAGTAGCAAGTTATAGCTTTTCCACCACCCTCGTGCTACAAAAATTACAACATGATCCACCATCCACAATAAGAGAACAAGTTTTGCCCAAAATTTTGCATCTTGTTTGAAAAACATTCTCTCTTTGTGTTTGGGTTTCCTTACAAGGATGGCTTCCAAGAAGTTGTTTCACTTTGAAGAGATCATCACATGAATGAATACCCTTTTCATTTGATGTTCCCTTTAAAGTCCTTTTTCTTTTGGGGCAAAACAAGCAATATGCCCTTTTTCTAAACACTTAAAACATTTAGGACTTCGAAAACAAGTGCTCGAACTAGTGGTAGTGGTGTCACTCATACTCAAGGGTTTTCTCTCAATATGCTTTCTTTTGGATGACTCTCTTTTGGGTTTAATTATAGAAGGGTTTGTCTTTTTCTTAGGATGCCTCTTAGGGTTTTCCTTCTTACTAGAAGAAGCATGAATGTCATGGATTATTTTAGGCTCCTCTAAGTCTCTATAATGTGTGTAAATGTTACCACAAGAGCTCTTATAGGCATCTCTCTCTTTTTGTATCTTCATTTCTTCCCTTCTTTCTAACTTATTTTGTTCCTTTTCTCTCTTTTCCAATTCTTTCTTCTCTTTTTCTCTCCTTTCTCTTCTCTCTTTTCTCTCTAACTTTTTTCTTTTGTTTTCTTCTTTTTCTCTTTTCTCTTTTTCTCTTCTCTCTTCTCTTTCTTTTTCTCTTGCTTCTCTTTCTTTCTTTTCATTTTCCCTACTCTCTATTTGTCTCTCTTTTTCTCTTCTTTCTTTTCTTTCTTGTCTCTCCTTTTCTTTTTGTTCTTTCTCTCTTCTCTCCTCTCTATCTAGTTCCTTTTGTTCTCTTTTCCTCATCTCTCTTTGTTTTCTCTCATTTTTCCAAAATTCCCTAGGTTGTTTTTCTACTATTTCCCAATCAACAGAGTATGGATATGTGGGCAAGGTTGGTTTATCACTCTTCTCATTCTTTTATTTTATTCTATTCTCACATTCTTCTCCTTTATTTTCCCTAGTTTCATTACTACTCCTAACACTCCTAGAAGTGTGTGAAAACATGTCAAAGTGTAAGGCCTAGGGAACTAATATGCAAAATACTCCTCTCTTTTTTGTTTTCTCCTAAAGTGTTAAGAGTCTTTGGAACTCTAACACTTTCTAAAACATTGAAAGCAAATAAAGAAATTTAAAGCAAAGCTAAAGGATTTTAACGTGCTCCTAAGTATGAATAAGGGGTACCAATTCCTTATCCACACTAAAACGAGAAACTAAGGTTTATTACACACAAAAGAGGTGACCTTATGGGCATCCAATACCTCTAATTAAAATATCCTTTAAAAATACACCCAAATTAAACAAAGAAAATTAAAAGTAGTTGAATGTAGCTCCTTTCTTCAAGTGCTCCTCACCAAGTGTATCACTCTAGTCTTGGCCTCCTTTTCAAGTCTCCTCTTCCTTGGTTTTAAATCAACACTTACTAAGGATGCTACCCTTGTGAAAATTTCAACAATTTGGCTACCTACCAAGAGAAAACAAGCGCCCAAGCAAGAGACCAAGGGAAGTAGAATTTGAAAGCAAAAAGCAATAAAACGCACTTAACAAGAATAGGAACACATCCAAGTGGAAAGAATTTATTTGACAAACACAAAGAAAGCCAATAAGGACAAGCAAGAAATAAAAGGTTTAGAAAGAAAGTTAGCACACAAAAAAAAATTCCTAGAATGGGCCTAAAATAGAATTGGACTTAAAACAAAAAAGACTCAACAAATTCAATGATTTGCACAATTGTAAAGCAAGGTGGCTAAATCATAGTCAAATAAATTCAAGCAAATTTCAATAAAATTTAACACTCCTTTGAATTTTTTAATAATTTTGAGGTGCACTAATTTTTATTTTATTTTTTTGTACTCTTTTTACTTGTTTTTAGCACCTTTTACTAACTCTTTTTTTTTTTTTTTACTTATTTTACACTTTTGATTTCTTTTCTTCTTCTTTTTTTTTTTTGAAACAATTTTTCTACACCTCTTAACACATTTTGTAGCAAATATAGCGAGGAGTCAAAGAATCATAAATGCTTGAACAAAGGATAGGAAATGGCCACCATAATTGATATACAAAAGTGCAAAATTAAGAAACAAAACAACCTAATATGAACTAGTAATTTTAGGTGATAAAAAATAAATGGCACAAGGAGAGTTTTATGGAAGTTGAGGACAACTTGATTACTCAATAATCAGCCCAATCATACCCAACATGCCTCTCAAAGCCAATCAACAAAAATCACCACAAAAACTAGCACAAAATTAAGATACTAAAATTATTGAACAAGTGAATGAAATTTGGAAGAAATTGAGCATTAATTTTTTTGAAGATTTTTTTTTTTATGAACATGCTAAGATCTAAATAGCATGTGAGATTCTAAGGACATGGGATCAAGAGTAAGCCTCTTTGATGCTCAATTTCCAATAGAGAAATAACACACTTTTATGGTAAAAATAAAAAGGCAAAACTATGTAAAATTAAGAGACAATAAAAGGGCTACAACATGACCAACTAAGACACAACTTGGAAGATTAAAAACTGAAATTAAATGAATCAAAATAACCAGAAATATATGCCCAAAACAGAGAACAAAGGGCTGGAAAAACAGAAAAATAGGTGCAGGAAAATAGAATTAAAAATTCAAATAAGAAGAACAACGTGCATCCAAAGATCAAGACCACAATGTGTGGCTTCCTTCACAAATTTTGTGAAGTCATTACAATGATCTTCTTAGGATTTGCACAAGAATAAGGAAAAAATAAAAAGCTGGGCAGAAAATTAAAGAAACAATCCTAAAGGAAACATATAAAGATTCAATGGAAAAGAACAAGATAAATTGAATCTAGAAAGCAATAAAAACTAGGAAATAAATTGCATAAAATGAAAACTACAAAAACATAGACTAACAAGACATAAAAGGAATTAAATGACAAGAATCAAAGGTTGGAAAAAATAAAGGAAAAAGCAAGAACTCTAAGAAGAACAGCTGAAAAAAATTAAAGAAAATTAAGACTAGAAAAGAACCTCATGGAGTTGGCTCTGATACCAAATGATGCATGCCTCCCTTGATCTTTTTCCTTGAGGTTCCAAGCACCATGAAATGGATGATGGAGGGGAAAGAAAATGGAGGTGGGGCGCCTCTCTCAAAGAGAGATAAGCCAAAGTGTTTAGGTTTGCCACAAGGGAAGGAACCCTTGATAAAAACCAACTAGGAAGAGGTTCCTCAAGAGAGAGGATCCTCAAGACCTTTTACTAAGAATGTGCTCACAAAGAGACTATTTTCATTCAACTTCAAAGGTGATATTTTACAATGAGGGGGAATGAGTATATATAGCCCAATGGGAGAGCTTGGGCACACTTTTCTAGGCAATGTGGGACTTGGGCTTAATTAGGATTAAAACTAATTAACCCAAGTCTTAGGCCTTAAGTGAGGCACCTAAGTTCACCCCCTATGGGTGCAATTAGCATATCTTAATGTGAATGGGCTAGCCCAAAATCATGTCTTAACTTATGCACCCATTATAAGCTTACTCCTCCTTTTTAACTAAAGACACCTATACCTTATAAACTTAGAAGATGGCCGGAAATACATGGCCTTAAGGGAATTAAAAATACTTTCCTATTTATCTAATTAAAATAAAATATTTACAAGCTAAAAATAACGAAGACTATGGCTTCGAATCTTCAATGTGCTTTTGTCCATGCCATGCCTTCCTTGAGTCCTCCTAGCCATGATGCATGCTAGGTGAGATTGCATCAGTCATGTTTATAGTTTCCCATTTTGTCTATTAATTCCTTTTAAGTTTAGCCTCTTTTTTTTTTTACAAAAAAAAATTTGAAACTTCTTAAATTGAGCAACATAGAGGGTCATACCTCATGTCTAAGTCTCTTTATAAGTTCATGTGCTTTTAGTTTCAAGCATATTCTTAAAAAAAAATTCAAAAATAGTTGCTCAATTTCCTTTGTCTTTATTTTCCTTATACGTATAATTTGTAGCTCATTTGTGTGGTAAAGGTAGTTCTTGTTTGTGGGTGCTTTCACTTAAGCTATAAGTTTGGTATTTGTGCTCAACAAATTACTAAAAACTTAACAAAGCTTGAGTCCAGTGGCACACCAAACTACTAAACCATTAACACATCTATAGCTACTTTGCATTTTGAAGTCATTTCTAGTAGTACCTAAATTGTTGCTTTTAATTTTCTTTATTGTTCCAAGCGCATAACTCTTTTTTACCAAGCACTAAATTCACAATCAATTTACGTGCATCTAGTAAATATTCAAAAAAAAAAACAACAAGAAAACAAAGTCTAAAATAAAATAAAAAAAAAAACAACGAAGGATTAAAAAAAAAAAAAGAGAACAAACAAAAGAAAAGAAAGTTTGAAAAAAAATTCATTTGATGTACCTGACCTAAAATTAGCAAGTGCTTCAACTTTGAAATTTGAACCTTAAAAGAAATTTTATTACTTTTGGTACACTAGAACTTGATATTTGTGTTCTTCTACTCTTTAATCTAGTGCCATTCTTAGGTATTCCATTGTGTGCTCTCTTTCTTTTGTTTACCTTTTAGTTGTTGCTTGTCTTTTAAATCATCTTTCTAGTTTGTCTTATATACTCTTACCATTTGGTTAAGTGTCCTTTTGATTATGTTATCTTTTATTGCTTTTTGAGTTTCTATTCGCACCTCCCCTTGCTACTTTTGGTTTCTTTGGTTTGTGTGTTAGTGTCACTTTTGGGAGAAAGCTTGAAAAAGGAGCTTACCACAAGGGTAGCATATTTTGGAAGGTTGGACTAAGAGCCTAAGGGATCACCTCAAAAGGAAATACACCTAGCCGTGAGGACTTTGATTTGAGGGAGCATTTGGAGAATCATTTTTTGAATACTTTACTTTTTCTTTAATTTGGGTGTATTAATTTTGTAGTTGGGAGTTTGAGTGCCCTTAAGGCCCTCCCTTTGGTTGTAATAAAATTTAATCAATTTTTTAGTTTCTCGAAAATTAGGTGAAGAAGGAAGAAGTGGTACACTTCCTTCAACACCTTAGGAGCTCGCTTTAGATCCCTTCTCTTTTGAATTTTTGCTTTAAAATTCTTGCTTTATTTTTCTTATTCAAAGCGCTTAAGAGTTCCAAAGACTCACCAAGCCATTTTAGGCAAGAAAACACAAAAAGAGAGGAGTGTTTGTTTGTGAAAATTTTTTAGCCACCTTTTTCCTCTTAGAAATTCAAGCACAATGACATCACACACCCACTCTAGTGCTCATAGTTATTCATCAAACAAGAGTGTAAACCAAAGAAATATTTCTAAAGATTACACTCTAGAAAACTTAAACTTGGACTTTAGGGAGTGGATGGCAAAAGAACAAGAGAGAAGAGAAGAAAAAAGGAGAGAAAATAAGTCCAAGAAGAAAAGAAAAATAAAAGAAAGAGAGGAAGAAAAGAGAGAAAAAAGAGAAAGAAGAGAGAAGAATAAGAGAAAGGAGAGAAGATGAAGAAAGGAGAGAAAGAAAAGAAAGAGAAAGAAGAAGAAAAAAGAAAGCATGGGAATGGTGAGAATTACAAAATGAAAGGATAGTCTTAGGTTCCCCATCTAGACATACCCATAGGAGTGAAAGTGAGGAAGAATACTACAATCATCCTAGGAGAAACTCCCATTCATCCATGCATAATAATGGGGCCCCTCCAAGGGAGCCCAAAATTGATCTCCCCCCATTTCATGGGAGGGAAGATGTGGAAGCCTACCTTGATTGGGAAATCAAGGTAGAACAACTCTTCACTTGCCATGAGGTAAGAGAAGAAAGAAAGGTTCCAATGGCAACCCTTAGCTTCCAAGGGCATGCCATGCATTGGTGGGTTGGGTTAACCAATGAGAGAATCTGCACCAATATGCCTTCCATAAGATATTGGAATGATCTTAGAAGTGCTCTAAGAAGAAGGGATATTCCCTCTTGGTATGGAAGAGATCTTTTGGATAGACTCCAAAGGCTAAGGCAAACCAACCTTAGTATAGAAGAGTATAGACAAAAGATGGAACTTCTTATCTTGAGGACGGGTATCATTGAGGAACCCAAGGCCACTATGGCAAGGTTTTTGTGTGGGTTGAGCCCCAAAATTCGTGATAAGGTGGAGCTCTTCTCATATAATTCCCTTGATGAGTTAGTTCAACTTTGCATCAAAGTGGAAAATCAACTTAGAAGGAAAACTTTTAAAAAGGATAACCCACCTTATGTAAAGAGGGACCAAACTACGGGGAACTCTTTCAAGAGTTACCCCGAAGAGGAACATCCCAAGCACTTCAAAGAGCATAAAACATCACATATAGAGAGAAAAACCCTTACTACTAACTCTCACGAGAAAGTTAGTAGTATCAAATGCTTTAAATGTCTTGGGAGAGGCCACATTGCATCTCAATGCCCTACTAAGAGAAACATCATCATGAGGGCCCAAGATGTTTATAGTAGTGGGTCTAGCTCACACTCCTCTAGTGAGAGAGAAGGAGAAGAGGTTCATGCATACCAATCTGATTGTGATGAAACTGCTTATGCATGTGAGGAAGACCTCTTAATGATAAGAAGACTTCTTGGAAGCCAACCTTTGAAAGTGTCCTCATCTCAAAGGGAGAACATATTCCACACTTGCTGTAAGGTGAATGACAAAATATGTTATCTCATTGTGGATAGTGGGTCATGCTGCAATTGTTGTAGCTCAAGGTTGGTGGAAAAGCTAGCCTTGACCCCACTTCCCCACCCTAAGCCTTACAAGCTTCAATGGCTCAATGAGCAAGGGGAAATGGAGGTCAATGAGCAAGTCAAGGTTCCAATTTCCATTGGGTCTTATAAAGATGAGATCCCGTGTGACATAGTCCCAATGGAAGCTGGCCATATCTTGCTAGGAAGACCATGGCAATTTGATAAGAAAGCCATACACCATGGTCATTCCAATAACATCATCCTCCCTCATAAGGATAAGCGCATTAAGTTGTGTCCTCTAACACCTTCACAAGTGGCGGAGGACCAACTCATCATGAAACATAAGAGAGATAAGGAGAAAAAAAAAAGCAAAGCTTTACCCCTAAAGCTTGAAAGGGGTAAAGAGGTTGAGTTAGAAGTTGGTGCCCCTTCCAAGAAAGTCATTAGTAAAGGGAGCTTATTTGCGACAAAATTGGATTTAAAGGAAGCCCCCTTAACTAACAGACCTTTCTATCTCCTCCTTTGCAAAAAGGCATCTCCTATTTCTTCCCCCTCCACTTTTTTCCTTCTAGTTCTAGTACTGCCATAGAACTTGGACATGATAACCTACCTCAAGAGGTTCAAGAGCTTTTAAAGGAGTTTGGTGATATATTCCTTAATGAAGTTCCCAAAGGACTTCCTCCAATTAGGGGTATAAAACACCAAATAGACTTGGTACCTGGGGCTAGCCTACCTAATAGGCCTGCTTATAGGACTAATCCCATGGAGACCAAGGAGATTGAATCTCAAGTCCAAGAACTATTGGAGAAGGGTTGGGTTCAAGAGAGCCTAAGCCCTTGTGCTGTGCCAGTCTTGTTGGTGCCTAAGAAGAATGGCCAATGGAGGATGTGTATTGATTGTCGAGCAATCAATAACATCACCATCAAATATAGGCACCCTATCCCTAGGCTTGATAACATGCTTGATGAATTGCATGGGGCCCAATTATTTTCAAAAATTGATCTTAAGAGTGGTTATCACCAAATCTGCATCAAGGAAGGTGATGAGTGGAAAACGGCTTTTAAGACCAAGTTTGGGCTGTATGAGCCCAATGCCCCAAGCACCTTCATGAGGCTTATGAATCATGTCCTTAGGGATTGCTTAGGAAAATTTTGTGTTGTTTATTTTGATGACATCTTAGTGTATAGCAAGAGTCTAGATGAACATGTAGGCCATCTTAGGCGCGTCTTTTGCATTCTTAGGTCACACCAACTCTATGGAAATCTTGAAAAATGTAATTTTTGTGTGGAGAGTGTGGTGTTCTTAGGTTTTATAGTTAATAAAAATGGGGTTCAAGTAGACCCCGACAAAATCAAAGTCATCCAAGAATGGCTCACCCCAAAAAGTGTGACTGAGATCAAGAGTTTTCATGGTCTCGCTAGCTTTTACAGGCGCTTTGTGCCTAACTTCTCCACACTTTTCTCACCAATCAATGATTTGGTGAAGAAGGATACTCCTTTCCTTTGGGGTGAAAAACAACAAAAAGCCTTTGAACTTATCAAAGAGAAACTGACCCATGCACCTGTTTTAGCTCTTCCTGACTTTTCTAAAACTTTTGAGCTAGAGTGTGATGCATCAGGAGTGGGTGTGGGAGCTGTGTTGTTACAAGGTGGTCATCCTGTGGCTTATTTTAGTGAAAAACTAAATGGAGCCGCCTTAAACTACCCCGCCTATGATAAAGAGTTTTACTCTTTGATAAGGGTCCTTCAAACTTGGGAACATTATCTTGTACCCAAGGAGTTCATCATTCATAGTGACCATGAATCACTTAAGTATTTGAAGGGTCAAGGCAAGCTTAATAAAAGGCATGCTAAATGGGTAGAATTTCTTGAGACTTTCCCTTATATCATCAAATAGAAGAAAGGAAAACATAATATGGTGGCTGATGCTTTGTCTCGTAGAAATACCCTTTACACCACCTTAAGTGCAAAGATTCTTGGATTTGATAATATTAGAGAAATGTATCTTTCTGATAAGGATTTTGGATCCATTTATGCTGCCTCTACATTTGCATGTAAAACCCAAAATGGGTTCTTTGTGAGTGAGGGGTACCTTTTCAAAGGTAGAAGACTTTGTGTACCCCAAGGATCTATGAGAAATCTATTGACAAAAGAGAGCCATGAGGGTGGGCTCATGGGGCATTTTGGAATTAACAAAACTCTTCTGCTTTTACAAGAAAAATTCTTTTGGCCCCATATGAAGAAAGACGTCTATAGACATTGTCGTAGATGCATTGCTTGCTTGCAATCTAAGTCTAAGACAATGGCTCATGGATTGTACACACCCTTACCTGCTCCTTCTGCACCTTGGTTGGATATTAGTATGGATTTCATCCTTGGCCTGCCTCGAACCCAACGAGGTACTGATGAAGAAGATGAGGACCTATCAGATTTGAGGTCAAATCCTTCCTAAGGGGGAGGGGATGATGCATTCTCCCCAAGCAAGGGCCCTATCATTAGGGCCATGTCTAGGAGAATAGAAGAAGACATGGCTAGAGTAGAGGGAGGAAGATCTCACCTCTATATGACCATCAAGTTATGCAAGCCATGACTTATTTACTTGTAAATTTTATTTTAGGAACCTAGGATTTTATTTTGGACATGTATTAGTCCATTTAATTTTCTAGGAGGTGTCTTAGTAATAAGAAGGGGTAAGATTAGCTTTTGGGCCTTTATTTAGGAAATAAGGGGGTAGTTTGATAAATACACCCTCTTTTGCTAAATAAAATCCAAAACTAATAAAGGAGTAATCTTGACCCTTGGATGAGGTAGCTTGGGCACCAATTCTGATGCATTCTCCCCAAGCAAGGGCCCTATCACTAGGGCCATGGCTAGAAGAATAGAAGAAGACATGGCTAGAGTAGAGGGAGGAAGATCTCACCTCCATATGACCATCAAGTTATGCAAGCCATGACTTATTTACTTGTAATTTTTATTTTAGGAACCTAGGATTTTATTTTGGACATGTATTAGTCCATTTAATTTTCTAGGAGGTGTCTTAGTAATAAGAAGGGGTAAGATTAGCTTTTGGGCCTTTATTTAGGAAATAAGGGGGTAGTTTGATAACTACACCCTCTTTTGCTAAATAAAACCCAAAACTAATAAAGGAGTAATCTTGGCCCTTGGATGAGGTAGCTTGGGCACCAATTCTCATCTAAAGGAGGGTATTGATTGGACTTTGGGCTTCAATCCTCCTCCCTTGGATGACTCATTTTAATCCTAGCCCTTCATTTCCTTCATGACTTGTCCAAGAGGTTAGTTCCCTCTATAAAAAGGTGTTCCTTCACACTCTTGTATTTTTTACACTTGATTGAATGGAAAAACCTTGAGTTGGCCAAAATTCTCTTAGTGTCCACCCTTCTCTCTTTGAGAATTCCTTAGGTTTTTATCAAGGGTTCCATCCCTTGTGGCAAACTATCCCTCTTAGGCTTATCTTACCTTAAGTGGCGCCTAAAACCACCTCACTTCTTACCTCTCCACAAACCATTTCACCAAAGAAGAAAACCTCTAGAAAAAGATCAAGGGAGGCATGCATCAAATTCTCATCTAAAGGAGGGTATTGATTGGACTTTGGGCTTCAATCCTCCTCCCTTGGATGACTCTTTTTAATCCTAGCCCTTCATTTCCTTCATGACTTGTCCAAGAGGTTAGCTCCCTCTATAAAAAGGTGCTCCTTCACACTCTTGTATTTTTTACACACTTGATTGAATAGAAAAACCTTGAGTTGGCCAAAATTCTCTTAGTGTCCACCCTTCTCTCTTTGAGAATTCCTTAGGTTTTTATCAAGGGTTCCATCCCTTGTGGCAAACTTTCCCTCTTAGGCTTATCTTACCTTAAGTGGCGCCTAAAACCACCTCACTTCTTACCTCTACACAAACCATTTCACCAAAGAAGAAAACCTCTAGAAAAAGATCAAGGGAGGCATGCATCACTAGTTCAAGATAGGGACAACCTGAAAGGTCTTCTATTTGAAAAGAACTTAGAGATTGAGCACTTGAAGATTGATTTGCAAAAGGCAACAAAAACAATCAAATCCATGTTCAAGGAACACAAATAAGTTAAAATCAAAGTCTAATGTTGGGCAAGCAAGCAGTGATCCTTGTTATAAAGCAAAGCATGATTTAGTAGGAAAGGTTTAGCAGTTAGATAATGCAAAGGGAAGTTCAACTCAACCTGATAAACTTGTCAAGTACATGTATAATTTTCCTGGTTTTCTCAAGGGTTCTGATGGAGGAGATAACATTCAAGGAAAGGCTTTAAATGTTGAGGTTCTTGATTGGGCACAACTTGAAAAATGGAAGAACAAGCAAATAAATATAAAGACATGGGGTCTCACCAGTTCCTAATGAATATTCAAGTGGAAGGCATGGTGAAGATAAGAAGATAATGAAGGGTTTGTAGCAGCATAGCCTCAAGAAAAGGGAAAGGAGTTTAAAGTCCAGTTCTGATAAGGGATTTTCATCATTAGAATAAAAAAATAAAGGTATCTCATTTGATTCTCAGAAGAAAATAAGTTCCAGTAGTAGTGAAGCCAAGAAAAAGATGGATGAGTGGCAAGAGTTAGATATTGATGTTGATCATAAACAAAGCCATTGGATGCCTAGTGATAATGTGTTGCTTCGTCCCCTAAGAGTTTTGCAATTGAAGTCTGAAGACTATTTTCAGCATATTCAATCAAGAATTTCATCTAATGAAGACATTTCGAAGTTGTGAAGATCCACACATATATGGAATATTAGAAGCTACTCCTCCTCACTCATGCATTAGCTGTGGAATACATCGCCTTTAGATTCAATGGACTAATGTTTCCTCTGACATTCTGTAACCTAGCAAGCAACTGTACTATGAAGCAAAGTATACCAAAACATTTTTTTGTTTAACATTTCTATTGACATGTCATTAAGCTTATTATTACTTTATTAATTAAATTTTTTACCTGTACAATGTTTATTAAATATTATCCTTATATATAATTATAAAAAATATTAAAAAGTGTAGTATGGAATAATGTAAAATCTTCAATGAGATAAAATCTAACCTAGGGATGAAGATTTTTAGTCTTGTCAACAAGAAACTCTATCTTTCTCCCCCTCTCCCCCCGTCTAGAACCTACATTAAATTATCAGAGCATGTCAATATGATCTAAATAAATGCCCCTTGTGTGTTACATAATCTAATTAAAGGTAAAGGAAAATTAGAGTAGTGAACCAAAATTTAACTTAATATTTTCTAGATGCTATCAACTTAATGGTTTTATTGCAAGAGACAACTATACAATCAAACATATGTATTTTCTTAAAACATATGTAAGTCTAGAATTAAGAATCAAGCTCCTAATTTGGACTTTCCCTACATCCCAACCACATACATCAATGATATATATATGTCTTAAGGATAAGATATAATGTAATATGAAAGATAAAAGAAGTTACAAGTCAAATGCAATGCAAAGTTTAGAATATTAAAACATCATGACTGCAAGTAATCAAGAAAAATTAACTACAGAAAAGTGGAACATACAACATGAGTTTACTGTATGATTTTTAGGGTTTTGAGCACTCATAGAATGGAAGTTAATTGTGAAGACTCAATGTCCTTCCATTGCCTAGAAATCCAGAATGAAGATGAATTAGTGAGTTGGAAGATCGATACCAAACAACAAATCAAAAAACGAGTGAGTTGTGAGAACTAGTGAGTTAATGAATCAGTGAGCGAATGAGGGAATGAGAGAGACAATTTGCGAAATCGAAAATGAGAGTAATTTATACCATGAAAAAGCTTCCCCATCGGAGTGAAAATGAAAGACCTGCTCGCTAGGGTTCTTGTGCGAGAGGAGAAGAAAGCCCGAATGTGCAAGAGGAAAAGAAAAACGTGCAACAGAAGAAGAAACGAGAAAGCATAAAGACTTGTGGGAGAGTTTTTAATTTTAAATTTTGACTTTCAAATTTTGTATTTTTAATTTTATACTTTAGTTTTTAGTTTTTAATTTTTATTTAATTTTAAGTTTTAGCTTTTATTTTAATTTATAATTTTCAGCTTTTAATTTAGATTTTAATATTTTTTTAATTGTTATCTTCATTTTTAATTTTCTTTTTCCTTCTATTTTTTCATTTAATTTTAATTTATATTGTTAGTACTTAGTTTATATCATTTAATTGGTTTTAATTTTAAATTTAAAGTTGATATTTAAAATTTATAATTTTCATTTTTAGTTTTAAATTTTTACTTTTAATTTTTACTTTTTATTATTAAATTTAATATTTAATTTTGAATTTTAAAATTTTAGTTTTTAAAATCTAATTTTCAATGTTTACTTTTATATTTTATTTTTTATTTAGTTTTTGTAGCTTTTATTTTAATTTATAATTTTCAGATTTTAATTTACATTTTAATATTTATTTTAATTACTATCTTTATTTTTAATTTTAATTTTAGTTATATTTTTTCATTTAATTTAAATTTATATTTTTAGTACTTAATTTATATATATTAATTAGTTTTAACTTTGAATTTATAGTTTATATTTAACATTTATAATTTTTTTATTTTTAGTTTTAAAATTTTAATTTTAAATTTTTAGTTTTGACTGTTTAATTTTACTTTTTATTATTAAATTTTAATATTTAAATTTTATTTATCAATGTTTAGTTTGATATTTAGTTTTAAATTTTTTAGATAATTTTTAATTTTACCTTTTATTTCAATTTATAATTTTCAAATTTTGATTCTTTATTTTAATTTCTATCTTTATTTTTATTTTTAATTTTAATTTCTAGTTTTATTTTTTAATTTATATTTTTAGTACTTAATTTACATTATTTAATTTGTTTTAATTTTAACTTTAAATTTATATTTTAAATTTATAATTATTCAATTTTAGTTTTAAGTATTTATTATTAAATTTTAACTTTTAATTTTTACTTTTATGTTTTCAATTTTTATTTTTGTATTTTACTTTTAATTTTAATTTTTTTTTTCAAATTTATAATCTCCAGTAAATTTTACTTTTTATTATTAAATTTTAATTCTCAATTTTTAATTTTGTATTTTAGTTTTTATATAATTTTAGTTTCATCTTTGTTTTAATTTATAATTTTCAACTTTTAATTTAAATTTTAATTCTTTATTTTAATTTCTATCTTATTTTTAATTTTAATTTTAGTTTTTAGTTTTATTTTTAATTTAATTTTAATTTATATATTTTAATTAGTTTGATTTCAAATTTAAAGTTTATATTTAAATTTACTTATTCATTCTTAGTTTTTATTTTTGTATTAAATTTTAATTTTAAATTTTTAGTGTTTCATTTTTAAGTTTTAATTTCTAATTTTAGTTTTCAGTTTTTAATTTTATATTTAATTTTTAATTTTAATTTTAGTTTTATTTAAACTTATAATTTATAATTTTAACTTTTAATTCTGTATGTTAATTTTAGTTTCCAGTTTTATTTTCTCATTTAATTTTAAGTGATATTTTTAGTTCTTAATTTATATTTTTTTAATTAGTTTAAATTTTTTATTTATAATTTATTATATTCATTAGGATTTTTAGTTTTAATTATTGAATTTTTTCTTATTAATTTTTTATTTTTTATTTTCAGTTTTAAATTTATATTTTTGTTTTTATTTTTTATTTCATTTTTAGTTTTATTTTTTATTTCATTTTATAATTATAAATTTATTTTTTTAGATTTCCTAAAAATTGTACGAAAATTCGTAGGTAATTCCTTCCTACAGAAAACAAATTCACGGGTAATTTTTATAGCATAAAGTCACAGGTAAAGTCGTGGGTAATTCTTGTGCATTTTAAAATTTATAGGAAATTACCTACAAAAATATTTTTGCAGGAAAATCTGTAAGAATTTCCTTCAGATTTTTAAATAAGCAGAAATATTTTCTACCTCTTGTTTTTCACATGAAAATCTACAAGAATTACCTGCATATTATTTTTCGCGTGAAAAACGACAGGAAATCAGCATTTTCTAGTAGTGAACTTTCTCTCTCCCTTTTTTCTCTCTATGGCCTCTCTTTCTCCCTCTCGGAAGCTTCCAAAAAACCTAGGATAAAAATGAGGCAAGAGTTGTCATGTCTCTTCCTTCTCTTCCCACATAACAACTCTAATGGGTCTAGCCCATCCAACTCATCTTTCTTCTCACTTAATTCCCTTAACTTATAATATGTAAACTCCTGCTAATAATATAAATATACCCTTCTTTGTTATTATTGTTTTCGAAAATATTATTTTATTCTTGTCTCTACTAATAATATCTATATACTTTAGTCTCTTTGAAGTAATTAATTATAATAAATAACTAAATTTCTATTAACTAATTGAATTAACTTAAAATAATTAAAATACCTTATTTATGAAAATTGGACTATTAAAAATGCTTCGACTTTTCTTTAACTTTTCCGTTGGGATGATCTGATTAGTTTTTGACTTAATAGGTTGGAGGACACCTACTTGAGGTTTATGATTAAAGAAAAATATAAATATATAATAAATATAATAAAAATAATTTATTTAAGATATTTTGTGATAAAATAATTTTAAATTAGTTATTTAATAGTATAATAAATTAAATTAAGTTTAAATTCTTATAAAAAAAACCACAAATATAATTCATGACAAATAATTAGACTTGACAACATTATGAATACCAAACCTTTTACTACTATGCTCTTAATTTATAAAATAATATAGTTTAATAAAATTTCTTATATTATTTAGACACTAATTAATAACATATTATACAATATATCAATCAAATAACATATAGTGTAATGTGCTAGTTCTAGTTAATAACTACAACAATGCCCAAATGGTTTCCAACATACCTTTAAATTGAATTAATTGAGAACTAAATCTAGTTCTTTAAGTACAACATTCAAACTTAATTTTACTTTTACTACTGGGTAGAGTATGTTTACCCTTAAGTAGTTATATTTTATACATCACTCAACAATATTATGAATGGCAAAGTTTTTACTACTATGCTCTTAATTTATAAAATAATATAATTCAATAAAATTTCTTATACTATTCATACATTAAATAATGACAAATTATAAATTATTAATTAATGTATACACAGAGATAATGTGCTAATTAATAAGTGCAGCAATGTGCTAGTTAATAACTGCAAATACCCAAATGGTTCCCAGCGTACACTTACAGTGGACTTTAGTATGTTATAGGCTTTTAGGGAATGTATTGGCACATAACTTCGACAGTTAGGTAGGATATTCCCGTGTCAATTAGCAAGATGCATGATGTAACTATAAAATACTTTAAGCAAAGTGTACATGTCAATGAAAAATATTCAACACGTCAGCAGTAAATACAGTGAGAAACATAATAATAACATACCCACCAGCAATGTCAAACTTTAATTGGAGTTGCATATGTTCATATTACCGATCGATGATGTGATATTGATATTTTGTCGTGACATATTACGCTAGTAAGGGTAATACCTATCAGGTAGCTAGGTCGATCCAAGAACAAATCAATCATTCGGTTGTCATGAATCTTTTATTCTTTTGTATTTTGCGCACAACTCATGTCTCATGGGCGCCGTTGAGCATCACGTATTATGTTTCTGCTGTTTCGTTAACAGAACCTGACGCTCGACGAATCCAATGCATAGTTAAAAAAATTATTCTCCCTCGCTAGCTGTATACCCACGATTCAAGCATAATTGAAAATTTTATTGATATATAGAAAAGAAGCCAGCGAATTGAAGTAATTCCATTATATATGCAATATACAATGGTCCAATATACATATACATGAATCGCTATATAGCTTAAGGAAAATAATGAGTGTAATATGAACCACATGATGACAACCGAAATTAAAGGACGCGAGCACAGGACATTAATCAAAGATTGAAAGGTTAATGTCAGACTCAGACAACATCAGATTTTCGACCATCAAAAGGGCCATCTTGTGCAGACTTATTGAAAAACTCGATGCAATCCGCAATGGCCTCATTGTAGTGAGAGTAAGAGGAATAGTACGAACTGCATGAAGTCTTGGGCGGTTCAAAGCGGTCGGAAACTTTGTGCTTTGAGACCTTTGAGTGACGAGAAGGTACAGAGAACACGAGGCTCATGAAGATCTTGCGGAAGCGTTGAAAGAGTTTCATGGCGGAGAGATTCAACTTAGGACGAGGTTTTTGAGGGATTTGTTCAATGGATGCTTCTTCAGTGGCACCACTACCTCCTCTTATTTGTATAACCACAAAATTATCTGTTCCGCTGTGTTGGCTGTTATGTTTGTACATTTTTTCTCTCTTTCACACCCTCTTCAAATATATGGTTATCATGGACCTGTATGATTTGGTTTCAAGGAGGGTATATATAAAAAAGGTGAGCAATTGAGCGTTTAAAACTTTGAGATTATATTACATATTATTGAGAGGCCAAAAAGAAATTGAACACCATGTGCCCAAATTATTTGCATGGCCTTCTTGTCCTCCCAAACTAGTTTCTTTGCTTAAGGTTTGTTGATTACGTTCAATTAACATCTTAAGCTAATTGATCAGAAGCAGGATTACTCTTTTTAATTAAATCATGGCAGAATCAGGCGCTTTATTTGGATAGAGCTCAAATTCGAGTTTATTATTAAAAGGAGAAGAATGATGATCGGTCCACTTTACCTCAAATATAAAACCTTGACGGATCTCAAAAAACAATCATTTGTAGCATTTGTGGAACCCATCCAACATGTCCAACGTTAAAGCAACTGATTTTGACCTAATTCCCTCTTTCTTGAACATTCATCTTTCCTGCAAAAGTTTCTGCTTTCACTATGAAATCATAGCGAAGATAACCTGAATAATGCAGGAATATAAGCTCACCAATATTCATGTTCTGATTGTGTATTATATTTGTCACAATCAAAGTCTACATGAGATGTTCATAATTATATCCGTAAATTTTGAGACGCACAAATATCCATGTCGGTGACGCAAGTTAATTATTATATTTACGTATGTAATAGGTAAAGTATTCCGCACGTATAAAATTAGAGAAAATATTTCACTAATGTACACTCATAACCATAAATTATCTCGATGTAAGATTATTTTACACGTGTAACACCTTTAATTTCTAACAATTATTCTTGATGTATAGGTAAGAATAGGCTAATTATTCACAGACTTCAACGGATACAATCATGGAAAGCTTATATAGATTCAATTAGTTTGTCTCACAATGGCTTCTTATTTTTTTCACATTTTGAATACATTACTTCACTTTGTTAGCTATGATTTTAAATTTGATGATGTGGAATTTTTTAGTTTCATCGGTTCAATTGTTTTTTTATTATATTGGTTTAAT
The DNA here is from genome assembly GCA_037954015.1 of Psophocarpus tetragonolobus. Taxonomy (NCBI): domain Eukaryota; kingdom Viridiplantae; phylum Streptophyta; class Magnoliopsida; order Fabales; family Fabaceae; genus Psophocarpus; species Psophocarpus tetragonolobus. The sequence goes on from CM075688.1 coordinate 6,971,238, forward strand.
TTTTTTTTTATTTTCATTTCAAACACTTGATTTAGAGTATCAAGATATTCCTTTGAATCTAGTGATATGTGTTATCACCATGCCCGGAAGCTATTTAGATTATTCTTATTTTTATTTTATAGATTCTAGGAAATTTAATATATATGTTAATTATCTTTTTTTAAATTTTTTGCAATATGTTGAATTACTTTAAAATTATTTCTGCGTTGAATGATATGTATGCTCATATTATATACTTATGAATTGATGTTAATTTATTTTTATCTTTTCTTATTTAACATTGTTTTATTTTGTGAAATTTTAAATAGAAATAAATAGGTTCTAAAAATAATTTTAATTTATGATATTGAAAGAAAAGTTAAAATTTGAAAGCACTAGGTTAACATTCTTGTACAATTAAAAGATTATAAAATTCAAAATCATAAATAGTTTTGGCAATTTTAAGAATAGAAAAATTAAATATCAAAATTCTGTAACAAAAACGTATATATAAAATGCGACAGTTATGTACCTTCCACTAAATATTAAATAAAAATAAATAAATAAATTGCGACAGTTAACGATATTTGTAAATATTTAAACAAAAACAAAAGATATTGCCACCGAAATGTAAGATGAACATTTCCCTGCGAAGTTATTGCAAATATAGAGATAGTTTGTGTCATAGTTATCTTAATCGTCGCATAGATCGTTGCTAACAACTCTTAGGTAACCATTACCATGTTATTTTGCAGTGATTATAAACATCACTGAAGATGATTTTTAACTACCATAATACACATCATTTTTTAGTGATCGTGACAACAACAACAATAATAGTAACAATAATAGTTACAGCAGCAACAATAACAACAACTTGCGATGGTTTGTGAGCAAGTTAGGTAGAAGCTTACATGCACGTCTGATAGAAATCATCTAATGAGAGCATTCGAGTGAGTCTTCTAGTAGATACATGTGTAAACATCAGATGTATGCTTTGGACTAGAACTTCTTATATAATCTTTGTAGATTTTAGACTTTAGCACTTATCTCTTGTATAGGGGTGTGTGGGTCTATTAGTTAATTACGCCGTGTGGCATACTATAGGCCCTATATATATCTCTTGTAACAATTTCTGTTAACAGAATGCATTCACACATATTCAGTTAGATGTTTCGATTTTTTTGCTTTTTCTCGTTCTTACTCTTAATTCTCTGTTTCATTATTGCGTTGTAAATCACTTGATCTTCTTATTGTCTTATGTGTGTTTCTAAGCTAAGAAACCAACATGTGACACTATCTATGGGGAGGCAAAACAATTAAGAAAGATCAATAAAGATGGCAACGAAGTTTGACATCAACAATATTTCTAAAGGCATTAATTTTGGACTATGGAAGATAAAGATGGAGGCGATCTTGATGTGATAATTGATGATCACTTGTCCAAAAGGATCCTTTCTAAGGTCACTTGGAAGGGAAATGGATATACGGAGAGGAAAGGAATGGGGTGAAGCGCCACAAACACTAGGTTTGATAAAGCAAAGGGGAGAGGCCACAAGGTAGGGGTCCCTTGATAACTCTTAGAAGCTCTCACAAAGGAGAAGGGGGAGACACTCAAAGGTAAGAACCTCATGGCCAAATATGGTCTATAGGATTAAATTCAAGTGTAAAAAATACAAGTGAGGGGAGGAGCTCTTATTTATAGAGGTAGCTAGCCTCTTGAACAAGACAACCTAATAAAGAAGGGTTAGGATTAAAACGAGAGATCTAAAGGAGGAGGATTGACAAGCAATCCCCTCCTTGGATCATCAAACTTGGCGCCTAAGTCTCTCAAACCAAGGGTCAAAATTCCTTCTTATTAGCTTAGGGCTTTATATAGGAAAAGATGCATGTAGATATCAAGGCTATCCCTTATTTCCTTCACACAGATCCAAAAAGCTAAATCCACCCTCTAAATTCCTAAGTCACCTCCTAAGATAAAAATTGACTAAATACATGTCCTAAATTAAATTCCTAATGCTCCTCAAAATTAAAATAAAGGAAAATTACATTTTATTAACTAAAAACCCTAGCCTAATATCTTCACACTCTCCATAGAAAGTGAAGTCTTCCTTTGTCTGCAAGGGCTAGGTCTTCTTTAATCCTTTTAGCCATGGCCCTAGTGATAAGTCCTTAGCTAGGCATGGTCACATCATGTTATGCCTTGGGGATAAGATACTGATGGAGGACCATCCTTGGGGCATCAAATAGGACCCATCACAAGGTCCTTGGCAAGAAGAATAGAAGAAGAAGAAGGTCATACTACACCAAGAGCATTAATGATCACATGTGCGGACTTTGGTACATCTATCTAGTGTTTTGATTGTTTTCCTTATTTTTCCCTTGCATTTTGGGGAACCTTAATCACTTAGGATTTCATTGTGTATTTTTATTTAGCCTTTGTATTATAGGGCAAATTAGTTTAGGATTTATTTTGGGACTTAAACCTTGACTTGTGAGGTCAAAAGTCCATTTCTTTCATTTTTTAGACATAAGGGTATTTTAGTCATTTAGAGGGGGGGCCTACATTTCATTTGGGGTCCATTTAGGGTTCATTTGAGAGGCATTTAGCTCTCAAATTTTTGTGCAAATGGCCTAGAGGCCTCCCACCTTCTCTTTAAATACCCTAGGTTAGACTACATGTAGCACTTTGGATATATTGGATATTTGAGAGAGTTTTCCTCATCATTCCTCTTCCTTTGTCATTTAGGGATCTCTTGGTCCCCTTTCTCTCCTCTCTACCTTAGAAGGAGCTTGGGTCTCCCTAGAATTGGCCTTCACCCTCTCCAAGTGAAGTGAGCTAGCCAAAGAGACACCATCCAACCACCACCACCCAAAACACCATTCTTTTATCTCCATTTTTCATGAACCACTTTCACCCATCATAAGCTCGATTTTCACACCTATTTCAGCCCTTGAAGAAGATCCATTTCAACATTTCATCTTGGAGAAGAGTTGGTGACACCATGGAGAAAGTGGAGCCATCAGATACTAAAAGTAGTTTCCAAAGAGAGAACTATTGTTGGAATATGGGAGAAGCTCAAGACCCTCTATATATGATGAAGTCCTTAGCTCACAAGCTCTGCTTGAAAGGACAATTCTATCCATTTAAGATGATGAAATCAAGAACGATAAAGAAGCAACTTGTAGATTTTCATAAGATGGTGGACAATATAGAGAATATTAATGTGAAGCTTGAAGACCAGGACAAAGCGATCATTCTCCTTAATTCATTGTTGAAGCCATATAATCATTTTAAGGATGCATTGATGTATAAGAAAGACCAGATAATCCCCCTAGAGGAGGTGGTGACTTTAATTTGGACCAAGGAATTCTAGAAGCCAAATATTCAATGGTGGATAGTGAGGTTACTAGTCTAAGGCGGTTAATGGGAAAGGCAAGAAAGAGGGTGGTACGACCCTCCTTGGGAATAATAAGGCCTATGGAGTGTAGGGCATATGGACAATCAGATTGAGGATATTTAACAACCATGGGAATTTGTTGAAGAGGGTGAGGTTTTGATGTGACCATGCCTAGTCAAGGACCTATCACTAGGGCCATGGCTAGAAGGATTGAAGAAGACCTAGCCCTTGCAGACAAAGGAAGACTTCACCTCCTATGGAGAGTGAAAATATTAGGCTAGGGACTTTAGTTAATAAAATGTAATTTTTCTTTATTTTAATTTTGAGGAGCATTAGGAATTTAATTTTGGACATGTATTTAGTCCATTTTTTATTTTAGGAGGTGTCTTAGGAATTTAGAGGGTGGATTTAGCTTTTTGGGTCTTTATGAAGGAAATAAGGGGTAGCCTTGATATCTACACCCCTCTTTTCCTACATAAACCCCCTAAGCTAATAAGAAGGAATCTTAGCCCTTGGTTTGAGAAACTTGGGCACCAAGGTTGATGATCTAAGGAGGGAATTGTTTTCAATCCTCCTCCCTTAGATCTCTCCTTTTAATCCTAGTTCTTCTTTTTTAGGTTATCTTGTTCAAGAGGTTAGCTACCTCTATAAATAAGAGCTCCTCCCCTCACTTGTATTTTTTACACTTGAATTTAATCCTAGAGACCATATTGGTTGTGAGGCTCTTACCTTTGCGTGTCCACCATTCTCCTTTGTGAGAGCTTCTAAGAGTTATCAAGGGACCCCTCCCTTGTGGCCTCTCCTCTTTGGCTTATCAAACCTAGTATTTGTGGCGCCTCACCCTATTCCTTTCCTCTCCATAAATCCATTTCCCTTCCAAGTGACCTTAGAAAGGATTCTTTGGGCACATGACCATCAAAGATCACATCAAGTGGTATCAGAGCCACTTTCTAAAGGTCACATTGTTTCTCAATTATTTTTTTTTTTTGCTTTGTTGTTTATCTCTTTAATCTCTTTATTTTAAAGTCCTTCATTTTTTGTCATCTTTATTTCCTTTATTGTCTAGTAGTATAGCTTTTTATTCTTGCTATTATATGCACTTTTGTTTCCTATCTATGCCCATATGTTCCATTTAATTTGATGCAATTTTATTTGTCCCTTTCTTTGCATCTTATTTTCGTGTTCAAATTGCTTAGTTTTCCCTTGTTTTTTATGTTAAAGTGTGCCTAATAAGTTGTGACCATTAAACCCACATGGTTGAGGATTTTTCCACACCATTGTGGTGATCAACTTTGGCCACTTTGTTGCACCTTTTGTTTTGAGTTTCTTGCTGAAATTTTTGCTCTATTTTTAGGTGTGTTATTTTTTTTTTCTTAATCTTGTGTTTTGTCAAATACTAGTCATGTTAGTTTCCTATTTTGTCTCATTTATATTCCTTAGGTTTTAGCCTCTTAAAATTTTTACAAAAAGCCTTCAAAAACATTTTGAATTGAGCTACTAAGAGGTGAACCTCTTGTTGAGTCTCTTAAGTCTTTTATGCTTTTAGTTCAAGCATAGTAATATCTTTGTTGTCCTTAAATATTTGCTCAATTCAATCTTTTACCTTCACTATTGGTGCCTCTTTATGGAATTTTAGCTGGGGGGAATTGTGTTAGTAATTTGAGCAATCAATTTACTTCAAAATCAACCCTAAATCATTCCTTAAGCACCATTAGTTCAGTGGTATTTGGAACTACTAAGTTGTTTTGCCTTTAGTTGCATGCATTGCTTGAAAATTATGTGACCTTACTTTGTGCTTATTCACTCAAGCGTTATTATTTCAAGCAACCTCATTAAAATTTCAATTCAACAAGCTATTAGGTGCAGCAAAAATGATTAGAAAAATTTAAAAAAAATATATATTAGAAAAAAGTTCAAGTTAAAAAAAAAAGAAGAAGATAAAGAACTCAAAAGAAAGACAATTTTGAAGTTGTGTACCTAATAGTAGAAACATTTAATATGAGGAACCATTTGTGATTCAAAAAAAATTACTTGAGTAAGCTTTTTAGCTTTTGGTCACCTAAATTTTATTAAGTGTGCAACTATTGGTTTCATTTTTTTGTTTGAGTCTTTTTTCATCTCCACTCTTAGAGCTAATCTAGGAAAGTTATTTGTGTGCTACCTTCCTTTGTGAGCCTTATGTTTTCTTACTTTTCTTATTTACTTCTTTGAGTTTGTCATTGTTTAATCTATCCACTTGGATTTGTGAACCTTGTTTTGTTATTCACCTTTATTTTTTGTCTTGTGTTGTATTCGGCCTTTGTAAGTAAAGCTTGGGAAAGGTGCCATACATAAGATTTTGGCAAGTCCAAACAAGAGGAAACAAGGGTAGCATTCTTGGGGTGGGTTGATGCAACTCAAAGGGGCTTGATCAAAAGGAGCCAAAAACCAACAAGTTTGGATTGAAGACTTTGTTTTATTTTTTTTTTATTCTTTGTATTGTGTAAACTTAATCTTAGATTGGGAGTTTGAGTGCCCTTAAGGCCCTCCCTTGGTTTGTAATAATTTTGGTTAATTTTAGCATAGTTCCTTGTTAATTAGGTGAAGAAGGGAGAAGTGGTACACTTCCTTCAACACCTTAGGAGCACGATTAGAGCCCTTTCTCTTTTACATTCTTGCACTTTTATTTTATTTTATGTTATTTTAAAAAACGTGTAAAGGCTAAGAGTTCCAAAGACTCATCAAGCCACCTTAGGTGAGAAAAAAAAAGAGAGGTGTGTTGCTTGAAAAAAAAAGTTTTGGCCTACCCTTTAGTTTTTAGCATCCAAGCACCATGACTTCCCACACATATTCTAGTGCACATAGTTGTTCATCAAGTAAGACTGTCAGCCAAAGAAAACCTTCTAAGGGAGACACTCTTGAAAACCTTAACTTAGAATTTAGGGAATGGATGGATAAAGAACAAGAAAGGAGAGAAGAAAAAAAGAGAAAAAATGAAATAAAAGAAAAGGAAAAACAAAAAGAGAATGAAGAGTTAAAAAAAGAGATGTTGGAAATAAGAAAAGAGAAAAAAGAGCGAGAAGAGAGAAGGAAAAGAGAGAGAATAGAGGATGAAGAAAGGAGAAGAAGGAAAGAACTAGAAAGAAAAAGAGAAAAAGAGGAAGAAGAAGGAAGGAGAGGAGAAGAGAGTAAGAGGAGAGATGGGAGGGAGAGTGATAGAAAAAAAAAGGAACTCTCATAAGATCCCCATCTAGGCATTTTAGCTCTAGTGAAAAAGAATACTATAGAAATCAACATAAGCATCACTCCCATTCATCATACAATCATAATTCTACTCAAGAGAACACAAATCATGCTAGGGAGCCAAAGGTAGACCTACCCCATTTTCATGGTAGGGAAGATGTTGAGACTTACCTAGATTGGGAAGTCAAAGTGGAACAACTCTTCCGATGCTATGAAATAAGGGAAGAAAGGAAAGTACCTTTGGCTCCCTTAGTTTTCAAGGTTCTTCTTTGCATTGGTAGGATGGGTTAGTTTAGGATAGGGCCCGTAAACAAATGCTTGACATTCACTACTGGAATGATTTAAAAACTTGTTTGCGAAGAAGGCATATTCCTTCATATTATGAGAGGGATCTTTTGGATAGGCTCCAAAGACTTAGGCAACATAACCTAAGTATTGAGGAGTATAGACAAAAGATGGAGCTTCTCATACTAACGGCAAATATCATTGAGGAACCCAATGCCACCCTTGCTAGGTTTTTGTGTGGATTAAGCTCTGACATTAGAGATAAGGTAGAGCTTCTTTCATACTCAAACCTTGATGAGTTGGTAGAACTTTGTGTAAGATCTGAGAATCAACTCAAGAGAAAAAGCTTTAAAAAAGATTCTCCCTCTTACTCAAAGAGAGACCAACTTAATGGAAACTCTTTCAAGGGTTTTCCCAAAGAGGAACCCAAGCATTTTCAAGATACAAAAGCACCTCATGTAGATAGAAAACGCCCTACTACTAAGCCTACTGAGAGGCAAAGTAGTATCAAATGCTTCAAATGTCTTAGGAGAGGCCACATTGCCTCTCAACGCCCCAACAAGAAAACCATGATCATGAGGGGACAAGACATTTGTAGTGAGAATAGCTCATCTTCCTCCTCTAGTACGAGTAAGGAAGAAGGGGGACATACTTTTGAACAAGAGTATGAGGAAGCTTTTCCTTATGAGGGGGACCTCCTTATGGTTCAAAGGCTTATTGGAAGCCAACCTCTAGAGCTTGGTCAGTCACAAAGAGAGAACATCTTCCATACAAGATGTAAAGTAAATGACAAAGTATGTTCTCTCCTTGTTCATAGTGGCTCCTGTTATAACCGTTGTAGCTTTAGGTTGGTTGAAAAGCTAGCCTTGACTACCATGCCCCATCCCAAACCTTACAAATTACAATGGCTCAATGAGCAAGGCGAGATGGTAGTTAATGAACAAGTTATGGTTCCAATTTCCATAGGATCTTATAATGATGAGATTCTTTGTGACATAGTTCCTATAGAGGCTGGTCATATCCTGTTGGGGAGACCATGGCAATTTGATAAGAAAGTTATTCACCATGGTCACTCCAACCAAATAATTCTCACCCATAATGAAAAGCGCTTCAAATTATATCCTTTGTCAGTTTTCAAGTGGTTGAGGATTAATTTGCGATGAAAAAGAAAAGAGTTGAGGAAAAACAAAAAACAAAAAAAAAAACACAAGAAGCTTCACCCTTAAAGCTTGAAAAAGGTAAGGAGAGAGAGTCGGAAGGTGATGCCCCTTCGAAAGGAATATTAGTAAAAGGAGCCTATTTGCTACTAAACGTGATTTAAAAGAAGCTTCTTTGACTAACAAGCCCTTTTATCTCCTCTTTTGCAAAGAGACATCAAATCCTTCTCCCATTTTGCATTCTTCTGCTGAGAGCATTGCCACAGTCCATGCACATGAGCATCTTCCTCAAGGGGTTCAAGATATTTTAAAAGAATTTGATGATATATTCCCTAATGAGGTTCCGAAAGGACTTCCTCCCATTAGGGATATAAAACATCAAATTGATTTGGTGTCTGGCGCAAGTCTACCTAATAGATCTGCTTATAGGACCAACCCTATGGAGACCCAAGAGATTGAGTCTCAAGTGAATGAGCTGTTGGAGAAGGGTTGGGTTTAAAAGAGCCTAAGGCCTTGTGTTGTGCCAGTCTTGTTGGTGCCCAAGAAGAATGGCCAATGGAGGATGTGTGTTGATTGTCATGCAATCAACAACATCACCATCAAATATAGGCACCCAATCCCGCGTCTTAATGACACGTTGCATGAATTGCATGGCGCAAAAATATTTTCAAAAATAGATCTTAGAAGTGGTTACCACCAAATAAGGATCAAAGAGGGTGATGAGTGGAAAACTGCTTTTAAGACTAAATTTGGTCTTTATGAGTGGTTGGTTATGCCTTTTGGGCTAACCATTGCCCCAAGCACATTCATTCGCTTAATGAATCATGTACTGAGGGATTTCCTTGGTAAATTTTGTGTAGTTTACTTTGATGACATTTTAGTTTACTCTAGGAACCTAGATGATCATTTAGGACATCTAAGGCATGTTTTTTCTGTTCTTAGGAGTAATCATCTTTCTGGTAACTTAGAAAAATGCACCTTTTGTATAGATAGTGTAGTTTTCCTAGGTTTTGTAGTTAGCACAAAAGGGGTCCATGTTGACCCCGAAAAGATAAAAGCTATTCAAGAATGGCCCACCCCAAAGAGTGTGATAGAGATCAAAAGCTTTCATGGTCTCGCTGGATTTTATAGGCGTTTTGTGCCTAATTTCTCCACGCTCTTCCCACCAATAAATGATTTGGTGAAAAAGGAAGTTCCTTTCCTTTGGGGTGAGAAACAAGAGAAAGCCTTCTAGCTAATTAAGCATAAACTGACTGATGCATGCCTCCCTTGATCTTTTTCTAGAGGTTTTCTTCTTTGGTGAAATGGTTTGTGGAGAGGTAAGAAGTGAGGTGGTTTTAGGCACCACTTAAGGTAAGATAAGCCTAAGAGGGAAAGTTTGCCACAAGGGATGGAACCCTTGATAAAAACCTAAGGAATTCTCAAAGAGAGAAGGGTGGACACTAAGAGAATTTTGGCCAACTCAAGGTTTTTCCATTCAATAAAGTGTGAAAAATACAAGAGTTGAAGAAGCACCTTTTTATAGAGGGAGCTAACCTCTTGGACAAGTCATGAAGGAAATGAAGGGCTAGGATTAAAAGGAGTCATCCAAGAGAGGAGGATTGAAGCCCAAAGTCCAATCAATACCCTCCTTTAGATGAGAATTGGTGCCCAAGCTACCTCATCCAAGGGCCAAGATTACTCCTTTATTAGTTTTTGGTTTTATTTAGCAAAAGAGGGTGTAGTTATCAAACTACCCCCTTATTTCCTAAATAAAGGCCCAAAAGCTAATCTTACCCCTTCTTATTACTAAGACACCTCCTAGAAAATTAAATGGACTAATACATGTCCAAAATAAAATCCTAGGTTCCTAAAATAAAAATTACAAGTAAATAAGTCATGGCTTGCATAACTTGATGGCCATATGGAGGTGAGATCTTCCTCCCTCTACTCTAGCCATGTCTTCTTCTATTCTCCTAGCAATGGCCCTAGTGATAGGGCCCTTGCTTGGGGAGAATGCATCACTGACTCATGCACCAGTCTTGGCATTACCTGACTTTTCTAAAACATTTGAACTTGAATGTGATGCCTCTGGTGTAGGTGTGGGAGCTGTCTTGTTACAAGGAAGGCACCCCATTGCGTATTTCAGTGAAAAAGTCAATGGTGTCCCCCTCAACTACCCCACATATGATAAGGACTTTTATGCTCTAATTAGGGCCCTTCAAACTTAGGAGCATTACCTTGCTCCCAAGGAGTTTGTCATTCATAGTGACAATGAGTCACTAAAATATTTGATGGGTCAAGGTAAATTGAACAAAAGGCATGCAACGTGGGTGGAATATCTTGAATCCTTCCCTTATGTCATAAAGTACAAGAAAGGAAAACAAAATATGGTGGCTGATGCTCTTTCTAGGCGTCATGCCCTTTATTCATACTTGAGTGCAAAAATCTTGGGATTTGATGACATTCAAGCTATATATCCTTCTGACAAGGATTTCGGCCCTATCTTTGTTGCCTCTGCATCTGCATTCACATTAAAGGCCCATGATGGGTACTTCATTAGTGATGGGTATCTCTACAAAGGGAGTAAGCTTTGTATACCCCAAGGATCAATTAGGAACTTACTTACAAAAGAGAGCCATGAAGGTGGGCTCATGAAGCATTTTAGGATTTCAAAAACCCTCTTGCTTTTACAAGAGAAATTCTTTTGGCCCTATATGCGTAAAGATGTCCATAGACATTGCTCTAGATGTATAGCTTGCTTGCAAGCAAAGTCTAAAGCAATGCCTCATTGACTATACACACCTTTACCTGCTCCTTCTGCACCTTGGGAGGATATTAGCATGGATTTCATCCTTGGGCTCCCAAGAACCCAACGAGGTGTAGACTCCATATTTGTGGTGGTGGACTGATTTTCAATAGTGGATGATGCGAGCAACATCGTAAGACTTTTCTTTAAAGAGGTTGTCAGATTGCATGGCATACCCTCTTCAATAGTGTCAGATAGGGATGTAAAGTTCTTTAGCCATTTTTGGAAAACTCTTTGGGCTAAGCTGGGAACTAAACTTCTTTTTTCCACTACCTGTCACCCTCAAACTGATGGGCAAACAAAAGTGGTAAATAGATCTTTATCCATTATGCTGAGGGCTCTCTTTAAAGGCAACCATAAGTCTTGGGATGAATACCTTCCCCATATTGAATTTGCTTATAACCGGGTGGTTCATAGAACCACCAAGCATTCTCCATTTGAGGTGGTCTATTGCTTTAATCCTCGTACTCCTCTAGATCTTTTACCTCTTCCTCTTTCTGTTGTTGTGCATAAAGAAGGAGAGGCAAAAGCCATTTTTGTAAAACAATTACATGAGAGGGTTAAAGCTAACATAGAGCGCCAATCCCTGAGAAATGCTACTTTCGCCAATAGAGGGAGGAAAAAGGTCATCTTTCAAAAGGGCGACTAGGTATGGATTCACTTGAGAAAGGATAGATTTCCTTCTCAAAGGAAGTCCAAACTTAGCCCTAGAGGAGATGGATCTTTCCAAATCCTTGAGCGGATCGATAATAATGCCTATGTTTTAGATCTACCTGGGATTATGGGGCAAGCACCAATTTTAATGTTTCTAATTTGTCTCCATTTGTAGGTGCTGAAAATGACAAAGACCCCATGGATTTGACGTCAAATCCTCTCCAAGAGGGAGGAGATGATGTGACCATGCCTAGCCAAGGACCTATCACTAGGGCCATGGCTAGAAGGATTGAAGAAGACCTAGCCCTTGTAGAAAAAGGAAGACTTTACCTCCTATGGAGAGTGAAGATATTAGGCTAGCAACTTTAGTTAATAAAATGTAATTTTACTTTATTTTAATTTTGAGGAGCATTAGGAATTTAATTTGGGACATGTATTTAGTCCATTTTTTATTTTAGGAGGTGTCTTAGGAATTTAGAGGGTGGATTTAGCTTTTCGGGTCTTTATGAAGGAAATAAGGGGTAGCCTTGATATCTACACCCCTCTTTTCCTACATAAACCCCCTAAGCTAATAAGAAGGAATGTTGGCCCTTGGTTTGAGAAACTTGGGCACCAAGTTTGATGATCTAAGGAGGGAATTGTTTCTCAATCCTCCTCCCTTAGACCTCTCCTTTTAATCCTAACCCTTCTTTTTTAGGTTATCTTGTTCAAGAGGTTAGCTACCTCTATAAATAAGAGCTCCTCCCCTCACTTGTATTTTTTACACTTGAATTTAATCCTAGAGACCATATTGGTTGTGAGGTTCTTACCTTTGAGTGTCCACCATTCTCCTTTATGAGAGCTTTTAAGAGTTATCAAGGGACCCCTCCCTTGTGGTCTCTCCCCTTTGGCTTATCAAACCTAGTATTTGTGGCGCCTCACCCCATTCCTTTCCTCTCCATAAATTCATTTCCCTTCCAAGTGACCTTAGAAAGGATCCTTTGGGCACATGATCATCAAAGATCACATTAGGTTTGTTATAGAGCTTAAAAGGAACCGCTGTCCATAAGTGTATTTCATGTTATGGGTTATTCCACTAAGGTAGAGGGTGGGATGATGAAGGTTTCCAAAGAAGCATTTCTAGTTGCTAGAGATTTAAAGGTTAATGGGTTGTACATTTTATATGGTTCTACCATCATTGGGCACACGTTTGTTGCTCGTGAGATGATGTAAGGGCATAGACAGTAAAGTTTGGAGTCTAGACCATCTACATCTACCATTTGTAAATATGTGACATTTGATGCAACTAGAGGGGTTATGTTAAGTGTGAAGTTTGACAAAGACATGGAGAAAATTCATGTTAAGGTAGAGTTAACTATTAACAACTTCAGGTAAAATTTTCTGGTAGAGGCAGAAGGTGCAACAGACAAAGACATTAAGAAAGCAACATCTAACTCCAAGGGAACAAACGGTGTTGTTTCCTACTATTATCTAGGGGGTGATAGTGAAAGAAGGGTTGTGAAACCTACTCAAAGTTTTGGTCATATTGATCTCATTAGTTATGCTCATAGTGCAACTAAAGAGATAAAAGGTTTTAGGCAGAGGCTAAGAAACTTCAAGGAGGCACAAGAGAGTGAGGGATTCAATAATGGTACGGTGCCATGAAGGGACAATTTGAATCTATGAAGAAGAACCACATTCAAAAGCTTGTGAGTTACCCAAGAATGAGAGGGTTGTCAAACATAAGAAGGTCTTTAAGAAAGAAGACATTATTTATGGTGTAGAGGCAAGATTCAAGGCTAAGCTTTTAGAGAAAGACAAATTGGTAATTGATAAGCTCAAGACGAAGGTGAAGTTCATATAAGGGGTTGCTAAGGTTAATCATCAAAAGGTGGAACAAAAGATCTTAGAGTTGTGTTGATTTAGAGTCAAGGTGGAAAATATTGGTGTTGACTCAAAATCATAGAAAAAGAGAAGCTTCTGATGGTTTATGAGCGAGTTAGGTACCCTTGTGATGCATTCACCCCTTAGCATGGGCTTGAGCTAAGACCAATAAAGGAGGGATATGGCTTGGATGAATCTTAAGGAAGCTTACTTTAGGCTATGGTCTTTTGTATTGTATTAATTAGTGTATTTTTAGGCTTGTTTAGGCACCCCTAAGTCATTAGGATTTTAGGGTATAGTTATTTTTATTTGTGACCTTGTATTTTGGCCTATAGGTTCTTTTTTTTTAGGAGGTGTAATTAGTCTCCTTGTGGAGTGTGTTAATTAGTTTGGGTTGGTCCAAAAGAGTTTGGATGTGTGGGATTTAGTTACCACATCCCTAATTCCTCTTCACACCTATCTAACCAACACATGAAGCATGTAGCAGACATGTGAGCTCCCTTGTTCCCTATTGTTAGGCACCACCTCATTTTCTCACTCCTACATGGCCTTTCTTGTTGCTTCTTATTTAAATTTGAATTTTGGGGCTGCCATGTCATCTCCCTCCAAAGTTCAAATTCAAATTAAAAGGGAACATAAATCCATTTTCTTATGGCCTTATTTGGATCTAGTTTATTTAATTAAGTGCTAAATTGGTTTCCAACCAAACTAACACTTAATTAATTAAAATAATCCCCCTAATTAAGAGGTTGGACATTCAAACTTGAATCTAGGCCCATCCCTTGCTCTTTAAATAGAGTTTTTCACCTCATGTATCATTTTAACACTCATTTTGAATGAAAATACTTTTCTCTAAAATTGAGTGATCTTCCTCTTCTTAAAGATTGTTCATGTTCTCTCCATTTTAGGGAGAGATCTTTATGCTATTATCAAGGGTTCCCTCCTTTATGGCTAGCCTCCTTCTCCAATGGCTTATCTTCTCCTAGAGGTGGTGCCTACCACCAACATCTCCTAGTCTCCCACCTCCATTTCTTAAACCTTGGAACCTCTATGAGCAAGGATCTTGGGAGCATTCTCTTCATCAAGGATTCTTCAATCTTGCCTTGGGGAGGGATGCATCACCTTGATTCAGAGTCAAGGTGGAGATTGTTGATGTTGACTTAAAATATTTAGAATTTAAAGTTTTTAATGATTTGTGAGCAACTCAGACAGAATCTACTGATTAGAGTGACGATGCTTTTGGACGTCAGTCAAGTAAAAGCTTCTCTTGGTGGCAAGAGCACGTCTAGCTAGAGCGTCTCATGGCAACTTTTGGCTAGAGTGTCTGATGAGAGCATCTCAAAACTAGTATCTAGTAGAGATCATTTAATGGGAGCATCTAGAGTATGTCCTCTAGTGCTCACATGTGTAGATCATTTAATGTATGCTTTGAACTAGAGTTTCTAATATACCCTTTGTAGCTTCTACCGTCTAGGACTCATTTAGTGGATTGGATAAGGAACAAGATAGGATAAATTTTTCCTATCGTATCTTATATCAAGTGTTTATTGGACCAATATTATAGGATAAGTGTATCTTATTAACTTATCCTATCCTACCATCTAGTATAGTTTTTATCCTGAAAAGGGGGTTGACTTAGAAAGTGAAAGGATAATATTGTTTTCTTTTTTTCCATTTTCCCTCTTATCTTCTCTCTCGAGCTTGAGTCTCTTTGCATTAACCCTTCCATTCTCACAGTGATAAAGCATTTTATTATATTGATTTTATATCTTTTTTAGTCATTCTAACTTTTTAATTGTTTCTTAATTTTCTATTTTAGTTCATTTTCATATTTGGGCCATGTTTAGACCTTTTTCATATATTTTCTCTTATTTTGCAGGTTAATGGACTTTACTGATTAGACTTTGCATTGAGCTAGCTAATTTTATATTTTGTATTTTCATATTTTTTTGTATTTTTGGATTTCGTATATTTTTTTATAATTTTTCTTTAATTGTAATTTTTAGTTTTATTTTCTATTTGTTTAGGCAAATTTTGTTTTGCGGGAAAACCTAATTAAATTGAGACCTTCTTAGAGACAATTTACTGAGAGAAAATAAATACTCTCATAATCATTTGTAACAACTTTTGTTCACTTGTTAGAATTAGGTAGAGTTAGTTTCTCTCTTGCTTATTCAACAAGTTTCTCTTTTTCTTCTCAAAGAAGCTTCCTTTTCTCTTTATCTTCTTCTACTTCTCATGCAAACTTCCATGGAGATCTCTATGGAAGGCTAATTTCTGAATTGATTTAAGATCTCCGATATTATGCGATAAAGTATGAATTCTAATATCTGGCGCATTCTTTTTTTTGCGAATTTTGCATTTTATTTCTCTCTTCTCCTTTCTAATTTGTGTAGAATTCTGTTGGGTTTTGATACAAATTGGTTAGGGATCAATTCATATCAATCAATTTGAATTGCAAGAGGCTAGGTGATAATTCAACCAATTATATTTCTAAAAATTTTTGAGAATCTTGAGATTGTGACCATGATTCGGTTCAATTGGATTACCTATGAGTGTTCATGCAATTTCACATGAATATTAGAATTGTGATTTCTCAAGCGCATCGTTAGGTATCTCGAATCGGTGTTTTCTTTCTTTATTTTTGTTTTGAATTTTGCTTCTTGTTCCTTAAGTTTGTTTCAATTATCTATTAACCCCTCCCCCCTTTTCTAAAGTTTTTTTTATAGAATTTAAACCATATTTGTCTTGTATCCTTGAAAGATAACCTAGGTCCATTCCCTATATTACAAAATTAGGGAAAACTAGTTTGCTTGATATTGACATAGACAAGTCTCTATCACACAACCACACCTCTAAATCTTCGGCAATTTTTCTCTCTCCCTCCCTTCCTCTCTCTTTGTCTTTCTCTCTCATCTTTTACTCCGTTTTTCTCTCTGTACAAGAAAATTACTATTTATTGATAGATTTTTACCCACAAATTTAAATTCATAGGTAAATTTACATTACCGACAGAATATTACCAACAGATTCAGTATTTGTTGGAAAATTATACTTTCTGACAGAATTTTTCCGACCAAAAAAATCTATAATTTCTATACTTTCCCACAAAATTTAGTATTTGCCGATAGATATTGTGTATCTTATGCATCTGTAAAAACAAATATTATCGATGAATATAATTTCTATAAGAAAATAATTATTATTGATGAAATTATACTGATGGAACAAAAGTGGCAGGTAAATTTAATTTACCTATGGAATTTAGGCAAATAATCAGTGGGTAATTTTAAAGCTACAAAATAAAAATATTATAAGTAGACTTTCTCTGTTTACTAATGTATAATAATAGAATATTGTTTTAAAATAATGTGAATAGAAGTTTTACAAGGTAATAATTTTTAAATTATGTGACATAACTTGTACATATATTAGTCAAAATTAGTTGAAAAAAAGTCTCGCATCCTTTATTAAAGTTTCTTTTTTTATATTTTTTGTATTTTTGTCTTTTAAAATAGCTTGTGGAGAAACTTACTCAAACAGACTCTAACTAGAGTTAAAAATTTCTCAAATTGAATCAATTAATATTTTTTGAATTACTATTTTTTAATCTTATTCATTTTAGCCCTGCAATGTGAACAATGTACGTTTAATAGGTCAAAATTGACCATTTTTATGAATTTCATGAATTTTACCAATTGTTTTTCATAGTTTCAGTTATTTTAAAAAATAATGTTTTTATTTTATATCAATATAATATATTTATTGTTATAAAAAAATTGGTATTACATATTTTTAATTATAAAATAAATTGTATATATATATCAATAAAATTATATTTTATGAGTTCACATTTGCATCTGTCGTATTGAAAGGTGGATTCATGAATTTTAACACTTTTTTCCTTATCAAATCGCTTATAACAACCAACAAGTTATTGTTTTTGAGTGATATTGAACTTGGTCTCCGGAAGCAAGGTGTTTGGTTTGTGTCTTGTGTATGGAAAAAACGTGATTAGAAGAGAAGATGTTGCTAAAAATTTCACATAAACACTATAAATATAATATTTTATGAAATGACCGAAGACATATAAATATTTTTTTATAACATGCACTAAACATAATATTTTTAAAATAATTCTAGATTATTTGAAATAAATATAATTTTTATTCATTCTGTCTTTATATAAAAAATATTTGACTGAAATATAATTTTCCTATCTTATTTGAGAGATTTTAGGTCATGTAGATAATATATTTTTATAACTAGATTTAAAAATTGAGAGATTGAATATTTTTATTTTAAAATAAGTTACCAAAATTTTGAAAAAAAATGTTAAAATTAATAGACAAAAAATATTAAAAAAAGATAAAGAGAAAAGAACAAAACATAATATTTAAAAAAAATAAAGAAACAAATATTGTATTCAAACCAAAACATTTAGAAATCTAAAAAGAATTTATTAATTTTTTAAACAAAAATCAATTATAATCTAAATAATAATATACAGAGATATGGTACAAATTAAAGAAGAATCCCGCATCAAAATTGATTAAATGTAAGAGATAAGAAGTTTTTATCTTAACAATGGAAATTATGGTCATCGAAAACAAAAAACAAATGATAACACTTGTTTTTATTTTTAAAAGATTTTGATAAACCTATAACCTATATATTATAAATACTTAATTTATTTGCTTGAGTACTAGTTCTATTTTAAAGGAGAGTCTTAGAACTCGATGTTGGATTGAAGTTGCAGGTGGCAACAAAAAAAGACAAGTATATGGTGCTGGAGAATTCGCTCATTATTATCATCTTGGATGACAACATTATGCATAAAAGAAAAACATTGAGTAAATCACAAGAGATCAATGGGCTGAGACAACAACTTTTTGAAAGTGAGGAGCTTATTTGTAACAAACCAATTTTCAAAAATGAGGTATTTTAGTTATTTTAAATTAATTGAATTAGTTAATAGAAATTTAGACATTTATGATAATTAATTATTTCAAAGAAACTAAAGTATATATACATATATTGTTATTAGAGTAAAAGAATAAAATAAATATTTTTCAAAACAATAATAATAAGGGGTATATTTATATTATATATTTTTAGTAGGAGTTTGCATATTATAAGTTAAGGACTTTTGCCTCATTTTTACCCTAGAGTTTCTTGAAGCTTGGTAAAATAAAAAGAGAAGCCATAGAGAGAAAAAGGTAAAGAGAAAGTTATTCCCACACAAACCCTGTGCAGTTTTTGTAATCTCATCACTCTGAATTTGTTAACCATTAGATCTTTCTTGAAATTGGAAAGTAGGTTCTAGACATGTGGCTCTCTATTCTGACGATTCGGATCTGAATTTTAAAGTCTAGTTTGGGAGAAAATGGTAGCACATTAAAAAATCTATTTTGGCAAAAGTTCATTAGATCGAAATAGGAAAATCTTCGTTTGTCTATGTTTCTTCATTGAGGTAAGGGGGTGGAAAATTATATCTCATGTGGTATGTGTAAATTATATGGGTAGTGAAGGGATCCCTAAGCTTCGATAGGTTTCAATGTCGCATGTATGCTATTGAAGGGTTATGAACACCCACAGGGAGTGCTGATAACATGTTTTGTGCATGACTGTGTAGACATATGTAATTGGAGATTTGTTTTTATACAATGGGATGGTTTGCCAAATTATAATTTATGTGTGACTTGTTTAATGTAATAATTTATTTATTTGGTTAGAGATGTGTTTGAATGAGACATAAGAGAAATTGAGATTCAGATGTGGCTGACACTAATGAATAATTATTAGATGTGTATATTAATTTATTTTGTTGGATTGTGGGAGTATATGTACTCTATTGGATTATTTGGATGTAATAATTATGTTGGTATTAAGGTTTTTCCTTTTTATACCTTGGAGATTAGTATCATTGAACAAAGTAATGGATAATATTGATTAGTCTCTTGTGTTAAAGTTGAGTTCTATATAAGAAATAGGGTAGTGGAGGTGAACCCTAAGTCTTCCTAGGGATTAAAGTTTCATGTGTTTATGCAATTGATTAGTTTGTTTGTTTCTATGAATGCTACTAATTATTAAACAATGAAGAACTTAATCATATTAGTGATTAATGGGATAGTTGAGTAACTGTGTTCTCTGTTATTTGAACCATTCTCTATACCTAAATGATTAGCTATTAAGTGTTGGATGTTTTCTTCCACTCAGAGGATTGATGAAAAATTAGTGATTATCACTGCAATTGTAGGATGTGTTGATAATAAAAAAAAGAGATAAAGAAGTAGAATGTTTGAGGGTTTGGAGTTAGAATTATATTTTAGGAACCTTATAAATTGAATACTTGTTATCTGAAATTTTTCGTATGAATATACCTCAGTGTTTTTTGTAATATATTTTTGTGTGGTGAAGCAAATTGAGTTTTGGTTTTTGTTTTAGATTATTGTAATGTATCTTATAATTGTGAGTGTGGTAAATGATTGAATGTTTGAAAGTTGTTTGAGGTGTGTGAACTGGAGATTTGTTTTACTATCTAATATTGATGTTGATTTCAACTAGACATATAGTTTGTTGATGATGATGGTCAGGGTGTGCCTGACAAGGTGCCATCCCAGCTGTGTTTGGGGATGGTGCATAATGACTTGATTAAATATTGATATTATGATTTATGTTAATGACGAAGGTAAAGCTGTGCTTGACGAGGTGTCATCCCAGCTACGGTTGGGGTGGAGTGTGATGACATGATTAAATGCTAGCATTATAATTTATGTTATAGGTGACATGACACATGAATATGGCGGTCAAAGAAGTTTTGTAAGGATCATTGTGTGGTAATCTAAACCAGACTTTTTGGGTTATTTTACATTACACGGTTGTACCTACGTGCTACTAGCGTAAAATATTATTCACTTCAAGTGGACCTATGGTGAGATGGTTGCACCTATGTGTCACTGGCATAGAAGAGGACCGTTTTAGGCGCATACCTTAAAGAGCATACATGAGTGTGACAATTGGAGGAGTTTTGCAAGGATCACCCATTGTGTAGTGCTCTGGACTAGACGTTTTGGGTTGTTTTGCATTGCATTGCATGGCTGCATCTATGTGTTACTATCGTAGAAAAGGATTCACTTCAGGTGAACCTATGGTGAAATGGTTTACCTACATGTTATTGCATAGAAGATGATCACTTTAGGCGTGTACCTGAGAGAGCATACATGAGCATCATTAGCATGAATGAATTTATGTGTATGGATATATAATTTTTGTCATGGGTGTGGAATGAATTTATATGTTTATTTGTTGTACTTTAGTTGTCTATCCATTCTCTTTATGTGTGCCTTAACATGTGTATTCTCACTCCTTGCTATTTGTTGTTGCATTTTGTTTCGCCTAAACGTCATTTTCAGGTGTGCAAGATCATGAGATGATATTGTCGGTGATGAATGATTCAACTTTTCTTTAACTTTTCATTGGGATACTCTGATTAGATGTGACATTAGACAAGGGAGAATTATTTAATATTTTTCTGTTATGAAGATGAACTATTGACAAAACCCTAGTCGCCCTAGGTTTTGCAAAAACATACAAAGTCCCCCTAATGTACTATAGGGTTGACCTAAGATCGAATCCAAGGAAACGTGCAAAGAGATTGATCAGGCTAGTTCTAATCTTTTTCTTTATTAACAATAAAAATGGGGGGGTTAGTCGCAGAAAAGTAATGAGAAAACAGGCAAGAAAGAATGAAAGAAAACAAGCAAGAAATCATGAACAAATTCGCAGGAAAGTAAACAAATTCGCAGGAAAAGAAAAATTTTCAAGAAAAGAAAATTTGCAGGAAAGAAAAGATTGCAGAATTGGAACAGAATTGAGATTGCAGAATTGAAATTGTAGAAATGAAATTGCAAAATTGAAATTGCTCCTAAAACCTAGCCTAGCATGCAATCTATCAATTACATAGAAAATGCTAATTCTTGATCAAGAATTATGAATAATAGAGAGAAGGAGGCAAGGGAAGAACACAAACTCGAAGCAAAGTTGAAAAACTGGAATAGAAACTGCAATTGAAAGCTTAAGAGAGAAAATCTTCTCTCCATAAAAATTCTCCAAAACTTTACAAAAACTGAAAAGTGAAAGTCTCAAAACTGAAAAGTGTAATTTGAAAATCTGAAATCTGTAAGTGTGTCCAGGTCCTCAACCCCCTGCTAGGTTTTTACTCACATGAATAATGGACCAAGCAAGGTGTTAATGGGCCTAAAACTAAATTACATAAAAATACAATGCCTAAAATAAAAATGATGTAAATTTCTTCCCGAAATTCCAAAAATACTCAAAAATATCTCCATACTCCAAACTCCATGCTCCAGATATCCAAATTTAAGCTCTGGAAGTCAAGCATCCAATGTAAAAAGAATCAGCCAAAAATAAGGTCTACAAAAAAAGTTATGCCCAAAACATTAGACAGTGTCAGGACAGAATTAATGCAGAATTTACTAAAAATGCAACTTATAGGTATGTTTTATCAAAAATATGATTTTATGCATAAAAACCTAAATGCATGATAAATGCATGATAGATGCATGAAATAAATAAGAAAGAACACCTTATAAGATACAGCAAGAGAATACATGTGAGCATATAAAATGAGTCATCAATATTTCAATGAGTTTTAGTAATTGAGAATCTAGTAAAGCTCATTTATAAAGCCTAATATAGATACTTGTATGCTATTTTTTATTATATTATAATTTTCAAAAATAAGTGTATATCGAGAAATGTGAATCTGTTTACCTAAGTGCAAATTCTACTATTTTAGTAATTTTTTTTATTTTTTAATTAATGAATAAAGTATTTGGGGATCGAAGGATGTCACATTATTCGCCTACAAAGGGAGGAATTTCAACAATCTATTCGTCAACAAAGGGAGAAGTTTCACTAAATGTTTGGTAATGTACAACCATACCTACCTTCGGTAATACAAAATATTGTTAAACAAGTGTGATGCAAACCAAGGTTTGCTCCCCTTGATCTTTCTCCAAGAGGTTCAAAGCTCCAAAAAAGTGAGGTGGGGTGTCACTCTCCTAAGAGAGATAAGCCAAATGTTTAGGCTTGGCACAAGGAAAAGAACCCTTGATAAATTATGCATTCCTCCCTAGCAAGGGACCTATCTCTAGGGGTCACGGCTAAGAGGATAGAAAAGGACATGGCTAGAGTTGATAAAGGAAGATCTCACCTCCTCATGTGCATTGAATTTGCATCCTAGTCCTCATATTCTTGATACAATTTACCTTGTATTTTCTTTTAGAGAAGTAGCCTAATTTTCCTTGTATTTGGCAGTGTATTTTGGCCTCTTTTTGAGCCTTAAAATTCATAAGGTCCAACTAGTCTCTTAAGTAAAGTGTATTAGGTAGAATGGGCCTTTTTAGAGGGTAGTTGGTCGTGTAGGTTAATAACCACACCCTTATCTTTTTTATAACACCCTTCTAACTAATTATATGACACATAGGAGATATGTGGGGCCCCTTGTTCCCCCATGTGGTGCCTCCGTTTCTCTCTCCTCCATGTAGGTGCCTACATGGACCAACGAGGAAGCTTTATTTTGAATTCTAGATGTAGAGGGAACCTAGATCCACTTTACTAGGGCCATGTTTGGATCTTCTTAAGTTTAACACATGTTAATAGAGTTAAAACTCAATTAACACATGTTTAACTCCTTGGGCCTTTATTAAAGCGTGGTGGACGTCCTAGGCCTCCCTTTAATCTTATTTATGCTATAAATAGAGTCCATTGGCCCATGTAAACTTTACACTTGAATTCGAATGAAATATAGAGAGTTTGAATAATTTTTTAGTGTCCTTTCTTCTCTTTTCTAGAAAGAGTTCCAAGAGATTTTATCAAGGTTCCTTCCCTTGTGGCAAGCAACATTTCTCGAGGCTTATCTCTTGTAAGCGGCGCCTCTCACCTTCCACCTTCTTCCTCATGGCCGAATTCACTTCACCAAGGACCTCTTGAAGTTGATCTTGGAGGGGCATTCAAAGGAGGAACGCATCAAGTGGTATCTAAAGCCTAGCTTCTAAAGGTCAGATTTCTTACCTTTTCTTGTTCTTTCTTAATTTCACCTTCTCCATCTAATTCTTATTTCATTATGTGCTTCCACGTTGTTATGCAATTTTCTTTCATGTCTAGCTGGTTATGTTAGTAGTTTGTCAATTCTTGATTCATCATTTCTATGCTTCATTCCTTTCGGTTCAAATCACTTAACTTCTTCATTTGAATCTTCTTTTCTGTTTAGCTTCTGTTAATATGCTTGTGCTTAAATTTTTGGTGTTCTTGCTTGGATTTTGTGGCCTAAAAGGTGGTGGTGCATTAAATCCACATGATTCTGGTGAAAACCACAGTGTTATGGTCACACACCTCGTTCATTTTTCCTTGCTTATCTTGTGCTATTTTCCCCCTGTTTTTAGGTACTTTATTTTCAGTTTTGTACTCTTGTGTATTTGTCTTATAGCCATGTTTAGTTTCCTTTAATTTGTCAAGTTAATTTCCTTGGGTCTAACCTCTTCTAATTTCACCAAAAAACTTTGAAAACTTCTTGAAATTAAGCATCAAAGAGGACCCATCCTTTTGTCTAAGTCTCTTAAGAAGTGTCACATGCTTTTAGGATTCAAGCATGTCTTTCAAATAAAAATTTCAAAAAAAAAATTGCTCAATTTTATCTACTAAATTTCTAGTACCTTGTGTTGTTTGTTATAGCTCTTGTGTGCTAGTGTTGGAAGTGAAACTTACCTCATAATTTAGAGTTGTTTTGGGCGTGTTCTTAAGAGCATAAACTTGTGCAAACAAGAAATCTCTAGACACAATCTAACACTCTAAGTGCATGTTTGAGTCACTTCTAACTTTAGAGCATTTTGAGTTGCTTTGCTCCTTGAAATTGTACTTTTATTTTTAAGTTTGGTGTGCCTTATTTCATTGGCCTTCTCAAGTGATTATAAACCTCCCTTTTCTCAACAAATGACAATTCAAAATACATATTAGGTGCATCTAAAACTTAAAAAAAAGAGTATATATATATATATATATATATATAACATTGATTAAAACAAAACGGAATCAAAAGTCCAAAGAATCAAAGGAAGAAAATAGTTGGTGTACCTAATAGATAAAGCATTTCAAGTGCAAAAGAGGACCTAAACTTTTCTTGAGAATTGACCTCACACAATTCAGCCAACCTTACTTAAGTGCAATGTTTTGGGAACTTTGAGTCTTTTATTTTATATTCTACTCTAAACTAGTGCTTATCTAGGTAATCTTGTTGTGTGAGCTTCCTTATTTCTTGACATTTTACTTGTTTGTCTTGGTTCTACTCTTTGGTCATGTCTCGCATAAAAGTCCTTCCACTTGGATAGTCATCTTCCCTAAATTTAGCCTTCACTTGCTATTGCTTGTACTCTTGCTTTTCCTCCTTTCTTTATTGGTGTGTGTAGCTCCACTTTGGGAAGAAAAGGCTTGAAGAAAGAGCTTGATACAAGGGTTCCTTCCTTTGTGGCAACAAACCTTTCTTAAGGATTATCTCTTGTAAGTGACGCCTCTCACCTTCCACCTTCTTCCTCACCACCGAATTCACTTTATCAAGGACCTCTTGAAGTTAATCTTGGAGGGGTATTCAAAGGAGGAATGCATAAATAAAAGCCAACTTGGAAGAGTTTACTAAAGAATATGCTAAAAAAAGAGACAATTTTCATTCAAATTCAAGGTTAAGAATACATGGAATAAGGGGGGCTATTTATAGAGGAGTGAGAGGTTAGGATTAGGAGAAGAAAACTAGCTTAAACCCCTAATGTTGGACATCCAAGCTAAGCCCAACTCCTAAGAATGGTTTAGCTAACTAACCTAGGGAACAAAGGCTTCATGTTGTGCCTAGAATTTAGGGGAGTGGGGCCCTATGTTTGTCATGTTTTGTGTGTTAGAAAGAAGGGTGCAAAAATTTTCTAGGAGGTGTGGAAATGACCTACACTCCTAAATAAGGGTTGCATCTCTTTCAACATACACTCCACATAAATACTTAAGGCACTACTTAGCTATTACATGGAAAATGGCCAAAATACAAGGCCTTAAAGGAATAAAACCTCATGCCCCTAATTATCTAAATAATTAAAAATATTTATAAATTAAAAACAACAAATACAGTGACTTAAATTCTTCAATCAACTCACATCCATTCCATGTCTCCCATGAATCCTCCTAGCCATGATGCATGCTAGGTGGGATTGCATCATTTCCTCCTCTTTGTAGAGGATTTAACCTAAAATCTTGAGGCCTTTCTTTCTCCTTTTCAAAGTTTGCAAGAAAATAAGGAAAGCAATAAGTGTACAGACAAGTGTTTTTTTTTAGGAGTAAGAGGTCTATGAGAATATGATGAGATCCGCCTTTGGATGCTCCTCAAAGGATCAACTTCAAGAGGTTGCAAGGTAAAAGGTGACTTTGGTGAAGAGGAAGGAGATGGAGGTGGGAGGCGCCACTCTAAGGGAGATAAGCCTCTAGGGAGGTTACTTGCTACAAGGGAAGGAACCCTTGATAAAAGCTAAAGGAAATCTCTCAAATTTAGAGAAGAAAGGACACTCAAAGATGAAGCAAACTCTCTCTATTTCATTCAAATCAAGTGTAAAAGTTACAAGTGAGTGAAGGGTCTTATTTATAGCTAAGAAGGGAGGGGTGGCCATGAGATTTGGAGGGAGATTCAAATAGGAATTCAAATTTAAACAATTAGCACATGCTCCTAAAATCATGGGTTTTAGAACTAACTAAGTGTCATGTAGGATGCCATATGGCCAATTAAGTGAATTCGGCGCCTATTAGGGGAACAAGGACCTCACCTTGTCTCCTCCATGCTTCATGTGCTGACTAATTAGGGTTTAATTAGAAAAGAGGGGTTTGGTTAATAAAATAACCCACCAACACTCCTAAATGGCCCAGTTAGTTAACACATTTCATATTAAGACTAAACACACCACCTAGCCCTTAACCTACGAAAATTAAGTGCCTAAATACAAGGCCAAAGAGAAAGCTAGACCACTCCACTTAAAGGATAATATACAAGGGTAATTACAAGAGAACTATGGCATAATAACTATACGTATAAGGAGGTGAGGTCTTCCTCCATCTACTCTAGCCATGTCCTTCTCTACCCTCCTAGCCATGGCCCTAGTGATAGAACTTTTGCTAGGGAGGATCACATCAGAATACCTCTTAGGAATGGGGTAGTAGAGGTTGTTATTTAGTTTTGAAAAGGTTTGGTTATGCCTCCACACAGTAGTCTCCCATTCCACTCCTAATGTACTAAGTATAAGTTTCATAGGGTTTGAAGTTTGTTGTGAGACTATCCCTGGTGCATTGGAGCACTAAACCAAGAAGGCTAGATAAGCCTTATCTTCTTGTTCACTTGAAGAAAGAATGATAGCCTAGGGGTGGACCAACCTTTCATGGTCTCTTGAGTTTGAACTTGAGATTGGCATTTGTTTTGCAAAGGTTGGTGCTCAATCTCTTGTTCAAGTTTGGCTTTATCTAGAAGTAGAACTTGAGGTTGCGATGTAGTGTGCTCAAAGGGTATGGGCACAACCTCAACTTCCACTTCTTTAAGGGAAGGAATAGCTTCAATAATATCCTCCTTGGAGTCTAAGGGACAATCCTCCTGAAGATTATCCTTCCTTTCTATTTCTGACATATATTGGACTTGAGATGCAATGTCAAGCTCAATGTTTAAGGGTTTAAGCTCAACATTTTGGGAAATTCTCAATGGTGCCTCCATGAGTTGAAAGTAGATAGGTTCTTCAATTTGGAGGTTATGTTTAAAGTTCACTTTTGTTGCAAAATGGCTCTATTTTTGAACAACTTTCTTGGAAGGGGCATTTTCTTCCATCCCATCAACTTTCAATGCATGCTTCTTCTTTTTTTTTCTCTTCCTTACCCCTCTTATTTTCTAAAAGAAGTTTATCCTCTACCACTTGAGAAGATGAACAAGGATGCAACTTGATTTTCTTTTCATTGTGGGCATGGGTGATCTCATTGGAGTGGCCATCATGAATTACTTTTCAATCAAATTGTCATGGCCTCCCCAATAAGATATGTGTTGCTTCCATTGTCAGGGATATCTAATGCATGCCTCCCTTAATCTTTTTCTAGAGGTTTTCTTCTTTGGTGAAATGGTTTGTGGAGAGGTAAAAAGTGAGGTGGTTTTAGGCGCCACTTAAGGTAAGATAAGCCTAAGAGGGAAAGTTTGCCACAAGGGATGGAACCCTTGATCAAAACCTAAGGAATTCTTAAAGAGAGAAGGATGGACACTAAGAGAATTTTGGCCAACTCAAGGTTTTTCCATTCAATCAAGTGTAAAAAATACAAGAGCGTGAAGGGCTAGGATTAAAAGGAGTCATCCAAGGGAGGAGGATTGAAGCCCAAAGTCCAATCAATACCCTCCTTTAGATGAGAATTGGTGCCCAAGCTACCTCATCCAAGGGCCAAGATTACTCCTTTATTAGTTTTGGGTTTTATTTAGCAAAAGAGGGTGTAGTTATCAAACTACCTCCTTATTTCCTAAATAAAGGCCCAAAATCTAATCTTACCCTTTCTTATTACTAAGACACCTCCTAGAAAATTAAATGGACTAATACATGTCTAAAATAAAATCCTAGGTTCCTAAAATAAAAATTACAAGTAAATAAGTCATGGCTTGCATAACTTGATGGTCATATGGAGGTGAGATCTTCCTCCCTCTACTCTAGCCATCTCTTCTTCCATTCTCCTAGCCATGGCCCTAGTGATAGGGCCCTTGCTTGGGGAGAATGCATCATCCCCTCCCCCTTGGGAAGGATTTGACCTCAAATCTGATAGGTCCTTCTCTTCTTCATCAGTACCTACAAAAGGGATCAAATCACAAACATTAAAGGCAGTACTGACACCATAGTCCTCAGGGAGATCTAATATGTATGCATTGTTGTTCACTCTCTTGAGGACTTGAAAGGGACCATCTCCTTGGGGGCTAAGCTTGGACTTCCTTTGAGTAGGGAAGCGATCCTTCCTCAAATGAAGCCATACCCAATCCCTTTCATTGAAGATAATTTCTTTCCTGCCCCTATTGACTTTACTAGCATACTCCTTTGAATGATGTTCAATGTTGGCCTTTACTCTTTCATGTAATTTTTTAACAAAATTCGCTCTTACTATTTCTTCTTTGTGAACAGAAGAAGGGAAGGGTAAGGGCAAGATATCAAGAGGAGTAAGGGGGTTGAAGCCATAAATAACTTCAAAGGGAGAATGCTTGGTGGTTCTTTGAACCACCCGATTGTATGCAAACTCAATATGGGGTAGGTATTCATCCCAAGACTTGTGATTTCCTCAAAGAAGTATCCTAAGCATAGTAGATAGAGATCTATTTACTACCTCAGTCTGCCCATCAGTTTGGGGGTGACATGTGGTAGAAAATAAAAGGTTAGTTCCTAGCCTTGCCCACAATGTTTTCCAAAAGTGGCTAAGGAACTTCTCATCTCTATCAGAGACTATGGATTGGGGAATTCCATGTAAACGGACAACTTCTTTAAAGAAAAGTCTCGCAATGTTGCTCGCATCATCTATCTTGTGGCATGGTATAAAGTGGGCCATTTTTGAAAATCTATCTACCACTACAAAGATAGAGTCTGCACCTCGTTGGGTTCGAGGCAGGCCAAGGATGAAATCCATACTAATATCCAACCAAGGTGCAGAAGGAGCAGATAAGGGTGTGTACAATCCATGAGCCATTGTCTTAGACTTAGCTTGCAAGCAAGCAATGCATCTACGACAATGTCTATAGACGTCTTTCTTCATATGGGGCCAAAAGAATTTTTCTTGTAAAAGCAGAAGAGTTTTGTTAATTCCAAAATGCCCCATGAGCCCACCCTCATGGCTCTCTTTTGTCAACAGATTTCTCATAGATCCTTGGGGTACACAAAGTCTGCTACCTTTGAAAAGGTACCCCTCACTCACAAAGAACCCATTTTGGGTTTTACATGCAAATGTAGAGGCAGCATAAATGGATCCAAAATCCTTATCAGAAAAATACATTTCTCTAATATTATCAAATCCAAGAATCTTTGCACTTAAGGTGGTGTAAAGGGTATGTCTACGAGACAAAGCATCAGCCACCACATTATGTTTCCCTTTCTTGTATTTGATGATATAAGGGAAAGTCTCAAGAAATTCTACCCATTTAGCATGCCTTTTATTAAGCTTGCCTTGACCCTTGAAATACTTAAGTGACTCATGGTCACTATGAATGATGAACTCCTTGGGTACAAGATAATGTTCCCAAGTTTGAAGGGCCCTTATCAAAGAGTAAAACTCTTTATCATAGGTGGGGTAGATTAAGGCGGCTCCATTTAGTTTTTCACTAAAATAAGCCACAGGATGACCACCTTGTAACAACACAGCTCCCACACCCACTCCCGATGCATCACACTCTAGCTTAAAAGTTTTAGAAAAGTCAGGAAAAGCTAAAACTGGTGCATGGGTCAGTTTCTCTTTGATAAGTTCAAAGGCTTTTTGTTGTTTTTCACCTCAAAGGAAAGGAGTATCCTTCTTCACCAAATCATTGATTGGTGAGAAAAATGTGGAGAAGTTAGGCACAAAGCACCTGTAAACGCTCGCGAGACCATGAAAACTCTTGATCTCAGTCACACTTTTTGGGGTGGGCCATTCTTGGATGGCTTTGATTTTGTCAGGGTCTACTTGAACCCCATTTTTGTTAACTATAAAACCTAAGAACACCACACTCTCCACACAAAAATTACATTTTTCAAGATTTCCATAGAGTTGGTGTGACCTAAGAATGCAAAAGATGCGCCTAAGATGGCCTACATGTTCATCTAGGCTCTTGCTATACACTAAGATGTCATCAAAATAAACAACACAAAATTTTCCTAATCAATACCTAAGGACATGATTCATAAGCCTCATGAAGGTGCTTGGGGCATTGGTAAGCCCAAAGGGCATTACCAACCACTCATACAGCCCAAACTTGGTCTTAAAAGCGGTTTTCCACTCATCATCTTCCTTGATGCGGATTTGGTGATAACCACTCTTGAGATCAATTTTTGAAAATAATTGGGCCCCATGCAATTCATCAAGCATGTCATCAAGCCTAGGGATAGGGTGCCTATATTTGATGGTGATGTTATTGATTGCTCGACAATCAATGCACATCCTCCATTGGCCATTCTTCTTAGGCACCAACAAAACTGGCACAGCACAAGGGCTTAGGCTTTCTTGAACCCAACCCTTCTCCAATAGTTCTTGGACTTGAGATTCAATCTCCTTGGTCTCCATGGGATTAGTCCTATAAGCAGGCCTATTAGGTAGGCTAGCCCCAAGTACCAAGTCTATTTGGTGTTCTATACCCCTAATTGGAGGAAGTCCTTTGGGAACTTCATTAGGGAATATATCACCAAACTCCTTTAAAAGCTCTTGAACCTCTTGAGGTAGGTTCTCAGGTCCAAGTTCTATGGAAGTGCTAGAACTAGAAGGGAAAAAATTGGAGGGGGAAGAAATGGGGGATGCCTCTTTGCAAAGGAGGAGATAAAAAGGTCTGTTAGTTAAGAGGGTTTCCTTTAAATCCAATTTTGTCGCAAATAAACTCCCTTTACTAATGACTTTCTTGGAAGGGGCACCAACTTCCAACTTAACCTCTTTAACCCTTTCAAGCTTTAGGGGTAAAGCTTTGCTTTTTTTTTCTCCTCATCTCTCTTATGTTTCATGATAAGTTGGTCCTCCGCCACTTGTGAAGGTGTTAGAGGACACAACTTAATGCGCTTATCCTTATGAGTGAGGATGATGTTATTGGAATGACCATGGTGTATGGCTTTCTTATCAAATTGCCATGGTCTTCCTAGCAAGATATGGCCAGCTTCCATTGGGACTATGTCACACAGGATCTCATCTTTATAAGATCCAATGGAAATTGGAACCTTGACTTGCTCATTGACCTCCATTTCCCCTTGCTCATTGAGCCATTGAAGCTTGTAAGGCTTAGGGTGGGGAAGTGGGGTCAAGGCTAGCTTTTCCACCAACCTTGAGCTACAACAATTGCAGCATGACCCACTATCCACAATGAGAGAACATATTTTGTCATTCACCTTACAGCGAGTGTGGAATATGTTCTCCCTTTGAAATGAGGACACTTTCAAAGGTTGGCTTCCAAGAAGTCTTCTTATCATTAAGAGGTCTCCCTCACATGCATAAGCGGTTTCATCACAATCAAATTGGTATGCATGAACCCCTTCTCCTTCGCTCTCACTAGAGGAGTGTGAGCTAGACTCACTACTATAAACATCTTGGGCCCTCATGATGATGTTTCTCTTAGTAGGGCATTGAGAGGCAATGTGGCCTCTCCCAAGACATTTAAAGCATTTGATACTACTAACTTTCTCGTGAGAGTTAGTAGTAGGGGTTTTTCTCTCTTTATGTGATGTTTTATGCTCTTTGAAGTGCTTGGGATGTTCCTCTTTGGGGTAACTCTTAAAAGAGTTCCCCGTAGGTTGGTCCCTCTTTACATAAAGTGGGTTATCCTTTTTAAAAGTTTTCCTTCTAACTTGATTTTCCACCTTGATGCAAAGTTGAACTAACTCATCAAGGGAATTGTATGATAAGAGCTCCACCTTATCACGAATTTCGGGGCTCAACCCACACAAAAACCTTGCCATAGTGACCTTGGGTTCCTCAATGATACCCGCCCTCAAGATAAGAAGTTCCATCTTTTTTCTATACTCTTCTATACTAAGGTTGGTTTGCCTTAGCCTTTGGAGTCTATCCAAAAGATATCTTTCATACTAAGAGGGAATATGCCTTCTTCTTAGAGCACTTCTAAGATCATTCCAATATCTTATGGAAGGCATATTGGTGCGGATTCTCTCATTGGTTAACCCAACCCACCAATGCATGGCATGCCCTTGGAAGCTAAGGGTTGCCATTGGAACCTTTCTTTCTTCTCTTACCTCATGGCAAGTGAAGAGTTGTTCTACCTTGATTTCCCAATCAAGGTAGCTTCCACATCTTCCCTCCCATGAAATGGGGGGAGATCAATTTTGGGCTCCCTTGGAGGGGCCCCATTATTATGCATGGATGAATGGGAGTTTCTCCTAGGATGATTGTAGTATTCTTCCTCACTTTCACTCCCATGGGTATGTCTAGATGGGGAACCTAAGACTATCCCTTTCATTTTGTAATTCTCACCATTCCCATGCTTTCTTTTTTCTTCTTCTTTCTCTTTTCTTCTTTCTCTTTTCTTCTTTCTTTTTCTTTTCTTTCTCTCCTTTCTTCATCTTCTCTCCTTTCTCTTATTCTTCTCTCTTTCTTCTCTCTTTTTTCTCTCGTTTCTTCCTCTCTTTATTTTATTTTTCTTTTCTCCTTGGTCTCTTTTTCTCTCCTTTTTTCTTCTCTTCTCTCTTGTTCTTTTGCCATCCACTCCCTAAAGTCCATGTTTAAGTTTTCTAGAGTGTAATGTTTAGAAATATTTCTTTGGTTTACACTCTTGTTTGATGAATAACTATGAGCACTAGAGTGGGTGTGTGATGTCATTGTGCTTGAATTTCTAAGAGGAAAAAGGTGGCTAAAAAATTTTCACAAACAAACACTCCTCTCTTTTTGTGTTTTCTTGCCTAAAATGGCTTGATTAGTCTTTGGAACTCTTTAGCCTTCTAAGTGCTTTGAATAAGAAAAATAAAGCAAGAATTTTAAAGCAAAAATTCAAAAGAGAAGGGATCTAAAGCGAGCTCCTAAGGTGTTGAAGGAAGTGTACCACTTCTTCCTTCTTCACCTAATTTTCAAGAAACTAAAAAATTGATTAAATTTTATTACAACCAAAGGGAGGGCCTTAAGGGCACTCAAACTCCTAACTACAAAATTAATACACCCAAATTAAAGAAAAAGCAAAGTCTTCAAAAAATGATTCTCCAAATGCTCGCTCAAATCAAAGTCCTCACGGCTAGGTGTATTTCCTTTTGAGGTGATCCCTTAGGCTCTTAGTCCAACCTTCCAAAATATGCTACCCTTGTGGTAGGCTCCTTTTTCAAACTTTATCCCAAAAGTGACACTAACACACAAACCAAAGAAACCAAAAGTAGCAAGGGGAGGTGTGAATAGAAACTCAAAAAACAATAAAAGATAACACAATAAAAAGGACACTTAACCAAATGGTAAGAGTATATAAGACAAACTAGAAAGATGATTTAAAAGACAAGCAACAACTAAAAGGTAAACAAAAGAAAGAGAGCACACAATGGAATACCTAAGAATGGCACTAGATTAAAGAGTAGAAGAACACAAATATCAAGTTCTAGTGTACCAAAAGTAATAAAATTTCTTTTAAGGTTCCAAGTTCAAAGTTGAAGCACTTGCTAATTTTAGGTTAGGTACAACAAATGAATTTTTTTCAAACTTTCTTTTCTTTTGTTTGTTCTCCTTTTTTTTTTAATCCTTCGTTCTTTTTTTGTATTTTATTTTAGACTTTGTTTTCTTGTTTTTTTTTTTTTTGAATATTTACTAGATGCACCTAAATTGATTGTGAATTTAGTGCTTGATAACAAAGAGTTATGCGCTTGGAACAATAAAGAAAATTAAAAGCAACAATTTAGGTACTACTAGAAATGACTTCAAAATGCAAAGTAGCTATAGATGTGTTAATGGTTTAGTAGTTTGGTGTGCCACTGGACTCAAGCTTTGTTAAGATTTTAGTAATTTGTTGAACACAAATACCAAACTTATAGCTTAAGTGAAAGCACCCACAAACAAGAACTACCTTTACCACACAAATGAGGTACTAATTATACGTATAAGGAAAATAAAGACAAAGGAAATTGAGCAACTATTTTTGAATTTTTTTTTTAAGAATATGCTTGAAACTAAAAGCACATGAACTTCTAAAAAGACTTAGACATGAGGTATGACCCTCTATGTTGCTCAATTTAAGAAGTTTCAAATTTTTTTTGTAAAAACAAAAAAGGCTAAACTTAAAAGGAGTTAATAGACAAAATGGGAAACTATAAATATGACTTATAGACAACTACACAAGAGTATAAAAGTGAAAAATAAAAGCTAAAAATAAAGCAAAAACAAGGCAACTAGGTGCAAGGAAACACAAGAATTTGGTCTAAATTTCTTGACCACAAGGTTGTGGAATTCACCACAACGGCATGATTTTTAGCAAGAAATTCTCAAAACCAAAATTTAAGCAAGAAAGCACCCAACTCAAAGCTTAAGCGGAAATTAATGAATATGGGAGAGATGTAGATGCAAAGAAAAGAACAATATAAATTGCATCAAGCAAAAAATAAATGGTGCAAATAAACTATAACTCAAAACAATAAACTCAAGACATAAATGGAAATGATAAACAACAATGGAAAGCTAGAAAAAATTGTGGAAATTAAAGATAAAATAAAATAGGAAAACGGAAAGAAAAAATAAATGAGATAGGAAGAGAGTTTAGACCTCTAGAACCAATGCTCTGATACCAAATGATGCATGCCTCCCTTAATCTTTTTCTAGAGGTTTTCTTCTTTGGTGAAATGGTTTGTGGAGAGGTAACAAGTGAGGTGGTTTTAGGCGCCACTTAAGGTAAGATAAGCCTAAGAGGGAAAGTTTACCACAAGGGATGGAACCCTTGATCAAAACCTAAGGAATTCTTAAAGAGAGAAAGGTGGACACTAAGAGAATTTTGGCCAACTCAAGGTTTTTCCATTCAATCAAGTGTAAAAAATACAAGAGTGTGAAGGAGCACCTTTTTATAGAGGGAGCTAACCTCTTGGACAAGTCATGAAGGAAATGAAGGGCTAGGATTAAAAGGAGTCATCCAAGGGAGGAGGATTGAAGCCCAAAGTCCAATCAATACCCTCCTTTAGATGAGAATTGGTGCCAAAGCTACCTCATCCAAGGGCCAAGATTACTCCTTTATTAGTTTTGGGTTTTATTTAGCAAAAGAGGGTGTAGTTATCAAACTACCCCCTTATTTCCTAAATAAAGGCCCAAAAGCTAATCTTACCCCTTCTTATTACTAAGACACCTCCTAGAAAATTAAATGGACTAATACATGTCCAAAATAAAATCCTAGGTTCCTAAAATAAAAATTACAAGTAAATAAGTCATGGCTTGCATAACTTGATGGTCATATGGAGGTGAGATCTTCATCCCTCTACTCTAGCCATCTCTTCTTCTATTCTCCTAGCCATGGCCCTAGTGATAGGGCCCTTGCTTGGGGAGAATGCATCAATATCACAAAGAATTTCATCATTATAATCCCCAATGGAAAAAGGCACTCTCACTTGTTGGTTGACTAATAATTCTTCACTCTCATTTAGCCATTGAAGCTTGTAAGGTTTTGGGCGAGGAATTGTAGTCAAAGACAACTTTTTAACAAACCTCATGCTACAACAGTTGCTACATGAGTTACTATCTACAATGAGAGAACATTTTTTGTCAAAAACTTTACATTTTTTATGAAAAATGTTCTCTCTTTGAGTAGGGCTAAGGTCATAAGGTTGGCTTCCAAGAAGCCTTTTTACCATAAGTAAATCCCCATCGCAAGGAAATCCCTTTATGTCAAAATGCTTATGATCCTCTTCTTTCTCACTCTCACTAGAAGAGGAATATTCACTTATAATGTCTTGGCCCCTCATGATCATGGTTATCTTGGTGGGGCATTGAGAGGCAATGTGGCCTCTCCCAAAACACTTAAAGCAATTAATATGCTACTAGTCTTTGAAGAAGAGCTAGCAAGGAGATTTTCTATAAGATGTAGAGGACTATTCTTATCATGCATGGTGGTGGTTCTTCTTTGGGGTGGCTCTTGGAAGAGCTCCCCTTGGGTTGATCCCTATTTGAATAAGAATGGGATGAATGATTAGAGTAGTCCTTCTTGGAAGAATTCCTCCTTTCAATTGTTGCTCCACTTTTATACAAATTTGGACCAAGTCATCTAGATCCGTAAATGGCAAGAGTTCAATTTTATCATGAATTTCAAAATTCAAGCCACTTAAGAGTCTAGAGAGCGTGGGCCTAGGCTCCTCATTTATTCCCACCCTCATTATGAAAAGCTCCATGGTTTGCCGATACTCTTCAACACTCAAATTGTGTTGCTTAAGTCTTTGAAGTTTATCAAGAAGCTCCCTTTTCATATTAAGAAAGGACATGTCTTCGCCTTATAGCCCCATTAAGATCAAACCAAAATTCGATAGGAGGGATACAATTGTGAAACCTCTCATTAACGAGAGCGGTCCACCAATACACGGCATACCCTTGGAAGTTTAAGGTACCTAAAGACATTTTTCTATCTTCACAAACTTGGAAGCAAGTGAAAAGTTGCTCTACCTTTATTTCCCAATCAAGGTAGGCTTCCACATCATCTTTCTAAGAAAGGTGGGAGGTCTATTTTTTGTTCCTTATTCTTTTGGTTTCCTTCCTCTAAGCCAATTATGGCCCTCAAGGTT
Source organism: Psophocarpus tetragonolobus (assembly GCA_037954015.1). Lineage (NCBI taxonomy): Eukaryota > Viridiplantae > Streptophyta > Magnoliopsida > Fabales > Fabaceae > Psophocarpus > Psophocarpus tetragonolobus. Next base: position 7,008,097 of record CM075688.1, read on the forward strand.
TTCATTTTCACTACTATAGCTAGACCTATGACCTCTTATTTTCCTTCCTCTCTCTTTCTTCCCTTTCTCTTCTCTTTTTCTCTTCTTTCTTCTTTCTCTTTTTCCTCTCTTTCTCTCATTTCCTCTTTTTCTCTTTATTCTCTTTCTTGTCTTTCTTCTCTTTCTCTCTTTTCTTTTTCCTTATCCTCTTTTCTCTTTCTTTTCTTTCTTTTAGACCTCTTTCATCTCTTTCTCTCATTTCTCTTCTCTTCTCTTCACACCTCATTTCTTCTCTTTGCTTTCTCTTTTATTTCTTTTTTCTTTCTCTTCTTTTCTTCTTTACTCTCTTGCTTATCTCTCTTTTCTCTCTTTAACTCTCCACCCTTTAAATTCATTCACAAACTTATCTACAGTGCCTACCTCTTGGTTAACACCTTTGTTGCTTGAAGTGTGTAATTCCAATTAGAAGTGCAAGGTTGAACTAAAAAAGAGGTTGAGATGCAAGCAAGCAAGGACACTCCTCTCTTTTGAAATTTTTCTCAATTATAAGTGACTTAAGCCTTTAGAACTTAACCACTTCCTAACGTTAAAACATATAAAGAAATTTAAAGACAAGATTAAGGACTATGGTGTGCTCGTAAATATGAATAAGGGGTACAAATTCCTTATCCACACTAAATGAGAAACTAAGATTATTACAAGTAAAAAAGGTGACCCTTATGGGCATCCAACACTAATTAAAAAGGCCTTTATGAAAATGACACCTAATTTAAAATGCAAAAATTAAAGAGATCTTGAATGTTGCTCCTTCTTCAAGTGCTCCCTCACCAAGTGTTTAACTCAAGTCTTGACCTCCTCTTTGAGTCATCTCTTCCTTGGCTTAGATCAACACTTCCTAGGATGTTATGCTTTGTGGGAGTTTCAACACTTTGGCCACCTAACCAAGCAAAAGAAATGCCCCAACAAAGGTATCAAGGGAAGCAAGAATTGAAAGCAAAAAGCAAGAAAAGCACTAAAAAAAGAAAGACATACATCCAAGTATAAGGAATTTATTTAGACAAACTCAAAGAATGAAAAGGAAGACAAGCAAACAACAAAGGTGTAGAAAGAAAGTTAGGACACAAAATATAACCCAGAATGGAATGGGCTTAAAAAAAAAAAAAACTCACAAAATTTTCAATGACTTACACAAAATGAATCAACTTGGCTGAACCTTAAGAGAGCAATTCAAGCAAGATCTATGCAAATTTAAACACTCCCTCTAGTGAATTAAACAAGTTGAGGTGCACTAAATTTTTTTGCTCTTTTTACTTGTCTTTTGTCACTTTCACTAACACTTTTTCTTGATTTATTTTCTCTTTTGATTCTACTTTTCTCTCTTTGTTTTTTTAAATGATTTTGCTACACCTCTTAACAAATTTTGAAATCAAGTATGATAAAGAGTTGGAGAATCATAAACACTTGAATTTAAAGAGAAAGAATCAGCCACAAAGCTTGATAACAGAAATGCAAATCAATGAAAAGAAAGTAGCACAAATGGACTAGTATTTTAGGTGATGACTAGTAGGGACAAAGAGAGTGCGATGGGTTACAGGCAACCTTGATTGCTCAAGTTTGAAGCACAAGGTAATACGCCCAAATTGATCTCAAATAACCAGACAAAACAAATAACCAAATAAACTAGTACAGTTTAAGCTATCAACACAACATGAAACAAAAAACACTAGGAAAGAATTGTGCAAGTTTTTTGAGAAAATATTTTTTGAAGCATGCAATGATCTAAAGCATGTGGGACTCCATGAATTAGAAACAAGACACATGCTCAATTCCATAAGAATCAACACACTTTTGAAGATACACAACACACTTTTTATGGCAAAATTAAAAAGGCAAAACAATGTGAAATTGGAAGAAAATTAAAGGACTAAACATGACTAACTAAAACACCACTTTAAATAGTAAAAACTGGAATTTAAATGACTCAAAATAGCCAGCAATGACATGCTTAAAACAGTGGAGATGGACTGGAAAAATAGAATTAAAATGCAAAGAACTCAAAGCAAAAGAAGCAAGGTTCATCCAAAGATCAAAAGCACAATTCTGTGCCTTCTTTCACAAATTTTGTGAGTCATTACAATTACCTTCTTAAGATTGCAATGGAGTTGAAAAATAAAAAAAGGGCAAAAATTAAAAAATTAAATCCTAAGGAAACAAACACAAAATTCAATGGAAAAGAACAAGATAAATTCCATCTAGAAAGCAATAAAGAATAGGAAATAAATTGCAAGAATAGAAAACTACTAAAACATAAAATAATATAAAATAAAGGAATTAAATGCCAAGAAATTAAAGGTTGGAAAAATAAATGAAGAACAAAAAGAAAAAGCTAAAGAAAAATGCAAGAGAAAAAAAGTTAAAGACTAGGAAGTAGAAAAAGAACCTCTAGGAGTTGGCTCTTGATACCACTTGATGCAAACCAAGGTTTGCTCCTGTTAATCTTTCTCCAAGAGGTTCCAAGCTCCAAGAAATGGATTATGGATGGGGAAAGAAGTGAGGTGGGACGCCACTCTCCTAAGAGAGATAAGCCAAATGTTTAGGCTTGCCACAAGAGAAAGAACTCTTGATAAAAGCCAACTAGTAAGAGGTTCCACTTGAGTGAGGACCCTCAAGAACTTTACTAGAGAATGTGCTCACAAAAGAGACAATTTTCATTCAAATTCAAGGTGAAGAATACATGGAATGAGGGGAGCTATTTATAGGGAAGTGAGAGGTTAGGATTAGGATAAAAAAACTAGCTTAAACTCTTAATGTTGGACGTCCAACTCCTAAGCATGATTTAGCAAAATAACCTAGGGAACAAAGGCCTAATATTGTGCCTAGAATCTAAGGGAGTAGGGCCCCATGTTTGTCAAGCTATTTGTGTTAGAAAGAGGGGTGGAAAAATGAGTTAGAAGGTGTGAAAATGACCCACACTCCCAAATATGGTATGCATCTCTTTCTACACATAGCCACATAAATACTTAAGGCACCACTTAGTTATTACATGGAAAATTGTAAAAATACAAGACCTTAAAGGAATAAAACATCATGCCCCTAATTATCTAAGTAATTAAAAATATTTACAAGTTAAAAATAATGAAGAAAATGACTTAAATTCTTCAATGATCTACCATTCATATCATGTCTCCCTTGAATCTTCCTAGCCATGATGTATGTTAGGTGGAATTGCATCAAGGTGCCACAATAAAAGGATAACCAACAGGATGATTCGCAAGTTAATGCCTAACTGTAAGAAGATGAGTAGTAGAAAAACGATGACCAACAACAGAACTAAGACATACCAGATTATGAAGATTATTAAATTATATAAAAATTATAGTATTTAATATTTAATCTTAGTTATATTATTTGTCTATTTCAATATTTTTTAGATTGTTAATAAAATTTATTGTTAGATACATTATTTTAGAATTTGAAAATAATTTATAATATTTTTTTATTTAATATAATATTTTAATTATTATGTAATAATTTATATATATTATATGTTTTATGGGCTTTATAAATATATCAAAAATATATTTTTAATATTAAAAAAAATTATCCTGTTACCAACAGATTATGTCCATAGGTAAATTACCAGTGGATTTTATTCATAGCTAATTATCAAAGGATTTAATTAGCGACGAATTTTATGCATAGGTAATTACTTATATATAAATCTATTGGTAATTACTGACAGAAACTTTGACAGATAATTTTGTGGGTAATTATCAACAGAAAATTCAAATCTGCTGATAATATTTACCTATGAACAAATTTTCGATGGAAATTTTTTGTCAGAAATCCATGATAAATATAAATTACCAACAAATTTTTACTATTATCTACAGATTATGGTCATCGATAATTAGTGTTTTTTTTTCTAGTGAGCTATATCTAATCCTATGAAAATGATGGTCGCAACCATATCCACATTAATACAGAAGTCATCTTCAAAACTATCACTCTCTTTTCTTTTCTCTTTCTCCATGTTCCTTGTTGTGACTCCCATTCGCAAGACAAAATCGAATTCAAATGTTGCAAGTTGGAAAACACAATATAGTTTCCAACTCTTAATTCCTAAAATTTTATTGATAAACTATACCAACTCTTATTAGACGTAATCTTTTACCTTCTAACTTTAAAAAATATTAATTTTCGTGTGACAACGTATATACATGCTACATGATACTAATTACCAAATAAATGAGTTACATACCAAATACTATATACTACTTTATGATAGGGGATAGACAAACTTTATTGCTTACTTTTTTTTACCTTAGTGAGTCAATGATTTTTTTTAAAATACTTATAAATAATGAAATAGTTTTATTATTAAATTTCATTATATTTGTCTATTATCATGTTAATATTTTCTAATCGTGCTAAAATAAAATACCCATCAGCAACCCATAATTCAGTTTTAGGTACTTTATTTCAAACCTTAGTTTGAACCAAAGGAAATTAAGTTTTTCTTCTGAAATTCATATATAATAATTCATTCTCTGGTAGTTTTGATATTAATTTGAAAAATTTTAACAATTTTATTTTTTGGAAAAATAAATTTGAATATTTTTTAAAAAAAATAAATTTTTATTTATGTGTACTTATTGAAAAGAAAAAAAATAACTTGAATTAAATTTACTATAAAATTATATTGAAATTTGTAATAAGGATAATTTTTCATTGTAAATATTACCATAATCTATCCATTTCAAGCATAGGATTGGATAAAATAATAATATCTATCTTCTTATCCTGGTGTGTATCAAACATAGAATAAAATAAGAGTTTATATTGCTTTTATCTTGTTCTGTCTCTATCCAATTTTTTTATCATATTCTATCATCTTTTGTGCACCAAACGGGCCCTTAACATCTATCTTATGTATAGGAGTGTCTAAGTTTATTAGCTAGGTATACCACCTGACATGTTGTAAGCTATACATATACCTCTTGTAACTATTTATTTTAGCGATGCATTTATGCTCATTTAGTTAGAGTTTTCTTTCTATTTTCTCTCATTCTCACTCTTGATTCACTATTTCATTCATGTGTTTGCAAATCGTTTGAACTTCTTATTGTCTTGTGTGTGTTTCAGGCTAAGAAACCCAACACACGAGATTCTTTAATTCTTGATATTTATATTTAGTTCCTTGGATACTATCTCATAGTGTCTGTTTGCCCTGTAAATATATTTTGTATTTTATTTTGAATTTTAAAACACTTTTCATGAGATTTTTTTTGTTGATCCTCTTGGTAAGAGTTGAAGACAGTGTTAGGGATTTACAACAACTTACGCATTTTGCTCAACCAACTGAGTTAGATCCCTGACACATTTTTAATGAGATGGTGTTTTAAATTGCTTTAAAAAGTAATTTTAAAAACATTTTAAACATCTAAAACAAAATAAAATAATTATTAGAGAGATCTAAAACAAAATAAAACAGAATAGGGAGCAAAAGTTTTATAGGCATCGAATGTAACATTTGTTAATATATTGAAGACCAAAACATATTTAAACCTAAATAAAATATACCTATCATTTTACAAATATCAATATCTTGAAGTATAAGAATGAATAATCAAATAAATAATGTAAATATGTAATGATTAAGTTGTATTATGAAAACATCCAACATAGTAATTAAATAAAATAAACTATTTTTTATCATTATAAATAAAAAGATAAAAATCAGAAAATCCTATCTTTTATAAAACGTCAAAATAATGAAATTCTACCATATGAGGGGAAAAGGAAAATATATAAACTTAAAAAAATATAATAAATATCTAAAAACAATATAAAAATTAGAAATTAGAAGTTAACATTTTAAAAATTGTTAAAAATTACTAAAAGGAATTGTTTATCAAATAGACAACCAGTAAAAAAGTTAGAAACTAGTTGAAATGTCCCTTCAAACATAACCTTAATAATAAATAAAAATAATTTATCAAGTTTATATATTGAAGGAGAAAAGAAAATGGATGGTTTCTTATGTGGTCCGGTTAAGAGAATGAAAACAAATCTCATGTAGTTTGTAAGGGGAGTGTACATAGAAAAGAAAGAATTTAAATGCAAGGGGAAAAAGGGAAAAGGATTATCTATTTTTATTTAATTTGTGAAAAAAAAATTACATATAGATAGAGAGTTATGAGATTGATCTAATAGGTTTAACTTCTTCCATTAACAAAAGTTAATACATTAACAATTAACATTTTTGTTTATATAAAAAAAATTACAAAAAAGTGACAAGCATGAATCATGCCCCTCTCAAATGTTACTATGTGGTTTTAATTTAAAATGTAATTATTTTAATCTAAGCCTAACACACGCAAAATTTAATTAATATAATATAAAAGTTATACATTATTTTTCTCTTTAAATTTCTTAATATTAAAGATGGGACAAAAAAATTTGAAAGAAAAAAAATTACCTTCATATTTTTTTTTCTAAGTTTTTAAACTACGCATATAAAATTTGAGAGAAAAAACCTTCTTTCCTTTAAGATTTCCCTTCATCCCATCATGCTAATAACATTGGCATCACTTCGTCCCACGTATAATTGCTATCGGTTTATGTTGAAGTAATTAATCCATTAATATGATTTGTAAGAGCATATGATTACTTACCAATTGGCAGTAGATTAGAAGCTAAGAATATAATGATTGGCCTTCTTTTGGAAGGTTGCAAAGGAAAGAAGGATATTTTTTTCATTTGAAGTTAAAACCAGCAGCATTACTCGCATAGTGGTCCAAACAAAATGGCTTAAGCCTCTCCCTGCAGAGGCAAATTACCTTCTGGTAAGAGGAAAATAAGTACATATGTATACCGTTCATAACTACAACATATTTTTTATATAATTTTTACATTGTTGTGGTATTAAACTTTTCAAGTACTGGTTTCGATATTTATATACCAGCACAATTTAGGGGGAAGAAATTAATCTCGTAATTAGCTGTTGAATTTTATTAACTTTTTTGCTAGACTAAGAAAAACTAGCTAGATATCGCATAAAAATGAGCAAAAGTTTTTTTGGCTGTATGATTTGCTACATATTCACCATATAGGGGATAGAGAATGTAAAATGTGGTGATGATAATGAATGAGAATCGTTGAGCATTCTGTCTGACGAATTTTATCATTAGGCTGAAGGGCTTGGTGTAATCATGATTGATTCGTAAGACATTATCATTTTGTCTTGTACTTGTTTTCTCTAAAGATATCAACCTTAGGATAGGATGAGGTCATTTCTACATTAAAAAAATACATTCAATTTATCAAACTTGTTCTATCAATGATTAAGGCGCAAGGCAGAACAATTTTCCTTCCAATTTTATGTAAATATTTATAAAATAAAAATTTTAATGACAAAGTTCGTGTAAACAATTTTACAATATAAAAGAAATAAAAAATATCTTCAATATAATTTTTAAAATAATTATTATAAAAATAAATTAATTGAATATATATATATATAAAAAGAATCAAACTTAAATTTTATTATAATTATTTTATGTTATTATTATTATAATATATTAAAATTTTATTTTTATTTTTAAATATTAAACATGTTTATCTATGTAAAGAATCAAACTTAAATTTATATAATTAGGATATTTTCAACCCGTATTTTAAGACGCTAGTTAGTTAATGATTGAAAAAAAAATATTAAAATTTAGATATTAGTACATTTCAAATTATTAAAATTATATTAAGATAAAAAAACTTTAAAAAAAATTATGGAGGTGTAACGAGAAATTATGATGCCTTTATTTTTATAAGTTTCAAGTATTGTGATATAGATATAGAAAAAGCACTATATATTGTTAATAAAAAAATTGTTTAATCACAATTTTTTATGTAATAAATTAATTAATTTTATTAATAAATATCTTAAAAATCATATAAATACCGACTTATAGATACCTAGTTTTAATCTTATATGAATATGTCTTATATTTTTTTATTGAAATAAGTGTTACATTTATTATTACCTCTAATAATGTTAATTAATATTAATATTAAAAATATGTTCTAATAAAACTATATTATTTTATTTATTTATTTATTAGATGATGTGTTCCTCCCTTGCAATGCTTGCTCCCTTAAATCAACCTCCAAGATCACTTAGTAGAGAATGGAATGTGGTGGAAAGGAAGAAGGGTGAAGTGATTGGTGCCACTTTGAAAGATAGGCCAAGAGGTGGAGGTGTTTGCCACAAGGGAAGGAACCATTAATAAAACCACAAATATGCTCTCAAAAAAAGAGAAAATAAGACACTCAAAGATGAAGCAAACTCTCTATTTTCATTCAATTTCAAGTGTAACATTTACAAGGGGTGGAGGGGTCTATTTATAATCGGGGAGGCTAGCTTGGTCGTGTGAATTTGGAGGGAATTAAAAAAGGGAACCAAATTCAAATAATTGTCACATGCTCCTAAAATCATGGATCTTAAATCTAATTAAGTGTCATGTAGGATGTCATGTTGGCAATCCTTCCAATTTGGCGCCTCTAGGGGGAACAAGGGCCCCACCTTGCCCCCTCCATGCTTCATGTGCTAACAAATTGGGGTTTAATTAGAAAAGAGGGTTGTGGTTAATAAAACAACCCACCAACACTCCTAAATGACTTAATTAGCTAATACACTCCACATTTAGACTAAGCATACCTCCTAATCCATAACCCTACGAAAAAACAAGCCAAATACAAGGCCAAAAGAGGGAAGATAGACCATTCCACTTAGGGAAGGAAGAAAAGCTAAAACAAGATAAACACAAAAGGACTAAGGTATAATTTCTATGCGCATAAGGAGGTGAGGTCTTCCTCCATCTAATCTAGTCATGTCCTTCCCTATCCTTCTAGTCATGACCCTAGTGATAGGTCCCTTGCTAGGGATCTAGGGATGATCACGTCATTAGATCTTCCTCATTTGTGTAATACAATGTATGAAAACAAAACTAGGGTTGTTCATTCGTTCGAGTCAATCCAATGAAACTTGTAATCTAAACTACACCAGTTAATTTTGTTCAGTTTTTTCACTTAATTAGGTTTGGACTCGAATCGAACCGAATAGAACCGATCATGTTCAATTTAATTCACAGTTTAACAATTCAAAGCTCTGACACAACCCGAACAAAACCAATATATATACATATATATATATATATATATATATATATATATATATATATATATTTACTAGTTGTTTTAAATATATACAATTTGTTGTTTGTATCATATTGGGTTGCTTTAATAGTTTAATTTGACTAATTTGATATATATGAAGTACTTGATATTTTTTACAAAATTATGAACTTAGTAGGTTAATAGATTTGGCTAGTTTGAGCTATAAAATTATTTTTTATGATTTAATCAAGAGAAATATATTCTTTTTATCGGTTTTTCCCAAATTCAATCAAATTGAACCGACCTAATTTATCATTGGTTTGAGTCAGGCAAAAAATTTGAGTAATCCAAACCAACCTAAACCAATTAAAATTAATTGGTTCGATTTTTTTTTCCAAAAACTGAATTAATCCAACCTGTGAATACTGTTAGACAAAACCCTTGTTTTACGACCAAAAAGCTTCCAACCATTTTTAATTAATATTAGCTCCGTCTGATGCACATATTTATTGTTAAATTACTTTTTAAATAGTTTATATGACTATGTTTTAAAATGTATAACATAATTATAAAAAAATTTAATTGTACATTTAAACAACTAAATAATGTTTAAAATTTACAAATAAAAATTACTGAAATTATTTTTAATATTAAATATCTTAATCAATCACGCGGATCGGTAAAAATAGATGCATAGATTTCCAAAAGAAAATTTACGTACTGTAAAAACATAAGTATGAGTTAACTCTCAACAAGATTTTTTATAAAAAAAAAAAAAACTCATTGAAGTGTCACATTTCTACATTATTATTTTATTATAACTCTATCTTTTACATGAATTTTAAATAATTCATTCATAAAATTAATAAATTTATCTTACACGAAAAATATTTTTACATTTTCAAATTAAGCAAGACCTACCAAAATTATTTCAAAGTGGCATATTTGTTTGAAATTGAAAAAAAAAAGAAGTGATTTCGGTGTAACATAATTTTGTGAATTTATTTTTTAAAATTGAAAAGAAAAAGAGAAGTATATTCATATTAATTTGTTTACAATAAACAAAATGACTTATCTTTAAAAAAGAAGCAATTCATTTTATGAAAAGTTATTTCAAATCATTGTGGGGAAGCAATGCAATAACAAAAGAAAAATAAATGGGAGAGAGAGTGAAGAAGAGATACAAGAATTTGACCTAGTTTGCTACATAATTTATTGCTTATGATCCCAGTTACAGTAGGGGCTTTATTCTTTTCTTGGTGTGTGTAAAAAACATTCCAGTAACAATGTGGAACTAAATAAAACTACACAATACTAACAATTCTCCCACTTGGAGTTTGATATATATCACTTCCTTATAAGAAATAAGCTCATATGCTTGTTCACCTAGTGCAACACCTTCATCTTCAATTATCCTTGAAGATCTGTTGAGGCAATATAAAGCCTCAACTTGTTAGTCTTGATCAACATATTAGTTGGATTTTCTAATCCTAAGATATTTAACAAGGACAAAGCTCCATCACTTATCAAAACTCTAAGAAAATTATACTTCAATTCAGTATGCTTGTATCTACAATGAAGGGTTGGATTTTTAACAAGACATATAGCACTTTAATTATCATTAAACAATGAAGGTTCCTCTTATTCCTTGCCCTACTCTTGGAAAAAATTATTCAACCATAACATCTCCTTGGCTGCTTCTGAGATAGCTATACACTTTTCTTTAGTGGTAGAGAGAGCTACTCTTCTTTGTAGTTTAGACTTCCAATTAACAACAGTACCACCAAAAGTAAAAATGTAACTTGAGCTACTTTTTTATGCCATCCAAATCTCCCACCCAAATCTGCATATGAAAATCCTTGTAAAGTGAGACTGTTTCTTCTAAAACACAAACACATCCCCAAAGTGCCCTTCAAATATCTCAATATCCACTTTACACATATAACACTTTAACTATCATTAAACAATGCAGGTTCATCTTATTCCTTGCCCAACTCTAGGAAAAAATTATTCAACCATAACATCTCCTTGGCTACTTCTGAGATAGCTATACACTCTTTTTTAGTGGTAGAGAGAGCTACTCTTCTTTGTAGTTTAGAATTCCAATTAACAATAGTACCACCAAAAGTAAAAATGTAACTTGATGCGATCCTCCCTAGAAAAGGTCCTATCACTAGGGCTATGTTTAGGAGGATAGAGGAGGACATGGCTAGATTGGATGAAGGAAGACCTCACCTCCTCATGCGCATAGAAACTTCTCTTTAGTCCTCTTGTTTTCTTTACCTTGTATTTGGCTTTAGTCTTTTCCTAAGTGGAGTAGTCTACCTTTCCTCTTTGTTGGCCTTGTATTTGGCATATTTTTTTGTAGCAACATAAGGTAGGAGGTGTACTTGGCCTAAATGTGGAATGTATTAGTTAATTAGGCCTTTTAGGGGGTGTCATTGGGTGGATTTATTAACCACACCCCTCTTTTTCTAATTAGAACCAATTAGTTAGCACATGAAGCATGAAGGAGACAAGGTGGGACCCTTGTTCCCCCTGAGAGGCGTTGTTTTCATCTAATTGCCACATGGCATCCTACATGGCACTTAGTTAGTTCTAAGATCCATGAATTTAGGAGCATGTGCTAATTATTTGAATTTTGGCTCCTTTTGAATCTCCCTCTATCTCCCTCTATTCTACACGGCCAAAGCAACCTTTTCCCCCTATATATAGACCTCTCCTGATGTGATCTTTGATGATCACGTGCCCAAAGGATCCTTTCTAAGGTCATTTGGAAGGGAAATGGATTTATGGAAAGGAAAGTACTGGGGTGAGGCGCCACAAATACTAGGTTTGATAAGCCAAAGGGGAGAGGCCACAAGGGAGGGGTCCCTTGACAACTCTTAGAAACTCTCACAAAGGAGAAGGGGGGTGATGCATGCCTCCCTTGATCTTTTTCTAGACATTTTCTTCTTTGGTGAAATGGTTTATGGAAAGGTAAGAAGTGAGGTGGTTTTAGGTGCCACTTAAGGTAAGATAAGCCTAAGAGGGAAAGTTTGCCACAAAGCATGGAACCCTTGATAAAAACCTAAGGAATTCTCAAAGAGAGAAGGGTGGAGACTAAGAAATTTTTGGCCAACTCAAGGTTTTTCCATTCAATAAAGTGTGAAAAAACAAGAGTGTGAAGGAGCACCTTTTTATAGAGGGAGCTAACTTCTTGGACGAGTCAAGAAGGAAAGGAAGGGCTAGGATTAAAAGGAGTCATCCAAGGGAGGAGGATTGAAGCTCAAAGTCCAATCAATCCCCTTCTTTAGATGAGAATTGGTGCCAAAGCTACCTCATCCAAGGGCCAAGATTACTCCTTTATTAGTTTTGGGTTTTATTTAGGAAAAGAGGGTGTAGTTATCAAACTACCCCCTTATTTCCTAAATAAAGTCCCAAAAGTTAATCTTACTTCTTCTTATTACTAAGACACCTCCTAGAAAATTAAATGGACTAATACATGTTCAAAATAAAATCCTAGGTTCCTAAAAGAAAAATTACAAGTAAATAAGTCATGGCTTGCATAACTTGATGGTAATATGGAGGTGATATATTCCTCCCTCTACTCTGGCCATGTCTTCTTCTATTCTCCTAGCCATGACCCTAGTGATAGGGTGCTTGCTTGGGGAGCATGCATCATCTCCTCCCCCTTGGGAAAGATTTGGCCTCAAATCTGATAGGTTCTCCTCTTCTTCATCAGTACCTACAAAATGGATCAAATCACAAACATTAAAGGTAGTACTAACACCATAGTCCTCAAGGAGATCTAATATGTATGCATTGTTGTTTACTCTCTTGAGGACCTGAAAGGGACCATCTCCTCGGGGGTTAAGCTTGGACTTCCTTTGAGTAGGAAAACGATCCTTCCTCAAATGAAGCCATACCCAATCCCCTTCATTGAAGATAATTTCTTTCTTGCCCCTATTGGCTTTACTAGCATACTCCTTTGAATGATGTTCAATGTTGGCCTTTACCCTCTCATGTAATTTTTTAACAAAATCCGCTCTTGCTATTCCTTCTTTGTGAACAGAAGAAGGGAATGGTAAGGGCAAGATATCAAGAGGTGTGAGGGGGTTGAAGCCATAAACAACTTCAAAGGGAGATTGCTTGGTGGTTCTTTGAACCACCTGGTTGTATGCAAACTCAATATGGGGTAGGTATTCATCCCAAGACTTGTGATTTCCTCGAAGAAATGCCCTAAGCATAGTAGATAGAGATATATTTACTACCTCAGTCTGCCCATCAGTTTGGGGGTGACATGTGGTAGAAAATAAGAGTTTAGTTCCTATTCTTGCCCACAATGTTTTCCAGAAGTGGCTAAGGAACTTCATATCTCTGTCAGAGATTATGGACTGGGGAATTCCGTGTAAACAGACAATTTCTTTAAAGAAAAGTCTCGCGATGTTGCTTGCATCACCTATCTTGTGGCATGGTGTAAAGTGAGCATTTTTGAAAATTTATCTACCACCACAAAGATAAAGTTCGCTCCCCTTTAGGTTCTAGGAAGTCCAAGGATGAAATCCATGCTTATTTCTAGCCAAGGAGCGGAGGGAGACGGTAAGAGTGTGTAAAGTCCATGAGGCATTACTTTAGATTTAGCTTGTAAACAAGCTATGCATCTAGAGCAATGTCTTTGGACATCTCTTTTCATATGGGGCCAATGAAATTTTTCTTTTAAAATGAGCAAAGTTTTGTTTATTCCAAAATGCCCCATGAGCCCACCCTCATGGCTCTCTCTCACAAGCAATTTTCTAAGAGATCCTTGGGGTACACAAAGTTTACTTTCTTTGAATAAGTACCCCTCACTCAAATGAAACCCATCAGTAGGTTTGGACAATGATGTAGCAAAAATGGGGCCAAACTCTTGGTCAGAAGCATATTGGTCCTTAATATAATTAAATCCTAAGATTTGGGAGCTCAAAGTGGCAAGAAGAGTATGTCTTCTAGATAAGGTATCGACCACTACATTGTGTTTCCCTTTCTTGTATTTGATTATATAGGGAAAAGTTTCCGAAAACTCAACCCACTTTGCATGCCTCTTGTTGAGTTTACCTTGACCCTTCAAATATTTTAGTGACTCATGGTCACTATGAATGAAAAACTCCTTGGGAATAAGGTAATGTTCCCAAGTTTGAAGGGCCCTTATTAAGGAGTAAAACTCATTGTCATAGGTGGGGTAATTGAGGGCAGCACCATTTAGTTTTCACTAAAATAAGCCACGGGATGGCCGCCTTGCAATAACACAACACTTATTCCAACACCTGATGCATCACACTCTAGCTCAAAAGTTTTTGAAAAGTCAGGTAGAGCTAGAACAGGGGCATGGGTTAGTTTTTCTTTAATAAGCTTGAAGGCTTTTTGTTGTTTAACACCTCAAACGAAGGGAACCTCCTTCTTCACCAAATCATTGATTGGTGAGAAAAGTGTGGAGAAATTAGGCACAAAGTGCCTATAGAAACTCGCGAGACCATGAAAACTCTTTATCTCAGTCACACTTTTTGGTGTGGGCCATTCTTGGATGGCTTTGATTTTGTCGGGGTCCACATGAACCCCATCTTTATTGACTACAAAACCTAAAAACACCACACTCTCTACACAAAAATTACACTTTTCAAGGTTTCCATATAGTTGGTGTCACCTAAGGATCCAAAAGACATGCCTAAGATGACCTACATGCTCATCTAGGCTCTTGCTATACACTAAAATATCATCAAAGTAAACTACACAAAAGTTTCCTAAGCAATCCCTAAGGACATGATTCATAAGCCTCATGAAGGTGCTTGGGGAATTGGTAAGCCTAAAGGGCATTACCAACCACTCATAAAGCCCAAACTTAGTCTTAAAAGCGGTTTTCCACTCATCACCTTCCTTGATTCGGATTTGGTGATAACCACTCTTAAGATCAATTTTTGAAAATAATTTGGCCCTATGCAATTCATCAAGCATGTCATCAATCCTAGGGATAGGGTGCTTATATTTGATGGTGATGTTATTGATTGCTCGACAATCAATGCACATCCTCCATTGGCCATTCTTCTTAGGAACCAACAAGACTGGCACAGCACAAGAGCTTAGGCTCTCTTGAACCAACCCTTCTCCAATAGTTCTTGGACTTGAGATTCAATCTCCTTAGTCTCCATGGGATTAGTCCTATAAGCAGGCCTATTAGGTAGGCTAGCCCCAGGTACCAAGTCTATTTGGTGTTTTATACCCCTAATTGGAGGAAGTCCTTTGGGAACTTCATTAGGGAATATATCACCAAACTCCTTTAAAATCTCTTGAACCTCTTGAGGTAGGTTATCATGTCCAAGTTCTATGGCAGTACTAAAACTAGAAAGGAAAAAAGTGGAGGGGGAAGAAATAGGGGATGCCTTTTTGCAAAAGAGGAGATAGAAAGGTTTGTTAGTTAAGGGGGCTTCCTTTAAATCCAATTTTGTCGCAAATAAACTCTCTTTACTAATGACTTTCTTGGAAGGGGCACCAACTTCCAACTCAACCTCCTTACCCCTTTCAAGCTTTAGGGGTAAAGCTTTGTTTTTTTTTTCTCCTCATCTCTCTTATGTTTCATGATGAGTTGGTCCTCCGCCACTTGTGAAGGTGTTAGAGGACACAACTTAATGCGCTTATCCTTATGAGTGAGGATGATGTTATTGGAATGACCATGGTGTATGACTTTCTTATCAAATTTCCATGGTCTTCCTAGAAAGATATGACCATCTTCCATTGGGACTATGTCACACAGGATCTCATCTTTATAAGACCCAATGGAAATTGGAACCATGACTTGCTCATTGACCTCCATTTCCCCTTGATCATTGAGCCATTGAAGCTTGTAAGGCTTAGGGTGGGGAAGTGGGGTCAAGGCTAGCTTTTGCACCAACCTTGAGCTACAAAAATTGCAGCATGACCCACTAACCACAATGAGACAACATATTTTGTCATTCACCTTACAACGAGTGTGGAATATGTTCTCCCTTTGAGATGAGGACACTTTCAAAGGTTGGTTTCCAAGAAGCCTTCTTATCATCAAGAAGTCTCCCTCACATGCATAAACGGTTTCATCACAATCAGATTGGTATGCATGAACTCCTTCTCCTTCACTCTCACTAGAGGAGTGTGAGCTAGACTCACTACTATAAACATCTTGGGCCCTCATGATGATGTTTCTCTTCGTAGGGCATTGAGAGGAAATATGGCCTCTCCCTAGACATTTAAAGCATTTGATACTACTAACTTTCTTATGACAGTTAGTAGTAGAGGTTTTTCTCTCTACATGTGATGTTTTATGCTCTTTGAAGTGCTTGGGATGTTCCTCTTTGGGGTAACTCTTGAAAGAGTTCCCCTTAGGTTGGTCCCTTTTTACATAAGGTGGGTTATCCTTTTTAAAAGTATTCCTTCTAAGTTGATTTTCCACCTTGATGCAAAGTTGAACTAACTCATCAAGGGAATTGTATGAGAAGAGCTCCACCTTATCACAAATTTCGGGGCTCAACCCACACAAAAACCTTGCCATAGTGGCCTTGAGTTCCTCAATGATACCCGCCCTCAAGATAATAAGTTCCATTTTTTGTTTATACTCTTCTATACTAAGGTTGGTTTGCCTTAGTCTTTTGAGTCTATCCAAAAGATCTCTTTCATACCAAGAGGGAATATGTCTTCTTCTTAGAGCACTTCTAAGATCATTCCAATATCTTATGGAAGACATATTGGTGTAGATTCTCTCATTGGTTAACCCAACCCACAAATGCATGGCATGCCCTTGGAAGCTAAGGGTTGCCATTGGAACCTTTCTTTCTTCTCTTACCTCATGGCAAGTGAAGAGTTGTTCTACCTTGATTTCCCAATCAAGGTAGGCTTCCACATATTCCCTCCCATGAAATGGGGGGAGATCAATTTTGGACTCCCTTGGAGGGGCCCCATTATTATGCATGGATGAATGGGAGTTTCTCCTAGGATGATTGTAGTATTCTTCCTCACTTTCACTCTTATGGGTATGTCTAGATAGGGAACCTAAAACTATCCCTTTCATTTTGTAATTCTCACCATTCCCATGGTTTCTTTTTTCTTCTTCTTTCTCTTTTCTTTTTTCTCTTTCTTTTCTTTCTCTCTTTTCTTCATCTTCTCTCCTTTCTCTTATTCTTGTCTCTTCCTTCTCTCTTTTCTTCCTCTCTTTCTTTTATTTTTCTTTTATCCTTGGACTCTTTTTCTCTCCTTTTTTCTTTTCTTCTCTCTTGTTCTTTTGCCATCCACTCCCTAAAGTCCATGTTTAAGTTTTCTAGAGTGTAATCTTTAGAAATATTTCTTTGGTTTACACTCTTGTTTAATGAATAACTATGAGCACTAGAGTGGGTGTGTGATGTCATTGTGCTTGAATTTCTAAGAGGAAAAAGGTGGCCAGAAACTTTTCACAAACAAACACTCCTCTCTTTTTGTGTTTTCTTGCCTAAAATGGCTTGATGAGTCTTTGGAACTCTTTAGCCTTCTAAGCGCTTTGAATAATAAAAATAAAGCAAGAATTTTAAAGCAAAAATTCAAAAGAGAAGGGATCTAAAACGAGCTCCTAAGGTGTTGAAGGAAGTGTACCACTTCTTCCTTCTTCACCTAATTTTCGAGAAACTAAAAAATTGACTAAATCTTATTTCAACCAAAGAGAGGGCCTTAAGGGCACTCAAACTCCCAACTAAAAAATTAATACACCCAAATTAAAGAAAAAGTAAAGTCTTCAAAAACTTATTCTCCTAATGCTCCCTCAAATCAAAGTCCTCACGGCTAGGTGTGTTTCCTTTTGAGGTGATCCCTTAGGCTCTTAGTCTAACTTTCCAAAATATGCTAGCCTTGTGGTAAGCTCCTTCTTCAAGCTTTCCCACAAAAGTGGCACTAACACACAAACCAAAGAAACCAAAAGTAGCAAGGGGAGGTGCGAATAGAAACTCAAAAAGCAATAAAAGATAACATAATCAAAGGGACACTGAACCAAATGGTAAGAGTATATAAGATAAACTAGAAAGATGATTTAAAGGACAAGCAACAACTAAAAGGTAAACAAAAGAAAGAGAGCACACAATGGAATACCTAAGAATGACACTAGATTAAAGAGTAGAAAGACACAAGTATCAAGTTCTAGTGTACCAAAAGTAATAAAATTTCTTTTAAGGTTCCAAGTTCAAAGTTGAAGCACTTGCTTATTTTAGGTTAGGTACATCAAATGAATTTTTCAAACTTTCTTTTCTTTTGTTTGTTCTCTTTTTCTTCTATTTTTGAATCCTTCGTTGTTTTTTTTTTTGTATTTTATTTTAGACTTTGTTCTCTTTTTTTTTTTGAATATTTACTAGATGCACCTAGCTTGATTGTGAATTTAGTGCTTAATAACAAAGAGTTATGTGCTTGGAACAATAAAGAAAATTAAAAGCAACAATTTAGGTACTACTAGAAATGACTTCAAAATGCAAAGTAGCTATAGATGTGTTAATGGTTTAGTAGTTTGGTGTGCCACTGGACTCAAGCTTTGTTAAGTTTTTCGTAATTTGTTCAACATAAATACCAAACTTATAGCTTAAGTGAAAGCACCCACAAACAAGAACTACTTTTACCACACAAATGAGCTACTAATTATGTGTATAAGGAAAATAAAGACAAAGGAAATTGAGAAACTATTTTGGAATTTTTTTTAATGAATATGCTTGAAACTAAAAGCACATGAACCTCTAAAGAGACTTAGACATGAGGTATGACCCTTTATGTTGCTCAATTTAAGAAGTTTCAAAAGCTTTTTGTAAAAGCAAAAGAGGCTAAACTTAAAAGTAATTAATAGACAAAATGAGAAACTATAAACATGACTTATAGGCAACTACACAAGAGTATAAAAGTGAAAAATAAAAGCTAAAAATAAGGCAAAAACAAGTCACCTAGGTGCAAGGAAACACAAGAATTTGGTCTAAATTTCTTGACCACAAGGTTGTGGAATTCACCACAACAGCATGGATTTTTAGCAAGAAATTCTCAAAACCAAAATTCAAGCAAGAAAGCACCCAACTCAAAGCTTAAGCGGAAATTAATGAATATGGGAGAAACGTAGATGCAAAGAAAAGAACAATATAAATTGCATCAAGCAAAAAATAAATGGTGCAAATAAACTATAACTCAAAACAATAAACTCAAGACATAAATGGAAATGATAAACAACAATGGAAAGTTATAAAACATTGCGGAAATTAAAGATAAAATAAAATAGGAAAATGGAAAGAAAAAATAAATGAGGTAGGAAGAGAGTTTAGACCTCTAGAACCAATGGTCTGATACCAAATGATGCATGCCTCCCTTGATCTTTTTCTAGAGGTTTTCTTCTTTGGTGAAATGGTTTATGGAAAGGTAAGAAGTGAGGTGGTTCTAGGCGCCACTTAAGGTAAGATAAGCCTAAGAGGGAAAGTTTGCCACAAAGCATGGAACCCTTGATAAAAACCTAAGGAATTCTCAAAGAGAAAAGGGTGGACACTAAGAAAATTTTGGCCAACTCAAGGTTTTTCCATTCAATAAAGTGTAAAAAAAACAAGAGTGTGAAGGAGCACCTTTTTATAGAGGGAGCTAACCTCTTGGACAAGTCAAGAAGGAAAGGAAGGGCTAGGATTAAAAGGAGTCATCCAAAGGAGGAGGATTGAAGCCCAAAGTCCAATCAATCCCCTCCTTTAGATGAGAATTGGTGCCCAAGCTACCTCATCCAAGGGCCAAGATTACTCCTTTATTAGTTTTGGGTTTTATTTAGGAAAAGAGGGTGTAGTTATCAAACTACCCCCTTATTTCCTAAATAAAGGCCCAAAAGTTAATCTTACTTCTTCTTATTACTAAGACACCTCCTAGAATATTAAATGGACTAATACATGTCCAAAATAAAATCCTAGGTTCCTAAAAGAAAAATTACAAGTAAATAAGTCATGGCTTGCATAACTTGATGGTCATATGGAGGTGAGATCCTCCTCTTTCTGTTCTAGCCATGTCTTCTTCTATTCTCCTAGCCATGGCCCTAGTGATAGGGCCCTTGCTTGGGGAGCATGCATTAGGGGGACACTCAAAGGTAAGAACCTCACAACCAATATGGTCTCTAGGATTAAATTCAAGTGTAAAAAATACAAGTGAGGGGAGGAAATCTTATTTATAGAGGTAGCTAACCTCTTGAACAAGATAACCTAAAAGAGAAGGGTTAGGATTAAAAGGAGAGATCTAAGGAAGGAGGATTGAGAAACAATTCCCTCCTTAGATCATCAAACTTGGTGCCCAAGTTTCTCAAACCAAGGGCCAAGATTCCTTCTTATTAGTTTAGGGGGTTTATGTAGGAAAAGAGGGGTGTAGATATCAAGGTTACACCTTATTTCCTTCATAAAGACCCAAAAAGCTAAATCCACCCTCTAAATTCCTAAGACACCTCCTAAAATAAAAAATAGACTAAAGACATGTCCCAAATTAAATTCCTAATGCTCCTTAAAATTAAAATAAAGGAAAATTACAATTTATTAACTAAAGTCTCTAGCCTAATGATGCAATCTCACCTAGCATGCATCATGGCTAGGAGGACTCAAGGAAGGCATGGCATGGACAAAAGCTCATTAAAGATTCGAAGCCATAGTCTTCATTATTTTTAGCTTGTAAATATTTTATTTTAATTAGATAAATAGGAAAGTATTTTTAATTCCCTTAAGGCCATGTATTTCCGGCCATCTTCTTAGTTTATAAGGTATAGGTGTCTTTAGTTAAAAAGGAGGAGTAAGCTTATAATGGGTCCATAAGTTAAGACATGATTTTGGGCTAGCTCATTCACATTAAGATATGCTAATTGCACCCATAGGGGGTGAGCTTAGGTGCCTCACTTAAGACCTAAGACTTGGGTTAATTATTTTTAATCCTAATTAAGCCCAAGTCCGACATTGCCTAGAAAAGTGTGCCCAAGCTCTCCAATTGGGCTATATATATTCATTCCCCCTCATTGTAAAATTTCACCTTTGAAGTTGAATGAAAATAGTCTCTTTGTGAGCACATTCTTAGTAAAAGGTCTTGAGGATCCTCTCTCTTGAGGAACCTCTTCCTAGTTGGTTTTTATCAAGGGTTCCTTCCCTTGTGGCAAACCTAAACACTTTGGCTTATCTCTCTTTGAGAGTGGCGCCCCACCTCCATTTTCTTTCCCCTCCATCATCCATTTCATGGTGCCTGGAACCTCAAGGAAAAAGATCAAGAGAGGCATGCATCATTTGGTATCAGAGCCAACTCCATGAGGTTCTTTTTTAGTCTTAATTTTCTTTAATTTTTTTCAGCTTTTCTTCTTAGAGTTCTTGCTTTTTCCTTTATTTTTTCCAGCCTTTGATTCTTGTCATTTAATTCCTTTTATGTCTTGTTAGTTTATGTTTTTGTAGTTTTCATTTTATGCAATTTATTTCCTAGTTTTTATTGCTTTCTAGATTCAATTTATCTTGTCCTTTTCCATTGAATCTTTATATGTTTCCTTTAGGATTGTTTCTTTAATTTTCTGCCCAGCTTTTTATTTTTTCCTTATTCTTGTGCAAATCCTGAGAAGATCATTGTAATGACTTCACAAAATTTGTGAAGGAAGCCACACATTGTGGTCTTGATCTTTGGATGCACATTGTTCTTCTTATTTGAATTTTTAATTCTATTTTCCTGCACCTATTTTTCTGTTTTTCCAGCCTTTGTTCTCTATTTTGGGCATATATTTCTGGTTATTTTGAGTCATTTAATTTCAGTTTTTAATCTTCCAAGTTGTGTCTTAGTTGGTCATGTTGTAGCCCTTTTATTGTCTCTTAATTCTACATAGTTTTGCCTTTTTATTTTTACCATAAAAGTGTGTTATTTCTCTATTGGAAATTGAGCATCAAAGAGGCTTACTCTTGATCCCATGTCCTTAGAGTCTCACATGCTATTTAGATCTTAGCATGTTCTTAAAAAAAAATCTTCAAAAAAATTAATGCTCAATTTCTTCCAAATTTCATTCACTTGTTCAATAATTTTAGTATCTTAATTTTGTGCTAGTTTTTGTGGTGATTTTTGTTGATTGGCTTTGAGAGGCATGTTGGGTATGATTGGGCTGATTATTGAGTAATCAAGTTGTCCTCAACTTCCATAAAACTCTCCTTGTGCCATTTATTTTTTATCACCTAAAATTACTAGTTCATATTAGGTTGCTTTGTTTCTTAATTTTGCACTTTTGTATATCAATTATGGTGGCCATTTCCTATCCTTTGTTCAAGCATTTATGATTCTTTGACTCCTCACTATATTTGCTACAAAATGTGTTAAGAGGTGTAGCAAAATTGTTTCAAAAAAAAAAAGAAGAAGAAAAGAAATCAAAAGTGTAAAATAAGTAAAAAAAAAAAAAAGAGTTAGTAAAAAGTGCTAAAAACAAGTAAAAAGAGTACAAAAAAATAAAATAAAAATTAGTGCACCTCAAAATTATTAAAAAATTCAAAGGAGTGTTAAATTTTATTGAAATTTGCTTGAATTTATTTTACTATGATTTAGCCACCTTGCTTTACAATTGTGCAAATCATTGAATTTGTTGAGTCTTTTTTGTTTTAAGTCCAATTCTATTTTAGGCCCATTCTAGGAATTTTTTTTTTGTGTGTCAACTTTCTTTCTACACCTTTTATTTCTTGCTTGTCCTTATTGGCTTTCTTTGTGTTTGTCAAATAAATTCTTTCCACTTGGATGTGTTCCTATTCTTGTTAAGTGCTTTTTATTGCTTTTTGCTTTCAAATTCTACTCCCCTTGGTCTCTTGCTTGGGCGCTTGTTTTCTCTTGGTAGGTAGCCAAATTTTTGAAATTTTCACAAGGGTAGCATCCTTAGGAAGTGTTGATTTAAAACCAAGGAAGAGGAGACTTGAAAAGGAGGCCAAGACTAGAGTGATACACTTGGTGAGGAGCACTTGAAGAAAGGAGCTACATTCAACTACTTTTAATTTTCTTTGTTTAATTTGGGTGTATTTTTAAAGGACATTTTAATTAGAGGTATTGGATGCCCATAAGGGTCACCTCTTTTGTGTGTAATAAACCTTAGTTTCTCGTTTTTAGTGTGGATAAGGAATTGGTACCCCTTATTCATACTTAGGAGCACGTTAGAATCCTTTAGCTTTGCTTTAAATTTATTTATTTGCTTTCAAAGTTTTAGAAAGTGTTAGAGTTCCAAAGAATCTTAACACTTTAGGAGAAAACAAAAAAGAGAGGAGTGTTTTGCATATTAGTTCCCTAGGCCTTACACTTTGACATGTTTTCACACACTTCTAAGAGTGTTAGGAGTAGTAATGAAACTAGGGAAAATAAAGGAGAAGAATGTGAGAATAGAATAAAAGAAAAGAATGAGAAGAGTGATAAACCAACCTTTCCCACATATCCATACTTTGTTGATTGGGAAATAGTAGAAAAACAACGTAGAGAATTTTGGAAAAATGAGAGAAAACAAAGAGAGATGAGGAAAAGAGAACAAGAGGAACCAGATAGAGAGGAGAGAAGAGAGAAAGAACAAAAAGAAAAGGAGAGACAAGAAAGAAGAGAAAAAGAGAGACAAATAGAGAGTAGGGAAAATGAAAAGAAAGAAAGAGAAGCAAGAGAAAAAGAAAGAGAAGAGAGAAGAGAAAAAGAGAAAAGAGAAAAAGAAAGAGAAAAAGAAGAAAACAAAAGAAAAGAGTTAGAGAGAAACGAGAAGAAAAATGAGAGAAAAA
The DNA here is from genome assembly GCA_037954015.1 of Psophocarpus tetragonolobus. Classification (NCBI taxonomy): domain Eukaryota; kingdom Viridiplantae; phylum Streptophyta; class Magnoliopsida; order Fabales; family Fabaceae; genus Psophocarpus; species Psophocarpus tetragonolobus. The sequence continues at coordinate 7,031,991 of CM075688.1, forward strand.
GAGAAGAAAGAATTGGAAAAGAGAGAAAAGGAACAAAATAAGTTAGAAAGAAGGGAAGAAATGAAGATACAAAAAGAGAGAAATGCCTATAAGAGCTCTTGTGGTAACATTTACACACATTATAGAGACTTAGAGGAGCCTAAAATAATCCATGAAATTCATGCTTCTTCTAGTAAGAAGGAAAACCCTAAGAGGCATCCTAAGAAAAAGACAAACCCTTCTATAATTAAACCCAAAAGAGAGTCATCCAAAAGAAAGCATATTGAGAGAAAACCCTTGAGTATGAGTGACACCCCTACCACTAGTTCGAGCACTCGTTTTTGAAGTCCTAAATGTTTTAAGTGTTTAGAAAATGGGCATATTGCTTTGTTTTGCCCCAAAAGAAAAAGGACTTTAAAGGGAACATCAAATGAAAAGGGTATTCATTCATGTGATGATCTCTTCAAAGTGAAACAACTTCTTGGAAGCCATCCTTGTAAGGAAACCCAAACACAAAGAGAGAATGTTTTTCAAACAAGATGCAAAATTTTAGGCAAAACTTGTTCTCTTATTGTGGATGGTGGATCATGTTGTAATTTTTGTAGCACGAGGGTGGTGGAAAAGCTATCACTTGCTACTACTCCTCATCCTTCACCTTATTCTTTGCATGGACTTAATTATGAAGATGGTGTAGTAGTAAGAGAGCAAGTGGAGATTAGCTTCTTCATAGGGAAGTATCATGAAAAAGTGTTATGTGATGTAGTCCCTATGGAAGCTAGTCACATGTTGCTGGGAAGGCCATGGTAACATGATAAGGAAACTTTGCACAATGGCCTCACTAATAAAATCACTCTCTCTCATAAAGGGAAAAAGATCACCTTACTTCCTCTTACCCCTACCGAGGTTATGGAGGATAGAAGGATCATGAAGCTTAAGAGAGAAAGGGATAAAAATGAAAATAAGGTTGTTGGTAGGAAGACCGAGTCTAAGGAAGATCCGCCTTTGCCTTCAAAGGAGGTTCTCTACATAGAAAAATTTTCCTGCCAACTCTTACAAAAAGAACAAGTTGAATTTGAGGACGTGCCTATATCTTTTGAGCACCTTGATCCACACCTTCAAATCCAACTTGATGAGTGCTCCATTCCACTTAGACTAGTCTCGCCAACTATTTCAAAACCTTTGAGGCTAGTATCTAGTGCAATTGGAGGAGGATGGGGAGCTGTTGTGTGGAGGCACATGCACACTAAAATATTTTCAAACTTTAGTGCCAACCTCCACTACCCCATTCTTAAAAGGCCTCCTTATAGACCTCTCACTTCCCCCAAAATCACTTGTCTGCATATACTTACTGCTTTCCTTATTTTCTTGCAGACTTTGAAAAAGCGGAAGAAAGACCTCAGGATTTGAGGTCAAATCCTCTCCAAGGGAGAGGAGATGATGAAATCTCACCTAGCATGCATCATGGCTAGGAGGACTCAAGGAAGGCATGGCATGGACAAAAGCTCATTGAAGATTCGAAGCCATAGTCTTCGTTATTTTTAGCTTGTAAATATTTTATTTTAATTAGATAAATAGGAAAGTATTTTTAATTCCCTTAAGGCCATGTATTTCCGGCCATCTTCTTAGTTTATAAGGTATAGGTGTCTTTAGTTAAAAAGGAGGAGTAAGCTTATAATGGGTGCATAAGTTAAGACATGATTTTGGGCTAGCCCATTCACATTAAGATATGCTAATTGCACCCATAGGGGGTGAGCTTAGGTGCCTCACTTAAGGCATAAGACTTGGGTTAATTAGTTTTAATCCTAATTAAGCCCAAGTCCCACATTGCCTAGAAAAGTGTGCCCAAGCTCTCCCATTGGGCTATATATACTCATTCCCCCTCATTGTAAAATTTCACCTTTGAAGTTGAATGAAAATAGTCTCTTTGTGAGCACATTCTTAGTAAAAGGTCTTGAGGATCCTCTCTCTTGAGGAACCTCTTCCTAGTTGGTTTTTATCAAGGGTTCCTTCCCTTGTGGCAAACCTAAACACTTTGGCTTATCTCTCTTTGGGAGTGGCACCCCACCTCCATTTTATTTCCCCTCCATCATCCATTTCATGGTGCTTGGAACCTCAACGAAAAAGATCAAGAGAGGCATGCATCACCTAATATCTTCACTCCCCATAGGAGGTGAAGTCTTCCTTTGTCTGCAAGGGCTAGGTCTTCTTCAATCCTTCTAGCCATGGCCCTAGTGATAGGTCCTTGGCTAGGCGTAGTCACATCATCTCCTCCCCCTTGGAGAAGATTTGACCTCAAATCCATGGGGTCTTCATCATTTTCAGCACCTACAAATATAGACAAATCAAAAACATTTAAAATGGTGCTTACCCCATAATCCTCAGGCATATCTAAAACATAGGCACCGATCCGTTCAAGGATTTGGAAAGGTCCATCTCCTCTAGGGCTAAGTTTGGACTTCCTTTGAGAAGGAAATCTATCCTTTCTCAAGTGAATCCATACCCAGTCGCCCTTTTCAAAGATGACCTCTTTCCTCCCTCTATTTACAAAAGTAGCATCTCTCAAGGATTGGCGCTCTATGTTAGTTTTAACCCTCTCATGTAATTGTTTTACAAAAATGGCTTTTGCCTCTCCTTCTTTATGCACAACAACAGAAAGAGGAAGAGGTAAAAGATTTAGAGGAGTACGAGGATTAAAGCCATAGACCACCTCAGATGGAGAATGCTTGGTGGTTCTATGAACCACCCAGTCATAAGCAAATTCAATGTGGGGAAGGTACTCATCCCAAGACTTATGGTTGCCTTTAAGGAGAGCCCTCAGCATAGTGGATAAAGATCTATTCACACTTCTGTTTGCCAATCAGTTTGAAGGTGACAGGTAGTGGAAAAAAGAAGTTTAGTTCCCAACTTAGCCCAAAGAGTTCTCCAAAAATGGTTAAGGAACTTCACATCCCTATCTGACACTATTGAAGAGGTATGCCATGCAATTGGACAACCTCTTTAAAGAAAAGTCTTGCGATGTTGCTCGCATCATCCACTCTTGCGATGGGCCATTTTTGAAAATCAGTCCACCACCACAAATATGGAGTCTGCACCTCATTGGGTTTTTGGGAGCCCAAGTGATGTGACCATGCCTAGCCAAGGACCTATCACTAGGGCCATGGCTAGAAGGATTGAAGAAGACCTAGCCCTTGCAGACAAAGGAAGACTTCACCTACTGTGGAGAGTGAAGATATTAGGCTAGGGACTTTAGCTAATAAAATGTAATTTTCCTTTATTTTAATTTTGAGGAGCATTAGGAATTTAATTTAGGATATGTATTCAGCCCATTTTTTCATTTTAGGAGGTGTCTTAGGAATTTAGAGGCTGGATTTAGCTTTTTGGGTCTTTATGAAGGAAATAAGGGATAACCTTGATATCTACACCCCTCTTTTCCGACATAAACCCCCTAAGCTAATAAGAAGGAATCTTGGCCCTTGGTTTGAGAAACTTGGGCACCAAGTTTTATGATCTAAGGAGGGAATTGTTTCTCAATCCTCCTCCCTTAGATATCTCCTTTTAATTCTAACCCTTCTTTTTTAGGTTATCTTGTTCAAGAGGTTAGCTACCTCTAGAAGCTTCTCCCCTCACTTGTATTTTTTACACTTGAATTTAATCCTAGAGACCATATTGGTTGTGAGGTTCTTACCTTTGAGTGTCCCCCCTTCTCCGTTGTGAGAGCTTCTAAGAGTTATCAAGGGACCCCTCCCCTTTGGCTTATCAAACCTAGTATTTGTGGCGCCTCACCCCATTTCTTTCCTCTCCATAAATCTATTTCCCTTCCAAGTGACCTTAGAAAGGATCCTTTGGGCATGTGATCATCAAAGATCACATCAAGTGGTATCTTGAGCCACTTTCTAAAGGACACGTTCTTTCTCAATTTTATTTTGCTTTGTTGTTTATCTCTTTGATCTCTTTATTTTAAAGTCCTTCATTTTTTGTCATCTTTATTTCCTTTATTGTCTAGTAGTATAGCCTTTTATTCTTACTATTATATGCACTTTTGTTTCCTTTCTATGCGCATATGTTCCAATTAATTTGATGCAATTTTATTTGTCCTTTCTTTGCATCTTATTTCCGTGTTCAAGTTGCTTAGTTTTCCCTTGTTTTTTATGTTAAAGTGTGCCTAAGAAGTTTTGACCATTAAACCCACATGGTTGAAGATTTTTCCACACCATTGTGGTGATCAACTTTGGCCACGTTGTTGCGCCTTTCATTTTGAGTCTCTTGCTGAAATTTTTGCTCTATTTTTAGGTGTTATTTTTTCTTAATCTTGTGTTTTGTCAAATACTAGTCATGTTAGTTTCCTATTTTGTCTCATTTAAATTCCATAGGTTTTAGCCTCTTAAAATTTTTACAAAAAAACCTTAAAAAACATTTTGAATTGAGCTCCTAAGAGGCGAACCTCTTGTTGAGTCTCTTAAGTCTTTTATGCTTTTAGTTCAAGTATAGTAATCTCTATGTTGTTCTTAAATATTTGCTCAATTCAATATTTATATGCTTCTTGTTTTATGTTGAATTATTAGTAGCTTTCCACTTGGTTTACCTTCACTATTGGTGCCTCTTTATGGAATTTTAGATTGGGTGAATTGTGTTAGTAATTTGAGCAATCAATTTACTTCAAAATCAACCCTAAATCATTCCTTAAGCACCATTAGTTCAGTGGTATTTGGAACTACTAAGTTTTTTTGCCTTTAGTTGCATGCATTACTTGAAAATTGTGTGACCTTACTTTGTGCTTATTCACTCAAACATTATTATTTCAAGCATCCTCATTAAATTTCAATTCAACAAGCTATTAGGTGCAGCAAAATGATTAGAAAAAGTTTAAAAAAAAATATATTATAAAAAGTTCAAGTTAAAAAAAAAAAGATAAAGAACTCAAAAGAAAGACAATTTTGAAGTTGTGTACCTAATAGTATAAACATTTGATATGAGACCCAATTGTGATTAAAAAAAATTACTTGAGTAAGCCTTTTCGCTTTTGGTCACTTAAATTTTATTAAGTGTACAACTATTGGTTTCATTTTTTTTTTTAGTCTTTTTTTCATCTCTACTCTTACAGTTAATCTAGGAAAGTTATTTGTGTGCTACCTTCATTTGTGAGCCTTATGTTTTCTTACTTGTCTTCTTTACTTCTTTTAGTTTCTCATTGTTTAATCTATCCACTTGGATTTGTGAACCTTGTTTTGTTATTCATCTTTGTTTGTTGTCTTGTGTTGTATTCGGCCTTGGTAAGGAAAGCTTGGGAAAGGTGTCATACATAAAATTTTGGCAAGTCCAAACAAGAGGAAACAAGGGTAGCATTCTTGGGGTGGGTTGATGCAACTCAAAGGGGCTTGATCAAAAGGAGACAAACACCAAAAAGCTTGGAGTGAAGACTTTGTTTTATTTTTTTATTCTTTGTATTGTGTATACTTAATTTTAGATTGGGAGTTTGAGTGCCCTTAAGGCCCTCCCTTGGTTTGTAATAATTTTGGTTAATTTTAGCTTAGTTCCTCGTTAATTAGGTGAAGAAGGAAGAAGTGGTACACTTCCTTCAACACCTTAGGAGCACGATTAGAACCTTTTCTCTTTTACATTCTTGCACTTTTAATTTTTTACAAAAAATGTGTAGAGGAAGATGTCCACCCACGTTGCGGTTGTTTTCTTCCTTCACTCTTGGGTCTCCATGGGGTTGGTCCTATAGGCAGGTCTATTAGGTAGACTTCCATGGAGACCCAACGTGTAGGGGTACACTTCCTTCAACCCAAGGTTGTTTTCCTTTCTTGTACTTGATGACATAAGGGAAGGATTCAAGATATTTCACCCACGTTTCATGACTTTTGTGCAATTTACCTTGATCCCTCAAATATTTTAGTGACTCATGGTCACTATGAATGACAAACTCCATGGGAGCAAGGTAATACTCCTAACTTTGAAGGGCCCTAATTAGAGCATAAAACTCCTTATCATAGGTGGGTAGTTGAGGGGGGCACCATTGAGCTTTTCACTGAAATATACAATGGGGTGCCCTCCTTGCAACAAGACAGCTCTCACACCTACACTAGAGGCATCACATTGAAGTTCAAATGTTTTAGAAAAGTCAGGTAATGCCAAGACTGGTGCATGAGTTAGTTTATGCTTAATTAGCTGGAAGGCTTTCTCTTGTTTCTCACCCCAAAGGAAATGAACTTCCTTTTTCACCAAATCATTTATTGGTGCGAAGAGCGTGGAGAAATTAGGCACAAAGTGCTTATAAAATCCAGCAAGACCATGAAAGCTTTTGATCTCTGTCACACTCTTTGGGGTGGGCCATTCTTGAATAGCTTTTATCTTTTCAGGGTTAACATGGACCCCTTTTGTGCTAACTACAAAACCTAGGAAAACTACACTATCTACATAAAAGGTGCATTTTTCAAAGTTACCAAAAAGATGATTACTGCTAAGAAGACAAAAAACATGCCTTAGATGTCCTAAATGATCATCTAGGTTCCTAAAGTAAACTAAAATGTCATCAATGTAAACTACATAAAATTTACCAAGGCAATCCCTCACTACATGATTCATTAAGCGCATGAATGTGTTTGGGGCATTGGTTAGCCCAAAAGGCATAACCAACCACTCATAAAGACCAAATTTAGTCTTAAAAACAGTTTTTCACTCATCACCCTCTTTAATCCTTATTTGGTGGTAACCACTTCAAAGATCTATTTTTGAAAATATTTTTTCCCCATGCAATTCATCCAACATGTCATCAAGACGGGGGATTGGGTGCCTATATTTGATGGTGATGTTGTTGATTGCACGAAAATCAACACACATCCTCCATTGGCCATTCTTCTTGGGCACCAATAAGACTGGCACAGCACAAGGGCTTAGGCTCTTTTGAACCCAACCCTTCTCTAACAGCTCATTCACTTGAGACTCAATCTCTTGGGTCTCCATGGGGTTGGTCCTATAGGCAGGTCTATTAGGTAGACTTGCGCCAGGAACAAAATCAATTTGATGTTCTATACCCCTAATGGTAGGAAGTCCTTTCGAAATCTCATTAGGGAATTATATCATCAAATTTTTTTAAAATATCTTGAACCCCTTAAGGAAGGTGTTCATGTGTATGGGTTGTGGCAGTGCTCTCAGTAGAAGAATGCAAAATGGGAGAAGGATTTGATGCCTCTTTGCAAAAGAGGAGATAAAAGGGTTTGTTAGTCAAATGAGCTTCTTTTAAATCACGTTTAGTAGCAAATAGGCTCCTTTTACTAATATTCCCTTTGGAAGGGGCATCACCTTCCGACTCTCTCTCTTTACCCTTTTCAAGCTTTAAAGGTGAAGCTTGTTGTGTTTTTTTTTTGTTTTTGTTTTTCCTCAACTCTTTTCTTTTTCATCGCAAATTGATCCTCAGCCACTTGAGAAGATGACAAAGGATACAATTTGAAGCGCTTTTCATTATGGGTGAGAATTATTTGGTTGGAGTGACCATGGTGAATAACTTTCTTTTCAAATTGTCATGGTCTTCCCAACAGGATATGACCAGCCTCCATAGGAACTATGTCACAAAGAATCTCATCATTATAAGATCCTATGGAAATTGGAACCATAACTTGTTCATTAACTACCATCTCCCCTTGCTCATTGAGCCATTGCAATTTGTAAGGTTTGGGATGGGGCATGGTAGTCAAGGCTAGCTTTTCAACCAACCTAGAGCTACAACAGTTACAACAGGAGCCACTATCAACAAGGAGAGAACATATTTTGTTATTTACTTTACATCTTGTATGGAAGATGTTCTCTCTTTGTGACTGGCCAAGCTCTAGAGGTTGGCTTCCAAGAAGCCTTTGAACCATAAGGAGGTCCCCCTCATAAGGAAAAGCTTCCTCACACTCTTGTTCAAAAGTATGTCCCCTTTCTTCCTCACTCTCACTAGAGGAGGAAGATGAGCTATTCTCACTACAAATGTCTTGTCCCCTCATGATCATGGTTTTCTTGTTGGGGCATTGAGAGGCAATGTGGCCTCTCCTAAGACATTTGAAGCATTTGATACTACTTTGCCTCTCAGTAGGCTTAGTAGTAGAGGGTTTTCTCTTTACATGAGGTGCTTTTGTATCTTTAAAATGCTTGGATTCCTCTTTGGGAAAACCCTTGAAAGAGTTTCCCTTAAGTTGGTCTCTCTTTGAGTAAGAGGGAGAATCTTTTTTAAAGCTTTTTCTCTTGAGTTGATTCTCAGCTCTTACACAAAGTTCTACCAACTCATCAAGGTTTGAGTATGAAAGAAGCTCTACCTTATCTCTAATGTTAGAGCTTAATCCACACAAAAACCTAGCAAGGGTGGCATTGGGTTCCTCAATGATATTGGCCCTTAGTATGAGAAGCTTCATCTTTTGTCTATTCTCCTCAATACTTAGGTTATGTTGCCTAAGTCTTTGGAACCTATCCAAAAGATCCCTCTCATAATATGAAGGAATGTGCCTTCTTTGCAAACAAGTTTTTAAATCATTCCAATAGTGAATGTCAGGCATTTTTTTACGGGCCCTATCCTTGACTAACTCATCCCACCAATGCAAAGCAAAACCTTGAAAACTAAGGGAGGCCAAAGGTATTTTCCTTTCTTCCCTTATTTCATAGCATCAGAAGAGTTGTTCCACTTTGACCTCCCAATCTAGGTAAGTCTCAATATCTTCCCTACCATGAAAATGGGGTAGGTCTACCTTTGGCTCCCTAGCATGATTTGTGTTCTCTTGAGGAGAATTATGATTGTATGATGAATGGGAGTGATGCTTATGTTGATTTCTATAGTATTCTTCTTCGCTAGAGCTAAAATGCCTAGATGGGGATCTTATGAGAATTCCTTTCTTTTTTCGATCACTCTCCCTCTCATCTCTCCTCTTACTCTCTTCTCCTCTCCTTCTCTCTTCTTCCTCCTTTTCTCTTTTTCTTTCTAGTTCTTTCCTTCTTCTCCTTTCTTCATCCTCTCTTCTCTCTCTTTGCCTTCTCTCTTCTCGCTCTTTTTTCTCTTTTCTCATTTCCAACATCTCTTTTTTTAACTCTTCCTTCTCTTTTTATTTTTCCTTTTCTTTTATTTCTTTTTTTCTCTCTTTTTCTTCTCTCCTTTCTTGTTCTTTAGCCATCCATTCCCTAAATTCTAAGTTAAGGTTTTCAAGAGTGTCTCCCTTAGAAGGTTTTCTTTGGTTGACACTCTTACTTGATGAACAACTATGTGCACTAGAATGTGTGTGGGAAGTCATGGTGCTTGGATGCTAAAAACTAAAGGGTAGGCCAAAAACTTCTTTTTTTTCAAGCAACACTCCTCTCTTTTTTCTTTTTTTTTCTCACCTAAGGTGGCTTGATGAGTCTTTGGAACTCTTAGCCTCTACACGTTTTTTCAAAATAACATAAAATAAAATAAAAGTACAAGAATGTAAAAGAGAAAGGGCTCTAATCGTGCTCCTAAGGTGTTGAAGGAAGTGTACCACTTCTCCCTTCTTCACCTAATTAACGAGGAACTATGCTAAAATTAACCAAAATTATTACAAACCAAGGGAGGGCCTTAAGGGCACTAAAACTCCCAATCTAAGATTAAGTTTACACAATACAAAGAATAAAAAAAATAAAACAAAGTCTTCACTCCAACCTTGTTGGTGTTTGGCTCCTTTTGATCAAGCCCCTTTGAGTTGCATCAACCAACCCCAAGAATGCTACCCTTGTTTCCTCTTGTTTGGACTTGCCAAAATCTTATGTATGACACCTTTCTCAAGCTTTACTTACCAAGGCCGAATACAACACAAGACAAAAAATAAAGGTGAATAACAAAACAAGATTCACAAATCCAAGTGGATAGATTGAACAATGACAAACTCAAAGAAGTAAATAAGACAAGCAAGAAAACATAAGGCCCACAAAAGAAGGTAGCACACAAATAACTTTCCTAGATTAGCTATAAGAGTGGAGATAAAAAAAGACTCAAACAAAAAATATGAAACCAATAGTTGCACACTTAACAAAATTTAAGTGACCAAAAACCTAAAAAAGCTTACTCAAGTAATTTTTTTTTTTAATCACAAATGGTTCCTTATATCAAATGTTTCTACTATTAGGTACACAACTTCAAAATTGTCTTTCTTTTGAATTCTTTATCTTCTTTTTTTTTTTAACTTGAACTTTTTTCTAATATATATTTTTTTTAACTTTTTCTAATCATTTTTGCTGCACCTAATAGCTTGTTTAATTGAAATTTTAATCAATATGCTTGAAATAATAACGCTTGAATGAATAAGCACAAAGTAAGTCACATAATTTTCAAGCAATATGCATGCAACTAAAGGCAAAACAACTTAGTAGTTCCAAATACCACTGAACTAATGGTGCTTAAGGAATGATTTAGGGTTGATTTTGAAGTAAGTTGATTGCTCAAATTACTAACACAATTCACCCAAGCTAAAATTCCATAAAGAAGCACCAATAGTGAAGGTAAACTAAGTGGGAAACTACTAATAATTCAACATAAAAAAAGAAGCATATAAAAATTTAATTGAGCAAATATTTAAGAACAACAAAGATATTACTATGCTTGAACTAAAAGCATAAAAGACTTAAGAGACTCAACAAGAGGTTCACCTCTTAGGAGCTCAATTCAAAATGTTTTTGAAGGCTTTTTGTAAAAATTTTAAGAGGCTAAAACCTAAGGAATTTAAATGAGACAAAATAGGAAACTAACATGACTAGTATTTAACAAAACACAAGATTAAGAAAAAAAATAACACACCTAAAAATAGAGCAAAAATTTCAGCAAGAGACTCAAAACAAAAGGCGCAACAAAGTGGCCAAAGTTGATCACCACAATGGTGTGGAAAAATCCTCAACCATGTGGGTTTAATGGTCACAACTTATTAGGCACACTTTAACATAAAAAACAAGGGGAAACTAAGCAATTTGAACACGGAAATAAGATGCAAGGAAAGGGACAAATAAAATTGCATCAAATTAAATGGAACATATGCGCATAGATAGGAAACAAAAGTTCATATAATAGCAAGAATAAAAAGTTATACTACTAGACAATAAAGGAAATAAAGATGACAAAAAATGAAGGACTTTAAAATAAAGAGATTAAAGAGATAAACAACAAAGCAAAAAAATAATTGAGAAACAACGTGACCTTTAGAAAGTGGCTCTAGATACCACTTGATGTGATCTTTGATGATCACGTGCCCAAAGGATCCTTTCTAAGGTCACTTGGAAGAGAAATGGATTTATGGAACTGAAAGGAATGGGGTGAGGCGCCACATATACTAGGTTTGATAAGCCAAAGGGGAGAGGCCACAAGGGAGGGGTCCCTTGATAACTCTTAGAAGCTCTCACAAAGGAAAAGGGGGGACACTCAAAGTTAAAAACCTCACAAACAATATGGTCTCTAGGATTAAATTCAAGTGTAAAAAATACAAGTTTGGGAAGGAGCTCCTATTTATAGAGATAGCTAACCTCTTGAACAAGATAACCTAAAAAAGAAGGGCTAGGATTAAAAGGAGAGATCTAAGGGAGGAGGATTGAGAAAAAATTCCCTCCTTAGATCATCAAACTTGGTGCCCAAGTTTCTCAAACCAAGGGTCAAGATTCCTTCTTATTAGCTTAGGGGGTTTATGTAGGAAAAGAGGGGTGTAGATATCAAGGTTATCCCTTATTTCCTTCATAAAGACCCAAAAAGGTAAATCCACCCTCTAAATTCCTAAAACACCTCCTAAAATAAAAAAAATGGACTAAATACATGTCCCAAATTAAATTCCTAATGCTGCTCAAAATTAAAATAAAGGAAAATTACATTTTATTAACTAAAGTCCCTAGCCTAATATCTTTACTCTCCATAGGAGGTGAAGTCTTCCTTTGTCTGCAAGGGCTAGGTCTTCTTCAATCCTTCTAGTCATGGCCCTAGTGATAGGTCCTTGGCTAGGAATGGTCACATCATAACCTATATATTAGTTATTCATTACAACAATTATGTTTCAATGAAATAAATGGTGAGATGGAGAGTAACTCCCTTAAACTTACTCTTGGAGTAAGTAGATTTCCTCTACACACATACGTGTATATATATATATATATATATATATATAAATAAAAGGATAAATACACATAAGTTAGTTTTTATATTATTTATATTTACCACATAAGGCATTAAGGGATAATCAACAAATATAAAAAAAAAATTATTCCTTGCTTTGCACATGGACAGTTTCCTTCATTTATGTTTTTTTTTCTTGATTTATTTTAATTATGCTAAAAAACTTCATTTGGAATCTAAACTCTTAAACTTCCCTTTGTGTAGTTAAGTAGGTTTTTACTACTAAATATTTATTCAACAATGGAGATAGAATTGTTAGCAAAAATAGTAAAGACAATAAATACCACAAAATAATATTTTGTTTTCATACAAATGCTATGCCACATTATACATATTTTTTATGATTTATATGTGTCAAAAAGTGTACTTTCATTAACAACTATATCTTAACTAGTATGTAAGATTGAAGTTACTTTATTTTTGAAAGTATAGTAAATAAAGTTGAAACACATTTTTTTTCCAAAAAGAAAATTAGCCTAAAAGAATGGTACAACAAAAAAGAGAATTCCAATTAACACCTATCATAATTTGAGTAGCACCTACTTTTATAAATGATTGGTTGATGTCAAATTTAACGAAGGCCTAGAACCGGCGTAACCAGGGGTAGTGCCAGACATTTGGTGTTGCTCTAGATCATATCTGTGGAAGTGGAATGATTACATTTTCAAAGGTCAATATCAATCTGATAACCAAGTTGTTTGCTCAGTCAGGTCTCTTGTCAAGGAACTTAAGGAATTTCCCCATATGATATCAATTCTAAAGGAGTATGGCACACAGTATGGTGACGATGGACATCGACTTGCCTGGATGGCTCCAAACACAAGTGTGTGAAAATCAATTACGATGCAGCTGTTCTTAGTATCTGGAGTCAAGTAACAATTGGCGATGTAGTGCGTGATCATAGAGTACCTTTATCCTTGAGTTCTCTAAGAAGATACCTTACTATCACGTAGATAAGGCTGAACTACTGGTCATTCATCATGCTTTGATTTGTGGCATATGAACAGGGGTTCTGTGTACTCACCATCGAATCAAATTCTCTCCATAATATTCAATTGTTGGATGAGGGTTGTGTAATTGATAGAGTATTTTTTTATTATTGAGTCTATCTATAGGAGCAGCGGGAGAACAATTCAATGCAATTTCACGTTCATTTCCCAGAAAGCGAACTTGCTGGCAAATGGGTTTGTTGAGTTAGGACTGAATTCCAATCAGGATATACCTCTTTTTTTAATTCTATCCTAGACTCACTGTCGGCTATTTACCTATCAAAATGATTTGAGTTGTATGTTGGTTACTGATAAAAGTCATTATGTTCAAGTGGACATTACCCATTCCATTCACAAAAAAAAACATACTTTTATAAATTATTTTCCAAATTTCCATTTTACCCCTAAACCTAATTCCTCCTCCCTTTCCTTAACTCTCCAGCAAGAATTTGCGATAGAATTAAAAAAATTTCAAACTTTTTTAACTCTCTGACGAGAGCTCACTGGAGAATAAAAAAAATTTGCAATTTTTTTTTTACTTTCTGGCAACAATTTGCCGAAGAGTAAAATGTTGCATACCTTTTCTTCACATAATCAAATGCAATTTTTTTAAAAATGTCCCTACTAAATGTTCAACCACAATAGGATAACAAAATCAAAAGCGCATTCTATCATGCTATCTATATTGTTGTAGTACATGATAACCAATTGCCCATATTGCTCTTTTTAACTACATGAAAGCTAGTACATAAACCCAAAAAAAATTAGTATAGAATTTTTGCTATTTATAAAACAAGATTTATCTATGAGAAGTCATATATGAGTAGAAACCATAGCTAGGACAATGAGATTATTTAATCTCCTAGCTAGATCATAAATCATTTATTAGAAAATTGAAAATAGTAATACCTTTAATTATTCTAACTAATGTTGTGATTGTTAAGTGCAGATTCCAGAGTCTTTTAGTTTTATTTTAACTTGGTTTGCTGTTATTCCCTTTATTCTATGGCTAGTTCAATCAATTACAAGGGAAATTGTAAAATTTTGGTTACATTCTCTATGTCTCTATTTCAACTATGTATGCAACATTTTACTCTTTGATAACAGTTTGCTGAAGAGTGAAAAAAACTTGCAAATTTTTTAGTCTCAAAACAGTTTCTCGGAGAGTAAAAAAATTGAAAATTCTTTTAATCTCAAACAACAATTTTTCGGAGAGTAAAAGAGAGACATAAAGTGAAGAGTTTTTTTATATACAAATTAGTGTGAATTCAAATATTAGGGGGGTGATGATTTAAAAAAAATAGCCCGAAGTAAGAAAGCAACGGTGAGGCCCAATAAAAAGGGAGAAAGGAAAAGAAAAGGGCGGGCTGGAGTGTGCATTCGAACTGAACTGAACTGACCGCTTTTTTAGCGTTAGCATTGGCGGCCACTGAATCTGATATATCAAACTTTCACTTGTCTTTCTATTTTCCATTTCCTATTGCTATTGCTAATGCTATATAACAGTGTTTACTGTTACTATTACCCCTCCTTCCCGCTCTCTTTCACGCCTAAAACCCTCTCTCTCTCTCTCTCTCTCTCTCTCTCTCTCCTCTTTGTGTGTGTTGATGTTGATGGCGACTTCGGGCGAGGATCAATCTCATCACCGTAACCCATCTCAATTCAAATTCCAGCTCTTGCATTCTCCTTCTCACTTCTCTCCTCATCATCCTCATCCCCATTCTCTTTTTCCTAATTTCCCCGTGAGTTTCTATTCTCATACTCTCAATTTTCTTCTCACACTCACAATCGGATCATCTCCTCCCTTTCCAATAACATTATTCATTGCATTTTTACTTTTTATTTATTCTTCCTAATCTTAATCTCGTCTCCCATGCTCTATATATACATCACCTCCAATTTCCTTTATTATCATTTCTTCAATTATTTAATTAAACATCTCATGTAGTCATATGTTTAATGTTTTTCTTCCTGTGCGCCGTGGAATTCTTTTAGGCTAATTACAAATGAAAACAAAATTAGTTTCAGGAAATTCAGTGTTATTTTAAGTTCCTTAACCTAGCTTTTGTCAACCAATGCACTTTGATCTTTATACGTATTCAAATTGACTCTGGGTGAGCTTATATTTGAACTTTATTTTCCGCTCACGCGACACCCTTTTGTTTGTTGAAGGGTTAAATGTTACAAATATAGTTTCTTGAGTAAGTAACTAAGTATTTACCGAATATTAGCTTTTGTAAGACACTTCCTAATGGTCTAAATATTTGAATTCAACCATCTATGCAGTTGAGTCAAAGATACGAAAGGAATAATGTCAAGTCTAACACAAGCAAGATCGAAATAGCTCCTGGTACGATCCAAACAGCTTATCTTCCCCCTCCAGTTCAAACCGAGCCTAGCCCAAGAGGAAAGCAAAATTCTAAATCAAAAGTTTCAAGAAATGCAAAGTCTGGAACTCACAAACCAAGTGCTGGTAATAACAAATTTTTAGACTATGTTCATTTGAAAATCTTCTTTAATTTATATATATCAATATATCCTGTTGTTTTATTTTTTTCGCTTGAGTTAATGTTGGATGGAATTTCCCTATCAGATTCCCCTAGTTCGATTGCAGTTAACAACTGCCGTTATGACAGTTCTTTAGGTAAGTCCATACTAGTGTTTTCCTCCATGATGTCTTTCTAAGCATGTTTCTTGATAATGTGGCTCTCATTATAATGCACTATTGTCATATATGCCTTGGGCAGGACTGTTAACGAAGAAATTTGTTAGCTTGATCCAGGATGCTAAGGACGGCACCCTAGATCTAAATAAAACCGCTGAGATCTTGGAGGTATGGAAAATGTCTTTCATGGTTTTTGTTGGCTGACATGGTCCTATTAGTATCAATTTTCCTACTTGTGTTACTAGTGTAGTGAAATTCTGCTTTCTAGCTTTTTTCTAGGTTTTATAATGTCTAAAATTAATTTTGGCAGGTACAGAAAAGAAGAATTTATGATATTACAAATGTTCTTGAAGGAGTAGGATTGATAGAGAAAACTTCAAAGAATCATATACAGTGGAAGTAGATATCTATTCGTTTGTTTTTTACTTTGTGGCTTCTTATCATATATATGATATGAAGTTATACGACATGCCTTACAGGGGATGCGATGGACTTGGGCCACGAGAACTAGAAGACCAAGTTAACAGTCTAAAGGTTTTGGATCCTTTTAACTTGTCATGTAGTGCTGATGAATTCCTTAATTCCTGCTTTTGAACGGCTTGCATGGTTGCTTTGAATTGTAAACATCACTTAGTTTTGTATGTATGACCACCATATGGGTGAAAAATCAAAACATACTTTGCTTCTTTTGATGTCTTCTTGGTATCACATTCCTAGTCATCTCATAGATATTGCTCCAAGGAGTTTTGGTTTCAATGTTTAGTGCCTAAAGTTGAACTGTACAAAAATATACGGTACCCATGTCCAAAATATTTGTAGGTAATTATACAGTTGAGGCTGCTGAGGATGAAGAAATTGATCAAAATAAAATCCAAGTTGCTGTTGCTGGCAGTAAAGTGCAGCTTGAAAATTTTTGGGTTACATAGGCATCTAGAAGGATAACTTGTTTGCGTTGATATCTTTGTTCTATGGAAACTTAAGCTTGACATGTTTCTGAATAGCT
Source organism: Psophocarpus tetragonolobus (assembly GCA_037954015.1). Lineage (NCBI taxonomy): Eukaryota > Viridiplantae > Streptophyta > Magnoliopsida > Fabales > Fabaceae > Psophocarpus > Psophocarpus tetragonolobus. The sequence continues at coordinate 7,048,754 of CM075688.1, forward strand.
TTTTTTAGTTTCTCTTACAGAATAATATGTGATATGATGCCTTTTAATTTACCTTCTTGGACAAGGCAAAATCTAAATGTGACATGATACCATGACTCACGGTATTATTTTAAATATAGACGTGGTGTAAACTGCATATTGTGGAAGAAATGTATTTGTTTTGCCACTTCTACCTTGGATTATATACCTATGCTGATATTATGGCAATATTCTTCTGAGCTTTGGACTTATGTAATTGATCATCATTTTTAGTTTAAAATGTATGTTGTTAGAAGGAATTTAGCTCCGTATTTGAACACTGTAGTATGCTAGTGATTTGGTTCACCTCTTACTATTTGGTTCCAATACAGGCTGAAGTTGAAAGTCTATATGCCGAGGAATGCGAACTTGATGATTGTATAAGGTTTGGTGCTAATAACGTCTGTGAAAAGTTTCATGGTGGTTGGCTGACCTATTTGTTTTTTTAAACACTCGTCATTTTAACTTCTCAGGAAAAAGCAGGAACTTATAAGAAACATGGAGGAAAGGGAAAGCTCTCAAAAGTATGAACTTCAGAAGACTTATATTTTAACCTGCAATTTCTTAGTTTCCTTACCTGATAGTAAGCTTGTTTGATCATTAGGTACCTGTTTTTTAGCAAGGAAGATATTCTCAGTCTTCCATGCTTCCAGGTCATTTTTTTCCCCTAAACATTTAAAATTATATGAAGCTATATGTGTTTATCCATTATGACCACTTACCTTTATCTGCTATTTTAACAGAATCAAGAAATTATTGCAATCAAGGCTCCAAAAGCTAGTTTCATCGAGGTCCCTGATCCTGATGAGGTGGGATCTATTTTCCACTAATATGGGTGTTGAAACTTGTTTGGTATGTAACAAAATTTAATTGATTTCTCACTCAAATGAGCAGGAATTAGGTTTCCGGCAAAAGCAGTATAAAATGATTGTTAGAAGTGCTACTGGACCAATATCTTTGTACCTCTTGAGGTATTTCTCTGCTGGAACATTGCAGCCAAAAGTTTATTTACTACTATGTTCTCTCTAACTTTGCTTTTATTAAAATATTTGCTTTGTTGGTTTGAGGTCACTTTTTCCTTCTTTCTCTCAAGTCTTTTAACAATTGATCTTTTTCATCCTTGAAGCAATGATGACCGCAAGTTTGAGGATGATAGTGTCAAAAGGGTGAAAATAATGGATCCATCATGGAACAATGATCACCACAGAAAGAAGGGTGTGGGACTATTAGAAAGCCAAGGTGATAAAAAAAATCATTCCGAGAGTTTCAGTTTGCATGGGTCACAAGCATTTGGAATTCAAAAAATTACTCCCTCGGACTTTGAAGTATGTATAATTCGAGCTCTAAATGATAAATTCAAAACCAAATACTGGAAAAGAAGAATGTCATATCATTGTGTTTGTTTGCAGATGGAAGATGACTATTGGTTTCAATCAGAGTCTGGAGTGAGCCTAACAGAATTGTGGAGTAGCAATATCTTCTAAACTAATCCTCATCTGGATGCAACTATGCAAAGTGACCAATTTAAAGCTCATATTAATGAATGCTCTTTTTGTTCGATAGATGAACTTCAAGAAGATTAATCCAACAAAGAGTCTATGGGATTTGCCAAAACAGAAGATTCACTAACAGATACTATCAATAAGTAAGAGACACTATTAATTGTTCCATATGACACAAAGGGTACATTCAAGCTGTACATTGTATCTCTCTTTTTTTCTTTTTTTTTTTCTCTTTTCTATCAACAGTTGCCTTAGCTAGGATACTTGTGTCCTAGTTCTACACTTGAGAATGAATAAGATTGAGATATAACTTTTAATAAAAGTGTTTCAAATCTTCTATAGCTTTAGATAGACAAAGCCATAAATCCTCTCCCAATAAATTTGCGAGTTATGTAACAGTGCAATTTTTATGAGGTCAAAATTGCATACTTCTTTTTTCCACAACACTTAAAGTTTGTTCTCTTTATTTTCATATTGATTTTTTTTATTATTTATATCTTACAGAAAGAACATAGCTGACATTATTGTTGCTCTTTATTATAACTTGTTGAAAATTAAAACAATTTTCTTGTATCATTATATATCCATTTATTTCTAGATTCAAATATAATTCTATGATAAAATAGAGGAAAGATAAATTTATGTGTTGAAATTGTCAACACCAATTAATTTGAATCCCTAAATAGTTTTACACCATTGTTGAGTCCCAGATGACCATGTAATATATTTTTTTTATTTTTAAAATAAAAAGTCGAAAATTTATACTAATAGTTATTTGTGAAATTGTGATCGATTGATATTGTAAAATGTGTTTAAGTTGCCAACTCATCATCATTAAACTCAAAAAAATAAATAAAAATTAGTCATTAACTTTGATAATTATCAATCAATTTAGCTTACTAAAATTTTTATTATTTGTCAATTTAGTCCCTAACATTAGAGTTAACTTAAAGTTGGTATTAACATAAGTTAGGTGAATTTTCTTTTAAAATCTTACCTAGTTAAAAAGTTCAAATTTCTAGTCATTGAAAACAATATAAAAAAGCCCATTAAAAAGACAAGCTTAAGAGTTTTATTTAAGTAAATAAAATAATAATAATAATAATAGTAATAATAATAATAGTGACGTGTAATAATTAATATTTATTATATGAAATTGTTTCTTTAATATATTATACTTGTTTATCTATTTAAAGGCTTAAAATCACCGATAAAAGGGTTTGCTTTACAAGAATATCCATGATTTAACTCTAGACTTGTTAAGCTAAAAACAACTCTTATTAACTAATCTACCCGCTGTCCTGGTTGACAAAGTAGGATTTTAAATACACTTTCAAGTTAAGTTGATTTTTTAATTACAACTAAATTAGGCTTTACAATAATTTATATGTTAAGTAAATATTTGAGGTGTAAGATTTAAACAACTTTGAGTGTTATACAACTTTGCCTAGCTAAGTCTAATTTCTTTCCTACTTTGTTTGGTTTTAAAGACAAATAAAAAGAGAAATAAAATAATTGAATAAAACAATAAATCAGAAAATGAGTAGATTTTTTAGGTCTGAGAGAAATAGGAAGGAAAAAGAAGCGGAAGAAAAGAAATACACTTTTTATACCTTTTTAGCTGAAAATATTTTTCTTGTAATTTTTTTTTCTTGAATGAACAACTATGTCCTTAAAGTAAACATGAATTAGTACACTATAATATTAATATTTTCGTTGTAATTTAAAAAATATAGTTCATTTCCTTTCTTTAAAAACACTGATTACTCTTTGAATAGATTAATTATTTAAAATAATTCATCATAAGGATTATAATTAGCTATTGGATTAATTGATTGTATCATTTCAATTACTGATTGTTTGGTTAGAAATTTTAATCAATTGTAGATTTAGTCATTGCAACAACCTTTTTCGGAGTTGGAAATCAAAGATGCAATATAGGATTGTGATGGCATAAGAGCTCGAAATTGAATGGCTACAATTTTAAGTTCCTAAAGGAATTTTGGCATTTAATGAAGGATAATTTCGTGGTTTTTTTATGAGTTCTTTTTAAATGGCAAGTTAGTCAGAGGTTCAAACAACTCATTTATCACTTTGATTCCCAAAAAGACAAATCTTAGCCATTAGGAGATTACCATTGAATCTCTCTTATCAGTTGCATGAAGAGAGGCAAATACTAGATGAGGTGCTAGCAATAACTGTGGTGGTTGAGGATGCAGAAAGATTTGGTATTTCAATGTGAATTTTGAAAAGACATATAATTCTATTAGCTAGAATTACCCTATGAGATATTATGAAAAGGATGAACTTTGGAGCCAAGTGGCTTAGTTGGATCAAGGAATGAGTGGAATCACCAAGATTGTATGTATTGGTGAACAATATCCCTATTGAGGAGTTTGGTGTAAGAGGGCTTAGGCAGGGTGATCCCTTATCTCCATTCTTGTTTCTTATTGTTGTGGAATGACTAAGTCAAATGATAAGGGTTATAGATGAGTTCGACTTATGGAAGGGTTATGAGGCTGGGAAGGACAAGATATGTGTACGCCACTTACAATTAGTTGATGATATTATACTTATGGAAAAAAGAGATTGGGCCTCTATAAAAGTTAGCAAGTCTATTTTGCAGAACTTTGAATTAGTTTTTAGACTGGAAGTGAATTTTTTAAAAAGACAACTACTGGGCATAAATGTGCTAGAATTGTGGATGGATCAGGCATTGAAATTGTACAAAAAACAGATTTCCCTTTTAAGTACTTGGCGTTACTGATGGTGGATTATCCACCAAGGGGAGTTATTTGAAAGCTTGTGGTGGAAGGTGTACCGAGATGATTGTCTTTATGGTAAAATAGTTTCATATCAATGGTGGGACAAGTGGTGCTCATTAAAGCAATTATGTCAGCATTGCCTTTATACTTTTTGTCTTTCTTCAAGACTCTAGTTTCTAAACATGAATCCATATTCAAAAGTTATTTTTGGAATGGTAAGGAATCTAGGAGAAAAGGTGAATTTGGTGATTTGGGAGAAAGCATGTAAGGATAAGGGAAAGGAGTCTCGGATGGAGAGATTTGCATTTGCTCAATATGACATTATTAGGTAAATGGAAGTAACACCTAAAGGTGAAAACTAAGGGTGTGTGAGTAAGGATTCTGAAGTCAAAATATGAGAGCTCTAAAGGGAAGTAGGTAGTCCAAGATAGGTGATGCATAAAATAGTAGACCTAAGTTTGAAGATCATACCCAAAGAACCAAATCTAGTTATCAAATAATTTAATTCAGAAGATAAGAGAGCAATGTAAGGTGATGGTTAAGACTCACAGAAGTAGATTTTGAACAGAAGGAAATTAATAAGTTTGGAAGTCAATGGATTAAGGCCTAAGGTTGTGATTTCGACTACAATGCTTTCATCCTTATTTACTAAGCAATTCAATTCTTGTTATTTAAGGATTGTCGATACCTTACTGAATTTGTTGTGCATTTGGCCATTCACACAAGCATTAACCCTAAATTGTTTTCTATTTTGGTAATGCAAGAATTCAATTTACAATTGGTTCCTTATTAATCAATTAAAGGTTTACCTAATAAATTTGGTTAATTGTATTGGAGAGCAACCTCAATCAACTCATAGTTCAATCATTCGAATATCAATGGTCATGAATATTCAAAAAATTAAGATATTAACAAATAAAATAGTGAGATGATTTAATCACCAAATGATATTGAATTGCATTCCAAAGTATAGAGGGGTTAGAAAGGGCTTACATCATAACCCTAGAAAAAGTGGAATTAGCAAAACATGGTTGATGAAAAGGCAATCCACCTTTTAATTACACAATACATTAATTATAAAAGAAAGAATTACTTATGTGAAACATTGTGAATCAACTCAATCCTAAAGCTTCCTTGTCGTTCCTCGCTTTCATCACAGATCTAACTTTTTGTCTTAGTCAAAGCGAGTCTCCTTTTGTGTCTTATCTTCTGGTATTTCTAGAAATGGTTTGGGCATTTTAGAACGGGTGTGCTAGAACAAGCCCAACTGGGCTTGTTTTGGCATCCTACTTGAATAATTACTCTAAAGGTCCATTTTGTTCCTTTTTCCGCTTCTTAAGTATTGTCTAAAGTGAGAATAAATACTAAAAAGTGAGGTTTTCCAATAAATATGCAATTCTTTCCTTTCAAAACTGGATTCCTTGGGTATGAAAACCTAGGGTTAGGCTAAAAAATCACCCAAAACGGAGTCTTCTAGTAAAAGATATAACTAAAACAAGTTTAAAATTCTTTTCTAATATAACTATTTTTACTATAAATATTTGAGATTTATGTTGTCTTGAAATTTCTTTAAAATTTTCTTTACAAGAGTATATGTATATGATTTAAAGTGAACTTGTTATGATATACATTTTTTAAAAAATTCTTTGTATGTTCGTATTGAAATCAATAAATATTTCACTAAAATCAACCTTTGTCCTAAAAAAGAATGATAGTTGAAAATGTATTTGAAAGGTTTTATTATTGTGAAAAATTCAATAGAGATTTTGTAAGATAACATAATACATGAAAATTTAATTGGACCTAAAATAACACAAAAAAGAGTTTTTTTTATTTTAAAAAAAGGTAATGTATGCAATCCCGTGTTTTAGGATTTTACAGTATGTTATATTGGCATGTTTACTTTAGCATAATCATTTTTAACCCACATTGCAAGATCCGTGGACCTAAAAATATGTACAAACGTGCTTGAATTAAATATAAAGTAAAAGTTAGATTTTCCAAGTGGACTTCTCCCTGTGATAGTCACTGAGGGTGGCTTTACCCCCCGACTTAGGATCGAATTCAAGGATGAGGAACAAGTTTGGGTGGAGGTTAGTCATAAAAGACTTTGCCTACGAGTATAAGGCATTTTTACTATTCTTTATCTTTTTCTTGTAATTATATTGGATTACAATATACCTCTGTACGAAACCACTATGTATGATTTTTAATTAATTGTTTCATGTTTTTTATTTTAAAATTATATTGTTTGACTATTTTAATAATATATTATATGTGAGTTAGTGGATGTTGACTGGGGAATAACCTATCCCTAGGTGGTTAATAGACACATTGTAAAGTGATAGAATTAAGATTTATTACATGACAAAACATATTTATTAGTTTCCAACATGAGTGTATAATCTAATTCTCAATCTCCTGATACAAAAAGATTTTGCACTCCCCTTGATTTTCTCCTTAAGGTCCTAAGCTCCAAAGAAATGGATTATGGAGGGGAACTTGATGCCACTTCTCTACAGAGAAGATAAGTCAAGAAAATTTTACTATAATGTTTGCCACAAGTGAGAGGACTTGATGAAAGCTAGGAAGAGAGTCCTTAAGAAAAGGTTTCCCAAATGACACTCAACAACAATTGCTCAAAATGAATCTTACTTCATTCATTCAAGTCTAAGGAACACGAGAGGGAGAGGAGTATATATAGCCCAAAGGGGGAGCTTAGGCATACAAATCAAGGCAATATGAGACTTGGACCTAATTAGGATTAAGCCTAATTAACCCAAGTCTATTTACCTTAATAAGTGATGCTAACTTAATCCATGAGGTGCAAAAAGTAACTCTTATTTTAGATGGATGGACAAGCCCAAAACGCCTAGAATAAGAGCTTAATCTAAGCTTACTCCTTCCTTCTTACTTCCTACACCTACACACCTATTTAGAAAGAAAAATGACCTAAATACATGGTCTTAAGGGTAAACAACCTCATGTCCAAATTGTAAAGGACAACATAAAATATTTACAAATGACAAATCCTAATACTATGCCTAAGAGTCTTCAACTAACCTCTCATCCAAGCTAAGTCTTCCCTTGAATCCTCTTAGCCATGATGCATGCTAGATGAGATTGTATCATCTCTTTGTTCTTAACCCTAAGTAGTGTTAGATTATTTCTACGTGACCAAATACAAATCTCCATTAGAAAGGTTAACTAGTGACCAAATAGGAATTTCCATTAGGAAAGTTAACTAGCCTTACTTAATCATGTAGAACTAATTATTTTAGAGGAAGGAATTGATAATCTGTTAATCAATTGGAATTGAACATGAGAGTAGTAATTACAGAGGGAACATGACCCTAACATTCGAAATTCAAGACCTTGTACTGATCCACTATTTTTTTTATTTTCATTTCTTTCTATGAAATTCAATTGTTATTTGGTTTACTTCCTGAGAAAACACGAGAATATTAATTCTTAATATTTTATAACTAGTACTTTGAGTATGATATTCGAACTTAAAGTTTACTATTACTATTGCATATGATATGTTTGCCCTAAAATAATCATCTTTATGCATCAATATTTTATGATATTATACTATCGTATTATGTTGTGTTTTGCTTGCATAAATATCTTTTGATCTAATACCTTGTGTTTTGTATAACATCCCAGAATTTAAAATATAAATATTTAAATAATCATTCAGTTAAGAGAAGATAGATTAAGTTGTTAAAAAAATTAATTAAAAGATTAAGTGCTTGATTGATTTAGTTTTGTTTTTTAGTTTTTGAAAAGAGTTTTCAAGAATAGTTTTCAAAAACTGTTTTCGGGAAGAAAAGAAAAAAAAAACTTGTTTGACAAGATTTATTTGAAAACTGCTTTGAAGATGTAAAAATGGAAAAACTTTTTCATATTTATTAGAATTTCATTAATGAAAATTAAAAGACAACATATTCTAATTGTATTTTGAGTTTTCAAAACAAAAATAGAAAACTGAAAAGCAAAACTACTTTCAGTTGTTCCTGTTTTTTAGTTTTTAATAACTAGAAAACGAGAACTGTTTTCTAAAACTATTTTCAAAAAACACTACCCAAACAAGTTTTTCAGTCTTTAAAAACTAAAATACAGAAAACAGTTTTATAAAACTGTTGCCAAACAAGCACTAAATTGTCAGAAATTTTGAATAACAGGATTAAGATAATATTTCCTTTAAAATAGAAATATAATAAAATAAATAAAAGGTTTCATATCACTCTAAATAACAAAGATCTAGATAATATTCCCTTTAAAATAGAAATAAGATAAAAATAATTAAAGATTTGATACTATTTTAGATTTAATCTGGTAAAATCAATCTTCTATAGAAAAATCTAGAGAGGGGAAAATCAACCCTAAACTAATATATATAGGGTTAACTAGTTCCTTCAGAATATCATAGATTAGTTGATTCTTTTAGGGTTGAGAAAAAAGGACATAGGAGCAGAAGAATTAAAGTGGTGGGATCTCTCTTCAAAAGGTAAGTAAAACTATTTTTTAACCATCCATGGTATGATTTTAAAAGTTGTTTTCAGTGTTTGAAAATTTTTTTAATAATTATTTGAGATATCTCCATTTGGAATGGGTGAAATTTGAGATACATTCATCTAGGATGGATGTATGAGATACCTCTGTTTCATATGAGGGAAGAGGTTTTAGATACTTTCATCTGGGATGAAGAAGAGATTTTGGATACCTCCATAATAGTGTAGGGAAGGCAATGAGATGTCATTATATGGAATATAAGCTCATAGACCCTTTTGAAGAATCTATTAAAAACCTTGGTTTTAGAAACCCGTAGAGTAGAAGTGAATGATCTTGAGTATCATAATATTTTTGCGGCGACAATTGTGTGCATTATAAGGATGTTAATTAAAACATCATTCTCTTTTCATGTTTATTAAATTATTCATATTAGAAATTAATTATTTAAAACAAATTATATTTTGTCTCTAAAAACATCTTTTTGCGGGTACCATGGTTGTTTTTCCGGATTCCGCACCGGCTGAGAACAATGCTATTTACGAATCTTTTTTTAAAAACTTGTTTTATTCAATGAGATTTTTATCTCATTAAAAAGTGTTGTTTTCAGAGTTAGAAGAGAAGGAAGTTTTGGAGGCTAAGAATGCGTGAAGACTTAGTCGTAGTTTATATTTTCTTTTTTATGAACGTTGTTATTACAATTATCTTTTATATTTTTTTTTAGATATCCACATTTGAGAATTATACTTTGTAAGATTGATAAATTTTTATTTATTATTTGATATTTTTTTATTATTTTCAATAATTACTTAATTATTATACTTTGAGTGTTATTTTAACGGGGGACGTTAAGTTTTGCTTGCATAAATATAAATATTTCTAATGTGCAAAAGGAAAAACAAAACAAATGTTTGCAAATGTTTTAGTATTAAAAACGGAAAGAACAAGTCTAAAAATGTGTCAACCTTGATCAATACATTTCTACTAAAATCTTTAAATATTTGTCATTACAAGTTAACAAGTACAACAAAAAGACATAAGTAGAAAAATTTACCTTATCAAAGTAACTAGTTGGTGAAAAACATTTAGTACTTGTTTCGTAACAATTTTATAAAAGTGTTCTAAGTATTTTAGTATTTAAAAATTAAAAAACTCATTTGGTTAGTGTTTTTTTTAAACAGCTTTTTAAAATAGTTCTGGATTTTTAGTTTTTAAAAACTAAAAAAAAAGAGAAAAATTTGTATGTAGTTTTGCTTTATAGTTTTCTATTTTTGTTTTGAAAACTCAAAATACAATTACAATGTTATTTTTTTGCTTTCATTAATGGTATTTCCATAAATATGAATAAGTTTTTTTTTTTATTTTCATATCTTCAAAACAATTTTCAAATAACACTTGCTAATCAAGGTTTTTTTTTCTTCTTCCAGAAAATAGTTGTTGAAAACAATTTTTTAAAACTTTTTTCAAAAACTATTAAAAAATAAAACCAATCAAACTCTTAACAACTAAAACAAAGTGTATAACACTTTTGCTCATAAGTATAATTTTTTCTCTACATGCTATATAATGAGAAAATTTGAAGATTTTAAGCAATGAAGCTTAGTATATTCTATTTAGTGTTTGTTTGACAATTGTTTTATAAAACTGTTTTCAGTATTTTTGTGTTTAAAAACTAAAAAACTCATTTGGATAGTATTTTCTTAAAACAGTTCTAATTTTTTAGTTTTTAAAAACTAGAAAACAGAAATAACTGAAAGTAGTTTGAAAATAGTTTTATAAAACTGTTAACAAATAAGCACTAAATGTTATTTAAAAACTGTTTTGAAGATATAAAAATGAAAAAACCCATTCGTATTTATTAAAATTTTATTAATGAAAAACAAAAGACAACACATTCTGATTGTATTTTCAGTTTTCAAAACAAGAATAAAAGACTGAAAAACAAAACTACTTTTATCTGTTCCTCTTTTTTAGTTTTAAACCAGAACTGTTTTCAGAAAACACTACCTAAACAAGTTTTTTAGTTTTTAAATACTAAAATACTGAAAATAGTTTTATAAAATTGTTTTCAAACACATAAATTTATCTCAATAAATTTATATTTAATTCTTTATATAAGTCAGCATACTCAATACTTAAACTATAAATATAATATTAAACAAAAACAGGTATATTTAATTTCTTAGAAACACAAAATATACATTTTTAATAGGAGGATTGATAAGATGTTGTAAAAAAAAAAGTTAAAACTATTCATGAGATAAAAAAAGAAGAGGCAATGATGGAATGAAACTGTGGCAAGTTCTTTACATAAAACTTTACAATTGCACACCCACCATTGTCCACCTACCCATGTTTTTCATCCTAGAAATTGAAAATATTGATGCACTAATGGATTCCAGCTAATCGATTTTTTCTTAGTGTAGCTCGAGTAAACCTAATGCTTTCTTCTATTACTGTGTCTATCATGGGAGGATTCTCATTTTTACTAGCAGAGGAGGATGGAGATGAGATCTCCCTTGGCTCTTCCTCTGAAGGTTCGGATTGATTGGTCGTTTCAGGTATGGGATGAGACTTCTGGCTGCTTAAACCTGCCACAGTGGAGGGTGCTTTAGGCACTTGTGATGAAGGCAACTCCTCTGCTACTTCCATAGGAGATGGATCCTCAGCTTGTGGTTCTGTAGCAGCCGCTGGTTGGCTATCATTAAATGCAGGTTGACGCGCCCTCACAGCTGGTCTTTGTGGCTAAGAAATTAGAGAGAATGTTTATTACGCGGTGTAAGCACAGCAAGGAAATGGGACAAAGACCAATAAGATGGCTTTTGATGCAGACAGCAAAGAAGAATCACAAATTAACTTATTTTTTAGCACATTTTCGAGACAACTAAAAAAATAAGCGATTGTTTTTCTAAACACTCCTTTCCAGATATGCACTAATGACCAATCAAATACCAAATAATAATCTACAAATACGGAATGCAGTAGTGGCAACACCTTCAGAAAATAAATATTAAATATCTAGATTTTTTCCCTCTTCTCAAAGACAAACAAGAGTCAAGCAAGGCACAAGTTTCTTCGCATGTGCAAAATATATCTCCTTAATTAATCATTTTAACTTCCAATTAACTGAATTCTCAGCTACCAAACATTTTTACTATTTATTTTCTTAAAATCTAATAATTATAATAAATAACTAATCGTATCTATTAGATTTCAAAAAATGAATGATGATGATAAAGAATAAATCTCTTACAATTACTCTTAGATTAAATTGATCTCTTTCCATTATATATATATATCCTAGAATTAAACAACAAAAGAATGAAGGGTAAGAATCACAAACAAGAGCATGTTTTGGAAAGCTTATTTTTCAAGTATTTAAAGTTGACAAAAATATAAACCATTGTTTCTCCAAAATATGTTGAATCATGCACAAGGCCCCCATCACACACTAAGTCTAATGAATATAGGAATGCTGATCATTTTTCTAAATAGGAACTATCGTACAGTTAAGCCACACCTCATAATAGGTAGACACATCAAGACAAGCTCAACAACTACCTGAGCAGGGCGAGGTGAACGGGTTGATTGTGCAGCAACATACTGCAAAATGTCAAATACTCTAGTCTGGCCATAACTAGCAGCTTTTTGCCAATATAAAACTGCAAAATCTCCTGCCCTTGTCCTTAGTTCCAATAGGTTACGATCAATGTCTGTCTCATGTTTTGCAACATATGGTCTGAAGAAGGAGTCATACACATATGTTGTTCCCTAATACAGGTAATGATGTTAAATTTAACCATCTAGCTGAAGAGAAGCAAATGATAGAGCCACACCAGATTCTACCCAGTGCCCACAGTAATTAAATTCATACCTTTGTTTTCGGGTACCACAAGTATATGAAAAATGCCAACTTAGCTTCGCTATACATTGGGACCCTTCATGAAGAAAATTGTTCATTTTAATAAGCACAATAAATTTTTTCTTTTTTCAACTACAAAAAGGACATAGCATTATCTGCATCCAGTGAAGATAGTATCCAATACCATGATATAAAAGTATCACCAATCCGCTCGCATACTGTCAAAACAGCCACCAAAATCCTGCAAAACAAGGGGTTAAGAAAAGCAGCAGATATTTGCATTTATCAACAGTTATTTATAAATTAAGTTTTATGCAGATTATGGATTTGCAATCTACCAGTACTGGCACCAAAAGCGAAGTTGTTCAATTTCTGGCTTATTCTTTTCAACCGCTTTATAGCATTCATAGGCTGGGTAGGTATAGGCAAAAACCATCCTGCGAACATAAACATGGAAACACAAAAATCACCAAGGGCATGCTTGATTCTCTTCTCAATTTTTTGTTTAAACTATACTTTAAAACAATTCTATGCTACTTGCTAATTAATCTTTCATCAAAAATCTATTTTCAAAACAAGTGTTTTAAAAACTAAAAAACAGAAACTATTAGGAAATGTTTTCAATTTCTTCTTCTGTTGTCATCTTAAACATCTCGCTTAATTTCACACTCGGTTTTGTACCTTGGACCACCCTTCAGCTGTTTGAGCAACCCTGTTTAGTTGCATTTTGAAAACTAAACCAGTTTTTTAAAATAGAAACAACCACACCCTAGATATTGAAACATACAAGAATGAACAGAGATTTGATTTAATATAGCGTAAACATACAGAAGTGCCCTGGTAAGAAAAGATCCTATCATTGTGTATCCCTGCCATGAAAAAAAAAAAAAGAAGAAGAAAGAAAGAAATAGTTAATCCACACAAGATAGCTTCCAACTTCCAAGAAACAGAAACTGAAACTGAAGAATAGCTGTGAATATAAAAAATACACCCATCTGAAATTAAGCTTGCTTTAATATAAGAGAACACGCGATTAAAACGGAATTCATCTTAGAGAGGATTATGCAGAAAATTAGGGTGAAGACAAATTAAAGGCATATTCACATAACGTTATTGTCCTTAAAAGGAAACATGACTTTGTGAAACGCAAATTGAAACCAAGATCAAACGAGCTTGACGAGGTACACAAAAGTAGGTAATATGCTAATTGAAATTTAAATTGCAATGACGTTGAAGCAGAGAGAAGGCGTTTGGTTAGCGATGTTGTCTCTAAACGGCACGCAAAAGGAATTAGGGTGAAGTAAAACAAAGATGAGTTTCAAGGATGAAAGTCAATAACTGAGGAGGTAGTGAAGCTTGTTGTTGAATTTACGCATCGCAAAATGAAATGAAGCAAGAAAAGGGAACATACCTGTCAAGCATAAGAGAAACAGAAAAACTGAAGAGTGTCTAGCAAGAATTGGATTGGAGCCGTTTAATTTGTAATTGAATGTTGGTTGCTTCAATTCCTGTAGCTCTATACGAGAGATTCTCTTCTCTACTCTACACACGACACTCCAGCCCAAATCAACCATTCATTTGGGTTTAGTTAGGCATGTAAGAGTCTGACGTTATTAGATTATTATTAAAATTATTATACTAATGTAAGTTTGCTTACCCATCAAAACTTCAAAGATTTTATTTATCATTTATTCGAGTTTATTTTATTGTATAAGTATTTATATAAATGTTTTGTCAAAACATTTATATAAGATTTATCATCAATTTTAAATTTATTTAAATAAATTATTAAAAATAACTTAATAAAAAAATATGTTTTAAACTTATTGAAAATGTAAACTTTTTTTTAATTCCACCCTTATCTTCTTTTATCTCTCTAATAATTAAAATTTACTACTAGGTCTTTCTCTCCCTCTCCCTCTCCCCCCCTCCTCTCAATCTCAATCTCTCTCTCTATATATATATATATATATATTTAATCATTTTATTTTCATATAAGTGTTTTTAATTTTGTATATCCACACACAATGGACAAAATTAGGAAAATTAGAAAATTGACAAAAAGTTGAAAATAAATAGATTAAAAAGGTATTAAAAATGAATATGTTTAGAGTTGTAGAAGGGGTTTTTGAAAATTGTGTCCTTTATTATAATCAAGCAACACATGAAAATCAAATATCCTCAAAACGCAATGCTTTGACTTTTATACCCCAACCTTGAACTATATTCTTGCTCCCATCCACACTTCCAACTCAATGTCCATAGAGGATGATGCATTCCTCCCTAGCATGGGTTTGAGCTAGGACCAATAAAGGGAGAACATGACTTAGATGGAGTTTCAAGGAGCATAGTTTAGGACATGTTCCATTAATATGTATTTAGTTTTATTTAGGGATGTAGTTAGGATTTTAGGCTAGGACTATTTTTAGGCTTGTATAAGCATCCTTGTGTCATTAGGATTTTAGGGATATAGTTAGTTTTATTTCCGGCCTTTTATTTTGACCCTTAGGTTCTTTTTTCCTTAAGGAGATGTAATTAGTTTCTTTGTGGAGTGTGTTAATTAGTTGGACTTGTGTAGTTTGAGTTTGGATGTGTGGATCTATTAACCACACCCCTAATTCATTATAACACTCTCCTAACCAACACATGAAGCATGTAGGAGACATTTGGGCTCCCTTGTCCCCTCTTGTTAAGCGCCACCTAAGCTTCTCTTTTCTACGTGACCATTTTTGTTGCTTCTTATTTAAATTTGAATTTTGGAGATGTTGTGTCATCTCCCTCCAAAATTCAAATTCAAATTAAGAGAGAACATAGATCCATGAAGCTAGGGCCTTGTTTGGATCTTTGTTGAATTAATTTAGTGTTAATTTGACATGTGCTCAATTAACACTAAATTAACCAACTAATCCTCCTAATTTAGAGGACTTGGACGTTCACATGCTCAAAGCCCATAGGATCCATACTTTGCTCTATATAAAGAGCTTCCCTCATTCTTGTAAAGGTTAACATTCATTTTGAATGATAATACTTCTCTAAATTTAAGGGTTCTTCTTCTTAGAGAGTGTTCATGTTCGCTCCACTCTTGTGAGAGTTCTTCATGTTATTATCAAAGATTTCATCCCTTGTGACTAGCTTTCACCATGGCTTATCTCCTTCATTTAAGAAATGGTGCCTACTACACCTCCATTCCCTAGTCTTTCACCTTCATTTCTACCTTCTTGGAACCTTTATGAGTAGATCTATGAGAGAGCTTCCTTCTACCTCTTCATTCTTCACGTATGCTTGAGGGAAGAATGCATCAAATTATCTCTCTAGTCTTAAATCCTTAGGCATACACACATAAGGACCACATTTTAAGTCGCTCGACTTGTGGCAAATCAGCAACATGCGATGACAACACACACTTACTCTGTCACTCCACCCGATCGTCGCACAACTATCAACCACCATAAGATCACCATCTTCACACTCTTGCTCCATTGCGGTGTTGCTCACCCTCACATTACCATTGTCGTCACACTAAATCAAGAATAAGAATGAGAAAAGAGAAGAGAAAAGATTAATTGCATAAGGTTTTCACTTACCACGTTTGGATCCCACACATAAATTGTGATTATAATAATTGTTGACACCCAACCCTTCCCCTTCGCTCCCCAAGATACATCATCGTCATAGTTAGGAATCTCTTTTTCATTTCTCGTACGCAGTTTCTTTTTTATTCACTTTTTTTTTCTCATTCAACTTTTTTTTTAAATCTTGTAGTGACTCCACTAAGAGATTTGCATAGGTACTCTATGTTTTTGTGAGGGGTGTTGCAAGGTAGGGTGGAGTTGGGTGTCACAAGGTGGAGGGTTATCAAGCTATTGATATGATTTGTTAAATTGTTCTAGAAACTTGATTCCATATATTTGTTTGATATTTCACTAGAAGCATGAGAACTTTAAACAATCAACCCATTATAATATAATAAAGTTTCTCTTTCATATTAGTTTGAGATTTTAATTCGATACTAACAAAATTGCTTTAGATTTACTGTATTGATTTTTTGTTCCCTTTTTCAAATAGGTATGGTAATATAAAGGGGAGAGGCATAGATTGGGGATTTTTTTTTTATTTTCTAGCAATTAAAAATCTCTGCAAATATTTTTTAATTTAAAATTAAATAAAAGAAAATATGAGTGTCACGTAAATAGTTGGATTGTCACGTATAAGAGAAGGACTGCTAGGACAATATTTAATTAGTGACTATGCAATTATCTAACATTATTAGAAAGGCTATGTGCAAACGATAGAAAAATTCAAGGATTTGAATGCCTTAAAACCTTTTAAGAACCTAGATGTCACCGCTTTAATCTTTCAGGATCAAAATGATATTTCACTCTTAAAAAAATAAAATAAAACAAAAGTGAGTGTCATGTATTTAGTTGGACTACCTCGTAGAGAGATTGTTAGCACAACAGGTAAATGTCAAATGTGCAATTGTCTAACGTTGTTAGTAATAGAGAGACCTACTTGCAAACGATTTAAAAAAAATTCAAAGACCTGAATGTCTCTAAAAAATCTTTTAAAGATTTAAATGTCACTTTATTTTGTATGTTGTATATAAATATTATTTTGTATTATACATTTTATTTTTATAAAATTTTAATTTTAACAATAATTTTTCTTATTAATAATTACTAAGTTAATTAAAATAGTACAATGGTGGCTTCAAATCATTTTTTAAATCTTTTTATTTTAATATTTTAAATTTAAATTAAAAGACAGTTTAAAACCACCACTAATTGTGTTAACCATCGTTTTAAATTGTTTTTTATGGTAAATGTTAATGACATTAACTTTATTTTAAGTGAAGACACAAAATTGACAACTAACACATGATTGATATGCTAGTAAAGTGGAGAGATAGAGAGAGGTTATGCGTTTAGGGTTTAGGTTATGCATTCGAATTCTTCTACTAATAAAAGTTAACACATGAGTAACTAATAAAAAACAATATTGACAATATTTAAGGAATTGAGGAAAAAAATAGAATCTAATAATAGTAAAACGAAATTCTTAAAAAAAATATAGTGGGATGGAAATGATAACTAAGCCTTAAAAAAATATCTATTAAAATAGCAATAGTTTCGTTAAATGCAACAACACTGTTAAAACTATTCGATTTGATATAATTTTTTAAATAAATTTTAAATTTATAATATTATTTTACTATAATTTATAAATGTTCAATTCTGTTACAATTTCGTTCTTCAAAATATACTTTGATTTACTGGTTGAAAAATAATTTAACTTATTTTCGAAAAGGTAAAATAAGTTATGACAACGCAAATTAAGCTTTTCCATTTTTTTGTTAATTAGATGTTAAAAAACTAAGTTTGTTATCTTTTATACTCCCTTTTATCGTATTTTGAAAAAAAAAAGTCATTTTAAATCATTTTTATATTTAGATTTTTAATAAATATTGATTTATTTTTATTCACTAACATTAATTATCATATTTTTCTGACAGGATTTCTGAACTTCAAATACAAAAACAAGTAGTTAAAAGATGAAATTTAAAAATAATTTTTCAAGAAAGTTATAGTCATAGGCCTTAATTACATAAGTTTGTTGATGTCACTTAAAAAGAAGGTTCATAACTAATATTATGATAAATTAGTGACTAAAGATCAAATTATCATAATCATATAATAAGTTCATTTTGCTTCCAAATTTTAGTATAGTAAACATTTGAAATGGTTCTAAAGGTTAAAATAAAATTTGTATATAAATGTATTAACTTTAAATAATGATAATCTTGACAAGGTTAGCATAGATTTAGATATGATTATTACACTCTACATAGATCATAGTCGCATAATAAAAATAATTGATATTTAGTCCAAAACATAGAGAAAGGTAGTGTTGATATTCAAAAGTACTTATGTGTGTATATGTATAAAAATGTACATGTTGAACTATAAATGACAAGTTGTACTATGAGAACTGATGCTTGAGTTATTTATGTTGATTAGCTTATATGTATCAAAAGTTAAGTCTAAGTTATTGTTTAGAAGTAAATTTCAAGTCTCTGTTTGGTCGTTTGTGAAGTTTAGACTCTATTTAGTAGCGATTAAGTCTAGGTATTTCCTATCCATCTGCCTATATGTTTTATGTGCCGAGTGAGAGTCCGTACATTCATGCATAATTTTGTTGGAGGTATTGGTTGTAAATTGGATTCGGAGGGTCTCTATGGTCCTCTATCTTGGTCTTGGAGGTTTCAAAGTAGTTGAGAACCTCTTATCAACACGTTTGATATGCTAATTGCACACTACTATAGAAACACTGACAAACTCTAGTGGAATGTTTGTCCTGGTAAGAGGATATGTTATCCATTGTGTGGTAATTAGTGTGTTTCTATGTACTTTCGGACTACCTCATATGTGTGTTTTGTGCTAAGAGCTATGGTACCATGTATATATATATATATATATATATATATATATATATAAGCATAATTCTTCATGATTCAAGAGTCTGGAGTTGTTTCATATATGTACTTTTGATATCTATATGTTTTTTGTTGAACTTTAGTTGATTATCCAATTTCTTTATATGTGTCTTAACATGAGACATATTTTCATCCCTTCCTACCCGTTGTTTGCATTGTTGTTTAGGCTAAACACTGTTTTTAGGTGATCATGATCTTGAAATTAGCTTAGGTTTCTCTTCTTTCATTATTATGTTTGGATGGTCTAATTAGGCATGCCATCGAGTACAAAAGATTAGTTAATTTGTCTTTGTTATGAATATAAATTAGAGAAAATCACTTATACACTGTCAGTGTAAAAACTTCTACGATGGCAAACAATCACAACCCTTTATATATGACAAGTTTTTTACTTTATTAATTAATACTTTAAAAGTCATATATAAATGATGGATTGTGATTAAATGTTAGTGTGAAACACTTTTGTACTATCGGTGCATGAGTGTTAAACTCTATAAATCATTTGTTATGACTTTAATTAGTTGATAATTTTGTAAAGATTATTTTCATGTGTGACATTTTTCTTTTTATGTCTACCTTTTTTATCAAAATTTTGGAAATAAGTAAATACTAGAGATTTGAATCCTTTTACTTAGTATTAAGTTAAGTAAGTAAATTTTTACATTATTTTATAATTAAAGTATTTCAAGATAGAAGGGTTCACACATCCAACCATAAGGTAAATTTGTTAACTTTAATAAGTTAAATCAATAGTGATTTGTAATAGATTGAGAATGCAATTATGATATTTTTGAATGTCGGTGTAATTTGCTAAAAAAAATGTAAAATTTAATTTAAGGAGATCATATTTTGTCAATTATATACAATAGTATATGTTACCCCCTACTTCTAGATGCCAACCGAATGAAATAGGTTATAGTTTATCTCTCGATGTCGATCGAACTCTTGGAAAAGCTTCTCTCCTGGCTGCACAATTCTAACCGCAATATCATAACCCTCCATGAATAACACACACCTGCCTGTGAATCACTTGTATATCTCAAAAGATATAATCACCCTTAAAACTAGGGAACCACCTCAAAAGATATAATCACCCTTCAAACTAGAGAACTGACTCAAAAGATATAATCACCCTTAAAACTAGGAAACCTCCCTAATTCATAGGCTAAAAGATAAAAGTCACCTCCAATATTGGAATAAGGATAACCCCGAAAACAATATATAAAGAGCCACACTCGCAGCTAAAAGACAACATACTTGAATGCTCTTAGTTAAGTCTCCTTCACTCTAGAGGACAACTTAAGACCGAAATATTTTGGCGCCCATTGTCAGACACAATGAATTCTATCCCATCGCCCTTGAGTTACGCTCTAGTGCAATAGTATGACAACTACAACAAGCCAGACCTTTGGCACTAGAGCTGGCACCCCTCCTACCATCGAGCAGCTCAGCGAAGAAATAACACCAGAACTAGGAAGCGCTACACTACGCCAATGAAGCCATACAGGCCCAACAACTCTTGTCGGAGGAAAACACACAGATTCGCCAAGAAGCCGTACAAGTCAGGACAACCATGCAAGCCTAGACAACCAACTTGATGTGGTTGGAAGGGCAAACCATGGTGGAACCGCCACAAGACTTCCAACCGTTTGTGAGCGCATGATGAAGGAACACCTCCGTCCAAATTTCCTTGTCCCTAAAATGACACCATTTAACTTGATGGTCCTCAGAGAAGACAACAAAATACTAACTTGACGGTCCTCTAGAAGAACAGAGAATGGTAAACTCTATGATCCTTTGGAAAGACAGAAAAATATCAACTCAAAGGTCCTCCGAGAGAATAGAAAATGCTAAATTCTATGATCCTCCAGGAGGATAGAAAAATATTAACTCAACGGTCCCTCAGGAGGACAGAAAAATGCTAAACTCTATGGTCAAGGAGGACAAAAAATATTAACTCGATGGCCCTTCAAGAGGATAGAAAATGCTAACCTCTACAGTCTTTCGGGAGGACATAAACATATTAACTCGACAGTCCTCTAGGATGACAAAAAAATGCTAAACTCTACAATCCTCTGAGAGGACAAAAAATATAAACTCTACGGTCTTCCAAGAGGACAAACAAATTATTAACTTGACAGTGATCCAGGAGGACAAAAAATACTAAACTCTATGGTTCTCCGAAAGGACAGAAAAATATTAACTCGATGGTCATTTGAGAGGACAAAAAAATGTTGAACTCTATGGTCCCCCGGGAGGACAAAAAAATATTAACTCGACGGTCCTCTAAGAGGACAAAAAAATACTAAATTCTACAGTCCTCTCGGAGATAGAAAATATTAACTCGACGGTCCTCCAAGAGGACAGAAAATGCTAAACATTATGATCCTTTAAGAGGATAGAAAAATATTAACTCAATGGTCCTTTAGGAGGACAAAAAAATCCCAAACTCTACGGTCCTCTGGGAGAACAAAAAATATAAGGTCTATGGTCCTCTGGGAGGACAAAAAAATGCTAAACTCTACAGTCTCCTAGAGGAAAAAAAATATAAACTCTACGGTCCTCCGGGAGGACAGAAAAATATTAACTTGACGATTCTCTGAGAGGATAGAAAAATACTAAACTCTATGGTCCTTTGGGAGGACAAAAAATATTAACTCAACGGCCCTCCGGGAGGATAGAAAAATGCTAAACTCTACGATCCTCCAAGACGATAGAAAATATAAACTCTACAACCTTTGAAAGGACAAAAAAATATTGACTCAACAGTCCTCCAGGAGGACAGAAAATGCTAAACTCTATAGTTCTCTAGGAGGACAAAAAAATAATAGACTCAATGGTCCTCCAGGAGGAAACAAAATATAAACTTGACGGTCCTCTAGAAGGACAACAAAATACTAAACTTGATGGTCCTTCGAGAGGATAGCAAAATACTAAACTCAAAGGTCCTCCATGGGAGGACAACCAAATACTAAATATACGATCCACCGTGAGAACAATCAAATACTAAACTCGGCAGTCCTCTATAAGGACACATAAAAGTAGCTCACACCCCAAGAATCTAGAATAATCATGACACTAAAGGAAGTAAAAGTGATTTTAACTTAGCAAAATTCCAAGGAGTTTTACATGGATGAAATCCGAACAAACAAAGTCATAAAGCAATACAAGTCGAACAATCAACGTCAATACTGCTTACCATCCCCTCCCTCCAGATGAGCGACCTCCCGACACTTTAAGCCTATTCACCCTATATATAACACTTGAGACTAGGGAGCTATGTTACCCCTAACTCTAGACATCGACAAACGAAATATGTTACAATTTGTCTCCCGACACCAACCAAACTCTCGAGAAGCTTTTCTCTCCTGGCTGAACAATTCTAATTGTCACATCATAACCCCTCATGAATAAGACACACCTGCCTGTGAATCACTAATATATCTCAAAAAATATAATCACCCTTAAAATTACGGAACAAATTCAAAAGATATAATCACCCTTAAAACTAGGAAACCTCTTGTATGCTAAAAGAAAAAAATGCCCCCCAATATCTTAATAAGGATAACCCCGAAAAAACTATATAAAGAGGCACACCCATAATTAAAAGACAATACACTTGAATACTCCTAGTGTAGTCTTTTTCACTCCAGAAGATGCCTTAATGGTGGGAAAAATATAAAATAAGGATTAAATATTTTTTTTTATCACGTGAAAATGTACTTTTATAGATTTTATTGGTTTCTCACCTAATTTCATAACTTTTTGTTAAGGATAACAATAAGATGACTTGATATGTTATTAGGAAGTTTGAGATGATAATTTCTTATAATTATTTTGACTATATCGTGTTTCAAATATTCATTTATTAAAAATGATTGATTATGTTAATTAAGATTTTCTAAGAAAAAACTCACACAACATATACTAAAACTACGAGATGATGTGGTAAGTGTCTAAAAATATAGTACATCATCCTTAAATACATTATCACGGGCATTGTTATAAATCTAGTGGGACAAAACAACAACAACGAAAGAAAAAAATAGTACAAAATTTATCTCTTTGCTTCACGTAAAAAATCATCTTTTAAAAAAGTGTTTAGTTTGTTATTTCAGTTAGCTTTAACTGAAAAAAACTAGCTAAAATATAACCAGAATAGTTTCAACTCTGTTTGCATAGTAAAAAGTTAATAATTTTTTAGAAGTTACTAATTTTTTCAAAAAAACTACTTAAGTAATTTTTTTAAAAGACTTTCTATTTTTAGCTACTAGCTTATTTTTTTTACAACTTTGTCCTTCATTATTTAATGTATTGTCATCCAATAATTCTCTCTTCTCAAATGATACAATTTCTCTCTCCTTCATCTCTCTCATTCATTAATGTAATTATAATAATTTATAATTTAAATATATAATTATAGAAAATTATAATTTAAAATGTAATTTAAAATTTATATTTTTAACTATAAAAAATTATAATTTAATATATAATTATAATAGTTTATAATTTAAATATGTAATTAATTTATATTATTAAAATATTTATATTATTTTAAATATTTCATTGATGATCTAATGATTAACGATACTCTTATTTGTTATTTTATGAATTTCATCTAGTTGATCAACTAATTTTATCAAACACTTACAACTAGTTTTTCAACTTTTAACTAGTTTTTCAGTTAGTTATACACTCTAAGACAACAAAATCCAATATTGATTAAGGTATGTAAAATAAATTAGCTTTTGAATTTTAATTAGGTCACGTTCTTTTATGTAAGGATCAATACAAGGTAATAATAATTCTTTCCTTATTTATATCCTTTTCCAACTGCTTAACGTGTCAAGCCATAAATAAATCTTCTATTAAATGGTTAAGATGCTTTATTACAGAGAGAGATTCATACTCAACCTATATTTCCGAGATTATAGGAACATATACAAGACATACAAAGATTCTTAAATGGAATATGTTAGATTGTCGACCTAAAATCAATTGCAAAAGAAGTATTTTGTCGACCTAATATCAATTGCAAAAGAAGTATTTTGTTAATTTGTTAGCTTGAAGCAGATAATAAAGCCGCATCCAAGATTGCATGCCCCAAGTAGATAGACATTAATATTAGAAGCTAATTTTGATCTCATGAACAATGATATTCTTTTCATGTATTAATTAATATTATTTGCTATAGGATGCTCAATATAAATGCCAATTTATATACATAACTCATTACAAACATAAAATGTAAACTGACCAACAATTTATAAAGATGATTTTTCAAATTGAACTAATAATCTTATAAATATCCAGTTGCGATTTGAGTTGAGGTTAGTAAAACTAGTTGAAAAAAAAAAAATAATTGAAAAGTGAAAAGTAGATGAAAACATCATTAATCATTATATCAACACTAAGTATTTAAAATAATTATAAAATATTTTAATGATATAAATTATTACACATTTAAATTATAAATTATTATAATTATATATTTAATTTATAAATTTCTACAATTGCATATTTAAATTATAAATTTCTATAATTATATATTTAAATTATAAATTATTATAATTACATATTTAAATTATGAATTTTGTAATTATATTTTAAATTATAAATTACTATAATTATATATTTAAATTATAAATTATATGAATGGAGGAAAAGAAACCAAGAAAAGAGATATTGTGTCACGAGGATAGAAAATTAGTCAGACAATAATCATTAAATAATTGAAAATATAAAATTTTTAAAAAAAGCTAGTAACTATTAAAAAAACTTAATTTTATATTTATTAAACCGAACTAAAATGATTTTAACTAATTTATTCACCTTAGGCGAGTTAGGTTAGATAACATACCCTTTTAATAATAGCTAATTGATAAATTAAAGAGTTTAATTGGTATATTTTTACACTGACATTTATTCAATCACAATCCTTCATTCATGATAAATTTGTTGACTTTACTCATTATTACTTTAAAAATCATATATAAATAAAAAGTTATGAATGTTAGTGTAAAAATATTTCACAGTGATCATGCTAATTATATTGGTTTTTGGGTTAGCATTTTTGAAGAAGTAATTAAGCCAAAATCATTTATATAAATTGACCACAGAGAAGTTGTAAAATCTGAAAGGGTAAAATGGTGAGCGTAAGTTGGCAGCATCAATGTTTGATTGAAGTTGAAGTAAAACGGATGGTTTAAAGTTTAAACTTGATAGGGTGGTTGCTTAAGATGGAGGGTCCTTCTCGCTCAACGCCCTGCGAGTCTAAGGTCCGTTCAATTCAATAAGAAAAGCCCACCGACGCAGCTGGCAATTGGCATCACATCACTCACATGTTGTGATTCAGTGTTGACTCCCTTCTTTTACCTTTATACCCTCACACCACCGACACAATCCCCTCGCTTCACACAGGCATCTTCGTCATTTACCATACAAAAAAGACAAAATTCACAAAACCAACAACATTACCTGCCTCCGAATCCATAGCCAAAGATATTCTCCCGCGATAACAACATTCTTCGCCGCGGCCACCATTTTCTTAACCTCCACCGTACGGGTCGGGTCGGGTCGGGTCAAACAGTCTGGCCAAAGACACCTCCGCACAGAGAAAGCAAACTAGGTTGTTAGACTTGTGCTGTCTCAAACCGAACCTCATTCCAAAGATAGCTGTTGTCATTGTCAGAAGGAGAAGGCATTGCGTTTAAGAAAGTGATGCTGTGAGTGACGACAATGCCTTGTAGGGTTAGGGTTTGATTATATTACGCAGATCGCTGCCCCCAACGTTGCAGTGAACCGCATTTTGCAATTTCAATAATAATGGGAGAAAAATCGAGGTCTAAAGGAGGATGTTTGGGTTGGTTTATTGCGTTTGTTATTCTGGCTCTCGTCGTGGGTGCTGTTGTTTTTACCATTAAGAAGAAATTTGGTCACTCCGGCTCTGCTCCGGTTCCCGGTCCCCCTGGCGCCGTTGATCAAAAATACTCCTCTGCCCTCAAAACCGCGTTGCAATTCTTCGATATTCAGAAATGTATTCATTCTTTTCTATGTTTTCATTCCACAATGTGTATTTTTGAAGATGATTAATTGACAACAATGGTGTTTCCTGATGTCATGCAGCTGGTAAGTTAGTTGACAACAAAATATCTTGGAGAGGGGATTCGGGTCTTAAGGATGGGAACCAAGCGAAGTTGGATCTAACGAAAGGAATGTATGATGCTGGGGATCACATCAAGTTTGGTTTTCCCATGGCTTTCACGGCCACGGTGTTGTCATGGGCCATTCTGGAATATGGAGATCAAATGGATCACGTTGGCCAGTTAGAATCGGCTCAAGATTCGCTCAAGTGGATCACCGATTATCTCATCAACTCTCACCCTTCTGAGAATGTTCTTTATATCCAGGTTTCTGTGTTTCATGCCACGTTTCTGTGCATGTTAGCTAGTGAGCTCCTGTGCATGCATAAATTTATTGTCTTTTCTGTGCAAGTTAGCTAGTGAGCACCTGTGCTCTGTGATTAAACTATAGGATAATTTAGCCTTCATCCATTGGGAGTGAAAGAGATTTACACAATCCATGAAATATTTATTATGCCGTGTCATCTTTCTGTAAAACAAATTAAATGCTTTAACTACAGGTGTAAAATATTTATTAGTTATCAAGATGATGCAGCGCTTCCTTGATTCCTTACAGTGAAAAACTGTTACATTGGCTGTTAATTAAATTTAAAATAAAATCAACATTACTGTTCTTCCAGAATAGGCTTCCTATTTGTACAGTTATTGGCGTGTTTGTGGTGTTAATCCCATGGCAAGCTATAAAATTACATAAGTGAGTATGATCAGGCTGGCTGTTGATTAGAGATTTTCTAGAGTTGTTTCGTGTATTTAAAATCATTGTGGCAGGTGGGTGATCCTGTTGAAGATCACAAGTGTTGGGAAAGGCCAGAAGCCATGACTGAGGAACGGCCACTCATACAAGTGAATGAATCTTATCCTGGATCAGACGTTGCAGCTGAAACTGCAGCAGCCATGGCCGCAGCATCTTTGGTCTTTAAAAAAACTGATTCCACATATTCCAGCACTCTCCTCAAGCATGCAAAACAATTGTTTACTTTTGCGGACAAGAATCGAGGATTATATAGTGAGAATATACCTGAAGTCCAGACATATTATAACTCAACTGGATATGGTGATGAGCTTTTAT
Organism: Psophocarpus tetragonolobus; assembly: GCA_037954015.1. Classification (NCBI taxonomy): domain Eukaryota; kingdom Viridiplantae; phylum Streptophyta; class Magnoliopsida; order Fabales; family Fabaceae; genus Psophocarpus; species Psophocarpus tetragonolobus. Next base: position 7,076,120 of record CM075688.1, read on the forward strand.
GGGCAGCTAGCTGGCTCTATCATGCTACAAGTGATGATTCTTACCTTCAGTTTGTGACTGGCCAGGATGGAGAAGACTATGCTCAATGGGGAAGCCCAACTTGGTTTAGTTGGGATAACAAACTTGCTGGAACTCAGGTATTCAGAAAGGATAATTTTGTATTTGCACAAAAACTGAATAACACACTTGTTGAATGATTTGCATCAGGCACCCTCTGCTTTTTTACTTCGTAACTTGCTATAATACTGTTTGAACACATCAACTTTCATGCTAAGAGTCTTCATACTGCACAGTATAGAATGTTAATACTTATTTTGTTAACTGAGGACAATCATTTTTGTTACAAGTGTTGCTATAGAGAATGGTTTTTAGATTTTATTGTGACCTTTTGAAAACATTTCAATAGAGAAGACAAAATGACCTATTGGCTTAAATTTCTGTCTTATTATCTAAGTTGAGCTAAATCAAGAGTCTTGTGGCATTCTATGTTCAGGACTATGCTTATACTTAAATACAATACAAAGCTGATTTGCTATTCACATATATTTCCTTCAATACTTCTTGTTGGTGCAGGTTTTGTTAGCTAGATTAAGCTTTTTTAAGGCAAAGGACATTTCAAATTCGTATGACTCTGGGCTCCGTAGTTACAGGAAAACAGCTGAGGCTGTAATTTGTGGCCTTCTTCCAGATTCTCCAACTGCCACAAAAAGCAGAACAGATGGTAACAGTCTCCTCGAATGCTATATGATTGCATACTTACACCTATAACCTTATTTTTCTTTTCTCAATGCTACGAACCTTCTTTCACATCTTGTTACTTAAATGCGAAGTGCCCAGTGCACAAATCTTCTACTTGAAAGAGTCACATGTTTGCAACCTTACCATTCAAGAGCAGCCAGTCTGTTTGCATTATTATGGCTATGAGGGTGCAACAGTACTGCTTCCCCAAGGCTCAACTGCTAGAAAACTTCTAATTAACTAAACTGAGTTATAGGCTGATATCAAATAATTGACATATACTCATTTAGGTTATTTTTTATTACATGTGATGTTAGACTCAAGAAATAAACACACAGATATCCAAATAAAGATAGAAATAATTTGTTTTCTGGACCAGATTTGAGTACACACCTAGTGTTCCCCCCTAACACACCGAGGTTTTCCTCCGTATAAGGGTTTCCTTCTTAAAAACACTCGTAATAACGATTTGACACCTTAATTTCCTTTTGCAACTTGCATGTCTGCAATACAAGTTTATATCACTATAACTGTTGCATCATAATCTATAAAAATAACTGCCTAATAAATTCTCTATACAGTATTATAATTGCCTAAGATTTTAACCTATCAATGCTTCCTGATACAGTATCAGCCTCGCCCTCAAGTCTGAAATACTGAACCTGTTCCTTGCTGATCAATACTTGAATTTGGTTTCATTAATTCGACTCCTTTGAATTCTCCTTCCTCATCATATCATCTTCTCCCATATCCTTGTTCTCTTAACTTCCTTTCAGGACACCAATGAAGTGGCCAAATGGTTGGCCATATTGGAAAATTACCTTTTTCTGTGGACACTTTTAACATACTCTGATAAGGTCAATGGCTAGTGCTACAGCATGTTGTTCCCAATGTATTTCCTCCTGCTTTCACAAAGACGAAAGACAATGATGTTCTTGGGCTCAAAACAGCTAAGCAATTAGACCAAATGTTCTCATGTGCAAAATTGCCTTCCTTGTGTCGATCTGTAACTGCACTTTTGATAAACCACGTGAAGTCCCAAGAGGAAGTTGAGGATTTCAATCTTTTCCTAAACCAATCATCAATCTACTACCAGACTTTCATTCTCAATCTTTCTGGCTAAATGAATGGCTCTACGTGCAGTTTGTGGACCGAGTCTTCACTTTTCATCTGATGACATTATTCAAACCATTCATAAAAATTCCTAAAGCCAAATATTCTGGAATCTTGGTTATTTGGGCCAAAAACATTTCAAATTGCTGCTCACAGCCCTCAATAGATTCGGTTTGATGCATGGTTGCTAATTGTTCACTACAATTTTCAGCTCCACTACTAGAAAACCTTTTCTACAATTCTACTTCAAAAATCCCATGTCATATGAGCTAGTCTCTTCCTCAAATATCTTAACCACTGTGTAGTCGTCCTTTCTGTACAAATGAAGGCCATAGGGACCCTGGCCTTTGGCTTAGTCTTTTGAATTCCAAAATTTTCAGCGACCGTCCATCCAATTGAATTTTCCCATCAGAAGTGGGTAATTCTACTTTCTGCACTGCCTTTTTAATCAAACACATCTAAATCCCCATCTTAAAGGCTGGATGAATGAGTGTTGAAATTCCCTTGATCATGTGGTTATCTAGTTCTGATTAAGTTGAAATCCCCATCCATCACCTCCCATTGCATTTCCAATGCTTCCTCTCTAAAAGTCCATCCTCCTTGATGGCATCCTTCAGGTTGAACCAATTGTTGGACTCAAGAAATAAACACTGATTTCTGAATAAAGATAAGAATAATCTGTTTCTTAGGCCAGATTTGAGTACAAAGACAAGGTTCTCCCCTAACACATACAGAGTTTCCTTCTAATAAGTAGTTTCCTCTTTCAAAACATAGGAATAACAATCTGATACATTAATTCCCTTTTACAATAACAACTTATATATCATGATAATTGTCAGATCATAACCTATATCTCCCTAATTTGAAATTGATGCAAAATAATTTCTTAGTACAGAAATATAAATGTTTGAATCATATTTTACCCATCATGTGATAATCATTGCCCCTGGATTTTTATTTATTTTTTTTCAATTTAAACGTTTGCATTCATTCTTAGAATTATATTTCTACTGCTATATGTTCCGTAATTAAGTTTTTATTTTTCTCTAATGCAGAAGGTCTTATATGGGTGAGCCAATGGAACTCTCTGCAACATCCTGTTGCATCTGCATTCTTAGCTGCTGTGTACAGTGACTATATGCTAACATCGCAGACACCAAAACTAAAATGTGATTCAGATTCCTTTACCCCATCAGATCTTCGAGAATTTGCAAAATCTCAGGTATGCGTACATCATTATTTGCACACATTATCTTTTTAGAGTGATTCGTGTTCAAGTTGAAAATCCATGTAATACTTTCAGGCTGATTACGTATTGGGCAAGAATCCTATGCATATGAGTTTCCTGGTGGGCTATGGAGATAATTACCCAAAATTCGTTCATCATAGGGGAGCTTCAATTCCTGCTGATGCAAAAACTGGCTGCAAGGATGGCTTCAAGTGGCTTGACTCATCTGATCCCAATCCCAATGTAGCTACTGGAGCACTTGTTGGTGGACCCTTCTTTAATGAGACTTTTAATGATTCCAGGAACAATTCCATGCAAACAGAACCAAGCACGTACAACAGTGCTGTCATAGTCGGTCTCTTATCAAGTTTGGTCACCACGTCTTCTGCTGTTCAATCCTTTTCCTAAGCTGTAGCTTCCGCCCCGTTCTCAATTGCACTTGTAGACAGAGTTATGTTTTTGTAGCTTTTTCACTTCCTGATCCTGACAAATGAAGTGTCGTTAAAGTCATGAAACATAATATTGTAACTATATGCTTGATTTTATGAGTGTAAACTGTGAGGTTTGGATAGGTTTGTCGTGAATATGTACGGGTGTAGTATGCTTTGGCATTATTAGCTCAGCAGGTGTGGAGCTATTTTGTTGTAGTTGTTTGTAGAACACATCTTTAAAATTTATTATTATTATTATCACCACTGCCATTATTATTATCATTAGACTTTGATCACATTATTGATCTTTTGTTTCATTCTGTTGTACGAGTAATTGGTTTGATACAACCACTTCTTGACAAGTACATTTTGTTGCCGACTACGACTGCCTAGTACTGACGCAGCACATGATCACTTGTTTACATGCAGTGATCCTTTATTCTGTAAAGCAATCCTTTAATTTATTCTGCAAAGATGAATTAGAGGAAAGGACATAATTTTATTCTTTTCCTTCATTAATTGAGTGAAAAAGTAATATTCTTGCACGCTGCTGTCGGAAAAAAATATACTGCTTGCACGTATGAATCACGATACTTGCTACACATAATCTAATAACGATACTTTGCTACACTGACATCATCTCATGATAAGAGTGAGGTAGTATAATCAACGCGTAAAATTGAAATTGTATAAGCTGTGATTAGATGATAGAATTGGTACACTATGGAGAGATTTACGTATAAGTTTTTGCACATTTTCTTTTATAATCTTTTCTTTTGGGCGTTATTTGAGTAGGGATGTCAATGGGTGAAGGCAGGTTTGGCCTTCCGTGTCCTTATTTCCTGAATGTAGGACGGATTCGAGTTCAGAAATAAGAGGAACGAGTATGAAATTTTAATCCTCATTCCAATTCTTGTCAGATGTTTTCGGGTTCGGTTATACTTGCGGATATCCCGGTATTATTTTTTACAATTTAGCTTCACTTATTTATTATAAAATAAATTATATATTAATTTATTAATTATATTTTAATTTAAAAAGTATATAAAGAATAATAAATGACAAGAAATTATAAATTAAAGTTTAAGAATTAAATTTTTTAATTAAAATATATAACTTTAGTTATTATATTTTATTAAAATTATAATAGGCAGGTAGTGGCATACCCATACCCGTACCCGGTTTGCTACATAGGATAATGCTGGTCAAAATCAGGATGGGTTCAAGATGGTATCCAAGGCGCAGGTAATTTCCATCCCTATATTTGAGACTAGGATGTAGCACTATATTTGGTGGAGGAAATAAAGGCGTCTTTCAAATATTATTCATGGAAAAAGGAGTAATATATTAAGTTAATCATTGAAATTATGACCTCCATAAACTCATACGATGTTCACTAAGTTCAAGTAACTCTCAAACTTTGATCTTGGAAGAGACTTGATAAACACATCAGCAGGATTGTCTTAAGAGATTATCTTCACATTCCTATTCAATCCCCAACCACCTTTCACCTATCTTCCCACTCCTATAAAATCCACAACCCATATCACCTGCTTGTATCGACTAGCTTCAAAGATATCATATAGAAACAGAAGCAATTATAAATAATAACCTTCTTCTTCATCCAAGATTTAGACGTGACTATCATAATTGAACCTTTTGAATCATCCTTATAAGAAAGTTGTCAAACTTCTTATACCACCACCTCAACTTTGTTTAAGTCCATACAACGACTTCTTAAGCTGACACGTGATCGTATGATCATCAGTGAACCTTTCCTGGTGCTACATATACATGGTCTTTTCTAGATCTCTATGCAGAAACATTGTCTTAACACTTAATTGTTCCAGTTGCTGATTGTGTCGGTTCATAATTGACAACAAGATCCTTACAGAACAATGTTTCACCACAGGAAAGAAGATCTCATTATGATTAACTTTTTCCACTTGTGTGAAACCTTTAGCCACAAGTTTAGCCTTGGCACTTGTCTCCTCCACCACAAGAGTTTTGTCTTTTTTCTTAAAGATCCATTTGTATCCAACCACCTCTAATTCTTTGGTAAGTACAATGGCGATTATGTGTGGTTCCTCTTCAGAGACTCAAGTTTCTCCATCATGGCACATTGCCATTGTCAACTTTCCGTACTCTCTTGTGCCTTCTTGAAATTTCTTGACTTTTTTTAACCTTCTATATCTTTAGCTACATTACGAGTATAACATATGATATCAATATAACATGAAATAACAAGTTAGCTCTAGAAGGGGGTTATATGAGATCAACATAGCCATGAAATAACAAGTTGGCTCTAGAAGGGGGTTGAATTGAACTAATAAAATGTTTTTCACAATCCTTTTGAAAAGACTTTATTAAGAATCTTTAAGGAGATTCTTAAGATGATAGATGGTCCAATAGACTATTTATAACTTTAAAAGCAGTTTTATAAAACGTTTTAAAGTAAAATCAAATTGTAAATATAAATGTTGTAATAAAAGATGCACATGAGTATTTTTATACTAGTTCACTCATATTGAGCTACGTTTTGTTATCTTCCAAACATCTCTTAGAAGGTTCTACTATTTTGATCTTGAACTATAAACAAGTATTCTCACTGTCACTCCTGACTTATAATGAGTACACTAACCATTTTCTAGTTTTACACTTAAACTTCTCTTGGTCTAAGAACGAGTATAAAAAACCACTCGTGGCTATCACCAAGTATTCTTTGAAAAATAAGTCACTTTTTGCTTAGAAACCAAATGAAAGATGGGTTTAATATAAGACTACTCCCACAAAGGGAACATACATTCACACGAAAAAAGAATAACTTCACTAAGAGCACCTTCACTGTCAAATTTTAAGCACCCCAATATTGTAGGACCCATATTAAAATATCACCTTTATTGTTAAGCATTCCATCTAAGAAATTCCTATTGGAGATGCTCTAAGTGAAGAATATACAAGTAATGCTCACATGCATGTTGATAAGAAAGCTTATCACTCAAGATGAGTGTATGACACTTGTTGTTCTTTCAAAGCTTTAGACACTTTAGAATATTTACAACATGATTCATTATATGTGTTGTATTTTTTGTATTGGTTTGTTTCTTGGTTAATCTCTTTCTCTTTATGTTTGAACTTATTTTATATAGACAAAGCTTCGAGGTGTCAATTTCTCATAGGAAACTTTTCCATGAAATTCGTTGAGTGTTCAGAATGAGACATTGTTCAAGTAGCTTTATCGTCTTTGACTTTTAGCCTGTTCTGACCTTGTTCATTAGCTATGCCGACAGTAGGTGCCTTGATTAAGGATTGAATGACTTTAAACAACCAAAATAAGAGGGGGTGAATTATTTTCGCAAATACCTTTTCTATTTTTACTGAAAATTTTTTTTTGAAACAAGCTTAATGAAATATGGTTTGAATAAGAATTTTTGCAACAGTTTGAGATTTAATGAAAATTGACCTTTTATCAAATTACATGCAGCAATATACGATACAAATTCATATTATATAAGAATTAATCTTTTCATGTAATTCAGAATTTTAATGACAAAAAAAGCAACAAAGTATTGTATGTAAAGATAAGATATGATAGAGAGGGAAAGAAAAACACAGATCAATTTATATTGGTTCACCCAACCTAGCCTATATCCATTTTGTTCCAATCTCAAGGAAACCCACCTTGGACAAAATCAATCACTAGAATCAATTAGAGTTATACAACAAACTCACATGCATATGACACCCACACATGCACTTTCTTGAACACCTATCAAGAAATATGATTCTAACACATGCAAAAACCCATGCATGAACAATACAATCTAGGAAACCTACCTAGACAATCAATACAACAAAATAAAATTAAAAGAACGATATCACTCTAAAGATTCATATAGAAATTAGTGCATTAGGTTATATCACCATACATTTACAAAATTAATTCTCGACTTTGCATCCTTGAGAGAATCTCCAATAAACTCCTCTTTTTTTATGATGACTAAACACTCATTTTAGTAAGCACTTATCTTGATGAAAATAGTTTTCTTGTCAATGTAGTTTTTCCTGATATGAAATCAATCTTGCAAAAACAGCAAATACCTTTATCTTTTCCCCCTTTGGAAAATTTAAAAAAGAATCTTAGGAGAAGGAGAAAAAAATAACAAGTTTGCATATTTAAAATTTTATTGAAATGGATGTGTGCATGATTGATGTATAAGCAATGAATAGAATTCAGAAACCAATGTTAGCAAATGGAGATTTCATTGAACACTCATAAGATCAGTACATTAATCAAAGGGAAGTCCAATCATGACAACAACATCACACTTAACTTCAACCAAAGAAATTTAAAAAAAAAAAACATCAATACAAACTGAAATGACATTTAACTGAATTAACAACAGCTTAATAACAACAAATTTTGACAACAAAACACACCACACAAAATAAAAACCAACACATACACATTTCCTAAGTTCCTAGGGATTAGGAGAGGGCTTTAATTGTGATATTCTTCTTCCTCATCATCAATACTTCCAAAGTGAGGCTTCATAATTGACTCAATTCCATCTAGCCTCTCATGAATCCGCTGCACAAACTGACGTTGGAACTCTTGGTTTACTATGTGCCATTCATAAAGCCTATCAAGCTTGGTTAGCAAAGTCCTTTCAAAAAGGGTGAGTTGTCTTTCACCATTTTTATCCTTGCTTTGGTCACCAAAAATTTGAGGTACTTCTTGTATGGCTCTTCCATTAACTTGTGGTGGCTCTACCGATGGGGTAACTCACGGAGATCAAATTTCCACACTTGTGTTTCCAAATATAAGGCCTTCAGCATCTTCCTCAGAAATCATTTCTCTTTTTCGTTGAACTTTATCAACCAAACTATTTTGATAAACCCATAAATCATTTACCAGCTTCAAATGCATGTGCCTCAACACCTTAGTCTTCACCACATGGTATATGGTCATGGGGTCTTTTCTAAATTTAGTCATATCCACCTTATAATGCTCAAAAACCTTGGATAGAAAAACACTATAAAGCAAATTGTAGTCAGGAAGCTTTTTTGCCTTCAACATGTTTTCTACTACAAGAGAAGCCCAATCAATCTTGTTTGAGGTATCCTTAAGAGCATGCAAAAGTACGAGATCATCAGTGATCAGCTGATCTTGATTACTTCCTCTGGGTAAGAAAATCCATGCAATGGAATAAGCAAGTAGCCTATCATTCATCTTCATGTTCCCAACACCAAAATAGCTAAACATCATATTTCTAGGAGGATTCCTTAAGCAATTCTTATACACTACTCCTTTCTTAAAATTTTTAACTCCCCCTACAACTTTTCTTCCTTCCTTAAGAAACTAAGATATGGATGTCCAAATTTCATCATTTAGAGTGATTTTAACTCCATTCACATTGGCAACAAGTTCACCATAAACTGACTTGACATATAAGTAAAATGCCCTCACTAAGTTAGGATAATAGGTACCTTGCATTTCCATAAAGGATTGCAAATCATGCTTGATTAATGTCTCCTGAAAGATGAAACCTTCATTTCTGAACCATTTCAAGTCCATGAATTTGTGAGAGACTAGCTTGCGTTTTAATCAAAACGTGTTGAAATTCTCTTGCTCTTCATCATTCTTGAATAGATCTTGGTAGGATTTAGACATATCCTCATCCACAATGGTAGGAGCTTGGTTTCTTGTTTGACTCCTTGTGGACATTTTGTTAGGACGACCTACTAGGTCGTGGAGAAGCCATTTGGTGAAGGAAAATGTGAAATGGTGTGTGATTTTAATGAGTGAGTGTGAGACAGATAAGAGTATTCAAGTTCCTGAAAATAGCAATTTTAATGAGTACAAAATCGAAAGATGACAACATCATGATATAAGAAATGGCGCAAAGGTTTAAAATGCATGATCTACTATGTTCAGAGCGTGTCTTGATGGATTTAATCGATTAACACTAGATTGAATCGATCATATGTATCAGAAAGCTACTTGACAACAACATCTAATATATTTAATCAATTATATGCCATGTAATCAATTAAAGCACAAGGGACAACAAACAGAACTAAAAAATAGAGCATTTTAATCGATTATATTCTTGATTTAATCGATTATTACAGATACTTGTGCTTTTTCAAACATCAAACTTCCGATTTAACAGATTTAACTAAGTATTTAATAGATTATATTCTCCAATTTTCATGAAATTTGAGATTAACACATTTTAAAACATTACAACCATCCTAACACAAATCATACCAAAACAACTTCACATTAAACATCAAACCAGATACAATTATAACTCTTCACAAAGATTCATCAAACAAGAATACAAGCATGAATTAAAGGAGTACTAAACATCAACTTATATAAGCCTCATCTAGAATTTCTAATTCATTGCTTATTGTGAAAAACTTGTCTTTTGCTAAAGGTTTAGTAAATATATCAACTAGTTGATTATTTGCGTCAACAAACTCAATTTCACAATCACCCTTAAGAACATGATCTCTAATGAAATGATGTCTAACTTCTATATGTTTAGGTCTAGAATGCATGACTGGATTCTTTGTGAGATTAATAACATTAGTATTATCTCACCTAAGAGGAAATGGTCAAGAATAATACCATAATCTTCAAGTTGTTGCTTCAGGCAAAGGATTTGTGCACAACAGCTCCCTACAGCTATGTATCCAGCTTCAATGGTGGATAACTCTACACATATTTGCTTATTTGAGTGTCAAGATATCAAGGCGATACCTAGCAAATGACATATGCCACTTGTGCTCTTCCTATCAATTTTGCATCCTACATGATCCGAGTTAGAATATCCAACTAAACTTAATGATGCTCCCTTGGGGCACGAAAGTCCAAACCTTGAAGTTCCTTTAAGATAATTCATTATTCTCTTCATGGCAACCAAGTGTTATTCTTTAGGTTTAGCCTGAAATCTTACACAAAGACAAACTTTATGCATAATATCTGGTCTACTAGAAGTTAAGTAAAGTAAGGAGCCTATCATGCCTCTAAATTTAGTTTCACATACATTTTTACCCTTCTCATCAAGATCTAGGTAGCACAATGTGGACATAGGAGTAGATGGTTCCTTTGAGCTGGCCATGCCAAATTTATTCAGAATTTCACCATAGTACTTAGTTTGATTGATAAAGATTCCATTTATAGTTTACTTGACCAACAATCCTAAGAAGTAGGTAAACTCATCCATCATAGACATCTTAAACTCTCCCTGCATGATTTTAGCAAACTCTTTGCATAGCAAGTCATTAGTCGCACGAAACGTATATTTGCACTAGTAAAATGTTAGATTCAGATTTCTTAATGAAAAGAGTTGTATCAACTTTACCTTTAGTGAACTTTTGATTAAGAAGGAAATTGGAAAGGTGCTCATACCAAGGCCTCGGGGCTTGCGTAAGTCCATAAAGTGCCTCGATTTAAAAACATGATTTGGAAATTCATGATCCACAAACCCTAGGGTTGAGAAACTTAAACATCCTTCTTTATAAAACCATTTAGAAAAGCACTTTTGACATCCATTTGGTATAACTTGAAATTCATTATAGAAGCAAAAGTTAAGAGAAGTCTAATAGCCTCTAGTCTTGTGACCAGGGCATAAATTTCATCAAAATCAATACCTTCTTCTTTGTTGTACCCTTTGGCAACTAAACAGGCTTTGTTTTTTGCTATAACACAATTTTCATCAAATTTATTTCAAAAAACTCATTTAGTTGCAATGACTTGTTGACCTTCGGCTTTTGTCACAAGATCCACACATCATTCCTTCAGAATTGATGTAGTTTATCTTGCATTACCATCACCCAATGCTCATCAAGTATGGCATCTTCTATAGATTTTGATTGCACTTTTGATACAAAAACTCGTAATTACAAAATTATTTAAAGAACTACTAGTGGTTACTCCCTTGCATATGTCACTGATTATGTTGTCAAGAGAGAGTCCTTCTTTTGTTATCTTCTCCTTAGGTAGATCTTCCTGTGATTGTGGCTTTGTATTTTCTAGACTTTTCTTCTCTTGAGGTTCACTGACATCTTCAAATATCTCAATTTCTTCACTTTGTTCTGCATCACCATCTAATACTTTTCTAGACTTATGAGTAGTATCCTAATAGTTAGTTAGTTCATAAAAAATAATGTGGATTGATTCTTCAATAGTTAAAATTCTTTTGTTAAAAACTCTATAAGCCTTACTATTTTAAAAGTATCCTAAAAATATTGCTCCATCAGGCTTAGAATAAAATTTGCGAAGGCTTTTTTTTTCATTTCTTAAAACAAAGCATTTAGAACCAAAAACTCTCAAATGTGATATATTAGGTTTCCTTCCTCTATAGAGTTCATATGGAGTAACTTTCGACTTTGGTCTAATAAGCACTCTAGTAAGAATATAACAAAACATACTAATTGCATCAACCCATAAATATTTAGGTACGTTTGACTCATTTAGCATGGTTCTTGCAAGTTCCTCAAGAAACCTATTTTTCTGCTCTACAACTCCATTTTGTTGTGGAGTTCTAGGTTCTGAAAAATTATGAGAAATACCATTTTCTTTACAAAAAATTTCAAAGAATTCGTTTTGGAACTCACCTCCATGATCACTTCTAAGAGATTTGATTTTTAAATCCTTTTCATTTTGAATCATCTAGCCAATTTCTTAAAAGACTTAAAAGCGTCACTTTTATGAGGTAGATAGAGTGTCCAGGTAAATATTGAGAAATCATCTACAATGATAAAGGCATAGTAATTTCCTCCTAAAATCATGGTTCTAGAGAGGTCAAACATCACTTAGATGATCTAGGATCCAACCTCCATAACCTATATCCCTTGACTCCTTTAGCGTATTCGTCGAAGATACACTTCTCATCCTGTGCTTCCAACTTATCCTGCTTGATATGCACAGATGTCAAGGTTCCAAACACCCTCAAATTGAAGTAGTTTGTTATTTTTTCCACTACAAACTTCCATCATCATGTTGATTTCTAAGCAGACTATGGATATCTTTTTATTAGATTCACCAAGGTACTAACAACTTCTCCCTTGAAGGCCTTAGGCAGACCCATTCCCAAGAGTTTTGAGATTTATTCTATGCTCTTGACAAGTGCACCATTCGCATGTAGCATCTAATAAAGATCAAGTCGTCTCTACAGGGATTTGACAAATATTCAATAGATTTCATATCCTAAATTAAGCTTGAGAGTTTCAATAATCATTTGAATGTTTTGAGTAAATATAAACAAGAATGAAAACAAGATCGAATAAGTAAAAACAATGGTAAAGTATAGTGATAAAATGAATAGAGATATTGTTGGGATCTCGATTTCCTGTTTAACACTTTGCAAACTATTAAACCATTTATCTCCACTTACTCTCATAGCTCTTTTGCCACAAAAAAAAAATTCAAATATTGATCCCTTAATGTGAAAACCTTAACTATATTAATCAAAATAACTTCTTCCTCATTTAAGATTATTAAATAGTTAGATTATCGTTCTAGGAAAAGACACAAATACATTAGTGCATTTAATCTTTGTTGTTCTAATCTATTTCTTCTCTTAGTATGCACTTGGTCAAAAGTACTTCAATTTCTCTCACATCCGGTGAGACTCAAAATTCTCATAGCTACCTTTTGTAATTCTTTACCTTTACCACGATAAATCTCCCACCAAAAAGCTATAAAAAATGTTGTAATTAAAATGTTTATAGTTAAAAAAACATCCATTTATATTTTATAAGGTAAACTAAAGAGAGTAAAGAAAGATACTTGATCGTTTTTTATCCCTATTATCTATTGTCATCTTCATTTCAAAAAGTCTCTTAGCTCCTTTGAAATTTTCAAGTGTTAATCCAATCTAATGTTTGTTCTTGTGTCTGGAACCATTATTTGAAAGGTATCATATAAGACAATCAACACTTCACTATCGAAATTGAATTTTTTTTCATAATGACACATAATATGCCAATCATATAAATTGATTAGCCTCAAAGAAGATACAAATTGTATTTAAAAGACAAAATTAGATGTAAGTAAATTACCTAGGATTGAGATAATAGGCAGCTACATGAAGACACCTATGAGTTGCAAATTCCACCTTGTATCTTAATTCTCCACACTTTTTCTATACCCGGACTCTTCCTTTTGAAAATTTTAAACAATTTTCTCTTTTTCTCTATCCATTGCTTCATAAATGTATGGCATGACTGACTTACAATCACCATCTAAAAGTCTCAGCACTTTCACAAGTGGAATAACACACTTTAGGCAATATGTGATTGATTTTCAAAATCCACTATCACTCAACACTAAGGTCATCACTTCCTTGCCCTCATTCTTACAAGTATATGGACTAGTGACTCATTTTTCCAATGAAAACATAGACGTAATAGCAATCTTTTGGTTCTTAATGTAATTCAAAGTAAGATAGGAAGTTGCAAACTTTGTGTAATAGTTGGTTTTGCCAGTTCCCTTCCTTTGGAAAAATTCCTACATAGATTAAGCACCCATATATGTCTATAAATATAATTGGTAAGTTTTTTTACATTGGCAATGATATTATAAAATATTGGAAGCCCTCCAATGTCCTCAAGGACAAGGTCAAGACAATAGGCTACACATGGAGACCAAAATAATTTGGGCATCTTCTCCATTAATAATTTTCTAATGGCCACAAGATTAGAAGCTCCATCAATCACTACTTGGACTATAATGCTGCCTAACAATTCAAACATCTATCATCCATCCTTTATGGCATTACTTGTGTCAATTGACTTTAATAATTGATAAATCAGATTTGACCCATATTTTTACCATGATTAATATTTTTTTATAAGGAAATAATTACATTTTTATTGGAAAAACTAAATTTTTAGTGTTTCGTCTTACTTTAGACAGATACTTAAGAAACGGGAAAAAAAGGGACAAAATCAGAACTTTTCAAAACAATTATTAAATATCCAGGTCAGCATGATCGTGTTCCATCTCAGCATAGTCGTGCTAAGTAAACACAACCCAAAACATTAGTCATAAGAAGCACAACCATGCTTAGAAGTAGCACGACTTGCTGCGATCATTAAATAACGAGCACGACCATGCTCAGCATCAGCACAACTGTACTACCTAACTTGCGAAAGAAGAAATTAAAATAAGCATGACAGTGCTTAATTCGAGCACACCCGTTCTACATGGGCCTCGAGAAAGACATAAAAAAGCCCAAACCTCCTTTTATAAATAGGAAAAAATAAGACATAAGAAGGGCACTCGCCTTGGTTCAGAAGAAGAATTAGGTTTGTGACCGAAAAGGTGAAGAACAACGAGGAACCTTTGGGTTCAAGGCAATTCAAGGTGCTCTCTATAATAATTGTTTATCTATCTTTATGTACTCTGTTATTAAAAAATTTTGATTTTATATTAACCATGTTGGGCTAAGCCCCTTTCTCTAGGGTTGTGATGTAGCTATTTGTAATTTCCCCTTACAATTTATAGTCATTCAATGATTAATTTAGTTCTCTATGCTATATTTTTACATCCTAATTATTTGAATAATCATGACCATTGATATTTGAATATTTGTTGCTTCTCAATTGCTTGAGCAATCATGATCTCATTGATGTTTGAACAATCGATCTAGGAAGTAAACAGGTTAATGCATTTTGTTTAACATCTTAATTGCTTGAATAGTCATTATCATTAATATTTGAATGATTGATCTGTAATGCAGACATGGTTTTATCCTAGTAGAATCTACCAAATTCATTGGGCAAACCTCCGATGGGTAAAAAGGAACCAATCTTAATTTGGAATCTTGCATGATCAAACTGGATGACAAATTAGGATTATAGTTTGGTGTGCATGATCAAACTCACTACAACAAACAATGGTAATTTATTAGCAATCATTAAATGATAAAGAATAAAATTGTTTAGTAATAGAAGGCAAAAACATTGTAGTGAAATCACAACCCTAAATCTTAGTCCATTGCATTCCAACCCAATATTCTCTCTTGTTTTACTATCTACTCTAATTTTGAACCATTGTGACTCACTAATTAAACATCACTATTTTCATTCAACTGCTATCTTATCTTTTAAATTGAATTAGTTGAGAATAAGATTTAGTCCCTTGGGTATAATATTTAGACTTAAGTCCACTATTACTATTGTGTAGGATACACTTGCCCTTAAGCGGTGATATTTTACCATCAATAATAAAGTATCACTAAGACTTTAACAAGAAAATTTGTTAGTAATCTTCCATTCCCATCCGTCCAACTGTCACACATCAATGTGCATCACTATTTCTCCTGTTCACCTTTGTACTTCTCTAGACTTTGTTGGATGTTGTTAATAACTTTCTTCAAGTGAGATACCCTTGCTTCATGATAAGTTGGAGGCTTCAAGCCCCCACCATATTCTCCAACAAATTTCTACATTTTCACAAAAAAAAGGCTTCTTACCAAATTAAATGGTAATACATTGGCATAAATGCATTGATAAATATCTTGAATAACATTATCTCTATCCTTACACACTTTATTCATGTCATTTATTTGTCACCTTTAGACTACTATTCCTTTTGTTTTTCTAACTCCTCTAAAATATTCTAATTGATTTCCCCTCTTTCCTTTTTACTTTACTTGTTGCTACCAACTTCACAAATATTTGTTCTACATCATCTGAAACACTTGGACAAGGAATAACATTTTCCCTTATTCCAGTATAGTGGTGCTTCATTCTACCCCAACAAATATAAGAACAAAACTTACATTTTACTTTAAGCCTATTTGGGGGACATATTCACAATATTCCCATGTAAATCAGTGACTTTCTTCTTTGCTTAAGTGATTCTTTATAACTAACAAGCAAGAAAACAAAGCTAAAGAGAGAACATAGAGAAAGGAGTTGTAGAGAGAAGGAGATGGGTTGCAGACTACAGAGAGGAGACAACTTGCACTTGAACTTACAGACTACAGAAAGGAAAAGTAAGTTGCAACTTGCAAGGAGGAGACAAGTTGCAAAGACAGACATGACTCGTTGTTAAGAAAGTGAGTTTGAACGATATAGTGTGTGTTTCTCTCAAGGAAACATGTTAGGTATAAGGGAGGGAGATATTTCGGCAATTTTCCTCCCTTCCGAGACCCATTTTCGTAAAAAAAGGCCAAAAGTAGGGTTTTCAAAACTTGGGGGTTGCAGGAACTAACGTAGTTTAGAGAATAACCCACACCATGTTTGAACCACGTGATTTTGCTAGAACTTGCAATTTATATTATTCTCATCTGATTCAAGCGATCACAGTCAATTCCTACCTAGAAAAGATACGAACAATGATTCGCATCACTAGGGCTTCGAATCATATTGAATCGCATGTATTTTATCGAGATACATGTGATTCTAACTATAATGGTAGCTTTTTCTTCTCAAGCTTGACCAAGCCTCTATTGCTAATGTGGCTAGCCTTAGATGCCACAACTTAGCCTTATCTTATATCATCTAACTTGCTACAAATGCATGTGCAATAAAGGTAGAATCATCTAGGATGTGCAAGCCATTACACTTCTCACCTTTAACAACCACATGTGCATCAAACATGCTTATAAACATATGATTCCTTCTGAGCTCTAAAACATATGTCACTCCCAACAACAACATATCACGATTATCAAACATCCTGAGTCTAATTGTGCCCATGTCATAGACCTTCAAGCCTTGTTGCTCCTAAGGAAGGTTGCCCTACCCTCCTTTAACTCTAAAATTAAAAGAAGTTCCTCACTAGACACATATGGTACGTACACCCCAAATCCATGACTCAACTTCTATGTAAGTCACAGAAGATGCCACTAGAACCTTAACAGATTGACAACTTTTTAATGGTACCCCAACATCAATAGATTCTTTCGAATTGTAAGGATCCTTCCTTCCATTCTCAAGACATTTCTTTAGATATGACCCAACTTCTAACACTTGAAGCATCTCATTTGCTTATTCAATCAGACTTCCCCTCCTGGTTGTTGTTAGACTTATTTTGTCTCTTCCTCCTTCTTCTTACCCTTCTCCTATAAATGCACTAAAATAGAAATGACTTCTACACGAAATACACTAGACGCGACCATAAAATGCTTCTACCGAACTTGCCCACAACCACCATATGATTTCATTTGTTAGAAGATTTTTAGTCAATATCAATTACAAAGTTGTTTTATGCATTTATTTAATAATTTGATGTAAAAATTCTACTTACTTGAGTTGAAAATATAAATAAACATTATAAAGGCTAGCATTAAGTGTGTGGATCAACTGATACAAGATTATTTTAACTTAACCAAAGGTCTTGAATTTAAGTCTTTGATATATGACTATGTTAAATACTCGAAAAAAGAATTTGTTACCCATAATATTATTAGATAAAGAAAGTCTCTTAGTCAAATAAAAAACTACTCACAATAGAATATTATATATATTGTTGTTTGATCTATATATATGTTTGAGCATTGTCCCTTGAGAAAGATAGCCAAATAGGAAGGAAAGAGAGAATAGATGAAATAAAGAGAATTTCGTAGTCAAATAAAAAGGTACTCACGATGGAATATTATATAGTACTGCTTGATCTATGAAAAATTATGTTTGGACACACTTTAAGTGTAGATATCTCGAGAGATAGAAAAAAAAAGATAAATAATTAATATAATTGGTGACATGATATGATAATAAGAGAGATAAAGAGAAATAGGATTGTTAATATCATAGGAATGTCTAAATATTACCTCTGAATCTACTTAAAAATCACACATAATCGACTAATGATGTTTTAAAAATAACATATATAAGATAACTTTCCCTTTACAAAATAATTCTATTGAATTAAGTTACACTTAAATTCAAATTTTAATATGACATAAAAGATTATTCTGATGGTTATTATTTGCCTTTATCAAGACGCTTTAATTTTTATCGATGTGGTTACTGTAACATTTTGTAATTGTCGAATTTTACAAACTTTCAATCCTTGGTGTGAGAGGGGTGCATTGTTGGAGATCAATCCTAATAATATTATCAAGGTTAATTCACTAACTCTATTTAATAATTTTGTACTTTTTAATTAAACATTCAAACAACAAAAAGAATATGTTAAAAGAACTATGTCATAGAAAATGTGTTGTTAATACTTGTCGTATAGTCAATAGTCAATCTTACACAATGGGAAAAAGCTGGATTGCTCTGGTTTTTCAAACCAATTAAATGACGACACAGACAGTGGTGGAGGTTTAAAAAATCATAGATGGCGTAAGATGAAGTTGAAGCCGACGTTAACAAGGTGGAGAAAAGTCAGAGGAACTTGAGTCTTGAGATTGATGGAAAGAAAAAATTAAGCCAGTAGAGATTTGAATGCATACATAAAGGAAGAAGCAGACGGGAATGTTTACTTTTGGGTAAAGTTTCGTCTGAAGACCCAAAAATTTAGAATTTCAGCAGTTGGTGATGGTCGCCAAACTTTCAAAACTCTAATGATTCCGTTTCCTTTCACAGAATTCAGAGGCTACGTACATACTTACTTGGTATACCCGATGGCCTTAATATTCCGAATGTCGACTCTGTTTGACGGTGAAAGTGAAACTTGGCAAGGAACATGGGAAAACGGAACCCAAGTCCAACACACACATTAATTAGTGAAAAGTAAGGAAAAACTAAGCGGTGATTCAAATTGCAAACCTGCTTTTGGTTTTGGTGGGACATCAATTAAATTCATTATGTCACTATAATAAGCTCACTTAAACAAGTCTAAATCACTTTCTTTTGATTCCCCTTTAATCTTTTTGACCAGCATAAAAATAAATAAAGGAAAGAGGAAAGATGAATGCCCACAATTAAAGACTAGGAAAACATGATTCCCACCGGCATTGGACGATTTATGAACCAGGGGGATGCTTATCCAATACCCAAAAAGAGGTAAAGGAGAAAAATAGTGAAATAAAAGTAATGAAAAGGTTTTTTTTTTTTTTTTTAATTTTCTTTTCATACACATCCCCCATGGTTCCTAGTTGGGAATGAATAAAGAAAGAACCGGAAGGTGACGAGTTAGGATTCATTGTTGTATAGCCAAATGCAATGTCCACGTGGGCATGCACCGCGTGTATGGTAACGTGAATGGGTATTGGCTAAGCTAGAAGAAGGGTCGTTGAACATTCACCAGCCAACCTAGCTAGCTACTAATTAAGTAGTGGCCTGTGGGGACACTCGTCACTTTGTTTATCCTTCCCTTTTGTTTTGTTTTGTACACGAGGCACTCTCTATCTTGTCCACTGAGTACGGTCAAGGACAGGTGTCCTTACACCCTTCAATTATTCAAGAACAACTTCCACCATCCTCTCGTTATCTTCCCAAAGTCTCCACATGTCCCACCATACTCTGTCCATGCAAGCTACACCATCCTTTACCCATCTTTTAATTATCATCTTTTTTTTACTTCTATTTTTTCACCGCACACATTCTCTGCATATATACTTTTGTGTTCAAGTTTTGATTAATCTTCTTTTCAAACTATCTGTGTTTTGATTTTGACACTGTAGGATATATCCAATGCAATTTTAAACAACGCAAATTCAAACTAATTAAAGTGGACACCAGGTATACCTATTTCCAATCAGAACATACATTCTAGCTAATCGGTAATTTGGCAAAACAGGAGAAGCCATTTGAGATCTCACTTATCTTTGTTACCGGGCTGTGGTTAGGTTTGGTGTTAGCTAGGAATTCCATCATATTATGCTGTTTTTTTTTTTGTGTTTTTGAATATTTTTGTTTTTATTTTAAGAGAAAACTGAAAATAACAATGTTATAGAAAATACTTTTTTTTGAAAAGAAATCAGCTAAAAACATATAAAATATTGTTTTATGTAAAAATTTAATAATAATATTAAAATTATAAATATTTTATAATATTTTTATTAAAATTAATTAAATTTAATAATTTTATTTTGCATAAGTTGTCATCTTCCAATCTCCACACCAGCATTTGAACCTTTAGGGGTATGCTTCTATCCCAAATTAGTTTGAAAAAATCCTGTGTTGGGTAACATGTTTCTGCTCACAATTCAAGCGTTAGAGTAATTTGATTTTTATTTGTTTTGTCTATATTAAAGATAAATAAGTAAATAAATAAATATTGAAGATTTTTAAGAGGGGCGGACCCACCCATCCTTGCTGCCCATTTCGGCTAATAGGATCTCCACTCAAAAAGAAAAATAAAATTGGCACAACATAATAGTTGTTTTATCATGTAACAGGATTTTGATATAATATGAAAACCATAAGATGGAGCAATATATGGTAAGTTTGGTTGGGTTATCCATCAAATGTCAAATTGTGTGGGTTCCATAGATGGGGGACCATAAGTTGGTTAGAATAAGACTCAGAAAGTGTCTCTCTCTTTTTCTCATCGAGTAGTTAGCAAAGGAAAAAAGAATAGGGTCCCGATCCCGAACCCACATATGAAAAATAACCGGGACGATAACAGTCATAATAGAAGATAGATGCCGATAGAACCTCATCAGGCATGTGATTCGTGTCAACATTCCAATCAAATTTTTTATTTCCATATTTCTGTCAAATTTCAACGTGTCATCATTGTTGTCCATCCACATCTACTCTTTGCATTAGGAGCTCTATTCAACAACTGATTATTTTTTATTTGAAACTTGTAATACCATTACAAATCACCGACAGATTCAAATATGCGTATATAGTATATAAATATATATATATATATATATCTTGGATCATCATCCAGGTCAAATTCTAATGCACAATTAGTTCGTAACTAAGAAATTAATTAAAATACATAGTCTCAGCTGTGGAAGCCAATCAACAAAGAAAATTAAAGAAATTACACATTGAACGTCTTGAAGGTGAAGCTTAGGCAAAGAAATTAGAAATGATGAGATCCACAGCAAAACTAAAAACGACTGTGGTCGCCCATTAATTCTGTGGAACTTACAACTACATAGATTGAGGTTATACTATTAACTAATCATGCTTATACACTAAATCTAGAGTCCTTGCTGGTGCATTAGTGTGCTTGTAGAATTGAAGACTATATATATATATATATATATATATAAGTTTTGTCAACGGGAAATATCTGACTTTGCAGTGTTAACTAACTGCTGCTCCATCTCCCAACTTAGCTTGGGGGCCACGCCACAGTGCTCGGGGACATATTCCTGTTCAAAGTGGAAAAATCAACGGTTCAGATAATTGGACCCACCACGTTGCCCCACGTGTGCACATATAATAGGGTTTACGAGTGACCGGGATGTACCATGATGATTATTGTTAATATTAATATGTACCTCTAGTTTGCACATGAGGTCTTGGGCAGTTTGGGCAGAAACAATAATGTGACGGGCAGCTGGTGTCACGAAACCTTCGTCCACAGCTTTGTCCATGAATGCCAGCAGCGAGTTGTAGTACCCATCCACGTTCAACAACCCCACCTGCAACCCATTCAGTCCCGTCAGTGTTTTCAATTTTCATTATATATGTCTTTTAATAACTAATCGTATATTTTTTATTAACATTTATTGTTAATACCATTAAATCTCACTATTCTACATTTTTTTATGAAAATTTTCACTTCCATTCTTCAACCCATATGCTGTTTCATAATTAGTGAGCATTCAGATTCTAAAAACAATCATTAATCAGCTTCTTCTCGCTTTTCAACCGTAAACACCATCATTATGTCTTTTTCTTTGACTTCCTCAAACAAAAGAATTTTCGCCAATAATGTCGTCCATTTATTAGTAATTACTAAACGAATCATTTCATCGAAATAAATAGTTCTTTTATTATATGACGCAAGCATTTTAAAAAATACGATCTGTCACGAGAAAACGGCTTCTTGTGTAGAAAACAAAAAATATAATTATTATCTAACAGTACAATCTTAGACAAAGGGGAAAAAAAGACGTTTTTTGTTTGTGGAAATCTTACCGGTTTATCATGGATACCTAGTTGAGCCCAGGTAATAATTTCCAAGAGTTCTTCAAGGGTGCCATATCCACCTATTGGAATATAAATTTGAAAGGAATTACTATTACTGCCGTAAATAACAATACAACAGTAGCATATTAAAAAAGTAGTAGGACTTTTATCGGAGACGTCGCCAGAAAAATCGGAATTATAGAACGCAAATACATACGGTTGGCAGTTACAGTTACAGTTATCTTGGAAAACGCTTTCCATTTCTAAAAGAATGTCAACAAAGGATGAAAAAGGAAAACTGACGTATTGATATACGGAATTATTTTGTCAAAAGCAAATATTCCCAAAAAAAAATAATATTTGCAGTATATAACTGGGTGTTATTTTTTTTTAAAAAAAAAAAAAGAAGTGGGTGTTATTATGTATATAGAATTTATTTGCTAATGAATAAAAATAATTGAAAGGGGTGAAATAATTGAAGAGGTGACGTTAGTGTTTGGAGAGCAATAATAATATGTGGTTATCCAAATAGGGAGGCATAAGAAGAGAGAATTTATAAAAGAGAAAGAGGAGAGAATATGATAGGGGAAAGAACAAGGAGCAGAAACCTGGCAATGCAATAAATGCATCAGCTTGTCGGGCCATTTCGGCCTTGCGTTGGTGCATGCCCGAAACAGCTCTCACTTCTCCAACACTCTCTCCAGTTATCTAAACGCATCAATTAATTAACTATTGTCAATTCCACTGCTATTAATTAAACTTAATTATGAGTCTAATTGTCAAACCAAAACCCAGTACTGTACCTCTCTTGCATTAAGTGTCTTTGGAATCACCCTGTACCACCAAGAAGATTCATGAGCATAAATACAGGAAGAAAGAGACAGACAGAAGAAGAGAACGGTAAATTACCCTAACACGTGGCGTCCACCATCATGCACAACTTGTGAGATTAGACCCATCAACCCTATGCTTCCTCCTCCATAAACCAAGTCAATGTTCCTCTCCACCTACACAAATATCACACAATTCTTTTTCATCTTTAAAATATTATACTTTACACACAATGTCAAAAAAATAAACTAAATCCTTCAATTTACCATTTTTTTTTTTCGATATCATGGTTTTAAATTGTTGTTTAGTGGTGGTTGCAGTTTTGTTGCGATCTAGCTTTCGTATTATAATCAGAAAATGCAGTTGATGCAATAGAACCGTGAATTAGTAAATAACAACAACTTTTACAGCGTGGTCACAATTTTAACCATGGGGCACAACTTAAAACTAGGTATGATGATATTTGCTAACTAAAAAAGAATGTTTGGAAATAATGAAATAAGTATTGAAGAGATTGGAATATATGTCTCAACTTAACCCTAAATAATTACATGTACCCTAATAATAACATGAAGAGGAAAAAGAAAGTGAGAAAAAAATATACTTGCCAGTTGTTTTCCAAGTTGAACAGCAGCGAGCTGGTAGCTGGGGTTTTTGCCAGGGCTGCTACCGCAGTAGACACAGATGCGTCTGAACCTAGATTTGATGGTGGGTTGTTGGTGTTGAGTTTCCATAAGAGAGAGAGAGAGAGAGTATAGGATGTAGGCGAAGGTGTATGTTGTGCAAAGGAAAAAGGAACAAGCAAATAAGGAGTCAGCAATCACTTTGAACCCAAAAGTGAGGGGGAATGAGCATTGGTGTCATTGCTTCTCTTTATACTGAGTGTGTCTCTCTTAAATAAAGATGAGAATGAGAGCGCCATGCCACCCACACATGACATGATAATATTTCTCATATCATATCTATTTCCCCATCACATCTCTTATCTCTCATCTCTCATCTCGTGACATATTCTTCCTTTGAATCTGATTGACACTCCCCTATCCTTTTGTTTTCCTTTTTTTCCTTTTCTAGTTCATCGTATATTCCTTTTTCCATGTGTATATTTAGAGACATGTGGTGTAAATTTATTCCAGACTTATCAAATGGTATAATTAATTGAATACGCGTAGCAGATTTATTTTATTAAGTTCAAAAAATAGAATTCCACGTTTTCCTGATAAAAAAAAATTATATAAACAAATGACCTTTCGACCTTAAATGTACAATGTAGTACGTCACTTGTACGCTGGCTTAATTAGATTAAACAAACGCATGTAGATCACTTACTTCTTATATTTAAATTTTAGTGTGTGATATGAATTAATACACTATTGCGCTATACCTGGACTTTGTAAAATATCTCATCTTAACAAAAACCATGGTTGGTAAGGCTCTAATGTTTTCCAACTTTTTTTTTTTCTGTAACGATGGTTTTAGACTTCATAGGCTCTCATACATACTCGTACAATGCTTAACAAAAAAACACATTCTCGTACAATGAAACCGCTGTGTAATTCACAGATCCAAAATAATTGTCCTTTTACACCATTTTTCTAAAAAAGCAACGGAACATTACCATAACCATTAACCAGGTTATCCATTTTATTAAAACAAGATCAAAGTTCTAATATTTAATAGTTTGGTTAGAATTTTCATATTAAAATATCTCAAAATTAACTGGACACATAAAAATAGCAATAGAAATGACTATTAATTTAATTTTAGAGACACGATCTATTAAATACGTGGGTAAAATTTTCTCTGTTTTTATTTGTTGGAGTTTTCTCTGTTTTGACTTTCAAAAACCTTTATAATGCTAAAAAAATATAAAATACGAGTCCCAGTACTTGGGAGCTATATAGGTACACGTGAAAATCACGTGAAATCTTGGATGTTGTCTGTCCGGCCCGTGATTCGTGAATTACTTCGTATGAAAAAAAATGCAAAGGAAATCGGACGGAACGCATACATATATGTCTGGAATATAATTTAACTCTTTGAATGATTTTTAAAAATATAAATTTATTATATCAGGTAAAAACCTAACTGAATATATTTTATATGTTTTATTGTATCAACCCTACAAAAAATCAGTTTAATTAATATAGATTGATAGTATAATTTATAATAACTTTTAACTATAACTAATTTAAAGTATTAATCGATAAAATTAATAAACTTATAATAAATAAAAGATTATGATTGAAGGTTAGATTTACTGTATATATTTTTTTTTCTCATAAAGTATTGAATTTAGAATAGTTTACAAGATCTTTATTTTATTAGTAATAAGTTATTGTATTACCCTAATAAATCATTATCTTTTATTAGGATGAAAATTCTATGTCTAAATTTGTGTTTTATTTTTTGTCTCTACCGATTAACAAATGTCATGTTTTTAATAAATTTTATTTTATAAATTTTTTTATATTTTATATATATATATCTCGTTAAATAACATAATATTTATTGATTGATTAGAAAAAAAAATGTCTCAAATTTAGAGTAAAGGATTTCATCTCTTTCATTAACAATATTAGTTTATCTTAATGTTAAAGACTGTGTTTTACATAGCATTTCTAAATTAAGAAAATATTTAATGTCAATCTTAAATGTCGGTGCAAAGTTTAATGGTTTAATTGTGATTGAATTTTGATTATTTGATATTAAATAACAGTAAAATAGTAATTAAATAATATTTAAGATAACATTAAAAAAAATAATTTAGTAACACTAAAAACTAAGGCACATTTAGAGTGGTTTTTTTTTTTTTAGTTTTAAAAGTTAGTTTGGTTTTAAGTTTGTAAATTTATAAAAATATTTTTATTTTTAATTTTAAAATGCTATTATTAAATCTTAACGTATTATAATCATTGTTAATTAGTATGGTCAATAGTCAATCACCAGTAGTGGCAGTCGATTATCGACAATAAATAATCAATAACTATTAGTTATTGGGGATGACAACTAATGAAGTATGATCAGAGGTGATTGTCGATGATGGTGGTCAGTGATCAATAGTGGCAACCATCAGTCTAACAATAAAAGTTACTAATCAATGGCCTAGGTGGCAATCAACAGTGGTGGCAACCATTGACCAATACTGATGGCTTGGGACTCATGGTCAGTGACCAACGAACAAATTAAGATCGACATTAATGATTAATGATGGAGGCCTGAGGTGTTAGTTGGTGATCAGGGGTTAGAGGTGACAACCGATAACTGATGTTATGATTGTGGCTTGCATGGTTATCAAAATTTTGAGTTAACTCACTAACTCTTATGAGTTTACAATATCACTTACACTTTCCAAATTAACTCGTATGCAAATTCTCTTTTTAGTAAACTCTGGGTAAAATTAGTAGACTCTATGCGAACTCTATAGACTCGCGAATCATCGAGGCAACAAATTGGGTTGCTTTTACACATTTAGGTTCAATATACTTTAATTTAGTGTGTCATTTTTTAATTGAATAACACTTATTGTCTCTAAAAACATGAAACATTGGTTTTCCAACAATACCAAACATCTATGAAAATGTTCTACCATTATTATCATATTTACAATTTATTATCTGATAGTAATGCATTTTTAGACTTAATTATTTAAGTATTATGCAATCTATAATTTGCTATTTTGAGTTTGCTATTTTGATTTATTATGTTTTTGAAATGTTTAGAAGTGCAATCACATTTTAGAAATGTTTAGAAGTGACAATTACAGTTAGAAGTGACAATCACATTTTAGAAGTGGACTCCACCGACTAATGGTTAGATGTCGACATTGGTGGCGTATGGTTGAAGGTAAAACTCAAAGGTGGTATCATCTGGTGTTAAGTAATAACAAGTGTGAGCTTGAGTAAAAAAATAAACAGAAATCTTAAAGTTAAATTTTTTATTTTTTTTTTCAAATGATGGAGAAAATGTTTTGAAAACAACTAAAAAATTCAATCATAACTATTTTTATCAAACATGTTTTTTTTTTTAAAATACATTTCAAATTCAAAATAAAAAAAATTAGAAACTACACCGAGTAAGCTTAAAATAGCTTTTCCTTATAGTTTTTAATTTTCTTCACATTCATAAAAATTAAATTAAATAGATTATAATAGTAGGCTTAGGGGTGGGTATACAGATCCAAGCCAGTGCGCAATTTGGATTATTTTTTTTTAAAGAATTATAACTATAGGAGAAGTTTGAGTTCGGTTCGTGAAACACGCAACTTTGCAAGCTAATTAATGTTGTGACTTTTTTTTTATAAAATATGATATTTATATTTTCAATATTGAAAATAATTATTTTTTTAGATTATTATAAATAATAATATAAACTTGAGTAATGATATATTATAATTTACTTAGTTTTAAAAATATTAGACATTTTTTTAATTATTTTAGAAAAAAAATATGTGTATATATGGGTTCATTAACCAGTCCGTTAAGCTCGCAGACTTCGTGAACTGGATACGGACTAGCAAAAAAAACTTCATTTATTTTAGTAGACCAGATTTATGCAGTCCGTTTAAAATACGGGTTTCATGGAGCGAGCTTAAATGGTTGAACTTAAACTAGCTGGATAAATTCGTATATCCACCCCTAAGTAGGTCAAAGTTTCAATAATATATAGATTATATTCATTAACAATAATGAGTTTAAATCTAAATAAAAAATAAAAGGCTAAATTATGATTGGTGCCCCCCAATTTTAGTTCTTGTTAGCTTTTTGTGCTCCTTTAAATTTTTGCTTCAGTTTTGTCCCCCAAGTTTAAAAATGTTAACAAATTGACCTTCGGTTAAGATGAGACGGTTGACTGTTAGGATTAAAACGTTGAATTCGTAATTAGTGATGTGACATCGTTAGGTTTTGAAATTAAGAGTTAATTTTAATTTGATGACGTGACAATTTTAATTAGAAAAATGTAGAAAGGAAAAAGTCCTAGCATGATTCAAACCTTGAACCACTTTGAAATGCACAAGAGCTCATACCACTTCTCTAAGTGTCAAGTTTAATTTTATCTTACAATTCAAATCTACTTAACCTTTAATTAGTGTTAGTTTTAAAATAATTAAAACATAAATGTAAATATATAACAGTAGGATTAAAACTAAAAGTTAAAATTAAAAACTAAAAATTTAATTTATATATTTATTAATAATAAATTCCTAGGGATTATAAATTAAAAATTAATACTAATTAAAAACATAAATTAAAATTATTAAAAAATAAAACTAAGAACTAAAATTATTTAAATTTTATTTCTTAATTTTAATTTCTATTTTATTTTAAATTTTAGTTCTTAGTTTTATTTAAATTAAAAGTTAAATTAAATACATTATTTTAATTCTTAAGTTAAATTAAATTTTAATTTTTAATTTAAATTAACTTAAGAAGTAAAATTAAAAATAAAATAGAAATAGAAATTAAAATTAAGAATTAAAATTTAAATTAAAATGTATATAGAAGTTAAATTTAAATTAAGAATTAAAATTATTAACAAAATTTAATTTAAATTTTAATTCTTAATTTTAATTTCTATTTTATTTTTAATTTTAGTTCTTAGTTTTATATTTTAATAATTTTAATATATATTTTTAATTAGTTTTAATTTATAATTCCTAGGAATTTATTATTAATAAATAATTAATAAATATATAAATTAAATTTTTTTAGTTTTTAATTTTAACTTTTAATTTTAATCCTACTGTTATATATTTACATTTAGGTTTTAATTATTTTAAAACTAACATTAATTAAAGGTTAAGTAGATTTGAATTCCAAGATAAAATTAAACTTGACACTTGGAGTAGTGGTATGAACTCTTGTGCATTACAAAGAGATTGAAGGCTTGAATCATGCTAGGAATTTTTCCTTTCTACATTTTTCTAATTAAAATTGTCATTATCAGATTAATTCACTCTTAATTTCAAAACCTAATATGTCACATCACTAATTATGAAATCAACATTTTAATCGTGACCGTCAACGGAAGTAAAATTGAAAGGCAATTTGTTAACATTTTCTAAACTTGAGGGTAAAAGTGAAGCAAAAAATTAAAGGGGGCAAAAAGCTAATAAGAACTAAAATCGGGGCACCAATTATAATTTAGTCAAAATAAAATATAAATACTTGACATTTATTTTCTATTTTTTAGATAAAAAATAAAAAATGACGTTGTATTAAATATTTTTATTAATTTTTTAAATAATCAATTTTTATTGATTTTTTTTAATAGATACATGTAATATTTTCAATTGAAGATAATTTTGTTTTACTCTTAGATGATTATAATGGAAAACAAATTCTTCTTCTGAGTATGTTTTTATATTTTAAAAATTTTATTTAGAATTCAAAATAGAAAGTAGGAAAAATACATTCATCAAAGAACTAAATAAAAAATAAACAAGAAAAATTATATCATTTCATTTTAAAAAAAACGTAGATTCATAACACACTCAACAACATGAGAATGAGATCAAATTTTAGATGCATCGAACCACTCCTAAGAATGAATTTGAACACTTTACATAATTTGTTACACATCCATCGTTTGATCTCTGAATGCTATCGCATTACGTGTTTTTCACAATTGTCAAATCCGTGCAAACCACATATACAAGCAAGTTTGTTCTTCTTTGCTCCTGGGTGCCCACACCAGGATCCAAAAATTGAGTACAATGATTCCTAATCTCATTAGTCAAAGTTGAAGAGATTCTCTACCAGTTACATCCTAATATGCCATGTGACAAGTAAAGCAGAGATGAGTTTATGTGTCCATATCGTCCGCATACAATTCACATAACCCATCATCAGACTATATTATATTTTGATGAACTAAATTATGTCCATTGATTCTTGCCTTCAATGGTGATTTATCATGATTGTTTGGTTGAACCATTATTGCGACTTTATTTTTAAAAATAACTCACGCACACATGATTTTGTTGAAAATGTTTTTTCTCTTCAGCAACTAAGTTAATTTATTTATTGGAAATTATAAAACTTAATAAAATAAGTGAAAAATAAAAATATAATACTGATAATAAACATTCTTCTGAATTCTTTATTGATAAGTGGATATTTTTTAATGGACCTACCAAAAAGATATCTGATAATTATAACTATTTTTTGTCAGAATGAAAAACAGCTGTAGCGGTTGTTACATGTAAAAGAGGACCAAGCTACTGGGCCAGCCCGATTGCCTATCAATCACCATTATAATAGTGCATAAAAGGGACATTTCGTAAGAAAATAAAAATATTAAATCAAATTCACATGGTCTTATATGTACGCAATTAAATTAGATGAACAATGCTTTACTATTTCATATGTAAGGTAAAAAAAAAATGGACTCAAAATTATCTATAAGGCATATGATCTCTTCAATCTCATTTTACCGGTTATTAATTGGAGAGTTTTTATTTATCTCATAACATTTAATATATATAAACAATGAGAGTAATAAGTATAATACTGTGAGTATAAAAAAAATTTATATTTAATACTAAATTACAATTCAAAATTCTTTCATCCAATCATAATTTTATTAAAAATACGAGTGAGATGTGAAAATATATTAAATTGTGATTAAATGTCAGAGTAAAGTTCTTTTACACTATTGAAATATATAAATTATTCTCATAAGCTATTTTTTAATATAAGAATTTAAATAATTTATAATTATATTCTATGTTTAGTACAAATATTTTTACGAGGGATAATTATCATAATTCATGTAATTAATATTTTTAAAAATGTAAAAGATGAATTGAGACAGAAGGAATAATATAAATTTGTAAGGAAATTGGTGTGTGGTGGATGAAAATATAGGCATGTTAAAGCAATTTAAAACGATAAATTTAGAATTTACATATCCAATATATATGATTAATGATGCATTGTACTTAAATTTGTGAATGACGGAAACAAAAGGTGGTAGTACTTTGAAGTTAGAAGAACAGATAAACAGTGGGATGTATCGTCTTTGTCAAGCAGTCATCACTGCTGAAATCAGATACGTTGCTAATGGAAGCAATTTATGTACCTGTCATTTTCCAACTTAAGGAGGAAAGAATGTTTTACTAATATTCCAAAACCCTTTTTTTCTTTTTGGAGCCTACCCACTTCACACAATGCCTATTATTCACCGGATCAGATAAGAATAAGCTACCTTCCAAAACTTCCAACTTCCAAAATCATCTCTCATTCCCATTTGCTTTTCCTTTAAATTGCTTTCACATTTCATTTCCCTCCTCTAACCTGATTTAGTCTGAATATGAGTTAGAGACCAGAACCATGGCTTTTCAATTTTCCTGAAAATAACTCGCACATGCCTTTTTTACTTTTAGCCTTCTCTGTATATTTTAAGTTCAACCTTTTTAACTTTTAATTATTCTTCCTCTAAAATAAAATGGCCGTAATTTCATATTTAATTATTTATCTTCACATCATAGAATACATTTGCCGGAAATTTCTCAAATCCAATGCCAACTCAAGAATTTTTGGTTTCTCAAATGATTTGCAGTGGGTCGTCATGCCTATTTAAAGAGCGTTAATCTCCAATTGTTATTTTAGGGAGAAGAGAAAAGAGGAAATTCATAAAAATTCCTTAACCATGTGAAGGAAGGATACCCTAATTATTAGCATTTTAAGTTTACGAAGTTAATTAATACGATTTTTTTTTTCTTACAATAAAAAAATATTTGACTATTATTATTACAAAAAGTTTATTCTTTAATGATTTTAATACTTAATCTGTCAACAGACACACTTAAAAAATAATATTGTATTATATTTATTAGGATTAATGTTTTAGTGGTTAAAATTTTGCTTTGATAAAATTTTTTAGTGGTTAAACTAGACCGAGCTAAACCAATTGAAGACAGTACCATTGACCGTAACCCGTGTAACTACCACTATCACTTGTTGACAAAGAAAGATTTTTAATCAAGTTAAGATTTGACATGAAAAAATGTTGTTTTATCAATTTAAAAATTTAAAATCATAACTAATTTTTTATTTTTATAAAACCCTAAATCAAAACTAAAAAATAAAAATAAAAAACCACCTATCACCTATGGACTTAATTTTCGTAAGTTTGTGTTTTCTCTTAGAGAATATATTTTATCTCTTTCTTTCTACTTTGAGCTTACCTTTTTTTTTTTAAGAGCAAAATTTTATTCCACGGGAAGAAACAAAATGTTTCTACAAAATACAAGATGGGATGTGCACTACTCGTTAAAACTAATAGTGCATAACACATCAGTTGGCTCCTATCTCATATTTAACATACATATTCTTGGGTTGACATACCAATCTGAAAACACACATCCCCTATTAAAACCAAAAGAATACGTTAGCCAATTCCACGATATTACTTTTATAGACATCATAATATCGATAGAATCTGCCGGTACCCTCTCAAAGACAATCTGGTTTCTAGCTATCCAAATAGCCCAACAGCTAGCAAGCCAGAAGACATACCTACATCTCTTCTTTCGCTTTCCTACGACCCAAGCGGATGATGAGAGGAAAAGTTGCGTGATGTTCCCCGGAGTTGGTCCTTGAATCCCCAGCCAGCTGATCATTTTGTTCCACACTGATTGGGCCTGGGTACAAGTCAAGAAAAGATGATTTCTGCTTTCCATATCATTCCTACAGAACACACACTTAGCTGTCCCCATATTGCATTTTCTTCTGATAATATCCGCCACCTCCATTTTGCTAGCAAACTCAAATTAAAATCTCATAGACACTTTACCCCCAAACCCCCTTCTTCCTTAGGTCTACACACATTTTCCCAACTTACCCACGCAATCTTTGTCTGTTGGTCTGTTCCCCCCCACAGAAAAGAACGTTGTAGTCTCGTCATAACTTCCAAAACTTTCTTAGGCGCTTTGTAGAAAGAGAGGTAATACAATGGAAGACTTGACAGTACTGAATTTATGAGGACTAACCTTCCTGCAAACGACAAGTTTTTTGCCTTCCACCCTGACAGTTTCCTCTGAAATTGTTCAATAAGAGGCGTCCACACTTCAACCTTTCTTGGATTAACCCCTACCGGTATCCCCAAGAAATTAAATGGCGGAGAAGATACCTCACAATTCAAGAAAGTAGACACAGTACCCCTAAACGTATCATCCACATTTAAACCAAAAAATTTGCTTTTGCTATAATTCACCTTTAACCCCGAGGTCATTTCAAAACCCCGAAGGATTACCTTTAGATACCATACTGACTGCATATATGCTTCCCCCATCATAATAACATCATCAGCATATTGCAATATTGAAAACTTTACCTCGTCACCAATAGAAAGCTCTTTGAAAACCCCTTTGCCAACTGCAGACCTAAAAAGTCCCGAAAGAGCTTCAACTACCACTAAAAACAGAAAAGGTGAAAGTGGATCTCCCTGCTTCAGTCCCCGCCCTGGTATAAATTCAGCCATCGGGCTCCCATTTACCAGAATTGACACATGGCTGTTCGTTACAATGCTGTTCATCCACTTCCTCCATCTACTCCCAAAACCAATCCTAATCAACATATAATCCAAGAAATTCCAATTGACCGAGTCATAAGCCTTTTGAAAATCCACCTTAAACAGAAAGCAAGATTTCCTTTTCTGTTTTGCCCAATCAACTATTTCATTTTCTACAACGACCCCATCAAGAATAGATCTTCCCGGCAAAAATGTTGACTGACACTTAGAGATTATATCCCCCATGTCTCTCTTCATTCTTAGAGATAACAGTTTAGAAATAATCTTTTGAATGCTTGAGATTAATGAGATTGGTCTATACTGAGCTAACCTGTCTGGCTTTGCCACCTTTGGGATCAAGGTAAGAAAGGATGAAGTCACCCCTTTCGGAAGAATACCTAATTGATGGAATTCTTGTACTGCCTTCACCATATCCTCCCCTATGATTTCCCAACATGATTTATAGAAATTGAAACCAAATCCATCAGGACCTGGACTTTTCCCCCCCTCGCATGCCAGACCGCCTCTTTTATCTCACCTGCTTCAAAAGGCTCCTTCAGCATTTCCCTCTGACGATCACATAATTTAGTAAAGTGTACCTCATCCATATTTAGATTGCGTTCTTCTTTCTCCTTAAAGAGATCTGACAAGTGATGTAGTACATGATCGCGAATCTGTTGAGATTCCTCCACCCATCCCGCTTCAGATTTAATTTCCAGAATAGAATTTGCATAGCATATCTCTTTGTAGCATTTGTGAAAATACTTGGTATTGTTATCACCATTTAAAGGCCATTTTACCCTAGATTTCTGTAACATGGACTGCTCTATCCTCCTTGCCTTCCCCCAATATTCTGACAAAATGTCCTGTCTACATTTACTACTTCCATGACCCCCTACACTTAACTGTTGGTCCACCCTCTCCAATTCTACCACCTTCTCTGCCAAGAATTTCTCATCCTTTCCCCAGATTTCTTCTTTCCACCTTTTAATCTTCATCTTCAAGCCTTTTAACTTGCTTGCCAACTGGTACATCTTCCACCCTTGAGCCTGTTCTGAGGTCCAAAATTGTCGCACCAGTTCCACAAACTCAGGCTCTTGCAGCCAATGGTCAAAAAACTTGAACGGTTTAGGACCCCAATTCTGTTTATTATCTTCAGTTACAATCCAGCTATGATCTGAGAATTCTCTTGTACCCACCCTTTGGGCTATAACTCCCCATTCTTCCATCTGATCCAGCGAAAACAGAAATCGATCCAACCTGCTAGATGATTCTCCGTTCAGCGCTATCCATGTGACTCCTTTCCTAATGGTCGGAATATCCAGAAGTCCCATTCTTTGGATAAAGAATTTGAATTCGGACATTCAGTTCGAGAGTGATAATTTGACCTCCCTGTAAACTCATGTCTATCCACCACAGCATTAAAATCTCCCCCGATTACCCAATTAGTTCTCGGAACTCCACGCTTTGTCATCATTAGATCATCCCACAACTTCCTTTTCCCTTCTAACGAGCATGTAGCATACACATTTACCACACAATTAACTTCATTTGCGTGTTTTCCGCTGAAACCAATTCCAAGGAAACCCTGCCCTTGAATATACCAGGCTACCTCCAACAGATGTTTCTTCCAAATTGTCAGACATCCTCCACTAAGCCCTGTTGATGGGAGTATTTTCCATTCACACTCCTACATGCCCCATACCTCCTTTATCTCCCAATCATTGACCATCTTACATTTTGTTTCCTGTAGTAAACAAATATCAATGTCATTCTTATTCAAGACTCTCCTTATTCTTCTTCGCTTGGCCCGATCCCGGAACCCCCTCACATTTAATGAGAAGATCTTCATTTACCTATTCCGGGCTATCCTCCTATCCCTTTTTCCTTTCTCCACCTTATCCCTCATTTCCATCTCTCGTAGTTCCTGTATATATTCCTCATCCGGTTTAGTACCGGAAATTCCAATTTCCTTCATTGCCTTCCATATTGTGCCCATTTCATCGACCTTTTTCCCTTTCCCCTTCTCTTCAACCTTTAAGTCTTCTTGTTGCTTTTGACTTATTAATTCACTCCCAGCAAAGCTATTTCTTCTTATTTGCTTCCATATTTCCACCTTCCTTTTTTGCCCGTTCTCTCCCCCAGACACCTCTTCTCCTTCTACTAATACCCACTTCTTGTAATCGTATGGTTGTGTTGCAATAGAATCCTTGTTCTCGTCTTTGCTATTCGCCCTCCCTTTCGCTTCCTGGAAATTTCCATTCTCACTACCATTTTTAGTAAGATTTTGGTCCGTACAAGAGACCATGAGATTTCCTTCTTCAGCCCAATCCGCACCTCCCAATTGGGCCCTGATTACTGTTCCTGCGCGCTGGACTTGGGCCCATAACAGGTGAAGATGGCTCGACGAAAACGGGCTCCAAATAGACCCTATTAACCGTTGATATTCCAAGTTTGAATATGACGTGACAGCCCGTCCATCAGTCATTCCATCACTCAGTCCATCAGTCAAATCAACCACTCCATCTGTCATCTCGCGTGACTGCCTCGAGACCCGTGCTACCCACCTCGCTCCTTGAAAACCACTACCACACCTCATTTTGCCCAACTGCCCGTCTTCACTCCTTTCGCCATACTCCATAGAAGACAGTCTTCCTTCCTCCACTGGAGAGCAATCCGCTCCCGTGGCTTCCGCTTCCTGCTCCCTATCCCCAAACCGCGAGATTTGGGCCTCCACCTCCTTTTCAGACTGTTGGCTATGTTGTTCCTTTTCCCATACCTGCCCCTCTTGATCCACCTTTGCCATAGCCTTTCTTCTATAGTCGTCGCCGGTACCTGAGTCTGGCATCTGTGCCTCTGACTCCCTCAGCCCGGAGTTGTGCCCTTCTGTTTCGTCGACCACCGTTTCCCCATCGCGCCGGAGAATACTAACTCCAAGTCCGTCGGTTACTCCGTCAACCTCTCAATTCACCTTCCAGTTTCCTTTCCCGAACATTTCCTCTTTTAGCTCATCCAACCTTTTCTCCGCCTCCACCGATTCGTCGAAGTCTTCCTCCCCCTGACAAGAGCTCATTTCAGACCCATAACTGGTTTTGTTATTTTGGCCTAGCTTTGTTTCAGTCACTTCTTCCACCTCTATCATATGGATATTGAACGGCCGATCATTAATCTTTATTCGAATGACCGCGTTTAACTTTTCGAAACCCTTCCTGGATATCACCATCTGTGCGACATTATACCGTTCCTTTGTTAGTGTGGCTGTCTCCACATACACCAGCTCCCCGAACGGTTCGGTTATTTTACGGAAGAAATTTTCTCCCCATACATGAAGGGGAATACCATAGCAGTTTACCTTGACCAACCTTTCTGTATCCACGGCTCCAGGCTCCCACTTTTGTATCCTAACAAACCATTGTTCTAACCACTCTTTTTTTCCTTTTACAATCTCTTGGATAGTCTATCCTTGTTCCGATTCCAGCAAAACTTTGTTTGCCCCCATTGGAGTTGCTCGAATCCTGTAAACTCCATGAGCCATTAGGAAGAGTTGAGTCCTGAAAGCACTCCCTTTACTTCGAACTTTGCCCACATAAGCCCATTGGAGTCGGCTGAGTTCCGCCTCCGAAGCTTTGAACTCCATCTGCACTTCGACTGCCGCATTCTCGCCTACCTCCTTTCTATCGTTCCTAATCTTGATTCCCCCAGGACTACGTACTACTGATGCATAAGATTTCGTTATGCTTTCATTGTTTGCCACTTGCTGTCCCTGCCTTCTGTTATCCATACGGTGATCAACCTTTACTTGTTGTGTATCTTGCCTGTCTTGTTGTGTATCTTGCTTGTGTTGTTGTGTATCTTGCCTGTGTTTCCTCCTGATACTCTGTTCATTCTGCTGTTCAAAACGTGGTGTATTAACCCACAACTTCTCTTTCCCAATGAAAATATTATCCAATCTCGCCACCAGCATTTTCACATCGCGTACCTCACTAAATCTAGCAAAGCCGAACCTCTGCCCCCTCTTGTTCCTCTTGTTTGGAATGGTCACATCCCGAATCCTAGCGTAGTTTCCAAAGACGTCCCACATTTCCTTTGCCGTATACTCCTTAGGAAAGTGAGTAAAGAAAACTGTTGTTATGTGCCTTATTCCGATCCCTGCCTCTGGAAATGATTGTCTTCCCCCCTTATCTCTCCACTGTCTAAACTGCTTTCTTCCCCTGACCACCGTCCATCCGTCGTCCGTTTCCATCCCCCCGGCCAAAACTAGTATATATGTTCACCAGTTTACCCAGGCCGGGTAAAATTAATTATTGAGCTAGTGCTTTATTACAGTGATACTTTGAGCTTACCTGTCAAGTCACTTCAATTCTCAAAAATAATGTGTACCTATTTCAAGTTTTTCATTTCATGAATATGGCTAGAAGGTGATTCTTTAAATCATACTTGAATATATACGTTTTGAAAATTGACATTATAAATAAAGATGATTAATTATTTTAAAATTTATTTTTTTAATCAACGAAATAACTTTTTATTTATGTAAGTAGCTTTGGTTTTAGAAAATATTTTTTGTTTTTATTTTTTATTTTTATTTTTAAAACAATTTACATTTTAAAGTTTTCAACATTTAAAAAATATGTATTTTCAATTTATATTTTCTATTTTTTAAAAAAATATTGTTAAATTTAATCAGTTTTAATAAAAATATTATAAAATATTTATATATATAATTTAAAATATATTTATATATATATTTTTTTATAATTACAATATTATGATTATGTTTTTAAATAATTTTATTTTTTTAAATACTAAAACAACTTTTTCTGTTTCTATTTTCAGTTATTTTTTAAAAAAGATTTCCTAAATTACAACTAAATATATTTTCATGATTATTTTTTAATTTATATAAAAATAAAAATAAAAAACACTCAAAAAAACAAATGTTACTTTGTTAGCTTCTACAAAGTTTTTTCCAATTTTTACTTACCTTTACACAAAGTTAAGTTGTGATAGTTCCATAATGTTAACGTTGGTTCACTTTTCCGCTCTATTATATATAAAGCTGACGTGAACAATTTTTTTCTTTCCATTGTCATGTTTTTCAATGAAGAGAATTTTGTCTTGTGGTTTACTTTTTCAGGACATAATAGAACCAAATTATAATTATATTATTATTATTATTATTATTATTATTATTATTATTATTATTATTATTATTATTATTATTATTATTATTATTATTATTATTATTATTATTATTATTATTAGAAGATAGTTTTAATGGATATTTAATAAATATTGTAAAAGTTTCCAATTATCTATTATTATAAGTAAGAGTTATAAGATTCGTAGGTGGTAACTTGTTGAGATGAGAGAGGAAGAAATTATGAGTTTTTGTAATTTGCAAATTATGTGACTCGATTCGGTTTGAGATATTGCTATTACTCATTCTAAGTTTCTATTATTTTTCCTTAATCTTTAATTAGGATTTTTAATTAATATGTATTAGTAGACAAATAAATGTTTAGCAAAACAATTTGATTTAATTTCATTAGATATAATTTGTCGACAAGCAACTAAATGAATTAATTGTTTATACTTTAATTTTAATAGCTATTACCTTTACATTATTTTGTTGCAAGCGAGTAAACTTTTATACAATTTAAAAAATAAAATTTTTCAATGTATTTTTTAATTCTTAATAATAGAAATTTTAAATAACAAAATTGATTCAAACCAAACTGCAAAAGATTGATTTAGTTTCTTTTGATTTTATAATTAATCTAAATCGAACCAAATTGTACCACACTTATTATTTTAGTTTGGTTGGACTAATTTAGACTCAAGACCACATCAAACTAGACTGCGAATATCCTAATGAAAGGTAGATGGAGAGGTGAATATTAGTTAATCTAAACCGAACAAAATTGTACTACACTTATTATTTTAATTTGGTTGGACTAATTTTAGATTGAAGACTACATCAAACTAGACTTGAATATCCTAATGAAAGGGTAGATCAAACTAGACTTGAATATCCTAATGAAAGGGTAGATGGAGAGGTGGATATTAATTTTCATTTGTGTTATTTATGAAGGAAGGTATGGACCTTTACTATATAAATGGTCATCATGTGAAGAGAAAAGATACCAACTAGTCTAAAACAAGGGTCATGTGATGATGAAGGAGATTATGAGAGTGGTAGGAGCAACCATTATGGTAGTAGTGGTGGCAGTTATGGTGGCGGGATAGCAACAATAGTGGTAATAGTTAGGATAATTGAGATATTTTAGGATGTGATAATTGTAAGGATCGGTTTAATTAATAGGTTATTCGTGAAAGATAAATAAATATTATAGAGAATTAAATATTTACTTTAATATAGTGAAGGAAATTAAATTTAAATTTTTACTTAAATTATTAATTGAATTGAGGTGTGATGAGTTTATTATTAATGATAATGCTTTGTAGTAGTATTCGGTTGATGGTAGAAGGATGAGGTAGGTGAGAATAATTATTATTCTTTTGTTTCGGAAAGTTTTAGTTGAGTTTCGAGATGTTTACGGAGAATTCGTTATTGGAAGAAGGGTTACATTTAGCAAACTAAATTTACTAAATACAACCCTGATGCTCTGTAAATTCTTTTCCTTTCTAATTTTCTTATTTCTCTTCTCCTTTGGTAATTTCTTCCACTATTTGTTTTCTCTCTCTCGCCCCAATCTTTCATTCCTTTACATGGTGGTCTTAGAGTTGACGGATTTTGACACAGTCTCTTCCATAGCTCCTGTTATTAAGTGATCTCTATTATAGGTAAGTCTAATCTTGAATCAATGAACCTTTTCCCGATCATTTTCTATCCCGTCGTTCCCATTAAAAAGGGAATTTCTTTGAAAATCTTGATTTTTAAGGTTTCTGTTTGAGATTTTTGTCAAGTTCCTATGAAATTCCTTCCAGTGGATTTCTCTATTTTCTTTTGAGTTAGCTTTGAAAAGGATAAATAGATAAGGGGAGCTCTTTTATTAATTTTTGTTAATGGATAAGTGATTTTGTAGTTGAGAGGTTTGAGCTATTTGAGATAGCGAATATTTTGACTATAGTTTGAGTTGTTTAAGATAACATTTATTTTAATTGTATTGTGAGCTATTTAAGATAATGTGTATTTTGATTTTGATTTGAACTAATTGATTTAGCATATTTGTTGATTGTGATGTCAGTTAATTGAGTTAGCGTATATTGATGATGATTTGAGCTATTTGAGATAACGTATTTTGGGATTTCACAGTTGAGCTATTTAAGATAGCATGTATGTTGATTATAAATGCGTAGTGATGAAGTATTGCATTGAATGTATGATGATGTGTTGACATAATACTTGTTTTGAGAATTGACACATAATTGAAATGAATTATGGTTCTCGGAAATTAATGATAATGGATTGAGATATATGATGTGTTGTGCAATTGATGATTATTATAGGAGTGATGTTTGATTTTGAATTGACAATTTATTGGATAGTTTGGATTTGGTGGTTATAGTAAGGTAACTTAGTTTTGGTTGAATTGATTTTACGTGTCTAGAATTGAATTTATTAGAATGACAATGTATTATTTGGAATTGTGATGTAATGCATATGATTGAAATGTATGATGAGGATATATTTATTGATATTGTTGGTTGTGGGCAGTTACAATTGGGTAACTTAACGTTGGATAATATATTTCATGGGGTACATTGATGTTAAGGATACAACTGGGTCAATGTAATCTAGAGTATCAGATATGCAAGAGGGATATTTTTGTGATTTACATTGTGGTCTCGATACCAGATATGCAAGGAGATGCCTAAAAGACATACTCAGACAACGAATGTATGTCACATGGTGTCGGATAGACACTAGACATCAGTTTGTGGTTGTTAGATGAGTATTGCTTAGACTTAAATTGGTGATAACACAGGAAGATTGGACGCATGTTGCCAATTGGAAGGTGTCTTAAGCCGCCTCGGTGTCCAAACTCAATATAGATATTCTGAAATATGTCGCGTCTGAACATGTTGCGTGAAATGCTTGTATTCAAGGGAATATGAGTGTGTTTGATTTGATTGAGTAGTTGTGAGTGCTTATGCTCAGGTGGAGTAGAAGAGTGATTGATTGTTGCTTACTATCAGTAAATGTGTGTTGATTGTACTGAATATAAATGTTGTGTATCTTTCATTCTTTATGACTGATATAATGGTATATTGCGTATCATGTAAGCTTACATGCAATGTTTGTATATTCTGTATGACTGTGATGAACAGGAGCAAATAGTAGTGATGATGTCGAGAGACCGGATGCTTTGTAGTGAAGTATGTCAGACTGTGGCTGGAAGTCTCAAAGGATATTATTTTATTGTTGAATATGTATATAAAAGAGTTTGTAGAAATACTATTATTTGAATTTAGAGCATTGTTGTTAAGTTTATGTGATCATTATGTTTTATATGGAAGTTGTGTGAACATGGTGTAAAGAGATAGATGAATTATGATATGCATGTTATAAGAATATAGAGTTATATGTCAGCATGTTGGTTGGTTTTGGCAGTAGAGGTTCTGCTATCTGCAGGCTCATGTTGGGCGACAATTGTTGCTAGATGAGCTACCCTAGGTCTCACTAGGTGACGAGGTTCGCTAGGCGAGCTGAGATT
Source organism: Psophocarpus tetragonolobus (assembly GCA_037954015.1). Lineage (NCBI taxonomy): Eukaryota > Viridiplantae > Streptophyta > Magnoliopsida > Fabales > Fabaceae > Psophocarpus > Psophocarpus tetragonolobus. The sequence continues at coordinate 7,118,674 of CM075688.1, forward strand.
GTGTGTACTATTGTGTTATATTTTGTTTGAAATTTTGAATACATGAAAAGGCGTATGATGTTAGATTGATTGTGTTAAGATGAAAAATTTATAATTCAATATTTGGGAATATAGATAATAGTAATTTAAATAATTATTAAGAGAATTTATGATGTAAATAATATATATTAATTTGGGATTTTACAATAACTAAAATATTTCATAATGAACATTTTTAAAGATTTTATGATTAAATAAGAGTTTAATTTGAATTTTAAGTATTTTAATCTTTAGCTGTCTATTTTTTTTTTTTATCTTAATCTAAGGGTGAATTGGGTTTAATTGAGTGTTAAATAACTATAATATTCTTAAAATAAATTATTTAAGATAAAAGATAATGGTTTTTTTATCATATAATTTTTTGTGTTGTTTGCTAATGCACTCCAACTAAAAAATTATATTTTATATGCATTAGCAATGTCATATATATATATATATATATGGTTAAATGTTAATTTTCGTCCATTATGTTTAATGTTTTTCATTTTAGTACATTAAGTTTTAAAACTTCCATTATAATCTTTTATGGTTTAAACAAAATTATTTGAGTCCATTTTTTTTTGGATTTTGTTAGCTTTCGATAACTTTAAAATTTTGAAACAGTTAAATTAAAATAATAGTAACTAAAAATGTTACTATGCTTATTTCAATCCTTGTAATCTTCTTAAACCATATCTACCATAATCATTATCACTTATTGCAAAACAATTCATTTTTAACCATTGTAGTTATGTACCATAATTTTCTCAGTGGCATGGAACACATGGAAAAATGAACTCTCACATAAGTCATGTAACTAGGAATGGGGCGAACATGCACATGTATTTTTATAAATGACCAAAATAAAATTTTTAAAAGTATAAAGGATAAAAATGAAACTTTTAAAACTTAATGTACCAAAATGACAAAAACACTACAACATAATGTATCAAATTAACATTTAGCCTATACATATAGAGTAGAGGACTCATTCCAAGAGTAAGAGTGTGTTTGACTTGCCATTTTATCTAGTTAAAAGCTAAAAAAACTAGCTGAAATAGTTTTAGCTCCATTTGGTAAACATTTAGCTAGTTACTAGTTCTTTCTAAAAAGTTATTTTAGCTTTTTAAAAATATATCCTATTTTTAGTTACTAGCTTATTTTCTTTTAAAACTTTACCTTTCAATAATTAATTAATTGTCCCACTAATTTCTCCCCCCACATGTGAGAATCTTGCTTCTCATTCATTTCTCTCTCATTTATTATAATTTATATATATATATATATATATATATTTAAAGTAATTTATAATTTAAATATGTAATTATAGAAAATTATATTTTAAATATATAATTTAAAATTTAAATATAAAAATTATAAATTAAATATATAAATATAGTAATTATATTAATTTATAATTTAAATATGTAATGAAACATATAAGTTTATAATTTAAATATGTAATTATAGTAATTTATAATTTGAATATTAATCATTTATATTAATATATTTTATATTATTAAGTATGTTATAATTATTTTAAATACCTTATTATTGATCTAATACTTGATTATGTCTTTATTTGTCATTTTATAACTTTCAATTAGTAGATCAACTAGTTTTACAACATCTACAACTAGCTTACAAAAAAAAAAACACATCTACAATTAATGTTTTAGCTAGTTTTACCAAATACTTTTCAGCTTTACACCTTAAGTATAAGAGACTTACTCTTAATCATAACTATTTATTTTCTTAAAATTTACTAGTTAAGATTAGTTACTTATTACAATCACTAAATTTCAAGAAAATAAATTACTTGGTTGAAGAGTTGCATTTTATATTCATTCTTGAATTAAGTGAATCATTCATAGTTTTATTGTACTAAATACAAAGTTGTTGAAGGTTATTAAGTTCAACTTATAAATGGGAAACTATGTTAAATATTTTAAAAAATATTTTTTTCCTTCATATATTAATTTTCTTAGTCTCTAAAAAAAAGGAGTTACATAAATTGCTAGATTTTGACCTTGGACTGTTTTGAATGAGATTATTATAAACATAAATTAAACTCAAGAATATAAATTAAATTTTTTTGTCTTCCAAAAAAGAATGTAGACCTTTAGTTTTTTATCTTCATACTAAACGTTCATTGAAACACATGGCTATAGGGAAAAAATATCCTAAACAGATTAGTAGTGTTAAAAAAATACAAGTTGCAATGTGGATATAATATAACTTTACAAAATTAATTTATAAAGTTAAAAGTATTTATTATTTATATACCTTCTTTTTTAGTATAATTAGTCAATATAAGATTTTTAAGCATTTATTTTAAATTTATTAACAAGACATATGCTATATGTTGGTCCCAGTGGGGAATCTAAAAGGGGTTGAATAAATTCACCAAATTATTTTTCAAAAAATTTTCTATTCAATAGTATCAAAGTAGTTCAAATATGCCCCTTTTTCAGAAATTTCCAAAATCTACCTTATTTAGCAAAAATGGGTTTTTCAAGAATTCAACTTTTTTAATGTATTTGACAATAAACTTGATATATAGCAATTCCTTCAATAGTGGTTTACTATTACAATTAGTCAAAATACAATATGAATTGCACCAAAAAGTTTATCAAACAAAATGAAATGGTATAATATAAAGAATTGAATAAGATTTCAAACCCACAACTCTTATATCAATTAACCAAACCCAATATCAAAATAAAAGTATTATCAATTGTAATCCGTTGTAAGAAAACTGCAGAAAAATGTTTCAGCTGCAAAAGCCCAATCAAAAGTTATCTAAGATCTCAATAAAATTTAGAATTAAAGAGTATAGGGAAAAGAGAAATTGCACATTGATTTATACTGGTTTAGTTAGCCTGACCTATATCCAAGTTAAAAGCTTAGCCTCCCACTAATATGCTTTCCACTAAAATCTCATACATGCACACTACACATGCAGATTTTAATCCCAGAAAGATTTAAACTATACAAAAAGAGGCTTTCTCTTGCACCTCAAAAAAGTTTGCTAAATCATGACACCCCGTCACTCACAACGCCCCACTCACAACATCCTGTTGCAAGATTTCACAACAATCTCAAGAACACCTCAAGAGATTGTCAAGGATTGTGCAATAACACAAAAGAGGGTATAAAACAATATCACCTGTAGTGATGAATACCCAGCAAGATAGATCAAATCTTAAAGTAGTCTATTCCTTGAATCTTGAATTTCTTGTACCTTCAAATCATAAAAAAATGGGTATAATTCTTGGAGAGAATTTGGGTGAAACAATTAAGAGTAGCAAACATTCAATGGACCTTTCAAAAATTTTACAAAAACTATTAAAAATCTATTTTAAAAATTCTTTTATATGAGTTTTGAATCAGGGTAATTGATTATCTACTTGATTCCCTGATATCCTGCTTCAAAACAAGTCTAGAATGCAAGTTCTCTGGAATAATGGATTACCACTGTAAGTAATCAATTACCATAGAGAACAGTAATATCAATACCTAAAATTTCTCGAAGGGTAATCGATTACCATAATAAGGTAATCAATTACCTTACCATAATTTTCACTTTTGAAGATTTTTTAGCACTTCCCAACCTATGCAATGTATTTCTAAACTCCCCAAACACATTCTTAAGCCTATCTAAACACATAATACAAGTATCACACCTATCATACTGGAGTTTCAATTGGAAATGCAGATGTCAAGGTTAAAGTCTTGTAATTTACAAATTATGTTCTCTTTTTCTGTCAACCATAAGTGGATAATGTGATAACATCGAAGAGTATTTTGAGAGAATTTGAAATGGACACTGAATTAAAGGTTCATTTCTCCAAAAGTAAATTACTTGGAATGTTTATAGAGGAGAAGGAAATGAAAATTTATGTTGACTTGATGATTGTAAAATTGAGATTACAATTTCAATATTTGGGAGTCCCAGTGGATGCCAACTATAGAAGATTGTCAACATGGAAGCCTATAATTGATAGAATAGGAGAAAAGAAGAATAGAACAATTCTAAACATGGTAAAGAACATGCTTAAGAGTAAGAGACTTCTAAAGGAGTTTCGGCAAAAGCAGTTTCTTGTGCAGTTTATCTTTCCAATCAATCTTCAATAAGAAGTGTATGGAGAAAAACACCACACGAAGCATGGAGTGGAAGGGAACCTAACATTTTCCATCTAAGAGTTTTTGGAAGTGTTGCTCATGTGCATGTACTGGATGAGAAACGAAACAAGTTGGATAATAAAAGACAAAACTACATTTTCATTGGTTATAACTTCATTCCAAAGGCTATAAGCTTTACAATCCTAATATAGGAAATACAATCATAAGTTAAGACGTGATTGTTAATGAAGAAGGAGAACGGGATTGGGGATCAGGTGATGAAAATAACATTTTTTTTTCAAGTTTTGAAGATGACATACAACAATCAAAGATAGACCAAACAAGAGAGGAGCCTCCTACCTTAGTGGTTTCACAATTAGAAATAATCAAGAAAAGGAGAGTTTAGATGAAAGAATTCCACGCTTTAGGAGCTTACAAGAAATTTATGAGGTAACTAAAAATCAAGATAATGTTGCTTTTTTTCCCTATTTGTTGATTATGGGTCCATAAACTTCCAAGAAGCAATAGAAAACAAAGATTGGAAAAATGGTCTGGATGAAGAAATCAAAGCAATAAAAAAGAATGATACATAGGAACTAGTTTCACTCCTAACCATTAGATTAGAATTTGCATTGACAAAATCCTAACCATTGGTTTAGGAGGACCCATTAGAATAAATATAAAACAAGTAGTCATAAAGTATGCAAGTAACATTTTTCTTGTAAATTCTAGTCTCTCCCCATTTTCAAATATTTCCTACATTACTATATATAATTTTGTTCCAACAATCTGAACCAAAAATTGTATGTGCAAGAACCATTACATTTAAATATAGGTCTTGGTCATATTTTATGGAGGGAATATATAAGTACAAGTAGGGGTGGGCAAAACTGGTTTTTTTTTTTTAAATGAACTGAATTGAATCGAATTGTTTAAAATAGTTTGATTCTTAAACTTAAAAAGAAAATAGTTTTACAAAACTAGTTCAGAAACTAGTTTTGAACTAGTTCAGAATAATTTTAAGATTGAACTAGTTTCAAATTCGTTTTGAACTAGTTTCAAACTGATTTTTTTTTCGGTTAGTGCATTTCCCATAGTATTGTGAACATGACCACAATGGTATAAGCATCTTGAGGTAATGTTTTTCTAGGAAGTGAAAAATTACACAATGGTGTGAGATGTAAAGAAAATGGTTTTTTTATAAAACTAGTAAATTGAACTATTTTTAAAACTGGTTTGGTTCGAATCAAATTGGTTTAAAAACAATTTAGTTCGAACCAAACTGATTTTAAAAATAGTTCGGTTAATTTTTGTTGAATTGATTCAACTTAAAACTAATTTTGTTCAGTTCGGTTCAAAACCAATTCAGTTCGAACTAGTTTTCTTTCACACCCCTAAGTCTAAGCAGTTCATTATAGTGGAAAAACTTGGAAAGTATATATTAGTTTTGGAGCGAAAATGAATAGTTTCTTGGTAAAGTGCATAGACAAGTTGGAGTAGGAACTAATATTTAGTTTTGGGAAGATAAATGAATGGAAGAGAGGATCTAAATATGAGGTTTAACAGGTTATATAGGGTAGCTAGTGTGATGGAGGCCAAAGTTTGAGAAATGGGCACAAGGGTTGGGGCAATATGGTAGTGGAAAAATGCATGGAGAAGGAATGTTCATTTGAGAAGATCAAATACTTCAACAACAAGATTTCAGTCAAATTTGTTTAAAAGATCCTAACTGATCAACCGGTTCAAACAAGATTTTGTCTTCAAATAGAGTCTACATGTGCCCTCTAAGATTTTATCTTTTGCTTTGAAAGTTCTTCTTGATAGAATCCAAATAAGACATGACTTGAGGAAAAGGAATTTCAAAGGCCAATGACCGACTATTATTTGTTCATTATGCTACAAATAACATGAAAGCTCCTTGCATCTTATTTTCTCTTGCAAATCTCATACCAAATATGGATGGCATGCTAATAGTGGAGATGCGTACAAAATGTAATATCCAACGATGCAACAACACATTTTATGCAGCATGGAGGGTATGGACTATCACATAAAGAAAGAAAAGGATGATTTTGGGTGGTATCAATCTAGTTGATATGAAAACACAAGAATGAGATTGTCTTCAATCAAGTAAAACAAGACTTGGAGAATGTCGTTATTGCAAAATTAAACTTCAATCCTGGCTTAGCTAAGAGCAAAAAAAAAGGATTCAATTATTACTTCTACTAGTGGAGTACATTCCCATACGAGTGTTAATGATTAACTATTTGGTTGCAAGGTTGGATTATAAGTAGCTCTAATTATTGAGGTTGTATTTTGTGGCGGATCTATGACTTAAGATTAATGAGGACAATCTATTTAAAAAAAAAAGAAGTCTAAAATTATCATATATATATATATATATGATAAAAAGATAAATACATAAATGTTAAAATATTAATGTTTAAATATAGGTGTAATTATTTATCTTTACATGAAAATAAGGGAGAAGAAGATTCAAATATATAAAATTAGTGGTGAAAATATAAAATTTAACACATATACATGGTACTTTATTAAAATGAAGGGATGCATTTGCTCACCTAACTTGAACCTAGATTTGTCTTGGGTTGTATTTCTATACATACAACGAAGGATCTTTGTAGTAATCTGGAGAGCCATGACTCTCCTAAACTGTTTTCCTCCCTTTTGGTAAATATATATTTTTTTTGTAAAAGAATTGTAATTTTTTTGTAGTATATCTATTTTTTTTTCTGCCTCTCCAATTTTTTTTTTCTTTTAACAAATACAATTTTTTTTTACAAAAAATTATAATTTTTTAAACTATATCTATTTTATTTTTTTAACTCTTCTAACATTCTTTATTAAAATATACTTGTTAACTATTGGAAACATGTAAATATAGTTTTACCATATGATGTTAAATATAGATAATGTTCCTTACATTATAGTAGGGCAAGGGAAAACAAGTAAAAGTAGAACAAATTGTGTGTAGAGTTACGATATGTTTTGTACACTTGATGTTTTGGCACCACTGACGCTTGCTCTCATTCAGTACAAGATTTGTTTGATCATGAAAAAAGATATGGTTTCTTAGATATAAAAAAAATTATTTTCAACCACCACAATTAATTAATTATATTAATTATTTTATTTTAAACTGAATAATATAAAATATAAGTTTCTTACTATTTTTAAGAATAAAAAAATGTATTTGAATAATATTATAGAGATAAAAACTATTAAATTTTTTTAAAAATATCTAAAATAGATATTTTAAATTTTAATCATTAAAGATGTGTTTTTTTATGGAGGACATGAGACGGGTGGTTCGCAACCTCATACTGCCACGTGGGACATAATGGCAGATTCGCAGTTTCCAAACGATTTCCCGTTGGAATCCCAATTCCACGCATAACACAAGGAGGCCTTTTCTTTTGAACGATTCTTATCATAAAATATGATTCATCTTTTGCCTTTTCTAAGCGCTTCCAATTTCCAAATATAAAATACGAATAAAAATGAATCTTCCATGCTTCAATTAAAACATCCTATCCAATCCAGTGGTTTACAAAAATCTTATACAAAGTGCTTGCCTGTTGTCTTATTGCGTAATTTGTAAACTCAACTCCGTCTCTTCATAAACTTTTTATATAGATGTTTCATTTTATTACTCCACAACAAATTAAAAAATTATTTTTGAATATGTTAATAAGTCATTAATGAATCTAAAATTATGGCAAACTCTTATGTCCTCGATATATGATGTGTATATTTTATTAAGTGCTGTGATGAATATGTTTTTTTCCAATTTAGTGTGAGCCTGCTGTCTCTAAAAGGCATGCACATCTATATGCTTCGCAGAATTAAAGTGGAACGTGTCTTCTTTCTCTGGCTATTCAAACGCATTAATTGCTTTCACAATTCATGGGTACGTGTATGCTTATTTGATTTGGCGAATATTATATATATAATTGTGTTTGAAGTGGGAATTGTTTAATGTCCTTGTTTCAATATAAGAATCGCATTGTGTCTGGTCCTTTCACAATGGCTTATCTATATTTATGTATTTATATACTTGCAATCAGGATAACATGGATTGTGAAAGAGATTATATAATTACTCTTGGGGAGAAGTATTTTCATGTTTTATTTGATCTTTAAGAAAAAAAAAAAACCTGATTAATGATATTTTCTTAACACATTAATGGTGCTTATTCATCTAAGGTCTATTGGGCAAGGGAGAAGTTGCTCGCATGGTTTTGGGAGGTCATGAAATTTCAACGTTTTTGTATTAATATATTTTTCATGGCTCCGAGTAGAAATTCATTGGTTGTTAAAAAAACAAAGCAGTGGTTAGCATTAAGAATACTCCCTCAATCCCATTCACACTATTACAGTCTCTAGGTACGGTTCCTTAAAATATATTTATTTGTAAAATTAAATTGATCCTTTAATCCGCTTGGTAAACATGAAAATTAAACTGAAAGTTTGCTTAAATATGCTAGACCCACCGAAAACACTTTTACATAAAAAAAAAATGAGGTCAAAGTACACTTTCAACCCAAATTAAGCTGTGTGAGTAGAGAGGTCTGAAAAGGCAATTTTTGTTTAAAAAACAAAACTGCACATGTGCCATAATCTGTGAACAAATATTATACTTGAATAAGCTTTTACTACCTCAACAAAAGCAGTCATGCTACATACTCGATTATATACATAATACATACGTTAAAAAAAAAAGAATAGCATAAAATAAGGGATAAAGTGAAAAAAATATGAATAAATAATTTTTGTTCTTCTATATCTTTTAACAAGATTATTTTAATTTATATATTTTCATTTTTAACAAAATATCTCATTTTTCATTTTTTTCATGGTTCCTTTTGTTCATCACATTTTCATTTCATCCAACCAATTTCAGTGTAAGAATTTAGTAGCTAGTTTCTTAACCTTAGAACTTAGTAATTATAATAGAAAACTTGACAAATTACGTTGGTATATATCTGAATTTTAAGACAATGGGCCTCTAATTGTGGCAACACCCGACACTTACAACCTGTGACCTCTGACTGCGACGCACTCGTGTGCATGATTGCTATGCAAATTGCAATCATATATACTATCTATTTATGTATAAACTTGTTGCTCACTCTCACTTCCCAATCCCCATCACCGACTGTTTAATAACGCGTTTACTTGTCTAGCACATGTTTTGAAACTTGGAACCTGGAACTTGGAACAACACATACTACTTATTCACTTTCAATCCTACCTCCATCACTTGCCATTCATTTTGATTTGAAAACAATGTGTCGGTGATGACTCTTGACCCATCAGTCATTGCACTTCCATGCAGATTTTTAGTACAACGGTAATAACCAATGAAATTTAAACTTATTCTTTTATAATAATTGTTGAATCCTAATAAGTTGTTTGCAGTTCTTTTCTTATATACCAACAGAACAAGTGTTGAAAGAAAATGTAATAGCCCCAAGCCCTGTCAAAATCATAATCAATGCTGTCATTATTTATTCACCTCTCTTCTGCAGTTAAAGTTGTGCCAATACGAGTTGACGTTAACACGCCAAAGAAAAATGGTGATGGTATGAAGAGATTTGATTAGGTAAAAGTGAAATAGAAAACGAAACTGCTAATTAAGGTGCTCTTGGTAGACTAATTAATATAGTCTACTTAGTAAGTAGCTCCGAAAGAAAAGGTATGTACTGGTGCGGAGTACTACATATCATGTGCTGATTTTTATTCCATCTCATAAAGGCATTTGTTATTTTGTTTAGATTTGAATGCAAATCCAGTGAAACTCAATAATATAAAAATTTTAGTTATATTATATATTATATATTATTTTGGTCTTTATTTTTCTAAACTAAATGTGTTTCAACAATTGATAAATTTTAAGAGTTTAAGTTATCTCTATTCTCAGGCCTCTCAAGTAGAGATGAATATATGTAAGGTAAATTAACTCCTGAAATTCATAATCTATAAAATTTTGTTCATGAAACCAGCATTATAAACAAATTCATTATATTTAAGTTAATCTGTCCTACAAAGCTCAAGGCCAACTAACACATCTACGCCTAGCATGGGCTTGAGCTAGGACCAATAAGAAAGGAGTACGACTTGGATGAAACTTTAAGAAGCTTAGTTTAGGAGATGTTTCATTTAATTGTATTCATCTAACCATTTTTAGGCTTGTATAAGCACCCTTATGTCATCAGGATTTTAGGGGTGTAATTAGTTTTATTTTTGACCTTGTATTTTGGCTTATAGGTTCTATTTTCTTTAGGAGGTATAATTAATCTCTCTGTTAAGTGTGTTAATTAGTTGGGCTTGGCCTAGGAGCTTTTGGACGTGTAGTATTTATTTCCACACCTCTAATTGCTTTTATAACCAACACATGAAGCATGTAGGAGACATGTGGATCCCCCTTACTCCCTTGTTTCACTCCACATATGCTTTCTCACTCCTACTTGGTTGATTTTTGTTGCTTCTTATTTTAATTTGAATTTTGGAGGTGCCATGTCATTTCCCTCCAAAATTCAAATTCAAACAACCGGGAACATAAATCCTCTTTTTAAGGTGCCATGGACATTTTTGAGAGTCTTGGTCGTGTAGTTTTTGTCAACCACACCCCTAGATTTTTTTCCACACCCTTCTAACTCACACATAAAGCATGAGAGACAAGTGGGGTCCCCTTGTTCCCTCTATTAGGTGCCAACCTTCATCTCTCTTCTAGGTGGCACCTACATGACTCTCAAATTCAAATTTGAATTTTGGAGGGAGTCCACATGACACTCTCAAATTCAAATTTTAATCTAGAGAGAATATAGATCCATGATCTTAAGTTCATGAATCTAGTTGATTTAATTAAGTTCCAATTGGCTATGAGCTTAATTAATACTTAATTAAACTAACTAATCTTCTCCTAATCTTCCTTGAGTTGGACGTCTATCTCAAGGCCCATAGCCTAGCATCTTCTCTTATAAATAGACACCTCCTACATATAACTCTTTACACTTGAATGCTAAGGCTTTTTATTGAGAGAACCGAATTTAAGTGTCCCCTTCTCCCTTTAAGATAATCTTTATATAGCTTTTATCAAGGGTTTTTTTCCTTGTGACACGTTCCAGTTGGCTTATCTTTATAGAAGTGACGCCTCTAACCTCCATTTCTCACCTTCTTACCTTCATCTTCTTCTATAGAGAACCTCATGAAGAGATATTGGGAGCATGCAAACCAGGGTTGCATCATACATATATTTTCTTTGTGGAAACATATATAGTTGAATTGGGAAGAGGAATCAATATTTATAAGATGCCTTCTGCTTTGTGGTTAAATACATTACTTTCTCTTAACGTAAGTAAATACCATAATGCTTTTATGCATGGTTAGTCTTTTTTCTTTCAGTCGATTTCACTTATCTAATAAATGTGTTATCTTTCTTTAAAAAAAGTTTGTATTAGGTGGTTATCTTTCTTTCAAATAATCTATTATAACACATACCAAATTAAAATATCATAATCATTAATTCACAGCCACAGAGATATGTAGTGGGCTAACGCAAATGTAGTCCACGAGTTGTGATTCATGGGCATCCCAAATACTACCCATGTCTAGTAATGTTTGATCTACTATTCATAATATATTAATTGTATTGAAACTTGCTGTTTATTGTATTACAACATGCTACGATAAAAAAAAAATTATGTTCATACCACTTTGATTAATAAGTATATTGCTTTTTCTTTTTTATATTTGTTTGATCCTTTTTATAGAAAACATGTTATAGTGTACAATACACTTGTTTCTTACCGGAAGTAATATGATTTTTATTATTAAACTCCTCTTTTTTTATAAAATGATTATGACTCTTATTTTATTTCATATTTTATTATTTTTAAATTCTAATTTTGTATCTCGTTTATGTAGATTATTACTTAAGTCATATTTTGTGATTTTTTAAATCATTCTTTAAATTCTATATTTTGCATCTCCATAAACTTCTACTCCTATTTTGATATCATCTTTCTAATTATCTTTAAATTTTTCTCTCAAATAAATTTATAGTGAACAAGAAATGATATGGTACATTTCATTATAAGGAAGTGCATTTTTTTCTTGTTAAGCTCAGAAGAACCATGACATCTTCTTTTCATACCTCCATTTTTCTTTCCTGTTTTTTTTCTTTTTATTATTATTATTAGATAAGTTTATGATACAAGCTTTAAAAGTAGCATAAATCACTTTTTAAAATAATTTTAAAAATTACTTTCCAAAATAGCAAGTGCATATTTAAGAAAAATGCTTTCTATAACCATTTATTTCAAACGTAGTCACTTGTTGGAAAAAAGGTTGAGAACTGTGGAGTAGGGTCTTCGAGATGAATGGAAGATACTGCTTATGAGAACACAACTATGTGAAAAAGCATAAAAAAGGACTGTAAAAGGAGGAGGTGCGTCGTTATGCAACTTTGGGAGGTGGTTTGTTCTTGATGGGTTTTAGGAGGTGTAGAGGAAGGGAAAATTGTCCATTAGAAAGGGGTATCTGAAAGTTTTGAAAAAAAAAATAATCATAGGAATATTTGAAAAACATTAGATAAAAAAAAAATCTAATATTTAGATGAAAATCACTTGTCCCTTGTTTTATCCACTTCCTTGTTGCATCCAATTATAAGATATCATGCCAATTAAATATAATACATCATGTTTATTAGGTTTAGTGAAAAGATAGCATTGCTACGTGTGTTGTTAATAATTGTCTACTTTAATCAACATGATGATTTACAATTCATTCTAACTTTATGTGATGTTAACAATTGAGACTTCTGAATTTCACAACCATACTTCCAAACCTTACTGCCTCAATGTGATTATAATTTTCCCAAGTTTGACTTTTACCTAGTCCAAACAATTCATATTTTGTACTTGTTGTACAACACAGTTCATATTGAAAGATTTTGTTTAATGTGAATTGGAGTTGTTACTTTCACTAATTCACTAATCATACCTTATCTCACTATATTATGCAATCTCGTGGAATGTCTTTCTTGATGAGGTTTCCATAGTGAAATGGACAGTGGAAGACACTAGAAATAGAAGTGATAGGCGCATGTCACTCACAAAGGAGATAAACTTTGATGCTTGCCACAAGAAAATTGATAAAAGCTAGAAGGGAACTCCTCTTAATGCAAGAAGAGTTCAACTAGAAGGAGATAAAGTCACTTAGAAACGAATCTCTCAATTTACTAAATTATCAAATTTGAATACAAGAGTAGATGAAGCCTATTTATAGAGTGAAGATGAGATTAGAAACTAAGAACAATGCTATTTGTAAATCCTATTAGAAATTATTTTATTCATTGGAATTCTCATCTTATTAAAAGTGTTATTTTCAGAGCTCGAGGGAGAAGTTTTTGCAATCGAAGGATGCTTAAAAATTTAGTTTCTTATTAATTAAAATTTCTTTTTAGTATTAATTTGTAACTATTTTAGAATAAATGTCTTTGTAACTATTTTTGTTTTCTATTTTATTTTTAGAGACGCCCATATTTGAGGATTATATTTTGTGTAAGGATTCATGTATTTATTTACCTTAGTTTAATACATAATATATTATTTTTTAATTCTTCACTATTTTATTATGGGTTATTATTGTAATGAAGAACATTACATCTATAGGTTAAGTAAAATTAACCAAGAATTAGAGCTAACTAATCGAGGTTAATTCTCCTTAACCAAAATCGTCCAAATCACATTGTCTTCTTGCTCCCTTGAGACGATGACATCTAAGGGACATGTGAGATCATGTGTTGGTAATGCAAAGAGTGTGAGAATGGGTGTGAAGCTTAAGGAAAAGGAGTGGTGTTTGGCCACATCTTTGTAGCATAACTCACAGTGTTGTGATTCTCATACTCTCTATCTTGGACTCATTTGGACCCAAACTTCTCACACACCCCAAAACTAACTGATGACACTCATTGTCACAAAATAAAAGAATAAAACAAAGCCCAAATACAAGGCAATAAGAAGTTGGTCAGCTATAAAAGTCAATCCATTAAGAAAGGTAAAAAATAACACTAATACAAGGAAAATTCTAATCCTAATTTATTCAATGTATTCCAAGAAGGATTTTCTTGTATCTCTTCACATGGTTCTTAAGTCAGCTTGCATCACTATATATCCCAAAAACAACAGAGATGTTTGTGTCGCTCTAACATCTGAAGCATTAATGGCAATGTCTTAGATAACATTGACCTCTTCTACCTACTTCCATGCTTCGCCAGGTGCCATGTGGAGATTTTTTTCCTTTCTTTCTAGGCTTATAAAGACAACATTATTTTTCCATTAAATATAATAAATATGGGAAGTTATATTTGTTAGGTTCAAAAGGTCGTATGACCATAAGCTCCTACAAACCTTCTTAATGATTTTGATGATAACAAATGAAATTAATTAAAGGTCATTATCTAATGTCTTATTTGAAAAAATGTATACAACATATAAACAAGTAACCTACATGGAAGTCAAGGTGTTAAAAGAAATCATGCAATATATGTTAAACACCTATATAAACAATAAGAAGGTTAAAATACAAATAATAGTTTATACATGCTAATAAGAGGCATAAGATCATATCCTTTTAGTTCTACCGTCTACATGGAAAATCACTAGAAGCATCTCATGTGTTGGATAGAGCTTTTTTTTCTCTCTCTCTATATATATATATATTTCATAAGAAGCTTTTAAATGATAAATAACTTCTAAGATTTTTACTATATAAATTAACTTTACCAAAATTCACACAAATCAAGAATTGATAACTTTATGCCCATAAAGTAATCTTAATTTTAAAATAAAAGCAGTAGACATTTTGATAATAGGTGTAAAACAATAATAAAAAGTATTAAAATTTTGAAAAGAGTGAAAATCATATAGTGAATTTTAAGAGGAAGGAAAACCAAATTTAATTGCAAATTTTCAACACAATAATGATAAATGCAAGATGGTTAAACTATTTTGCAAAATTAAAATATTTGAAATTGTCATTGTGAGTATTCGTTTACTTCATACATAAATCTTCTCACAATATTTTGATGCAAATTAAAAATTATATTTTTTATTTAAAATATCGAAGTGATGAAAATAAAAAATTCATATTATTTTAGACTTAAAATTAAATATAGAAGGAAGCCAAGCATAATAAGTTAAGAAATTTCTGAAAGATATATTTGTAATTTTACTCCATCATTTAGGAGAGGAATTAATTACTTATCCCTACCTAAATATAAATAAACGTTAATGTTTACATTATTTAATGATCTATTTTATGAATATTTATTAATTAATAAAATTTATATTTTCAATAATATTTTTATATATTTTTGGTATTATTATTAATCAAGTTTGAATAAAGAGTATTTTAGAAATAATATTATTTTTTATTGATTTTAATATAAAATCAAATAATAATAATTAATTTTTTAATTTCTTAGTTAAATTTAATTATATTAATTTTTTAATTGTTTTAATGAGACAAATTCAATCCAAGTTGTAAAAGGTTCAATTCGTTAGAAGCTGAAGATTATATATATCAACCTTACATTTAATTTAATGTTGTGGTTGAAACCTAACATAATGTAGATAAGAGCGATAACGGGTTGGGGTGGGTATGGGTAGTGCTTACCCGCTACCCATCCCACTATAAAATACCTGTACTCACTACGCGCTTACAACTCGTTGGATATCTGTTATATAAAAATGTCTGCTAGTTTTTTCAATATCTATAGGTATATATCAGTACTAATGAGTATTTTTTAAAAAATATTATTTTTTTACCTAAAGTTTAATCAAACAAATAATTTATTTGTTAAAAAATTTAAAAATAAAATTATACTAGTAAGTTTCTACAAGATTAATTGAATTTAAAATTATATTGATATAATACATAAAAAATATTTAATATAAATAGAACATTTGTTTTATATTATCCACATTTTTATAAAAACTAATTCTATGAATTATTCATTTTTTATAAAAAAAAATAACATTGGTAACAATAAAATTTGACAATTAATATTTTAAGTTTGATTTATTTAACAAATTTTTTTTAAAATTAAATATGTGTAGTATTTTAATTTAGCGGATAGCGATACCCACAGATACGGATATGATGATACTCATACTCGTACTTGTTAAAAAACGGGTAAAAGAAATTCATACCTGTGATAAGCACCCATTTAAATCACCTATACAGATATTTTCATTGGTTTAATCTGCGGATGCCCGCAAGTATAGATTATTTTGCTCTTCCTAAAAGTAGAGAAAGCATGTGCCACTTACAATCAAGAAACTATCCACCTCCCTCTTTTATTAAGTTAGTTTTGATTTGGGTACGCAAGGTGAGAATGGAATGCAATAGTTATTGTTGAGCCGGTTAGTAATTGAATTTACATTCTTACAGAAGAGCAAACCATCGAATCAAATCAAATTTATGCTGCATTTCAATATCAAAGGTTGTGCCACAACTTTTTTTTTTCCTCCCTTGGACCTTATATATTAGCATACTTTGTTTAGTAGTATTTTATGTATATCGTATACTCATGGCAGTTTTTATTGGAAACTAATGAATTTGATACATATATAGCTCTCATAGCATGACCATGCATCTCACAGGTACATTGTAAAGTATCGTGAGTTTATAAAAAAAACAATTATTAAATAATATGATACTTATTGATTAGTAGGGCTCATACACGAATTTATGATAGAAGTTAACATTTGACATTTACCTGTACAAGGGAATGGATAAGTGTAAGGGATTTGGATATTGTAAGAGTATCTCACTATTAGTAATAACAAATATTGGGCTTGACAATAGAGTAGGCAGCTAGGTTCTGGGGTTGGTTGTTGAAGTATGGAGTGAACGAAAATGGTTGGTTGTTGATTATTTTCCTCCAGCTACCAAGAGCCTTGGCTATATATTGAGCACCACTAGCTCCCAGCTGCATTAAGAGAAACACCAGCAAGTCATATCTGCAATAATTGTGAAAGTTTAGTGAGTATTAGGAGGGATGAGTTGCCATGTTGTTCGCAGCGTTTCGGAATGTTTTGTGAAGCCGTTGGGCCAGCAAAAGAGCGGAGCCAAACATGCAATTAACACCTTGGGATATTGCTATGCATATCCAGAATGGCCTGCTATTCAAGAGTTTTTGGAGAGCGTGGTGGAGATTCTGAAACACACCATTTCTACCCATTAGCCGGTCGCCTTGTCACCCAACATCCTTCTTCCTCTTACACCATTTTCGTGGACTGCAACAATAGTTGTGGAGCCAGATTCATCCATGCAACCTTGATATGACCGTATCCGACATTCTTTTCCCCGTTGATGTTCCACCCGTCGTTGACTCATTCTTCTATCACCACAAAGCAGTGAACCATGATGGTCACACCATGCCACTGTTGTCCGTTAAAGTCGCCCAACTACTGGATGGTCTTTTCATAGGTGTTTCCATGAACCACGCCATCGATGACGGAACTTCTTTGTTTAATTTCATCAACACATAGTTTGAGATCTGCCATGCTCAAGCCGAAGCCAAAGGGCCTTTATACTATGCCCCCAATATTTCACGCCATCCAATTCATAAGCCGTGGTTTCCACATGGTTGCAGTCCACCGATCAATCTTCCTAATGCAACCTCCATGATGCAAATCCCTTGATCCTCTTTCAAGAATGAACGGAATATAAATGGTTGATGGAGGAGAAGAGAAGATTGGTGATGGATGGCTCTATTACTTGAGATAAGTCATTTAAAGATGTTTGCCACAAAAGAAAGAGTCTTTGATAGAAGTTATGCGGAAACTCTTTCAAGAGAAAGAAGAAGACACTCAAAGGATGACTCACCATGAAGGGAAGCCAAATTTATAGAGCATGGAGTGAATAGGGAAGGGGGAGTCGACGTTCATGACTAATCAAGGCCCAAGCAACACTTAAATATGTGTTAATTGTGATAAGCACAATTAGCACGTGTTTAAGCATTATGAGAATCAAACAAGACCATAAAAATATGGATTTAGGTTCTCTCAAGTTTGAATTTGAATTTTGGAGGGAAGTGAGATGACACTCCAAAATTCAAATTCAAATAAGAAGCACATCTATTGGTCTAAGTAGGTGCCACTTTGGAGGAAAGAAAAGGTTGGCACCACTTAGGGGGAACCTTAGGGGTGTTAAGATGAGTCAAGAGTGTGTTTTAGCAAAAAACCACACAACCAATTCATCCTAAAAGCCTAACTACTCAACTCACTTCTCCTAAGAGACTAATCACACTTACTAATTAATCTAAGGTACAAAACAAGGCCAACATACATGGCGACAAGGAAAGTGAACATGCCTCCAAAAATGAAATACAAATATAGAGCAAACTACGCTAGAACTAAGAGATTATGACCTAAATTCTTGAGATCTTGATTTCCATGAGAAGGTTAGGTTTTCTTCCCTCCTCTCTAGTCATATTCTCTTCAATTTTCCTAACCATGACCCTTATGATAAGACCTTTGCTAAGGAGGATTGTATCAACCCCTCCCTCTTAAGAAGGATTTAACCTCAAATCCAATGCGTCCTCTTCCTCATCATCATCAACACCTACAAAAGAGGTAAGAATACATTAAAGGTAAAGCTGACTTCATAATCCTCGGGAAGGTCTAACCTATATGCATTATCACCTACCTTCTCAAGGATTTGGAAGGGACCATCTTTTCTAGGGCTCAGTTTTGACTTCTCTAGGAAAACAATACTTTCTAAGGTGAAGGCAAACTCAATCCCCTTCCTCAAAGGGCAGTTCCTTCATCCCCTTGTTCATATCCTTAGCATAACCTTTTTATTGTTGTTCAATGTTAGTTCTAACCCTTTCATTAAGCTTTTTAATGAATTCTGCCCTAGATTCTCCATACTTGTGAGATTGAGAAGTAGGGAGGGACACAAGATCTAAAGGAGTAAGATGGTTGAAGCCATAAACAACTTTAAAAGGTGAATGTTTGGTGGTCCGAAAAACCACCCTATTATATGCAAATTCTATATGGGAGAGGTACTCATCTCAAAACTTGTGGTTGCCTCTTAGAAGAGCCCTCAACATTGTGGATAGATACCTATTCACCACCTCAGTTTGCCCATCAGTCTGAGGGTGACAAGTAGTAGAGAATTGTAGCTTAATTCCTAGCCTAGCCCATAAAGTTCTCTAAAAATGGCTAAGGAACTTAGCATCTCTATCAAATACAATGATGAAGGGTAAACCATGCAATCTAACAACCTACTTAAAGAAAAGTCTTGAGATTTTGCTAGCATCATCCATTTTGTGGCAAGGAATGAACTGGTTATTTTTCCTAAAACAATCTACCACCACAAAGATGGATTCTACACCCCTCTGGTTCTAGGAAGCCCAAGGACAAAGTCCATGCTAATATCTACTTAGGGTGTAGAAGAAGTAGGTAAAGGTGTGTAGAGTCCATAAGGCATCATTTTAGACTTAGCCTGTAAATAGGCTATGCATTTAGAACAATGTCTATGGACATCTCTTTTCATATGGGTCAAAAAGAAGTTTTCCTTTAAAATCATCAAGGTTTTGTGAATTCCAAAATGCCCCATGAGCTCACCTTCATGGCTATCATTTTCAGCAATTTTCTCATAGATCCTTGGGGTATGCAAAGCTTTCCATGCCTAAACAAATACCCTTCACTATTGAAATACCCATCATGGGCCTTAGATGCAAGGGCAACAAAGATGGGACCAAACTCTTTGTCAAAGGGATTCATGGCCCTAATATCATTAAAGCCCAAGATATGGGAACTCAAAGTGCCAGAAAAAGTATATCTTCTAGATAAAGTATTAGCTACCACATTAGTTTTCCCTTTCTTGTACTTAATGACATAGGGCAAAGATTCAAGGAATTCAACCCACTTTGCATGCCTTTTATTCAAATTGTCTTGCCTCCTCGGGTACTTAAGTGACTCATGGTCACTATCAATGACAAACTCCTTAGAAAAAAGATAATGCTCCCAAGTCTAAAGACCCTTATTAAGGAGTAAAACTCTATCATTTGTGGGGTAATTGAGGGAAACACCATTAAATTTTTACTAAAATAAGCAATAGGGTGTCCACCCTGCAACAACACAATTTCAACACCCACTCCAGATGCATCATACTCTATCTCAAAGGTTTTAGAAAAGTCAGTAAGAACTAGAACTGGTGCATTGGTGAGTTTCTCTTTAATAAGAGAGAAAAATTTCTCTTACTTATCACCCCAAAGGAAAGGAACTTCCTTATTCACCAACTCATTGAGTGGTGAGATAAGTGTGGAGAAATTAGGCATAAAGCGCTTATAAAAACTAGCGAGACCATGAAAGCTCTTGATCTCTGTCACACTTGTTGGGGTGGTTATTCTTAGATGACTTTGATTTTCTTAGGGTCCATATGGACTCTTTGTTCACTAACAATAAACCCTAAAAAGACCACACTATCCACATAGAAGGTGCATTTTTCAATGTTTGCAAAAATGTGGTTCTCTAAGAATGCAAAAAACTTGCCTTAAATGTCTTAAGTGATCATCTAGGCTCCTACTATAAATGACAATGTCATCAAAATAAACTACGCAAAATTTACCTAAACAATATCTAAGAACATGATTCATTAATCTCATGAATGTGCTAGTAGCATTTGTAAGCCCAAAAGACATCACTAGCCACTCATAAAGTACAAATTTGGTCTTAAAAGCAATTTTCTACTCATCACCCTTTTGATCCTTATTTGGTGGTAACCACTTCTAAGATCTATTTTTGAAAAATTTTTTGCTTCATGCAATTCATGTAGTATATCATCAAGCCTAGTGATTGGGTGTCAGTATTTGATTATGATGTTAATTGTTCTACAATCCACACATATCCTCCATTGACCATTGTTCTTGAGCACCAATAAGACTGGCACAACACAAGGGCTAAGACTCTTTTGAACTCATCCTTTCTCCCATAGATCTTGGACTTCAGGCTTTATTTCCTTAGTCTCCATAGTTTGTCATATATGTGAGCCTATTGGGTAGGCTAGCACTATGAATCAAGTCAATTTGATATTCTATATCCCTAATAGGAGGGAGGCCCTTAGAAACCTCCTTAGGGAATACATCATCAAACTTTTTCAAAAGAAAATTTACTCCTTTAGGCAGAGACTCATGTTCAAGATCTATGGTAGTGTAAGGTGATGTCTCTTTCTAAAGGAGAAGATAGAAATGTTTGTTAGTCAAGGAAGCTTCTTTAAGGTCATGTTTGGTTGTAAAATAACTTTCTTTACTAACAACCTTCTTGGAAGAGCATCTTCTCCCAACTCTTTCTTCTTACCCCTTTCAAGTTTTAGGGGTAAATTTTGAATTTGAATTTTGGAAGAAAGTGACATGGCATTCCAAAATTCAAATTCAAATAAGAAGCACTTAGAGAAAAGAAAAGGTTAGTGCCACTTGAGGGAAACCTTGGAATCCACATGTCCTCTAGTTAGTTAAATGGGTGTTAAGATAAATTAAGAGTGTATTTAGTAAAACACCACACCGTCAATTCATCCTAAAAGCCAAACTACTCAACTCACTCACACCTTCTAATTAATCTAAGGTACAAAACAAGGCCAAAATACACAAACAAAAAGGAAAACAAACATGCCTCCAAAAATGAAATACAAATATAGAACAAATTAAATTAGAACTAATAGATAATGAACTAAATTCTTGAGATATATCGTGAGAAAGTAGTCTTTTTCCTTCTTTTCTAAACATATTCTCTTCAGTTCTCTTAATAATAACTCTTGTGATAGGAATTTTATTAAGGAGGATTGCATCACTTCTCTTCAAAGAGAGAGGAGTTTATCAGTAGATATGAAGCACCGAAACTGAGAGATAGAAGGCTCGAGTTCTCAGCAGAGTCGGTTGCGAAACTGAAAGCAAGGGCAAACTCAGAGTCAAAGTCCTTGAGAGAATCAGACACGATAAGTTCGATCCAATCCTTAGTGGCGAAAGTGTGGAGATTCATGACACGTGCACGGCAGGTGGATGGAACCGGCTTTGGCCTAGGAAACGCAATTAAGGCGGTGAGTGCAGAGACAACGGCTGGGGAACTGGGTGAACATGAGAGGGCCTCCAGTAGTGGTGTACCAACTTGGTTTTGACTTAGGCTCCTCCAACAGTGTGACCATGTCAAGTTCCCCGAGTTTCAATGTATATGGGAAACCGTTATGAATGTGGAAAGGGGTGCAACTTCTTAGTGGGATTAATAAGTTTGATGGATACCAAGGTGGGGGAACCAACCATGTCTATCCCTTTCACCTCATTCCATGCTTGCCCTCGAATCAGATCACCACTTCATGGAACTCGTTTCCCTTCCCAATACGCTTCCCTAGCCCCATCCACTATCCACCTTTCACTTTCTTCAAATAATTATATATGTTTCTATAAATATACTAAAACAAACATAACTATACCCAATCCCTTCAAGATAATATTTACTCTTTTCGAGAAGCTAAAATATCATTTAGCTTATTCTAAATACTAAATACTTATTTTAATTTATGGAGCAATATTACCTTCAAAGAAGGTTGTGACGGGCATATTTTAATGTTTGAAGCATATATGAACACAAATATATATTGAGATGATTCTATTGGAAAATAATTATTCAATATCAGTATGTTATAGTAAAATGTCTGAGATTATAATTGCTACAGAAAATTAAACTAACTAAATTATAAATGAATTTATATCAATTACCGTTTAGTTTAATAAGAATAAAACAAATATGTCAGCCCTTATAATTTTAAATAAATCTAAATTATACTGTTCTATTACAAAATTAAAAGTTGTAATTTAACACGTAGATAGTTTGGGGAATACAGGACGATATGTTCATTGCATAAACCATCATTTACGCGCATGGAAGTATGGTGCTGATGTGTGACAAGCCGTTGTTAAAAATCCACCCAAACCAATTTTTTCAGTCAGTTGAGGATGATTTAATATTATTATGTAAATTTATATTATTTTGACTTGTCTTTAATTAAAATTTTAATTAATATATTAGTTGATAAATAATTATTTTAATAATTAAAATCAAATAAAAATTTCTCAACTATCTTCATAAATCTCAGCTTCCAACAGTCCTGTATTGCTTTCCACACCCCTTTCACCTTTTCAATTAGAAGCCGTTATGGCAGTTAATTTAGTTTCAACTGCTACCCGTTTTTCTATTTTTCTTATTCATTGAACCTGAACTTTTTTTTCCTATCATTCTCCATTGTATAAATATTTGTAACTGACCTCAATATGAATCAGAATGGAATTTTGTGATTTGATTATGTCATTGTTTCTCTCTGTTGCTTGTTTTTGCTGTTTCATTCTCACTGCATAACGTTTCACATGTTATCAGAGCTCTTTGTGGAAGAGTACTGCTGCGTCGACTCTGATTCTCAAACATGGCTTCCTCTTCATCTATCGTTGACGATGATCTTGACCCCACTATCAATATTCATAGCTTCTTGTATTTGCATCTCAAAAAAAACCCAGCAATTGTGCTTGTATCTCCGCTCCTCGATGAAAGAAATTACAACATGTGGAGTAAGGCTATGGCAACAACGTTAAGCACGAAAAATAAATTGAAATTTATCAACGGAAGAACTCATGAACCTGACGAGGGAGATAAGTTCTGTTCTGCGTGGAGAAGGTGCAACGACATGGTCGTCTCCTGGATTCTTCACTCAGTTTTCCACAAATCCGCCAAAGCATTATTTGGATGGATAGACCCGAAGTGACTTGGAGAGACCTTTGTTCTAGGTATTCACATGGTGATAGGATCCAAATTTCTGATTTTCAACTCAAAGTTGCTTCAATAAGGCAGGGCGATTCAATAGTTACGCAATATTTTACAAAGTTGAGAACGATTTGGGATGAGCTGGATCATCTCAGACCAAATCCGATTTGCTAATGCTTGATTAAATGTTCCTATGAGTTAGCTGACACTATTTCGGAGCAAAAAACCGAAGCTCAAGCCATGCAGTTCTTAAGAGGCTTTAATGAGCATTTTAGCAATGTAAGATCCAATATCTTGATTATGGAATCGCTTCCATCTATTTCAAAAATCTTCTTTTATGTTGTCTGCCAAGAGAGGCAGCACGAAGGGAGTAGCTTTGCAGTGGCCATTGGTTTAGGAAATAAAACCTCATCAACAATGAAGGATTAACCATACTGAAGCGGTATGCTATCGGAAACATGGTTTCCCATCTGACAGAACTAGTGGCAGAACTCAGCAGAACAGCAATGGAAACAAGAGCAACAAAGTGTGCACGCATTGTGGTAGAACGGGACATACCGTGGATATATGTTACAGGAAGCATGGCTTCCCACCTGGACATAAGTTGTATGGGAAAGCTCCTAGTGTAAATCAGACCGTGGCAGAAGAAGTGAAGGCTACACATGATAATTCACATCAGTAGAATTCCAATGTTGGTGAGGCCCGTGAGCATAAGCTTTCCTCAAGAGAGTACCAGACACTAATGGCCTTAATTCAACAATCTAACAAAGGAAACTCAGTTCTAGCAGCATAAAGTCCTCCTCATGTTCTCAGTTCTGTTGTCACCTGTAACACATCAAGTAAAGGTATCACTGAACATTTCACTCACAACACAACACCAAATAATTTGCAAACTGAAGCACTTTGGATCTTAGACTCGGGTGCAACAAATCATGTGTCTTCCTCACTGAGTTTCTTCACACACCATAAAGCCATTAGTCTAATCACTATCAGGTTGCCCACAGGTCAAAAGGTTATAGCTATCCACTCTGAAACTATGATGTTTTCTGTTGCATTCACATTAAAATATATGCCCAAACCTAAAATGCCATAGGTGGAGAAGGATGATTTACACATTGGATGGGTAATGGTGGACATGGTAATGGCTGTATGTAACGTGTTAGCATAGAAGGTGTATAGCCCAACACATTCCCTAACTGTACCAATCATCCTCTTTGAACTCATATCCTAAATAATGCATTCACATTAAAATATATCATATTTATTCCTTCCCTCAATTAAAATAATCTAATTTCTATATCTAAGCTTGTACAACATCTAAAGTGCAACCTGATATTTTCCCTTTCATCATGCATTATTTGAGGTTCATGTCAAAGCCCTTTACTTGCAACCTGATTGTTTGAGGTAGCGAAGTATACACGATTGGCCTGATTGTTTGAGGAACCGTCATCTCATTTATGCACCTAAGTTAGTTCATGTCAAAGCCCACTACCTCCCATCTAAAAGTTGCATTTTGTATACTTCGCTACCTCAAACAATCTCCTGGCCTTGGTGTTTTCTTCCCTCACTCTAGTTCTCTCCATCTCAATGCCTTTAGTGATTCAGATTGGGTTGGATGCTTCGATACCAGACATTTAATCATTGGCTTTTCCATCTACTTCAGTCATTCTCTCATTTCCTAGCGCTCTAAAAAGCAGGACACTGTTTCGAAGAGTTCCTTCGAACTCCAATGGCTGCATTATCTTCTTGATAGTTTTCGTGTTCATTTCCAGCGGCCCTCTCTTCTATTTTGCAACAATCTTGGGGTACTATTATTCTTCTAAATGACATGCACACACAAGAAAAACAATTATCAATTTTGACCAATGAATATTTAGACAAGCCAAAGAAAAATGAAGTTATGTATAGTATATAATAGAATTTCAATAAACAAATACATTATTATGGTATGTTATGCAAACATATAGACATAGAAATAGCAACCATCAAGATGTTTTTACCACATTTATATTATTATTAGCATGAACAGGTCTTGCACTAGTAATGTTTTTACCACATTTATATAATTATTGCCATGAGTGGGGAATTCCTTAATGAGGTTCTCAAATTACTATTTCTCAAAAAGAGGGACAAAATAAAACCTAACATGAGTTGTTTTTTTTTTTACCTTGGACTTGGATTGCTTTTTACTACTTTTTGCCCATATTTTATCCATCTATACCCATCATCTAGAATATCAATGTCACTAGTTGTTTAACTACAACTCTAGACTCTCTCACGGTTTTACTTCCAGGTGCTAATATACCCTTATTTTCACCTTCAATTTTCCTAAAAAATTAATGGAAAAATTAGTCATGTAATGAACCTCATAAATGATACTACAATAAAAGGAAACAAAGTGGATTAGAGAACCATAATATTATGCAACATAATGAGATAAAAACACACCATCTTTTAAGATCAGGTTAATCTTCAACTTTACTCAAAATCATCATCCCCATTTGATATTAATGAGTTCTCTATATTATTTGGTCATCTTCTTTTTCTTACATTTATACTCAATTAGTATTTGTGCATTCTCTAAACAACATTATGATGTCTGATTTATTACTAATGTAAACAAACTAAAATTTTGGTATTTATTCAAGTTATTTGTATAAACACTTAAATAAAAAATATTTTTTACTTATAATAATAACTAATAAGTAATTTCTCCCACTAGAGAGGTGAGTTGTTATTACAAGAAAACTTCAATTGTAAAAATTTAAAAATTTTAAATTGAGTAGTAAGCTAAAAATAATAGTTATCTTAATATCTGACCACTACTTTTGACCTTTAAAAGTTAATCTCATAATTTTCTTCATAGTAGTTTGTTGTTTTCTAGATTCCTACAAATTAAAAAACCATTTGTAATATGCCAATAGCCAAGGATACAGTTCAAAATGAAAAAAAAGAAAGATAAATAAAAAGATAAGATTCCATTAGTTTATAAACTACTTTTCTGATGTTTGCTTTTGATGCTTATAGTAAGCGAAGATCATCTCTCTCCTAAGCTATCAGGTACTACTCCCATTAAATTATTATTCTAAACAAAGAGGCTTTTGTCCAGTGTCAATGAGCCAAAAGAAAATATTTTAACAATACAAGCAAAAAAATAGCCAAATTCACAAGTCACCCTACAAAAATATCACTACTTTATTGTATTCAGAATTTTAAAATTTTAAACAAAATTTTAAAACATAATTATCTTAAGATCACTCTACATTTCAAAATTTTAAACAAAATTTTAAAATCCTAAACAAAATATCACATCTTTGTGTTTGTGAATTGTGACTATAAGTGAGTTGGATGGAGTGGAGAGTGGAAAAGGATGAGAAAAGAAATAAAGCTAAAATTTTGATCCAAAAACAGAACAAGAAGCACTGATATATGGAACTACATTTAAGTTTTGTTCTTCATAAAATAACGTTCATAATTCTTGTTTTGTTTACACAAACGTTAGTGACAAGTTATCCAACATTTCTATTTAATAGTTACCAATCCCATTTATCCAGGAGGAAGTCATGCTCACGGATTCAACCCCTTTATGTGTATCCAATTTCTTTTTTCAACTTTATTTTTTCTAGTCTTCATCACTTTGAGTATTCTTCAACTCACGTACATAAAGTGTTTGAAAAAGCACTTTAATTGTTCTAATTCTCTAATATATATACAAGCTTTATTTTTTGGAATCATGTTCATGAATTAGAATTGTTAGACACATCTAATGGGTTGGCAAAATGATTTAACTTGAAAAATCCCTTTTCATAGGAAGCTTTAATTAGGATTCTCTATAATCTTTCAATATGATCATTGTTAACATTTAATCTTGGAATTATTTAGAGCATCTTAAAATATCTAATATCTCTTATAATTTGTGTTATATTTCTATATTATCTAGCTCTATGAATTGGCTTCTATATTTCACTTTATTTCATGATTTATTACTTAGTTAAGATTATGATCTAGTGTTTGTATAAATAAGGATAATGTTTATATTTTGCATCTAATTATAGCACATTCAAAGTTTTTCTTTTTTGAAAAAATGCAAATTTATTCAACAATTGCAAAACAAAACCCATAACAAGGCATGGTATAGATGTCTTTGCATCTTACAAACACTATAGTCTGAAACAAGACTAGAAAATAGAACAAACAAATCCTAAAAACATCAATCCACTCGGGACTAGCTACAATAACCAAAACACATCACTTGTCAAACCTCAAATTACCATAGAAAATATTCTACATAAAACATCCTATATAAGCACAATTTCAAAAGACACTAGCCACTTATTAAACAAAATATCCTTTCCATCTCATGATAGTAGCCAGCCAGTTACAAATCTAAGTTCCTTATAAAATATATGTCAATTCAGCTACTCATCCAATTTCTTAGTTTGCTTCCTAATCATTCAGCAAAGTTTATATATAAGACTTTAAGAAATGAGTAAATTTGAATAATTTCATGTCTTACAGCTCTTTTTATATAAAGTATAAACTCTACTCTACATATAAGGTGTGACACATAGGTCTCAACCACAAAATAAGTTTGGAAGGTTTATACACAATGAATAAACACTAGGATAGTAAGTGAGTTAGTTAGCCCAATTGTTTATAGCAGCAGTTAGGAATCTGAGTTTAAATAGTAGTTGTGCAAAATAGGAATAGTTGCAATAATTATTATTTAACAAACTTATTCAGTTGTAAAAGTCCCAACACCTACCACTTGCTATAATTATTAGTAGGTTTGCTAAATTGTTGCAACTATTCCTATTTTGCACAACTATTAATAAATAGGAAGAGTTGTAATAATTATTAGTTAACAGACTTATGTGATAAGATGCAAAAAATGGCTCTTAAGTACATAAAGCCAAAAATGAGAATCATTAAAACTGCAAACAAACTGTCAATTTCTAACTTTAACTTGTTTTCATTAATTTAATAAATAAACAACTTAAGATTGACTATGCTATGTTGAATCAGATGCATTACATAGGATTTTTATTTAACCAAGTATGAAACATAAAAAATGATAAGCATATCACGTAGCTTATATCTTCTCGGTCAGTTACATGTATTATAAGATTTGAACATAGAATTTACCTTAGCTTATCCTTCTTTAAATTGCAGAACCAAGCTATTTCTTTCATATATGAGTCATCCCTGCAACAACTAAAACTACATCATAGAGCAACTAAGGAAGGCAGCAAGCATAGTTCACCAATGGCGAGAAGGACCATAATCTCTCAATGATGCCCATAATGTAAAGAAGTTTACTCCAAGAAAATGAGAGTGACACTTGATTGTCAAATAACACACCCATTCAACCTAAGACTACGAACACTAATCACTTTCAAAGATCCAATTAGGAAAGTGAAAGTAAGTTAGTCAAGAAAATCCATCATACATATGATCCAAGAACATATTAAAAAAATATACTTAAATAAGCTACAGAATACAATTCTTAAAATATAAGTCAGTCAAGAAAAACTTCATCAATTTATAATTAAAATTGGTATACACGTCAACCATAGTGAAAAGTCTGTGTTTTCCAAATCTATTATATCAAAATGAGTTACGTTACTCAATGAATTGACTTTTATGACAATAGTAGTTAAAAAACAAAATAATGTTACTTTGCTTGATTAAGACAATAAAAACAAAAGAAAATACAAAACCAAAATACAGATAGATGTGAGAATAATAACTAGTGTGTCTCAAAACTCAAGATTTCAATTCTTTATGTAGTGTTCATAAGTTTGTTCCATTAGCAAGAATTGATAAATAACCTTCAATTTTCAAATCAATTTATAATCAAATCATTATCATTATAAAAGGAAAACTAATAACGAGCAAGAGTCATCTCATTTAAGCAAAACAATCCATGTCACTCCCATAGGTGATCCCACTCCTAATGTTCAGACTAAAGATTCATTTAGTCAAGCAAAAAATCAGTTAGAAAGCAAGGCAAAAATGAGATCGGAAAAAAAAAGTCAAACTTGTGCTCCAGACAATGAGCATAAGTCTAATAAATTGTGATGTGACCATGCCTAGCCAAGGACCTATCACTAGGGTCATGGCTAGAAGGATTGAAGAAGACCTAGCCCTTGCAGACAAAGGAAGACTTCACCTCCTATGGAGAGTGAAGATATTAGGCTAGGGACTTTAGTTAATAAAATGTAATTTTCCTTTATTTTAATTTTGAGGAGCATTAAGAATTTAATTTGGGACATGTATTTAGTCCATTTTTTATTTTTAGGAGGTGTCTTAGGAATTTAGAGGGTGGATTTAGCTTTTTGGGTCTTTATGAAGGAAATAAGGGGTAGCCTTGATATCTACACCCCTCTTTTCTACATAAACCCCCTAAGCTAATAAGAAGGAATCTTGGCCCTTGGTTTGAGAAACTTGGGCACCAAGTTTGATGATCTAAGGAGGGAATTGTTTCTCAATTCTCCTCCCTTAGATCTCTCCTTTTAATCCTAGCCCTTCTTTTTTAGGTTATCTTGTTCAAGAGGTTAGCTACCTCTATAAATAAATAGGAGCTCCTCCCTCACTTGTATTTTTTACACTTGAATTTAATCCTAGAGACCATATTGGTTGAGGTTCTTACCTTTGAGTGTCCCCCTTTCTCCTTTGTGAGAGCTTCTAAGAGTTATCAAGGGACCCCTCCCTTATGGCCTCTCCCCTTTGCCTTATCAAACCTAGTATTTGTGGCGCCTCACCCCATTCCTTTCCTCTCCATAAATCCATTTCCCTTCCAAGTGACTTTAGAAAGGATCCTTTGGGCACGTGATCATCAAAGATCACATCAAGTGGTATCAGAGCCACTTTCTAAAGGTCACATTCTTTCTCAATTTTTTTTTTGCTTTGTTGTTTATTTCTTTGATCTCTTTATTTTAAAGTCCTTCATTTTTTGTCATCTCTATTTCCTTTATTGTCTAGTAGTATAGTTTTTTATTCTTGCTATTATATGCGCTTTTGTTTTCTATCTACGCGCCTATTTTCCATTTAATTTGATGCGATTTTATTTGTCCCTTTCTTTGCATCTTATTTTCGTGTTCAAGTTGCTTAATTTTCCCTTGGTTTTTTATGTTAAAGTGTGCCTAAGAAGTTGTGACCATTAAACCCACATGGTTGAGGATTTTTCCACACCATTGTGGTAATCAACTTTGGCCACTTTGTTGTGCCTTTTGTTTTGAGTCTCTTGCTGAAATTTTTGCTCTATTTTTAGGTGTGTTATTTTTTCTTAATCTTGTGTTTTGTCAAATACTAGTCATGTTAGTTTCCTATTTTGTCTCATTTAAATTCCATAGGTTTTAGCCTCTTAAAATTTTTACAAAAAAGCTTTCAAAAACATTTTGAATTGAGCTCCTAAGAGGTGAACCTCTTATTGAGTCTCTTAAGTCTTTTATGCTTTTAGTTCAAGCATATTAATCTTTTTATTGTTCTTAAATATTTGCTCAATTCAATCTTTATATGTTTCTTGTTTTATGTTGAATTATTAGTAGCTTTCCACTTGGTTTACCTTCACCATTGGTGCCTCTTTATGGAATTTTAGCTTGGGTGAATTGTGTTAGTAATTTGAGCAATCAATTTACTTCAAAATCAGCCCTAAATCATTCCTTAAGCACCATTAGTTCAGTGGTATTTGGAACTACTAAGTTGTTTTGCCTTTAGTTGCATGCATTGCTTGAAAATTGTGTGACCTTACTTTGTGCTTATTCACTCAAGCGTTATTATTTCAAGCATCCTCATTAAAATTTCAATTCAACAAGCTATTAGGTGCAGCAAAAAGATTAGAAAAAGTTAAAAAAAAAATAGAAAAAGTTCAAGTTAAAAAAAAAAGAAGAAGATAAAGAACTCAAAGGAAAGACAAATTGAAGTTGTGTACCTAATAGTAGAAACATTTGATATGAGGAATCAATTGTGATTCAAAAAAAAATTACTTGAGTAAGCTTTTTAGTTTTGGTCATTTAAATTTTATTAAGTGTGCAACTATTGGTTTCATTTTTTTTGTTTGAGTCTTTTTTCATCTCTAATCTTAGAGCTAATCTAGGAAAGTTATTTGTGTGCTACCTTCCTTTGTGAGCCTTATGTTTTCTTGCTTGTCTTTTTTACTTCTTTGAGTTTATCATTGTTTAATCTATCCACTTGGATTTGTGTTGTATTCGGCCTTGGTAAGGAAAGGTTGGGAAAGGTTCCATATATAAAATTTTGGCAAGTCCAAACAAGAGGAAACAAGGGTAGCATTATTGGGGTGAGTTGATGCAACTCAAAGGGGCTTGATCAAAAGGAGACAAACACCAAAAATCTTGGAGTGAAGACTTTGTTTTATTTTTTTTTATTCTTTGTATTGTGTATACTTAATTTTAGATTGGGAGTTTGAGTGCCCTTAAGGCCCTCCCTTGGTTTGTAATAATTTTGGTTAATTTTAGCGTAGTTCCTCGTTAATTAGGTGAAGAAGGGAGAAGTGGTACACTTCCTTCAACACCTTAGGAGCACGATTAGAGCCCTTTCTCTTTTACATTCTTGCACTTTTATTTTATTTTATGTTATTTTGAAAAAACGTGTAGAGGCTAAGAGTTCCAAAGACTCATCAAGCCACCTTAGGTGAGAAAACAAAAAAAAAAAGTTTTTGGCCTACCCTTTAGTTTTTAGCATCCAAGCACCATGACTTCCCACACGCATTCTAGTGCACATAGTTGTTCATCAAGTAAGAGTGTCAACCAAAGAAAACCTTCTAAGGGAGACACTCTTGAAAACCTTAACTTAGAATTTAGGGAATGGATGGCTAAAGAACAAGAAAGGAGAGAAGAAAAAGAGAGAAAAAAAGAAATAAAAGAAAAGGAAAAACAAAAAGAGAAGGAAGAGTTAAAAAAAGAGATGTTGAAAATGAGAAAAGAGAAAAAAGAGCGAGAAGAGAGAAGGAAAAGAGAGAGAAGAGAGGATGAAGAAAGGAGAAGAAGGAAAGAACTAGAAAGAAAAAGAGAAAAAGAGGAAGAAGAGAGAAGGAGAGGAGAAAAGAGTAAGAGGAGAGATGGGAGGGAGAGTGATAGAAAAAATAACAGGATTCTCATAAGATCCCCATCTAGGCATTTTAGCTCTAGTGAAGAAGAATACTATAGAAATCAACATAAGCATCACTCTCATTCATCATACAATCATCATTCTCCTCAAGAGAACATAAATCATGCTAGGGAACCAAAGGTAGACCTACCCCATTTTCATGGTAGGGAAGATGTTGAGACTTACGTAGATTGGGAAGTCAAAGTGGAACAACTCTTTCGATGCTATGAAATTAGGGAAGAAAGGAAAGTACCTTTGGCCTCCCTTAGTTTTCAAGGTTCTACTTTGCATTGGTGGGATGGGTTAGTCAAGGATAGGGCCCGTAAACAAATGTCTGACATTCGCTACTGGAATGATTTAAAAACTTGTTTGCGAAGAAGGCACATTCCTTCATATTATGAGAGGGATCTTTTGGATAGGCTCCAAAGACTTAGGCAACATAACCTAAGTATTGAGGAGTATAGACAAAAGATGGAGCTTCTCATACTAAGGGCCAATATCATTGAGGAACCCAATGCCACCCTTGCTAGGTTTTTGTGTGGATTAAGCTCTGACATTAGAGATAAGGTAGATCTTCTTTCATACTCAAACCTTGATGAGTTGGTAGAACTTTGTGTAAGAGCTGAGAATCAACTCAAGAGAAAAAGCTTTAAAAAAGATTCTCCCTCTTACTCAAAGAGAGACCAACTTAAGGGAAACTCTTTCAAGGGTTTTCCCAAAGAGGAACCCAAGCATTTTCAAGATACAAAAGCACCTCATGTAGAGAGAAAAACCCCTACTACTAAGCCTACTGAGAGGCAAAGTAGTATCAAATGCTTCAAATGTCTTGGGAGAGGCCACATTGCCTCTCAATGCCTAACAAGAAAACCATGATCATAAGGGGACAAGACATTTGTAGTGAGAATAGCTCATCTTCCTCCTCTAGTTAGAGTGAGGAAGAAGGGGGGCATACTTTTGAACAACAGTGTGAGGAAGCTTTTCCTTATAAGGGGGACCTCCTTATGGTTCAAAGGCTTCTTGGAAGCCAACCTCTAAAGCTTGGCCAGTCACAAAGAGAGAACATCTTCCATACAAGATGTAAAGTAAATGATAAAGTATGTTCTCTCCTTCTTGATAGTGGCTTCTGTTGTAACTGTTGTAGCTCTAGGTTGGTTGAAAAGCTAGCCTTCACTACCATGCCCCATCCCAAACCTTACAAATTGCAATGGCTCAATGAGCAAGGGGAAATGGTAGTCAATGAACAAGTTATGGTTCCAATTTCCATAGGATCTTATAATGATGAGATTCTTTGTGACATAGTTCCTATGGAGGCTGGCCATATCCTGTTGGGAAGACCATGGCAATTTGACAAAAAAGCTATTCACCATGGTCACTCCAACCAAATAATTCTCACCCATAATGAAAAGCGTTTCAAATTGTATCCTTTGTCACCTTCTCAAGTGGCTGAAGATCAATTTGCGATGAAAAAGAAAAGAGTTGAGGAAAAACAAAAACAAAAAAAAAATACAACAAGCTTTACCCTTAAAGCTTGAAAAGGGTAAAGAGAGAGAGTCGGAAGGCGATGCCCCTTCAAAAGGGAATATTAGTAAAAGGAGCCTATTTGCTACTAAACGTGATTTAAAATAAGCTCCTTTGACTAACAAGCCCTTTTATCTCCTCTTTTGCAAAGAAGCATCAAATCCTTCTCCCATTTTGCATTCTTCTGCTGAGAGCACTGCCACAGCCCATGCACATAAGCACCTTCCTCAAGGGGTTCAAGATATTTTAAAAGAATTTGATGACATATTCCCTAATGAGGTTCCGAAAGGACTTCCTCCCATTAGGGGTATAGAACATCAAATTGATTTGGTGCCTGGCGCAAGTCTACCTAATAGACCTGCCTATAGGACCAACCCCATGGAGACCCAAGAGATTGAGTCTCAAATGAATGAGTTGTTGCAGAAGGGTTGGGTTCAAAAGAGCCTAAGCCCTTGTGCTGTGCCAGTCTTGTTGGTGCCCAAGAAGAATGGCCAATGGAGGATGTGTGTTGATTGTCGTGCAATCAACAACATCACCATCAAATATAGGCACCCAATCCCCCGTCTTGATGACATGTTGGATGAATTGCATGGGGCAAAAATATTTTCAAAAATAGATCTTAGAAGTGGTTACCACCAAATAAGGATCAAAGAGGGTGATGAGTGAAAAACTGCTTTTAAGACTAAATTTGGTCTTTATGAGTGGTTGGTTATGCCTTTTGGGCTAACTAATGCCCCAAGCACATTCATGCGCTTAATGAATCATGTACTAAGGGATTGCCTTGGTAAATTTTGTGTAGTTTACTTTGATGACATTTTAGTTTACTCTAGGAACCTAGATGATCATTTAGGACATCTAAGGCATGTTTTTTCTCTTCTTAGGAGTAATCATCTTTTTGGTAACTTAGAAAAATGCACTTTTTGTGTAGATAGTGTAGTTTTCCTAGGTTTTGTAGTTAGCACAAAAGGGGTTCATGTTGACCCCGAAAAGATAAAAGCTATTCAAGAATGGCCCACCCCAAAGAGTGTGACAGAGATCAAAAGCTTTCATGGTCTTGCTGGATTTTATAGGCGCTTTGTGCCTAATTTCTCCACGCTCTTCGCACCAATAAATGATTTGGTGAAAAAGGAAGTTCCTTTCCTTTGGGGTGAGAAACAAGAGAAAGCCTTCCAGCTAATTAAGCATAAACTGACCCATGCACCAGTCTTGGCATTACCTGACTTTTCTAAAACATTTGAACTTGAATGTGATGCCGCTGGTGTAGGTGTGGGGGCTGTCTTGTTGCAAGGAGGGCACCCCATTGCGTATTTCAGTGAAAAACTCAATGGTGCCCCCCTCAACTACCCCACCTATGATAAGGAGTTTTATGCTCTAATTAGGGTCCTTCAAACTTGGGAGCATTACCTTGCTCCCAAGGAGTTTGTCATTCACAGTGACCATGAGTCACTAAAATATTTGAGGGGTCAAGGTAAATTGAACAAAAGGCATGCAACGTGGGTGGAATATCTTGAATCCTTCACTTATGTCATCAAGTACAAGAAAGGAAAACAAAATGTGGTGGCTGATGCTCTTTCTAGGCGTCATGCCCTTTATTCATCCTTGAGTGCAAAAATCTTGGGATTTGATGACATTCAGGCTATGTATCCGTCTGATAAGGATTTCGGCCCCATATTTGCTACCCCTGCATCTGCATTTGCATTAAAGGCCCATGATAGGTACTTCATCAGTGAGGGGTATCTTTATAAAGGGAGTAAGCTTTGTATACCCCAAGGATCAATTAGGAACTTACTTACAAAAGAGAGTCATGAAGGTGGGCTCATGGGGCATTTTGGGATTTCGAAAACCCTCATGCTTTTACAAGAGAAATTCTTTTGGCCCCATATGCGTAGAGATGTCCATAGACATTGCTCTAAATGTATAGCTTGCTTGCAAGCAAAGTCTAAAGCAATGCCTCATGGACTATACACACCTTTACCTGCTTCTTCTGCACCTTGGGAGGATATTAGCATGGATTTCATCCTTGGGCTCCCAAGACCCAACGAGGTGCAGACTCCATATTTGTGGTGGTGGACCGATTTTTAAAAATGGCCCATTTTATTCCCTGCCACAAAGTGGATGATGCGAGCAACATCGCAAGAATTTTCTTTAAAGAGGTTGTCCGATTGCATGGTATACCCTCTTCAATAGTGTCAGATAGGGATGTGAAGTTCCTTAGCCATTTTTGGAAAACTCTTTGGGCTAAGCTGGTAACTAAACTTCTTTTTTCCACTACCTGTCACCCTCAAACTGATGGGTAAACAGAAGTGGTGAATAGATCTTTATCCACTATGCTGAGGGCTCTCCTTAAAGGCAACCATAAGTCTTGGGATGAGTACCTTCCCCACATTGAATTTGCTTATAATCGGGTGGTTCATAGAACCACCAAGCATTCTCCTTTTGAGGTGGTCTATGGCTTTAATCCTCGTACTCCTCTAGATCTTTTACCTCTTCCTCTTTCTGTTGCTGTGCATAAAGAAGGAGAGGCAAAATCCATTTTTGTAAAACAATTACATGAGAGGGTTAAAGTTAACATAGAGCGCCAATCCTTGAGAGATGCTACTTTCGCCAACAGGGGGAGGAAAGAAGTCATCTTTGAAAAGGGCGACTGGGTATGGCTTCACTTGAGAAAGGATAGATTTCCTTCTCAAAGGAAGTCCAAACTTAGCCCTAGAGGAGATGGACCTTTCCAAATCCTTGAGCGGATCGGTAATAATGCCTATGTTTTAGATCTGCCTGAGGATTATGGGGTAAGCACCAGTTTTAATGTTTCTGATTTGTCTCCATTTGTAGGTGCTGAAAATGACGAAGACCCCATGGATTTGAGGTCAAATCCTCTTCAAGGGGGAGGAGATGATGTGACCATGCCTAGCCAAGGACCTATCACTAGGGTCATGGCTAGAAGGATTAAAGAAGACCTAGCCCTTGCAGACAAAGGAAGACTTCACCTCCTATGGAGAGTGAAGATATTAGGCTAGGGACTTTAGTTAATAAAATGTAATTTTCCTTTATTTTAATTTTGAGGAGCATTAAGAATTTAATTTGGGACATGTATTTAGTCCATTTTTTATTTTTAGGAGGTGTCTTAGGAATTTAGAGGGTGGATTTAGCTTTTTGGGTCTTTATGAAGGAAATAAGGGGTAGCCTTGATATCTACACCCCTCTTTTCTACATAAACCCCCTAACCTAATAAGAAGGAATCTTGGCCCTTGGTTTGAGAAACTTGGGCACCAAGTTTGATGATCTAAGGAGGGAATTGTTTCTCAATTCTCCTCCCTTAGATCTCTCCTTTTAATCCTAGCCCTTCTTTTTTAGGTTATCTTGTTCAAGAGGTTAGCTACCTCTATAAATAGGAGTTCCTCCCTCACTTGTATTTTTTACACTTGAATTTAATCCTAGAGACCATATTGGTTGAGGTTCTTACATTTGAGTGTCCCCCTTTCTCCTTTGTGAGAGCTTCTAAGAGTTATCAAGGGACCCCTGCCTTGTGGCCTCTCCCCTTTGGTTTATCAAACCTAGTATTTGTGGCGCCTCACCCCATTCCTTTCCTCTCCATAAATCCATTTCCCTTCCAAGTGACTTTAAAAAGGATCCTTTGGGCACGTGATCATCAAAGATCACATCAAATTGTGAAGAATCTCAAGAAACTGACAATGCATGTCATCTTCAAAGTCTGGTATCATGCCTCTAACCTGTACATCACAGAACTTAATTAAACAAAAATAATTAAAATTTAGAATCCACATATTCACATTTCCGTGGCAAAAAAAAAAGAATAAGGATATCTATTTTGCAACTATCACAACATTACATGCTTATTAATTAATCATAAAAAATCCCTAATAATAATAATAATACACCTTTTTTATCAAAATAGGAAAACTTAATGTATTATTAAACTTGAGATTGCTAGAAATACTTCTATGGCATTT
Source organism: Psophocarpus tetragonolobus (assembly GCA_037954015.1). Taxonomy (NCBI): domain Eukaryota; kingdom Viridiplantae; phylum Streptophyta; class Magnoliopsida; order Fabales; family Fabaceae; genus Psophocarpus; species Psophocarpus tetragonolobus. The sequence goes on from CM075688.1 coordinate 7,157,257, forward strand.
AAAAGACCAAGGCATACTTTAAAGAATCACAAAGTAAATTCTATGCTTATTTGACGAGAAATAACTTCTCCCAATAACAATGCATTGTATAAGTATCATCTAAATAATCTAGAAACTAAATGTCTTTTTCAAACAAGTAGAATGTGATAGATAATGTTGATCCAACACAAAGTGGCATAGGTTGAAAGATACATTTCTGGTTCTAATCAATTTGACTTGCACAATCTAACATATCAAAGGAGAGAGATATGAATACGAAAATTGCTTTAAAGTAAAAAAAGCAATCATAGTACGAAGACCCCTTTTGAGAGTTAGCTAAACTTGACTCGTAGTCTGCAATGCAAATAGTTAAAATGTTAATATCAAAGAGATGTGCTCCGAAGCTCCTGACTAATCAAAATGGTGGCTCATCCTCCAAAGCCAACTGAAACAGCATCATCTTTATACCTCGGTCCCGTTAAGTTTTAACTCTAGAACTCCAATCATCAAGTTTACCGATCGCAACCGCACTACCACCATCGCAGCCAACCCCTTCATCGTAACCTCTATTGTTGTTGTTGCTTTTGTACTATCCTCACTCTCATTGCGGTGTGCTCCTTGTCTCCATTTTTGGGGTCGTATTCTATGTACGCTATTGCCATCACCACCCGAATTCTTCATCATCAACCTTCGCATTGCCAGAATGAACCTGAAAACTCCCACCGAGTCACCCTCGCACCTAACCACGCTTTTCAACCACACTCTTATTGCTAAGAACCCTAACAACTACCTCCTATTTTTATATGACCCCTTCACTGTGACGGTGTTATCCAACTTCGTCCCTGTGGGGACTGGTTCCATTATGGTGTTTACTTTGAATAGTTCCATTATGACATTTACGATAACAAGTGACAATAGTAGAGAAAATATACTAATATTTTGGTAAATAGAACAAACCTAGGTTGCGATGGTGGCCTACAACAATAATTGCTCCAGTACACGGTGGGTTCCTAAGATTAGTGTTTTGGTGCGGTGGTGATGACCCAATGTGATGAAAGAATGGAGGAAGAAGGGTTTTGTGTCAAAGAAAGAAGATAAGGGTTTGTGGAAGAAGAGGAGGAACTAAAAAATTTTAGGGGAAAATAGAGAATGAGGGAATTAGATTAATGTTAGAGTTTAAAAATTAATGGTTTTCCTATATATTCTATAAAAGACGTTAGTGAGTAACTGGGGTTACCAAAACCCCCCATTACATGTATATATTATCCATGATTTTTACAACCCTGGTTAAAAAACTCTGGTTAAAAACATAGTTTCTTATAGTGATTGAACCTGGAAGTTTTTCCCTCTCATTCTCCATTGTATAAATACTTGTAACTGAGCTCGATATGAATCAAAATGGAATTTTGTGGCATGATTATGTCATTGTTTCTCTCTGTTGCATGTTATCGTTGTTTCATTCTCACCACATAACGTTTCACAAAATTCACCTTAGTATGCTATATTCAAGACCCTAGCTTTAAAAAATTAGGTAGTCATGTTATTTAGGAAGCGGGTAACGAAAAACGAATACATAAAACACATTAAAGAATAGAATAGAAATCTTTAAAGTAATCTGCTCTCTTGAGCATTCATAGTCTCTTCCTAAACTTTAGATCTCTTAAGTGGCTTTTAACCCTCTCAAAATAAATAAAAAATAGAACTAAGCAAAACTTGTTTTCTCTCTCTGACATTACAAATTGAGACCGAAAGATATGGTTTATAATTCATGGGGCTTGTCTTTAAGAAACACCTTTGCAAGGCAAAAAACACCTAAGTTTTTAAGAGCAAAGCTTCTGAAATTCATGTTATTCTTCTTGATGCTCATTTGAGTTCTTGAAAATGGAGTAGGACAACAAAGTTAACAACACATAGTTTTGCAGAGAGGATAAATGTCTTTTTGTGTATGAGGGGATGGGTGCTTGACCTTTTTTGTTTCAATGTGAGGTTAAGAATGCATACTCTTGGTCATTAATCTGTTTTTTAAATTGTGTTACATTCAAAAGACATATCTTGTGCTTTCCTAAGCTATTATTATGAAATAATGTTTGGCTTATTATTAAAAAAAAAATATGCTTTTGGAAAAGCAATGCTTTGTTTAGAGATGGAGCCAACAAATTGGGATGGACAATTTTTCTTAATAACAACATGCAAAAGTTGTGCATAATTAATTAACCACAACACATTTTAATATAGTGGGGCAATCATGATCGTTGTCAGTGATGAATCTAGAATTTTAATATAGTGGGATAATTATTATTATAACTTTTATTGGTCTCATAAATTAGTGAATTTTGTTTTATATCCCTAATAATTTTTTCTTTATGTATGATCCCTAATAAAAATTTAATTTTGTTTTGTTTGAAAGAGCTATCAAAACATTTCTTAGAACATTTTAAAGTGTTGTCTAAAAATATTTAAGGACCAAAAACAAAATAAAAACCTATTAAGAACCAAACACATCAAAAATTTATTATGAAAAAAAAATCATAAATTTATTAGAGACTAAAAACATGTTTAAGTCGTAACTTTTTTAAGGTTTAATTACATATATCATGGACTAATTCGAGACTAGTAAAGCTAGAACAATCTCCTACCAGTTGATCAAAATTATCGATGATAATAATCATAATAAGTTTATAACATGAAATATAATATTTCTAAAAAATATAAATTAAGATATGTCATAACTGTTTTAGAGAATGGAAAAATATATTGTTTGAAATAAAATAGATGTAGGAGATAATAAAATTATATAAGATGTAATAACTTATCTTCTTTTATAATATTAAAATTTATTAATAGTGAAATAATATTTATATTAAAAAATAAAATTAAAATAATATAATATTTATACACCATTTAAAGTTTAGTGGTGACAAATGCTCCTGTACCACTAAAGCTACATATGTCCTTAAGTGTGCTTTGTAAGTGAGATGTTATTTGTGAAACATAATCGTGCATAATAAACTTCAAATATGCTTACTTTGTATTGAATATGTGTGACCATGCATAATACATGATCATATTTTCTTCAAATTTTTTTCAACTTATAGGCAATATAAATTAATAGAAATCAATCTAAACAACACTCAAAAATGCAAAATAAGACATTTGGATATAAATGCTCCCTCGCATCTTACTCAAACTAAATAAATTGGATCTTAATACATTAATGTGATCTAGCAACATAATATTTTTATCATTAGGTCTCATAATAAAATCTATACAAATCAGTGAAAAAATATGAGATCCTCAAAATAATTGTTTAGTTCTAAGTAACATAGTGTCGGTTCAATAATTCTAGTGTCACCAAGCTACAAAATTATTATCTTGACTTGATCTAACATGACCTTCCATTTGCTATTAACCAAGAATATCATCATAATGGTTTAACGCCATCGATCCTTCACATACAATTATGCCATAAACTTCAATACATTAAATGAACCAATCACAGTTTAAATGTACTCAATTCTCACCCAACTAACTTGTATACAGTACAAATCATATAACTAACTTCAAAGTTCAAAGTTGTAAAAGCTCAATTACTCACGTGTATCACTCTTGAAGATGCATGGTTATCTTCTCAATTCATACTTTAATTATGTGCACATTTGCGGCGGTAAGATAGCAATTCAACATCATGTAATATTATAAAATAGACTTTGATATCAATCGATTCAATAATCAATCCATATTACTTGACTACTACTCCATTATGTTGCTCTTAGCAAATATTATTATTTTATATTTTAGATTTTTTTATATTTATTTTTATGAGTTTAATTGGTACACACAGTATGAATGAAAAGTCACATAAATGAAAAGTCATGATTAAAGGTCAGTGTAAAAATCTTTTACACTTATACCAATTAAACTCTATTTTTATTATCTTCAATAAAGCGATTCATTCTCTTTATAAAAAAGAAAGAGTTAATAAAAATTGATTTTTTATCATATTAAAAATGATAGATTTAAATTTAATTAAATTTATAAGATCAACATATTTGGTTAAATCATTTATGGATATAAGATTTTTAACCAATTCCTTTCAACTCCAATGATGGAGTTTCAATTTTTTTGTATATTTTTCTAAATTAAATACAAAAGTCTCTAGAGTCAATGATAAATTTCAAGAGATTGGAATTGCTATGTTTTACTTTTTAATCTATGTGAGAACATGATCTTCCGGAATCGTTAGATCGTGGTATTCCATCAATTACGGAGGAGTCCCCAAAGAGAAAAACGTAGATATTACTTCCAATAAATCACCAAGAGTTTGGGTGATTCTTTTCATAAATGTTTACTTACCGAAAATTTCAAACAAAAAAAAGATAAAATTAAACAATTGTTTTATAATTTTTTAAATGATATGTACATTTAACAAGCTAATTAATTATTAAAAAATCTCATATTTTTTAAAAAGTTATCTAAAAAACTTTTTACACATTGACTAAAATTAACTTAAAAAAGTATCTCATATTAAAAAAAAATATAACATAAATTTTTAATATTTTTTAACATTTTCTTTACCAAAAAATATTTCTAAAAAGTTTACACAATCCTGCCTTAGAAGGCAAAATGGGGATTGAAATCCCTTGCCCTTTCCATTTTGATTAACCACAAGGAGAATTTCAATTTTCAATTCTCATCTCGTGAGTAAAATACTAATATACACCCATTGATTTTACTCTTAAGCAATGCACTGCTTGAGAGTAAAAATATTTGCAAATTTCTTGTACTCTATGGCGATGCACGGTTGAAAGCAAAAAAATCTATAAATTTATTTACTCTCCAACGATGCACTACTAAATTTTTTTACTCTTAAGTGAGATCCCGCCGAAGACTAATTTTTTTTATATATCTTTTATTTTTTATTTAAAAATAAAATTAAAAGATCTCAATTAGTGTGAAATTATCTCTGATTAGTTATTAATTTTGAGATTTAATTTTCAATTCACGATTGTTTCAAATAAATACTATAATAACTCCTAAATATACAAGTTTAAATAAAAACTTAATTAGTAGTTAATATATTTTTCATCTTTATAATTTATTAATATACAAATATATTAAATATTTTCTTGAAAAAATTAATATATAAATATATTTAATATTTTCTTGTTTAAGTGTGAAATTTATTTTAAACTTTGAAATAAATATTTTTTTTAAATAACTAAAAAAATTTGAAATAAATATTATTTTAATTTTTATAATTAAAGTTATCTAAAATTTTAATTTATAGTTTGAAAAATAAATTGAGGTATGTTCTAACATATTATTTTTCTAAAATAGAGGGTGCAGCTAAAAAAGCGAAAAGAAGTACAAAAATAAGTTAGTATGGATTTGTTAGTGTAAAATTGTCTTATTTTAATTATTAATTTTGACATTATGTTCTAAATACATGATTGTTTCAAATAAATACTATTATAACTTTTAAAAAATACAAGTTTAAAGAAAAACTTAATTAGCAGTTAATAAATTTTTATCTTTATAATTTATTAATATATTTAATATTTCCTTGAAAAAAATAGTTTATAAATATATTTAATATTTCCTTATTTGTCCATGAAATTTATTATAAAATTTGAAATCTGATATAAATATTGTTTTAATTATTTTTTAAATTTTGTAGTTGAAGTTATTTAAAATTTTAATTATTTTAATTTATAATTTTCAAAATAAATTGAAATATTTTCTAACATATTTTTTAAAAAAAATGGAAGACATAGCTAAAAAAGGGAAAAACCTACAAAAATAAATTTTCATTTGTTTATGCTTTTTTTCTCACTTCCAATAAACATGTTTCAAATATTTGTTTATCATATTTTTATTTTATTTTTTTAATATTAACTTTATTTTGTTTTTGAATACTGCATTTGAAAATTTTACAGTTTAAAAATCATTATAGGTAATTAATTATTCAATAATTGTTTTAATTTATAATTTTGCAATTTTTTTTATTCTTCGGCAATGGTTTGCCAAAGAGTAAAAAAATTTGCAAATTTTTTTTACTCTCTAGCAAACAGTGGCCTGAGAGATAAAAAAATAAAAAATTAAATTACTCTACTAAAAATATAAAAAATTAAATAATTGTACTACATTACACTAACTAAATATTTAATTAAATAACTATATTAAACATGTAATTCATTGAGTAAATTAATATTATAAATATGTAATTATTATAATAAACCAACAATAAATTAAATAAATATATTAAAAATAATAAATTTAGTACACTAAAAATTAATTAAATTACTATAATAAGAAAATAAAAAATTAAATAACTATACTACATGTAATTAAATACACTAACCAAATATTTAATTAAATAATATACTGAACATGTAGTTCATTAAGTAAATTAATATAATAAATATACATTAATCAAGAGATGAGGAGAGAGAGTTCAGAGGAAAAACTAAACTGAGGACCCAAGAGTGAGTGAGGGTGGAGAAAATCTAAAAGAGTGAGGAGAGAGGGGAGAAATTAGGAATAAAATAAAAATTTAAAATAAACTTTTAAAAGAATACATGTTATTTTAAATTAGGATAAATGTTAATTCAAATTCTCCTATGTGCTCTCCCTTGTTCCAAGTTTTTTTTGTTTTTTTTATCTACCGTTAGTTAAGATCTGATTTGTTTTACATTTTTAGTTTTGTCAAAGTATAATCTTATTTCCTAATTGAGTCCATGATCATGAAAGACATATAATAGACCCATGAACTGTGTGATACGTGGGCTTATTTCATAATTGAGTCCATGACCATGGAGACATGTAGTTTTGCTAATATAAAAGATGGCCCATGAACTGTGTGATTCGTAGGCATCCCAGGAAATCGCAGCCCATATCGTACACAATTTTTATTTACTCTAATGCCTAATACTGTGCAACTTTCTGAAAAAACAAAAGAAGAACTAATGATAAAAGGTAGAGAATCTAAATGAAAATAATTAGATTCTTTACAAGTGAACCATACAATATAATGCAGATTTATAAGTTATAGTTTTTCCTTAAAATATTAGTGCACTAAATGTTAATAATTGTTATATATATATATATATATATATATATATATATATATATATATATATATATATATATATATATATATATATATATATATATATGTATATAGTATTATTCTCTTTTAGTTTCAATAATGGAAGTATTTTTCTTTTCTTATGTACCAATCATTAAATTGTAGGTAATACTTTTTTTTTTTTTTAAAAAAAACACCAATAAAATGAAAATATCTAAAAGGATATTTGGGCACAAGGCCCTCACTTTTTGAAATTGGTATGAAAAAAGGTAGTAACTTTATAATTTAAATGTGTGATTATAAAAATAAGTAATTATAGTAATTTATAATTTAAATGTGTAATATAATTATTGTAATTTATAATTTAAATATATAATTAATTTAAATTAAAATTTTTAGTTTATTAAAATATGATAATTATTTAAAATACTTCGTTATTGAACTAATAATGAATAATTCTCTTATTTGTTATTTTATAATTTTTAACTAATTTTACCTAATATTACAACTAATTCTTCGAGTTTCAGCTCTTTTTTTTTTTTTACTAACTTTTTTATCTAGTGTTCTTACCGAAATGTATCTGGATACAAATCACTTCAAACCTTCTGAATTATGCTAGACTAGGCTGAAGAAGTATCCAAATATCTTCTGGGATGAACCGCAAAAAAAGGGAGAACCTGCAAGAGAGGACTCTGACGCTCAAGTCAGTAAATGAGCTAAAAGGGGAGAAAGAGAAAGAAAGAGAGAGTAAGATAGAGAGAGGTCAGAAAGAGATATGTATTATTTCCTGAATGGGTTGTGGACACATACCTCATGTTGTATTTATAGTAAAAAATGTGGTTATTACCTAGCGGTAAATACTTTTTATCATGGTTGTACTTCTTTTACCCGTGGGTCTTCCTTTTGTCCAGCATGTATTTGGCAGGTCTCTCTCTTCTTTATGGGGAGTCGTGCTAATTGGTGATCATGTAATGGATGATTAATACTTGAAAGTAATACACATTGGGCAATATATTTGATAAAGAGTTTGGTAGTGGAAACGGGATAAAGGCATTTTCTTTTAACATCCCTCTATTTGCTATTTTCACCCTCGAAAGTTTATATTTTTTGTAAATTCTTAATATACCCTTATCCTTATTTGATTTAAATTTTTTGAATTTATTTTTTTATTTTCTTGTCTTTTGTGCTTTTTCTTACTACTCTTGTGTGTCGAACACAAATTCTCACGTTCTGTCCTATTGCAAATCCCTAATCATTCTGATAAGTCTTTAGGGTATTATCTGTTGATTTAAGCGCTATTTGAAAAGGAAAATACAATTTTATTTAGGTATGAATTTTTTTATTTAAAGTTTAGGGTTTAGGGTTTTAGGATTTATGATTGAGGGTTTGTTTGCGTTTTTATTCGTACTACGTCGAGTGTTACAGTATTCCAGAACAGTTGATCGGGAACTAACAATATTTACCACAGACCACCTAGTCCAGAATACACATTTGATCTACTTCCAGATTAGTTGATCCGGAATATACATAATACATTTCGGATCAACTGATCCGGAATAGACATAATACATTCTGGATCATGTTATCCGGAACATACTTTCTGAATCTCATTTGCCTTCCAGATGATGTGGTCTAGAATATACTAGCTGAATCTCATTTGAATGTATTTCGTTACGCAAGTAGGGTAAGAAAAGGAGAGGGTATTTTTGGGTTTTGAAAAAAATTGTAAAGCCTGACAGGGTACGAATAGAAGATAGGAGGTATTAAAAGTAATTGTCCGGGATAAATGACTTTTCAAATATAAGGAAATGTATTCCAGAGCCCAGTGGTAATACTTATCATGGCTTCTTTAATATTATTATTATTTAATTTCTTTTTATTTATTTTGTTGGGGGAAAGGGTGGTTAATGAGAGATTAGGGTTATTATTTGAAATAGCAATATCAAGGAGCGGGGATTCGGGAACCTTAGTCTACTTATATAAAAATTGATTTATTATAAGGATCATATGAAAATCTTTAGACACATGATCAAATTAGTACTTATTCTAGAAAGATTCATTTAATAATGGATCTTTGACATATTAAATTTAAGTTGGAAAAAAAAGAAAACGGGTTAGTCTTACTGGTTGATTTTATTTTTAATCAGATTACTAGGACTAGGAGGTTTGAAGACACCGCATTAGAGAATGTAATTGTGCGTGAAGAGGCAACCTTTCACGTTGTAAACAACGAAGCTTAATCGGGTCCACACTGAATAACTGTGTCTAGTGATGTTCCTGCAGGTCTCTCTCCCCGATCCCACCTTCTTTTCGTGTTTGAAAATGTTGATTATTTTAAACAAGAGATAGTAGAGTGTCACACTTTGGAATTCTGATCCTTCAATGTGACCTCCATTAGAGTTGGAGAAGATTTAGAGAAACCACGTGATATTTACAATTTCTGAAATCATTCATTCCCCCACTTCTCTTAAATTGGTTTGAATTGGGTGGATAAGACGGGAATGAATTTCATTACAGTTAGTTGTTGAGCCGGTTTGTCATTGAATTTACATTTTAACTAAACAGCAGAGCGTTCAATCAAATTTAAGCTTCATTTCAATCAAGATTGTGCAACAAATATTTCCACCCTGGCTTGGACCCCCTCTAAGCATACTTTTTTGCTATTATACACCGGTCACTTTTGTTGCAAACTAACGAATTTGATACTGATCATATACTTCTATTCATCATGTCATACAGCACATGTGCCTGAGCATGTTAGAGGTACATTGTAAAGTCCTTTGGTGCTCGTGATTCCGAGCTGAGCTGTGATGGGGCCACTTGTATTTTCCCCTGTAAGAAGATAAAGTTGCATGCTTATATACCTACCGTATGTGTGGCTTGATTAGTGTAACGGTTGCGAAATTGTATTGTATCTCAACATTAGTATTAATGGATATTAGGCTGCACATTAGGGTATCTAGCTAGCCATTAGCTATATGAAGGGGATTGGTTGTTGAAGTATTGAGTCATAAAAATGGATGGTATTGTCGGTGTAGACCTTTATCTCATACCAATCTAAACATGTTTTTTCTTATGTCTTTTCCTATTTCAATGTTTGATCTCTTTCAATCCAAGATCGATTTGATTAATCGTTGTCTAGCATTTAATAGGTAAACTAGTGAATGCTATCTTTTAGTAGATCATATGTTAGGGCCCATATTCTTAGAATTTAGCAAGATATAGATATACCATGCATTGACAAATACTCCGTCTCCATAATCCAACTTGCTGTTTACTAGCTTTTTCTATTTTCTAGTATAACCAAAAACAAGTACATTATCTGCTCCAGTCTCTCTAGTTTGTTTCACTATAAACTGGGGAAAACTACAAGCGTGACTTTGAATGGTGTTTGGTAAATTTGAGGAAAGTTGTTTGTACTGGCACTTCCACGTCTTTACTACCCGTAATGTCTCTTCAGCTTTGAGTGCAAAAGTAACGTGCGTGCATGTGCTCAACAGAGGGTGGCAGGGGAAGCTGGTTGTATTTTCTACCACGGTTAACCATGCAGTATATATATATATATATATTCACTCTCTTCTGCGGAGCGTGGTAGGGTACCATATCCCATCTGTTTCTTCTTTTTTTTTTTTTTTTCCTCTTAACAAATACCAACCAATATCAATCACAGAACATGGGTAGCCTCTTTTGAAGACTCAACCTACGATAACATGAACACAGTGGCCCAAGGTTCAAACTTCACATTTAAGACTTGTTTTAGCCACATCTCATAACTTCACCGTTCAGAACGGATGGTCATCATAAAGTTTCCACGACCATCTTAATTACGCCTGGTAATAGCCATGGAAACGGAAATTGAGACTCCAAGTCAAAAAAGCCTAATTATGCAAATTGCCAACAGCTCCCCAATTGTTGAAAGAGAAATTGTATTTATGCAATTACGAGAAAAAAATATGATGTGATAAATTTTATCCTTTTAACAAATATATAATCAAAAGCTCATCTTTAGGTTCGAATAAAAAAAGAAATATCTAAAAATGACAAAACCTAATAAAACTAGTCTTTAACCTTTAGTTGAAAAGTTGTCTAAGTTCCCTAAAAAGAAATTATGTGATAAAGAAAGATATAGATAATATAAATTATTGTATATATCCCTTATTAATAGCAGTTTCCGTGTCCGGATTTAAAAATTAAGAGAGGGCATAGAATTGTAAGAAAAAATGATGGTTTGGGAAGACTTAGTGTAGTAGTGAGGATTGAAAAAGTCATAAACGTGGGTCCAGAGCTGAGATTGAAAACGTCATAACATCATATATAGAGTAAAAATAAAAAAGGGAGTGGAGGGGACCGAGCAATTATGTGGAGCAGTGAGGGATAGAGTCGTGTATGAAACGGGTTAAGTAAAATACGATGATCACATGGTGTGCCCGTTCATAGAGATACAAACGTACGTACAATGAAGGTACTGGTACTGGTCACCACTCGCCACTCGCCACTCGCCACTCGCCACTCTCTTGTAAGCTGTAACTGTTGGCCTTAGAACATGGGGATGAGGGTACGTAGTAGTTGCTTGCTCTGCACAAATCCATTTAATGTTTTCTCGACCAATTTATATCTGATTGCGACCCCGCTTTCCATTGCTACTGCTCTGCTCTTCTCTGCTGCACAATGTACATTCTAGTTTGTAGAAACAGGACCACACCCCCTTTTACAACACCCGGATGACCTCTTCTCCTCACTCTTCCACATTTCACAACCTCGCAGACTTACTTTCTTTTTTTATATCATCCAAAACTTATATTTAACAATTTTCAATATACTTCTCACTGCTCAATATTTTTGTCTCCCTATACATCACACAATATTTTGTTAATTAGAAATTCTATACATCTTCACCATCACAAATTCACAATGCAATATCACAAATAATTAACGATAAAAAGATTTTTCTCTATCATGCTCATGGTTAGGGTTTTTTCACGTGTTGTGTGTACATAAACATATAGTGTGAAAAGCGGATTATAATGGATTCCTCCAAATCTTTCATATACTACATTTTTTTCGGTTTGTCGGACCACATTAATTAGTCCCATTTTTTTTACCAGCTCTATTTAAATTTTACAAGGAAAAAGATGAAAAAAATATGTAAGATAAATAGGCTTAATACTTTTTGTATTAGACAAATCTACAACATCTCATACCCTATCTGGGTACATTAATTCTAGATCATTTCATATAGGCTTTTTATGTTGGTTTATATCCTTTTATCAAACATGTATAACTGAGTACATTTCGGTCTAAAAAGTGAATCAACGACTAAACATGATTACGAAAAGATAATACATGATTAACCATGTTTGAACTCATGTCAACAGGCTCAAGAACCTTAGGCCCAATAAGAAAACAATAAACAGGGTGTATCTATCAAAGTAAAGGTAGGTAATTATTCATTCATGCATCTATTGAACATGAGGCAATGTAGATAGATGGAATTTCTTAAGAATTATGACTTTGAGCTACAATATCATCCTGGAAAGGCATATGTTGTAGTAGATACTTTAAGCCAGAAATTCTTACATGCATCTAGGATGTTGGTAAAGGAGTTGAAATTGATAGAATCATTTAAAAATTTAAACTTATCTATGGAAGTAAAGCTTGCGAGTCTTTACTTAGGAATATTGAAAATCTCAAGTGGATTCCTATAACAAATTAGAGAAGTGCAAGAAAGACAATTGTTGATACAAGGAGAATTAACAAAAATGATAGAAGGAAAAGAGTCAGAGTTCTATAAGGATCCCAATGGAATTATCAAATTTAGAGATAGAATTTGCATACCCATGGAAGGAGGCTTGAGGAAGTTAATACTGGAAGAAGCTCATAAAAGTAGGTTAAGCATTCATCCAGGTGCCACAAAAATGTGTCAAGACTTAAGAAAGATGTTTTGGTGGTCTGATACGAAGAAAGATATGGCTAAATTTGTTAGCGTTGCTTAGTATGTCAAAAGGCAAAGGTAGAACATCAAAGACTTCTAGTGAACTACAATCGTTAGACATTCCAAAATGAAAGTGGAAAAGCATGTCTATGGACTTTGTGACCGGATTGCCAAGGACTACATCTAGTTATCATGTGATACGGATGATTATAGATAGCTTAACAAAATCTGCTCATTTTCTACCTATTAATATTAGGTTTTCTATGGAGAAGTTATCTTATTTGTACATAAATGAGATTATCAAACTTCATTGTGTACCTCTAGCCTCTAGCATTATATCTGATAGAGACCTTCATTTTACCTCTAGGTTTTGAAATAGTTTACAACAAGTCTTAGGAATTGAGATCGGACCGAGTTCATCTTATTATCGTCAGACAGATGGATAGTCTGAAAAGACCATCCAATCTTTAGAAGACTTACTGAGAGCTTGTGTTTTACAGAAAACAGGGAGTTGGGATCAATTTTTTCCTTTGATAGAGTTTACCTACAACAACAGTTTCCACTCTAGTATAGGGATGACTCCATTTGAGACTCTATATGAGAGAAAATGTAGGACCCATTATGTTGGTATAAATCTAGATGTCCTTTGATTTTAGATCTAGAGATAATCCAACAAGTATTAGATAAGATGATTAAAATGATTAGGCAAAAGTGGAAAATATCTTAGGAAAGGTTGAAAAGTTACTATGATAAAGGAAGGAAATCCCTTGAGTTTCAAGAAGGAGATCACGTTTTCTTGAAAGTTACAATAATGACTAGGTTGCCAGAGCTCTCAAATCTCGAAAACTTTCTCCCAAATTCATTGGTCCATATCAAATCCTTAAAATAGTCAGTGTTGTTGCCTATCAAATTGTTTTACCTCCTAACCTTTCCAGCCTTCATAAGGTATTCCATGTTTCTCTACTCCAAAAATACATTTCTAATCTTTCTCATGTGATACAACCTGATATAGTACAGATATGAGAAAACCTTACATTTGATGTGTTTCCTGGGGGGATCAGGGATCATAAGATTAAACAAATTTAGGGAAAAGAAATACATTTGGTAAATGTATTATTGATTCAACATGGATACGAAAATGCAATCTGGGAGTTAAAGGGCAATATAAGGAAAATGTACCCCTATCTCTTTCAAAGCTAATGAATTTCGAAGACGAAATTCCTAAAAGGATGGGAGAATTGTAACATCATTATTTTTAATAACTAAATTATTATATAATTTGTTTTGTTCAACTTAGAAATTAATAATAATTATTAGGAAGTTCTATTCATATCAGGATTATGGTATAATAAAATAAAAATATAATATATTGTTAAATTACAAAATAGAAACTACAAAATTTATTATTGCAATTTTAAGGAATTTTCTGAAACAAATACAATTTTTTGGAAAATAAAATTCGTTAAGAAAAATTTGATTCGCTCAGGAAAAGCCACTTAGACCTAGAAATTCGCTTAGCAAAAGTTGCATCACTAAGCAAAGGGCAAAAAGAAGGTTGAAACATGTTTGTCGTCACTCAACAAACCATTCATCACTAAGCGAATTTATTTTTATAATTAAATTCTCTTAGCGACCATAATTCGCTCAATGAAAGGTTCAAACTTAGGTTATAAATAGTGAAGTCCAGGATGAAAATGAAGAAAAAAAACTAAGTTATTCAAATGCTAGATTAGGATTCAAAGGGTCTTCACCACTCACCTTTAAAATTTTATTAAGATAAGGGCGGAGTGGGATTTATAAATATTTGTTGTGTTAATCTTAATAAATTGATATGTTTTTAATACTCTTATCATTTTATTACTTCTATTACTTGTAATATCTAACTACTCTAACTTTTATTTTTTCCATACATTATAATCTGGTCCATTATTATTATTCTTCTTCTTCAAATATTACTTTTGGTCCTTTGTTTACTATTTCTAATTTATTTTTAAGATATTACCTCCTAGTCCCTTTTTATTATATTATTCTCCAGATATTAGGTTCTAGTCCTTTATTATTATTTTGTTCTCCAGATATCATCTTCTAGTCCTTTATTATTTATTATTATTTTACTATTCTCCACATATTATCATTTGGTACTTTATTATTTATCATTTTATCATCATCCATATCTTACCATCTAGTCCTTTGTTATTTATTTAATTATATATCCTCCAAATATCACAATTTGGTCCTTTGCTGCTATTGTTATTATTATTTAAGTTATTTTTCAGATATTATAGTTTGATCATCTGTTATTATTTACCATTTATTCTATCCTTTAACTTATTTTTCAAAAGTTATATTTTGATTTTTTTTTATAAATTTATTTCATCATATTAGTTTCATAAAATACATTTTTGGTTTTGCTTTAAATCTTATTTTTATTTCTCTTCATCATAAATTAATTTATAATAAATTTTGGTTTATGCAAATTCTGATTCATAAAAATTATTACCCTTAGAATCTATTAATAACTCTCTTACATTTTTATGTATTATATTCAAAAGATTATTAACTATATGTTGAATGTTCGTGGTAAAGTGTGTGTTTATATATATACATACATATATATATATATATATATATATATATATATATATATATATATATATATATATATATATATATATATATATATATATATCTTTAGAAACTAATACAAAATATTCAAAGAATTGTACATAAAGTTTAATTATGAAAATTTTATAATAAATATGATATTTCTTAAACTTATATTTTTAAATTTATAAAAGATAATCTAAGTATGTTTTGTGGTTGCGGTCTAACATGATATTTCACATAAAGATGTCTTTTAATATTAAAAATGAATCAATTTTATATTATTATTATTATTATTATTATTAACTATTAATTATTATCCTTGAGATAGAAAATTTAAGCTAAGAAATTAATTTGTATATCAATTATGAACTTTTAATTCTTTGAGATTGATTCATAAAGTATTTTGTGAATGATGATTGAAACATAATTACTATGTACTTTTGTGATTGATGAGTCTAGTGACTTTTAGAACTATGTTGAGATGTTTTAAGATGAACTTAGCAAAACCTTAGGTTCCCTTGTAAACATACCATGCAAGTGCATGAATGCTCATGTTTTAGGAAGTCACAATTTGGTACACTGCAAGCTGAAAGGTAGGAACCGAGTTGGATCCTAAGACGGTTATAAGCTAAGTAGATGAATATTTAGGACAGACCATGTTATCATTGGGCTTAGGACACTCGTCGATCTAAACCTTTCATAAATGCTTAGCATCCTCAAAATTGTGTAGTGTATATCTTTCTCGGGCTAAAAGAATGTCCTTTTATATTTTGTCATGGGCAAGTAGCCTGATTGAAAAATAATCAAAATATTGTTTTTGGCAGATAACCAAAATTTTGTTATAGGTAGATGACCTGATTTCTCAAGAAAATTATTGGACCAATTTAGAGAAATATATACAACTACCAATCACTTCCCAAATAAATCCTTGATGATTAAGGTGAATCACCATGGATTGATTATGGATCCATACATATAGTCAAGTGAGATTAAGTTCAAACATTGAGATAAGTGAGATTGAGTGCACACATTGAGCCAAGTAGTATTGAGTCTTAGGTTAAACCATAGACTCCTATTGTTTATTAAGATTAACATTGATGATTTATAAAAATCTCACTCCTTTCGTGTGTTTTTCTTTTCATATATGTTCGTGGTACGAATATAGGATAAACCTTATCAGCAGGCTATGTTGAAGAATTAATAGGATTTCCTCTTAATGTCTTGATTTCATAAATGAGTTACTCTTGATATTCAAGTAATTTTAGGTTCTTAAGGAGTCAACTGCTCTGAATTAGGACTTTTTAAAGGATAACTATAACAACTAATGTATTTATGTTTTAAATGAAGTTTGTAATAAATTATATTTTGGCAAGAAGATTATGTTTCTTTATATAAGATCAGGTTTTTAAAATTTCCCACATTTTTATAAAAACTTTTAATAAAGAATTAGGGTCATTACAAGGAACATGTTTTATTTTATCCTATGAGACTAGTTGTATATATAAAAAAAAAAACTTTTTACAACAATTATTTGACAAGTGTTTTAACATGACGTATTAAAATAGTTATTCTAAAATTGTTTTAATTTTTTTTATTATTTAAACCAATTAGATTACAAGACATTTTAATGGATTGAATTTATTTTTGTCAGCTCTTCTTATTCTCGTGCATCTTTTGCTCACACTTAACTTCTTTTTCTCTTTTGTTTAATTCTAACCCAAATTCATCTATTGCCTAACACTAATCTTTTCAGCATGTGCCTCCTCCACAACCAAAGCCAAAATTATCCTACTTGTTGTTATTACTAGTATGTTTCAGGGTTGTTATAGGTTTACATGATGAAGTGTTTAAGTGCAATTGTGAAGTCTAGGTGGAGGGAGACGCATATGGAGTTGTAGGGACAGGGAACGGGGTGGGATAAACTCGGTAGTGAAGGGAGAAGAGAAATTAACTTATGAAGTGGTAGAGTTAGGAAAATTGATGTGAGGTGAACTTAGGGTTAGGGGAAACAAGACAGTGGTCAACTCAGGGTGGAAGAGATGTGTACGGGTTGCGAGATCAGGGAGTGAACTTGGTCATAGGTGAGACACTGGTAGGGGGCAAGGCAACGACCAAAAGCGTAACAAGATAGGGGAAATGAGATTGGGTGAACTTGAGGGAAGGAAAATGTAGGAGACACAGATTAGGACGGGGCTAGTCAACTCACAGTGAAGGAGGCACTAGAGAGGGATGGCAGGTAATGAGGTTTTGCTTTCAGCCTTAGCTCTTGTTGGTTTTTTCTTTTACTGTTAACTCTTATTAATTTTTTCTTTCCTTGTTAACTCTTGTTAATTTTATTCCAACCACTACTCTCGTTTCAACATGTGTCAATGACATCATGTTCTTCAAAGAAACTACAAGTACATTTAATTTTATTGTTTTGCCCCAGGTTCCAAGCTCCAAGAATGTGGAAGATGGAAGGCAAGAAGGTAGTGGTGGGGTGCCACTTCTTTCAAGGAGAAAGAAGATAAGTCTTACTTTAAGATTCTTGCCACAAGGGAGAGGACCAATGATAAGATTTTTAGGAAGAACTCCTCAAACTAGAGGAAATTCAATGAAAAATTACTAAGATGAAATGTTCAAAAGGAGTCTTCTATCCAATCATTCAAGTGTGTCAATACAGAGAATAAGCTGGGTATATATAAGGGGAGAGGGAACTTGGGTGTGAACTTCTAAGAAATGTGGGACTTGACTTAATTAGCTCTTAAAGTTGATTAATCAAGACTTACATTCCCTAATCAACTTGCGTAAGTTAATCAAAGAAGATAAGTGTCAAACCAAACCTAGGGGGTGTAGAGAGGAGCCCAACGTCCACAAGCTAAAAGCCTACCTACTACATACACGCCACAATCTAACTAAAGGCACCTTCATGTACTAAACTAATGTAAATGGCCAAAATACATAGCCTAAAAGAAAACTAATCATGTCTCCTAATTCTAACAATATTGAAAATATTTACAAGCAAATTAAATTCAAGATTATGACCTAAGATCTTTAATGAGCTTCATTCTTGTCATATCTTCCTCCATCTTCCTAGCTAGAGTTCATACTAGGTGAGACTGCATAATTTCATTTCTTGAATTGCTTAAAATGATTTAGCTAAGTGCAAGTCAACTAATTTTATATTGTAGAGTTTTGCTAAGAACTGAGCATCTTATAAGTATATTATATGGTTGTGAACTGAATACTCAAGCACGTATAAATAAATACACATAAACGAGCAATTAGGAGTGAACACTACAAAACCCTTCATTAGGTTAATGCATTATAGATGTGAAAATTCCCATTCCTAATGTTGTCCTCTAATGTACTGTGAATGAACTGCAGAAACAACAAGTTAATATGACGAATTATAATTGTAACACATAAACTTTATACTCATTTGCTACTGCCAATTTGATAAACATAACTGAAACTTTTAGCTTTTCTTTTTTTATGCTTTTAAATGATGATGAAATACTTATCTTATAATTTTTTTAATTAAAAGTACAACGGGTAAGGAAGTGAAACAAAAAAAATACTCAAAATGAAGTAAATACAATAAACAATAAACAATAAATTATTTAAAATGAAGTATTTTAGATTAACTTTTTTAATTTATGTTTTATTTTTTATTGATTGTGTTAAGTAATATTAACAAATATTTATTGGTAAAAATTAACTTTTAAAACATTTTTGTAAAAGCGTTTTAAAAATTAACTTTACAACATTTATTGCTAAAAATCGATGAGAAAGAAGTATTTTTTAAAATGTTTTTTTTTAAAAAAAAAGTTTCAAATAAACCTTTTACAACGATTAAATTCAGAACGATGCATGATTTTAGACTTTGCAACCCCACTCATTATATTTATTTCTATATTAAAAATAAAAAAAAATTAATATTAATTTAAGAATGATATATATACTGAGTAAATGTACATTATAGAAATAGCTAGCGTAGAGATTTCTTTAATTTAATATTGTAATTTTTTATGTGAAGTAATTTGATGGAAAATTCAATATTATTCAGTATTCTGGCATCATATTTTCATACATTTTCCTTGATAATTACATCTCTCGAAAAGAAAGAAAAAATGTAAATTGTTATCTGTCTTCACCTAAAA
Source organism: Psophocarpus tetragonolobus (assembly GCA_037954015.1). Lineage (NCBI taxonomy): Eukaryota > Viridiplantae > Streptophyta > Magnoliopsida > Fabales > Fabaceae > Psophocarpus > Psophocarpus tetragonolobus. The sequence continues at coordinate 7,177,004 of CM075688.1, forward strand.
GTAAAAATCTGTAAAATTCTCAAATCATATAGTAAAAATATTTCATAATTCAGTAAAAATTCACTTTTACGTTGTTGATCATAATTATGTGTGTTATTCACACTAGTGTGGGGCATGTCTAGTTTTGATGTAAAATTTTGTCGCATAAACCATAGTACTGTGGGAATTTTCATAACCTTGTGGGGGAGTGTTAAATTTTAAAGTCATGTTGTACCATGTAGTTCAAAGTTGTGTGGGTATTTTTACCATGGTATGGGATGCATCTTTGTACACATGGTTATCAAAATCGCGAATTAACTCGTAAAATCGTACGAGTTTATGAGTTTACAAGTTTCAGACAAGTTAAATCGCAGTAAAATCGGAAAAGTAGTAAACTCGGAGTAAACTCAGTAAAATCGGAGTAAACTCGGTAAAATCGGAGTAAACTCGTAAAATCGGAGTAAACTCGGTAAAATCGGAGTAAACTCGTGAACAAACTTCTTAGGTGATATTTTTCTATGTTGATTCTAATTTTAAGTGTTTTGAATATAATTTGTTCTTATCTCTAAAATTGTTTTGACATTTTAAGTGTTTTAACTTTAATTTCTACTTATTTCGAGTAATTTAAATTTATTATGTGGATTTGAAATTATTATGTATTGAAAACTTTCAATTTTTATGTGATTTATAGTCATATTTTTAATTAAGTAAACTCTTACGATTTTATGAGTCGAGTTTACGAGTCGAGTTTACTGCACTCTCACGAGTTTACGTAAATTCTCGATTTTGATAACCTTGCTTGTACATGTGCTCGTTTCGTGGGCCTACACGACTAAGTATACGAGAAACGAGTTTCATATTAAATTTATTTTTTTAGTAATTTTGTTTTGTAACTAAATTTAGGTCTGATTTTCATTTTGGTTTTTAGTTAAATCCTATTTACATTAAATTTCATGTCAATGTGGGTTGGACATATGTCTATCGTTTTATTACATCTTCATGCAATTCTTTTTTCTTCATATTATTTTTGCTCTTAAAAAGATCTATAAAAACAAAAATGTTGTAACATTAAATAAAAAAATATCCATCAAAAGATTACAATAATTGCACATTGGTAATATTTAATATTAGATTTTGTGAAAGAAAGACAAATTCTAAACAAGATATTGGTAGCTAATGAGGTAGTGGAGGAGACTCGAAGGATGGTAAAGATCTAGTGTGTTTTAAAGTGGATTTTAAGAAAGCTTATGATTCTGTTACTTGGATGTATCTTTGGGAAGTGTTGTTTCAAATGATTTTTGGAAAAAGGTAGGTGTAGTGGATGAACGAATGTGTGGGGTCTGCAAGGATGTTAATTCTAGTTAATGGTAGTCTGACAAGGAGATCATTTATCCCTTTTTTGTTTCTAATTGTAGCAGAAAGACTAAGTAAAATGGTTCAGGTTGCAGTCACTACAGGTATGTGGAAAGGTTTTGAAGTCGAGAAGGATGGAATTTGCATGTCGCATCTGCAATTTGCAGATGATACTTTGTTGTTGGCCCGAGGGGATTAGGATTCAATTGAAGTCATAAAGGCAATATTGCAGAATTTTGAATTAATATTAGGTTTGGAGGTGAAGTTTTTCAAAAGTCAGCTTATGGGTATAAACATGTCTAATCAGTGGCAAGAGTAAGCAGCGGGTCTCCTAAATTGTAGACAAGGAACTATTCCTTTCAAGTATTTGGGCTTGCTAGTTGGTGATCATCTATCACGGGGTGCAATGTGGCAAACGGTGGTGGAGGGTGGTGAAGGTTGTTCAAAAAAGGATGTCTTTGTGGAAGTATAAGCATATATCTATAGCAAAGAGGCTGGTGATTCTCAAATCAATGTTGTCAACTTTACCAACTATTTCTTGTCTTTTTAAAAGGCTCTATGAGGTATAGTTGCTAAATTGGAACCTCTCTACAAATTTTTTCTATGGGGGAGAAAGGAGAACTCAAGGAAGGTTTATTGGATGCGTTGGGAAAAGATGTGTAGGAGGAAGGAGGTCTAGCTTAAGGGATTTGCATAAGTTTAACTTAGCACTCTTAAGAAAATGGAAATGGATGATGCTCATGGAATATAATAATATTTAGGCTAAGGTCTTGAGGTCTAAGTACAAAAAGAGTGATGGTTCTTGGGTTAGGCAGAATAGGAAGTGCTCCAGATGGTGGATTGATTTGCAGTCAATTGAAGAATTAGTGCAAGGGCATTTAAGATGGTGGTCCCAACGCGTTAAAATATTTTTGGGCAATGGAAGTAAGGTATTGTTTTGGAAAAACTGGTGGTTAGAGGATCAACATTTGAGTGAATAGTTTAGCCGGCTTTTTGGTCTTGTGCTAAACCAAAATATCACAATAATGGAGATGCATGATGGTGAGTCTAGCTAGAATTGGAGTTGGCAATGACCCTTATTTTGTGTGGGAGGAGGAAAGGCTAGGGAAATTAAAAGCCAATGTGAGGTTGGTAATCTTATCAGAAGGGAGCCGAGACGGATGGCATTGGTTAGCTAATGGAGGTGGGGAATATACAGTTGCCTCTGCTCACTAGATCATTTCAGCCTCGCCTTCATTACAAAAGGATGCGTTTTTTTATATTGTGTGGGCAACGGGTATTCCTCCAAAGGTGTAAATGTTAGCTTGGAAGTTGGATGCTAGCAGGTTACCCACCAAAGATAATCTACTTAAGAGAGAAATTATCCCAACGGAGGAGGTGGGATGTGTATTTTGTGGTGAACAGGTTAAAATAAGGCATCATTTGTTTGTGGGTTGTTCCTTAGCTTTTCAGGTTCAGATGAGGTTAACAATTTGGTGGGGGATAATGACGGTGCTCCACTTAGTCTAGTTCAACAATTTTTAAGTCTAGTCAATGGAACCAAAATCTTGAAGCGAGCATGGTCTATTGTATAGTTTGTAGAGATGTAACACATTTGAAGAGCTAGAAACGCGACTACATTCAAATCTCAAAATGTTGAGGTTGATGAGATTTTGTTTGCAGCTCAATTGCATTCATGGGAGTAATATTTTGCAGCTAAAATTACTTCTTAATCTTTTTCGGAACTAATGAATCTTTTCCTTTACGCTTAGGGTTGTTTATTACTACTCTTTGTGTTTTGTAATCACATTATAATGATTTATGTGAGTTAGGAATACATTTTGGGCTACTATCTATTTATTATTTATAAATTTTGCCTTATAAAAAAGACATTAAATATTGTATTAGTAGTAACTTTGGATTTGTTGATAATCGATATGGGTTTATATTTATCTTCCTCTTAGCCTTTTGATCAATAGAAACGAAAGGTGAAAATACGGAAATAACTTTTTGTAAAATTAGTTGTGGTCCATCGGATGGGCACGCTGCCTGCAACATCTTAAGAGACAAAATTTTACAGCTCCAGCCATAGGAGAAAGAAGTACAAGAATAGTACGCGAATATTTGCAATATTATTTACTAGTATAAAGCATGGTATTCAACTCATAAAAGATCTATATATATTTATTTTTTGTATTGAGAAAAATGTTACCTTCGAAGGATATAGTATAGATCTATCTTGCAATCACTTGGGAAGTAGTAGTGGTCATTGCAAAAGGAAATATCTATTATTTGTGATAATAATGCAAAAGAAAAAGATGAAATAGAAAGGACGTTAACCTATGAGAGTTGTCCCCTTTAAGAAATTAAAATTTCTCCCTTGTTTCAGTGCATGTTAAAGAATGAAGATGATAGAGGAAAGAACCGTACCGTCAAGAAAACTGGTAGCAGGAAAGTCGAATGCAAGCATGTGAAATCCTGCATTCAACTGTCAACTCATAAACCCAACAAGCTGCATGTGTTTGTACTCTCAGCTCAATAATTCTTCATCTTTCACGCTGGATTTCATAGTCCAATTACGGGTAATTAATTGTACTCCTCACACAACTCAATTCTTAGATGTAATAATGTAAGCGCTTTAGTTTTTTCAATTCAAAATTTGCTTTATTAGTTTATACAATATACGGTGGCACTAAATCTAATATCAATGGTTAGAAAATTCTTTTAACATAATAAGAAATGTCAAGTTTTAAAATTAAATTTTAAGTATCTAACCTTAGTAAATACTTAGAATTATATTTTGTAACTTATAATGGTATCACAGGACTAAAAGAGAATTGCATCACATGGATGGTACTTGTACTTGAAAAAACTAAATTTGGTACAAATTAAAATAAGTCAAATAAATTTTTATTAAATTAAAAAATAACACTAAAATATTGATAGAGATTAGATGTCATGTACTATCAATGTAAAACATTATCACAATCCATCACCCTTTTATATAAACTTGGGTAAACAAACACTCTGCCCGTTTAAGTCATACTCTATGGGTTAAATGTGTTAGCTCGCAAAAAATTATAATTTAAAACTTTTTCTAATCATTCTTTAATATAATTAAAATACTTTTTTATTATTTTAAATTAATCATTTTTTCAAAAAGTTATCTAAATTATCAAATATCTTTTTTTCCTTTAACATTTCTAAATTAATATTCTATAAAAGTTTTTAAAAATTAAATGTATATTATTTTTTAAAAACTAATGAGGTTTGCAGAAGCTCGTGAACTAGATCCCTGCATTACAAACCAGACTAAATAACATGCATTTCAAATAAATTTTAAAAAATTATGTTTGTATATTATGTAGACTGTGGGCTTAACGACTAGTCAACCAACTCAAAGCCATTTGCACATCTTTATGTTTAGATTTTTAAAACATTATTTGACAAATTCAATATCACTTTTTTTTGCGTACTTACAAGTTATAAGTATCACACCAATACACCAAAGTTATGTTCTATCTTACTTAATTTTGTTGAGGATGAAAAGGCGTCTGACACTTTATAGTTGAACACCTAAAAAAATGTTTTAATTAACAACTTGTTTACTATATCAAACAAATAAGTTTAATTTCACCAAGATAAAAATTTCACATCTTTAAAAAAAAAAGTTTAATTTCACCAAGATTAAAAAAACACAAAAAATAAGTTTAACAACTTTTTTCTTTTAAAGTCAAAACCTCTATTTATATTATATTAATATAAGGACTAAAACAAAATATTTCAGGTACCTTATTCAGATAATACAAAAAAATAAGGTTAGCATTATGTCCGAATAAGCCTACCATAACAAAAAGCCTCAGAGACGTCTACACCAACGTGATCACCTCTCCAAAAGACCAACTTATATATAGTTACTTCATATTAAGAAGATATAAACAAGGACTAATACACCAATCAGATAAAACATATCTTCTACTAAAATCAAATTTATACTGTAGTCACTTTTAATATATGACTTGAATAGTACTCATGATATTGAAAGACTACAACCGACCACATGCCAAAATAAATACCTACATTTACTTTTATGTTTTCTTACTATCCACGAATTCGCTAAGTGAAACAAATGGGAGAGTTCATTTGGTAAAGATGAGGATTTTATACCAATTCACTTCAGAACTTGTACCACACCATTTGAGCGAACGGACATGAAAGAAAAAAATGTTTACTATCTTCTACATGATTGTTGCACATAATACACCTCTACATATCACAATACATAAGAATTTCTTTCTTCATCAAGTTGTCAATGACAGGTAACCTATTAAGAAACAGTCTCCAGGAAAATACAATAACTTTGGAAGACAAATTATCCTTCCAGAGTCATTTAAACAACTGAGAATCTATGGTAGATCTACTTCCTTGATCTAAATCATCACCTAGGAACCTATAAGCCTCCGCTACAGAGAACTCACATTTACTATCTGGAACCATATCCAACGATCTCGTTTGTGGATATGAAAAGGAGAATTCTGTAGCAACTCCTCCACAGATAAAAACACTTCCTCCTCCCAAACAAACAAACTTCTTCTCCAATCTGAATTCCACTACAAAGTACCCGGCCTATTATCACTCATCTTTTTAAGGGTTGTATTCTTATTCCAAAAATAAGTTTAATGACTTATCAAAATTGCTCGTAATCAAACATATATTTCACTTACATGTTCCAAAAATTAATAAATACTCTATAACAAGAGACATTTACAAATAATTACACATATTTGGTCATCCACCCTACCTTATCTATAACTTTAAAAATTCAAGACTCCACCCAATAATTACAAGAAATGATTAATTCATTATCGTGAGATTATATTCTCACTGCAACTGGTCACACTCACACACACGTGTTCTCTTTTCTTAGAATCATGATTGTAACTTATTCAAACATTAATTGAAGCATGCAATGTATTACTTAATCATCTTTCAAAGTTCAAACACCTTTAAAAATCTCAATCTTCAATTCTTCCATAAAGGAATATAAGCTTCCGAAGACAGACATTAAATTCAAACAATGTGCAATATTTTGAAGTTTCCCGTTTTAATTAATATTTTAGTTTCCCTCTACATAAAATACTAAAATGTTTTTTAAAGTGGCATGATTAAAGGTTGAACAAAAAAATTTTTAATGTGCAGAAATATCCTAATGAGTGGTGGACTGGAGTGCGTAGCTCGAATGTGAAAGGTTTAAACAAGAAAATGAAAAATGTGAAATGGGGTATAGAGAGAAGGGGACAAGGCAAAAAAATCTGCAATTCTGCTGCATCTTTGATACTGCTAAAAGAGCATGAAACTAAAAAGGCAAGGAAGCATGTACGGATACGGACTATTACCTTAGGGCCTTACAACTTTGAATTACTGCACTGAAAAAAGGGATCGTGTTACCTGAGTACTTCAATTGTTGCCGTTTTGTTTGCTATACAATTAAATTCATTCACCGTTTCACTTCATTCGACCTTGTTGCAAAATATACAATTAAAATATGGCTGGTTAATAAACTAGTTAAATAGAAACATGGGAAATTGCGGGGATGCTTCTTCGTGTGAGATTTGTACGTGTTGAGATTGACAACTGGAAATATAAAGGACAATATACATTTATTCTTTCTGAATTTTAGTAAAATAGTACTCCACTTCCCTTTCTATTTTAAATCTTATATATAGATTTTTTAGAAAAAATAGAAATTAATTAATATACCTGAGTCATAAGTTAAGAAAGTGTTAATATAGAAAAGAAATACGTACTCTTATATTATTAATTAATAAAAATCATGTATGACAAATAAAAATTAAGGGTATTTCATGTAAAAGCACTATTGGAAATTTGAATGAAGTAATAATATTATGTGAAAAAGATTGAAGAAGGACCAACGTGGTGGGATGGGGAATTTCCTAAGTTGAATACTTTCACTGTATATCAAGAACGTGCCAATATATGTTAAAAAGAAAAGAATCTTGACCACAAACAATCAATATCATAAATTTTGGATTGGATTCCTACGTTAATCTAAAAAGCTATATCACAAAGTGTGAGCTATCACAACTTATATACACTACTTTGTCAAGATATTTTATAAGAGAAAATAATCTTGAACACCCAAATAATGCAAACATTTAATCTCTTCATATTTGAATTGGAATCTAGTTAAATTAATTAATTTTAAAAGTTAGCTCACAAAGTGAGAATTGTCTTTATTTATATACACTATTTTGATGATATTACTAATGAAGGTGAAATTTCTAAGACACTTGTCTCATGTCCAAAAACTTTTTTCCTAGAAAGAAAAGGCAAGTTAATTCTATATAACGTAGTTTTAGAGGAAACATTGGAAATTGCGGGGATGCTTCTTGGAAAATCATTCATAACGAGTAAATTCAAGAATGAAAAAATATCATGTTAAAAATTAATGAATTTCCATGACAAATTATTGTCTTTTTAATCTTTTATTTATTAAAAATAATTTATGATATCAGATAAGTTTAAAAGTGATTTGAAAACACAATTTACCTCAAAATATACATTAGGTTATTTCATCAAATTGTATAAATCTTGAATTTTTAATATCATTGTTATGTATTAATTAACACGTTCATTAGAATCAGTAATAAAAATAAAAAATCTTTAAAGACCGAAATCAAGAAATATTTTAGCGTAGCAACAACTCAGCAAGGCCTAGTAGGACAAGAAAATTTGATAGATATAGTACCTAATTTCTTTAAATATGATAATAAGAATTTGATTTATAATTATGATTTTGGTTTTTCACGTAATTGCTAAGAATACAATAAAATAATTTTTTATAAGTTAAAATTAATTTATGTATAAGTTAATTTAAAAAAATTATTTAATTTCTGTAAAAGATAATTTTTAACTTATAAATAAATGGACAAATTTATATTTTATTCTTAAATCCAAACATATCCTATGTTTTAAAGATTTTAGTGGAAGAGATAAAAAAATTTACTGTAATAATCTTTATGTCTTAAAAGAGATTATTCTCTTACAAGAAGATATATTAAAGAAAAATAGAAATAAAAAAAATTAAACCAAAAATGTATAAGTTATCAAACAAAAAAATGGGTCGATCATTTTATAAAGTAATCAAAGAAAAAATAAAAAATATAATTTTTGGGTGATATACACAAAGAGAGGTAGATTGTAGTCTGGCCATGAGTAACATAAATTTAGTGATAAAGATATTACAATCTAAGTATGAACATGTTAGAAGTAGATTGCAATCTGATCATCGGCAAGGAGACTTAAATGATTGGAAAGATATAGTGCAAGTGACATTACGGGAAGGATCAAGGGGTTGGTTTAAAGATAATTTGAATGGGTTATAGAAATGGATCAATGTTTAAATATTGGATGGAGTTTCAAAATTAACTACTTTTGTGACACCCTTGTACGACCAGAAGTTTTATTATTTAAATTACAACACAATATAAAAATTTGTTCATTTAAATAACTAGACTTGACACTTGGGTAAAAGGATCCACATCGTGACACCATGAATTATTATTACTAAACAAGTCATGAAAGAGAAAATAATTTATCTTCACATTTAGTTAAAAACATGGTCAAATAGATATAAACTATTAGTTCACATAGATCCATTAAATCGGGTTAACGTGTTATTAGAGTTGTGAGCGGTTTGTGAGCAGTTTGTGCTATTAGAGCATGTAGAACCATATTAAACTATTAGTTCACATGTAGTTAACCATATTACGTCATGTCAATGATGCTCATGCAATGCAATTCATGTATGTTTTCTCGAGTACACACTTGAAGCGGTCCTCTTCTACACCAGTAACACGTAGGTACAATCGTGCAATGCAAGACAACCTAAGAAAACTTTCTATAGAGCATCACACAATGGGTGATTCATACAAGCTTCTTAGATTGTCATATTTGTGCATCATGTCATGTACCAACATAACTCACAATGTCAATATTTAATTATGTCATCACAATCCACCCCCAACCACAACTAGGATGACACCTCGTCAGGCACGCTCTAACTATTATCATCAACACAACATGCATCTAATTATAATTCACATTACTTTCATATAGCGGGACAAATTCCCACTCATGCACCTCCATCACTTATAACCATTCATTCAACCACCACCAACACAATTTATAAGATACATCATAAGATATCACACCACCATAATCCAAATCATCACAATTCACAAACTATTTATTCTTATCTTACCTTTTGTTACATTACGTAGCTTACATACCATATTTGTAGATTTGCTAATAATATAGGGGTGACAAAAATTTTGTTATAAATATAATACAATTACCTAATGTTTTTATGTTGAAGTCAAAACTTGATTTTATCATCCACTATTTTTTAAAATTACAAATTCGCAGTCATTACACCTAAATCTGACAGTTTGACCTTTACTGACTATTTTATTCATAACTTGAGTTCTATATTTTTTAAGGGATTCCAACTCTATTGGAAAACTAACATCGAGGACTACAACTTTAATGAAGAACATGAAGCCTAATAATGTCATCTAGGTTACCTCACAGGGCTCACAACACACAAATTCTATTTTGCGCACTTAGATGAGAGACTCAACTTTCAATCCATATAACTCAGTGTATTCTTAACATATTTACATGATTCTTGAGTCTAAACTATAGCCCCAAATGTCTAGTTTCTAAAAAAATAAATGTAACTCTATTTGGTTAACTACATAGAAAGATGTGATAGAAACATTAAGGCATGTTCATACAAAAATTTTCAAGTATCCAAATTATATAAGATTCTTAAAATATAATTCTAATTTCAAACCCTCAAACATTCTACTTCTCTATCTCACCATACAATTGCAATTATACTCATCAATTTTCCCATCAATATCCTCAGTGGAAGAAAATTCCTAACACTTAACACCTAATTGTTTCTATTCAAAAAGCAATTCAAATAACATAGCAATGTTTCAACCATCACATTAATCAATCATATAATTAAATTTCTTCATAATTTTAATCATCAATATCATTCATAGAAACAAACAAGTCAATCTCATCTAACACAAATTTCATCCCTAGGAAGGCTTAGGGTTCACCTCCATTGCCATATTTCTTATACATGCTTATATATAAGTTAATCTCACTCTCTCTTACCTCAAAGAGATGAAGAATGTATAAAGTATGAATGATATGATCCTTAGTGGAGATCCTCACCATTCTCTTAGTTCCCCTCTATAGTCGTCTCCTTTGTTTGTTCACATGTTTAAGGTTAAAGTTTGTAGCAAATTGATAGAATTCCCAACACCCCTCTCCTGACTCCTTCTAAATTCTAATTACTAACTCTTATTAGTCAAACCTAACTCACCTAACTTTAACCCATTGTTTTAACTTGCTCTTATTATAATAAAGTGGTGATAATAATAATAATAATAATAATAATAATAATAATAATAATAATAATCATAGTAAATAATAATAATAACAACAACAATAATATTAATAATAAAAAAATAATAGTAATAATAATAATAATAATTCACTTCAAACACATTTTAGTTAATAAAAGTATCAAATTTTATTAAGCCAATAAATAAAAATATAAATATTTGATTCTTATTTTATAAAATTTTAGGTTGTTATAAATTTCCTTAAACTATTTGTTCTCTCTACCCAGAAGGATGCCCTTATTTTGGAGATGGGGAATGTTTGGAAGTTTAGGTAGAAAAGACCACTATTTAGATGAGAGACTAACTAGTGGATGAACGAGAAAGGTCTTTTAAAATGGTTCACTTGATTCGTGATGTGAAAGATAAGTGAAAGTGAAGGGAAAAAGTATTAGTAAAAAAAACTTACAAAGTAATTCAAAGTGACTTACGGATTTTGAACTCTTTTAAGTTAATGTGAAAAGCAAAGGTGCTTTTAGTTGTATTTTAAGGATAGCTTTCCCAACAAATATGAAGCTAGGAAGAAGAAACATTCAAATGTTAGATGGGGTCTTGTCTCCTGTTTGTCTTGTTGACTTATAAACAATATATTGCATGTTATATTCTTGCAACTCATATTATTAGGTTTGCATGTATTGTTATCATTGACCATTTTTTCAACAATTTTACCTTTAATTTGTTTGTCCATATGTGGTAACACCTACATTTGTTAGGAGGAAAGAAAAATAAAGACGTTTTGTGTATAATATGATTGATTATTAGGTAGAGCATCTAGCTTTAAAAAAAAGTTTTATTATTCAAAAGAATTTAATTATATTCTGAAAAGGTTTTGCAAAATACTCTTTCTTGATTTGGATTCATGGATACTGTAAAAATATCTTGCAAGGGTGAATAAAGTTTGCCTTTAAAAAAAAACATAAAGAGAAGAGATGTGTTATGAAAATTTAAAGCAAGACAATAAAATAATAGTTTCTCTATGTCTGAAACGTATTTTTAAATTATGTATATATAAAAGTAGTAATGAAAGAAGAAAAATAATTGTGTATAAGCTGACACATAGTCAGAAAAATAATGTTAATTTGAAATTAGAAATAATAAAACTGAAACCGTAAAGAGGGACCATTGTGTCTTTGGAAAGAGCAACAAGGGGAGGTTTATAGCTCCCTTGAGCACCCATAGGCCCCCGAAAACGGCCCTAGGCTAATTTCATTTGTCCCCACAACCCCACATGACTCTGTTTCTCAATCTACCACTTACTATTCTGCCTAAGCCCATTCATAAATACCCATCACAATCCCTTTTCCCATTCACATACACACACAGAGAGAGCAACCTCTTGTCTTGTCTTCTCTTCTCTTCTCTCCCTCTTAAGCCACAAAATGGCTTTGAGAAAATCAAGTAAACTTCCTCAAACGGCACTCATCAAGCAAATCCTCAAGAGATGTTCCAGTTTGGGAAGGAAAGAGGATCCAGGCCTGCGTTTGGACGTCCCTAAGGGTCACTTTGTTGTGTATGTGGGAGAAAACAGAAGCAGATATATTGTTCCTATTTCCTTCCTAAGTCGCCCCGAGTTCCAAACACTTCTCCATCAGGCAGAAGAAGAGTTTGGCTTTGATCACGAAAAGGGTCTCACAATTCCCTGCCAAGAGGACGTTTTTGAGTCTCTCACCTCCATGCTCAGATGATCTTCCAAGCTCTCCCCGTACCCTTCATTTTTCATTTTCTTTTTTTAGAGGAGAAAACTGCTCAAGATGAAGCTGCTTCACTGCTTCTCTCACTTCATTTTCTCCCTTTCTTTTTTTCTTATATAAATGAGGTTTCTATTTTACATGAGACTCTAACCTCACGGAATTTGCCCATCTAAGAGTCTTCTTATTATGGGTTTTAGGTTGTAAATGTACTAGAAAGCAGCATTTTTCCCACAGAGGTGAACCATCCAGTAATGTACCCTGTTGGAAGTTGGACAACTAATTAAAAGGATATATATATGTCGAACTCTCTTCGTTACTACCTTCTCTCTTTTGCCTACGATTATGCATTTCTCTTCCGCTCTCTCTATGCTTTCCAGCCCTGCACGCTCTGTTTTTCTTTCTTTTCTTTTTCTTTTCTGTTGAACTCTGCACGGTCTGTTTTTACACGTACTAAATATTAAAAAAAATAAATTAGAGTTGAACACTTGTACATAGAATGACAATTAATTATAGATTTTTTTTTTACATGATTTTGAAAATACTAATCTGTAAAATTATATAAAATAATTATTTTTTTATTAATCAAGTATCAGTACTCAGTAAACAAATTTGCAGAAGAACAATGAACGTAAAATAGATGTAGACTCATCATGATAGATGTGCATGCATCACCATTCCACAAAGTAACATTCTTTACTGTAAGTTTCACCTTGTTAAGCACTGGTGTTACTGTCCATGTAAAAGTCCTCACTTCTTAGGACACTCTTGCTTTCCAAAGTTGGATCATACTATTTGCGTCTTTTACAAAAAAAAAATTCTTCTTAATAGATTTTTGTAAAAAAGTAATTTATTTATTAAATAGTTTTGATTTACCTTTTATGCATTTTTAGTGCAAAAAATATTATTATTATTCAAAAATTATTGTTATTATAATTTTAAAGATAAATATTATTAAATTTGTCAAAGTTATCACAAATAATAATATGTGACTAGAAAATAATTTAAACTTTTAAATATCCTCAATGCATAGACTCAATGATATTAAACTCGACTTAATATAGTTAGTTTAACCAATAAAAAATCAATCATCTAATCAGTTCAAGGCACACACACAAATCCATGTAATATATTTTTATAAAAAAAAATAATTTATTTATTAAATAATTTTGAATTTAACTTTTAGGCATTTTTAGTGAAAAAAAATATTATTATTAATAATAAACTATTTTTATTATAATTTTTAAAGTAAATATTATTAAATTTGCTGAACTTATAAAAAATAATAATATGTGGCTAGATAATAATGTAAACTTTCATTTGTCATCAATGCGTAGACTTGATAATATTAAACTCCACTACATATAGTTAGTTTAACCAATAGAAAGTCAATCAGGTGAAGTCACACACACATATCCATTTAATATATTTTTCATAAAAAATTAATTTATTTATTAAATAATTTTGAATTTAATATATTAGGTGAAGTCACACACTCCATTTAATATATTTTTCATAAATAAATAATTTATTTATTAAATAATTTTGAATTTAATTTTTATGATTTTTTATTGCAAAGAAATTATTATTATTAATACAAAATTATTGTTATTTTGATTTTTAAGGTTAATATTATTAAATTTGCCAAACTTATCAGAAATAATAGTATATGACTTGATAATAATGTAAACTTTTATATGTTATCAATGCATAGACTCGATGATATTAAACTCAATTTGATACGGTCAGTTTAACCAATAGAAAATCAATCACCTAAACATGTGAAGTCACACACACAAATATATCTATTTAATAGATTTTTATAAAAAAGTAATTTATTATTAAATAATTTTGAATTTAATTTTGTTGCATTTTTAGCTAAAATATTATTATTAATGCAAAAATTATTATTATTATAATTATTAAGATAAATATTATTAAATTCGCCAAATTTATTGCAATTAATAATATGTGGCTAGATAATAATGTAAACTTTTATATGTCTTTAATGCATAGACTCAATGACATTAAACTCGACTTGATTATATATTAAATTTAATCAATAAAAAAAATCAATCACCTAACCAGATGAAGTCACGTAGATATCCATTTAATAGATTTTTATTAAAAAATATTTATTTATTTATTAAATAATCTTGTATTTAATTTTAAGCTTTTTAGTGCAAAAAAATTATTATTAATAAAAAATTATTGTTATCATAATTTTTAAGGTAAATATTATTAAGTTCGTCAAACTGATCACAGATAATAATAGAGTTTAATTGGTATACATTGTCAGTGTAAAGATTTTTACACTGACAATAGATCATAACTCTTCATTCATGGTAGATTTGTTGACTTTACTCATTACTATTTTAAAAGTCACATAAATGAAAAGTCATGATTTACTGGCATTGTAAAAATCATTTACACTGACAATGTATACAAATTAAACTTATAATAATATGTGACTCGATAATAATGTAAACTTTTATATGCCATCAATCCATAAACTTGATGGTATCAAACTCGACTTGATACAACGAGTTTAACCAATAGAAAATCAATTACTTAACAGTGAAGTCACACACACACATATCCATTTAATAGATTTTTATAAAAAATTAATTAATTTATTAAATAATTTTAAATTTAATTTTTATGCATTTTTAGTGCAAAAAATTATTATTATTATACAAAAATTATTTTTATTATAATTTTTAAGGTAAATGTTATTAAATTTGTCAAACTTATTACAAATAATAATATGTGGCTAGATAATAATGTAAGCTATTATATGTCATCAATGCATAAACTCTATGACTTTAAACTCCACTTGATACAATTAGTTTATCCAATAGAAGATCAATCACATAATCAGCTGAAGTCACACGTACACATATATCTATTTAATAGATTTTTATAAAAAAAATAATTAATTTATTAAATAATTTTGATTTTTTTTTTGCATTTTTAGTTCAAAAAAATTATTAATACAAAAGTATTGTTATTATAATTTTTAAGATAAATATTATTAAATTTGCCAAATTTATCACAAATAATAATATGTGACTGAATAATAATGTAAACTTTTATATGTCATCAATACATAGTCTCGATAATATAAACTCGACTTGATACAATTTTTTTAATGAATAGAAAATCAATCACCTAATCAGAAAAAGTCTCACACATATCCATATTTAATTTATTTTTATAAAAAATAATTTATTTTTTAAATAATTTTGAATTCAATTTTTATATATTTCAATGCAAAAAATTATAATTATTAATACAAAAATTATTTTTATTATAATTTTTAAACTAAATAGTATTATTCGCCAAACTTATCACAAATAATAATATGTGGCTAGACAACAATGTAAAATTTTATATGTCATTAATACTTGATGATATCAAACTGGACTTCATACATTGACTTTAAATAATAGAAAATCAATCCCCTTACCAAGTGAAGTTATTGTTTAGATTGGAAATGCACCACCCATAGCAACATCACTTATTTTATGTGTAAACTCAGTTAAGCCATTTTTTAAATTTTTTGTATAAAAATGACATCAATATTTACATTAACAATATGTATATTGTCTGTAATTATGGTGCTATTTGATAAATAAAAATAATATAGTGTTTCTTTAACTTAGTATCTAAATATTTATTCACATATTGAGTGAGTTTGTTTCGGTTAAAAAATAAGTAATTTTAAATAAATTATTAGAAATCGTTTTTATAAAAATATTATTTTATGTTTGAGTATAATTATCAAAAGTGTTTTTCAAATGTATTAGCTTCTAATTTCTAATAAAGTAATTCTCCAACTTATTTTGATAAGCTACTCCAAATAACTTCTCAAATAAGTAGCTTCTAAAAATAAACTTTTTTCAACTTTTGTTTTTTTTTTTTTAAATTTTAACCAAACATCTAAAAAATTACAATAAATATTTTATATTTAAATAAGTAATTTTTTTCTTACAAAAAATTAAAAAAGAAAACTCCTACTATCGTATCTTAAAATGGTATGAATTTGGAAGTTCTTCTATTATAAGTGTTAATAATGCATTTCACTTGTTTATGTACTAGTTGTGCTTCTAAAATCTTCGATGTCATAGAGAATTACATCGTATTAAACAATTAGTTGTAGTATTATTTTATGTTTTCAACCTGCTAGATAATCTTGGAACTGAGTAGAAAAATATACGTATACTAATTTGGCTTTGTGATTCTATTCTAACTTAACTATATTTTTATGATTTTTTTAGTATAAAAGTTTATGTTATAAAATTTTATTTTTTTAATATAGAAATATAGATGAATATGCGAGTCAGTTAATGATTTACCAATTTTGTCAACTAGTGATAACATTGCATATGCTACTTCATTGTAAAAATTCATTTCATCTTAACTAACAGATGCATTAAAATATTTTAAAAGAAAAATTTTAATACTTGTAAGATTATATCTTCTCAAAAGAAACTTATTTGATGTGAAAAATATTTGTCATCTCTAAAAGGAAAAGTACAACTTACATTATCTTTCTTTTCGTATGAAAATTAAATTATCTTTCTTTTCTTTTCTTTTGAAATACAGAAATATTTCTAATCCTACCAAACAGGATATGAATAATATCTTGAGGTTAGTAAGTAACAAGTATTTTTAAAAAAGTTATTTCATAAATAATTAGGAGTTATAAGTAAAGTCTAATTTAGAAGAGGAGAGAAAATCATTGATTTTAATTCTTCCACTAACAAAACTAACTCATTAACTATTAACATTTTCTTATAAAAATCATAAATAATTTTATGTAATCACAACAAATAATTAATCTTTTTTTTACTTCATGATTGATTAACTTCTAGATCTACAAAAGAATTTTAAATGTATTTTTTTGTAACTATTAATAATTAATGTTATTTTAATGAGAAATTTTATTAATAATTTTCTTATTATTCTAAATCTTACGGTTTCTTTCTAATCACCAAATCACTTTCATGAGGATAGAAATCCTTTATCCTTATTTTGTATCTCTTTTTATGTTCCTATTACTATAAAAATGTAAAGTTATTTAATGAGTTATATAAAAAGATAAAAAATTTAGAGTTAAATATGTTTTTTTTCTCAAAAATAAATAAATTTTGTTTTTCATTCTTGCAAAATTTTTTTAATTAAAAAATTCCTGTAAAAATATATGCAATTAACAAATTTAAATTTTAAACATTCACTTTCTCTCTCATGTGATAGTTTCCCCTTATATCACGTGAGAAGATTCAAGATTACCACATGAGTGATGAGGTGGGAATTTAAAATTTAAATTTGTTAATTTTTCTTACATTTGAAATTTTAATTTTATATAAAATTTAATTTTATTTTATTTCACATGAAAATATACATCAACTAGTTAAGTATACTAATTACACATAGTAGTTAAATTAAAAAAGTTATCGTAACTTTTTAATTAAAAAATTACAAAAAAAATCGTTACAAAGATAAAAACATATTTAACCCAAAAATTTATAAAAAAGCAAGTATAATTCACTGCATAATATTTTTTTAAAATTTAATTGGTATACACGGTTAATGTAAAAATTTTTACATTGACAGTGAGTCACAACCCTTCTTCATAGTAGATTTGTTGACTTTAATCATTACTACTTTAAAAGTCATATAAATGAAAAATTATTATTGAATATCAATATAAAAATCATTTACATTGAAAGTATATACCAATTAAACTTTTTTTTTTATTTGTAAAATAAATAAAAAAATACAAGAGGACAAATGATCTATCCATTTTTTGAATCCCTAAAATTTAATCATGCATAAAATAAATAAATGTTTGTCTAAATAATGACCCCCATTTTTGCTTTAAAAAATAATACACACCATTTACTTTATTTTGACGGCTTTGTGCCTGGACTCCAGAATCTGGATCTGGATAATCTTAGCCACAATTACAAGCACAGTTACGGCCGTTGAAACTTTACAAATCAGAAACCACATCGAATGGACCGTCTGAGAAAACCAAGGTCCAAAGCAACTTTAATTAATTTATCAAAATGCTCATGTAAGTTTTTTTTTCTCAAACTTCGACTAAAAATTATTTTTAATTTTTAAAATTTAAAATATTTGTTTTAACTTTTTATATATTTTTAACTTTTTTTTTTCAATTAGTACCATAAAAAAAATTGTTGACAGACTTGTGAATCACTTTACTCATGAATCATAATTTTTTTAAACTTTAATTTTATATCTAGCATAACTAAATATATTGAAATTTGTAAATGAACAATGTTAATATAAAAAATAAATTAATTCAGAAACTAAAAAAAATAAATATTAAAATCATTGATTTTTCACGGTCTCATTCAATATTAACAGCAGATTTTAAAATATTTTATATTATTATTTAATGACAAAATTATATAAAGATGAATATACGAATACAACTTTGTAGAACTCCAAATCCATTTGAGTTTTACATTTTTTATAAAACAATCATAATTATAGATAAAATTTGAATTTGACATGCAAAATTTCCGTTTTTTATAGGCTTAGTATGTAGTTTCACAAACTTAATTCATAACCGTCTAAATGGATAAATTTGTTATTAGGTTATTAATTTAGGTTAATGTTGCGATTTTTATTATAAATTGTTATATTTTATATTTTTAATATTTAAAATTATTATAAATAACAATACAATTTTTAATATGGTATATTATAATTTAGTAATTTAAAAAATATTAAATGTTTTGAAAAAGTATGTATTTATGCAGACATGAATCGGTATGTTAGACTAGCAGACTTGGCTAGCAGATACGATCTCTTAGAAAAAAAAAAAAAAAAAGTGATTGCTTCCTTATTTGATTACTTTTTTCGTGCATTTTGGTGATTTCCATTTTCCGTACAACAGAGCACTAGTAGAAAAATTAATCCAAACTTATGATTGTTGATTCGATCAAGTATTAAGGTGAAGTGTTAGAAAAGCCATAAATAAACTTTGAAAGGCACATGAAGCAGGCTTCAGGTTTTGATTTGAAATTGGAGGGTCCCTTACCACACGGAAACCACTGTAAAGTGCCCCATGCTTTCACTTTATTAACCTGTGGACCACTCTTGATCACTACCTTACCTACACACCTCACTGTTAGCCTTACCCACCTCATTTTAACTTGGATTAAATAAACCTTTTAATAAAAATCAGATATAGTATGTTTTAACAAATTAAACTTGATGGAGAAAAAATTTATACATTCGTAACGTACAGCATTAGTCCAATAATCGTGAGACATAAAGTAAAATTTAAGAAAAAATTATTTTAAATGTCATAATTACATTATTGAACTTTTTTAATTAATATATATATGTTATCTTTTTTTTTTAATATGTGAGACTTTTTTTCTTAATACTCCTTTCATTGCTCTTATAATAAAAAAATTTGGTTATTAAATTAATTTTATATCCCTAATTTATTATAAATATATTTATAATTAATTACACGACACATTTCAATTTTTCCCATGTAAGAAAAGTCATATATAATCCTTTTCATTAAATACAACTTTATTTTATTCATAACTAATTAAGGGCACAAACTGTTTTTATCAACTCATTTAAGAGTATTTTTAGAATAACATAAAATCAACTAAACTAAATGTTCTGGTTGGTTTTAGTGATCTGATTCTTATTTCTGATATATAGGATCGGTGGAAATAAAATTAATGACAAATATTATTATTTTTATTAATGACCTAAAGCTTATGTTTTAACTCTTGCGCCGACCATGTTACATATTATGTCTAATTATAAATATTTCAAGATATATCTCAATTATATACTTGCCTTTATTTTTACTCACTTAGATCAACATATGACCCTCTTAAACCTACGTGACTAAGTTAGATATAAAACTTTAGATATATGTAACTTGTTTTTTTCTTTTTATATAGGAATTAGAGTGGTTTATAATATATAACCAGACACATTCAACCAATCCAGTTAATTAATTTTAACATGTTATCCTTATTTGAGTATTCAGTTTTACAATTTATCTAACTTAAGCCTTAAATAATGACTTCGTAACAACTTTTATTAGAAAAGGGTTTTGTTAAAAGTTTGTTTTTGAAATATAAAAGTAAAATGGTTGTATTATAAAATAAAAATAGTTATTCTAAAATTTTATATAATAACTATTTTCTATTAGATAATAAAAATTTATATTAATATTATTTGATGCAATCAGATTTGAAATAATAAAAGAATAATAAATAAAAATAGAAATAAATGTATTAGAATAAACGAAATCAATAAAAAAATCCCTCAATGGTTATAATTAATTTTAAAGTTTTATAATAATATAAAAAAATTAAACTAAAATTATCAACTAATAAATAATTATGATAAATACAATTTTTAAAATAAGTATTATAAAATTTAACCAACTTATCATATATTTTAATTTGTTATTAGATAATAATATAAAAATTCCTTTATTTTGTCGGTACATAGAATAATATCTCATACTTTTATATCTTAATTAAATCGCAATCTTAGTAGAATTATAATTTTTATCACTGCTGAATAACCTTATTTTTTGCAGCAATTATTTTAGGACTTCTAGATAGACTATAGAATTAATATAATGCGTTTTGGATTGACGTATGAAAGCCTTGGATCAACGAATTGAAATGATCAAAAGTGGGAGAAAGCATTGACCAATATGTTTGAATTTCACAGGAGAATCAACAAAATCAATTTCAAATTACATCGGCTTAATAAGAATCAATCTAGTGATTCATAATTTAAAATAAGATAAGATTTAGAATAACACCACCTCTAGTTGAAGATCTACATAGGAGTTGGGAAATTATATTTTCTAAATTTTTTTCTCCTTTTTAATAAATATAATCAAAATCCATGTAGCAATTCACAAATTAAAATAAAACAAAATGTAGAATTACACCACCTCCGATTGCGGATCTTCATAGGAGTTGGGAAATCATGTCTTCCGAAATTTTTTTCTCCTAGTAAAAATAATTTTTTATACTTTATCCATTTTATTTTTTTAATCCTAAACTTTTTTCTTCTCTTTTAATAGATATAATTTTTTTAATAAAATTATAATTATATATTTATATTTATTTGAGTTGACCAAGATTCATCATTAATCACCCCAACTCAACGTATGAAAGTTCAAGTGTTGGTAATTATTCCACGGGTTCCATGTAATGTTGCTAATTGTGGTGGATCTAAATAATTTGTTTAATAGCAGTAAACATATAACCCATAATATTTTCAATAAAAAAATTATATATTGTTATAAAAATAAATAATCACAAAATATTTTAAAATGATTAATTCTTATAAGATATAATTACTTACCTTACTCTTACTGCTATTGGCTCCACCATTACTCGTGAGATGATAAATTGAGTGATTTTTCATTTTCTTTAATCTTCCTTTCTTCTGAACATAGCCTTAATCTCTTTAAATTTAATTTTGGCTATGATTAATAAATTAATTAAGGAATAAACTGTTATATTATTTATATTGATATTGTATATTGTTTTGAGAAATTAATTGTGTTTTGGTAGTTAATGGAATTAGTTCAGTGTGAAGGGAAATATATTAAATACATATATGTTTATTATTTTGATTAGAAACATTCTGGAATTTAATTTGTTAGAAGGTTACGGTTAAAAAATCAAAATCTCTAAATACAACTCCAATTTCTTTTTTCTTTTTCCTTTTCTTTTTTCTTTTTCTCTCTCTCACTTTTCTTTTTTCTCTTTCTCTCTACCACGTCTCTCTCATCTCTCTCTTCATCACAAATCTTCTCTCTCTTGCATGTGCCCCTTCTGGTTATTGGAATCTGATGAAATCTTTTCCATTATTCCTAATTTTGAGAAACAATCATCATAGATAAGTATGATCCTAATTCATTGGATCTTTTTTTGTTCATTTTTAGTTCAATCGTTTCCATTGAGGGAAACTCTCTTTAAAATCTCATTTCTTCTTAGATTATTTCTTGGTTTGGCATTTTGTTAGGTTTTGAGTGATTCCTACGGTTGAGTTCTAAATTCTTGTCATAGTCAACTTTTAAGGGAAAAATAGGTAAGGAAAGCTAAATCATTGATTTTAATTTGGGAAATTATTATTGAATCTATGTGAGGTTAATTGATTGTGAGTAATTTGACTTTTGATCTTGATTGAGTATGTTTTTAGAAGTGTTTTTTCTTGAAATGATTGTTAAATGAAAATCCATGTTTGTATTGATTTCTAATACATGATGGAATGAATTATATTATATATTTAAATTATTAATTATGATAAAATATGGATGTGGATTGTTACAGTAAGTAATTTAACCTTGTTTGAAGTACATTGAATTGGGATATACATAAGTTGTTGTGATCCTGGTACTAAGATGGGTGAGGATGAGACAGTACCCATGGGATATACCCAAATAGCAATTGGTTGCCAATATTGGGTCAGGTCGATGACAAACACCAATTGAGAGTCATCTGAGTGTCAAAAATAGGTCTTCTGGATGTCAGATATAAGTTGAAAGTATCAAATAGGTATGTCTAGACTGGATTGATTGTCAATATTGGGTTAGATAGATGTCAGACTCCAATTGTAAACGGTTATTAGGCCACCTAGTATTCGAATTCAATGTGTGTTTTTCGAAAAATGCCGAGTCTTATTGATGCATTCCTCTATAGCAAGGTCCCTTAGCTAGTAGGATTAGAGAGGACATAGCTAGGAAGGAGTTTCATGAAAACCTTAGGGGCATAGTCTCAATTTTATGTAAATAAATTGTGTACTTTGTGTAGTATTTGGAGTGGGTGTAGTTTTCGTTATTTTAGGCCTTGTATTTTGGCCTATAGGATTTATTTTTCTTTAGGAGGTGTATTTAGTCCCTTTAGGGAGTGTGTTAATTAGTTGGCCTTGTCTTAGGAGAATTTGGGCGTGTGAATATTCATTTTCACACCCCTAATTGCTTCTAAAACTCTTCTAACCAACACATGAAACATGTAGAAGACATATGGGCCCCCTTGCTCCCTCATAAGTGGCGCCACATCATTCTCTCTCCTACATGGCTAGTGATCATTGGTTAAAGGTGGCAATCAATGAACTTCGATCAAAGGTGCAACCAATGATTGGTAGTCAGAGGTGGCAGCCATTGATCGATAGTCAGAGGTGGCAGTTGATGGCAAGCAATCAAAGGTGGCCACTAGTGACCGTTGGTTAAAGGTGCTGACAAATTAGAGATAGTGATCAGTGGTGGCAAGCAAGGTTATCAATATTGAGAGTTTATATAAACTTGTGGGAGCCTTGTAAACTCGTAAGAGTTTACTTCACATAAAAAATTAGTATATATAATCACGAATTTAACATTTTAACAGTATAAATATATAATAATACCATCAAATTTCAAACATAATCGATAAGTTCAAACATAAGTACCAAATCAAACTATTTGAACTTTGAAGTAAGTATAGTGAGTACTAAGTACTAAGTACTATGTAAACTAACTCTTTCAGAGATCACAAAAATGGAGAAAGTGGAACCCACAGGGAAGCTAAGAGCTTCGGACCCATAGACTGTAGTCGCATACTCACACCTGCAATCGTGATTCTCACTTTCAGAGGTCCAAGTATAGTCGTCACCGTTGGCCGCTCACTTTGCTAGCCGCCTTGCCGCTTGCTCGCCGTGACAAGCTCACAGCATGTAGTCTAGTTCCGGTAACAGCTTACTTGTAGTCACTACTCGCTGTTCGCCGTGAAAAATCTCGTTTCTTTGTTTGATAAGTCACTCATCGTTCGCTCGTCTCATCTCGAAAATGTTCGTCACTTCAGCAAAGCTTCGTGGAATCGCCAATCGTGTTCGTGGAATCGTGTTCTCAACGTTAGAAATGGGACAAAAAACCCTAAATCACTAAAGCAATTGCTTTTTCCCTTGAATAAAACGACACCATTTTAAACCCTTGTGAAATCGTGATTAAACTCGTGATTTCACCCGATTTTACCGAGTTTGCACGAGTTTACCCAATTTTATTCAAAAATAAGTTTACTTATGATTTGACTCGAAAAGGGTCACTGGACTCATAAAATCATACAATTTTAGGAGTCATATCGTGATTTTGATAACCATGTTGACAAGTATGTCAAGTAATAAATTTGAATAAAAACAGAAATAAAAATTAAAAAACAACTTTTATTAATTGTTTTTTTAAATTGGGTGAAAATTATTTTTAGAATAATACAAAAATCAAATCATAAATATTTTTTGCCTAACAGACTTCTGTTTTTAAAATACATTAAAAGAAAAGAAAATAAAAATCACCAAACTAGGTGTAAGATAATTAATTAGTTTTTAATAGCTATTTTTAAATATTTTTTTTGCTTGCAAAAATGTTGTAATTATAGTTACCTATTAAAATTATACCAGTAAATAAAATAAAAATAATTTCAACTTCTCATAATTGTTTTAAAAAAATTGATAGCATAAATCTTTAAAATTCAACAACCTTTTTTATGCATTGTTAATTAAAATATTTATTTAAATAAACAGTCACTTAAACGATTGAAACTTTAAGATGGTAAACATGAAATTATTACAAGTAGTTCGCAGAAAAGCATCACCCTTTTGGAATAATTAGGCAAATGAATTATTAAAAAATAAGAACATATATAGATGAAGGGGACAAGGTTTGGGCTCCACCCTTACCAGGTTGATATTTGTAGAGGCAAGTTCACATGATCTTATTTAAATCATTATTTTATCATGTCTGTCCCAAATTCTTTACTTTTTAATTTCTATTATGCATGTGTAGGTTCCAACTTGATATTAGCAAAATAATAAAATATCCATATATTAAGCTTCATTCTTTATCTTTTATTTAAGTTACTTTGTTATTTTTGTTGAGAAATTCAAACTCCCTATCTTTAGGGAGATTTTCTTTGGATTTGGTAAATTATTAAGGGGATTTTCTTTGTACTTGGTAATATCTAAATGCGACCATAAATCAAGCTGACAATTTAAAGGCAAAACACTTAGGTAATCTAGTCATCTATCGTAAAAACTTATTTTAATTGATAGGTTATAAATTATTTTTATTCTTCTCTCCCTCACTGTTTCTCTTTCTTCCTATCACCGTCACTCTCTCTTGGTTGCATGGTCAGTTGAAAGCTGATGGAATCTAGCACAACCTCTTTCATTGCTCCTGATTTTGAGAGGTGATCAGTATAGGTAAGTCTAATCGTTTTTGTTTCAACCTTTTTCCATTTATTTTGGATCCTATTGTTCTCTTTGAAAGGGAACTTCTCTAGAACTCTAATTTATGGGGTTTCTATTTGATTTGGAGTTGTTGATAGGTTCGAAGTGAATTCTTCAGTAGAATTTTTCTATAATTGTCAAATTTAGCTCAATCAAGGAGAAATAGGTAAGGGAAACTGAAACCTTGCTTTTATTTTGAATAATTGTGTTAAGAGTCAGGTGAAATCAATAAGAGGTGATTGGTTGAGTCATTGAATTGAATTTAATTATTATGAAAGGTTGATAATTTTGGTGATATTTGACAATTATTGATGATTTTGGGTAATCATTGATGTTTATTGACCACTTTGGTGATATTGAATGTTTATTGGTGATTTTAGGTGATGTTGAATGTGTGTTGTTTGATTTTAGTGATAATTGATGTTTATGATCAATTCTTGTGATAACTAAAATCATGATTAAGTGTATATTATTATGATGTATAATGATTATTGTGTTGCAATTATAATTGAAAAGGATTTTTTTGGAGGTGTTTTGTCTATTGACTTTGATGATGATTATAATTGCACCGAAATACATGTTGGTGTTATGCATGATGATGATGTGTTGCATTAAATACATGATTATGAGATATATTAAATGCATGATGACGAGATGCTGTGTTGAAAGTGATTATTCTGGGCAGTTATAGGATGTAATTGAGCCTTGGATGATGTACATATATTTATATATGTGAGATGTATTGAGTTGGGATACAACTAAGGTCAATGTAATACTAGTACCAGATATGCAAGTGGGAGTACATAGGTGATTTACATTGTGATCCCGATATTAGATATGCGGGTAGGGGTATCTATGGGATATACTTAAACACAATTGGATTGTCATATAAGTTAGATTGATGCCAAACACTAGAACATTAGTTATCAGATGAGTGTGCCTAGACTCAATTGGTTGTTAAAGTGAGTCAGGTAGACGCTCAACACCAATTGGATGAAGTCATTAGGTCGCCTTGGTGTCCAAACTCAATAAAGTCTTTTCGGAAAGTATCAGTTAGAGGTTTTTGTGTACTTATGTTCAAGGGAACATAAGTGTGACTGTTTCATATCAATGGATTTGACTTAATTGAGGTGTTTGCTAGTTTGCATAATTTTGTATGCTTAAATATATTTAATGATGTTATATGTTTTCTATTGCTTATATGTGTATCTCGTATGACTGTGATGATAGTGTTTGGCACAGGAGCAGATAGAAATTATGGGAAAAAGTCAAGATCAACAGGAGTAGAGATGGTTTGAGCAAGGAATGCAAGGATTTGTTTTTTAGAATAAATAATCTAAGTTTAATGTTTGCAAACTATATGTGGGGTATGAATATATGCACCTTTTGGACGATTGTAATTATTTGTGCAGATGAAACAAGATGTGTATACTTAATCTTGTATGTTTTGAACTTGATAAGTATGTGAAAAACGTGGATGATGCTTGGTGTGTGGCCTATATGTTAACATGTTTTAGTTGATTCGGCAGTAGAGGTTTTGCAATCTGCAAAGTCTCGCTGGCTAGGATATCTCGCTCAACAAAAGATGGTCTCTATTAAGCCTATTCTCAGTTTTGTGCCCAGTAAGATATCAACTAAAAGGATGATGCTTATCTTTGCCAATTCAACCTTTGTAGGGATTCTATATT
Organism: Psophocarpus tetragonolobus; assembly: GCA_037954015.1. Taxonomy (NCBI): domain Eukaryota; kingdom Viridiplantae; phylum Streptophyta; class Magnoliopsida; order Fabales; family Fabaceae; genus Psophocarpus; species Psophocarpus tetragonolobus. The sequence goes on from CM075688.1 coordinate 7,204,493, forward strand.
ATCTTCCAAGGAAATACTAGAACCTTGAATGATGCCTTTGATTTCCATAACTTATAAAATAGGGAATCATAGTTTTGAGATTCCTTACATGTTAATTTTGTATGCTTCTTTCACAGAGTACTGGGCATAATTTCTTGGACTGCCCTTATCCCCATCCATCTTTTCACATCTCACCTTAGTTGAATCGCTTCTAGAGTCCTCTCCAACTCCTTCACTCACTCTATTTCCCAACTAAAAAGTTCTGACCTCCAACAAAACCTCTATTCTAATCTTTGATCACACCATCCTCCTACTTCAGATGAAAGAGCCTCTTTTTGGTTTGATAAAGCAAATAACCTAGGAAATATAGATTTAAGCCCTCCCAACTGTCTCCACCCCCTTCCTAAAATTTTAATAAAGACACGTCTCTTACCAAGGCTTTGCCTCACTAATAGATTGGTTCTGATGTCTTCCCGTAACTAACCTTCAGAACTTTGATCCAAAGAGAATCTTCCCCCTGAAGTATCCTTCATTGCCATTTACCAAGAAACGCTTTGTTAAAAATCACCACATTTTTTATTCTCAAGCCACCTTGGTTTTTTTTTTTATTATTTTGTATACCAACTCCCATTTGATCCATGCTACTTTGTTGCAATCTTTTGACACACCACAATGGAACCCAAGATAAGAAAATAGCAAATGCAATACCCCATAATTGAGGATCCTTGCAAAGGTCTTTAACTCCTACTCATTCAACGTAACATGTCCCAAACTGCTCTTGTGAAAATTAATTTTGAAACTTGATGTTAATTCATAACATCTTAGAGAACTCTTCAAAAGGTGTATACATTCTGTAATTCCAAAGTCACCGTAAAAATAATGTCATTTGCATATTGTTGGATCATAATTTGATTTCCTTCCTACTCATCTTAATTCCAGACAGAAGATTGCATAAAAATGCCCCCTTAATGAGACTCCTAAGCCCTTCAGCCACTACTAAAAACAAGAAGAGAGATCATTCCTTAAACCTCTTTACATACAAAATTCATGTGTTACACTTCCATTTACAAGTACTGAAACAGATGAAGAATATTATAGGCATCCTTGAATCCAACTAACTCACTTCTCACCAGACCCCATCGCTTAAGAATATAGAACAGGAATATCCAACTTACAACATTATAAGTCTTTTCAAAATCTGCTTTAAATACCAATAGTGGTTTCTAAAGTGAGCCTGGGTCAATTGGCCATATTTAAATTTTAATTAACTAAATGTAAACTAATCCACTACTACGACTCAAGTTCGACCTATATTTTGAGGCCTATAACAAGTTTTAAAGTATAACCTTTTTAAAATTAATCACAATAGTTTATTATAATTTTTTTAAAATTTATTTTTCAAGATTTTTGAGATGAATAATTGCTTAATAACCTTTTCAATTGATAATAAAGTTAATCATTAAAATTAATGATGGAGTACACAATAACACATTGTTGATAAATATTTGAGAAAGGAAGAGTAACAGAAAATTTGAGACTGATTTAGTGGGAAGAATTTTGGAAAAACATGACTGATCAAGAGTAGGGAGAGTGGCAAGGAAATCAATAGTCACTCGTATAGGAAAGAATGTTCAGCAAAAAGTTTAATACACGAGGATAGAACTCCAAATCTTGTAATATTGGACTGAAAGGAGAACAACAAATCAGAGTCGATAATGATCGTATACACCTAATTTTGTTCGGATTTTGGTATAATTCTTAATATAAAAAAAAGAAATAAATACAAAAAATAAAAATAAATATAAAATAAAAAAATATAATATCTAAAAAATTAAAAAGAAAGAGAAATAATAAATACAAATTCAAATAATAATAATAATAAATAAAATGAAAAAAAAAAGGAAACAGGAACAGAGCAAATTTCTTTGCTGCCACTCTGCTCCTGTTTAGCCACCTATTGCTACTTCATGCCCTGCCATCAACCAATTTTCTTCTTCAGCTATCATCAGTTTTCCTTCAGAGGAGAATACAGTGAATGAAAAAAAAAAAAAAAAAGAGCAATTCAGGCAATTCAAAGAGGATAATTTGGGGAGGACAAAAAAGAAAGGAGAGATCAGACAATAAAAATACAAAGAGGAGAGGCAGAAGAGGATCAAATTGAAAAGGAACTCAGAAAAAGAATCCAAGAAGCAGCTAAAAAACACTCAGAGAACACATCCAAAAACAATTAAAGCAATTCAGAAACAAATTCAAAAGCAATTTCAAGTGAAGAATTTTCATATTCAAAGAGCAACGGAGAAGGCAAAATTTCCAAAACAAGGCCTACAATCTGGTATGTTATATTGTTTAATATAGTTAACATTGTAACTCTGCGACATGTGCTTGATGATGTAATTCTGGGATATAGATTTGTGAATAACATTGTAACATATAATCCAGAACTATAAACTCCATTTGACAATTGTAATTCAGAACATCAAAAAGCAACAACAATAATCCCAGTTTCAGAGCCAATCCAGATAAAAAACAACCCAATGCCACTGCACAAGTGAAATAAAAAATCACATAAAGATAACCCTCAAGCATTAAACTTCCCTCTTATTACTCTCAAACCAGAGCACTAAAAAGTAATACCAAATTCATTCACAAAATTGTGGAATAGTGTTGCAGAGCAAAAATACTCTAATTCTATATAAAAAAACCACCACCAAATCCAAATCGAAACCCCAAAATCAGAATTCTTTTGGAATCCATTAAAGCCCAAGCTTCCTTTATTATTTTCGAAGTCGAAACCCCCTATCAAAGCCATTACGAAACCACTTTCAAGAAGTCATCTCCTTCGCTTGCATTTCCGGCACCGTCATTGAAGCACCATTATCATGCTGATTCGAATCGCCATCAAGGACCATCTCCCAGCGCACTAGCGGCGACACACCACCGCCGAACGCCCTTGCCGCTACGATCATGATTCTCCTTTCTGATTCCATCTTCCATCGAGTGCAACCACCCGAGCCTCTCGTCTCATCTCTCTTTTCTCTGATTTAGGGATTTCAACCCCAACTCCCTTCTTCTGATTTGTTAGAATGAAAGAAGAGAATTTGCCTTTCTTTTTCTGAATGTGAAGGATACCACCGTGACTCATACGCTTTTTTTTTTTTCTCAAGTGAAACCTTTGTTTTTCATTATCTTTTACTTATTTTGTCTTTTTTTCTTCATTTCAATTTCATTTATTATTTTACATAAGTATATTTTTTTTTTCTTCTTTCACTTTAGAATCTTCCTGTTAGAGTATCAAAAGAGATTTGTTTTTCTTTTACATATACAAAAAATATAAATGAGTGATTGTGTGTTTAAATAAGGTATTTAATATCATATAATTAAATTAGAAATATTAGAAATTAAATAATTTTTTATCAAGAGAAAAATAAGATTAATTAAATGCGAGTTGACCTTATGAAATCTTGAATATATAAAGTGTGATAATTTTGTGAACACAAATTTTTCTCTTAATTAATTCTATCATGATTAACTTTCTTGTTATCATTTTATTTATAAAATTAACTTAGATAAAACATATTTTTAATTTTGAGATATAAATTGTGAAATTGTATTACCTTCAATCTCAAATCTGAACAAATAAAAGTGTTAGTCAAAATTTTGTTCTCAATAATAATATTAATAATAATTATTAAAATTTAGTCACTTTAGATACACTTTTGATTTGACTATTACAAATATTTAAAAGTCCAGTAATAACCACAGATATACTTCTAATTTTGTTTATTGTTAAAATTCTGGTCATTATAATTAAAATTATTAAATAAACAAAAAAAGAAACTTAGGAATAGTCACTTTGAAAGTGCTTCTAATTTGTCTATAGTAAGGGAGAAAAAATGAGGGAATTTACAATAATCACTTTGCATGCACTTTCAATTTGATTATTGTGACCTCTTTTCAAATTAAGATTTTTAAAAAAAATAATAAAAATAAAAATAAAGTTTTAAATGTGACTACTTTGAATGTATTTTTTAGTTAGTCACTATGAAAATCATCGTGGTTAATTGTCACTCAAGATATACTACTGACTTGACAATTATATTAAATCATATAAAATGATCTCATATCACTTTGGATGTATTTCTAATTTAGTCATCATAAAAATATCTTCTAAAATAAACAAAAGAATATTAAAATAAAAATAAATTAAAATCTTTCAAATACTTAAATCACCTAAAAAACGAATTAAAATCCTTCAGATACTTAATTCACCTAAAAAATCAATCAAAAGTTCAAAGGTTTTCATACTAAAATCTTAAAAAACTACCCTAAACCCTAAATTCTCCATTATACATGGAGATATACGTAGGAGTCAAATCCTGTCAAACCCCAAAAATATAAAAAAATAATTAAAAATATAAAAATATAACAATATTTCTATAAATAATAAATTTCTCAACAATAAAACTTTTCATGTTAAAATATTAAAATCAATTAATAAAATAAAAAATAATTTTGTGTCTTAAGGGATGGAATGAATATTTTAGAATTATCTAACTTTTCATATTTAATTAGAGGTAATCGTCTTTATGACGGGCGGACGTTCTATAATGCTAATATCTTACCTATATGTAATCGACTCCCAAACTTAGAATATAGTTTCGTGAACCATTTTTTTATTTTAAAGATTTTTTTCAATATATTCCTTAATAAATATTGGTGGTGACTCCCTTTGATTTTCAATTTATCGTCAAGACCCACGTGTTGACAATGATACAACTAGTACATTAAGGGTGTTCTGGAAAAACAAACTGAAAAGCTAATTGAAAATTGAAAAATTAGCTAAAATCTGAAAAACTAGTTTAAGTGTTTTGTAAAACTAGTTGAAAGCTATAAAATGACAAATATTATATCAATAATGCGGTATTTTAAAAATAATTATAAGATATTTTAATTATATAAATTGATTGCTTATTTAAATATAAATTATTATAATTACATATTCAAATTATAAATTTCTATAACTATATATTTAAATTATAAATTACTATAATTATATATTTAAATTATAAAATGATGTTATTACATATTTAAAATATAAATTAGTATAATTATATATTTAAATTATAATTTCTATAATTATATATATATATATATATATATATATATATAAATTTTAAATTACATAGTTAAATTATTATTTTCTATAATTATATATTTAAAATATAAATAATTATAATTACATTAATCAAGAAGAGAGATATAGAGGATAGAGAGATTGTAAATGTTAGCAGAGAGAATTAATGAGAGACAATTTATTAATTAATTAAGAGTATAGTTGTAAAAGAAAATCATGCTAGCTAAAAATAGATCTTTTAAAAAAGCTAACTAAAGTAGCTTTTCAAGAAAAGGTAATAGTTATCTAAAAAAGCTACTAGTGTTTTGCTTACCAAATGGTATTAAAACCATTTTAACTAGTTTTTCAACTTTTAGATAATTGAAATAACTAACCTAACACATTTTAAAAATATGTTTGACAAAACTACTTGAAAACCTAGTTGAAAGTTAAAAATCTAGCTGAAAGTGAAAACTACTTGAAAGATGAAAAACTAGTTAAAAGCTAAAAACTATTTATAAGTATTTGGTAAAACTAATTAATCAACTAGCTGAAAATTGTAAAATAAAAAATAAGAACATCATTAATCATTAGATCAACAATGAAGTATTTAAATAATTATAAAATATTTTAATAATGTAAATAGATTACATATTTAAATTATAAATTATTATAATTACATATTTATATTATAAATGACTATATTTATATATTTAAATTATAAATAAATGTAATTACGTATTTAAATTATAAATTACTATAATTATATATTAAAATTATATTTTTCTAAAATTATATATATATATTTTAAATTATATATTTAAATTATAATTTTATATAATTATATATTTAAATTATAAATTACTATAATTACATTAATGAATGAGAAAGAAATATAATGAAGGAGGGAGAGGTTGTGCCATGTGAGGACAGATAATTAGCGAGAAACAATTCATTAACTAATAAGAGGTAAAATTATAAAATAAAACCAGCTAGCAGTTGAAAATAGAAAATCTTTTAAAAAAATTAATTACAGTAGCTTTCAAAAAAAGCTAGTAGTTACCTAAATAAGTTCGTAACTTTGAGTTTATCAAACAGAAATAAAATCATTTTAATTATCATTTCAACTAATTTTTCAACTAATTGAAATAAAAAAGCAAATATACTTGAGATATTTTATATTGCAACTTACCCTTGTATAACCAATATATCCTTCCAGTGAAAGATATATATCTACTAAAAGAACATAAAAAGACATTATAAATATATAATTATAAAGAAACCAACCCAAGTCCAACTTAAACGCAATTGAGCGATGTATAACTTACTCTAGCTCTTTAAGAAAAAAAGAGAAATAACGAATAGGTTGATAAGATTGATGAGCAGGTATGCTAAATGCACTTATTAAGTCATATATCTATATTTATTAAGTCATATATCTATATTTTAAATAGGTAGAATAAGTTTAGATTTAATCCACAACCTTAATAGATCAGTGATCCTAATACATATATGCTTTTTTAAAGATCATTTTAAAAAATCATAATATCTTTTAAACAAACTAATTATAATATATATACTAAAAATTATATTATTATTTATAATAATATAAAATATTAAATATTTTTAATAATAAATATAAAATGTCAAAATTTGCAATAAAAAAATCACAACATTAAAATAAATTAATAGTCAAAATAATAAATTTATCTCTTTAAACAGGTTAAGAGTGAAGTCCATGAACTCATGAATTTAACTTGCAAAGTTCACATATTTCGCAAACCCAAATCATTATTTATAATTCCGATTCTTTAAAAAAAAAAAGTATAAAACTTACACAACTTGGGAGTTCCTCGTACTTGAGTCTATATACCTACTGCTCTTTTATTTTTGTCATTAAAGAATGAGTTTGGTTCAATTTTTTAAATTAAAAGTAAAATTTATTTAAATTAAAAATTAGAGCTTAAAAAATATAAGTTGTTTTTAAATTTTATTTTTAATTTAAAATTATAAGATAGCTTACATACTTTATTTTCTAAGAAAAATATATTTATGAAATAAAATTTTATTTTAAAACAAAATCAACTAAAGTAACTTGTAAAACTAAACTATATCCTTAGGTCTTGATCCCCTATTTTGAACTTAAAATAGATGTGAAATAATAAATAACTTTTTACTTAACGAAAAAATTTAAATTAAAAATATTAAATAAATTTCAGTTTTTTTCGTAATTTTTGTTGAAACTTTAACTTTAAAGTAATTTATAAAAAAAAAAAAGTTAAACATCATTGGTATACTTCAAAGCTTCATAACAAAAAAAAAAAAAAAACAAACTAACTAGTATACATCAAAGTATGTACTTTAACTGCAACCTGACATATAATTAAGTTTAAAATGGCTATACATAAGTGATTGCCTAACTAGATAATTAATAAATAACTAATTTATACATTCCTTGTTTCGTATAGTTGGCTAAACTATTATTTTTTATCTTAAAAAAGATAAGTTTATTTAGTATTTATTTTAGTGTAACAAATTTTTTACACTAACATTCAATCATAACTCTTCTTTATTTAGGGTAATTTTGTTGATTTTATTAATTAATATTTTTAAAGTCGTGTAAATGAAGAGTTATGATTGAACGTAACTCTAAAATTTTTTTATACTATTAATTCATACTAATTAAACTCTAAAAAAATCATAATTAATAAAATTAGTTTAACCAGTGATCATGTAAAAGAGTTTTAGACTGATATTTAATTACATATCTTCATTTATATGACTTTAAAGTATTAAAAAAATAATGTAAACATTTTTTGTTCTTGGTAAATTAATAAATTTTGTTTTTTATCTTTAATATTTTTTTTGTTTGGTATTTGATAATGATAAGTTAATTTTTTTTTTATTCTTAAAGAACTATTTAAATATATTTAAGAAAAAAAATATTTATTAGGAAAAAAAATAAATAAATAATAGTAACAACAACAAAATTCACAAATTTATTAAAGGCAAAAAACATATTATAGCCAGATTTTAAATATTTTCTATTACCAAGTTTGATGTAATTTTATTGGTAAATACTTTTTAAATTTTGATATGATTTTTTTTTAAAAATAACTTATGCATTATTAATTTAAATTACAGTGACATTTAATTACAATTTTGTATGTATAATAAATTTATTAACTTCATTGATTAATATTTCAAAATTATATAAATAAAATTTTATAATTAAGAGATTATAATTAATACTTTAAAAGTCTTTTAAACTAAAGAAATTAAATTTTTTTAATACCATAGCAAAAACGTTTACTATAATACTATCTGCTATAAACACAGCACAAAGGCAGCAGTAACAGCCAAATAAAAACAGTGCTGCTATCAGTAATTCAGTATAGAATCAACTTCCGAAAGCAACCTCTGGGACATATACTTTACTGCTATTCAAAGAGAGAAATTTTATTTAATAATATTTTAAAACATATAATAAATAAAATATAAATTAAGATTTTCATATATATATATATATATATATCATAAAAAATTAATAATGCTATAAATATATAGTAAAATGTTTAATATAGTTTGTTAATCAAAAGGTAATATATAAAAAAATTAAGAGTTTAATTAATATATAATTATAAAAAAGTTTTACACGAAATATCAATCATATTTATATAAATTTTAAAATATTAATAATAAAGTTAACAAACTTATCATAATTTTTATAATTTGAATATTAGTGTAAAATATTTTACACGAATAAGACTAATTAAATTAAAAAATTAATTGCTTAAGGTTTAATATCTGAGTGAACAAATCTTTATAAAAAACAAACTGAGCTAACAAGTTGTTAAAATTAAAATTAAAAGATTGTCAATACTTGAAATTAAATTAGGTAAGATATATGATTTAAGATTCATTCATTGGGTAGGTTTTTAATCAGTGACAAAAGTGATCCATCGTTGTCATTAAACAGGTTACTCACAAATGTGACTCTAGAAAGCTCGGATTTTGAAGTAGGTCACTGTTGTTTCCTCAACCATTTGTAACAATGACAAGGAACAAATATTAAACACTATTTTTTCATATAATTAATTGTTTAGTAAAGTTATAAAAATAAAACATTTTAAAAATTTTAGTATTAAAATAAATGATAAAAAAATATAGTAAGTATTGAAAAATTTTAATTATACTTTTTTAAAAATATTCAAAATACGCACAAACTCAACTAGAAGACAAATACTATTTTTTTTGGAGATGTGGATGAATTCTTATTTGTGACCAAAATATCTGTTGTTCTCACAGGCAAAAAATAGCTTGGCCACAGAAAAAAGAGAGTCGGTAAATACTAAATAATTAAGAACGTAGACCCATATTTTGCAGGGATGATACTCATATGCATACAATCTAACAATTCGGACATTCTGAAACACACATCATTTCATCCACCAGAGTCCACTGCATATTACAATATGATATGATGGACGAACATTATTATGATGATCCGTACGAGTAGCCTTTGCATTTTTTTCCATTGAGAATTGTAAAATAGGTGAATTTTTTAACACAAATTAGTGAATGAGTGGGAAGGGGGGTGCGCATCAATCATGATGCAAGATCTAGCGTCATAATCTATGTTACCTTACCACATGTAAAGTTTTGAAGAAAACAAAAGTTAATAAAGATATACGTGGGAATTATAACTAAGGATGCTTCAACAACCTCTCTTTCTCATCCTCGTAATGCTTCAACTCCTTCTTCCAGATCTGGTACATGTTCCACATTACTTCCTCTGTCTCTTCTCTGAGCCCTGAAATGACACTGTGTTCCCCCCTCTCTCGCACAAAACCCTATATTTGCGATGCTTCACCTGCAACAGCACCCATCAATGGCAGTGTGACTTTCTTTCTATTCTCAATAGTATCCAGATTCATTTCTCTCACTATTTTGATCTCCAACGTTTGAAATCTACGAAGAAAAACCCTAGAAAGATGAACCAGTACCACATCTATGAAGCCATCGATTGCGACAGATACTCCGTAATGCAAAGTCAGGACGAAGAAGAATATTGAGTACTTTGCCATCAAAAGCGTCGATAAATTGCAGAAAACTAAGGACTTATCATTTCACGGAAAAAATGTTTGATCTGAAAGGTAAGAAGCATTTTCTATTGAAATGAGCAAATCCTACTGATAAATTATGCACTCTGAATTATGAATATTGAAGTGATTATTAATTATTATTTATTAATACCGAACTACGTAAGCCTTCCTTATTTAGGAATTGTCTCAAACAGATATTTCTTCCTCAACTTGGGTGAGCAATTTTCTAAAGTGTAGTTCAATAATGCTTTTTAGGTATGAAACTTCTGCTCATCTATGGTTGGTTTTGGAGTACTCTGTTGGAGGGGATCTGCTTTCCATATTACCAAAGGTAAACAACAACAGAAATATCTTGATGAAACAACTTGGATAAAAAATTTGGAGGTACCAAATTAACATTTTTATATATAAATTAATTTTTTGCTAATTAAAAAAAGAAATATTAGAATTCCTTATTTTCTCTATCCAAATAAACATGCATGATAATCAAATTTAAGAAAAATTATCATGATTCACTAGTCATTTCATAAAATAATCATACAAAACTATCATTAAATGTTGAAGGTTACCTAACATGAAATTAGCCAAAGTAGTTGAAATAAATTCTAAGATAAGTTGTACACTTGTTTTCTACTATACTGAAAATATGTATTAATGTAGTCTAAGCTACTTGTATTGTATAACATACTTGCATACGACATATTCAAAATTGTGCAATCCACGTCAAGCAAAAAGAATAACTTAAAAGTCAACAATTATTAATAAATGGGTCAAAATTCAAGAGCAACTGCATAGATTAAATATATGACATTATTATATACATCTAACATTTTAAATGAAAGTTTAACATCACAATAATATAAAAAAATAAGCAGAAATTACCTTTAGTCAAAGTGTTGCTCTACACTATTTCAATGACTTGAAATCTCAATATATAATTGAGTGAGAACTAAAACTTGTTATAATATTCTTTTCAATATAGACTACCATACTATCTCCTAAAGAGTTAGCCTCCATCTTATTTCTCATCTTAGTCTTGATTATTTTCATTGTAGAAAAAGATATTTTAGTTGCAGTTGTAGTAACTAGAAAAGTCAAGATAAGATTAAGCAATCTATTAATCAAGTAGTAACATTTTGACTTTATATATACTCATATCCTAAATCTTGACTTTCTAACTTTATAATCTTATAATATATAAACATACTTTTAAAATATGAATGAATATATAAAAAAAATGAGAAAATTTTGGGGGAGTTGCAACTTCCCTTGTCATAATAAAGGTCCACTTCTGCTTGAATAGATGATAAATTCATAAAATTTGCTTCTTGATGGACATAAATAATATGTTGAAGTTGAAATTGAAAATCAATCTTCTCTTGCTCACTGAAATACATGGGATAATACTTTTTCTTCAAAAGTACAAATATTATCAATATTATTGTTTGTCAAGGGTAACAAAAAATACTTCCACTCTAAAATAATGCTCTATTTTGATGTGTTTCTTTCAGTAATGAAAGTGTCTTTGCCTTGCTATATAAGGGCATTGATGTATTCCTTCTTTGGATGCTCTCCCAAGATAAACTCCAAGAGGTCCTCAAGGTGAAATGGTTCGATGGAGAGGAAAAAGTGATGGCAGATTTGGCATCACTTGTGAAGATAAGCCAAAAGAATAGCTTGTTTGCCACAAGGGAAGGAACCCTTGATAAAAGCTCTAAATGAATTCTCTCAAATTAAGAGAAGAAGGACACTCAAATGGAGAAAATTATCTCTAGCATTTACTAAAATTCAAGTGTAAATGTTACATGAATAAGGAGGAGGCAATTTATAAAAGAGGGGAAGCTAGGCAACTCAAGGTGATTAAGGGAGGTTAGTTAAATTAATTTTGTGTTAATTGAGCACATGTCTAATTAAAACTGAATTAATTCAACTTATATCCAAACAAGGTCCTAGAAAGGTGGATCTATGTTCCCTCCAAATTTGAATATGAATTTGGGAGTGCCATGTAGACTCCCTTCAAAATTCAAATTCAAACTAACGTGTCATGTAGGATGTCATGTGGGAAGAGAGAGAAATTTGGTGCCTATAAAGGGGAACATGGTATCCATCTTATCTTTTTCGTGCTTCATGTGTTAGTTAGTTGGGTGTTGATAGAAAAATAGGGATGTAGTTATCAAACTACTCATAAAATTATCCCTCCAAAAGGCCCAACTAATAAACAAACACCACTAAAGAGACTAGATACATCTCCTAATCAAATTATGCCTAAAAATGAGCCAAAATACACGACCAAAAGGAAAAAAGACACTTCTCCAAAAATACAAGCAAATAAGCGACAAATACAAACACTAAAATGAAGACTATAGCCTAAATTTATATGATCTTGATGTCCATAAGGAGCTGAGGTCTTCTACCCTCCTTCCTAGCCATGTCTTCCTCAATCCTCCTAATCATGACCCTTGTGAGGGGACCTTTGTTAGGGAGGATTGCATCAGACATCAAATTGATGAACCTCAATATTATGTTTTTCACAAAAAAGATCTCACATTTTTTAACAACTTATCCCAACCATTTCTCTCAAATTTAAAATAAGTAGAAGAACTAAATGTATGCCATTAACTACATCTTCATATTGTTGTTGTAAAGCTTAACAAAAAATGTAACATCCCCATTTTTTAGAAAAATGAAGCATTTATAAAAAAGGAGTAATTTTATATTAATAGGCTTAAATTAATTTAGTATTTTTATTTGTTAGAATAAATTAAGAATTAATTTTATAAAATAAAAAAAAAAATAAATGTTGGTGTAAATAGTCAAATAGTCTAAAGGTTAAGTTTGAGTCTAGTGTTAAAAAGCTCAATCCAAATATTAACCTAGGATAATTCAGAGGGTTAAAGGATGACACTTTAGTTTTCACATTTGACTTGTGAAGTTAGAAAGGAAGCTATAGAGAGAACCTTGCTAAGAGAGTTTGAGGAGCAATGTTTGGGAGTTAAGGCTATACCTTTACAATCAGGATCATCCTTCGAGGTAAGGGGGTGGAAAATTATCTCTCATGTGGCATGTGTAGAGTAAATGAGTAGTGAAGTGATCACTAAGCTTCAATAGGTTTCAATGTTACATCTATGTTATTGAAGAGTTATGAACACTCGTATGAACACCCACAACGAGTGTTGAATAGGTAAATGTTTTATATACAAATGAATGTCTGCATCAATTTTGTTGATTGTTAAGGATCATGAATTATGAGATAAAATAAACTGTGTATAACGATTATGTTGGCATTGAAGTTTTCCTTTTTTATATCTTAAAGATTAGTACCTTGAAAATAGATAGTATTGATTAGTCTCTTGTGTTAAAGTTGAGTTCTATATAAGAAATAAAACAATGGAGGTGAACCCTAAGTCTTCATAGGGATTAAATTTCATGTATTTTATGTGATTGATTAGTTTGTTCCTATGAATGCTACTAATTATTAAACGGTGAAGAACTTAATTATATTATTGATTAATGTGATAGTTGAGTAACTACTCTGTATTTGAACTGCTCTCTATATAAAAAGAATTAAGTGTTAGGTGTTGGAGGTTTTGAGTTAGAATAATATTTTAGAGACCTTATATAAGTTGAATAATTGTTATTTGAAAATTTTCATATGAACACACTTCAATGTTCTTGTAACATCTTTCTATATGGTTAACCAAATTGCATTTTATTTATTTCATTAGAAAGTAGACATTTGAGGCTATAGTTTAGTCTTAAGAATCACATAACAATGTTAAGAATTGACCGAGTTATGTGAGTTAGAAGTTGAGTGTCTAATCCAGTATGCAGAACATATGTTTGTGTATTGTAAGCCTTGCGACGTGACCTAAACAACCTCATTAGTTTTCATGCTCTTCATAAAAGTTGTATAATTATATGTTATCTTTTCGTTGGAGTTGGAGTTGGAGTCACTAAAAAATATTTATATAACTCAAATTATAAATAAAATAGTGACTAAAGGTCGAATTGCAAAATTAAGCATATTTTACAATCAGCCTTTATGATTTTCGAACGTGCTCTTCATGAAAGTTGTAGCAGTAGATGTCATCTCACTAAGGATGTTGAGTTTACCCCAAAATGATACTGAGAGCTCAAGTTATGATCAGATTAGTGACTGAAGGTCAAACTGTCAGAATTAAGCGATAGATTCATGTTTCCTCCAATTTTTAAAATAGTAAACGTTTGTTTTAGCCCTTGAGGTCACCATAATAGTTGTAGAAAAATGGTCTAACTTTTAAACTAGATAATAAACAATATCATAAGATTAATAAATCTCTAGATATCGTATTTATACTCAACAAAGGTCATATAGACTTATTAGAAAACGAGTGAGGAAATCTTCAAAACTTAGAAAATATTGTTGTAAACTATGAATGTAATAATCCTATGTGTATATGTAAGAAAATGAATATATTAAAGATTATAAATGATATATTGTACATAAGAATATGTGTATTGGATAATTTGCATTGAAAAACTTATTTGTGCTAAAAGTTAAGTCTAACTTGTTGCTTATCAATGTATGAACTCTGAATTGCTTGATCAGTTATTAAATCATAGTTTCTCAATTTAAAATAAAAGATTTAGCTTCTCTTACGTATTTCTCCCTTTAAAAATTGACTCAAATAGAAAGGGGGGATCAATCTAAAGAAATCTCTCAAAGCCTAACACAAATCTCAATTTCAACAGGAACCTAAGAGATTAGAATTTTCAAAGAAATTCTCATTTTTAGCAAGAACAAAAGGATCGAAAACAAATGAAAAAAGATTTAGAAAACTACGATCAAACTTACCTATCTTGATTACCTCTTAGAATCAGGAACAATGTTAGAAACTACATCCGATTCTGTCGGCCCGAAGCTGACCATGCAAGAAGACAAAGGTTTGATCAAAGAGAGAGATGAAGCGGCGGATAAAAGAAAGACAAAAATGTGGAAGAAGAAAGAAAAAGAAAAAGAAGAAAGAAACTGGGGGTGAACTTAGTGAGTTCTGACTCATTATTCGCACCTCCTTCTAAAAGATTTCGAAAACTGCTCAAAACTCAATCAAAACTCTTAAAAACCAAGGCATAATAATTATATTTCATTTGCCACCTCCCAACTATTTTATGAAAATTAAGTAACTAATGTTGATATTATAAATAAACTCAGTTATTATCCTACTACTATATTAATCTAAGATAATTAAACATTTAATTTCCTATAATATTTATTTTATTTCCACTAATAATTTATCAATTAAACCGATCCTTACACCATGAACATTCAACTTATAATTAATAATCTTTTACACATGTAAAATTATAAGATAGTTAGTAATGATTTCAAGAGTAATAATGTTTATAAATCAAAATTTTGTAAACCAAAATTTATCATAATTTAACTTATGATGAAGAGTAATAAAATAAGGTTTAAAGAAAATATGAAATTAATAATAGCAAAAAACTAGAATCAAAGTAATATGATGAAATAAATTTATAGAAAAGAATCAAAATATAACTTCTGAATAATAAGTTAAATGATAGTATAAATGATAATTAATAATAGAAAATTATATTATAATATCTAGATAATAACTTAAATGATAATAGTAAGGAACCAGACTATATTATCTTGAGGATAAATAATAATAAATGAGTAGAAGTAATATTTGGAAATAATAAACAAAGGACTAGAAGTAATATTCAGAAATAATAAACAAAGGACCAGAAAGTAATATCTAGAGAATACTAATAGTAATATCTGCCCCCTTACCTTAATAGAAGTTTAAAGGTGACTGGTGAAAACCATTGAATCCTTCTCAGCATTTGAATAACTTAGTTTTTCTCTTTCATCTTGATCTTGGACTTTCCTATATATAACCAAAATTTGGAACCATTTGCTGGGCGAATTTTGGTCATTAAGCAAATTTAATTGCAAAATAAATTCGCTTAGTGATGGACTGTTTACTAAGTAACATCCAACGTGATTCAGTGTCACTTCGCTTAGCGATCGAGCTTCGCTGAACAAACATCCTTTGCTTAGTGAAAAAGAATTCTTAATAGTGGAGAAAACTCATTTCTCTAAATGAACATCTTTCGCTTAGTGAATAAAAAAACTTAATAGTGAAGAAACTCATTTTCGTTCAACAAATTAATTTCTCTTCGTGAATCTTGTTTTTCAAAAAAAAAAAAGTTTTTGTTTCAGAAAATTCTTTAAAATTGCAATAGTAAGTTATCTATTTTATACATTAACAATATTATATTTTTATTTGAGTTTTATTTAAGTTTACACTGACATTCAATCACAACCCTTAATTTATGTAAGTTTGTTGACTATACCAATTAATATTTTAAAAGTCATATAAATTAAGAGTTACGATTCACGTGCATACTATTTAAACTCTTTTTTTATCCCATTATATTGCTTTTTAATAATATATTACTAAAATTTTTGAGATGGATATAGATTTATTTCTAATTTCTAGATTGAAATTCAAACAAGTTATATAATAATCTAGTCATTAAAAATAAGGACGTTACATATACATGAGTCCCTCTTCTATTTAGATATTTTAAACTCCTTATAGTGTGGTTTGCATAATACTATAAGGTTTTCTTTTGTGTAGACTAAATGTTAAATGTTAATATATTAGTTTTTGTGATGAAACGATTCAAACTCACGATCTCTCTTTCTCCTTTTTCCCCTTTCCCCGCATGTGAATTTGACATAATGCTTGAGGTGATGATTTTATATATGATGCATGATATTTTGATATGCTAATGATATCATGGAGAAAAATTATGTACTTATATAGTAAAATAACATTCTAAAATATGGTACTTTAAGTTTACCTGTAGTGAAGTTGATTGTTAATAAATCAAATTTATATTTTACAGTTGATCGATGAAAATATTCAAATTTTTTTTCATCCAATATAGTTTATCGAAAAGAGTGTCATGTTATCGCTTTATGATGAACGTAGGCGGAAAAATTCCAAACAGTTGAAGGAAAAAGTATAAGTAATTTGACAGTTAACAAACAAATTATATACTAAATCCATAAATTTAAAGGGTTGTACTAAAACCTAAAAAAGAAAGAAACCATAGTATACTCAACAAAATCTACATAAAAAAAAATACACATCTAATAACTCAAATATGTTTACATCTAAATTAAAAGAATAAAAAATTATAATTAAAGTTATTGACTAGTTTGAATTGGTCATGACTGACTTTATAATTTTTCACTGGTTCACTTATTTTCACACCAAATGTTTTGTATGCCAGTTCTCTAATTCAATTAAACGAGAGAAAGAAAGAAATTTTTTATAGCATCCTTATTTGCTATTTGCATTTCTATTGAGTTTGAAATAATTTAAAAATTTTTAATTTATTTTTATTTTATTTTAACTTAAGTTTAAGGTGTATATTTTGAATTAATTGATTAGAATAATTATCTGAAATGGAAACATGACTAATTGTATTTTGAATCAAAATAATTAATGTATAAGATAAATTGATCTATAACATTTATTTATATATATATATATATATATATATATATAATATTATACTTTTAAACGAGTCATATAAAATGTTAATTGTGTATAATTTAAGATGTATCTATCTAAAAATGAACAAATATCATTAAAATTCTGGATCACTTCGAAATTTACCTAATATATTCCAGGTGAGTAGGTTGACTACTTTTCAATTAAATCGATACCTTTCTTGTGCCATTTTCAAAACAGAATTTTAGTTTCTTCAAAATGTTTTACCGTAATTGCTCATTAATCAGTAAAAAAGAAAAAGCAATTGCCAAATAAACTCAACGATAAAGCTTGTTAATTGCTATAAAAAGAAAACTTACTGTCACACAAAAACAAGACATTAGATATATTTCCAACATAGTTTATTTTTATCCGATATATAGATATAACTCTACTTTTAAGTAGAAACGTGTGTATATATATATATATATAATATTAACCCTCAAGAGGTTAAAAATAATCTGGATATTGGGTGCATTGTGGACTAGGCCTTTCAATATTTTTTCGGTTATTAATATACTTTAAAAACCACAAACAATTAAAGACGGAGAATTGCTTTTAATACCACCATATTTCTTTTGACACCAATCACATTTAATAACTCAAAATTCCAAAAATACCATTATGTGTCTTTTATTTCAAACCAATTTTACTATTATAGATGACTTGATATAGAATATTTTAATTATATGTTTTAGATGAAATGATTTGGAATATAAAAAGATATTCCATTTTTATTATTCCAAACAATCTAATCCAATATATACTTGTTTGTATTTTTCGAATAAATTGATATAAAATATATTTATTATATGTTCCAGATCAACGTATCAAGAATGTAAAAATAAAATTTATTTTATTTTCAAATCAATTGATCCTAAACCAATTTATGTACTCTAGACAACTTTATTTGAAATACAATAATGGTATGGTATGCTGTGGATTAATTGATTTAAAATTTTAAAAAATAATTATTTTAAACAGTATATTTTGAAATGTAAAAAAATATTCTTTTGGATAAAATGATTTGGAATCTACCACTAAAATAAAAATAAAGAGTATGTAGGGATGATATTGTTCTTTTTGGGGATGGGGTGCTTTATTGGTGGAGCTGGGGAGTGTTGTTGGAGGACTGGAAGGCTATTCCATGTGCTAGGTGTAGTGAGGAGGTTGTGCTTTGACGGGGAGACGTGATGATAGGTGTCAGGGATTAGAATTACATATGCTAAAAAAATTCGTGTCTGCGGATACTTGTAGATAAAATCCGTAAAAATATCTATACGGATAGTATAAATGGGTATCTACTACCTGTGAGTACAGGTTTTTTTTCTATCTGCTCCTTAACAGACACGAGTTTGATATCATAGTACCCGTACCTGCGGATATCCGCTAAACTAAATCAAATTATCAAAATTCATTGATAATTATCAAAATAACATATTATATATATATATATATATATATAAAAGTTTAAAAAGATAATATTTTTAAAAAATAAATCAAATTAAAATATTAATTATCAAAATTCATTGATATTAATCTTATTTTTTTATGAAAACTTCATAGTTAATAAAATTATTTATTATAAAAGTGTCGATAATATAAAATAAAGATTTTATTTTATTTGTATTAAATATTTTCTTGTAATATATTATATTAATCTACTTTTAGATTTAATTAATCTTGTAGAAACTAGTATAATTTTATTTTTAGATTTTTCAAAAAATAAATTATTTATTTGATAAAACTTCTTATAAAAAATATTTAATTTTAAAAAAATGATTCTTTTTTAAAATATTCATGGGTACCCGTGGATACCTGCGGGTATTAAAAAAACCCATGAATATTTTATAGCAGGTACCTAACGGGTTTTTAGCGGGTAACGAGTGGCGGGTTTTTGTAGCGGGTCGGGTGGTGGTCAACCACTATCTGTGCCCGTCCCGACTAGTTGTCATTCCTAATCAGAATCGGTGTTATTAAAATTGAACTGGTCAAGGGGTTGGTTTGATGATTTAGTGATTAGATCGAAAAATCACTGGTGATTGAAATGATTTATATTAAAAAAATTAAATAATATATTTAATATAACTTCGTATTTTAAAATTTAAAATTAAAGTACCAATATTCAAAATAATATTAAACTAAATTCAAAAACAAAGTTTATAAACAATAAGTCAATGACACTATTTTTTAAATAAATGCATAAGTATCTGTATCTAAAAACTAGAATTTAATTATTTTAAAACATCAATCTTACATTTGGATTAGGGTAAAGGGTTTCTTCTTTAGATCTAACTCATTTTTTATCAAGTAATATATTATCAAAATTATATAATTTTCTTTAATACACAAAAGTGACATCGTTTAACAGAAAAAACAACAAACTCGTTTCTAGTTTTCAAGAAAATTAATTAGTTAAATCCAATTTGATATAATATAATTATATGACCAATTTTGTTAAGCAAACCAAACTGAATACTATTGTTATTCTCAATTCAACAAACCTATTCAATCTGTTTTTAATAACTATAGTTGGGGGAGGTTGTTTAGTGTGGATAGGGATAAGGTATGGCGAAGTGACGCGCCAAAAACGAAGAGCGCCCTAGGATGGGTGCTCCCGTGCTCCCGTAATACACAAATTATCTTTTTTTAGGAACATTGTAATTTTTTGAGCTGTTTATTTTATGATTTGTAAAGTAATTGCATTTGTCACAATAGTGATTAATTACTGAGTACAAATAAATGTACACGCCATTGAGAAGCTGCACTGAAACTAACTTCCCGATTGGTTAAGCTTTTCTTAAAAAGGAAACGAAGCATTTTTAATGGGTTAAGTGTTATTAAATGTTTTGCTCATCTGTTCTCCATAGCTTGAGTGGCAGATGTTTTAATAGAGTTTCTATCGTTTGTTTTTTTTGAAAAAAAAATATTAAAATAGCCCCGATAAAAGAAAGCATGTTATTTAATATAGTTTTATTTTTCATAAACAAAAATATCAAAGAAGTAATTTTGATGTTTTTCTTAAAATTTAAAAATGTATCTCTTAAAAGTTTTAAATAAAATTATCATAAAATATTTTTTAAAAAATATCTTCACATCTATACTTGTACTTTGCCGAAATATTCATCAATAATAACTATAATAAAACTGTCAAAGACTCTAACTTTGCTGAAATTTTTATTTTTAATTATTTTTTCTATTTTTTGTCACAATTGTACCGTCCTCATAGTATTTTTTTGTCCTTGTTAAATTTATTTTTAAAAATAATATATGTAGTTCGCTAATATCGTGACTAATCGAGTGGTGTCAACATCTCTAACTAAAAAAAATAGACTCAAACTTTCACATGACAGCATGTATAACTTTGTTCATTAAAAAAAAAGTTGCAAAAAAGGGATCGATGAGGTAAAGGAGTTGTCTTCCCAATTCTTTTGCTCGAGGCAACCCTTCCATCTTCCTCCTTCAACTCATACTTTAGCAACTTTTTCAAAGCAATATATTTTGTTATATAAAAAAAAAACAGTAATATCGTATGGCAATGGAGTTAATCATTGAAAACTTCTATCCCATGATTCCTACTCAATCTCAAAACATTTTCAACATACCTTCACTCCAAATCGCAGTTTTTTTTTTTTCTATAGCTTTTTAAGAATCTGAATAAGTTTTCCTCCTTCGTAGCCTAATACTTAAAAGCTTCTGCTACCTTTGTACTTAGTCATTACAAATTATTCGGGTAGGGATTAAGATTATTTTGGGGAGTTGATTCAAGGTGATTGATTTAAGAGAGTTATTTTTTTAAAATAATTATTTAAATGAGTATGTTTTAAAAAATTATCAAATTAATTATAATTCTCACTTGCAGTTTTAGTGTCACGTTAGTTATATGGTTACGTGAGATCCGAATTGACAGAAATACCTACTTAAAACTGCAATTCTTGATAGCATTTTAATGAAAGTCAAAGACAATCTTCTTAGGACCATATAAGGCAGTTTGTGATTGCACTTTAAGGGTCTTGTCCCCTCATACCAGTACACCTAACTCATGTCTAATAAAATATTTTTGGGACAAATAAACTGTAGATACGAACTGCAGTTTATGTAGATTTTTTTCCTAAAAGGCAGATATGATGGAAACTGTGTCGTGCGAGTTCCAATGCACTGAAACCACAAGAGCGAACTATGATTTATGACTAGTGAAATTGCAAGTTGCAACTGCGATTTATGTGTCTGGACCTTGCCATTTTCTCTCATATATATATATATATATATATCTTGTTCATTCTAAAAAATATTGTGCTGATATTGTTATTTTGACGTTAATAGAAAGCATTTTCTTGTGGTATTCTTACTTCGTTTTGTGATTTACTAATTTACTTTGGTACTAATATTTATTTCTTGAAAATTTAGATTGATTATGTATTTAGTTAATAATATTACTTTTATTAGTTTGTGTAATAATTTATCAAATTTTATTGTTGTTGTAAAATTAATTTTTTTGTTGGTACATTTATCAATATTATGGTTGCTCTAATTATCACATGTATTTATAGTAATGGAAGAATGCACGAGGGGGATGAAGGTGTTATTTTTTATGGGAGTTAAAGAGTAATTCAAATTAGGCATGATTTTAGTTTTAGTGCATTAAAGAAGATTCAATAAAAATTTAAAATGCAATCAAATGAAGTTATATCATCTGTAACTTGTAGATTTTTAGTTTCTGGAAGATTTGTGTCACTGCAAATTGTTGATGACAAATACATACAAATTATGTTTAATGCATTTGAACAGCAAAATGATGTTGCAGTAATAGAATTGTATATTGAAAAATCAGTTATTGCTATTAGTTCAACTACTTCAATAGACACTAGAGTAATTAATTTTGACATAGTTGAAGTAGATGATGATCTTGTTTTTGTTGATTCATGTGGTGACGAAATATCTGAAGAGGAAAATGATATTCCAATTGATGATAATTCATCTAACATTGATAACAATGAAGGTCGTAATATTCAGCCATTGTCAATAAGAAATATCCAACAAGATATGTTTAACAACAAATATTATTTTGTTTTGTTGATAACAACAAGCACATAAATAATATTATTATAACAATTGTATGGCAACGTCCACCTTGAAGTGATGCAACTCATTATATACACATGAATTTGATGCATCTTGATGAAAAAGATATTTTGGGTTAGCAGTTGCATGAGTCATGGAATATTGGGGATGCACCGTAAAAAAAATCTAAAGTTTGAGATCAAAGAAGATTTAAAAATGAATAAATATAATATTCAATGAGAACACATCAAATATATATGTTGTGGAGTCAAAAAGTTTGAAATATATTGTCAAGTGTCTCAATTATCAAGATGGGTGTTTGTTCTATATGAAGGTAATTTTGTCTAAAAAACAATAAATTGAACAGTTATTCAATGAGGTGGAGATCATGCATGTTTCAATCTAGCACTATCACAAGACCATAAAAAAATAGACTCAAATTTCATCAGTAACTTGATATCAGGTTTGGTTACTTGTACATATATAAGACTAAATTTTACATGGCATAAATTATTATTGCCAATTAAGTTACGAATTTTTTGCTAGGGATGGTTGATTTAGATCTGTCTTTAAAAATTAATTTGGTTCAAGAGAGAATTTTCAGTCAATATGGATACAAAATATCATATAAGAAAGTGTGGAAAGCAAAACAAAAAGCAATTGTATGTGTTTATTGGGACTAAGATGAATCTTTTGCAACTTTGCTTACATTTCTTAAACTCATTCAAAGCAAATCGCCAAGTTTTTTCTATTAGATTTTCCATGATGATCTTGTTGTTGGCAATCGAGGTTATCATGAATACCAACAATTTCAAAGAGTGTTTTGGACATTCAAGAGGTGTATTGATGCCTTTAAGTACTACAAGTCATTAATATAGGTTGATGGAACACATTTATTTAGAAAGTACTGTGAAACTTTGTTAATCGCAACCACACAAGATGGAAATAAAAATGTGTTACTTTTGCTTTTGTTGTGGTTGAAAATAAAAATCCATTGTCATGGTCTTGATTTTTATCTCACATACGACTACATGTCACACAAAAAGAAGGAATATGGCTAATTTTTGGCCGACATGCTAGGATTAAGTCTACTATGCAAAATGAGGCATTAAGATGACAACCACCATATGTCTGTCATAAGTATTACATATGCCATATTGCCAAAAATTTCAATACCCGGTTTAAAAATATGGCATAGAAAAAAATGCTAATAAAATTAGGTATGTCTTCTTTTAAAAACACTACTCATGTCTCTTGATGATTATGCATATTATTAGAAAATGAAATTCAATTTTGTTTGTAGCTTATACTCCATTCAAGCATATATTTGACCAAAATTTGCAAAAAATATGTGAAGAAAGTGCACAAGTAGTTAATTGGATTAATGACATACCCAACCAAAAATGGAGTATGACATATGATAAAAAAGGCTACAAACATGAGCACATGACAACAAATCTGTGTAAGTGTGTTAACAAAGTTTTGAAGGATTGTAGAAATATTCTCATCAATGCATTGATAAAGTCAACATATAATAAATGTGTTGCATACTTTGTTGAAAAAAGGTCCCAAGTTAGATCTAAATTGGAAGTTGGTAAGGTCTATTGTGCAAAGTTAGTTCAAGCATAAAAACCAACAAGATCCGTGTTCCCATATAATCCATCAATACAACATCGAAACCACTAGATTTGAGGTTAAAGGCACTTTCAATTCAATGAATCAATGTGAGGGACAAAAGTTGGTAGCTAACTTGAATGACAGATACTGCTAATGTGGACAATTTTAAGCTTTAAATTACCCATGTTCACGTGTCATAGCCATGTAATGCAGTTAGTTTGGACTATTATCAATTTGTTGATCTAATGTACACCAACGACTTCATCATGTGTGCATACTCTACAGAATGGTTTCCTCTTGGCAATGAAGATTTGATACCTAATAATAAAAATACTTGGACTCTTATCCCAAACTATCTCATTGTTCATGGAAAAGATTGTTTGAAGTCAATAAGGATAAGAAATAAAATAGATTTCACTGAATCACAAAGAAAAAATAAATGTGGCCAATGTGGACAAGAGAGTCATAATTGGAGAAATTATCCATTACACGATAATGAAGGAAGCTTTCAACCAACTGAGGGTGATTTTTAGATTTTTTCTTTATTATCATATATGTTGTTTTAGTGCTTATTTTAGTATTTCCAAAATTCTACCAAAAAATAATGTTCATGTTTGTTTTAAACTATATAAAATTGTTTAAATAATATTTATGTTTATCACTTTCAAATATAAAGAAAAAAGAAAGATATGGTTTCTTCACTTAATAAATTTATAATTTATTTTATTGAATTATTTATGTTAAAATAACTCTAAATCTAATTACTTAGCAATATCATAAATTAAAATAATTTATTTATGATACAACATAACTTATTTCTAAGTGAAAAATAAAATAATTTATCATATTATAATTTATTTTTTTAAATCTTTATAATACTTTGGGTCGATATCATATTTTTAAGCAACTAATTTCTAAGTGAAAACTAAAATAATTATAATTTATTTTACTTAGTAATATCATATTTTTTTAGTCAATAAATATTTTTGTTTTGATAGGTACAAAACCATATATTTAAAGTTCAAGGTGAGATCTCCAACCTGGGGTTTTGTTTCCTCAAACGTAAATTAGGCTTTATTGTTCCATATTGTAATTGCAGGTTGTAATAATTGAAGTCAATTTTATGCACCTTTTCCTTGCATGTTAGACATGCAATTTTTTGGGTTGCGAAGGAGGACGTGGTATACATTGTCTCATCCTAAATCGCCGCATAACTCGAACAATGCACCTCCACACATTCATAAACTTCATTTGTATATGACATCCAACCCACCTGCATAACATAACAAGTAATTAATATTACTAACAAATTAAAAATTAAGCAAGTATATTTTCTTAAATCATTTTGCTTCATCGTATCAAGTAGTCAACAATGATGTTCTAAATCATCACTCCCTATATGTTTGTTTCTCCATTGTAGCCACCTACAAAATTAAACAACTACTATTAAATAAATAATTTATCAATAATATTATAAAATATAACTTACATCATCCTCCATAAAAGAAAATTACCTTCACCCGACAAGTTGGTTAAGTTTGCATTGGGTATCAAACTTGACACAATCTTTGGGAATCTCTCCCATATCCATATTTGTATTAATAAGCATAAACTACCAATTGACCTTTTTTTATAATTTGTTACGACACATAATTCTCTATACAAAAAACTAAGTAAAACAGCACCATATGCATATGTACTCCATTCATCAAAGTTATGCAACAATAAGAGATATCTCAAAGAAACTTTACTATTTTACTTATCAACAAATAGGACAACACCAATAAGTGGTCAAAGTCATCCCTAGTATATCTCCATAGTTGTTCTTCATTGCTTTCATGGTTAGCAATGTCAACAAAATTACGAGCTAAACAATTAACTCGAACATAACTACCATCAATTTCATTTTGACCAGGTGAAATTCCAAGTAGTTCTTCACATAGTTTAACTCAATCAACATTTGTTAAAACTAAGACAGAGGTACCACTCACATGTAAACCAATAAAATTGCAACATTTTGAAGGATGGTTGTGCATTCTCTACACCTTATGTGAAAAGTATGAGTTTCTGGTCTCCATCTCTCAATAAATGCATTTACCAGACCAACATTAATTTTTAAAAAAACTCATTAAGCCACTGTGTAAAACCCTGTTTCAAGTAAATTTGGTATGATTTGTGGAGGAATTGATTCTTCCTCATTATGGATGGGAAGTGCACGTCTGATTAATAGTTTTCTATCCTTCTCTCCATTCCAAAAAACATGTTCATTTTGCATCCACAATATGTCATTCTTTACTATTCCTAAATGGATACTATCGACTAAAGGATGAGTAGAAGAAGATGTCATCATAAAGAGATTAGTAATAATCTACCATTTAAAAAGACAATAGCAATAAATTCTATAAAAATATTTAATAATAAACAATAAAAAATTATTTTCTAAAAACACACTATATAAACTAATAATAAAATACCTAAAAATTTTGAAACAAAAGATGAAACTTTCACTTGGAACTCTCTAAAGTTAGAAATTCTCAAAATTGTGTAGTGTGAATTCGCAACAGCCTGCAAAAAGGTATTTATAATGTGGACCAATACGTATAAACCGCAATTCCTATATGAGGTTTATGATACTTTAACTGCAATATTATTTGAGTTTGTTAGTATCCATTGGTCAGTTGGAACGCCTAGGTAAAGATCATATAAATCGCATCTGTTGTTTTTTGTTTTATGGTACTTTAAATGCAACACTTTTTGTGCCTGTTAGTATCTATTGGAAAGTTGCAACGGATGGATAAAGACCACATAAATCGCATTTTCTTGTTGTGGTTTTATGTACTTTAAATGCATCGTTATTTGTGTTTGTTAGTATCCATGGGTTAATTGCAAATGGCTGTGTAATGATTACATAAACCGCAGTTGTGGTTTGCGGTTTTAGGAGGGATTTTCTACAACTTACGTGGTTTTAAGAAAGTTGTCTTTGACTACTATTAAACTGCAATCCATGATTGTGGTTTAACCAATGGACTGGTGCCAACTCGGATACTACGTGGTCATACAACTGACATGGTACTAAAACTGCAAGTGAAAATTGCAGTTTAACTAAGTCAACCTTAAAAACAAATCTACTTTGGTAATTTTTTTAAAACAAACACATTTAGGTAATTATTTTTAAAAAAAACGCCCACTTAAGTCAATCACCTTGATTCCAATGATGATGACATATAGAACGCTTTATCCCACATATGTTGACCTCAACTTTGTTGGTGTGGATAACCGTGTTAACCCTACCGTCCTCACAGTGTTGCTATCCATGACAGTTGTAGTCTATTCATTTGCACCATCTCTCTCCTCTCGCCTCTCTTCCTTCCACAACTTTCCTTCTCTACAAGACCCACAATTAAGGATAAAAATTTAATTAAAAAAACCTTTTTAATGTCTATTTGTTTTAAAAAAAAACTATTTCCAAACAATTATTCCAGCCTTTCAACAATACTTTTTTTTAGTTTCTAGATGGATTAATTATTTTTTTAAGAGTTATTCTTTATCAATTAACAATTTTTTTTCTAATTTTTCTTATTTACACTGGAGAATGTGAAAAACTTTATTGATAAAACATATTTTCTCTCCACATATTAATTAAACATAAATAAATGTTAAAGAATAGTATTAATTGACATGTTCAATGTTATTTCTTAAACTAACTATTTGTTTAATAAGTATGATGTTATAGTCTTATAAAAAGATAAGGAGAGACCATGCATGTTTTTTTATCAATAAAATAAGGAGACACTGTGATAAAGAATTTGTAAATTTTGATTTAACCACACTATTTGCACTCTGGAGGTTTTAATCAAACAAACAATAAATGTTGAAGAGAAACGTGACACTTCAGGTTGAAAGCTTAATTTTTAAATTCGAAACCCACAAGCGCTTGGGTGGTGCTATTGGTAATTAGACATGGCAACCACTTGAAGGGATTTTGACTTAACATTGTTTTTTATTTCAATTCATACTTATTATTACAAATTTATTTCCTAAATTCTTATTTTATCCTTAATTATAATTCTTCCTCTCTCTTCTTAAATCTTTTCTTATTTTTTCTGCCACTTAATTTTTCCTTTCTTTCTTTCCTTAAAACCTACCTTATTTTCTCTACCCCTCTCTTTCTCTCATTTTCTCCACCCCTCTCTATGCTTGAATGTTTTTTCATTTCCTCATCTCTCTCTTGAAATCCTTCCCACTACTTGTTCATATTCTTTCTACTTAATTATTCTTCTTCATTTTTTCTACTTAAAAAATTTTTAAATTTTCTTAACTCTCTGACAAACTCTTACTGAAGAGTTAAAAAAATTGAAAATTTTAACTCTTTGACAAGAACTTGCCCAAGAGTTAAAAACTTTTAAAACTTTTTTAACTCTTCAAGAGTTTGCCAGAATTAAAAAAAAAATTACATAATTTTTTTACTCTCCAGCAAATTGCTCTAAAAAGTAATAGAAGAGATAAAGTGAAGGACATACAAGTTTTTTTTTTTTTTTTATGAAAGTAAATGTGACCTTAAATTATGAGAAACTTAAACCATCTATTTACATTTGTTACTAAAAAAAATTAAGCTATGGATAAATTTGTGAAATTCAAAATATCCTGTAAAAAGTTCCAAATACTATGTCAACGTTTGTCCTCTGCTAATTAAATTACAGAATAGAGGGGGAAAACAATGAAAAGGCAAAAGAATAAAACATATGGTACAAACATTACGTACAAAAATCACCGCGCACTCATGGTATCCCCTCCTTAATTACACAAACCTCCTCAAAACTTAAATTCTGTCAAACATGAAGGGTTTGGACCTTGGTGCTCTTTCCAAATGTCATCACTATGTGGCTTACTTGATATGAATTCTCATAGAGCATGTGCAAGCTCAAAGACCAGATTTTCCTTTCGGTGAAAAGAATCTACTAAATCCTCGTCCATGTTTCTCAGGTGTAGTGGCAGAAGAAACTGACGAAGAGGCTGACTTGGTAGGCCTGTGTTTAGGTTTTGATTTAGATTGCTGTACTGGGGATCTGGCTGGAAGGGTGGACTCGCTGTCCGAAGGGCTATATAGACTGTTTGAAAAATGCAAGGGAGACTCCGAACTCGGTCTTTGCACAAAAGCAGAAGTAGCACTGTCCATCTCCAATTGACCTAATTCTTGAAATTTTTGGCTATTAGTTTTAGGTTCATCTTCTGTGAAGCCTTCATCCTTTGGATTTACCTTACTGTACGAGGAGTCAATTGGTTCAGTTTGTGGACGTAGAGCATTTAACTGCTTGCCCAGAAGAAGAATTGTTTCCTGACACTCAGCTAGCTTTTCAGCAGCAGCTGTCAAATCTCTCTCCTGCATTTACAATAAAAATAAACCTTAGATTTTCAACCCATCTAAAGCAATCCCAGATTTAGAAACACAGCTTAATTTTAATTATCGTGAGAACCTATATTTTCCTAACTTGATTCTTTTTACAGCCCTGACTTAATATATAATTATATACTCAGAAATATGACATGCAAAATTCAACATGGTAATTAATATTCACAAAGCATTACAGCCTTACATGCGAAGTCTTGTGGTCATCATCAGCTGGCGAGCACTCAATCCTAACAGACAGGAAACACAATCAGAATTTGAACCACCAACAGAGATTTCTATAAAAATAGACATATGAAACCCTGCTTTTCATAACATTTTCCAATTTTTATTAGCATAAGCACATGCTGAAAATCTGCTATCTATTGTATGTAGGACTGCGATGCATAATTTCAGTACATGTAACTAGATATTAGATTATGCCTAACCTTTTAAACTTCTCTTCTAGCTCCTTATTCCTGGTCAAAGCGGAGTCATGAGCCTTCTTTTCTTCTTGAAGTTCATTTTCCAGAGCTTCTATCTTGATTTGTAGATGGTTCAGCTCAGTTTCCAAGTCCTGGGCACGTGTTTCAAGTGACTTGTACGATTCAGCCATACATTTTAGCTGTGTGTCAGCCAAGCTGTTTGATTTTTTAGCAGAAGCCAATTGTGATTTAACTTCAGCTAGAAGTTGCTCAGTCTCTAGCAATTGAGACTTTGTCATTTCAAGATTTTCAGTACAATTTGACAGATCAATCACTACTTTCTCTTTCTCTAGTTTCAATTCTTCAAACTCCTCTATTGACAGTTTCTGTGATGCAGCATCTGCTTTATAGCCTGAGACCAAATTACCATCCTCGGGAACCTCAGGATTAGAACACGGTTTAAGAATATGGGAACAACCCTTTTGATATCTTTCTCCAGATGCATTGTCTTGTACTAACTTATTTTCAGGTAAAGCAATCTTATCTATGCAATCAGGACTGTTACTGTCAGCTTCTGTGCCCTTGTAGCCAAGGACATTAAATCTGAACTCACTTGCTTTATCTAGAACATAGGACAAGTCAAGAACAAACTGTAGCAAACTTGCATTGTTGTATAATACTTTATTAAAGGTGACGGAGAACTCCTCAATCTTTTGCCTCATTTCATTACCATCAGAAGATATGTCATGAAATGTCATTGCTTCCTTGCCAAGGAACAATACAAAGTCATGAATTTGAGAAATTGCAGCTTCCAAATCTGAAGTTATCTGCATATATTCTTTGGATTGCTGGGATGAAATGATTTCCTTTTCAACGTTTAAGCCAGCATCATCAGGATTATCCTTCCTATCACATGTAGCATCAGAAGGATAGGCACCCACAGTGTGGTGGATGGTAGTGTCATGTGAATCTTCAAGCACATGTTTAATATCATCCACAATCTTCCCTATGTCTGCATCCTTAGCTATGGACTCAAAAACCAGTAATATTCTTGATCTAAGTTCTGTTAATAATAAGCCACTAACATCAGATTGAGGATCAGGTGCTGACCTCGATGGATCTGAATTGCCATTTTTTTCAGACTGGCCTTTGCCAGTACTGACTTCTGATACATCATCGGTCACAATGTCAGTAGTCTTGTTGGTTGAAGAAACCAAAACAGTGGCATCTACATTGGAATCATTTGACAAACGAGCCAACTTCTCCACCTCCAGAAAGTCATCCATTAGTTCCAACTTGTTGGTGACTTCAGATTTGCTTGATTCCTCAGTGCACTTTTCTTTAGGAAATTGGGATAGCCCAGAGACTATTGCTGTAGACCAAGATTCAGCACAACTTGCTGCATCGTCATTTCCATCTTCAGACATGGAGACCAAGCTAGGTGCGCAGCTTGCATTTTGATTATAAATGCTTTCATGAGTTATCGGGATGATGGATTTTGGAGATCCTTTCAGCAGGTTACCTGTCTGAGTTTGTGCTTCCAAACTTTGAAGTTTGCTCAGTGTTTTAGCGCACATACTCCTTGAGGCCTGCAACTCACTGTTGCGTTTAGCCAATGCTTCTTTCAGCATCTTCGTTTCTTCTTCCATTGCCAGTAAACGCTCTGTAAGAAATTCATTCTCCTTCTGGAATTTCTGTACATTCTCAAGAGACAAATCAGGTAATGGAGATAAATTAGGGGTAGCAGGCTTCACAGGAGACTTCTTTAATCGATTTTCTACAAAATCCCGGCCAAGGCTTTCAACTTCTAACTTCATCTGTGCAAGTGCAGCAGGACCAGGTAACTTTTTCCTCACAAGACCACGTAATCTTTGGCACTCAGCCTCTAACTTAGCAATTTTTTTTACACCCTCCATATGCTGTTTGTTAGCAGCTTCTGCAGACCTCATACTCATGTTTTTCTCTTCATTGCGAATTTCAAGCTCTTTGGAAGCAACATGAAGTTCATATTTAAGTGAATTAATTTCCCTTTCACATGCTTCTATGCTGCCCTTAAGAAGCTCAATTTCAGCCTCAGCATGAGCCTTTTCTTCACTTAATTTGATTAGCATGTTAGAGCGGTCCTGCAATGACCTTGACAGGGCCCCATTTTCAGCAGCAGACCTAAGAAGTTCCTGTTCAAAGTTCACTATCTTTGCCTCGAGCTCCCCCTTAATCTTGTCTAATTGCTTGGTTTTTGAGAGTGCAACTTCCTGTATTTTCTGTTCATGTTCTTCTTTCAGGTTTCGTATTTGTCGCATACACTCTTTAAGAGCACCATCTAAATGTGTTGCGCGATCCTCAGCAGTGAGTTTTAAAAGAGTGACAGATTCTAGATGGTTCTTCAACGCCAAAGCTTCAGATTCAGCCTTTTCCCAGCCTGCAGAGTTTCAATAAAAAATTAATTCCAAGAATAGAGAGAAGGAATTAAGCAGGTGGTCAATTCATTAAGCATTTTTTACCCGATACAGCTTCTTCAGCCACTTTAACATGTTGCTTTACCATGCTTTCCTTGGTATTGATCTCAGAGTTTGCTGCAGACAGCTTTTCATTCATTTCATTGATCTCATCTTCCAGTGTCTGAACTTTTTCCTCATATGTCTTCAGTTGATCCTCCAAGCCAGATAGATGTGAATAGGATTCCACAGAGATTTGGACATAGTTTGGTTTCTTGTTGTTATCCTGTTAGCATAAGTGAATCGCAAACAAAATAGAAAAGACAAAAAAAAAAACGCTATCAACTTAGATCACATTGTTGAATCAAGCAAGCCTAGAATAAGAGTATAGTATAGTATAGTCGTGTAAAGTTATCAATACACAAGAGACAAAGAGAGAGAAAAAGAAGACTATTGAATAATGTATAGAAAACGTAAACATGTTGAAGCACAGTTTCTATTCAAGGAAACTATAACGCGTAAATAATGTACAGAAAGCATAAACATGCTTAAAAGCCTGCTAAGAATAGGAATCTCACGGAAGAGGTGAATGAAAATTAGTAATAAAAATATTAATAATGAGAGGGTTATACGCGAAGTGGCAAAAATCTATAGACATTAAAAATTGGTAAAACAGTCGGAGTCAGAAAAAAAAAACAGAACTTAGCTGCCAGATAGTACTCAAGAAGGTGGGAAATTTTGCAGATATTTTCTAGTGTGAAAATGCCAACCAACAAATATACCTGGTTACTGGAAGCATCAGAGGAATCCAATGAAGTAGCTGCTTTCTCAATCACAGACTTTTCTGATGATTTTTTCTTCCAAGGCCAGCGTCGATCCATCGCAAACTACAAAAGCCACGTAGAATTAAACATATAATTCCACACAAAATTTCAAACTTAATAATCAATTTCATCACCGTTCAAAATAACTAGATAGAAATGAAATAATAATATAATCGGTAACACAAATATTTACATCCGAAAATTCCAACATCGTAATTTACTACCTTGGGATGCAACTTAGAAATGATGATAGGTATGCATTGCAATGTGGTGGGTAGGTAAAAGTAACTGTGGGTGGTAAATGTTGATTGAATTGAAGGAAGGTTACGGTTGGGGATTGAGCAAAATTACTGTATTGGTGAAGTGCATTGAAGCAGCATGGTAGTGGTACTGCTTCAATGGCAATGATAGATAGGAAGCGGTATTTATGCAACGGCGATTTCCGAGATCTAACCACCGCACTTGCCTAATGTGCAGGTGCGCGCATGCTATAACCGTGTACCACAACTATCAAAAGCTACATATTCTTTTCTCTCCACTACTCACTGCTCAAACTTGAGAGTAAAGCAAGTTAGTGTGGGGTATTTAATTTTTATTCTCCAAAAAATAAAATTAAAGATAAAAGCGAGCTTTCGTAATGATTGTTTATTATTTCTAAGCGTCTTTATCGCTCAAATTAGATCCAAATTAATGGAAATCAGGAATGGTCTAAAGCGGCGCAGATTAGGAGCACCAAATTAATCTTGGGAAAATTATTCCATATGTAGAGGAATGAATTAAATGTTTCTAATTCTAAAAACGGAACAGAACCACACCGACAATTTAAAGAATAAATGAAAAAGAAAAAGAAAAAGAAAAAGTTCTCCATGACGACAACGGCATGACGAAGTATGAGAAAATAAAAAATAAAAAAGAAAAAAGAAAAATGAAAACGAAGCGGGCAGTTTGGTTGAAACGGTTTCGTGTCCGAAGCCAGTGCGAATGAAAAGCGGGGAAGAAAATGAGAATAAAATAAACTTACCGAAAAAAGAAAATGCAGGCAAAGATAATGTGAGGCGAGAGCGAGAGGAGTGGTTGAAGCGGGAAGCAAGAATGCTATTTAGAGATTGAAGTGAAAAAGGAGGATCTCGATTTGAATGGGAGAGTGAGAGTGGTGCGGTTGGTTGGTATGTTCCTAAGAAATTCGGAATTAGAAGGTATGTGTGTTGTGTCTGAAAACTTAAAAGGAGGACGTTGAAGGAGACACAAAACCCATTTTTCTTTTTCAGTTAATTTAAACACTGCTTGTGTATTGTTGTTGTGCAATCGCGTAGGAGAAAACAAATGGAAGAAAAGAAGAAAAAAAGGTTAGTGGTGGTTTGACATAAATGACCCTTTGGAATGGTTTGTGTCAGACGCAAGCAAGCATATGAGCTGTATCCGATTTTGGAAAAGAAAGTAGTGGCATTGGTAAGTGAGTGAATTAATAGAGGGTTAAAGGAATAAATAGTATTTAATTGAGAGGGAGTGCGAGTGATTGGTACCTTTGGACCACACTGACTGGCATTCTACACTGTACAGCTCACAAAATTGGTGTGTAGCAGCGTGATGGATGTTATACAAACAACACCCCCGTTACTTGTACTTTTCCTGCTTTACTATAATTGGACTATATTTAGATTTATATGCGCCATTATAAAATATCATTCATACAATTCTTCACTTCACTCTTTTAATCAGCCAATCTATATCCATATTTCACTTCAATTATTCCAATTAATATTACTATCATAACAAAATATTGGTTTTATTCATAAATAACGTGCACCATGTCATATTTCAATTTCATTTTTTTCTACATTTTTTAATTTACAAATTCACATTTTTTAAGTAAAATCCTGAATATTTTACAGCAATGACCCTTCATGTAATTATGAATGTAACCATAACGAGAAAATGTTTCAACTAAAACTAATCCTACAAAGACCAATCTGAACGTTACATGTCATGGTCTATTCATATGTGTGTTATACAAATGCCTGTCAACTTAATGTTGGAGGAGTTTATAACTTAACTATTGAAGTAAATTTGCCACAATGCAATTTTATTACTACTTTTTTTATTTTTTGCAAACCTTAATTATTTCAGCAGAATGCATGAGTGGTTATAAATCTCTAATACAGACATTAACTTCTATCAAGAAGACCAATAAAACAAGAAAAAAACTAATTATTCTTTCTCTTAGTTAATTTGATATGATTTATTAAATTATTTTAAAATAATTAGCATCTTTTTCTGTGATTTAAATTTGATAATAGAATTTTGAAACTAAGTCATCCAGAATTTCAATTGACTAATTACAAATAATTATCCAAATCAGTTATTTTAATTTTTTTTTTTAAAAAATAGTTGGTTTAAATCTTAGATAGTATAAAAATATGGAAAATGAACTTAAAAAATTATACTGTAAACATACGGACTTAAGTATGTATTTAGACACACATTCAATCCAAACGTAATTAAGGAATAAAAATCACATCAAATTAATCTAGTTTCATGATTTTCATCTTATAAATAATAATATTTTATTTGACAGTAATGTTCTTAACGATTCAGGTTGATTCGATTTTAAAAAAAAATAAAAATCAAACCAATTAATTTTAATTAGATTGAATTGATTTGGTTTCATAAATTTCTTTTTTTCTATCTCCAACGGTACTAATTAAGTTGGTTTAGCCCGATTTAAAAAAAATTGATAAAAAGTAAAAAAATCAAATAAAAATCATGAACTAAGTTAAACATAATCAATTTTAATTAATTTAGATAAGATCTAGACTCAATCAAATAAAAAAAAAAACGAACCAAACCGATAAACATCCTATCCTATTTGAGAATATATGTTGTCAAGTAAGCAAGTATGCTGAAACAAACATGTTGTAAATTATATTCTTGAAAATTACAACGGTACAACACAACTAGAACCAGGGTTTGTCAAATAATAAGAGAAACATAAAGCAAATTTTAAAAATATTTTTAAATGAAATAGCTATGCATTTAATTTTTTAATTAATATATGTGATGTTTTTCTTTAATATATGAGATATTTTTTATAAAAAGTAATAATAAATAAATTTTCAATCGATAAACTTAAAGTTTTAACTTTGACCCGACATCAACCTCGATTATGACAGTCATGGATAAACAACCCAACAGGTCCCGGTTTGTCAGCTCATTTTTCAGTAAAAAAATACAAAGAAAATGATAAAATATAAAGAGAAGTGCAAATAAATTGCATGAAACAGTAACACGTGTAAGTATAACATCGTTTTAATGGACAATTGCAATAATACTATATTTTTTATTAGTTTAATACTATATTTTTTAACAATACTATATATTGCTATATGATAAAAAAAATTCTTTAAACCTCGGATTCATCCTTGTCATGTACATAATTTATGCATATGATCTATTAGACAGAGATAGATTTCTTTTATTACATTTTATTACTAATGTAGTGGCATGGAGTCATATTTTATAATAACATGTTGATGCAATCTTTTTCAAATATCTCTTGGTAAATATTAACCATAATAAAATGTAATAAAATATTTACCCTTAATTCTTTAAAAGTATATTATTAAATTTATTAATTAATATTTTAAAAGTTACCTAAGTGAATGATTTTAATTTAATTTTTTTTACACTTATAATAGATAAATATTAAACTTTTTTTATTGATTTTATCGTTAATTAATAATTTTTTTTTACACTTGCTATAGGTAGGTGTAATAAAATATACATTAAGGGATAGATTTATCATTTATGTTACTTTCAATTTTATTAAATTCCGAAAGTTGAACATTTTAATAAAATGAGATGTCAAAGATAACATTATAGTTTATTGTTATTATTTTTTGTACATATACCTTTTACACTTTATGAGTTAAAGTAAAGTAAAAACTTTAATAAAACCAAGGAGGGTAAGGGTGAATCTCACTTTCCCTTTCTGTCCAATTTTTCATAATTTGTTACAATTATTACAAAAATAAAAAATACTGTAAAATCAAGAAATAGTGTTTTATTTATATATTAAGATAATTAAACAACAGTCTTGAGTTCATGATCATGTCTTAGGCACACAATTCTGTAAAATATTTTCAACATTAATTTTACCCTCTATAACAGGACGGATATAGCTTTGGAGTGTGGACAGTTTCACTAAATTTTTTATCTTATTTTATAATAATATATAATATGTTGTTTAATTTTTGTAACAAATTTAAAATTTAGTATTCACTTTATCCTTATGCTATAGATAATTTCTACACAAGTAGTTACAATTGTTTCTATTATTATATAGTGGTAATTTCATAATCACATATTTAATATTTAAAAAATTAAAAACAATTTTTCTTAGCAGCTATAATTTAAGAATAAACTTTTTTAAGTAGTTATAAATAAAAAAATATTTATTTTGCTACCAAAATTATTAAAAATAATTAATTTAAATATTTTATATAATATATTTGAATTCAATAACAACTAACTTTAACCTTTTATACAATAATAATTAAATAATATTTTTTAATAGTTACTAAGATATATAGTTAAAGGAAAAAGATAAGTTTGTTTTTTTTTACAATTTTTATTTCATATCAATTAAAGAGATAACTTAACATTTTATTTATTTTAGTTATTGTAATTTATATTTAAAAACAATTAAAGGATAAGTTAATATTTTATTTGTTTTAAATAAGTTAATATTTTAAATATTCACAAAAAAAGTTAATACTCTAAATTTGTTAGACAAATATTTAGTAATTAAATATTGTTTTAACTTTGAATTCACTGTACATTAATTTTATTATTTCATCTCTAATAAAATATTTAATTGTTTTTTCTCTTTTATTTTCTTTGGTCGTTTCTTTTGTATTTTAATCACTTAATGAGTTTTTTTAATAAATTAAATTACACATAAGTTCTAATTTAATAATATAATATTCTTTTTATGAAATTTTTTTTCTTCTCTTATCTCAAAAATTTTTGTTTGATCTTTATCCATTTTTCGATATACATACATAAAATTTTAATTTTTATTTAAAAATTTTCATGCCCCACTACATATTTTTTAGATATACATACATATTAAACTTTTTTTTTTCAGTGTAATTAATTTGCAAGCTGTGAGTCTCTAAACTTTCACTTAATTTATAGTTAGACTTTTGAATATTTTTCAGGTAGCTACTTAAATTTGTATTTTTTAATTAAGTCCTTTTATATAATCATTGATATAAAAAATTCACAATAAACCTAACTAGAGGTATAGACAGATATTTCTAAAATGTATTGTAAGCATAAATGTGTTTTCATAAAAATTCAACTTTCTGCTTACGACATTTCACTTAATTTCTCAAAATTAACCTAGTTGCATTATAAAAAACTTTTAAAATACTAGTCTGCTAAGTATATTTTCAATTAGTGTTATTAATGTATTGGTATTAAATTTATAATATTTTAAAATTTATCCTTCACAATTTTGTAGAGATAAATATTCATTAATTATGAGAGAAAATGTTCTTTTAAGATGATAGGAAAAACCGAAAAGGTAATAAAGGTAATTCAGTAAAAAATATAATTAATTCAAAACCCCTAATTATGAAAAGAGAAAAATAAATTTTAAAATTTCCTCTTATATTAAAACCGGTTGTAGTAGAACATCACATTGACTGAAAAAAAAAATAGTTATGCTATTGTATTATTTACAAATTTTTAAATTCAATATAATATTAATTACGGTGTTGAAAAATAAGAATATTAGAAGAAGAAATTAAAGAGAAATTAAGGTTTTGATTAATTTGGTTTCATTTTTATTTATTAAAAAAATTTTTGAAAAATAATTTTGAAGAATTGTTTCTTAAAAGAAGATGAAAAAAAATGTGTTTCATAAGTGTTGTTTGAAAATTATTTTAGAGATGTGAAAATAAAAAAAAAACTATTCATATTTATAAAAGTGTTATTAATTAAAATAAAAAAAAAAACTTCTTTTTCCTTGCTTTAAGTTCTTAAAACAAAAATGCCAAATTTTAAAAAAAAAAACCTATTGATAAATGTTCTTTTTTTTTTTTTGTTTTTAAAAACTTAAAAAAACAAAATTAAGTTTTAAAAAATTAACAAAATGTGTTTTTTAGCTTTTAAGTGCTAAAATATTGAAATACCATGATGCAAACCCAAGTTTGTCTCCCTCAATCTTCCTCCAAGAGATCCAAAGCACCAAAGAAATAGATTGATGGAGGAGGGAAGAAATGATTAAATGGAGCGCCATTCTCCTGGGAGAGATAAGCCAAGTGTTTTAGGCTTGCCACAAGGGAAGGAACCCCTGATAAAAGTCAACTAGGAAAAGGTTCCTCTAGAGGGATGATCCTCAAGACCTTTTACTCATGAATGTATATGCTCACAAAGAGACAATTTTCATTCAACTTCAAAGGTAAGATTTACAATGAGGGAGAAGGAGTATATATAGCCTAAAGGGAGAGCTTACCACGCAAACCAAGACAACGTGTGAATTGTGCCTAATTAAGATTAAATAAAAAATTAAAACTTTATTCCTCTTGGAAAGGATTTGACCTCAAATCTTGAGGCCTTTCTTCCTCATTTTCAATGTTTGCAAGAAAATAAGGAAAGCAATAAGAGCATACAGACAAGTGTGATGTTTAGGGGGATGAGAGGTCTTTGAGAAGACCTCTTATGAATCGAGTAGTGGAGGTTGAATTTTTTATTTTGAAAAGTGTTGGTTGTTCCTCCTCATATCAGTTCTTCTATTGCACTAGAGGCTAGCCTCAAATGTGTTTTGAAATAATAGGTGAGACTGGTCTAGATACAATGAAGCATTCATCAAAGTTGATTTTGAGGGTGTGGATCAAATTGCTCAAATGGTATAGGCACATCCTCAAATCCAACTAGTTCTTTTTGTAAAGGTTGACGAGAAGAGTTTTCTATGTAGAGAACCTCATTTGAAGGCAAAGGTGGATCTTCCTTAGACTTGGTCTTCCTACCAACAACCTTATTTTCATTGTTATCCCTCTTTCTCTTAAGTTTCATGATCCTTCTATCCTCCATAATCTCGGTAGGGGTAAGAGGATGTTAGGTAATCTTTTTCCCCTTATGAGAGAGAGTAATTTTATTAATGAGGCCATTGTGCAAAGTTGCCCTATCATGTTGCCATGGTCTTCCAAACAACACGTGACTAGCTTCGATAGGGACCTCACATAAAACTTTATCTTGATATTCCCTATGGAGAAGCTAATCTCCACTCGCTCTCCTACTACTACACATTATTCATCATTAAGTCTATGCAAAGAATAAGGTGAAGGATGAGGAGGAGTAGTAAGTGCTAACTTTTCAACCACCCTTATGCTACAACAATTGCAATACGAACAACCATCCACAATGAGAGAACAAGTTTTCCCTAAAATTTTGCGTCTTGTTTGAAAAGCATTCTCTCTTTATGTTTGGGTGTCTTTGCATGGCTTCCAAGTACCATTTTCATTTTATGTTCCCCTTAACGTCCTTTTTCTTTTAGGACAAAACAAGGAAATGTGTCCTTTTTCTAAACATTTAAAACATTTAGGACTTCTAGAACGAGTGCTTAAACTAGTGGAAGGGGAGTCACTTTCACTCAAGGGTTTTTATCTATTCTTCTAGTGGATTCTCTCTTTCATTTTTAGAAAGGATGGTCTTATTCGTAATATGTCTCCTAGGTTCATCTATGTCACTAAAAGAGATTTGAAGTTTAAGGTTTGTGGTAGACTCTTTTATGTCCTTAATGGAGGTAGACACTTCACTAAGGGCACTCTCGAAGGCAATACTCTCCTTTTCTTTCTTCTCTTCTTTCCTTTTTTTTCTATCCAACTCTTTTTCTTTTTCCTCTTTTTCTCTTTTCTCTCATTTTATCTCTCTTTCTCTTTCTTTTTCTTTTTCCTATGTTTCTTTCTTTTATCTCTATTTCTTTTTGTTCTCTTTCTCTTTTCTCTTTTTCTTTTCTTTCCTCCCATTCTTTTCTCTCATTTTCTCTTCTTTCTTCCCATTCCTTTAGCTCTTTTTCCCTTCTTTCTTCTATTTCTTTTCTCTCTTTTTCTATTCTTTCTTGACTATGTTTTTATTTTTGCTCCTTCTCTCTTCTTTCCTCTCTATGTAGTTCATCTTGTTCTCTTTTTCTCCTCTCTTTTTGTTTTCTCTCATTTTCTCGAATTCCCTACATTGTTTTTCTACTGTTTCCCAATCAAAAGAGAATGGATATGTGGGTAAGATTGGTTTATCATTCTTCTCACACTCTTTTTTATTCTATTCTCACATTTTTCTCCTTTATTTTTTCGTAGTGTTATTACTACTTCTAACATTCCCAGATGTGTATGAAAACATTTTACCTAGGGAACTAATATGCAAATCACTTCTCTCTTTTTAGGTTTTCTCAACTAAAAGTGCTTAAGCCTTTGGAAATTAAGCATTTTTTCCCTAAACGTGACAACAATTAAAGGAAAATTAAAGACAAGATTAAGGAATCTAAGTGAGCTCCTAAGTATGAATAAGGGGTACCAAGTCCTTATCCACACTAAACGAGAATCTAATCTATTACAAACAAAGAGGTGACATTTATAAGCATCCAAAACCTCAATTAAAATGGTCTTTAAAGAAAATTACACCCAAATTAAAATGCAAAAAATAAAACAAAGATTGAATGTTGCTCCTTTTTAAAGGGCTCCTCACAAGTGTATCACTCTAGTATTGGCCTCCTTTTCAAGTCTCCTCTTCCTTGGTTTAAATCAACACTTCCTAAGGATGCTACCCTTGTGGAAGTTTCAACAATTTGGCTACCTACGAAGAGAAAACAAATGCCCAAGCAAGAGACCAAGGAAGTAGAATTTGAAAGCAAAAAGCAATAAAAGGCACGTAACAAGAATAGGCACACATCCAAGTGGAAAGAATTTTATTTAGACATACTCAAGGAAGAAAAACAAGATAAGCAAGTAACAAAGGTGTAAAAAGAAAGGTGGCACAAAAAAGAAATCCTAGAATGAATCTAGAATAGAATGGACTAAAAAAAAATGACTTAACAAAATTTTCGAAGATTTGCACCAATTTTAAACTAGCATGGCCGAAACTTTGATATGCAATTTCAAGAAATTTTTCAACAATTTTAAGAACTCCTTGAAAGATTTGATCAAGATGAGGTGCACTACGTTTTTTTGTTCTTTTTACATCTCTTTTTAACATTTTTTTACTAATGCTTTTTTTACTTTGTTTCTTTTGATTTCTTTTCTTCCTTTTTTTTTAAATGACTTTGCTAAACCTCTTATAACAATTTTGAAGCAAATATACTGAAGAGTACAAGGATAGTAAACACTTGAAATAATTACAAAAAGGAGCAGCTACAAAATTGAAAGCAAATGCAAAATCAAAGAAAAGGCAACTTAAAATGTACTAGAATTAAGGTGACTAAAAATAAGGCACAAAGATGAGATTAAGAGGTGCTTAAGGCAAACTTAAATGCTTAGAATTTCAGCCCAATTAACACATCAAAATTGGCCTCTAAATCAGCCAAAGAAAAATCATAAAAAAAGACTAGTAAAAATTAAGTTACTAAAACAACAACAATAAAATGGACTCTAAGAAGAATTGAGGGTAATTTTTTTTGAGAAAATTTTGGATACATGCATGCTATGATCTAAAGCACGTGGGACTCTAGGAATTATAAACAAGAGCATATGCTCAATTCCAAAAAATTAACACAAATTTTAGAAAGCACAACACACTTTTTTGGTGAAAATTAGAAAGGCAAAACAATGTGCAATTAGAAGCAATTAAATACTAAACAAGATCAATCTATGACACAACTTAGAAGAATAAAAAACGAATAACATGACTCAAAAAACTGTAGCAAAGTCATGCCCAAACAAGAATAAAGGTGCACGAAAATAGAATTAAAATGCAAGAACTCAAAGCAAAAGAAGCAAAAGTGCATCCAAGGATCAAAACCACAACTGTGTGGCTTCCTTCACAAATTTTGTGAAGTCATTACCATGACTCTCTTAGGATAAGCACTAGAATAAGGAAAAATGAAAAAACTGGGCAGAAATTTAAAGAAACAAACTTAAAGAAAACACACAAAAATTCAATAGAAATTAACAAAATAAATTGAATCTAGAAAGTAATAAAGACTTGGAATTAAAATTGGAAAAAATAAAACTACTAAAACATAAACATTAAGATATAAAAGGAATTAAAATGACAAGAAATTAAAGGCTAAAAAAATTAAATGAAGAACTAAGAACAAGAAATAATTGATGCACAAAATAGGAAGAATTAGGACTAGAAAAGAACCTCTAGGAGTTGGCTCTTGATACCACTTGATGCAAACCCAAGTTTGCCTCCCTTATCTTCCTCTAGGGATTGATGGAGGAAGGAAGAAATGATTAAAT
Organism: Psophocarpus tetragonolobus; assembly: GCA_037954015.1. Classification (NCBI taxonomy): domain Eukaryota; kingdom Viridiplantae; phylum Streptophyta; class Magnoliopsida; order Fabales; family Fabaceae; genus Psophocarpus; species Psophocarpus tetragonolobus. Next base: position 7,248,466 of record CM075688.1, read on the forward strand.
GGGGCGCCACTCTCCTTGGAGAGATAAACCAAGTGTTTAGGCTTTCCACAAGGAAAGAAACTCTTGATAAAACCCAACTAAGAAGAGGTTCTTTTCGAGGGAAGAGGATCCTCAAGACATTTTACTCATGAATGTGCTCACAAAAAGATAATTTTAATTCTACTTCAAAGGTAAGATTTACAATGAGGAGAAATGAGTATATATAGCTCAAAAAGAGAGCTTAGGCACATAAACCAAGACATTGTAAGACTTGGGCCTAATTAGGATTAAGCCTAATTAACCAAAGTCTATTAACCTTAAGTTGGGCATCCAAAACTAATCCAAGGAATGCAAAAAAACAACTCTTATTTTAGGTAAATGGACAAGCCCAAAATGACTAAAATAAGAGTCTCATCTAAGCCTACTCGTTTCTTCTTACTAATTACACCTAAAACATCCTAACTAAAGGAAAGTGACCAAAATGCAAGACCTTCAAGGGAATTAAAATGTGCCCCTAATTCCTAATTAAAATAATAATATTTACAAGACAAATTTCTAAAACTATGACTTCATGTCTTCATGTAATCACTCATCCAAGCTAAGTCTATCTCTCTTGAATCCTCCTAGTTATGATGCTAGCTGGGATTGCATCATACTATCATACAAAACTCCAAACAAACATATTTATAACATTTCTTCGGCAAGGATGGTATCAATATAATAAGGTATATGATCAAAATCTTGAAGACTATAATAACATCACTCTTGCAAAGTAGTGAGCAACCTAGTGTCTCCTTATTGAATTTAATGATGAGTTACAAATGTAACTAAGATCATAATTACATAATGTAACAATTTGGACTATGAAACTTTGATGAAAATAATATAACAATAAAGAAGTTGTTATCGATATTTATTAAATAAAACATTGATTTTTTTTTTAGAAAATAATAGTTTATAAAACCAAATTTTGAAGTTAAGAATTGATTACACAAATGTTTACACTCTAGGACAACATATGTCATATGACAACTATCTTATTATATACACAAAATTGAATAATTTTTTGAAAATATTTACTTCACCTGCAAATTATTCTGTTTATAGATATTTTATTTATTATTTTAACACTTTTAAGAAGAAAAAATTTATCATAAAAAAGATTTATTAAAGATTATTGATATTTTATTTTTTATCTTTAATAAATATTTTTTATGATAAATTTTGGACTCAACCTTGTTTCTTGCTTCCACATATTTATGTAAACAAGATTTATGTATGGGAGGCATGTAAATTTAAACATTTTAAATTTTATTCTCTTCTTTCTTTTTAAATTCCAAAAGGTTTACGATGATATCTGATAATATGAGCTTAACAATAATCACTTTTTTTGTATTTCAGGATTCATTTAAGGTGATTATAGTAATTATCATAATCATTTTAAATGCAATTTTAATTTACCTATAAAAGAAATGTTTGGTGGTCTTACATTATCACATAATTGTTAAGCAACTCATACTCGATTTTAGTCCAGTGGAAGAAATTATAAGGAACTCTAAGAAAATCAAAATTTTATAATTTTTTTATTTTTTAGGTTTATATTGTTATTAATTTGTACGAATTTGGTGAAAAAAAAATTTAATCATAAGCAACAGTTGCATAATGAAGCAACTCATCCACATTTCAAGCAACTTTAATTGTCATGTAGAACTACTCAAAAGTTGATTCAAACATTAAGCGCTTGATTGATTTAGTTTTGTTTTTTAGTTTTTGAAAAGAGTTTTCAAAAACTATTTTCGAGAAGAAAAGAAAAAAAACTTGTTTGGTAAATATTATTTGAAAACTGTTTTGAAGATATAAAAATGGAAAAACTTGTTCATATTTATTAAAATTTCATTAATGAAAAGTAAAAGACAACATATTGTGACTGCATTTTCATTTTTCAAAACAAAAATGGAAAACTGAAAAAAAAAACTACTTTTAGTTGTTCTTGTTTTTTAATTTTTTAAAAACTAAAAAGTCAGAACTGTTTTTGAAAACTGTTTTAAAAAAAGAGTATCCAAACGAGTTTTTTAGTTTTTAAATACTAAAATACTGAAAATAATTTTATAAAACGGTTGTCAAATAAACACTAATTGTTTGTTCGCGACTATTTGCCTTCATTGTGATCTTTTACTAAAAGAACCTTATTACTTTTTCTATGAAAATTATTTTCTCTCTCATCATTAATGAATATTTCCCTCTTTGACACGCTAAAAAATAAAATTGAAAATATTATAAAGTTAATATCAATATATAAAATTTTCATAATTAACTTTAGCCATTAGCAGTTTCTTCCGAATTGTTTATGTTCAAAATATGGTATCTTCAGAAATTATTTATCGGAGACCAATCCAATGACAATGCAAAATTCTTATAAACAATATGAGTATCTTCTCGAAGATAAAATTTCTTAAAAGTTAAAATTATTTTTTTAGTAATAATTAATTAATTGTATTAAAAATGTAACTTTTAAAAGTTTGTCCACCATTAAAATAAAAATATACATGGGTATCTTAAAGTTCCCATGACATTACAGAGATCACAAAAAATATTTAATAATATAACTACAGAAAAACAGAATTTAACTATATGATGATGTTGGTTAATTTTAACCGCCCTTAAATTTAATTCTTATTGTTAGTTTTTAAACTGTTGACATTATTTAAATGACATAATTATCAAATTTTTGTCCAATACACTAGAAAAAAAATTAGTGTTTATTTGACAATAGTTTTATAAGACTGTTCTCAATATTTTAGTATTTTAAAAACTAAAAAATCTGTTTAGATACTGTTTTTTTAAAACAGTTTTTGAAAAATGTTCTTGTTTTTAGTTTTTAAAAATTGAAAAATAGAAACATCTGTAAGTAGTTTTGCTTTTTAGTTTTCTATTTTTCTTTTGAAAATTCAAAATATAATGAGAATACATTGTTGTTTTGTTTTTCATCAATGTCATTTATATAAATATAAACAAATATTTTTTATTTTCACATCTTTAAAATAATTTTCAAATAACATTTACTAAACAAGTTTTTTTTTCTCTTTTTCTAGAAAATGATTTTTAAAAACCAAAAAACAAATCAAACCAATAAAACCCTTAATTTCATGCTCTTCTTTTTTTTCCTTTTCCAATGAGTTTTGAATGGTGTTTTTCCTTAAGCCCAAAAATAAAACACACTTACTCTAAAAATGTAATTTCTTTGCACGCACCACTCATCCTTAAAAAATATGATTCCCTCATCTTTACTCGTGGCATAGTTGTCAATGCTAAGTATATCAGAATGCTATACGTTGCATTTTTAGCTATTTTTAGGTTTTATTTTAGAATTTTATTTAGTTGTATGTCATTTAGGCTTATTATTTCCATTTTAGGTATATTTTTATTTTGGAATTTTTTATGATTTTGGTATTTTTGGTGTTTTAAGATATGATTTACTAGTATTTGAAACACTCTTAGACTGATTTGGAACATTGGAGTAAAACTTAGAACTTTGGAGGCAATTTAAAAGAAAATAGAGTTAATTAATAAAATTTATAAGATTGTACTTTCATGCAAAATATAAACTTCTTTATGTAATCAGTTTAAGTTATTTTATTTTATTTTATTTTTAGGTTGAGGCATTAAGAAACCCATGACGCTGGTTGAAATAGAAAATTTCTAGGATTGTAAGTTTCACACTATAACTACCTATTGATTCAATTTTAATTAACTTTATCTTCTTATTGATTCTATATGAAAGGTGAATTAGTATAAGATAACTTTTCTCCTCTTTCAAGGTACGAAGGTGTATTTAACTGAATTAACTCATACTTTCGTGTTAACTATGTTCAATTAAACACATTACTTTCTTAGTTAATTTATTGAGTCCTCAAATGTTTAAACCTACTTTAGGGATTTAATTCCTAAGTTCATTCCATAGGGTTTCAACAATTATGTTCACCTTTCATTCCTTTCCTAATTATCTATAATTTAAAAAAACGGTGATGAAGCTTATTGTATTGAAAAAATTAATAGAGAAAAAATCATAAGAAATTCAATAAGAACAATAAAAAACACTTAATTTATCATCAAAGAGTCAAAGGTTAAGCATCAATCCTAGAATGAAAAGGTTCTACTCATATATAGCCATGAGTACCAAGACACATAAAAAGGACATACAAATTAAACTTGGAAAACAAAGAGTGAAAGGGAAAGGAAGAGACTCCAAGCCTTCCCCTTGCGTCGTCACTATAGCCACCCTTCTAAAAAACAAAAGTTTTCTATTTAAACTAGTATAACAGGCTTCTTAATGTCTCAGCTAAAAAATAAAATAAATTAACTTAAACTAATTATACAAAGGAGTTCAAATTTTGCATAGGAGTATCATCTTCTAAATTTTATTAATTAACTTCTTTTTCTTCCAAATTACCTCCAAAGCTCCAAATTTCACTACAATGCTCCAAATCAATCCAAGAATGTCTCAAATATTAGTAAATTATATCCTAAAACACCAAAAATACCAAAAGCATAACAAATTCTAAAATATAATAAAAATATGCCTAAAATGTAAATACTAAGCCTAAATGACATACAACTAAATAAAATTCTAATAAAACAAAACCTAAAAATGCAACGCATCAAACACCCCAAACTTAAAATTTGATTGTCCTCAAACAATAATTGTGACTCAAAATAAAATGGAGATCACCAAAATATGACACAAAAAAATGATAAGGAAATGCAATAAAAAATAATCATGTACAAGAAATCTCAATCAAGTCTAATTAAAGGAAATTCTCCCAAAAATAATGCTCAAGGTGATGGATTCACTCAACTTACAATTCTCAAGAGTTTAAGATAAAGACAATTCTTCTCATTTTCCTCATAGAAAACATCTTATCATAGGTTTGGTGAGAAACCTTATCTCCAGCTTCATACTCTTTCAACCAAGATAAATCATAATGTCTTTAGTTGGTGGGAACAAGAAATAAAAAAGAAAAATACAATTGACTACAAATCAATCTTAGTACCCATTAGAAAATGCATAATGAGACAAGATGAAAGTATAATTCAAGGTAAAAAAAACCACTTATATTATTTTGCATCTTCTACCCTAGACATACTTTTTTTTAATCTTATTCCAACTTTTGGTCCCCAATAATTTATTTGGTATTTATATCATTTTTCTTTTTTTTCATATATGTGTATGTGCACGCGCACGCTCAAATATGATCAATCACTTTGTATAAAACATGTATGTCCACATTAACACTCCACACACAAGTTGCCCAATGTGTTAACACTCCACACACAAGTTGCCAAATGTGTTAACACTCCACACACATTAACTTATATGCACCAAGAAAATTAAAAGAGTTTGGCTCAATGGGGAAACTAATGGCAAAGTTCTTCACAAGGTAAGTGGTTTGAAAGAAAAGTCCTAATTGTTTTGATCATATTCATTCTATTTGAAACAAAATAAGTTTCAACTATGATTTTAAAACAAGTTCTAAAAAATGCAATCAAGAAGAAATCGCACTCAAGAAAATCAAAATTTTGGGATTTAGATGTACCCAATATATTGGCTCAAAACTCAAATTTATGATTAAGTTCACATCAAGCATGATATTAGAGAACCAATAAGAATGTACAAGTAATTAAAATTGAATCAATAGGTAGTTATAGTACGGTGAAACTCACAATTCTAAAAGTTTTCTAAATTTGAATTTCAAAATCTGGAATTACCTTTTCTTTTATTTTATTCGATCTTTCCTTATTTTCAAATATTTAAAAGTAAAAAAAAAAAATCTGTCTTTTATTTTAATTAAAATTTTATCTTTACTTTGAATTACAATATTTGAAATTATATAATTTGATTTTTTTTCTTTTATATTTTATTGTATTTTAATTCTGAGTTACTAGTTATTGTTTCTTGCCAAACCCACGGTCTCTCTCTAGAGAGAATGATTTTTATAGGATTATTTGATAATTCCGTACACTTACCATCTTAATACATCAGTTTTTTATTAGTTTGATCATCACTCTTACCTTTCTTAAATAGAGAAATAAAATCACTAAAAGGGGTTTGGAGAATAAAAGATGTGGTGTTTCTCTGACACCATTCTTCTTATCTTCAACGGGGGCGAACGGGAGGGTTTTCAAACGATCTTTGAATCGACACCATCTTGCGTATCTTCAAGGACAATGAGGTTGGTGTTAGGGTTCAACATTGAAGAATAAGATATACTTCAATGCTTAAGCCAAACGTCAAAGTTGAAGAGATTATCATCGGTTTTAGCTAGCATGGTTACTATCTAGTTCTTTCTCCCTAGCTTGTAGTGTTCTGAATATTCCATTTATGCTTCATGATCATTCAAATAATGAATTCTTCCCTTACCCTTTATCTTTCATTTCCAAAGCTATTTGTCTTAAGAATGTTCTATTTATCTTGACATTGTATAGTTAGTTTTTTAGAAATTATCCCATACTTGTGTAATGGATTTAATTCCAAGTGACAACTCCCTAGTTTGAGATGAATGTGATGATTAATTAGTAACTTAATGTGGTGTATTTTGTCTCTTTTTAATCTTGTTAATGTTTTTTAATTGTTTGGGTTTACTATCTTGTTCCTGCTTAGAGAAGAGAAACCACTATATAAAACATGTTGTGCTTGTTGAACTTTAGAATTGTTTCTCATCTGTCTTTAGTTAGTTCATGTGAATATTCCTAATTGAATCAGACAAGCCTTTCTGCAGTTATTTAATTTTAGTTTTATCTTTCCAACCTAATTGGTCTCATAATTTGTTTAGTTAGCTATAATATTTTATGAATATTTCTGTGGAACATGTTCAATCTATTTTTGAGTAGGAATAAACTTGTTTAAGATACCGTTTGTGTTAATTTAAGAGAATTGTGGCTTGAGCAACAAATTAGGACCATTTACCCTCTCTTTTTTGTGGCTCGGAAGGTTATGAAACTAACCTTATCCAAGCCCCAAACCTATTCTAAGTTTAGGAAAAAGATAAGAACGTGTTTAACCTTAAGTAAGTTGATTGGAAGCTGCATGTAATAAGTAGATCAAATTTATTTTCTTTCTCCATATACTAAAGGTGATGGAAGTATCAAAGGAAAATTGGAACTAGAATTAGGTTGTTGTAAGCTTTCCAATTATGTTATCTAATGTCTCTCTCTACCTTCATTGTTTTTTTAAGCCTCTCAACTTTCATTTAATTATTATACATGTCTGTCTTTTTATATGTTTTCATTTTTAATATATATGTGAAGACTCATCTTCTTAAAGCAAAATTCAAGTTTGGGTTGGAATAAACTTGTTTGAAATGGAACCAAACTAAACTTTCAACAACTTAATTGAATTAAAGTTAAAAAAATTAAACTATTTTTTATAGAAACTAAACTGAATAATTTGGTTAGTTCAATTTTTTAAATATACAAAAATTTAATTGTTTCTTGATGCGTAAAATATGACCGCTTAAGAGCAAACATACCTTACGCAGTAGTAACAGTGAACCTAAGTTTGAATATCATACCTAAAGGCCAGGTCTAGTTCTCCAATAAATCAATTATAGGAATAAAGTAATAGTACATGAAAACAATGATGTAGTATTTATATGCTCAATAAATCAAAATCACAATATTAGAAAATAGGAAGAGAGTAATAAATTTGAAATTAATGGATTAAGACCTAGGATTGTGATTTCCACTACAATGTTTTTGCCCTTATTTACTAAGCAATCTCATTCTTTGTTATTCATTGAGCACCAATATTTGACCAAAATTGTTGCGATGCTCTTGGTCATTCACATCATACTATCTAGTTTGGCCATGCAAGACTCCAAATTAGGACCAGTTTTCTTATTAATCAATTGGCACTACAAAAAATTGACCTATACCTACACACACTTTTACCCACACACACAATTAAGTGTAGGTAAAACTAAAAAAAAAAAAACTTTTTACTTTAGTGTAGGTAGAAATCTTGCAATATTCTAATAAATATAATTAGATGTTGCTACTTGAAAGTTCTAAAAAGACTTCTACTATTTTATGTTAAATATATATTTAAGGATGAAACAGTATAATTTAATAGTCTAACTAATTTTATATTTTTTACTAATATTTTGTTTTCATATTTTACTAAAATAAAGTAAATAAAATTATTATTTATCATCACATGTCATTATATTTTATATATATTATTAAAAATTATTTTTAATAATTTTTGTTAGATATTATTCTTCATTATCTATTTCTAATGTTTAATAATAATATATTAAAAAAATATGTAGCATTCATTTAAAAAATCAATTTTAAATTTATTAATGACATGTTTAAATGGTAAACTAAGAAGGGAAACATAATTTTAAAAAGTATTTACAAGTTTTTAATTTGCAATTTGGCACTTACAATTTCTCACCTTGCAACACTCACAGTTCTTCCACAATGCAACCTTACGGTTCTCCCACACTGCATCTTCACAGTTCTCTCACTCAATAAAATTTCAACCTCATGATCTTTTGGCTAATCTCTCTCACATCGATCTTTGATTCATCTCTCTCACGTTGCTATCTGGCTCTCACCAATTACTTTCTCTTTGTTCAGTTCTCTCCTATGATTTGATTAGAATTTTATTTGGGATGAAATTATGATGTTCTTGTGATTCTTGTCATTATTGTTATTCCTTTTCCTTAATTTTTTATGGGATAAAATTATGATGTTCTTCATGTCATGTATCCTGTGAAGTGCACATATTGGTTTGACATTTATAAGGTTTTACCTATATGAATGCTGAATTGGTGAATCATAATTCATAATGTTCAATTGTCCATTTTAATATTATTAGTCTCTTTCATTTTTGAACATTAATAAAATTCTCTTAATGAATTCTCCTGTTCTCGTGATTTATGTGAGTATACTTTCATTTCTAAATACAGTCTCTAATTTTTATTGTTAGAAACTCAGCATACCATTGCATAGAAGAGGCTAGAAAATTGGAGTAATTATATGAAATTATGAGTTTTTTCATAGGAAAGAGCCTCATGCACTAGGTCACTATGTGCATTTTTCAAATACAATTAATGTTTGTCTCAAATATTGCAAAGTATGTCTTATCATTCCAATTAATATGCTAACTATAATATGTTATTGGTAAAACTGTAGCCTATCTATGTACATGATGCAACTGAAGTTGTGTCTCAAATTTCAAGTTTCAACTGTGTTTATTTAGTGAGATGGTTCTTTGTATTGCCATTTATATTTTAGGGAACAACTAATGATGTGGTGGGTTGCTCCCATAGGAAGCAACTTTGGGGAAATTGTAAACAAAAGTATGAGCCTCTGTGCATTAAAAGAGGAAATCACTATGATTTAGAGCTTTACCTTCAATATATAAAACACCTCAAGAAATTCATTGCAGTTATTAAGAAATCATCAAATCATAAAATTGGATTTGGTTATATTCCTGATCCAGTTGATAAACCTAAGAACAACATAAATTTTTGAGAGAAATCTAGACCTAGGTGTATCTAAGGGAGAATTTGAGGAGTATTGATAACAAAGAAAAGCATGGTGCAAGCACAAACCATAAAAAAAAGTCAAGAGCCAGCATAGACAAGAGAGATAAAACAAGAAAGAGTATAGATCGCCCTGAGAAGACATACAATGGATATATGTCTGAAAAATCTAGAAATAGCATTGACCAGTAGGAAACAAACATTGTCTAATGTAGTAAGTTCAAAATGTTCAAATGATGCATTAATGGTGTTTTTTGACTTATTTTGTTGTTGTTTTATGGTTGTAGTTTTGGGGAGATAGTGAAATCAGTTGGATTGTGCAATATTGATTGCTTAAGGGCCACAACTACTCATGCTTAAAAAAAATGATGGTGAAGCGTATATGCAGAGCTTGTATTTTTCTCATTAATTATTTTATTGGTTGCCTTTGCCAAGGTTTGTGCCTTGCATTGGCCTTGGAATGAGGTAGCCTAGCTTACCCTTCAACTTTTCCCCCCAATATATATATATATATATATATATATATATATATATATATATATATATATATATATATATATATATATATATATATATATATATATATATATATATATATATATATATGATTGGTTGGTGGGGTGTCTGGGTTTAGGTAAATGTTTCATTGTGATTGATTTATTTTCTAAAGAAGTAGATAGGAAAGTAGTTTAACTAGATAAATTTTGTACTCCTAAAATCACCTTTAAGTTCAAGTTAATAATCTAAACTTTTTCCTTCTGGACATGTTAACATAGATGCTTTTAGTTTGATTCAACTCCTTAGGGTGGACGTATGAACATGTATATTAGCACTACAATAGTAATTGATGTATTCCTCTCTAGCAAGGGTCCTATTACAAGGGTCATGGTTAGGAGGATTGAGGAAGACATGGCAAGAGAGGAAAGAAGAAGACCTCACATTCTCATGGAGATCAAGATCTTAGAAATTAGGTCATAGTCTTCTTTTTAGTCCTTAATGTGTACGTTTTTTCTTTAGAAGTTTGGAGGTGTTTTTATTTTCATTTTTGGCCTTGTATTTTGGCCTTTATGTCCATTTTAATTTAAGGGGTGTAATTAGTCTCTTTTATGAAGTGTAATGAGTATTTTGGGCTTTTTTGGAGAAGCTTATGAGTGTGGCTTTTGTGAACCACACCCCCTAAATTGTTCTCTTGTTTAATATGAAGTTTATATTGGAGCTTAACAAATGAGTAAAATGCAGGAGGATGAATTCACAACTCAACTGTGAATATAAACTAACTTCTTCATTTTTGTCTAATTTTTAGGTTTGTGATTAAAAAAAATTTGAGGGTGATAATCTAAACTAACTTCTTCATTTTTGTCTAATTTTCAGGTTGATGATTAGAAAACATTTGAAGGTGATAAAAGAATCTCATGCTCAAAAGAGGATGATTGTTAATTTTTCTTATGCTATATGGTTTATCTCTATTTTTGTTCAATTTATAGTGGTTGTATACTATTACTCTAACTTTTTATTATTTTATATACTATTCAAGACTCTTCTTAAAGTCTTACTACTTGAATATAAATGTATTATCTATCATTGACAATTAAGGAATACAATTTCACTTTCAAGCATTTACTTGTAGTCTCTTGATTGGTTGAAGGATGCAATTATGGAATTGTTTACAGGATGAAAATTTTATATGGGGGTTTTACCTACAGTTAAGGCAGTAGGTATAAGTTTATGACTTTTACCTATAATTTACAATTGTAGCTATAAGTTAGTGGTCTTTATCTACAGTTGGAAGATGTAGGTATATGTTTATGGCTTTTACCTATAGACATTTTAATTGTAGGTAAATCTTATAGTGACACATCGTTACCTGTCATTGTATACCCCTTAAAGTTGACAAAAAATTTGGGTCGTAGGTCAAAGTCTTTTGTACCTTTACCTACAAATTTTGGAGTTTTAGTGATAGTAGTTGTCCATAGGATAGGTCATTTTTCTTGTAGTGTGGAGGTTTACCCAATATATTTGGTCAATTATATTGGAACAAACCAATCAATTCACAATTCAATAATTCAAATACAATGATTATGAATATTCAAATAATTAAGATATTAACAAATAAAATAGTGAAAAACAATTTAATCACCAAATGACGTTGAATAATAATGCAAAGTAAAAGGAGGAATCACAAAATGTTTATATCACAACCCTAGAAAAAGAGAAATTATCTAGACATAGGTAGTGAAAAGCTAAAAAACTCGTAAATTACACAATGCATCAACCATAAGAGAAATAATTATTGACGTGGAACATTGTGAATTCACTCAATCCAAAGTTTCCTTTCCATTTCTCGCCTCTAGGTCATAAATCTAACTCTTCATCCGAGCCAAAGCAAGTTCTCTTTTATTTCTCATCTTCTGGTATTTATAGGAGGAGTCTGGGCTTTTTAGTATAAATGTGTTGAAATTTAACACGACTGTGGTTGTTTTAATGTCTTCCTTGTAATCTAAGTAATCGTGGTCGTGCTATTGGTAAGCACGGTCATGCTTAAGGCTTTGGGATTATAGCATGACTATGCTGAATTAAGCATAATATGCTTCTTTTGGCTAATTTTTTGGGTTGCGTAGCATGATCGTGTTATAATTGACCACGTTTGTACTGACTTAGATCTTCAATAATTGCTCCTAAAAAGGCTTAATTTTTACCCTTTTTCTTCCTGTTTCTTAAATACTTATCTAAAGTGAGAATAAACACTAAAAATAGAGTTTTGTTAACAAATATGCAATTCTTTTCCTTACAAATAGATATTAAACATGATAAAAATAAGAGTCAAAATTCAATTTATCATTTTTCCTAAATGATTTCTCTCTTTGGAAATTGGAAAATGTACTTACTACTATGTTCTGCAAAAATATACCATGTTGTTCTTGTTAGTGAACAGAATTTCATTTCTTAATACATATACTAAGTTTATATAAGTATCAAAGGAAAACTAGAAATAGGTTGTTATAAGCTTTCTAATATGTTATCTAAAGGTATCCCTCTCAACCTTAATTTGATTATTTTGGATTAATGTGCTTCCTTACATGTTAATATTTATGTACTAGACTACTTAAAGAAAAATTTTGGTTTGTGATGGAAGTGTTTAAAATGGAAACAAGCTAAACTCTCTAGAACTAAATTGAATTAAAGTTAAAACAAGTTGAACTATTTTTATCAAGAATTACATTGAATTAAAGTTAAAACAAGTTGGAACTATTTTTATTAAAAACTACACACATTATTTTTGTTAGTTCAATTTTTTTAAATATGGAAAAAGAAATTGGGTCTCTTTACTAATTTTTTCTTGAGAAATTACAAAAATGTTCCTAACTGCTATGTTTCGCAAAAATTATTCTAATTATTTGGTATATTATCTTCTCTTTTATTAGTGAAGAAAAATCATGATATAAAACGTGTTGTGCTTGCTTGACTTTAACAATGTTCATGATCTGTCTTCATTTAATTTGTGTAAATATTTCTAACTAAATTAGAGTAATAATTTTTTCATTTTTCTAATTTTAGTTGTCTGCTTTCCAACCTAAAATCTCATAATTTTTAGAGTTATCTAGAATATTTGACAAATATTTTCATGGGAAATGTTGAATCGGTTATAGTGCAAGAATAAATATGTCAACTAATTTAATTTAATTGTGGCTTGAGCAATGTATTAGGGTCATTTACCCTATTTTCTTTTTGTCTTAAAAGACAACACCAACCTTTTCCAAGTCTCAAATCCACTCTAAATTTAGGAAAATATAGAAATATGTGTTTAACCTCAAGTAAGTTTATTGGAAGTTGCAAATTACATGTGCTTGTTGCAGGACTTTAGTGTTGTTTCTTATATGTCTTCATTCATTTTTTATGAACAATCCTAGTGGAACGAGACAAAAATCTTTTTGTAGTTGTCTAGTTTTACATGTTTTCTTTACCAACCTAAGTGAGCTTATAAATTTAGAATTACGTAGAATATTTGATGAATATTTTGGTCTGACATGTTGAATCTGTTTTGGTGCAGGAAAAATTTGCTATTGTTTATGCTAATTTAAGAGAATTGTGATTTGACTATAGATTTGGACCACTTACCATATTTTAATTGTACACTATAATTATATCATTTAATTTTATGTTTAGTTGTGATGCAATTTGACTTGCATACCCCATGATCTTTCTCCAAAGGTGTCAACTTCAAAGAAATGGTTGCTGAAGAGGCAAAAAATGGAGGTGGGGTGCCACTTTCTTGAAGGAAGAGAAGCCTTAAGTTTGAAGACTTGCCACAAGGGAGAGAACCCTTGATAAAAACTACTAGAAGAGATTTCTCAAAAGAAAAGATTCTCAAGACACTTTACTAAGAAATAAATGCTAAAAAAAAGGAGTCTTATTCTCAATCATTCAAGTATGAGCAAATACATGAGAAAAGGTGGGTATTTATAGGGGAAATGAGAAGGGTTTGGGGCGTGAGACTAGAGAGTGTGTGCCTTGCACTAATTGGCTCCAAAAACTAACTAATCAAGGTTTAGCACTCCCTTAATCCTATCGTTCAACTAAGCTAGATCTAAGCCATGAGATTAGCACTCCTCAAGGAGACATGTGGGGCCACATGTTGGTTATGTTTTGTGAATGCAAGGAGGGGTACAAAAACAAACCAAGAGATGTGTGCACACATCCACTAGACTTTAGCTCATCTTCTACACACATTCCACATACTAACTAATGACACCTCCATGCTCTAAACAATTAAAAAAAATGGCATAATAGGTACATGACCCAAAACAAAATGACAAGAATACCCACCTAGGTATTAAAAATAAAAATATTTACAAGCAAACTAAAATTAGTACTACCACCTAAGGTCTTCAATGAGCTTCATCCTTGCCATATCCTACTCCATCTTCCTAGCTAAAGTCTATGCTAGGCAAGATTGCATCAAGTTGTGAAGGTTGTAATACATGTTTTCCCATATTAGGTATATAATTTACTTGATATAATAAATTATTAGCTTTTACTCTTATTAATTAGTAACTTCAAGTCAATTGCGATATTCACTGCCTTCTCCCATTTTACTCTTTTGAAGAATCATAGTTATTGAAGAATACATTTTTCTTTTTTGTAGGGTGTTTGCGATTCTTTGGCTTTAGAGGTACTTAAAAAAGTTTCTACTACATTATCAGTTATATAAGTTTCAAAATTTTTTATCGACATTTACATTTATGTTATTTGAGTAGTGTAATAGGTGAAATTGGAGATTACAATTACAAAATATGATAAATTGAAGAATAAATATGTCTCTTTAGCGGCATACATTTTATGTGTATAAGCCAAAAGATGATGGATAGAAGAAAGGAGAATGGAGGTAGAGGCGCCACTCTTAGAGAGATAAGCCAAAGGACACTTTAATAGAGGGAAAATATTGTCGTTATGGTTGAAGATGAGGCCAACAAATTTATGTATGCTGCTAAAGATACATCTTCATTCTTCAAATAAGATTTGTGTATGTGCCACTCTCTAGACTCTAAAGGGAGAAGATTCAAGACACTTTACTAGATTAAAAGTTCTCTCAAATTGAGTCTTATATAATTCATTTAGTACAATGAAAGAATGAGCACCTATTTATAGGAATGAGAAGGAGAGTGGCATATGAATCTTGGAGGAGTGGACCTTGGTTAATTAGCTTGATTAAGCTAATTAATCAAGGTTAAACTCACTCTAGATCTAACTACCACTAAACTAGAAAGTTAGTTTCCTTTTATCTCCTACTAGGCGCAACATGGGGGGGCAAGAGGGATCCATATGTTAGTCATGCTTTGTGACTGTAAAGAGAGATGCAAAAACAAGCTAAGCGGTGAAGTTATCAAACTACACGTCCAAATGAGCCCAAACCTCTTCTACACTCACTTCACATACTAACTAATGTCACCTCTTGTTCTAACAAGGAAAATGACAAAAATACGAGGCTTAAAAGAAAATCCAAACACACCCTTAACTACTAAAAAATATTTACACATAAAATTAAATCAAGATTGTGGCTTAAAGTCTTCAATGAGTTTCATCCTTATCATGTCTTCTTCCAATCTTCCTAGCTAAGGATCCAAGCTAGGTGGGATTGCATCGCAATTCATGAAGAAGTAGCAAAATCATACATTGGGAAAAATGAAAGGAATACATATTAAGTTTGTTTGATAAGTTTTATGATGATTCAAAATCTTGAGAACAAAATAAAAGAAATCTTCCATATTCAATTCTAGCAACTTAGTAGGTTGCTTTTATAGAAATAGACAAGATGAAAAGACAAAGATACTATGCTAAGTCAATATTTAAATGGTGTTTGACCACCAAAATTTAACACAATTTTTTTTATCTTTGTGGGAAATGTGCAAGAGTAATACAAAAAATAGCGCTAAGCTTAAGATAAATCATACTAATGGTTCTGAAAATCTTAAGAGAAAGATGGCAAAATTGGTAAGTTGTTAGAAATTATGTTTTATAATCTATTAAGATTTTTGTATCAAATTTATGTAAGACTAACAATAAAGGAATTTGTTTTAACAAATGTGGCTAAAACAAGGCAATTAGTGAGTAAGGGTACATTATATAGTCTTACTTATAAGAGAAATGATGGAACATATATCAATGTACAAGCTGCATTGTTTGTGTAATTAGTTATTCTTTATATGCACTTTGGTATGAAGTTATTTACAATTTTCTAATAATCTATTATAACTAGTATGTAGGAGAAATTTTTTTGAGATTGAGAGTCAAGGAATTGCTCCTATATAAGTTTCGATGAAGACTCCCTTGGACAAGTTTTTGGAAAAGAACATTTCGGAATTGTATGAGTATCAATAATTTTGTGCCATTTCTAGTGCTAGAAATGCTAGTGGACAAAACAATATTGCACATCTTGAAGAAAAAAGTTCAGCAAACGGAAACTGAATTAAAGTAAGAGATGAGAAAATGAAGAAACTAGATGTTTTTGCTTTCTCATGTTGTTATGAACTTAGCAATTCATGTGCCTCCCAATCTAGTATGTAGCTTCAATATTGTATGTTACTCTTAGCCTTTTCATGACATGTTATACTCTTTTTAAGTCCATGTATCATAATAATGAATTATTTTCTTTTTTGCATTATTGAAGCAAACTCTTGGTCTTCCTTCCTCTCAATATGACATAAATCAACAAAATTATCTCATTTTACTTTATTCCTTTACTAGAGTAGCTTTAAAATCATGTCTCTAGCTTCTTTATTTTATTGAAAGAAAGTCATAAAGTGTCACATGGTTGCACTAGAATTTATTTAGTTGAATATGATGACTAAGTTATGCAATATAATTATTGTTAGAATTTCTTTCTAACATTTGTATGTATTGTCATACTTTTATATTTTGCACTCCAATAATTATAAAACATATATTTTTCAAATTTTTGTATATTTTGTAATCATAATAGTGTAATTTGTGTGAAGTTTGTTACTTGATGATCACCACAACAACCAGATTTTTAATGTATTTGTTCTTTTATTTGAAATTTTATGATATATAAATTACTGAAGATATCTTTTGGCATTGATTTGATTGGTGCATTATAGTAAGGAGTACATTTTTTAATGTTTTAGACATGTATGTGATATACATTTATGAAATTTGTGTGGTTAATTTTTTGTCATATCTTGTATTGTCAAATACATCAACCATATTAATGATAATCACTTTTTCTAAAAAGAAAGAAGTTATTTTCTTTGTACTTATTATACGATATAATTTTGGCATTAAATATTTCAAGTGTTGATATTTCTAATGGTAAATAATTATAATTTTTCAATTCACCAAATTCATGTTGAGACTGTTTAATTGAAAATAGAATTAGTTATTCAAAATCATTAAATTGTCTTTATTATAAAATATTGTGGATTAGTATCACTCAATATCTAATTATTATTAACCGACAATATAAGATATGATCATAATATCAATATGGTTATTTATCTTTAACCGACAATATCTTAAAATATTAATATGGTTATTTTAAGTGAGATTACAGTGAGATTGACTCTGTGATGGGTTAGGTCAATTAAGAGAGGTCCCTGACTACCCTGGGGGTTATAAATTTGTCATCCCATTAAGCCCTCAGAAGGTAGCCAGAAGAACCTCCTAGAGTTCTGTTCAATAGTGCTCATGGACATGAATGTCAATTCAGGTACACATTCATTCTCATTCTATCAATTCAATATTATTTAATTGACATACTATAATTTGTGTCTAGTACAGTATAATTCAAAACCTACTTTATACTTTCATCAGTTTTGTCCTTTGTCTAATTGACTTTGTTTCTGTGATTTGCCCAGATAATCTGTCTAGTTTCTAGATTGTTTTTTTTTTTAATACTTGATTATTGTTGGTCGTAAATCTCTCCATGAACGAAGAGATTTTATTTGACTAGCATGCATTATTATATGAGTTGTATTAAGACTCATGAAATTCTATTCTCTTTAGTAATGTTTTAAAGTCATATTTTAAGTATAGTTTAATTACCATTAAACTACTTATCTATAGTTTGTTTTGTTTTTTTCAACATTAAGGTATTGATAGTGTTGAAATATTATAATACATGTTAAAGGTGTGTTGAATCATCTCCTTTACTAAACATTTTTCATTTTTTTGTCTAATTGATGATAATTATAATAGTTGTATTATCAAAATAAAAAACATTATTTTAAAATCCAAATAATATTTTACATATTAAAAATACCAATTACGTGATACCATAATATTGAATAAAATTTACATATAAATATAAACTCTAAAACTTGATTGAGTAGCAAATGTGCATTTAAGTACTTAATTGCATTTTGAAAGTGTCGTTAAGAATATATTTAAAATAGTGAACAAAAATAGCGGCAATTATCATAGTGCCATGAATAAAGAAGTCACAGGAAGATTATACGACATAATAAATTTAGTTTGCTGGAGTTTGTTTCGACAGTATGTAAAATCCACGGCATATGGAGTTGTGGCGGATGATTTAACACAATTTTAAAACAGTTAGGAGGAAATTTAGTGGTGGGTAAAACCGTCTGAAACAAACAATAAAACCGTCGATAAATATCGATTTTGTCGTAATATCTCCAAGATATCTAAAATAGTATCTCAACCTTTAATAATTGAGGATAATCTTAATTAGTTGCATGATAAAAAAATTTAAAATACTACTCTCCTAACTATACTTTTAAATTGCATTATAATTATAGATATTATATTAATCAATAATTAATCATATTTACTATATTTCATGAATTTTTTTGTTGCATATAAAATTCTTTTTTCCCTATACACTTAGGATGCCTAACTAATGTAAACAATTATTAAAAGTGTAATTAATTATTTGTATAGAAAATAACTAGCCGAAATAATCAATTATCATTATCTTGTATACTTAATAAAAAAACAGTTATACACTGTTAAAACATTTTATATTGTTAATTAATTACAACCTTTATATATATATATATATATATATATATATATATATTTAAAAGTCATGAATATTATAATTAAAAGGTAAATATATCACATAATATGATATTTAGAGATTAAAATTACAAATAGTTTGTTCAGAAATTAATTACCTGATCTTCAATTATCGTTATCGTTATTCATAATTTAAAAAAAAAATATTTAGAAATTACATAAAAATGACTGACTAACTTCAAAATATATTTTTAGAAATAATATGATATGAAAACTCATTTTAAGGCAACTCATGCTAAAAACCATCATGAAAGATTAAAGACAAGACTTAACTACCCAATAAATCAGGACATTCAATAATCTAAAGAAAAGACAAAATAAATTGACAAATATAAATAAATAATACAAAAGACATAGAAATATAAAAATGGAATCGCCAAAATATGGATTGCAAACAACTTAAACATGCAGAAGCTTTGAAAGCATGTTCACCGAGTTCATCATCAATAATTCCTATAGTAATGTATATCGACTATCGTCACTCTACCTAAATCTCATACAAATTGGGTGTTAGAGTTTTTATATGGGTTTGCACCTCTACACTATGTTTCACCACGCTCAACACCCATAGTTGTAACAAGTTTTATTATTAAAATACCACCAAGTTAAGGTCGAGTGCCTTTACATCACCCCGATAATTAGAAAAATAGACATTTTTTAATTAATGTATTAGTTTTATTAATATAAAAATTTGAACATAAGTTTTTGCTTTGCATTGTCTTGAACGCAATTGATTTTTTTTTTCCAGATGAAAACATGTAATATTATTGTATATTTCTAATATTTTTCGTTTACAAATAAATTTTAACATTCTTACTATAAAATCGTGCAATATTAATAACCTGGTGATCGCATCACTTAATTTTACATAATTTAAAAATTAATTATTAAATATTTAATTAAATAGATTTTTTTACTTATATTATAAATAACATAACAGAAGCTAAAATCAAAGTGAGACAACAAAGTACGAATTATTCTATGAAAATTTGTAATTTTAATTGATATAATTTATAAGAAATTTAATTAATCATGTTTTCGGATATTATTGACATTATAATACTAATATAGTAGAAAGTTGTTTTCAATCGAATGTAGGGCTGCACGGATGGCATCAAACAAGTTTATTAATAAGATTATTTTTATATTTTTTAGAAATATTTTAAAATTAAGTTTTTCTTTGTCTCTTCTCTCACGACACCTCTACATTTATGTGTCCCTTGTTCTCATTCCTAAATTTCTCTGTTATTTATTTGTCTTGTATCCAACAAATTGTCATCTTCTAGCAACGTACCTTATATCTTTAATCACATGAAGTTTCTAGCCAGCATGCCACTGGCTCAGCTCTTCACCCAAGCTAAGGATCGATCAATGGAGGGAAGGACAAGAGATGGTCGTCAAATTTTAAAGAAAAACAATAAGGGAAAGAAAGACAAAGAGGAGAAAGAGAAATTTATTTTCATAAATTTTAAAATAAACCAATTTACTAAAATAATTTTACTATTTTAACTAAAACATCCTAAATTTGTGGCCGCAGATCTTGATGCATGCTATTAGCTTGAAACTATATGGTAAACCCCCTAAACAAATTTAAAACAGATGAAGGTTCAAAATAGCCTGATCTCATTTTTTATAATTGATCTGCCGTAATCATTCACATTCATTTATTACATTATCCTAAATCCTATTCAATCCTTTTAAAAAAATCCTAATTCAATCATTGAATGAATAAGACCCCGTCCCTGCTTACATACATAAACTTCCTTCAGTCAACAAATTTTGCCTTACACTTTCATCTTCTTTATTGTTTTCCTATACAGCAACACGAGATATTTAATTAATATTTGAGAAAAGAATTGTACATTAACAGATTTCATCTAACCACAATTCTTTATTTACAAAAAATTTAATAAATTTATTAGTTAATATTTTAAAAATTATATAATAAAAAATTGTAATTAAACATTAATGTACACTATTTTATATTGTTAATGTATATGATGACACATTATGTGAATTGGGTGAATGTAAGGCGACCAGCGCTTGATCTCTTTTTCTTAATTACAGTATTTATTTTCTTTCTTTGGGTAAGTAGTTCGTAGTTAACACTATTTTGGGTAATAAGATGTACAAGGATTATTTCTTTGATAGAAAAGTTAACTATTATTGAGTTATGAGGAATGCGGCAGCGAGAGAGGCAGTATAGTTGTGTGATGGGTGGGTCTCCGACCCGATATGGATTGGGTACCCATGTAGTTATACGTATGTTTCTCAGCCATAAATTCCCTATTCAATGTAAAGGTAAAAAGTAAAGAGCAGTTATTGAGTGGTGGAAGTAAGAGAGAGACAAGGGAATGAGGGATCCAATGACTAAAGTTGAGACTTGAGAATGAGGTTAAACAAGAAAATGTTGTCCCCACTCGTGAAGGTTTTTCGATACACCAATACTACAATTTTTCTTATACTTTTTTAATCATCATAAGTAATTAAATATACTTAATATTTATTAAAGAGGTGTAGTTTAGTATTCAAAAAGTGTAGAACAAATACTTATCAGTCTTTTAATGAAAGAAAAGATTAATAGGAAAAGTATTCCTACGACTTTAAAAGTATGGGACCACGATGGACTTTCTGGGTTGCAATTTCGGGACCTGCTAGTACGGAAGTAAAAGTTACTTTATTTCTTTAACTTATAAACTTTGTATAAATTTCAGTAATATATTATTTTCTTTTATTTTATGTAATTTAAAGAATTTTCTAGAGGTGAAAGACAGAAAAAATAGAAGAAGATAGAAACTAGAAAGAAATTAGTATGGCATAAAAGGTAATAAAAAGGTAACATCTAAAGATGATTTGAGGTGAACAAATTACGAAAAAAATTGAGATTGATTTTTTAAAATAGAGAATTATATCTTTATTATTAGAAATAATGAGTTGTGATCAGGTTTAACGATAATGAGCTCCATCAAAGTAAGAATAATTATCCTAGCCATATGTGGGATGTATTTATTATTTTTGCCTTACCCAAAATTTTGTAAGATAATTTATTTTAATCTGAATCCAACCAATTTAAAACTAATATATATGAGATAATACTAGGGGGTCTAATAGGTTGATGCAGTATCAATTTTAATATTTTATATAATTAATTATAAAATTATATAAACTATAATTAGATATATTTTATATATTTTAAGTGAAATAATATAAATTTAATACATATTATATAATATAAGAATATATATAATTAAAAACAATGTTTTATTCTGAATTATAAGTATCAATACGTAATCTTAATATAATAGTGAAAATAATCTATATACTAACAATATAAAATATTAAATAGTACAAAATTATCGTTGATGATAAATATTAGAGAAATAAGGTATTAGTGTTTTATTTTTTTAAAGCAATTGATCGGGTATATTCATTCAGTGAAACAAAGTGTCTTAGAAACTATACAACATCCAAAAAGCAATACATTCACTACCTAAACCTAGTAAACAAGATAAGATAGAGTAATATTTACATAAGATTACTACCCTGATAAAAAGAAACAAATTTTGAAGTTAAACTACCTTTTCTTAAAGCACATCAAAGGGTTGATACACCAATCACAAAAATCACAATGCCTATGAAATCCAAATATATTTACCATCCATTTTCTAAGACACTAATTGAATAAAAACAAAAATATCGAAAGACTCTAAAGTTTTATTTTAAAAATCAATGGAGTTTCTAAATATCCACATACTTCAACATATAGCATGCCAAAAAATATACCTACACTTGTTTTTGTATTTACCCAAAACTCAAGAATTAACCAATAAACACATTTGAACTAAGTCATCAGGTAAAGGTGACATAGTCTTAAGTCAGTTCATCACCCTACACTACCAGGATTGAGATACCTTACATGACGAGAAAAGATGTTTGCAATCCTCTCTACTCTCCATGAAAAGAATGCACCTTCATTGATTATCTAGGAACATGACTCTTTGAACCAAATTCTTCACTGTAGGAATCTATTTTTCAATAATTTTCATGAAAATGCAATAATTTTAGAATGCAATTTTTCCTTCCTCAACCACTTCAGAACAGCTAGGTTATCACCCACATTGCTTTCATCAGTAACACTTGCATAAATAACTTTATAATAAGTTGCTACTACAGTAAATTGTCAATTTCTAGCAGATATTTAGGCCCATTCATCATGCTCTTGCTATCCAAAATGAACATTCAACATAATCCTCCAAAGTATGTAATAGTTGTTCCTCCTATACAAACAATTCCTTGCGCCAATTCCACTTCCAAAATGTCCCCTCAAGAGATATCCCCTTCATGTCATGAACAGAAACACTCTTTTGCTGCACCAAAGAAAACAATCTAGACAAAAAGCTCCTCCATCTAACCAATTAGGTGATCAGAAAAGAATATAGTCTCATCCCTTTTTTCCTCCCCACATTGTTTGAGAACCATCCAGGAACTAAAGTTGCATTATTATCAATATCTCAAACATCCCTCCACCATACACCCTCAACAGTTTTAAAAGGAAAAATTTGAAATTGGTCATACCTACAAGCTAGTGTTATTGAAATTGGCTATATACATCATATTTGTAAATTGATTTGCTCGTTTAATATTTCTTTTTAATTTTATCATTTTTAACTATGATTTATGATAATATTTATAATTTTGAATGATAATGCAAAATTATTTTATATATTATTGTTAATTATTAAACTTGATATAATATAAGATATTGTTCCGTTTTTTAAGTAACAAAAGAATTTCATTAATAGTGGTACATTGAGAATGTCAAATGGTTTTATACGGTTATTGAATTACAAATCATGATTTATTTGACTTTAGAAAATAATTAGTATTAAATTCAACATGCTTATCAACACCGTATCCTTTTCTCTTACAGAAAATAATACGTAAACTATGAAACCATAGTGTTGCATTTGCATTGTATTTTATCTGCGTGCCAACACTAGGAAATTAAAGGAATTAACCTTATTTCCAGCATTGTTTTATGTAGATGAAAACAACAAAATAATCTTGGGTCAATGGGTCCACTGTTCTTTGTATGCCATACGCAGGATGTTTGGGTAAATAGATGTGAAAGGTAAATGTAAATATATAAAGGGAACTTAATTATGCACGTAAGTTAATTTTATTGTATGTATAGTTAAAGAAACACTGATAGATTATATATATACAGATCTGACTCCAGCTAACACTAAATGGCTATATATTTGGTCTATTCGCCAAAATGTGAAATATGTTGAATTTAGTTTTTAAATCTTAATTGCTAGGTGCGAACCAAAGTTGGACGTAGTGAATTCGTATTTAACTTGTGTTAGTATAATATAATTTTGACTTTTAACTTTAGACTTGAGAGTTGTTTTCTTGAGCCTTCTTCCAACGACATGTCATCTAGCCTATTGGTGTGCTGATGTAAAATCCCTTTCCTGCCAATTTTATTTTTTTTAAGGACAAAATATCAATTTTATATAAAAAGCAATATGTTAAAATAAAGGATTTCAATCACAACAACAAAAAACTATAATCTTCTTCTAAATTTTACTACAATCTACTAGGAGGTTCTATTTTATATCTAATAAACACAACCTAGGGTTTACACACAAGTCAAAGAGACATCCTCTATTAAACCCAAATGAATACACTAACCATTTTCACGAGATAACCTTAATATACATTAAGATATCCAAATCTTCCACCGTTGATCTATCATAGATGATGGAATTCCTGGATATCCATATAGACCAGCAACTAGCTAGCTAGAACACACACCTACACTTCTTCTTCTGGCTGGCCACCACCCATGTACTTGATGAAAGAAAAAGTTGTGACAAGTCCCCCGGAAGTAGTTCTTGTATCCCTAACCAGCTCAGTAAATTGTACCACACCAATTGGGCAAATGGACACAAAAGGAAAAGATGATTTCTATTTTCTACCACATTGTTACAAAACTGACATATTGACTCTAGTATAGAGATGTTCACACCTCTCCTCACCAGGTTATCCAATGTGGGTAGTTTATAAAAAATCAATCCCCAGAAGAATGCAATCATCTTATAGGGTAATTGATCCTTCAACAATCTACATAGCTCACGTGCATCAACATCTATACTCCTATGCGGACTTCCTCCACCACCCAACACCCTGTATGTCTCTGTCACAGAAAAACCTCATTTTGCACTTGGAGTCCACAACCATGTGTCTGTGACATTATCCATGAGAACCACATTCTGCATCATCGTTTCCAAAGAATGCAGCAGATCTATCTCCCACATAAATAACTTCTTCTGCCAAATCCAGTTCCATCTTAAAATTGTTGACGAAGAATCTCATTTATCCTTAATTGATATAAACTTATCTTCTGATATTCCATACAAGCTAAAAAACATTGTAGTTAACGTTCTGCCAATTTTAATGTGCTCTAAAGTCATAATCTATCTCCAAACTTCTTACTTCAGTAATATGGTATTCTCCAAAGTTTCGTAATTCCTTGATGGCATGTCTTCCTCTTTGTTTCTTTAAACAAAATGATTGATTTTAATTGTATCATTATTAAATAAATTGACGAGAAGTGGAAAAACTGATTAAGAAGCAAAGGCTTGAAATGGTATCACCACACAGAGAAAAGCAAAAGGGACTACTGAAGTAAACGAGCTAACAACCAGATTAGAAGTGTAATTGTTATCTATCCACTAATTAAAAAAATAATCAAACACATCTGTCCAGATCAAGGACCTTTTTCATAATGAAAGTAATTAAACATATATTTATTTTAATCACCAACACACCAACCAGACGTTTGCATAGAACGGAACAAAAGCAATCTTATGATTCTTATCCCAGTCGCACACTTGTTTGCAATCAGAAGGACCACCATATGTGGGTCATGGGTGATGGGTCCGAATTCCCAACACAAGAGGGACTCAAATTTGATCATTTGTCATTATGAATTTTCCCACTTCTCTTCACCTTACTTTTGACTTACGTTGTTTGTCATTTATAATCATTTTAAGTAGTCATTAAAGATACAAACAATACGAGATAAGAGGATTCTCCAAAGACCCAAAATAATTCCAACACATCAACATCATCTCGACCACAGAGGCGCAAGCTAATCATAACATAATTACTTTTATAATCATTAGAATTACGAGTTGGATTCTGCATAGATGGAGACATTCCAATTAATGAGAAACTATTTGTGTCACCAGAAATGATTTTTAATATACATTAATTTGGCATATTTTTTAAAATCAATTAAATAATTAGATTATCATGTTGCTTAATAAGTACGTCTCAAAAGTTTGTGTTAAAGTTCATTCTTCAAGATTATGAGTACGGAAATAAATTTCAATATGTTCATAAGAAATCAATTAATTTTTTATCATTATTATAGGTGAGAAACATTAGTCAATTTTATTAATGATTAATTTTTATTCAAAAACATGGTTTTTAATGAAGTCTCTCTTTCTACTCTTACAATTTTTCTATAATATTCAAATCTAACATATCATTTAAATCAATTTGAAATTAAAAACCAATTTAAATCGGTTGGTTCAATTAGAATTAATAGGGTCATGGGTCTGATTCACTTATCGAACTAAGAACGAAATTGATTCAGTCAGTCCTAGTTGAACAAGTACAATTAAATCAATGAATTAATTTGGTTAAACAAGTTGACTTGATTTGACCTATATTTATACAATTTTTTAAAAAATAATACAATGAAATTGACACATTTAAAATTAAACTGGTATCCCAAAATAATAATATTTAATATTACTTACTAGTTATAACTTATTTACAAAATTAATTTTAAACCATCAAATATTGAAACGGTATCATCATTCATAACACAACCTTTTCAATCCAATATAATTCAGAGAATATAAAAATTCCAACAATATAACTCATAACTTACAATATATGGACTCGCTAAGATAAATCACCCTACAAGTGACAAGGTAGCTTGCCCAACGATCATTGTTGGCCAGGAAGGATCCTGAATTACACTGTCTTAGTGAAGATACTTTGCTCAACGAGGTACATCACTGGGCAAGAAAACCCAATTAATTCTAACCAAAAAGGAATTTGCACTAGGCAAGATATCCCGCTGGGCACAAATTCAATTAAATTCTAGTCCGAGGCAACTTTGCGCTGAGCGAGACATCTTGCTAGGTGTAAAACCATAAATTATCTTATAAAGGTAACTTTTAGCTAGGGGATACATCTTACCTAGCGAGATCCTGCAGTAAGCAGAACCTCAGTTGCAGATTTTCACAAGTACACTTACATTACACTATCTCAATACAGAATTTAGAGTTTATAAGTTAAACACCAAATGACATACATACATGAAGTATTCTATAATTTCAACATTTAAGACTTATGGTTAAAAAATCGTACCAGACTAGTCTGGCTGGTTCGACCGGAAAATTGATGAACTGATCTGGTAACCAGTTCGATCAATGCAGAAAATCGTTCAAGCAAAAAGTCAATCTTAAAACCAGAAAATTGATCACAAACCGATGAAAACCGGTGGTTCAACCGATTCATATTTTTTTTTAATTTTTTGGATTTTGCTAAATGCACCTCTCTTTTTCCTAAGTTCACCTCTTTAAATTAAAAATTTAATAAAAATATGAGTTAACTTAGCAATATGAAAGTGTATTTAGTTAAAATACCTTTTTCTTTTATAATTAACTTCTTAATAAATTTTTTTATTTTATAATCGTAATTGTTATAATACATTAAAAATAAAAAATATCATTTTAGTAATGACTAGTTCAACCACTAGTTCAATAACGATTGAACTAATGAACCATGAATCAGTACTTTCACTAGTTCAATCATTGGTCTGGTTTTAAAAACATAGTTTAAGACATACTCTTGTACAAATCCAAAACATAGCATACTACAAGGAGTTCTATACATATCTTCAAAGTTAACTACACAATTCCAAAGGGTAAACTCTAGTTCCTAATAAAACTTAACTTCCTTTAGCTGAATCACTCCTGCCTTTGAGAATTACTATTGCCATCTACTTCTATACAAAATACGATAATCACAGTCAAACACAAAAACACATGCAAGCAAGGGTGAGTTCATGATATAGAAATTAACATACAATTCAAGAATTCTTTAATTTCTCAATCATATTCCTTACATAAATCTACCAATCAAGTAAATCATATACAACTTTCAGACTTACGTTTTTTTCCCTAAACATAAGCTTGTAAATTCACATAACATATACAAGACACTTTTTGAAAAGTCAAATTACATTGAATTTGGATACCAAGGGGACCCATCTTACTTCCCCACACTAGTATCTAGTGTCTATTTGACTCTTCTAATAAATAGCTGAAATCTAGGAATACTTATCTGATAAATCAACTGATGTCTAGTCTACCTAACCCAATTTGACATCCAGTTGTTATTTGAGCATATCCTATAGTGTACTATTGCCCTCACAAAGACCAACACCAGTGCATTGTCGCTCACTACAGCCTTAACATTCTATCATCATTCATCAAAGCCTTAGCACCAAAATCACTTCGGCCAAGTCATTGGTATCCCTAATTTAATGTACCACAACCACGACCCTATTACCTCCACATAACGACCCACATCTCAATTCATCCATAATTCATATCAATCATACAATCAATTCCAAAAGAAGCATAACCTCAACACATCACTCTTAATTTAGCAATCATCAAATCAATACCTCATGAATTTTTATTCGTTCACATAGAATAAACAGTGACAATAATTTGCCTAAAGAAATTACTCAAAACCTGATAAGAATTTCAGATCAAATAAGAACCTAGAAAATTAAAATTTTAAAGAAATTCTCTTTTCAAAGAGAATAATAGGACAAAAAACAAAAAAAAAAGGTTTGAGAAATTATGATCATACTTATATTAATTATCTCTCAAAATCTGGAGTAATGAAAGCGATTTTGTCCAATTTCATCAATGAATCTTCAACCATGCAAGAGGAGAAGAATTAAGGATTTATAGGAGAAATGGTGATGGTGAGGAGAAGGGAAATTGAAGAATAAGAAAAGAAAGAAAAAGATTCGGGAGTGAACTTAGTGAGTTTAACTTGCTATTTGCATCCCTCTTAAACAAATTTTCTAAAACTTCTCAAAACAATGAAATAATAATTATATGTCCCTTTCTACCTCTCAATTATTCTCTTAAAATTAATTAGTTAATATTAATATTATTAATAAAATCAATCACTCCTCAATTACTATACTAATCTAAGTATAACTAAAGATTTAATTCTTCATATTATTTATTTTTCTCTCACTAATAACCTATAAATTAAATAATCTTTACAAAACTCATGAAAATTATCCAATAGAATTAATTAGTAACTTTATCCATGAAAGCATGATAACTCTATTTTAATTAGATAAATTTTTAATACACAAAGAATTGTTTATATAGGGTTTCATAGCTAATTATTAAAATTTATAAGTTAAGTTAGTAGTGGTTGTTTTTTCTATTTACTTTGTTATTAATTTTTGCAGTTAAACCTGAAGATGTCATCTATTGAATATAACCTCTTATCTTGTTAATAATTTTAACAATTTAGACTAGAGATTAATCAAATTATATTAGTAATATTATATTTTAATATTTCTTTTTATTTTATATCAGGTCATCCGATTTAATCAATGATCCTATGAACAAAAGAATATTAAAATAAAAATCTCCAATGTTTAAATCATCTAAAAAATTACGCAAGTTCTAATTCTCTAATGTACTTAAAGATATGTAGAAGCAGGAGTCCTCTCCTGTCGAACCACAAAAAAAAGTTAATTAAAAAATAAAAATACACTAATAATAATTTTTATAAATAATAAATTTCTTAGTAATAAAATTATTCTTGTTAAAAATATTAAAAAATAAATTAATAAAATAAGAAATTTGTGTTTTATGGGGTGAAATAAATATTTTAAATTTATTTCATTTTACATATTTAATTAAAGATAACCGCTTTTATAACGGACATTATAGGGTGCTAATATCTTTCCTACATATAACTGACTTTCGAATGCAAAATTTGGTTTTGCATACCACTATTTTCAAATAAAATTTTTTCAATATTTTTCTTAATAAATATTAGTGATGACTCCTTTAATTTTCAAATAATTTTTCACCACCTATTGTGTCGACAAGAGGTTTGCGAGCCTAGGTCCGTACAACCAGACTTAGATGATAGGGTATTTTACATTATCTAGGAGGTACCAAAAGGAATATGGTAGGTGCTAAAAGAAATTTTCTCGTCGTAAATAAATATCTACAACAAAGATCAGGTGCATAGGACCCAAAACATCACAAAAGATAAGAATTTTCTTTTAATACCTCTAGAATTTCTATTGACACCATACGGAGTCAATATATTAAAAAAATATCAAAACACTTCTATTACCATTTTTAACCTAAGATTTTATAAATTTTAACCATACCATTGCATCTTCTTTTGTTCCTCCCCATTTACTCTCCTTTTCCTAATATGCTCACTTTCATCGTACAACCTCCATAAAACCTCTCTCTGTGGCAACACAACCTCCTAGCAAAGTTTCATTTACCATTTATAATCTTCCTTTGTGATACACAATAGGTACACCTCAAATCTTTGTTTGTTATTGTGGATTAGTTTATACAAATTTTATTCTTTGTGGGGTTTTTAGATCAGGTGATTTCAAAATTATTTTTTGTATTATGTTATCCATATCGTATGATCTAGAAATTATTTTGATATATGTTCTGGATTAATTATCTAAACCTACATTTTGATTATTTTTTTATCAATTGATACTAACGACATAAAAATATAAATTCCAGAATAAATAATCTGGAAAACAAAATGAATACTTATGGATCAATTGAACCGCAATTATTTTTTATATATGTTTTAGATCAACATTTCTGAAATATAAGCAAATTGTAGATATATTTTGTTGATTGGGTGGTAATAGTAATTGTGTGGTGCATAAAATTACCCAGAAGATACATAGTATAAATAGGTTAGAATGGGCCAAGTCTGGAGAGGAGGCCACGCATGTAAAGAACCACTCCGGGCCTCCCATGTCTGTCCAATTTATTTTAAAATATTGAGCTAAGTATACCACATGGAACCTCTTCCATGTCAATCTACACCATTTTAATTTTCGGAGGAACATATCAATTTTCGGTACACAAATAATGTCTGATTTTTGGTTATAAACTATTTATCAACTCCCATTTTTCTTCTTCGAAAATGACATAAAAAGAGAGATAAATATAGAAATATTAAAATATAAAAATGAAAAATGAAAAGAAAAAATATAAATATAAAAATAATAAATAATAAATAAAATAACATAAAATAAAAAATTAAGATAAAAAAGAAAATAAAAAATAAAATAAAAATTAAAAAGACAAAAAAAATTACAATTGTCAAAATTTTCTTCTATGAATGACATATGTGACTTCTATTATAAAATATTAAAATTACTTTAATTTATCATATACTTCCTTAGTTACATACAAAATTAAAATAATTTTTTTAAGCATTTAAAAACCTTTTTTTTTTAAATATACAAGGTTAAATACTTAAAGAAATATTCTTTGTTATTCATGATATTTAATCCTTAATGGTATTGAGAAAGAATGTTATCACGTGAATAATCCTTGTGATTTTATTTATAAAAATATATTAATTTAATTTATCATGAGTTATATATTTACATAAAAATATATCATTATTATATAAATATTAGATAAAAAAATTTTAGTATAAGAATTTTAAAATATTGGTTTTAAAACTATTTTATAATAAATATATTATCCAATTTACAAAACAAATTAGCGTTACTATATAAATTGTGACAGAATTTTAATATAAAAGTATTAAAATATAAATTCAATAGATATTTTGTAATAAATATATTATATAATTTACAAGAAAATTTTTTAATATTATTATATAAATATTAATAAAAATATTTTAATATAAAATTATTAAAATATAAATTCAATAGATATTTTGTAATAAATATATTATATAATTTACAAGAAAATTTTTTAATATTATTATATAAATATTAATAAAAATATTTTAGTATAAGAAATTTTTAAACATCATGTCAAAAGGTTATTTTAGAATAATATATTATCTATTTTATTTAAATTAATATTTTAATGTAAAAATTTTAATTAAATACTATTTAAAAATATAAAACTATTTTATATGTTTTTAAATTAAAAAATTATTTTTCTTAAAAAGATGTTAAAATGACTACGTAGAATTCTAAAATATAAATATTTTAAATATTCACCGAAAAAAATTGTCACGTCCACAAATACTGTTTTCATATAACGGTGTCCAGGAAGCTATTACAATTATATCAATATCTTATTTTGTAATAATAAGTTATTAGCTCGAAAACACAAGTAATTTTTGCATTTGGATATTCGCATTTGTAATAATATATTTTATAATAATATGATAAAATATAAATAATTCGATGTATCATTTTGCATATAACATGATAATATATATTTTGTTAATTTGAATATTTATTTGTTTATAATAACATGTCAAATCACCATTGAATATGGCAAATTCGCAATGTATTTGAGAAAATTGGGAGAGAAATAATTTGAATAAAATTCAAAATGTTTTTTTGCTTTTGTATTTGCATTTATATTAAAAATATTAATGATCAAAGGTATATATTTATTCACAAAACTTATATTTGTGAGAGCGGAAGAAGTCATAAAATATTTATAAGGCTAAAATAATCATAAAATATGAATACCAAAAGGCCTCATTTTCATTGTATAATACTAGTGAAAACACCGTGTATTCCCATTTCTACTTTGATATATTATAACAAATCTAGGATTTTAATTTAATATGTTTTGTAATAATATAATAGAATATGAATAATTCATTGTGTCATTTTCCGTATAATATGATAGAATATATTTTGTTAATTTATATATATCTTAGTTTATGATTACATGATAGAAACATGTTTGATCATCAAAGAATATTACAGATTTGCAATGAATTTGAAAAAATTGGGAGAGTAAAGAATTTGAATAAGATTCAAAATATTGTTTTGTCTGTCTATTGCATTTTTATTAATAATATTAATTATCAAATATATACATC
Organism: Psophocarpus tetragonolobus; assembly: GCA_037954015.1. Lineage (NCBI taxonomy): Eukaryota > Viridiplantae > Streptophyta > Magnoliopsida > Fabales > Fabaceae > Psophocarpus > Psophocarpus tetragonolobus. The sequence goes on from CM075688.1 coordinate 7,281,780, forward strand.
TATTAACAAAACTTATATTTGTAAAAGTGTAATATGTCATAATATATTTAGAAAGGTAAAATAGTCACAAAATGTGGATACCAAAAGACTTTATTCCCATTATATAATATAATATAATATAATATAATATAATATAATATAATATAATATAATATAATATAATATAATATAATATAATATAATATAATATAATATAATATAATATAATATAATATAATATAATATAATATAATATAATATAATATAATATAATATAATATAATATAATATTATGGATTATCAATTATACATATAGATTATAGATAGTAGAACAATTAAGTATGCTGGATATAAATGTTTTAAACTAATTTTTTTCTTAAGGTTATAAGGTTGATCTAGTGGTAAATTTATATTTGGTGAGAGAGATGTTGTGGGTTTGAACTTCTCCTATAACAAAGCAGTTTATTTTTTAATTTTCAAGTAGATATAAAGGTAAAATAGGTATTTTAAAAAATGGACATAAAAGGAGAAATTCTTTTCATTAATGGTAATCATAACCTATTTTGAAATCTAATAGTGTTAAATACTTACATAAAAATAAAAAAATTTATTGTTCATATCATTAGTCTGATGATTTTTTATGAATGATATTCATAATTTTATTCATAAAAATTAAAATTTATGTGATTTATAATATTATTGAGTAAATAATTTAATATTATTTATCATAAAAATATGTTTAATAAATTCTTTAATTAAAATATTATTTGAACAATATTTATTTATATTCCTAACTTATATCATACAATTTAGTACGTTGACAAGTTAGGTTGCTTCAATGTTTTGCAAGCTGTTTGCAGTCAAAATAAGTAAATTGAAACCTCATTAATTGATTTATCTTTAGTTTATTCTTCTAATATTCTTTCCAAACAATGTAATTAATATTTTCTTGAAATTTAAAAATTTGTAATTAAGATGATAGTATAACTAGTAAACTTTTCTCAATCAATATTATATTTTATTATCTCCGTCTCTATTATAAGATGATTTTTTTAAAATTTATTTGTCCATTTTATAGGGGTGTTTTGCCTTAGTGGTCTATTTTTACGCTTATTACTTTTTAAGTATATTTTTTCTCTCATCATTAATGAATAAATGTCTTTAACATTGTAAGGATAAATTTAAAAATATATTATAAATTTATAAAAAGAATTCTATTTTCTTAATATGCATAATTTGGTGAACATGGTCTAATAATTATGCACATAGGTAGTATTTTTAAATTAATAAATAATTTAAAATTCTTCCAAATGAATAAATAAAAGACTAAGAGAGAATATATACAGTTATTGGTTATGAATCCTGCCCAAAGCCCTTGGAAGGATACATGAAGAACTTTCTTTCGTTGTATAAATTAGAATTAGGTCTTTCTTTATATTTTTGTTGAATTTGACTTTTTAATAGGTTACTCCTAAAGTCAACCTTCCCTTTGACCATTGTATTTAGGTCATCCCTTATTTTCTAATGTACTATAATTATCACGTCAAAGTATACTAGGTTGGGCTAACTTTTAAGTGAAATGGGCGTGTGATATGTTCACCCATTCTCTTAAGAGCACACCCCTAGTCATGTACAAATCATAACTAGTATTCCTACCTTGTTATTGCTAGGCACCAACCCTTTTGCCATGTTTTAAGCATGATTACTCTTTGCCACCCATTTCTACTATCCACACCCAATGTATCTAGATTAGATTAGGGACACATTCTTAGTTGGTTATACATGACCATAGTTAACCTACCATAATTAGATTTGACTTAACTAGAGTTAGCGTAATCTTGGTTGGATTAACCATGGTCTAGTTAGCCTAATCCACCCATCTAGCTTATATAGGACCTATCACCTACACATAATCATCTTTGGATCATTTTGAATATATTAGAGTTTTGTGTTTGAGTGTGAGCCTTTGAGTGAGTGAGAGAGAGAGTTTCTTCCTCCTTGGCCATGATCTTCTCTCCTTGGGAGAGAGTTCTTCTACCTTTTATCAAGAATCCTTCCTTGTGACAAGCATCCTCCACTTATACCTCATCCTTGAAAGTGGTGTGAACATCTCATCTCTAAGCTTGCAATCCTTCATTTCACCTTAATCAAGCTTCTTAATGGAAGTAGATCTTAGGGAGAAGATGAATCTTCATCATATGATATCAAAGCCAATTTCCTTGAGGTATAGTTTGTTCTTAGGCTTCTTTGTCAATTCGGTTTTTTATTTTTATTTTTCTCTTGCCATTGTATCAATTCCGTGTTGTCCATTTTATTTCCATTATTGTCTACTTTTAATTACTATCTTGTGTTCTTTATTTTCTTTATTCCATTATATTGCGCTCTATATGTTTGTTTCATTTTTATAGTTTAATTTTTGTTGTTCTTTTGATTGAATCATTGTTATTATGTTGCTTTAAGTTTCTTTTAATTTCTGCCTTGCACCTTTTATTTTCTTATTCTAGTGATCTCCTAAGAGGGTTTTCGTAACAATTTCACAAATTTTGTGAAAGAAGCACCTAAGTATGGTCTAAACCTTTGGAATCACATCTTGTCTTCCATTGTGCTTTCATTTTGGTGTTTTATTTCTTCCATTGTTGGGTGTAAGTTTAATTTTTCTGCAAGTTTTTAATCTTACAAGTTATGTCACTTAGTTGTCTTGTTTAGTCCTTATATTGTCACATAAAATTCCTTGTTTAACTTCTTTTAGTTTACCATAAAAGTGTGTTATGCTTCTTATGGAATTAAGCATCAAAGAGGCATTGACCTCTTGATCCATGTGGAAGGAGTCTCACATGCTATTTAGATATTGGCATATTCCTTAAAAATTTTCCAAAAAAACATTGCTCAATTTCTTCCATGCTTTATTTCCTTGTTCAATTTTAAGTAGCTTAATTTGGTGCTAGTTGTGTGGTGATTTTGCTTAAGCTTGAGAGGGCTTTTGGTTGAACATTTTGGATCTTAAACTTGAGCAAACAAACTGTCCAAAAAGACCTTTGTAACTCTCTTGGTGCTTCATTTTAATTCACCTAAATTACTAGTCTATTTTAAGTTGTTTCTCTTCTTGAATTGCATTTTGAATCAAAATTTTAGTGGCTTTTTATGCTTATTTGACTCAAGCCTTTATTACCCATTAATTCCTCGCTAAATTTCATTACAAAATTAATTCATGGGTGCAGCAAAATTGATACAAAAAAAAAGAAGAAAAGAAATCAAGTAAAACAAAAAAAAAAAAAGCAAAGAGTTTGCCAAAAGTGCTCAAAGAAGAAAAGTATTAAAAAAAATATTAGTGCACCTAAAATTTTGATAAAAGGAGTGTTTATATTACTTGCAAAATTGATTGAAATATTATTTGAATGTCACGGATACGATGATTAAATTTTCAATTCATGAGGATTTGAGTCTTTTCTTGTTTTTTTAGTCCTTCAATTCTATTGTTATTCTAGGAATTCTTTTGGGTGTCAACTTTCTTGTTAGTCCTTTTTTATTTGTCTCATTTCTTATTCTTTGAGTTTGTCTATCATAAATCTTGTATTTGGAAGTCTAGTTATCCTTCTTTGTGCCTTGCTTGCTCTGGTGTCTTCTTCTATTTTCTTTGCCCTTGTTTACACCATTTCTTTGTGTGTAGGGACAAAGTTTGGACACCTTGCCACTTGGTAGCATCTTGGATGTTGATAAAAAAGCTTTAAGTACCTACTCTTGAAGAAGGAACTTACCAAAAAGGAGAAGAAAATACTTGGAGTCAAACACTTAAGAGGAAGAAGAACTTCAAGATTCCATTTAATTTTTTGCATTATTTTTTGGGGTATAATTTTTAAAGTCATTTTAATAGAGGTGTTGGATGCTCCTAAGGGTCATCTCTTTTGTTTATAATAATCTTTGTTTCTCGGTTTACGTGTGAAGGAGGAATTGGTACCCTAACTCAACTTTAGGAGCACGTTTAGTCCTTTAAACTTTGCCTTAATTTCATTTCTTGTTTTTGGCGTTTTATAAGTGTTTATGTTCCAAAGACTTAAAACACTTTTAGGTGAGAAAACTTAAAAAAGAGAGGAGTGTTCTTTGCATCTTAGTCTTCAACCTTGCACTTTTAAAATATTTTCACACACATATAAGAGTGTTAGGAGTGTTAATCAAAGTAAGAAAGAGAAAAGAGAAAAGGAAAGCTAGGAATATGAGAAAAGAATTAAAAGAGAAAGAGAATAGTATGAAAAAGAGAGAAAGGAGTGTGAGGGGAAAAGAGAAAAGGAAACAAAGGAATATGGGATAGAAAGAGAAGAAAGGGAAAGAATAAGACAAGAAAGAAGAGAACAAGAGAAAAGAGAAAAGGGTACTTTGCATTGTCCCAAAAGATAAAGAGCATTAGGGGAACAATTAAATGAAGAGGATACTTATTATTGTGGCGATGATCTCTTGAAAGTTAAAAAGCTTCTTGGAAGTCATCCTTGTAAAGACACACAAACACAAAAACAGAATGTTTTTCAAACAAAATGTAAAGTTTTGGGTAAAATTTGTTCTCTCATTGTGGATGGTGGGTCGTGTTGCAATTGTTGTAGCACGAGGACGGTGGAAAAGTTAGCCCTTTCTACTACTCCTCACCTTTCACCTTACTCTTTGCATTGGCTCAATGATGAAAATAGTGTAGTAGTAAGAGAGCAAGTGGAAATTAGCTTCTCCATAGGGAACTATAAGGATAAAGTTTTATGTGATGTAATCCCTATGGAAGCTAGTTACATGTTGTTGGGAAGGTCATGACAGAATGATAGGAAAACTTTGCACAATAGCACCACCAATAAAATCACTCTCTCTCATAAGGGAAAAAGACTTACCTTATATCTTCTTACCTCCTATTCAGGTTTTGGAGGATAAAAGACATATAAAGCTTAAGAAAAGGAGGGGAACAAATAAAGCTAAGGATGTTGATAAGAAGATCCACCTTTTTCTTCAAATAAGGTTCTTTATATTGAGAAATCTTCTCATTAACCCTTAGAAAACAAAAAAGTTGAATTTGAAGTTATGCTTAAACCTTTTGAGCGTACTGACCCACAACCTTAAGCCCAACATGAACATAAATTTAGGGAAGAGTGTTTTAATGCACCAAGTCTAGACCCACTCACCATTTCAATCCTCTTGGGTCAAGGCTTGGCACATTAAGGGCAGATTGGGGATCTACTCAGTAGAGGGAAGTGCACCAAGATGACCTTAATCCTGAAACATTTCATGGTGTCATCCTTTACTACCTCAATCCATAAATGGAACCCTTTGTTCCTACTTCATCCCTTCTTGATAAGAGTTCTTCTAACTTTTATCAAGAACCCTTTGTTCCTTGTGGAAAATATTGTAACATCCTATTTTTTTAGAAAAATAAAATGTTAATAAAAATGTGTAATTTATATTAATACGCTTAAATTAATTTAATATTGTATTTATTAAAATAAATTAAGAATTAATTTTATAAAATAAATAAATAAAATAAATGTGGGTATAAATAGTATAATAGTCTAAAGGTTTAGGTATAGTGTTAAAAAGTCCAATCCAACTATTAACATAGAGTAATTCAAAGGGGTTAGGTCATTGCGCTTCAGTTTTCACATTTCTGACTCTGGAGGTTTTAGAGAGAAAGTTGCAGAGAAAACCTTGTAAAGGAAGATCGAGGAGCACAACATTGGGGAACTTGAAGACACATCATTTACATCCAAGATCACATTTGAGGTAATTCATTAATAATAAGCGTGAACATCCCATTTCTAACATTGCCATATTTCACCTTAATCAAGCCTTTTCATGGAAATAGATCTTAGGGAGAAGATTAATCTTCATCAATTTGTATTAGAAACAAAAAGTTAAACCATTTGAGCAAGGTTTTAAAACTCAGTTTGGATTGTCTGGTTCAACCGGGAATCGATCATATAATTAATTTGAATCATCCTTCGGATCGAAAATGCATTAGAACCAGATTTATTCAAAGTGCCTTGGTCAGACTTGGCTGAGAACCGGTGACCCGATGACTCAGGGGTAGGGATGTTCAGCGGTTCGGATCAACCCAACGAATTCGGTAAATCAAACCAAACTAATTAATTTGGTTCGATTTTTTCACTTGATCGAGTTTGAACCCGACCCAAACTGACCAGAATCGATCATGTCTGGTTTGGTTTGCAGTTTTCGCATTTCAAAACTCTGACCCAACCCAAAAGTTTATATATTTATTTTATATTTTTAAATTACTAAATTTAGTAACCTGTTTTGTGTAGGTTTCCCATTTCAAAATCCTGACTCATCCTATCTTATATTTTATATTTTTAAGTTATTAAATTTATTTTATACTTTAAATTTATACAATTTGTTATTTGTATTGTGTTGTTTTAATAGTTTAATTTGACTAATTTAGTATGTATGATGAAGCACTTGATATTTTGTTATAAATTTATGAATTTAGTAGACTAATGAATTTGACTGGTTTCAGGTATAAAATTATTTTTTTACGATTTAATGAAAAAAAAATATTTCTAATTTTTTTTATCGGTTTTCTATAAAACTAAATTGAACCAACCTGATTATCATTGGTTTGTGTTAGGAAAAAAATTCCAGAAATTGAACTAATCCAACCTAATTAAAATTAATTGGTTTGATTTTCATTTTTCCCAAAACCGAACCAACCTAAATCAAGAACACCCCTGTTGGGGGGGAGGGGGGGTCATGATTTTTTTTTCTTAATAGGTGAAATGACGTTTTAAATGAAAAAAGAATTCTAATAGCATTTTCTACATTCAGTCTTTACTTTCTATGACTCAATATGTTTGTGTTGTGCTTTAATATTTGCAATTTTACCTTTCTGCGATTGTGACTTACACTAAAAATTAACATCAAATAAGTCGTAAATTTAGTTTGGGCACTATTTTTTTAATTTTTTATTTATTTTTTATATAATTTAATTGTTTTATAATTTTTTATAATATAAAATTATATAAATTATAAAATATTTATATTTTTTAATCGAGTTGTGCGGGTTAATGATTGAGCCTTTAAATTGACATCTTACCCATGACTACTTGTTCAAGTTTAAGGACCTCTAACCCATAACATTTGAGAGATATTACTGGATTGTTGAAGGACTTTTTTTCAACTCTCAAGCCGTGAAAATATACAAAAGTATTTCTTCTGATATAACAAACAGAATATATGTGCATAATTCATAGACTGCACTATATACTCAATTTAAAGATAATCTTTCCTTCATCCGTTAAAATCTGAAGCATAGATGTATCGTCTAATGTTTGTCTTAAAAGCCATTTTAGCTTTACAGAAATCTTGTTCAGTTTTTTCTTTTTTTTTTTTTTGCGAACCACGCTGGCATACCAAGCATATGATCTATATCAGGGGAAAAATCGTTTAGCATAATACTTACAATTAAATTAATTAGAGCTGGTCTAAACTAGCTAGCTTGTTGGAACAAATAACTGTGTTTAATAAGGTGATGACGTGTGCAGCACTTGTAAAGGCTTTTTAATTGTACATTGTTATGTTCAAGTTTTCTTTTGCTTTGTTCTAACATTATGTAAGCATTTTTCTAGGACAGCCTAGTCCAGTGTTTATTCATTATTATTAGCATAAAATTTGGACATACTTTTTTTTTAACCAAAATTTATTAAAAATGATTGATTTTAGTCGGTTTTATTTGTTACAAATGATTATTTCTTCTCAAATTGACGATTTATAAAGAATTATTATAACCAACCCAACTTCATCTTAAAGGCTTTAACTGTGTCTTTTTTTATTTTATTTTTTTTGGAGAATTGAAATTTCGTCTTTATAATGACGCCAAACATAGGGAAGTGCAAACTTCAGAACCTATGAAAGGCTCTTGAACCGTTATTCAAGTTGGTCGTCTTATATGAAGAATTTTTCAGACCCCCGCAAAAAATGATTAATTTTTCAGAATCACATAAACTAGTATGATTTTATACATATGTTTAGTGTTAGGTGAAAAAATATAACAAATTTTATTACTGACTTTTATAATAAAATATTAAAATATAAATAACGTTTTTTATAAACGAGTGTTTGGTAGTAGTGAGTGAAAAACACGGTTTGAAAATCGGAAAAAGAAGAGTGAAATAAGATAAAAATGAAAAAGACAGTTGACAAGTAGCGTGTAGTTTGAATTTTGAAACTTAGGTGTGGTTTTTGTTTCCTTCACGTGGGTTTGGAGACTTGATGGGATGATAATTTATATAAATCTGATATTTGTTTGTTTGTATGATTGCATCGGGGTGAATAAAAATATATAATATACAAAGAAAGAAGAAGGTTGAAGGAAGAAGGAAGAAGGAAGAAGGTTGAAGGTTGAAGGAAGAAGGAGAAGTGGGATTGGAAAACGGGACGAGTGGGTGGAGGAATTAGGCACCTCTAAGCCATCTCCGTAAGCGTAAGAAATGATGAATGAGTGGTGGTGTTGTGATCAGTGGAGGAGAGGGAGAGATTGGAGGTAGAAGTGAAGGTTGTTAGGGAGCGTGAAATGAAGCGGAGGAGTTGTTCGAAGAGCGCTTCATCGCAGGGAATGGCCAGAGGGCCCAGATTCGAGAACCCGTACTCTTCCTCCGCCTCAACCAGTAGCTTCTTCAACACCGGGTGGTTCAGGTACGTCGCGCGCACCACGAATCTCCTCGACTTGCTCCCCACGCACACCGCCACGTGTCCAGCCGGTACATCTGACGGTATTCTCTGCGCACCTTTCCTACGCCACATTTGACGCACCCTCACCATGTGCCACTGCCACATTCTGCTGCATTTTCCCACTCCTCCTGACATCCACATCCATATACACATTTTGCTCTTCGATCTCTTTCCACTTTCCACTTTCCACTTTCCACTTTCCACTCTCTTCAGCTTCCGGAAAATTAAATCACACAAGTGTCAGTGAAGGTGCTCTTCTTCTTTTATAATTTATAATGGGAACCCTCACATTCTGCCCTTGCTCTTCCTCATAATTACGGACAACTCTCTCCTGTTTTTGCACCAGTTACAAGCCCACTCGTTTCATTATCATGAGTATGAAGCCCATATATACCTTTAAACTTTCACCCAGTTTTAGATTTATTTTTTTTGGCGAGTATAATTATAGAAAAAGTTTTATTAAGCTTTATGGGTTTAATTCATCCCTTGACATAAAAGGGTAAATTTTTTATTTGAAGTATTAATTTATTTTGATATTGTGATTTGTTTTACGTGAATAGTGATATTTTAAATTAGTAAAAATATTTAATGTTTTAAATTATTGTATAATTTTTAGTATGATATAATAGAGTTTTTATTAATTATTTTTTTTAAATCATATATATGTTTTTAGTTTTTGACAAATCAAATTTATCTCACCTATTTAAAAAAGCAATAGTACGAATTCATAGAAATGGAACTAGTCCTACTCTACCATAACCATAACCTAAGTAATTCACCTCATACGCCCAAATTTTTAATATTATTCTAATCTTTAAACGTGTATTTTAAATAGGATTTTTCATATTTGAACCCATTCAAAATAAAATTGGTTCGAAAAATTCAAATATCAATCCAAATTAATATTTTTTGTATTTGTTTAAATAATTTTGCACTTGAATAGCTAAGTTTGATTTGAATTTCACATTATCTTTGAAATCGATCTAAAACCTAAATACTTATCTTGTTTCACTGATTTACAATAAATAAAATAATTGTTTGAAGTTTTAATTTGTTAATTATATTTTTCATTGATTTGAGATAAAAATTGGCTTGTGATGAATTTTTTTTATAAAAAGTGTTAATATTAGTTAATAAAAACTTTGTTGAAAAATTATATTAAAGAATTTTCGTTGTATTATTTATTAAGAAATTTTTGGGACATTAGTGAAAACAATTAATATTACTTTTTAAAAAAATAAATATGACACCTAATTCAGAATAATTTTTTCAAATCTAACACTTATTTTGGTATGAATGGGGTAAAATGTTTTAGAGTAGGTTTAGCTTGTCATTTCAGATGATGTAATATCTTAAATATATATAGTAATTAAAACCATTTATTACTCAAATTAGTTTATTTTTCTTTATAAAATATAGTTGACATATTAAAACTTTAACTCATTTAAGAAAATTACATTTGAACGTCTAGTCCAGCAGACTCCATACATAAAAGGCTCACCTAACAACAAGTGTCGCCTATCAAGGGTTCTATTATAGTCTTCCAAGGAAGGCACTTCGCTCAGCGAGACATGTCGTGGACGAAAACCCCCAAGAATAACTGGTAAGGAAGACTTTGTGCTGAGTGATGTACATCTCTAAGCGCAAAGCTATAAAATTTCTTAACAGAGCTATAAAATCACCAAGCAATCAAACATAAGTCTTCAAACATACTTATATTCCTTCTTAACATACGCAGTCATCACAATATAATAATAAGACAAAGCGTTTTTTGAAAAACATACATTGAGTTCAGATACCAAGGTGACCTATCTGACTTCATTTTTCAACTAGTGTTTGGTGTCTACTTGACCCAATACTTACACCCAGTTAGGTCTATACATACTTACCTGATACTTCCTTTGATGTTTGGCGTCTAAATGACCCATTTTTTACCCTCACAACTAACTCGTAACTAGTGTTTGGCGTCCACCTAGCCCAATACTGATACTAGTTTTACTTGGGTACATCCACTCGGTGTATTCTCGTCTTACTCGACCTAAATATTAGAATCTTAAATACCTTAGTTGTATCCCTAACTACATGCACTATAGATGACTTTGTTACCTCCTCGTAATAACTCACATTACATTTCATCATAATCATTATATCAATGAATCACAAATTTCAAACAATGCATTAGTTCTTTCATATCATCAATTATCTCAAAACACCTAAATTAGAAATCAAACAAATTTCATTGATACTGATTATTAAACACATTCCAAGTTTGAAACAATACTCAAAACTTAAATCAATCACATACACATATTTCCACATCATCAAATAAAAGTCCCTTTGAAATTAAACAAAATTCAAGCTCCCTTTTACCTATTTCTCCTTGATGAGTTGAATTTGTAGAATAAGGATAATTCAATTGCAGAAAGCACTCAGATTCTATAAAAAATCCCAAAACTGAAAAGGAACCTAAGAAATTGAGATTTCAAGGAGAATTTTCCTTCAATAGGAACAATTGGATTTTTTAGGTAGTTACTATTTTTTTTCTTGAAAAACTACTCCAATTATCTTTTTTTAGAAAGATTTTATATTTTCAACTACTAACTGATTTATTTTTACAATTTTACCCTTTATTATTAATGATTATCCCCCATCAGTTCTCTCTCTTTATTTCTCTCCTTTATTATAATTTAAATATATAATTGTAGTAATTTATAATTAAATATATAACTATTAAAATTTATAATTTAAATATTTAATTATAGAATATTATAATTTAAATATATAATTAAAGTAATTTATAATTTAAATATCTAATAAAATAAATTTATTATTTAAATATGTAATTATGTATATTTATAATTTAAATACATAATTATATATTTATAATTTAAATATATCATTACAAGAATTTATAATTTAAATATGTAATTAATTTATATTAAGAAATTTTATATTATTAAAATCTCTTATTTGAATACCTCATAATTGATCAATTAATTTACAACCAGTTTTTTAATTTTTTTAAAAAAAGATACTTAAACGCTACATGTGAGAGTTTCTAAAGATTAGGCTATGTATAAGGTAATTTTAACCCATGGAGAATTTTATTTCATTTTTTTATTTAATTTAGTGTTTTGAAGAAACTAATGAAAACAATCCTATACTCTACTGCTGGTGTCATTTTTTAAATCAAATATCAAATTTTTCTTTTACTATCTTTGACAAAATTAATTAAAAAGTTAACTGAAAAAATAAAGTTAATTGATAATTAATAGCTAAAAATTGTTAAAGCAATTTAGCGAATCATAAATGTTTGATAAAATTATTTGATAAAGAAACTAAAATATAAAAAGATAAAAATAAAAAATGTACCTGGACGAAAGATATAAAAATATAATAAATTCTTCCATTAATATATACAATATTTAAAAAAATATAATTATAAATAAATATACTAGATAAAAAAGAAATAAATATTGAAAGCTAAAATTATAAGTTAGTATTTTAAAAGCTAAAAACTACTTAAAAAACTTGTTTATCAAACTATCAAACAATTTTTTAGAAAATAAAAAGTAATAAAAATGTTTTGTTGAAACTAATATTTAAAAATGTGAAACTTTTCCTCTTTGAACGGACCCATAAGGTATTATTTTTTATCCGTATCTTATTTTTGTATCCGTCCTGTAAGATTTATAAGATTGTACAAAGGCCATTTATCATTAACTAGCAAAAATACGTATGGAATATAATTTTCAAAAATAAAAATATTTTTAGAAAAGATTTTAAAAAATAAGACGAAATGTGGGATTATATGTAACATGGGTAGCTCCTCGAAAGAAAAAAAAGAAGTAACATGGGCAGTAGCAAAGAGCAGTTCATCGTTATTTTTGTTTAAGCATATAGATAGATCAATCAACTCATTACTTAAGTCATAATATGAAATATTTTAAAACTATTTAGTACAATTTTTGCATGTGGAGCTTATTCATGGAACTTTGAAGTTAAAATTTACGTGAATAAACTCTATATAGGTTGCAAAAAAAATCATTCTATTAACTTATTTGTAATTTTTAAATTTTATTAGAAAAATTTCATGAAAATATTTGGCCCAACTTCTCATTTTAAACAAAAAAAATTAAAAATTGGACTAGAAGATTATGAATATATATATATATATATATATATATATATATATATATTTATATATTTTTGTGAAAAAGTATTTTTAGATGCTAAAAGTAATTTTGAATAAAATAAATCTTTGTTTCAAAAGTATTTTTGAATAGTTACCAAACTAAACACACACTTACACTTTTTTGTTTTTTTGCTCGAACCTAAGCTTTGTAGTTTGAATATGGTCGTCCAAATCATCACGGCTTTAAGAAAACCGGCAACATACACTTACTTAATAAGATGGATAAAAAAACAGGATTTTACAATAAAGAAATAAGCCTCTTTTAATCATGATATTATATAACATATTAGATTATACATCTCAATAAAAAAATAAAAAAAGTCGCATTTAAACAAAATATTGTTTAACTTTATCTATTAATCCATTTATTCTTTGAGATAATGACAATTAATATATATATATATATATATATATATATATGATAACTGTCAAATTTAATTAAAATTAATTTACATAATTATTTTTAATAAATAATTAAATTGATAATTAATAATTTATTGCATATATATATTATTAAATATAATAATTTTTTAATGCAAACATAATAATACATTTTAAGTAATACTATATAATTATTAAGTAATTAAATATTATATTATTTTTATTTAAATAGTATTAATGGATATATTTATTAAATATAATACATTTATTGATTTTAATAATTAAGATATAAATTAATAAATTATCTAATATTAGATATTAGTTAATTATTACTATTTAATAGTTTTAAGGAATATTTTAATACCAGATAAATATTTAATAATAAACTGATATTAAATAATTTATATTTTTTTTTATTAATTACATGATCCTCCATCAGAGGAAATTAGGTTTATCGGATGAATCTGGGTAATAAACTCATCACCTGAATATTTAACAAGTTGCATATCCACATGACTCAGAATTTGAAATCACTAATCTCATGCTAGTTACTATGTAATTTATTAAATAGTTTATATCTACTATCTAATAAATAATAGATATTAATTTTATTTAAGTAGTAATAATTATTATTTTATTGAATATAATATTTATATTAAATTATTATTTAGAATAGAAAATTAATAATATTATCAACTATAATATATTATTTAATAAAGTGACTAATGTAAATTAATTCCTATATAAATTAATATTATATTTTAAAATTTAAGATTATATTAATTTTTTAAAAATAACTTTTAATTTTAAATAACAAATATTATATTAATATTTGTAATTTTTCATTCATATTTATTATTTTAAAAATAATTTACAGATAATATATTATAAATATTTTATAGATAAAAAAATTTAATATTATACTAACTCAATTTACATTAATGTTTAATAATATACTAAAGTTAAATAGTATTTATTTAATTTAAATAAATTGGTATAAGGGATTTAAATCTAGTAATTCCATTTTATTACTACAGCACGGTTACTTATAGAAGTAATAAAAACTCCACGTATTTCTAATTGTTAGAAAATTCAAAATGTAGATAGCAATATATAATTGGAAGTTAGAATACGATAACACATAAGAATAATATAACAACAAAATAAGATAAAAGTATAAAAGACTTTATTCATATTAGTGTCTAGTACAATCGGGTTTCTAATCAAATAACATTTTATAGCCTTATCCTTATATTTAACATAGGCTTTGATAGATAAAAATACGATGTAAATTACGTTTAAGTTCGATAAAAAGTATAAATAATTTGCAAAAAAGAATATATTTTTAATTTGATGTCTTATAAAATACTATAAAAATATAATATTATCTAAATTATACAAAAAATATTGTCATTTATTTTCTTAAAATTATAAAACTCATATAATTAATAATTGTAATTCAAATATAAATTAATTAATTTGATTAAAAATTAATGAAACGTGTTAACTTCTTTCTAATCCGACTAAAATAGTCATTTTCTCCAAAATGAGAAACCTGTATTATAGATTATACTATCCATATATTTCAATTAAATTTAAAATTATAAAAGGGAAAGTGAAATAAAATAATAAGAAGACAACAGAAAGGAAGAAATGGTATGGAAAGCCGATATCATGTTGTGATCACATGCATAACAAATAGATAGCTAATTCACCTCAAACAAACAAAAATCAAAATGATGAAAAATCTGTTCTCCAATGCCTCGAATTGCTTCTACGGAATAATGTATAATTACAGTAACCTGAGCTTAATTATATAGCCTAGACTCTATAGATACCTGTTTTCACAAAATCACTGCGCACCTTTTTTTTTATTAATATCATGTAAGTTGAAATTCTAAAAGTTAAATTTGTTTTATTTTTCTACTTTCTAATTTTTATATCATAAATTGCCATAAAATTTTCTGACTCTAAACCAAAGTCTAATTTGACTTAAACTGCTTTTTTTTTTTCTAATTTACATCATTCTCCAATTAAAATATGATCATTTGTAAGAATTTTAAAATTATTATAAAAACAATAAAATTATTATGGATTATAGTTTGTGATTAAAAGATAGTATAAAATTCATAAAAGTATACTAATTTTGAAATTAAACTAACCTAATTAATTTGCCCAACTGCCAGTTCTATCTTTACAATTTGAATACCATTGGGTCCATGCTTTAGCATTGAGGTTAGGCTGACCCACTAATAAAATATGCTTTCTAGTTAAGCTCTCTTTGGAAAGAGCCCTTAAAATATTATTGGCAATAAAACAAGAAAATAATCTTAAATAGAAAGCACTTCTAGGAACCATTTTGCAATCTCCAAATCTGACTATGCCCATGTGCAAAGATGCCCACATTCTACCTTTCTTTATAATTCTCAAAAGAAACCGCCAAAAGTGCACCCTCCTAATTCCTCCACTGCCCATATTTTGAGCATCTTACCCAATCAGATTTCAACATAATCACTTTTTGTTTATAATCATTACTAACATAGAATGACGACACATGTCACCTAAGTAACCATTAAAGATTAAAAACTTCTAATTTCCTTGTTTTTATGTAAAAAATATCATGAATAGTACAAACTTGTGGTGTGGTGCCTGCAGGAGAAGACAATTAAGTGAGAAAATTTGCGGTTTGCGATTTATGGGTCCACTTTGCATGTTTTGGTAAGTAGGGTGCATCCCCCCTAATTACACTAATTGTCAGGATTTAAGGGTCATGGATTTTATTTGCGTAGTTCAATGTTTTATTAGTTAGAACAAAGCACAAATCTTAGCAAATCTCCATTTACGTTAAGAAAACATGAGCAGACAACAATTATAATAATGTCAGATAATTTGTAGCTCAAGAGTCACGAGTGATGTTCTATATATCCCCGTACTTTGTTCGTTTACCTTCTGGGCTTTCACAAAATTTGGTTTAATTGGTTGGTGGTGAGACAGAATCAGGATACGAAGAATATACGCTGGATTTCCTTAAATTAATTACAGAAACAACTTAACACCTTTTTGTTACTGCCAACTCCAAACTTTACTCTCACAGACACGATTGCCACCTGAGATACTGGAACCAAAATTATATTGTTTTTGGATAATACAGAAATTTATTTTAATTTCACAAAATTATGTTGGTACTATTTTGAATTCAAAGTGGGTGAAATATAATTTTTTTGGAGGTTGGTATTGTACAGTCATATAAGCCATGAAGTATAATAAAATTACTTAAATACTCTCTTTAAATAGGGGTAAAGAACACTTCGAATTTCACTAAAAAAAAAATCCAAAGTAAATATAAAAGCATTCTCAAGACATCAAAATCAAAAGAATTTCAGATTCAGCATAACCAAAACTAAAAATCAATAGTAATTTGAAAGCATCAAATGAAAGAAGGATAAAGAGATTTCGGATTTTGACATTGGCTGAAAATCAAAATAAACTAGTTAACCAAATTAATCACAAATTGATTAGAATAACTATTGATTAATACTATTCCAAATAAAGTTGAGTCAAGTAAACAAAATACTCGTTGAATAAAGACAAAACACAACAAATAAAGGTAATACTTAAGTTTAAACACATAATACTCAACAGATAAGAATTTACATCTTTATTATAAATAGTTAGTTATGAGATGCGTGTCTACAACCAACTTCTTGAGTTATCATTACTCTCTATTTCTCATGATCTGTGTATTTTCTCATTTGACCGTTTGGAGTATTCTTTTGCAAGCTCTCCCTCACTGTGAACAAAGAATATATTCGACAGTTCATTGTGAATAATACTCGAATACATTTTAGTAGCAACATGTATAGTATATATTTTTAACAATTTTTAAACTCTATGACATTATTTAATTTTAATAAATATTTAAAGAATTATAGAAATCAATATTGAAAAGCACTTACAAAAAACAATTTCATATTTAAATCACACTAAAATTATTAATGTTACATAAAACTTATCAAAGAAAGACTACTAACAACAGCAAAACCCAAAACGTTTTTAGCAACACCGTTTCATTTTTAATCAAGTCAACCATAAACCTTGTATCGTCAGGTTCTAAAAAACATATTAATTAAGTCAACCATCAAAATCAAATTGTTATTAAGTTATAATTAATTATCTCATCTATATTTAGATTACAATTTAAAGATGTTCTATTTATTAATCTATCATTAATTTTTTATTAACAATAATAATAATCTCGGATTTAGTGTATTATTTGGTGATCGAACTTAAGTTCTTTTACACCAACTAAGCGTGTGTCCCCAACTTAAATATATTCATTGGATTAATTTTTTTTAAGTCAAAAAAATTTATAAAATAAATAGGAAAGCATACCCATTGGTTAATTAATTCATCATTAATTTAATATTTCAAAATGTGACATTATAAAAATAATAAATAATTTAAAAGTCAAATATAATAATTTTAAATTAATTGACAGTAAAAAATTATTAAATTTCAAGTAAAAAAATAGGTCATTTATTAATTTTTATTGTAATCTAGTTACAAACCACCATATATAATACGTTTGATAATTTTTTTAGAAATTATTTTAAACGTCAAATCAACCATAATTTTTAGTTGGTTAATAATGTGAAATTATTTTATATGACCAATAAACTCACAAGTAAAAAAATCATTAAATTTCAAGTTAAAAAATAATATAGTTTAAAATTTTGCCTGATCCGACCAATTGATTTGGAAACCGGTGGTTTGAGTAAGTTGGGTTAATTATCAAACGAATCATGTACATTAATTTAATAATCTAGTATGGTCAGACCTGTGATCCAATGACTAGGTCTGGTTATTTTATTTTTTAAATTAATAAAAAAATTATTTTCCTTTATTAATTATATAGTGCATGTTTTTCGATAATATATTGTTAAGTTTATTTTTATTCTTTGTTCTCTTTTTTTTTTATGTTGCAAACTTTGTTTTGATGCTATGCATGATTGTTAATTTGATTTCCATGCTATGTTTTCAATTTGTTGTGTTTAATGAGTGTATATATTTAATTACTTTAAATTTTTATGTATATATTATTTTAATATAGGCATAAAATTTTTATATTTTTTTAATATAGACTGAGTCGATCATCGAGTTGGTTTTTAAAATTATGAAAAATAGATTATACAATACAATAAATTATTATTTTAAATTATTATAACATGCAAGTTGGTTTGTCATCCAATTACAAACCACCATATATAACATGTTTGTTAATTTTTATAAATTATTATTTTAAAAATAAAATCATAATTTTTAAGTTTTTAATAGTATAAAATTATTTTATAGCATATTATATATAAATAAGGTTATCAAACTCGAGAGTTTATGCAAATTCATGGGATTCAATAAACTTGACTCGTAAACTATAAAAATTTACTTTATATAAATAATAAAAAAATCTATAAAGAATACACAATAAAATATTTCAACAACATAATAAATAAAAAAATAGTAAATAATAAATTTCACAATACTTAAATATTTAAGTTGAACAATGCATCACTATTTGATAATAAAAGGTAATAATAATGATAGAGCATTCTCATCGATATTTCATATTGTTAGAAAATAAAGATTTGATGTTCTTAAAAATAATTGTTCTTAGGTCTAAAACCTCATACTAAATAAAACTATGTTGAACTCTAAATGTATATAAAATAATCCAATTTGTTGACTCAAGGAATAGATAGTAAACTTGAGAGTTAACAGAGTTTACATAAAATCTACTAAGTTTATTTATAGTTTACTAAAAAGAGAGTTTGCTTACGAATTAACTTGAGGAGGATAACTGGAATCATAAACTTCTAAGAATTAGATAATTGACTTGAGAGTTTGATAACTATTATTATTATTATTTATTATTATTATTATTATTATTATTATTATTATATTATTATTATTATTATTATTATATTATTATTATTATTATTATTATTATTATTAACAATAAGATCATAAGTCAAATAATGTTTTTAAAATATCACTTAATTGATAATTTACCATTAAAAAACTCTTAATATCGAGAAAAAAATGTGTGCTAAAACTTATTTAATTATTTTGAATGAAGGGAATATAAATTAGAATATAAATTTTCAAAGGATCGATCAAATGAAACAAGTCAAAGTCTTGCAACTGACAAAGTTGCAGGTTTCTGTCTCTACTATCTATTTTTTGTAGATAAAATAAATGTAAGTATTTCTTTATGTGTTCATTGAATTCGAAGGTATGATCTATTTTTGACTGAGACGAGATTCTCATCCTAAATTTTGATATTGAAAACAAGTAGTATATTAATATAGTGGATTTGATTGATTTTGGTTAAATGAACTAAAAATATTTATTAGAACATATAATGTAAAACAAAATTGTATTTCAGAGTCGGGTACGTAAAAGAGAAAATAATATTTTTTAAAAAAAATACTATCTAATTTGTAAGAGGAAAGGAAAAGTTTTTTTTTGCTTTATTGTCAAATAAACCACGTTGATCTATTTTTGACTGAGACGAGATTTGCTCATCCTAAATTTGATATTAAAAACAAGTAGTATATTAATATAGTGGATTTGATTGAATTTGGTTGAATGAACTAAAAATATTTATTAGAGCATATAATGTAAAACAAAATTGCATTTCAAAATTGGGTACGTAAAAGAGAAAATAATATATTTTTAAAAAAATACTATCTAAGTTATGAGAGGAAAGGAAAGGTTTTTTTTTTTTTTTTTTATTTGTTGTCAAATAAACCACGTTTTCAAACTGATGAATTGTATGTAACAGGAAAAAAAAAAATCATTCGTGATTAATTGAATATCATATGTCCCTATCCATTGAAATACCATAGTGGAGTATTTAATATTCATCCATTAAATGAGTTGAAAATATCATAATTGAATATTTCCTCCACTAAAATTATGAGTAAATCTTATATAGAACACATCTAACAATTACAGTTACATATTTAATTAAAATAAAAAAAATCGTTATTTTATTTTACGTATTTATAGATATAAATAATGTTTTCTCTATAATAAATGTATAGTCTATAAAATTAGTAATTATATGCTATTGTTTACATTACAAATATTGTAATCCATAACTTACAAATTTTTATGTGTTTAGGTTTGCAGAAAAAAATTTACTATTGGTGTTGGGTTCAATTATAAACTAATTTTTATAATAGATTGTTAATTTTATATTAAATTTTATTTATAATTATAGTAAAAAAATTCTAACAAAAATCATATCATCTCAAAATCAATTTTAATCAAAATTATTTTTTTATTATTATTTATCTAAACATGTACTTAATCTGATCATAAATATTTTGTTTGTTTCTTTTTTAGATATTTAAGGTAATTTTATATAATTTAAAAATATTTAATAAAATTTAAATATTATATTTTATTAAAATATTCTTATTTAATATTTAACTTTTTAATGTATATACCACTAATAGTGGATACTCCCTAAGACTAAAATATTGAAAATAATTTAATGAATGAATTATTCAATAATTTAAAATTATTATTTTTAAAATATTTTTGTAAAAAATATTTCCTCCCTACTTTTTATAAAAAATTATTTTAAAAATAAATGTTGATATTTTTATAAGACATTTTACGATAGTATTGAGTGAAGATAAAATTTAGTATATTAATAAATTTTAATTAAATAATTGAATCATTCTCTTATTCTATTTCTCTCAATGTTTTAGTTCTAAGGAATATCCTGTATATACATTAAAAATTTAAATATTAAATAAGAATATTTTAATAAAATATAATATTTAAATTTTATTAAATATTTTTAATTTATACACAATAACCTTAAATATATAAGAAAAGAAACATCAAAAGCATTTACAATTAGATTATGTGTGTGTTTAGATGAATGTTAATAAAATTGATTTTAATTTAAATTTATTTTTTTAATAATTGATTTTGATATAATGTGATTTATGTTAAAATGTTTTTACTATAAATATAAATAATATTTAATATAAAATTATGAATCTTATGTTATTTCAATTCATAATCGAACTCACTATCAACTCTAAATTTTTTCTAGCAAACTAAACATACAAAATTTTATTAGTTATCATGCATGAGAATAAATGTGTAAGGTAAACAACAACCTGCAATTACTATTGTTTTATAGGACAATGTATTTATGATGGAGGAAACATTATTTATATCCATAAAGTATATAGAGTAACAATTTTTTTTAATTAATTGTGTTATTATGATTGATTGTGTGTATGGATGACATGTTAAGTGAGTGCCTATACAAAATTTACTCTAAAATTATATTTATCTAAGAATGGTGCATATTAAGAAAGTACCATGTATGGTTCAAAATAAATTTTGTATTTAAAAAAATCATCTCAAAATAAATGTTGTATTTATCTTTTCAATTTAATATTATTTTTTTTATTAATACTTTTAATGATATCACTTTAATTTTAAAATGTAATGTTATTATTAAGGTTGATTTTGTATAATTACTACTTTTTTATATCTTTTTATTAGTTTTTCTTAATTTGTATAAAACAAATACTTATTTGAGGACATAGTGAGTATTAATTTTGTATATTTTGTAGATTAAGAATACTTCTATATGATGCATTTTGTATTGTTGAAATAACCCTTAGCCAAACAAGATTGTCTCTCGTGAAGTATCATGTAATTAAATAAAAAAATGAAATCATTATTAGTCATTAATAGTTTCATTGATGATGGTTAGTCATAAAGTCGGGGGTTTGTAACATTTAAGTTGCTGTTATTACAGTTCCTTTTGAATGAATGTGAGTAACAATGTTGCTTTGGAATAATAAGGATTGCTTCATTGCATGATTTAATTAGACTAGGGTTGGAAGGAGATCTATTTATTGGATAGGAATAACTACATTTACGCTTTTAAAAAATTATAAGATACTCAATTTGAGTTTTCCAAAAATCGAATACCAAATCAAACAAGAGAAATTTAGTCATTAAGCCTAAAATTAAATGTATTAATAAATATAAATAAAAATATAGTTGAAAAAACTTGTAAATATATTCTCGAATTTATAAATAACCATTGAAGCAACCCTAAAACAAATCAAATTGAAACGACTAAAAAAATAAAAAAATCACAAAAAAAATTTAATTTTGAGTGATTAGATTTTTGTAATTACTAAATCGCGCAATTCGATTTTATTTGCAGTTTAACATATTGAAATCACACAAAACCTAATTAAACAATTCACCTTGAGTTGTTTTAGCAATCATCTATAAGGCATATACAAAATGCTTATTACTTTTAAAGTTTTTATGTTTTGCACTTAATTATATATTAATTAAAATTTTTAATTAATGTATGAGTTGCTGAATTAATATTTTAGCAAGATTATTTATTTTAATTTTATTGGATACAATTTAAAAAAAAATAATATATAACTTTTAAATGAATTAATTGATTTTGTTTAACTTTTATGGTTTCTACTTTTATATAATTTTATTGGAAGCAAATAACTTTTTATGTAATTTTAGAAATCAAAATTTTGAATACATTTTTAATACTTAATAATAAAGTTTTTAATAAACCGCAAAATCAAATTAAATCAAATTGCACTACACTTGTTTTTTATTTTAGTTGGAAGTAATTTTAGATCTAAAATTGTATTAAACTGTACCATGAACTTAAACTTATGTTGTTATATACACAAACTTGTGTGTGTAAAATACATCTACTTATTCCATAAGTATAAATCTTAATTATTAAATTTTAAGTATAAATCTTAATTATTAAATTTTTTTAAAATATAAGAGTGGTTGTAATAAGTAATTAATTTTAATTATTAAATTTTTAAAAAATAAATAGTAAACATAAAGAGTAAATTTCTTATAATTATTATACGATTTAATTTCAACTATTAACCTTTATTTATTTCAAATATGTGTTTCATATAATTTAGCTTTTCTATATATATATATATATGCTGGTTTGGTCATAATTGACTGCATTTATCGCGAATGAGAAGTAGGTGTAATGTCATAAACTCAACGTGCTCAATTGTGGATGTCACAAAGTATTATATTGTGCAAAAATAAGAAAAAACTTAATATAAAAATAGCAACTGATTGCTATCAATTTCATCTGAAAACAAATAATAACTACTTATTTTTGCCAACAATTAGGTTGAAGTTAGAGGTATTGCAAATTAATTAGATAAAATTATCGTGTATGAGGGAGGGATGAAAATTTTCCACATTTCTGTTTCACTAATCAAGAGACATATATCATTTAATGAGTTACGAGATAAAAAATATTTATAATAAAAATTTATTAAATATTTTAATATGATGTTTCTTAATTAGTAGGAGATATATAAAAGATTTTTATCCCATGTATCATATAATGAGAATCTCATTGATATATACTTTCATGACGGTTATCACTGATTAAGAATTTAGTCATACTTACTCTTCATTCTTTTGTAGAAATGGATCACCTGCCATCTTTTACATATTATTGTGTCTCTAAAGAAGTGTAGACAATTCTATCACACCTTGTGGTAGGTGACAAATATAATTGGTAAATAAAATTTTGTTTCTTTAAAATAATTATTGTATTTTATTTATTAATATAATATTAAGCTTTATTAATATTTTAAACATATTTTATTTTTTAATGTAATATTAATATTAAGGTTGACATGTAAAATTATTATTTATTTAGTTTTTCTTAAGAGTTTAATTAGTATTTACTGTCAATGTAAACTTTTTACACCGATATTCACTTACAACCTTTAATTTATAGTAAGTTTGTTAACTTTACCAATTAATATTTTGACAGTCTATAAATGAAAAAAATATAATTAAATGTCAGTGTAATATTCTTTTACAAGTACATACTAATTAAACTCTTTTTGTAATATACGAGCATTGATCCTTGTTTTAGAATGAAAAAAATATGTGATTGTTTAAAGAATTTAATTGGTATACATGGTCATTTTTACACTAACATTCGATAAATTTGTTGACTTTACTCATTAGTACTTTAAAAGTCACATAAATGAAAAGTTATAATTAAATATAAGTGTAAAATTTTTTTACACTGACCGTGTATACCAATTAAACTCTTATTTAAATGTACAAAACATTGCATTTCAAGTAACCAGACCCGTAAAATAACATAAAGAAGTTTTTTTGACAAAAACATAAAGAAGTTACTGCTCAATAAGTATCATTTAAGATTAAATTGGAATAATTAAAAAATCATTAAAAATTTCTATTTTAAAATATTTTATAATTAAAATTAGTATTACAATACTACTATTAATTAATAGATCTTTTATTAATGTTGCATATACAGACAAGAAGCACCGGAAATATACTATTAGTTAATAGATAATAAAACATAAAGTGTGTATACTAAGATAAAATTATTTCAACTTAATTTGTAATTTTAATTTTGAGAGTCCCTATATTAAATATATAGAGAGAAAATTTTGTGACGCATATACGGTGATCCTGCATATTGGAACAAAATTGTATAACAGATAAAGAAAATAATATTTTTTACACAAGCCTAAAAGCTAAGTACGTGGGTATACTAATCTAGATCAAGTCAAGAGAGAGCTGGACAGTTTAACTGCTTAACAATATTATAGTGCCTTCATAAAAGTAATGGACGGCAAGAAATCAAATTATTTTTTATAGGATACCGATTGATATTATGATATTCATTACAGCAATGTCATAGAATTGGTTAATGTATTCTTCTGACTTTAACAGAGAATGTGTGTTCTCGAATTGGTATATTAATCCTAGAATCTGTATGCTAAATATAAGACAGAAGATTTAGGATGACATATATGCTATTAGAATGTGCAGTAAGATACACCCTATTTTCAATTATGTAGAAACAATTTGTTTATGACCTTTGGAATAAAATCTTTGCTTTTTTTAAAAAAAAATAAAATAGTGCCTTCATAAAAATAAAATATAAAGAAAAGAAAAAACATGATTGTGCGAACTGCGTAGGTACATACTAGAGGGCACATGGTAAGCTGTTTGTACCATCAGCTGTTCGTTGCCAACTTTTCGGTGCATGCAAACGCCATTTTTAGAGTCTACCATATATCTCAGCTGCTGTTCAGCAATATTTCCATGCTTAAAATGGTGCCAATATTTGGATTTAATAATCTTAATTACTATACGTTCCCCCTTATATATTAATTAAATTGTATCTGTACAACAACAACTAAAAAAATAGTTGAACTGTATTGTATCTGTGAATTTAACAAAGACAAAACTTAAGGATAAGCTTCTCATTATGAGATGCGTAAAATCTTCTGTCAGAGATCAGCCATAATATTCCGTCACCTCGATCCTTTTATATGCACATTAATAAAAGAAAACATATATATAATTCAAATACACATATAAAACAAATAAACAGATTAGATTCTTGATTTTGAATCATATGGATGCTACCAGTTGCAGTTTTTTTTACTATTCTTTTATTTTTTTTAAAGAGAGAATGATATGAATTAATAAAGGCTTCAAGCATATGATCGACAGATAGTTGGCTAGCTAGCTACATACATGCGGGTTAGCATATAATTAAATTTAACTAGCTAAGTATAGTAATTAATTAACATATCACTACCTGGTTATTGTAAAATAAAGACAGAAATGGTTAAAGGGATTAGGAATTCAAATCCACTTGCCCCCCCTTAATTAACCTATAATCCAAATGCAAGTATATTCATGAATTTGAAGTTCAGATTTCTATAATTATAGGTTAAGTCTAATTTCTTGATACGAGACCTATTTTGTAATTAACCCTAATGTTCTAGAAAAAACAGGGTTAATCCAAACATTAAGTACAATAACTTATAACTCATGTATCTAAAATCTCTATATTCTCAGGTTAATCTCAATACACAAGCACGGCTAACAAGTAACAACTAAGTTGCATCATACATACACAAGATTCTTTTAATTTCATGCATATAATATGAACAAAATATTTTGGTAAGCTGCACGCAACATATATGAACTATCTTTTTTTTATTATTTTAATTATAGGCACGAATATTTGATTGATACATAAAAACAATGTTTCGATGAAAATACTTATGATAGACACACATTTACTTTTTGAAAAACAAAAAAAAAAAATCACAGTTTATTTCATTTTCTTAATATAGTTATTTTTATAAATTCTGCTTAATAATTTATTTTATGTTTTAATCATTATAATTATTTTATTAATTTATATAAATAATATAAATTTTAAAGATAAAATATAATTTTAACGTGCTGATGGGTTAGCCCGTCTTACCCCACATTTGGTTCGCCAAATTGATAGGTTAGGCAAAGAGGACCAAAAACAAGCTTATGGGCTTAAATAAGAGAATTTCAATTAACATTTTCTCTTATTTGAATTAACATCTACTTTTATGTAAAAATATTAATATATTCTTAATTTTTTTACTCTCCGACCAACTATTTTCGTTCAACCAACTATTACCACAAGAGAGTAAAAAAAATGACCAACTTTTTTTATTCTTGTCGGAGGTCCCTAATTTCACTGTTATGTCAATCTTGCATACCAATATTAGATGCTAAATTTCACAAATTTATATTACCCATATGAATCAAACAAGGAAATTATAATTTGTTTCCATGTCTGCATATATATAATAGAAAAAATGACACTTAAATAAGAGGAAAATCTTTACAAAAACTAATAGATGCATTAATGACTGTATACTTACGAATTAATGATTGTATAATATAAATATTATAAATAAATTTTTAATGTTATAAAAATTCATATTATATTTTAAAAGTATAATATAAATAAATTTTATAATTAAAATAAAAATTTTAAAATATAAAATTTATAAAATAAAAAAATTATATTACAAAGAAATTATATTAAATATTATATATAAATTTTATAATTAAAATATAAAATTTATAAAATAATTTTGAGGTGCACTAAAATGCAAAAGATTTTTAGTGCACCTCAAAATTTTTAAATCATTCAAAAGAGTGTTAAAAGTAATTGAATCTTTCTCGAAATGATTCCTTAATGATTCGGCCATAGTGTTTCTAATTAGTGTGAATCTTTGCAAATTTTGTTGAGTCTTTTTGTGTTAAGTCCAATTCTATTTTAGTTCATTTTAGGTTCCTTTTTTGTCCTAATTTTCTTTTTACACCCTTATTTGATTGCTTGTCTTGCTTCTTTATTCTTTGAGTTTGTATGAGCATAATCTATCCATTTGGATGTGTGCTTTTGTTCCTTGAGCTTTTGTTTTTGTTTTTGCTTGCATTTTGCACTTCCTTTGGTCTCTTGTTGGTGTGCCAATTTTGTACGACAAAGGGAGCTTGAGTCAACTTTCCACAAGGGTAGCATCTTGAGGAGGGTTAATCCAAAAGCTAAGGAAGAGTTCATTCAAGGGAGTAGCAACAAAACTTGAGGGATACACTTGAGAGGACAAACATTTGGAGTAGGAATCTTCTTCAACATCAACTTCAAGTTCTTTATTTTGTTGTTTAACTAAATTGGGTGTAATTTTTTTATAAAGGTCATTTTAATAGAGGTGTTGGATGCCCATAAGGATCACCTCTTTTGGTTGTAATATTTTTTAGTTTCTAGAATTGGTGGAGAAAGGATTTGGTACCCCATCGTTCCACCTTTAGGAGCACAACCATAGATCCCTACACTTTGCAATTTAATTTCTTTATTGCTTTCACGTTTTAGTTTGAGGTGATTTTGAGTTCCAAAGACTCTTAAACATTTCACTTAGGGAGAAAACAACAAAAATAGTGAGGAGTGCAAACTTTAGGTTCTTCCCCCCCAAATCATTTTCAAAATGAGCTCACACACATCTAGTAATAGGAGTGTTAATCAAGAAGGATCTCCTAAATTAACCATCATGGGTAAGTTTGTTAGTGAGTTTAGGGGGTAGAGAGTAGAAGAGAAAAAGGAAAGAAAAGAGAGAAAAGAAAGAGAAGAGAAGAGAAAAGACGTAAAGAGAAGGAAAAGGAAAAGAAAGAAAGAGAGGAAAGAGAAAAGAGAAGAACAGAAGAAAAAGAAAAAGAGAGAAAAGAAAGAGAAAAAAGGGAAAGACAAGATATAGAAGAGAAAGAAAGGAAAGAAAAGAAAGAGAGGAAAAGAGAGAAAAGAAAGAAAAAGAAAAAAGAGAAAGAGAAGAAAGAAGAGAAAGAGAGGAGAGGGTATAGGTCTAGCCTATCTAGGATGAGTGAGAGTAAAGCTTATGAGAGACCTAGGAGAAGAAGAGTGCATAAAAAAATAATAATAAAAACTAAAACCCTCCTAGGGAACAAAAAATAGACTATCCTATTTTTATGAAAAAGAGGATGTGAAAACCTATCTTGATTGAGAAATGAAAGTAGAACAACTCTTCACTTCCTTTAATATGAGTCAAGAGAGAAAACTCTCCCTGACAACCCTTAGCTTCCAAGGGCATGCCATGTATTGGTAAAATTCCTCATTAATGAGAGGCACCGCCTTCATAATCCTCCTGTGGAATATTGAAATAATCTCAAATGGGTATGAGGCGGAGGCACATCCCCTCCTATTATGAAAGAGAGCTCTTAGATAAATTGAAAATATTGAAATAGTAAAACTCAAGTGTTGAGGAGTACAGACAAATAATGAAGCTTTTCATGATAAAAGTGGGCATTACTGAGGTGCCTAGGGCCACCATAGCTAGGTTTCTAAGAGCATCTCCAATGGTGTTGTTGAGACTCTGATCTTGAGGCCAATATCTTGATCTTGCCAAGAACACTATTGGAGAAAGACAAAGGTGATCTCACAAATAATAATTCTCAAAATCCTCCTTATTATTTTCCATACTTTCCACAACCACCCAAAAATTTGCAAAATCTTTCTCCATCAATTCCTTTCTTGCCCCGACCACCACCATCAACAAATGACAGTTCTCAAAATCCTCCTTATTATTTTTCATACTTGCCACTACCATCGTGTACTAGTTGTAGTCGTGCATAGACTCTATTAAGTGAGGAAGGTGATACACAATTTCCTCAATTTTCTGCCCAAATTGGATTAGAAAATTTGACAATAGATGATAGAGGAGAGACTGCCTCACAAAATAAAAAGGGCGCAAAATAAAAAGGACGCACACGTTTTCTTTTCAATTGAAGAGGATAAACTTTTTATCAGCTCATGGTTCAATGTGTCTATTGATCCAATTGTTGGTGATTATCAATCAAAAGACGAATTTTGGAGAAGAGTATTTGAGCATTACAACAACTTTTGTGGTAATTTTAATGAAAGGTCAAACAATCAATTGAGATCTCGATGGCAAAAGATTCACCATAGTATTCAAATGTTCAACGGTTGCTACAGCAAGCTATTGCATTAAAGAAAAACGGTTGCAATGAGAATGATGTCATGGTTAATGCATATCTTATTTGGAAGCAAGATTGTCAAAAAGATTTTGCACTTGAGAATGCATGGCTTATGTTGAAGGAACAAACAATATGGTTAGGCACTTGAAATGAAGGTCCTTCAAAATGAACAAAGTTGAATACACATGGGACTTACTCATTATCATCTAATCCTAAAACATTGATTGAGGTTACTGAAACTGAAACGCCAACACCAATCTCTCGTCCAATGAGACAAAAGGCGGCCAAAAGAAAGGGGAAAGGCAAATAAGCGACATCGACATCGTCTACACCAGTTGTGGATTTCATTGGCATTCATACTGACATATGCCAAAGAAATGTTGTCAACTAGGAAATTGCCAAAACTATTAAAACTGAAAATATGTTGAAGATGTATGAGATCATTGTGAAGGACACATTAGATATAACGACCCAACAATGCAAAAAAACGAAAAGTTTTTCCAAAAGCTTTGTAACGACCTTGGACATGATATGTAATGTGTCTGTGTTAGTATTTTTAATTATGTATTTAGTTGTGTGTCTGTGACACTAATTTTAATTATATTCTAGTTGTCATTTTTAATTATTATATATGTTGTGATGCCTTTAAAAATAGTTTAATATAAGATCGTTAGAAGTAGTTGATAAAAATTAGCTGTTAAAAAACTAGCACTTAGAACTAGCTGTTAAAAAATTAGTCATTATGAATTTTCTGTATAAATGTTTACATGCCCTCTATTTATGCACAAACATCTTGTTTTACAATCTTATTGTATCAATTCATTTTATTTTACTTAGTATTATCAGGTCTCGTCACCCTGAGTTCGAGAGAGTATGACGATAAATTATTCATGAAGTACTTACTGACAACACTGATATTCAACTACACTATTATATGCAGCAACTCCATGAAGAACAACTCCAACAATAAGCACAAAGCAGCATCCAACCCAGACGCAAAAGAAGAACCATAAATCACAATCATGAAAATGGACATACATGTCTATTAAACAACTACTTCTCTGACAATTGTGTATACACTAAAGTTCAATTTCGGCAGAGGTTGGGAATGAAAAAGCCATTTTTTCTTTGAATATTGGATGCTTAGTTCTCGTTATCCATATTTCCAAATGAGAGCTGATGCTACTGGTAGACATGACCTTTCTCCATTGCAAAAGTGCACTGCAACAATACGTATATTGGCATATGGATCACTTGCGAATAGTATTGATGAGTATGTTAGAATTGGTGAAAGCACTATAGTTGAATGTTTAGAAGCTTTTGTTACTGACATCAATGAGATATTTGGAGATGAGTACCTGAGAAAGCCTAACAATGAGGACATTAATCGCTTGCTATCACTTGGAGAGGCATGTGGATTTCTGGGTATGTTGGGCTCTATTGATTGCATGCGTTGGGAATGGAAAAATTGTCTAGTTGCTTGACAGGGACAATATCATAGAGGTGATCACCACAAACTCACAGTTATACTTGAAGTTTTCGCATGGTAAGACTTATGGATTTGACATGCATTTTTTGGAGTTTCAGGTTTTAATGTGTTAAATCAATATTTGTGTTTAATGATGTTTTGCAAGGTCAAGCTCCTCCAGTGCATTTTACAGTTAATGGAACCCAATATAATATGTGTTATTATCTTGCTAATTTACATTTGTGAAAATAATCTTGATGCCACAAGGAGAAAAAAGAAAATTATTTGTAAAATATCAAAAAGCAACTAGAAAGGATGTGGAGAGAGCTTTCAGTGTTCTAAAATCTCGTTTTGCAATTATATGTGGTCCATCACATAATTGGAAAACAGGTACTATGAAGAACATTATGTTGACATGCATTTTATTACATAACATGATTGTTGAAAATGAATGAGATACATACACTAGTAATGTTGATATTGATTATGATTATATTGGCAAAGATAGTTCAAACCTTGAAGTATCTCATGAAATTCATCCAACCTTTGCCGCATACTTGCAAACACGATGCCACATGCATACAAGAGGTGTTCGTCAACAACTTCAAGCAGATTTGGTGGAACATATTTGAGAATGTTTCGGTGACAACAATGTTAAAATTTGAGTTTTATCGTTATGTTTGTATTTTTGCGTTGATTTTCCTTATTCAATCTTCATGTTTGTATTTTTCTTATCATTAATATGTTTTATCCTATATTTAAAGTATTTTGTTTATAAAAATTTTAGTTTTGAATATTTTTTTATTCTTTGCAATTTTTTTTTCATAATTAAACTATATAATTTAAATTATATAATTATTTAATTAAAATTATTTAACCTATATAATTATTTAATATAAATTATTTAACTTAAATAAAAAAATCATTTAATTTAATTAATATAATTATTTAATTTAAGTTATTTTATGATAATTGAAAATAAATATTAAATTTAATGATATGGCAGTGTGGGTTCCATGAAAAGTGTTCCAAGATCACAAATTGTGATCTTCTGTTGAAGTAAAAAATGGAATTGGTCTTTGGAATGACACAGTGCAAGGTCCAATAAAAAATTGGGTAAGATAAAAAACCTTGATCTACCTTTAGAGATTCTCTAAATGTCTTGAGAATGAACATAAGAGATAAAGGAACTCTTGTCATATAAGGACCTAGACGACTTGGTCCAACTTTGCGTAAAGGTGGAAAATCAATTTAAAAGAAGAAATGCTTCCAAAAAAGATTACAATTCTTATCCTTATGCAGAGAGGGAACAAGTCAAGGGAAGCTTTTCCAATAGTTTTTCTAAAGAGGAGTCATGCAAAAGTATGCATAAAGAACATAAGCCCTCACATGTTAGAGAAAACCCCTTACTAGTTTTACCACTAAGACTAGTAGCATCAAATTCTTTAAGTGTCTTGGGAGAGACCACATTGCCTCTCAATGC
The DNA here is from genome assembly GCA_037954015.1 of Psophocarpus tetragonolobus. Classification (NCBI taxonomy): domain Eukaryota; kingdom Viridiplantae; phylum Streptophyta; class Magnoliopsida; order Fabales; family Fabaceae; genus Psophocarpus; species Psophocarpus tetragonolobus. The sequence goes on from CM075688.1 coordinate 7,314,453, forward strand.
CCCAACAAGAAAATCATGATCATAAGGGGCCAAGACATTTATAGTAGTGAAAGTAGCTCATTTTCCTCCTTCAGTGAGAGTGAGGAAGAAAAGGGTCATGAACATGAGTATGACATTGAGGCATTTCTTTGAGATGGTGACCTCTTGATGGTTAGACCACTTCTTGGAAACCAACCGCTTAAGCTTGATCATTCATAAAGAGAGAACCTTTTTCACACATGGGGCAAAGTTTTTTATAAGACTTGTTCTCTCATTATGGATAGTGAATCATGTTTCAGTTGCTGTTGTAACCCCTTTACAAATTTAATTTAATTTCTGATTTTCTTAGTTTATACTTAAATATAAATATTATTGATTATATATTGGAGTAATTTTATACAAAAATAAACACATATTAGATTAATACTAGAGGCACTAATAAGTACGAAGTTGTCCAAATTACAAATAAGTTTACAGAGCATATTTTACAAATTAGTAATTTTAGTACATCATGACTTCCAAAATATTCCCAAAATCCTAATTCTCTGGTTGCATCAAGTATTCTCTTCCAATCTCTTTAGTCATTTCCTACATAATCAACCCTTAGAATTTAGGGAAAATATGGATCAGACATTCTGCCTGAGTATGAATCAAATAGTTAATTTCATTTATGAAATTAAATAAGTAACCAAGTTTATAACATTAGTCAAATAACAAATAGTCTAAAAATCAATACCAAATAGTTTGATAGATGCAAAATGCATATGAAATGCAATTTTTAACTTAAAAACCTTTTGAAAATCATTTTGATTCAGTACTCCATGGAGATTTTCTCTTTTAGGTGTTTAGTGAAGTCAAAGCTTATCATCACTTTGTCCAATGATTCAACAATGCTCCACTAGACTGAATCAGTATACATAAGTGAAAAGGTGTTAGTGTACCCGGAAGGTCACCCCAATAGAGAACCAATAAGAACTGATCATATGGGGAATCACCAATACCCCAACACTCCCTAGACCATACGATCCCGTATACCAACTCAGTCCAACCCCATTCACTATCAAGAATAGTAAGATATTTAAATAAATGAGTTTCATTACCATCAATATTTCTTCTCATTCTCTTTCTCCATTTCATGTGTTATTCTTTTTTATAGTGAATTTTGAACTTCCAAAAATATTATTTCAAAATCATTTTTGTATTTTACTATCAATTGTCCTTGACAGTAATTCATATAAAATCAAGTTCATATACATTTTCATTATTTTTATCCCCAAAATATTTTGACTCAAAATCACATGATGCATTATGTATTATTGTGAAAAATGCTCAATGCATCATTCAGATTACAGTAGTTTCAAAATAAAATGAACAATTCTAATATCCAAATCATTCATCTCTAACAATTCTTAAATATTAGAAATTACATTATTTCTAATTTGAACTCAATTATATAATAATACTAATTACTTAAAACTATTTATATATAATTTTATTGTTCAAAATAAATTTTTTAACGTAAACCACACATATGCTGCTTAAGCTACAATTTAGTGGAAAACACAATTTATGGTAACACATTGTAGGGAAAAATTACACTTATGCGTCTAAAGTAATAATTTTGTGGATAATACCATGGTTTTTGGACAGTTAAGTTCTAATTAATTTTTTTTTTATATTCTCTTGTCCTTATATTATCATTCAATCTTTAAGCCTTTAAACTTTTACAAATATTTTATCTATACTTGCATCTTCATCCCTTAACCAAATCACTCTTCTCATCATGAAATAATCAAAACTAAAATAAATTTCTTAACAATAGGTATTCAAATTAAGATTTAAACAACTATCATCAAAATCCATCTAAAATGTCTCCTAAGCTTATATGTTTTAAACTAATATAATCATAAAAATCTTATTTAGATTAGATTAATTCAAATTCCATAGATGAAATTAAACAAAAAGATTCATACCTATTTCTCCAAGTTTGAAATTATCTCTTATATTTTTCTTGATTTCTTCTCTTCTACTTCCTCTTTCTTTTAATCTTCTTCTTTATCTCTTTTAAAGCTATCTTTCTTTCTTCTTGAATTTATTTTTTTTAGCTCTCACTCTTCTCTTAGTCTCTATTTATTGAGTAATAGTAATGGAAATTTAGTTACTCACTCTCAAACTTTGATTGCGACAGTGATAATTTTATAGAACAAGTTTTCTGTATCGATTTGTTTGAATGTGTTACCTTGTTTTATAGGCTCCAAAATATGCTCCACCGCCATGTTACACGGTCATAATTTGGCCACATTTCATTTGATCAACAAAATTAAATCACATGCCAACTTTGTTTCGCACATATATATTTTTATTTTTTTTATTTGGAGTGAAAGTTATAGAAACTTTGAGAAGTTAGAAGTTGTTTTATCCACCGCCTCTATCAGTCTTTTTTTTTTTTCAAATGTCAATTCATTGTCCTTCCTCCAATACCTCTATTAAATATCATCAATGTTAGTTTTGATTTTTTTTAACCTTTCTCCATTCAGCTCACTGTTGTTGTCATAATATTTATGTTTTTTTCACAAGATGCTAGATTTTATTGATTACATTATCTATTTTAATCGCATGACATATTAAGTATTACATGGTATAATATTTTCGAATTTTGTACACTTCTTCTCAAATTGATTTAAGATGAGCTTTTGTTAATTTAAATCAAAACTGTCCACCACCAACTTTTCATGGTAAAATTTTAAATAAATTTTATCAAATGTTACTCTTTTTTTATAAAAAAATAGCATAAATCTTATTAGTCATAATATTGCCAAATATTTAATATGCATTTATTTTATATAATAGATAATAATTTACAAAAATAAAAATAGTATTTTATATAATTATAGTGTTACAGTTATAGCTTAAGGTTGGTGGAAAATCTAGTCGTTCAACCAATTCCCCTCCCCAAACCTTATAAACTCCAATGGCTTGATAAGGAAGGGGAAATGGTTGTAAATCAACAAGTGAAAATGTCATTCTTAATTGGGAACTTTTGAGATAAAATCATCTGTGACATAGTGTCAATGGAGGTTGGTCATATCTTGTTAGGGAAACCATGCCAATTTGACAAGAAAGTCATTCACCATGGTCACACTAATGAGATAACCTTCACTCACAAGGATAAAAAGATCAAGTTGCATATTTTGGCATCATCACAAGTGGCTGAGAATCAACTAATCATGAAGCATAAGAGAGATAAGGAAAAAAAATCAAAATCAAAAGCAAAAAAAAAAAAAAAAAAGAGCTTTCACCTTAAAGCTTGAAAGGGGTAAGGAAGGAGAGTTGGAATGAAGTGCCCCTTCTAAAGAGGCTATTAAGAAAGAAATCCATTTTGAAACAAAATTGGACATAAATAATGTTTTCTTAGATAAATCTTTCTATCTCCTTCTTTGCAAAGAGACACCATCTAGCACTACCACAAGTTTTGAAATTGAGTCTCTTCCAAAATTGGTTCAAAATCTTTTAAAAGAGTTTGATGATTTTTTTCCTTAAGAGGTTCCTAAGGTATTGCCCCCTCTAAAGGGAATTGAACACCAAATTGATCTTGTTCCTGACGCAAGTCTACCCAATAGGCCCCCTAATGTACTATAAGGTTGACCTCAGATCGAATCACAAGGAAACATGTAAAGATTGTTTCACTCAGGCTAGTTGTAATCTTTTTCTTTACTAACAACAAAGGGGGGGATTAATCGCAGAAAAGAAATGAGCAAACAAGCAAGAAAGCATGAAAGAAAATTCGCAAGAAATCATGAACAAAATTGCAGGAAAAGAAAAATCACACGAAAGGAAAACTACAGGAAAGGAAAATTGCAGAAACTAAAAGAAATACATTTTTGAAACAGAAAATTGCAAGAACAGAAATTTGCAAAATTGAAATCCGAAATTGCTCCTAAACCTAGCCTAGCATGCATGCAACCAATCAATTACAAGGAAAATGCTAATTATTGATCAAGAATTATGCATAATAGAGAGGAGGCAAGAGAAGAACATAAACTCGGAGCAAAATTGAGAACTGGAATGGAAACTGTAATTGAAAGCCAAGAGAGAAAATCTTCTCTTTACAAAAATTCTCTAAAACTTTTCAAAATCTGAAAAATGAAAATCTGAAAAGTGCCCTCAGGTCCTCAACCCCCTGCTGGGTTTTTACTCACATGAATAATGGGCCAAGCAAGGGCTAATAGGCCTAAAACTAAATTACATAAAAATACAATGCCTAAAACAAAATGATGTAGCTTTCTTCCCGAACTTCCAAAAATCCTCAAAAATATCTCCAGACTCCAAACTCCATGATCCAGATATCCAAATTGAAGTTCTAGAAGTCAGGAATCCAATTAAAAAAGAATCAACCAAAAATAAGGTCTAAACAAAAAGTTATAGCCAAAACATTAGACAGTGTCAGGACAGAATTAATGCAGAATTTATTAAAAATACAACTTATAGGCATGTTTTATCAAAAATAAGATTTTATGCATAAAAACCTAAATGCATGCTAAATGCTTGAAATAAATAAGAAAGAGCACCTTATAATATGTAGGAAGAGTATAAATGTGAGCATATAAAATGAGTCATTATATAGGAAAAACTCAATTGAGGCGAAAGAGATTGAGTCTCAAGTTCAAGACCTGTTGAAAAAGGGTTGGGTTCAAAAGAGTCTTACCCCTGTGATGTGCTAGTCTTGTTGGTGCCCAAACAAGATGAAAAATGATAGATGTGTATAAACCTTCATGCCATCAACGACATCACCATTAAATATAGGCACCCAATCCTCAAGCTAGATGATATGTATGATGAATTGCATAGAGCACAAATATTTTTGAAAATTGATCTTAGAAGTGGTTACCATAAAATAAGAATCAAAGAGGGTGATGAATGGAAAATTTCTTTTAAGAAAAAATTTGATCTTTATGAATGGTTGATGATGCCTTTTGGGCTTACTAATGATCTAAGCACTTTTATGCGCCTCAAGAACCATGTCCTAAGGGATTGCATAAATAGGTTTGTCATAGTATATTTTGATGACATTTCAATTTATAGTAGGTTCTTAGATGATCATGTAGGACATCTTAGATAAGTCATGTTAGTTCTTAGGAAAAAATAACCTTTTTGTAAACTTAGAAAATGCACCTTTGGTGTTCCTAGCGTAGTCTTCTTAGGATTTGTAGTTAGTGCACAACAGGTCCAAGTGAATCCCCAAAAAATCAAGGCTATCAAAGAATGATCCACCTCTACTAGTGTGACTGAGATTAAGAGCTTTCATGGTCTTGCGAGCTTTTATAGGTACTTTGTGATGAACTTCTCCACACTAACTTCACCTCTCAATGAGTTGGTGAAGAATGATGTTCCTTTCCTTTTAGGTGAAAACAAGAGCAAGCTCTTGAACTGCTCAAGGGTAAACTTACATATGCTCTTGTTCTAGCTCTACCCGACTTTCCAAAAGCTTTTAAGTTAGAATGAGATGCATCGAGAGTGTGTGTGAGAGTTATTTTGTTGCAAAGGGGGCACTCAATTGCTTATTTTAGTGAAAAATAACTTCATGGTGCCTACCTCAACTACCCCACCTACGACAAGGAGTTTTATGCCTTGATCCGTGCCCTCAAAATTTGGGAACATTATGTTGTTTTCAGGGAGTTTGTCATTCATAGTGACCATGAGTCACTTAAGTATTTGAAGGGGCAAGGAAATTTTAACAAGGGGTATGCAAAATGGGTCGAGTTTCTTGAAACATTCCCATATATCATCAAATACAAAAAAGGAAATACAAATGTGGTGGTCGATGCTCTTTAAAGGCGACATTCTCTCCTTGCCACCCTTAGTGCTTAAATTTTGGGTTTTGATGACATTAGGGAGATGTATCCCTCTGACCAAGATTTTGGAACCATTTATGTTATCTCCTCTTCCAAAGCCAAAGATGGCTTCTACCTGTATGAGGAGTGCTTATACAAACATGGAAAACTTTGTGTACCCCAAGGATAGATTAGGAAATTGTTGACAAAAGAGAGCTATGAAGGTGGGCTTATGGGGCATTTTAAAATTGACAAAACTTTGTTGCTTTTAAAAGACAACTTCTTTTGTCCCAATATGAAAAAGGATGTCCAAAGACATTGCTTGAGTTGCATAGCTTGCTTGCAAGCTAAGTCTAGAGTAATACTTCATGAACTCTACATACCTTTACTCGCTCCTTCTACACCTTGAGTAGAAATTTGCATGGACTTTATCCTTAGGCTCCTAAGAATCCAACAAGGTGTATACTCCATCTTTGTGGTAGTGGACCAATTTAGCAAAATGAACCATTTTATTCTCTGCCACAAAGTGGATGATGCAAGCCACATCACAAGGTTTTTCTTTCGAGAGATTGTCCACTTGCATGGGATACCCTCAACAATAGTTTCTAATAGGATGCTAAGTTCCTGGGTCATTTTTGGGAAACTCTTTGGGCAAGGCTAGGAACTAAGCTCCTCTTTTTTACCACTTGTCATTACTAAACAGATGAGCAAACTGAAGTGATGAATAAATCCCTATCCATTATGTTGAGGGCAATCATAATAGGCAACCATAAGTCTTGGGATGAGTATCTGCCCCACATAGAATTTTCATACAATAAGGTGATTTATTAGACCACCAAACACTTCCCTTTTTAGGTTGTCTATGGTTTTAATACTCTCACCCTTTTGGATTTGTTGCCTCTCTCTAATTCCCAACCTTTTCATAAGGATGGGGAAGCCAAGGCTGAGTTTATTAAAAATTTACATGAGAGAGTCAAAACCAACATTGAGAACCAATCTAAGAGGTATGCTACATCTAGTAACAAAGGGAGGAAAGAAGTCATCTTCAAAAAGGGAGATTGGGTTTGGCTTCATCTTATAAAAGATCGTTTTCCTTCTAAGAGAAAGTCCAAACTTAGCCATAGAGGAGATGGTCCCTTCCAAATCCTTGAGAAGGTAAACAATAATGCATATAAGTTAGACCTTCTTGAGGATTATGGTGTTAGCACGACATTTAATATTTCTGATCTGACTCCATTTCTAGTGATGACAAGGAAGAAGCCGAGACATCGGATTTGAGGTCAAATCCTTCCGAAGGGGGAGGAGATGATGCAATCCTACCTACCAAGGGTCTTATCACTAGGGTCATAGTTGGGAGGATAAAGGAGGACATTGCTTGGAAAGTGTTCACAAGACCTCAACTCTTAATTGAAGTATTGATCTTAGGCCATTGTTCCCAGTTTTATCCAATGTAAATATTAATTAGCTTGTAATTTCATTTGGGTAATGTATTTTGACCATTTGCTTTTAAAATAGGATGTAGAGGTGTCTTTAGTGAGTTGAGGAGTAGGATTTGTGTGAGACCCTTTTTGTTTAGCGTTTTGGGCTCACTCTCCTCAAACTTTGATGATGTATTTGCACCTCCATGGAGGTTAAGTTAGGCGCTAGGTTTAGGGCCTTTAGACTAGGCAAAATTAGCCTTAATGGTAATTAAGCCTAAGTCCCACATTGTCTAGGATCTTGTGCCTAGCCTCCCCATTAGGCTATATATACTCCTCCTATCCTCACACTTGAATGATAATAAAAGACTCTTTTTTAGCATTTCTTTCTTAGTAGAGTGTTTAGAGAATCCTCTCTTTTGAGAAGTGTCTAGAGAATCCTCTCTCTTGAGGAGTCTCTTCCTTAAGGCTTTTATCAAGGGGTTTCTCCCTTGTGGCAAGCTAACATAAAATTTTAACTCATCTTTCTCCTCAAAGAGAAAGTGGCATCTCTCACCCCCATTTTCTAGCCTCTTTATCCTCCATTTCTTTAGAAGAAGAACCTTGTTTGAGAAAGATCAAGGGAGTGCATCAAGTATGCACCCCAAAACATGGGGTGGCCTTGGGCTACTGGAGACAAGACATGCTAACTAGGCCTTTCTCATGAAAGCTAGATGGAACTTGGTCACTAGACGGAGAGCCACATGGGTACAACTCATTCGATCAGAGTATAACTGTGGGGGAGCTATCAAACTCGGAGGGGCACAAAATTCTAGAAAGGAATCAAGGCCTAGACTGATGTCTCAAACAATCTTGAGTGGCAAGTTGAGAATGGGAGAAGAATAGACTTTTGATCGGATATTTGGGTGTTGGGGCGATAGCCTTTTGCTAGATGGTGTACTAATGTCAATAAAATTGAACTTGGAGCTAAAACCTATTTCTTTTGTGGCTCTGGATGGGGTGTGGGATGTCTCCAAGTTGAGGGATGCTGCCTATAAATTTGGTATTGTAGGTACCTAAATTTTGTCTAAGTTTTTACATTTTTTATTAACATGTGACTTCCACTTTTGTGTTTGAATTAAATTTTGTTTTAGCCAATTTCCTTACATTTACTATTTACACATCTTTGCTAAGTACTCCCTAGAAAAATGGGGTGCATTTAGAAGCTTGAGGGGTGAACAATGAATATCCATAGATTATGGACCAAAGACAACAACATGGTATATTTAGCAATAAAGGGTGCAAATAGTAATGCTTAGCCCAATTTCTAGTGGTGTATTTAGTATAAGGGGGGGTGCAGATACAAAATGCAAAAGATAATAAAAAACAAAGGTAGTAGCTCTCCAATCATAATCATTAAAAGGAAAGAAAAAGAAACATCAAAGGTAGTATCTCTGCAATCATAGTCACTGCTCCAAAGAAAGTTGGCCTAAGCTATTTTAGATCATTTCCAATTGGCTGTTTTTTGCTCGGTAATGCTAGCTTGCTACAACGGGCTTTGCTGCTCACTGCTAGCTCCCTGCCCACTACACCCTTTACTTATTCACCCTACTCCTTCTACAATTGACCACTAATGAACAAACTTTACTGCATCCCAAAAGTGAAGCCTTAAAGAAGTTAGAGAAAGAGCATAATGAAAAAGGGGGAAACGGAGAAAAGAAGAAGAGTGGAGAATTTCCTAGACTCTGGTTTTGCAAGAGGAGAACCTCAAGGACTGCAATTGGTAGCCATTCACGGACATCAGTTGGGGCTTGTATTAGTGACGCTAACACCAAAATGACGGCAACCATTATCCCTATCGTAATCCTTAGTGGCATCACATACAACCCCAAAATTCGTCTTATCAACCTGTGCGAACACCATTGTGACCAAATCAAACCCTCAAACCTTTATTAACCACCACAACTGTTGGAAACCACCATCGTTGCAATCACTGCCAAAACGCTGTCATTGATAGATTCTCTTTGGTAGGTTGCTCAAAATATCTAGTTTTGAAGAAATAGCCATAACTAGTAATAACTAGTTATATAATAACCGATTATTTTAATATGGTTATAAAACTATAACCAGTATTATGGATATGGTTAATGCAATTAACTTGACTTTATAAAGAAATGATTGTGGTTAAACTTGGTTTCATAATAAGTTATTTTTAGTTATTGTCAAACTCTTTTAGTTTTAGTTTTTGTATTCAATGGTTAAATTTGATTTCATAACCAATTATTTCTACTTATAACACGGTCTACACTTCTATTCCAATGACCACATCTTTGTGAAAAATGCACTAAAAAAGAAATACTTTCATGACATCGTCCGCATGTATTGAGCGTGGTCACAACCTACAAAAGTATGCACTAATTAGAAAAAGATACCACACATTTGTGACTTAGGCCACATCACACATCCTTCTGGATTCATTGAGTAGAAAAATCTTCTTTAACACTGCTCACACTTTGTGACAATAGTCACATCCATGTGGACAAAATATTGAGAAGGAAAAATTTTTTCTTAAATCTCCCACACCTTTGTGAAGGTTTTCACAATCTTGTGAATAATGCATTAGGTAGAAAAAGTTATTCGTGAACCTTTAATATATTTGTGACAAAGGTTAGAATGTTGAAAATAATTTAAAGAGTAGAAATTATTTTTTTTAACATATCTCACACCTTTGTCTTATTGACCACATCTATGTGAGAAACATACTAAGTAAAAAATTAAATTTTAAGAATGATTTTATATATATATATATATATATATATATAATAGTTATAATAGTTATATTATGATCATTCTTTCATAATCAGTTATCATTTATTATAATTAATTTTATAATTGATATTATTTATAAATAATTACATAATCAAATATATATATATATATATATATATATATATATATATATATATAAATAAATAGATAGATAACTATTTATTTGTCTATAATTAATTAAATAATTAATTTTTAAAATATATATATATATATATATATATATATATATATATATATATATATATATATATATATATATATATATATATATATATATGATTATTTATTGATTATATTTAGATGAACCATCTTACTCTTAGGCTCATTGACACGTGCCTAATCTCTTTCGTCTTTCTCCTCATCTTGTGTTCTCAGTGAAGTTTTAGGGTTTCGATTCCCTTTTTAGGTTGCTTTAGATGGGACACATTTCTATTTTTCTTTTAACGTTTTGCCCCAATGTGCACTGACAATTAATTCGTATATTTTATTTCAAGCTGTTTACGGAATTTGGGCTTGACGTTCCATCGGCTTATTTCATTGAACCATATAAATTATGCATTCCATGTATATGAGCCTGGTGTGGTTTTTTATTTCTAGTTTTAAAATTTTTAAAAACAATAATTAGATTTAGTTTTAAGTTTTTAAAATTTTAAAAATAATATTGTTTTTGTTTCTAAATTTAAGATATTAGTTTCAAATCTTAACTAAAACACCAGTTTAAGGTTTTTGAAGGTGACAGTCGGTTATTGGCGATCGCACACACATGTCTCTCTATATATATATAATTTATCTCTCTCTATATATATATATATAATTTGAAGCTTTACATAACCTATAGTGAGGTATCATAATTATTAAACTATTTTATCCTTAAATATGCAAAATCTAAATTTTTATTAGAGAAATAATTAATTAGATGTGAAATCTTTTTAATTTTAAAAGTTTTATAATACTGGCCATAGCAGTTTGATATTTTAAAACTTCTCTCTAGTGACATTTTAAGATCAAAATGAGACGGGTACGTAAGTCAAAATGTTAAATTAAAAATTTATAGGTAAAATTAAATTTTGTCTCAATAATATTATAATTAAATACAAATATTTTATTATTTTTTCTAAATCTAAATCAGCAAAATTTTAAGAAAAAAATATGGTCATTAGAGAATGGATTATTTAGACGTGATATTCTAATTTTTCTCTCTAATTGACATTTTAATTAAAATTAAATTACTACTAAATAATATATTTATCATTATAAAATTAAAAATATTATATTATAATATAATCCCAAATAGAATTTTTTTATAATTTAATTAAAATAGTTATTAATAAAAAAATCTTGATTAGAAAAAATTTTAATTAGATGTAACATTTTTTAATTCTAAATGTTAGGATACAAATCATGACAATTTGATGCTTTAAAATTATTCTCCAATGGCACTATTAAATCCAAATTAAATTCCTACACAAACATAATATATTAAATAAAACTTTATAATTATAAAAATAAAAATTTCAATATAATAATTTCATAATTTTAAGCTTGTGATTCAATTAAAATAGTTACTAATGATTACAATATTTTTATAAGAGAAAGGATTAATAGATGTGATATCCCTTTAAACTTGAAGTTTTTAAACACAAGTTGGGACAATTTGATGTTTAAAATCTCCTTCTAAAGTAACACTTTTAAATAAAGTTATTTTCTACAAGAATAAAAAATATGATATCAATATTATAACGTCTTAATGTTAAAAAAGAAAAAAAATTCAATACTCAAATATTCTCATTAATAATAAAATTAAAAACTCAACACACAAATATGTAGGACTAGGAGACAATTCTTGTCAAGGCAAAAAAATAAAAAATATATATTTAAAATATTAAAATACAATAATAATAATATTTTAAATAATAAATTTATAAAAAAAATAGTATGTCTTAAGGGGTGAAATAAATATTTTTTAAGTTATCTAATTTTCATATTTAATTTAGGATGACAGTCTTAGGACGAATGTTTTAGGGTGCTAATACCTTACCTATACGTAATTGACTTCTTAATTCAAAATCTGGTTACATGGACCACTTTTTGTTAAAGCTTTTTTTCAATGCTTTGGAACTAGGAGGGCCGAAACAGATTCGGGTACTATTGTGGAAAGTGGCAATGGGGAAGCTGAATCTTCATGCCCTTTTTGTGGCCATCGTACGGAGACCTCACTGCATGCATTACAAGACTGTCCAAAGGCTATCAATGTTTGGATACAAATGGATGCTACCATTTTTTTTAATTTTTTCTCTCACTAGTCGCCAGAAACCAGGATGTCAGATAATCTATCTTGCAGGAAACTTCACGGAGATAACAGGTAGATTCAGGTGTTCGGTGTTACCTTAGACCAACTGTGGTATAGGCAAAATGTCATTGTTTTCAACAGAAAAATCCATACAAATCAACAAGTTGTCAATGGTATAAAATCTCTGCTATGTGACTTACAACAAAGCTTTGCAGTGCAAGTCCTGTTGAAGGACATTAGGGTGCAATGTTCTGATTTTTTTTGTAGGTAAGTGTGGATGCCCCTGACTGGTGGTGGTATGCTTAAGATAAATGATGCGACAACATTCAAAGTTTCCTAGGAGAGTTATGCTATTGGAGGTTTGGTTCGTGATTGCAAAGGCACATTTGTGGTTTGCTTCTTTAACAAAATCCCTTAGCATGAAGTGGAAAAGGTGGAACTCTTGACCATTCTTAAATCCCTATAAATCGCCTATAACAACAGCTTTCGAAACATTATTATTGAATTTGACTCCGTCTTTATAGTCAATTTCATTTTTTTGCAGGTCAGTATGGATGCCCCAGACTGGTGGCATGCTCAAGATACATTGTGCGATAGCCATCAAAGGTTCTTAGGAGAGTTCTGCTATTGGAGGTGTGGTTCGTGATTGTGGAGACACATTTGTGGTTGCTTCTTCAGCAAAATCTCTTGGCGTGAAGTGGAAAAGACGGAACTCTTGACCATTCTTAAATCCCTAGAAATCGCCTATAAGAAGAGCTTCAACAACATCATTATTTAATTTGACTCCCTTTTTATGGTCAATTTCTTGATGAGAGATGCGCTATCGATCATGTGTACTACCCCATACTGGATAAAATTTACAAGCAGAGTAGGAAAATACAAAAGTGTAATTTTTCTTTTGGTCACCATGAGTCAAATACAATAACCAAAGAATTTGCAGAGTTAAGTTTGGCTATGCCCCATGATATAAATGTTTTTAACTATTCCTAAGTTTATTCTTATTATGTATACAAAGAACCTAAATTGGATATCACTTTTAATAATTAATTTTTTCTAATGATCTGTAGCCTTACCATTAAAAAAAAAGAAGTATGTGTCATTGAATTAGGTTTATTAATTCTAACGTGACATATATGCTACATGATGCACCATTGTTAAAATATTTAGTCCTCAACATTAAATTATATTTTAAAATGTCAAACATAATTGTAAAAAGAATGGTTATGTTGTTTACTGCAAATAAACAAAATTTTATTTTTGTTACTTTTGTCAATGATATAAAAGATAAAATGATGTTGTATTATATGGTGCTTATTGTCTCCTTTCAAATTATGATGGTATATAGTAAATAAAAATTTCTTAAAAACGCTTAACCAGTTTAATTGATCAAACAAAAGCGGCATACATAAAATTGCTCTTAAAATGGAAACAAGAAAATAAATACAATGGTTTGCAGTGGTAGATTACACAGACTTATGTTTGACACATGACACTGACACTAACTTACTGAAATGAGAGATAAAGAGATTATGAGTTTAAATTTTTTCATTAACAATTAATAATTCATATTTACTAGTTAAAAAATGTTTGATACATGACACTTAAAAAATCCAATTTAATATTAATGAATAGTCGCATACTGTTATCTAATCACAGATTACTATAAAATTATTTGCATTATCAATACATAACCTGTTTTTTTCTAGAAATATTAATATTATAAATAAATATTCACAGATGTAATTCGTATATTTGTTGCACTAATAAATTATTATAATCCTATCTTATTATAATATGATAATGTATGTTCAAAAACTATGTTAAGCAATATGTTATTTGGCATTCTTCTTATTCTGTTTCAACTCCTAATAACTGAGGAGATTTATTGACGTGAGTAATTGAGTTTATCACTTTTACACAGAAATTTAATTAAAACTTTTTTATTTATATAATTTTTAAAATATTAATTGATAAAGTTAATAAACTTTGAAATGAAAATTCTCTGTCTTAAATTTGTATCTCTGTCTTAAACATTATATCATTTATTGAATGATTAACACAAAGAACGAAATATAAATTTGAGACAAAAACTTTTTACATTGATAATATATAATGTTTCTTAGTAATTTAGTATACCATATAGGTTTGTTTAATGAATTTAATTAGTATATATATTATATATATAAATAAAAAATATTATACTGACATTTAATCTATCTTATTATTTATAAAATTTTGAAAATATTAATGATGAAGTTAACAAATTTAGAATAAATTAAAGATTATGATTGAAAGAAACTTCAAAAAATTTTATATTAACCATACATACGCACTAATTAAACTTTTGTATAGTATATTAAAATAAAGAAGTATGTCAAAATCGAGTTGCCATATATTTTTTTTGGGATTAGATGGACCCAGAGGCCCAAACAGTGACTAGTGTTTGTTAAGAAACCATTAATAACGTATATGTCAACCGACATACAATTTTAATAGTTTTTTTTTTTTCTGATAAGAATTAAACAGGAGTTTATATTCAACGAACTGAGTTATAGCTCTACAATTTTATTAGCTGGCAACGTAAAAATAGGACGAAACGCTACATATTAGAAATAAGGTTAAAAAACTTAAAGAGGATTCCAACTTTCTATATAGCAGTATTTTCTAAGCATCCAAGTTTTGACAGATAAAAAATTGTCAGTAGGTTTGGTGAAAGAGTAAATGAACATGAAGTACATGCAGCAGACAAATTTAATTTGGCTTTTGAATTGAATTTCCAAATTCATAGTCTTGCAATTGAATTTCCAATTCTAGGTTTGAAATTTGAATCCCCAATACAAATACATCCAGAACAAGGCAATCTCCACCTTCAGTGAGACTCTTCGAACAAAGCTTCGAGTCATGTAATCGATAAGACGGTTAAATTCAGGACACCATAAGCATAAAAATCCCACAAAAGTATTTTTCAGAAATTATACAAGACAACTATGTAATACATTGACAAAAAAAACTGATCTAAATGCATGTGTCAGTGTGAGGATTTAAAATAAGCACGCACGTAGGGTGCACAACTTACACAGCTAATGAATGTAAAGACTTGTGTTAACCTTAAAACTTCCAAAAGTGTAATTCATTTATCAAGTGATAACCTACAAAATAGCTAGTACCGTAATAATATACAAAACATTACTTAAAAGTTAAAATAGAGTGATAGGTGTGCAAAGCAGAGGTGGAAGTTAGAAGCTTTACACTCTTACAGGCTTCTGAAGCACAGCTGATAAAACAATTTGTGTGTTTCCTGATCCAAGACTATCAGGCTTCTCTCCCACAACCCACTTCAAGTTTTTGTACCCAAACCGTTCAATCAACCTAGTCAATTCCCTTTTCTTTTCTTCATCAGAACAACAAAAGTTATCCAACCAAAACAAACCACCAGCCCGCAAAACACGATCAATGTCAAACATAAAAAACTCCAACTTCTCTGGCCTCGCCCCACCATCTAAGCTACTCCTAGCACGCACCAAATCAAACACATTGTCATAAAACGGGAACCTGTGATCCAAGCTCAAGAAAAGAGGGAAAAGCCCTCTTGCAGCAATGAATTCACTGAACGGAGCATCAAGATTCAAAGTGCTAGTAACCACAGTAACATTCCTTTGAGCCATCACAGCAGCAAAAGACCCAGACCCACCTCCAACATCAAGCCCTATCCTAATCCCACCACTTCCCAAAGCTAACACATCATCAACCAGAAAATCATTCTTACTCTTAGACTTCAGAAACCTGTGATTCTCATACCCATTAATCAAATCAAAGCACGCAATGCAATCCCTACTCAACTTCCTATCTTTCAAACACTCAAAACTCTTGCAACTTAAACCACTCCAGTTAACAGTGCTGTTAAGTGGAGCTTCCCAAAGCGAGTTGGGAAAAGGGTGAAGAAGACCCACCTTAGAAATAGTTTTAGCAAAACACCTTCTTCTCGGTAAAGGCTCGCAACCTTTCAAAATGAGTTTCTGTGCCATGCTCCAATCATCAGGGCAACGTTGAAAGAGGTTGTAAGTCATGTACTGAGACAACAAATCCGAGGATTTGTCGCAGGAATGGGCGACAGATGAGACCATTTGGGTGATTCCGGTTTTGGAGTCTCTGCCCAGAGGGAGTTGGTGTGGGCGGAGAAAGAGTTTGAGTTCATTTGCAATGTTGGGTCGGGAAAGGTCGAGGCTTTCGTAGCCAAGAAGGTCTCTTTCTATCTGGGCAAGTTCCTTTTGCGACATATCGATCTCTCGGAGAATGAGACTGACCTGTTCGGAGATGAGGGAGAAGTTTTTGTGAAGAAGGTGTAGGTGGGTGTGAGGGTGTTTTGGGGAAGAAGAAAAAGAGTAGAGGGCGAAGAGGTTGGTGGTGACGACGGAGAGTATCATCAGAATGTTAACTGCGGAGGAACACACTGTTGCCCTTCTGAACCTCGCAGTTCCATCGCCTATTTTCAGAGACACTGAACCCATCTCTAATCTCTTTCTCTTCCCTTGCTTTCAGACTTTCACTTCTTCGGTGTTTCACAAAGCGATAAATGTGTCAAGCTTCATTTTTATTTATTTTTAAAAAGCACTCGGCACTAGTTGTTGTTACTTGTTACATTACAGGTTACACGTGACGTGAGCTCTTCATTTTGTTTGCTTCTTTCATGTGTGTCACTCACTGAATCTGAATGCCTAATCCACACAAATGGTAACGGACACTGCCTTCATCAACACCAGTTCAAGGCCAGTTGCTTTAATCATCAAATGTTATTTTAAAGACCAAATCACACTAACATTTTTACTTTATATATACATTTTTTTTAATCATTACTTTTCTATTATTGTTAAGGAGGCATTTCAGAGAAATACAGTCATGATTTTTGTAATATTTTTAAATTTAAAGAGATATTAGTTTAAAAAATAAAAAATTATATATAATTTAATAAAATGTTTTAAGAAACTATTTTTATAATTTACTCTATTTTAAATTGTTTTAGTTTAAATATATTTTTATTTTTTAATTTATAATTATGATCTAAAAACAGAGATATTTAATTTTTCTGATTATTACTATTAGATAACTAAAATGACTTCACTTTAGGATGTCTTTTATTTAAAAAAGATAAAATATTATTTAATATCAGAAATAGATATTTGCTATATTTATATAACACTGAGAGTATATTTATTAAAAATTAGTTTATTAAATACAACTCTCCTTCTGGTAATGGATTTTTCAGAAATTTTTTAAATTCAACAAAAATCTTTCAAAACAAAAGAATAATAATTATTTTTACATCTTTATCCTTTTACAATTAACCGAATACAATCACATAATATCAACACAACTAATAAATTTATCACATCTCAAATTAATTAATAATTTAAGTAAAAACTCAAATTTAATTTCCTTCACTATTTATTTTAGGAATTTATAACATATTAAATAAATAGATACTTACACATGGCGGAATTGGTACACCATCCTTCATCCAGGAGCAAGAGCCATAATTTAAATTTCTTGCATTCTTTTCATGTTTCATTTGCTTACTTATTGCGTTTTTTAGGGTGTCTTGAGTCCCAAAAGTTCTTGAGACTTAGTAGAGAAAACCACAAAAAGAGTGAGGAGTATGCCTTTAGTTTTTCCCAATCACTTAACATAACTTCACACACATCTAGCAATAGGAATGCCAATTAACAAGGGTCTCCTAGGCAATATCCTATGGGGGAAGTTTGTGAGTGATTTTCCTGAGTGGAGAGTTGAGGAGAGAAAAGAAGGAGAGGAAGAGAGAAAAGAAAAAAAGGAAGAGAGAAAAGAAAGAGAGGAAAGGGAATTAGCAAGAGAAAGAAATAGGGAAAGAGAAAAAAAAGAAGATTGGAGAGAATGTGAAGAGAGAAAACAAGAGAAGAAAGGGAAAAGAAGGAGAGAAAGGAAAGACAAAAGAAAAGGGAAAGAGAAATGAGAGAGGAAAAGAGAGAAGGTGAAGAGAGAAAAGACATAAAGGAAGGAAAGAGATAAGAGAAAGAGAAGAGAAGAGAAGAGGGACAGGAAAGGGAACGAAGAGAAAGAGAAAAGTATAAGATGACACAATTTTGGATTGCTCTTCCTATGATCTTGATCCAAAGAGGTTCCAAGGTTGAAGATGGAGATGGAGAGACTAGAGAATGGTGGTGAATAGGTGCCACTTCATAGAAGATAAGCCATGGTTGATAGAAATATCTTCAACTATGCTCCATCCTTACTAAATGCGCCCACAAAATACTAAATGCACCCACAAAAATACTAAACAAAATACAACATATTTACACCCAATTTTAAAGACTATATGACCTAAAAACATCTTTATTCTCCTTAGCTTAATTCCTTGCTAGCGATATTGCATCATAATAGAAGAAGGTTGGAAAAATGGGAGATGGAAAAAGGGAGAATGAGAGAATCTAGGCATAACCATTTTATCACATATTGAAATGATCCGAAAATGGGTATGAGACGTAGGCATATACCTTCTTATTATGAAAGGGAACTCCTTGATAAGCTTCAAAGATTAAAACACATAGTTTGAGTATTAAAGAGTAAAGAAAACATATGGAGCTTTATATAATGAGAGTGAGAATTAATGAGGAGCCTAGGTCTACATAGCTAGCTTTCTTAGTGGCTTGAGTGTGGAAATTAGAGACAAAGTTGAACTCTTGCCATATAAAGACCTAGATAACTTGGTTCGAATTTGCATTAAGGTTGATCATCAATTAAAGAGAAAGATTGTGAGTCCCAGGGGGTTAAATAGATTGCAAAAAATAAATTTCACAAAATTTTCATTTTCTAAAATCAAAGTTTAGTCAAAATATCCCCTTTCAAGAAATCTTCAAAATCTACCTTTAAAATTTTACAAACAATTTCATATTTTGAAACACAGTCAAAGCTTCAATATCTTTCTCAAATTTCATATACCAAGATTCAATAATGACATTTCTTACAATTTGATTATCCAATCACAATGTTCTTTTACAATCAATTAACCAATTTGCAGATTTAGAATTTTACTTATTTCAATTTCATCTTTCAAATTCAATATATCAATTTTTTTATCTCATCAATTTCAAAGAATATTTTTCCAGCAGTAAACATTTATTTTCAATGTATCTAAATTTCAATTCAATCAATATTTCGAGATAGAGAGAGATAGAGAAATTGCATAGGTTGTTTTTATACTGGTTCAATCCAATTGACCTACATCCAGTTTCAAAATTAGTCTTTCGTTAATCTGCTTTCCACTAAAAATCAATTGACATGCACTCAACACATTCAAATTTTTACATAGAAAGATTTCAAATAACACACAAGATTGAGACTAATCCTTGCACCCCACAATAATTTGCTACACCGTGACACCCTGTCAGTCACAACAACGTCTCAAACTCATAACACCTTGTTGCAAGATTTCCAGTAACCTTAAGAACCCTAACAAGAGATTATCACACAAAACACAATTTCAAACAAAGATGGTACATAAACAATATCACCTGATGAGTGAACAGTACCCAATACTATAAAGCTTGAATATATCTATTTTTTCTTCAATCACCAATCTTGATTCTCAATACATTCATATTTCTGGGTAGTTCTGTTATTTTGAAGCGTTTTTCAATGGTATTTTGTAAGGTTTCTTTCTAAGACCTAAAAACCCTTTTCAGTTCTTGTTAAAAATTAGTTCAGAAATGATTTTATATGTTTCATAGAATGTGGTAATTGATTATCCAGTCAACTACCTGGTGCTGGAAATCGATTATCCAAGAGAGTATGTATTTTTTAGATTATGAACAATGCATATGGTAATTGATTAACTCCCAAAATTTTCAGATTTTATGACTTTCATGCTTGTTCCAGTTTAGATAATCTATTACCAACTTAAGCAATCGATTATCCTTTTTGAAAATCAATTCTTAACTTAGTATTTTGATCCATTTGCCTTCCAAACAATACTTAGCCATAAATTCAAGATTCATGATGAATTAGAAAAGATAAAATCTCTTAATCTACCCATTCACATCCTCATGCCTAACTTAAACAATCAATACAAGTACCACACCTATAAATGTGTTTGGTACCATAAAATGAGTAAAGCTAGAACTATACACTACACTCTACTACAAAACCAAAATCATAAAGCTTGAGATACTTCATCAATTAGCTTCCATTTTTACAATCTCCCCCTTTTTGGTTTTGATGTATCCAAACACTTTAGTACTTCTAGCTCGCGAGGTTTGAGTAGTATTTCACACTTGTCTTGGATTCAATATACAATGTTGCACAAAACATATAAGTATTGTCACATATTGTCATAGTTCTTCTCCCCCTTTTGGTACTTTAAATAAAAAAGGTTTAAGAAAGAACAAGAACCATGTTTTGAGACAATTTTTAGAATAAAATGCAATTTAAAGTCAATTAAAATGCAGTTAAATTTCATTAGTGAAATCAGCTAAATATCTTAGCTAGAGTTTGTACAAATTTTGCACTCTTCTGTTGCATAATTCTGCAGTCTGCTATTGCATAATTTTGCAAAAATTTCTCATAAAATGCACATTCCTCTGTTTCTTGGAACAAGGTATATGTCAGTCTATTAAGGCAGATCAAATGCAGAATTTCCAGCTACTTTCACATGAATTTGAATATTCATTGATTTATCATAGAATTTGTCATTACATACTTTTCATTTATCATCAATCGAAATTACATGAACAAAGATTCATTTTAATGAAATTACTTACTTTCTAAAAAAACCAACTTAACACAAACACAACTTAACGTAGCAGAAAATGAATTACACATAACTGAAATTCAAACACTGCACTAATATAGTAGAAACACAAATACCGAATCACAAACATACAAATATTGTAAATTTAATGAATGTAGTCCAAGATGCAAAATATGCAAAACATTGATAATGCACTTGAGAGATGTTTAGTTTCTTGGAAATGGTACATCTAACTGATCAAGCCTTTCCTGAATGGTTTCTAAACAATCCTTCATCTCTTTGAACTCTTTCTCATGCATCTCTTGCATGGCACCTATTCTTTTCAATATCATCTCAGTTTGTATTTCTTCTTTATTTACCCATCCTTCATCTGTTTTTATCAATTTCATCATTTTCAGTGCACGAGCCTTCACAAAATGTGCATCCCTGATAATCCCCCTTCTTAATTTGAGGTATCCACATCATACCTTTCTAGAACTTTGGAGATGAAAACAACATAAGGACACTTGTAGTCATCAAGTCTCCTTGTCTTGGTCATAGTGTCCTTAACTACTTTTACCCAATTTACCTTTACACAATGTTTCATAGCACAGAGCAAAATGAAGTCCTCTTCACTAATCTTAGCATGGTTGCTTCCTTGAGCAGTCATTATCCAGACTATGCAATAATGGACCAACCTATCATCAACTTTCGTTCCTCTAGTATTATACACAATCTTCTTCCTTTCATTCCTTTTTGCATTCCTTTCTTTTTCCCATTCTGTGGGATTTACCAACATTTATTTGTACAGATCAACTTTCTTGTATTCCACATGATTTTTTAGATCATCCATAAATACACCTATTCCTTCCTTAACTAGTCCAACAATACTAAAAAACATCTCATAAGTCAGAATTATCTTTTTCTTCTTAACCTTAGATACATAATTTCCAAAGTCATCTACCCTTAGGTTGGAGAAAAACACTTTAACCAAATTAGGATAAAATTTTCCCTTCATTTGCATAAATTTAGATAACCCTTGATTTTCCAAATCATCTTGAAAACTAAATTCATTCTCAATAAGCAAGAGAAAACTAAGACTTTCAAAGAATTTATCTCTTTTGCAGTATATTTCTTAAAGAAAGCATTTTGCTTATCCTGATTAGAGAACCATTCATGGGAATAGTCTCTTGCCTTTGTTGGTGAACCTTGGGCATGACTCTTTAGTGTAGAAGGCTTCCTTTGAGGAGCGAACTTGGGGCAAAATTCTCTACTAGTTGCAGTATGCTTCACCCTTTTTCCTCTATTGCTACTGCCTTCTTCCATGATTTTCTGAATTTGATTGGGAGAGAAAGGGGATTTTAGGGTTTTTAAGGGCAAGTTTGGGGAAAATTTTGACCCAAACTTACACGAATAATGTTTTTATCGGATTTGAAGTAGGTGGTTATCAATACAGCCAGGTAGTGACGTCTTCTTTTCTCTCAGAGAATCTCTCTTATATCAGGTAATGGAGATATGGGGTTATGGATATTGATTAACCCTTTCCTTTTTAAACTAGAGACCAAACTTAATCCAGGTAATCAATTAAAATTTGAGGGTAATCTATTACCTTAGTGCCCTATTTTGTTTTGGAAAAACATAACATCTGGTTTAATCGATTAGCTTTGCAGGTAATGGATTACCATGCTGCATTGATTTCACAAAACATATTTTTTATGCAATTTGCTTAAAAGTTTTGGTACGATATGCTTCTAATGAATGAGCAAAGATGAAATACACTCTTTTTCAAGAAATTTATGTAGTGATTAGGCAAAGTCAATGAAATTTTACAGTTCATGTTCATTTACTATACCAAGTTCTCTTCTTAATTTGTAGAATCTTTCCCTTGGTAGAGGTTTAGTGAAAATGTCAGCCAATTGAGACTCCATTTCAACGAATTGAACTTCACAATTTCCTTTTTCAACATGATCTCTCAAAAAGTGATGGAAAATCTCTATGTGATTTGTTCTTAAATGAAGTACTGGATTCTTTGTAAGGTTTATCACACTTGTGTTATCACACTTGAGAGGTATCTTGTTGATTATGATTCTGAAGTTTCGAGTTGCTGCTTGACCCATAATGATTGAGCACAATAGCTCTCAGCTGCTATATACTCAGCTTCAGTTGTTGAAAGAGAACACAAGCTTGCTTCTTGCTAGTAGTCCAAGAGACAAGATTGTAGAGGTGACATGTTCTACTTGTGCTTTTCTTGTCCAATTTGCATCATGCAAAATAAAGAGGGACTTGTACCTTTAGGATACCACAATCCTAAGTTCAACTCAAACAAATCATCCCTGATTGATCCACCCCTAGGTCCATCATTATTTCCTAGGGTGGAAGAAAATATAAGGCTTACTTAGCCTTTATGAATGAGTGTTCCAATGCATTAAGTCTAGTCTTCACCTAACTTTTCAATTTTCTTGAGCTAGAACTTACTACATTCAGAGTAGGATAGGGAACTTCTTTATGGAGGTACAAGCACAATAATAATGTTTTTCTTAGACAAAATTTTAGTGTTAACCTCCACTACCCCAATCCTAAGAGGCTACTTTGTTATAACACTCTTACTCCCTCATTAAGTGCTTATAAAAACATATTAATCTTATTGAATATCTTTGTGCAAGACTGGAAGAAAAGGAAGAAAACTCAAGATTTGAGATCAAATCTTCTCCAAGGAGGAGAGGATGATGCAATGCTCTTTGTCAAGGGTCCTATCACTAGGGCCATGACTAGGAGGATAGAAGAGGATAGAAGAGGATATGACTGGGAGGGAGCATGAGGGGCCTCAACTCTTATTGAGATTGTAGATCATAAAGTCCTAGTCATTGTCTTGTTTTTTATGTGGTGTAAACAATATTTTTTCTTTCTTTCTTTTGGGCCTTGTATTTTTTGCCATGTTTAGAATAAGAGTTGCCATTAGTCAGTATGTGTAAGAAGTGAGCTAGATTTGGATTATGGACGTGTGGCGTTTCCCACACCCCCTCTCCTTGGTTTTGTACCTCCTCAAGCACTCATAAAGCATGAGCAACTTGTGGACCCCCTTGTCCTTTCTTGTTAGGTGTCATTGTGAGCCAACGAGACAAGGCTAATGAGGTGTGATCTCGGCCAGTTTGATCAAGGGAGAGATAAACTTGATTTAGTTAGTTTTACATTAATTAAATCTTAGGAAACTCACCTGTTTTTGGTTTCATCAAAGGTTCTTCCCTTGTGCCAAGCTTTTTCATAGGCTTATCTCTCCGTAAGTGATGCCTTCATCATCCATTCCTAGCTTTCTAATTGTGCCATCTATTCATTGAACAAAATCAAAGGAGTTGATAATGGGCATTGCAAGAGGATTTGCATTAGGTGGTTAGTATTGATTCTACAGTTTGATCAACATTATGTCTAGGGTGGTAAGTGGTATCACAATTTTCCTCTTGATGCCTATATTGATTCTTCATCTGCTCGTCTTCTTTTCTCAGGGCCTCTATCTCTTTGACATTACACTTCTTCATTATTCTAACTCACTTTGTTGTGCAATCATTACACTCACTATTGCATGGTTGTTAGTTGGGGCATCTTTTACCAGGGGTGGAAGTCTACCCTACTCCCTTTGCTATTGTCCTCCTAGTGGCTATCATGTGGCTTTGGAAGATTTTTACGGGTTCTACAGTGGGCATCAAATGTACCTACAAAGGGTTGAGTACTTGTCTCCTTCACTATGATGCCTTGATGTGTGCTTCTCTTTCGACTAGAGAGAGTTGACCTACAAAAACCACTTCGATACTCAAGTCATACGAGATCCGATGAGATAATAAATATGTAATAAATAAATGAACAATTTACCTTTACTTTGGTAATCACACATTAATTATAGTTTTGTTATTGGGGTTAGAGTTCATGGACATGTTGGCACATGTCCATACTACTTAATTATAGATTATCTTCTCGAAACTAGTTTGTAAACGTGTTTAGTGTCTAATTGTCTTCAATCAAGTTAGGAATGTGGTTTAGTGTCTAATTGTCTAAGTATAAGAACTAACTTGTAGAGCTCATTCCAAAGTGTTAAAACTTTCGAGATGTTCTAGGTTTGTTAGGTGAGATCCATTAGCTTTAATCTAAGATATCATAGGTTGCTCGGTACACTTCCAAACCACATTCCTAACTTGATTGAAGCTTGTCTATACTTTGACAAAGCTGTAACTGACTTACAAAAGATGATATTTTCTTCCATCAAATCTTGCTTATGATTGTGCTCACGATGAAGGAGAGGAGAATCCTATCTTGTATAGAATGTACTTGGTATGGAATAATTGACAGTATTCTACTAATTTAATTGGAAGTAATTAGTCCGTTTAGTTTGTTGGAACATAAAGAAAATCAATATTTTGAACGTATTTTTTAAGGGAAACCAAGCGCAGTATTTGAGAATGAATTATGGGTGTAAAAACACTTTATATCAAAATCAATCCATATTCAATTTGTATCCAGTTTATTTAAATTTATTTTAATGGATCAGTTTTCTATCTAAAAAACTCATTTAACAACAAATCCAATTAATTAGATATGAATTGAATATTTATTAATTTAGATTTTTAAAAAAATTAAAATTTAATTGTGTTTTTAAAGATATGAAAATTTTAAAAATAAAAATTATATTATGTAAAAACTTACTAATAATTACAGAAAAATACAACATAAAATATCATATATGTATAAAATGTTAAAGATATTATATTAATGAGTTGCTAAATACAACATAAAATTTCACTTGATTAAAATATCATATATATTTAAAATACTAAAAATTATATTAAATTTCTTTCTTTTTAGTATATTTAAACATGTAATAAATATATATATTTAAAATGCTAAACATATATGAAATTTTATACTTTCTTTCCTCAGTAACTATATTTATTTATGCTTCCTTTCTTGAGTAAACATATGGTTACTAATAATAAACATAATATATATTGTTTTTAAAATACTAATCATAAATACGTAATAAATATATATGTTTAAAGTACTAATAAAATTTTAATTATAAACTGATTTTAAAATTAGTTTTAAACCATTTTCAAAAAAATAAAATCAATTAAATAAATAATTATTAAATCAATATTCATTTAATAGGATTTGAATTGAATATGCTATCTATGCATATCCTTATAATATATATAGTGAAGTGTGAAGAGATTATTTAGTTATTTTGATAAGATTTTTTCTTAAAAAATATTGCAACGTATTTTGAGAAAAAATTATTTTATTTTGTTTTTAAAAGATTATATATAATTTTGATAAGATTTTCCATTTAAGTTTTGAAAATTTGAAACTTAGATTGATCATAAAGATTGAATAATTAAATTGAGGGATATGCTTAGTTTACATTCTAAAATGATAATGTCACTTTAAATTTTAGAGGATCTAAATTCATTTTTAAAAAAGACGTTGAGTTTTTCAATTTTGTAAAATATGTTGTTTTTATTATTTTTTTTAAAAAAATCAGAATTTAATTAATATGTATTAATAATTTAAAACTTTTTACACTATCATTCAATCTACAATCCTTTATTTACCGTAAATTTATTAATTTATCTATTGATACTTTAAAAATATAAATGAAAAGATTTAATTAAACGTTATTGTAAACTTTTACTATTAGTGCATAATAATTAAACTAATAAAATTATATTTAAACCAATCCTTTTAAAATGAAAGATACTCAACTAACCTAGCTAATTTGTAACGGTATTTTTTTAAAATGAAAGATACTCAACTAACCTAGCTAAAAGATTTATTAATTTTATTATTTTATTAATAATAAAATTCTTACTTTTTTTATTAAGATCACAAAAATATGTAACGGTATTACTTTAAATTGAACCTCTTTATTTATATTTCCACTTTTTTATATGGAAGTTTTGTTACAAATTTATAGTGACAAAGACAAAATACTGATTTTGAAAGTATCTATGGATTATCATGGAGTTTATCTTCACCCTAGCAGCAACATAAATATGTTCCAAAACCGCAGTTACCCTCTTTAAATCCAGAAAATATACAATAATCATTACAAGCTGTAACATCTGGACAATTTTTTCCCTCCTTCGAACAAATATACTTCGCGGATCCTAAAAGCAATGGAATGTTATCATAAAATTGTATGCAAATCATAATTTTATTTAATGTTAGTAACCTTAAATATGTAAATTTAATAGTTTATATTTTTCAATCCATGAATACCAAAAAATATATAGTAAAATTAGGACAAGAATGACTTTAGTTTATTTATTTTTTTTACTTTATAAGAAGATAATGAAAATAATTTTTTTTACATACCCAAATATTAAACTCAATATTGCTAAGCTAAAACAATCTAATATCAATTAATATATTACTTAAAATTAATAAAAATTAAAATTTTCAAATTACTTAAAAAAACTAAACAAAAAGAACGTAAATTTATTACCTGAAACAAAAAAAAAACAAATACATAAAATTTCCAAGACAAAGCTTAGACCATAAATTCTTCTAGCAGTCATTTTGCAAAGATGAACCGATATTCCTTCAACTGTTTTTTCCTTTTAATTTTAAATATAAGCTTGTGTTATCTTGCTTTTTTGACATATTATGCTTCATAGAGAGATAGAGATTAGATTTGTAAAATTATTTTTATTTAAAAATAATTTTACTGTATATGAAATTATGAATAACCAATTTATCCAATTTAGAATTAAAAAAAGAGATAGAAGGAAATTAGGGATGAAAAAATATTCAAAGATTCGGAAACGAAAAGAATGAAAAATCTGAAAATAAATAAATAAAACCTTTAAAAATAAAAAAACGGTTAGTATTTGGAAAATACAGTAGTTTTGGGTTAATAATATTAATTAGTATTTATTGTTTAGATGTAAATATTTATTTCAAATCACACAATATGCGAAATTCTAATTTTAATATTGTTTAATTCATAAGTGTCATCAAATAGTGGTTTTCTATTATAATTTGTGTATGAATAAAATTAGATAAAAATACTCACACATATTAGTACAGTCTTGAACTTACTTTAATTTTGATGGATATTACATACTTTGATGTGATGACCTGGTACCACTAGTTTCAATAAACCAGGTATGCGTATAAAAATGTAACAACATGCTCGTATATACTCTGCTATAATTATAGTAATTATATAATAATTTTAAATTTATATATTTAATTAAAAATTTTATTTTTAAAATTTATTTTATAATTTTTTTATTTAATATTTTTATATTCTTTTTAAATTAAAATATAATTAATAAATTAATATATAATTTATTTAATGATAAATAAGTAAATTTAAATATATAAATAATATGACGTTAAATTAATTTAGTTAATCTAACTAATATGCATGCTCATGTAATTTAATAGTATGTCTTTAATAAAAATGAACCAAATATGATGGTCGTTACTTGTTAGTCCATTACGAAAAATAAAGTCAGCAGGAATTATTTTAATAATCTCTTTTCTCTTAGAAGGCATATAAAAGATAAAGAAGTTAACAAATAAAATTAATTAAAATTATTGTTAATAATGATTTACAAAACTTTGAAAACTATAAAGGGAGTGAGAGAGGAAAGGAAAAGAGAAAGAAAATTTATATGAATTTTCAAAAAATTTAAGAATAAAAAGAACATTACGGATCAGATAAATCACTTAGTTATTGTTTGAAAATCATGATATTTTAATATCTTGTATAATATTGCTAATGAAATTATAGGAAATTATAATTTACATGTTGTATGGAAACATGTGTTATGAAAATTTTATGATATTCCATTAATTATTCTCTCCCGTGAACCCTAATTTAATTAGGAATTATTGATTGTGTATTTTTCCGGTCGTAATATGATTTATTTTTTTTATTGTATAAGCACTAATATATAATTGATTTTGAATGGCATGATCAGACCTCAATGAATAAAAAATTCTTGGTGAGATTGGCATTCGCATTCGTAATTTCTTCCACATATACATGGATAGAGAAGTAACTGGTTTAATCGATATATATATATATATATATATATATATATATATATATATATATATATATATATATATATATATATATATATATATATATATATATATATATATATATATATATATATGACAACTCAGGTGAAAAAAGGGTTATGGTGCAAAATGAGAAAACATAATAATAATCATAGAATTTTAATAAACGGTTCAGATTTAATTTTAATTGTTAATTGCTCTTCATTTATTTATTTTTTTATCAATCATGTTACTTATAAGATTTTTATTTTACTCTTAGATAATAATTAACATTAATTTTTATATATTTTATTTTATTTTAAATTTGGGGGAGGGACCATAGCTCCCAGGTGGTGGTAGTATTGATAATGATAGCGGTAGTATCAACGACGTATGGTGACAGTGGTGGTAACAATGGTGGTGATGGTGGCGATAGTGGGGCTAACAGTGGTGGTGACGATGATTGATAAAAAAAATGAAGAGCAACAGACAAATATATAGTTTTTTAGAAAAGTTTCTGTGTGAGAGAACCATGTGAGTTTGTTTAATTAACAATTAAATATGAACCGTTTATTGAAATCCTATGGTTATTATTATGTTTTCTCATTTCTCACCGTAACCTTTTTTCTCACCTGAGTTGTCGTGTATATATATATATATATATATTAAGAGAAATGAGAAAATATAATAATAATTATAAGATTTTAATCAACTCTTCATGTTGAGTTGTTAGTTAATTAGAAACTTACGCGATTTTCTTACACAAAAACTTTTTTTCACAAATCCTTTTATCATAAATGAGGTTTAATCAAATATATATATATATATATATATATATATATATTTTGAGAGAAATGAGAAAATATAATGATAATCATAAGATTTTAATCAACGATTCAGATTGAGTTGTTATTTAAATAAGTTTGCGTGATTTTCTTGCACAAAAACCTTTTTTCACAAACCCTTAAGACACCTCTCTTGAATCACTCTTTGAAATCCTTTACAAAGTCATCCTAACTCTTATTCCACCACCAGCATTAGTATCGCCACTATCACAATCGTGACCACTATCACCAAAGGCAATGATGACAATGACAACGATATTGATAGTGGTTGGAGAGTTGACTCACCTCTTATAAAGGTAAGGACTTATGTCAGTGTAAAAGATTTTTGTGGAAATAAATAAATCTTGTCTTTCATTTCCATTCTGAGCAAATTGAGGGTTTGTGGAAAAAGTTTTTGTTTAAGAGAATCACATGAATTGGTTTATTTAATTAACAACTTAATTTAAACTGTTTATTGAAATTTTATAGTTATTGTTATTATATTTTCTTATTTCTCATCATAATTTTTTTCACCTGAGTTGTCTTTATATATATATATATTTTTTTTTTCTTTCGTTATGTTAATTATTCCGTTGCTGCAATTATCGACTATGAATTCAAGTTTTGGTACCTCGTATGCTTTTCATTTACCAGTGATTTCAATCACTTTACACTTATATACTAAAGAACTAGTTTCAATTTAAAATTAATGTCTTGGAAAGAAAAAGTATAATTACCATTATATTTACAGCATGTATTATGCTGAATTGTCACTGCAATTAATGAAAGCCACAATTATGGGAAATGTTATTATACGAAAAAATTGGATATATTTGAATTCCAAATTGTAAGGTAACGTCTGCATAGGATACAATTTGGGGACATTCCGAATTTTTATATTGTAATATTTTTTTACATGAATTTTTGAATTATTCCTGTTTAAGTGATTGAACATTTTTTCATATTGCTTGAATGTCTTAAATATAGAGAGTAAATAGGCGCTGTGTTGGTGTAGAATTAAATGTATGATAAAATTGTTAATCACTAAAATGGTAAATTTTAAAGTTTATTTAATTTCAAATTAATGATAATTTGTTTTAAATATTTATAGAATAAAGATGCCAAATCATATATTTATTGATTTATAGATTGAAATTATATTTAATTATTATAAGACATTTATGAATTGTTATAGGCAGGTTGATTTTCTAATATATCCATTATGTATATCATTAGATTATTTATATATCCATAAGGTAATAAGTAGTTTTAATTGTCAAGTAATGATACATGTTTAATTTGGATTTAAAATTAAATAATGGTAATTCATTGCAATGGATTGACTTTGATGCTATATTAAGATAGAATATTTGTTGATTTGTAATTGATTGCTGCTCATTATACGCACGAAATATTTGTGTCACTGAAAGGTAAACTATTAATCATGTAGACATCCGTGAATTTGATAAAAAGAAAAAGTTAAATAAGAAAAGTAAGAAAAAAAAAAATATATATATATATATATATATATATATATATATATTATTAATAAAAGGAATACCAACTTTTGATGTTTACTTTTTAAAATACTTATTCTACCCTTATACCGATTTTAAAATTAAAAAAGTAAACTTATTTATCATAAGAGAGACTTGAATCCATAACTTCTTATTTCTCAAATATATACTTTACCACTAGACCAACCTTATAATTTTAAGTAAAAAATTACTTTAAAATATTGATATCCAACATACATAATTGTCCAATTATATCTATAATGTATAATATATGATATTATATTATATACTATATCTATACTATTAATAAAGGGAATACCTCATTTTGATGTTTTCTTTTCAAAATATCTATTCTACCCTTACACCTATTTTAAAATTAAAAAATAAACTAATTGATCATAAGAGACACTTGAACCCATAACCTCTTATTTCTCAAACACATACTTACCACTGGACCAACCTTATAACTTTAAAAAACAATTATTTTAAAATATTGATATCCAACATACATAATTGTCTAATTATATCGATAATGTATAATATATGATATTATATTATATGCTATATATTATATAATGGAAATATGACTTTTTGGTATTCACATTTTATAACTATTTCACCTTCTAAATATTTTATAATTGTTCCCACTTTCGCACATATATCTTCTTCTTAGTAATATAAGCGTACATTTCATGATAAACATTTTTAATAAACATGCAACTACACAGGTGCGACAATATTTTGAGTTCTATTCAAACTCTCCTCTTTCCATTTTTTCATATCTATTGCATATTTGACATATCCATTGATGATCTGATATGTTTTTATCATGTTATCATAAACAAAAAATATAAAATTAACAAAATATATTTCAAAACATGTCATATAACAATTTATATTTTAAAATACAGAACTCAAGAATGAAAGGAAGAAAAGAAGATCAAATAGCTGAATGTGTACAAATAAAGAAAAGAAGACAAAAAGAATATATAAAAAAGCAGAAAAAAAGTGTTCTTGGCTGGCTATTTTTGATAGAATCCAAAATCTTCTTTCTTTTAATTCCCCAACTTTTTTATTCAAATGTAACAGCCTTTTTTACTTTTTATTATCACGTAAAGCATAATACTCTGCAAAGGAAACAATTCTCCTTTTTGGACAGAACCTGTGAACAATGTTTTGGGAACTTTCTCACACCAACCATAACAAAAATAAAAAGGCAGAACTCAATCTTTTCTGGGAGCAACAAATGATCACCCACTCCTGTGTCTCTTGATCCACAATGATCCTCATGTTATCTTTAACGTTTGAGCGTCCATGAATAAGCATCATCTTAGAAAGACCAGCACCAACACCATAAAGTAACCAGCAAACCACAAACTAGACCCGAATGCACCACCCCACATCAACAACTACATAGGCTTTCACCAATGCACTAACTTCCCAAAGAACTTGTGATTAATGCTCCAAACCTTGAAGCTAAACTGTAGACTTACAAACCAACACATGTTGCTAGCGAACCCCACCAGTCGCGAGACCATAAACATATGCAACAAGCCATTTTGTTCGTTCGTTTTCGCATATCCCTCAGCTGCATTTGTTGTTACTTTGGTATTCCTAGTTCTAAGATTTTTAAGTGGCAACATAAAAGGTGAGCATTGGTTTCTTCTCCATTTTTTCATTTGAATCTGCAAATGTGTTGCTAGGTTATTGCTCTTTCCTTTATTATATTCATTTGTCATGGTAATGTAACATGATAATTGTTATTACTGGATATAGGCCCTTAGTTGGGGTCTGCACCGAGGTCCGAGGTGCTCAAATGTCACGGTGGAGGTGTTGGGATCCGAGGTGTTTAAAGATGATTTGTCGGGCCCAGAATGATGTTGGGAGGGTACAATAATAGTATGGAATTCATGTATGAATATGAAAATTTCGTTATTAAGTTCACTGTGTAGGAATCATTAGAAAAAGAAAAATAAATAAATAAAAATAGAAAACTAGTTTAGTATAAATTTTATTTTAAAGTTCATGTTTTTCTATATTATCATCTTAAATATAAGTATTTAATATTTGAAATTAATTAGTTTTTAATAAAAATATTGGTGATAAAAATTAGTTTTTATTAGAGAAAAGATTAATTAGATGTGACATCTTTTAATCTTAAAGTCTCAGGACATAAATCTCAACCGTTGATGTTTTAGAACTTCTCTCTAATGCACTATTAAATCAAAATGAAATTAATATATAAATCAAAATATCAAATTAAAAATTTATAAGTAAAAATTGAAAATTATGTGTCCTAATAAATACAAGTATTTTATTATTAGTTTCTAATTTTACAAAGCAAACTTTCAATAATAAAATATGGTTATTAGATAATGAATTATTTAGATATGATATCTTTTTAATTTTGAAATTTTAAAATGAAAGTTTTGATGATTTGATGTTTTAAATTTTCTCTCTAATTAACACTTTAATTAAAATTAAATTACTACAAATTAAATAAAATTTATCATTATAAAACTCAAAATATTATATTAGTTTATAATGTAGTCCAAATAGTCAGTAATGACAAATTTTTTATTAGAGAAAGGGTTAATAAGATGTGACAACTTTTTAATCCTTAAATTTTGAAACACAAGTTAGGACAGTTTGAAGTTTTGAAATCTCCCTCTAAAATGGCAAGTAAAAAGTAATATTATTTTCTAACAAGAATTAAAAAGGTTAAAGTTATATTATAATATCTTAACATAAAATTAACAACAAAATAAAAAACTAAACGCATAAATATTTTTAACAAAGAACTATGTAAACTTTGATTTTCCACTACACATAGAGATACATAGGAGCAAGACACAATTCCTGTTGAGCAAAAAAGAAAAAAAATATTTAAAAATGGTAAAATATAGTAATAATAATTCTTTTTAAATAATAAAATTATTTTAAATAATAAAAAATATCATGTTAAATTTATAAAAATATATCGAGCTTTGAACATTTAATTAATGGTAACCGTTTTAGGATGGACGTTGTAAGATGTTACTATCTTCCCTACGCGTAATTGACTCCCAGACTTAAATTCTAGTTTCATTGACTACTTTCTTTAAAGGTTTTTTCAATGTTTTCCTAAATAAATATTGGTGGTGAATCCTCTGATTTTTAAAATATTTTTCGTCATCCCGTTGAGAAACTTGTGCCAACAAATGACGTTAGAGACACCTTTTGACATACTTAGTTTCTTACCGGAGTTTGGCATCACTCATGTTCTCTCGGGCTCCAAAGGGATAGGTGGGTACCTACAAAAGGGACTCTGATGCCTAAGTCGGTGTTGGAATGAGTGTGAGAGAGTGAAATGTGAATAGAATGATCTACCTGAAGGTGAGATTTAACTATCCTTTATACTTATGTTTTTGTAAGGGTTGTTCCCTTAGTTACCTTTTTTACCTTTCTCCTTAAGGCTTGTCTCTAATTACCTTTTTTACTATTCTCCTTAAGATTTGTCTCTAGTTACCTTTTTCACCGTTCTCCTTAAGATTTGTGTCTAGTTACCTTATTTAGGGATTTCGGGTCTCTTTATTGTTGGGTCGGT
This sequence comes from Psophocarpus tetragonolobus, assembly GCA_037954015.1. Classification (NCBI taxonomy): domain Eukaryota; kingdom Viridiplantae; phylum Streptophyta; class Magnoliopsida; order Fabales; family Fabaceae; genus Psophocarpus; species Psophocarpus tetragonolobus. The sequence continues at coordinate 7,349,525 of CM075688.1, forward strand.
GCCGAGATAGTGAGGCACCGAACTCAAGGTGTTGAGCCGAGCACTGAGGTGTTGCAGACTAATGGTACTAATAACGGGGGCCCTGGGAAGGGTAGAGACCGAGCTCCAGTTGGTACATATGCCCCCCTAACCTTGAGGTCGATCCGAAGTAAGATGAGATAAAAAAGGCTAGAGAGTAGAAGGACATGAACCTATTGACATGCAATGACGAAACCTCTATTGAAGATGAGCACATGTTTTTTGTGTTTAAGTATTGCTACATATTTTTTATGTTGTATTTTGTTATCATGTAATTATGTCATTTGGGGAGTAATGAAGTTAGGTTTCCAATTTGGTGCCTTTATTCTTTCTTGCACGTTTTGTAGATGAGAGTGAAGTGAGGATAAATTTTTTTCTATGTTTGGAAGCTCGTGCGAGTTACAAAGAGGGTGACTATAGTTAAGTAGGTGAGTTCCTTTGCTGAGCAGGCCACTAGAGTGTCGAGTAGGCAATAGAGCACTGAGTAGGAAATATGGCGCCGAGTTTGCGGTAGAGTGTCGAGTAGGCGATGAAGCTGTGAGTGGGCAATAGAGCGCCAAGTGGCGATAGAGCGTTAAGTGGGTGATAGAGCATTGAGTGGATGATAGAGCCCCGAGTGGGCGATAGAGCGTTGAGTAAGTGATGGTGGTCTCGTTAGATTAGAGTGTCGAGTAGTTGACAAGCTGTGTGGTGGGCTGTGAACTTTTCTACCAAGGTATCGAACAAGTCGATAGAGTGGTGGAGGAGTCTCAACCACCAATTGAGTGGTAACTGCAAGAGAAGTAGGGAACATTATGCACAACACACAATCATCATTTAAGTAGAGTTTACCTGAGTGAGGAATACCTTAATGTGATCGTTGGGGTTGGTCAATCCTTCATAGAGCTTGATCGCCAACGGTTTCCAACCTCGCAGGAGAGTATTATTGAGTATCTCGTCAGTAAATGGATGTTGTTGAGGTATGGGATGAAAGGTCACGAGAGCAACATCTCTATTGGTCTTCTGCTCCTTTGTTGACATCAACGACCCTGCTCTAAGTTGACTTGTTGCCTGTTGAAGTATGGTCATTTGTAGAATGATTATTTCTAGACATTCCTTCGTTGGGGAAATGTTTGCGAGGGTGGGATTTAGATCCCTTATCATGAATGTCTCCAATGGTCCTACTATGATGATGACTTCGGGTCTTGTTGTTGTTAGTGTGGTTGTGTGGGCTATTCTTTTTGTTGTGTTAATTTTCCTAGAGGTCTTGAATCACCATTCTCATGGTGATGTTCTCCTCTTTCAAGAGGTAGAGATCGTCCTCATGCTTTTTATCCATCTCTTACATTTTCCTAAGTTCCTCCATGAGGTTTGTTTCATTCATGTTGGAAAGTGGGGGGTCGCTCCTGGTTTGCACCATGAGGGAGGGAGTAGAGAGAGGGCATAGGAATTTTTACGTTCCCATAAACAGCGCCAAATGTTCTTATCGGAGTTTGGTAGAACCCATGCTCTGTTGGGTTTCAGGCTCTGGGGCTCCAAAGGGACAAATGGGTACTTGCAAAAGAGACTCCAACACTTAAGTCAGTGTTGGAATGAGAGTGAAACGTGAATAAAATGATCCACCTGAATGTGAGATTTAACTATCCTTTTATATTTGTGTTTTTGTAAAGGTTTTTCCCTTAGTTACCTTTTTTACCATTCTCCTTTTATATTTTTGTTTTTGTTAGGTTTTTTCCCCAGTTACCTTTTTTACCATTCTCCTTGAGGTTTGTTTCTAGTTACTTTTTTTACCATTCTCCTTAAGATTTGTCTATAGTTATTTTTTTTACCGTTCTCCTTAAGATTTGTCTCTAGTTACCTTTTTAAGGGATTTCAGGTCTGGTTATTGTTGGGTCGGTGCTGAGGTAGTGAGACACTAAGCTCAGGGTATTGAGCTGAGCACCGAGGTGTTGCAAGCTGGTGGTACTGACGACGAGGGCCCCGAGAGGGTAGAGACCGAACTTTAGTGGGGTACACTTAGTAAATGTATTTTTATATCCAAAAATAGCATGCATGTAGACTTAAATATCGTTAATTGTCTATTAAAATATATTTAATTTAGATTCATTCTTTAGTTGAAATTGTCTAATTAAGTATCACCCAAAGGAGAACTTAAATGTATGATTGTAATTGACATTGTCTGATTAAGTATCACCCAAAAGAGAACTTAAATGTATGATTGTAATTGCTTTGTTTGAATCAACTAATTTTTTTCAAAGCATTAATGCATGAGCTTGTATATTGTCTACAACTTCCATGAATTTATTTGCTTTTGGCAATGATGTGGTTAAGTTTAATGGATTAAACTATGTTGACTAGTCTAAACAAATTCCATTATTGGGTGTGTTTGACGTGAATCTAACAATAGTTATGGATGAAAGTCCCCAACCATTATTGAGACCAGTATGTATGCTAACAAGTATTTTTATGAGGCTTGGAAAAGGTTTAACAGACTGTACATTGAACTTGATGTACATGACTATGGCTGATAATGTTAAGTCATCTATGGCCAAAACAGAAAATACAAAGGAATTCGTTAAAATGATTAAGGAATGATCACAATCAGGCATAACTGACAAGTCTATTGTGGGGACTCTCATGAGTGAGTTGAAGACTAAAAAGTTTGATTTGTCATAACCTATTCATGATTATGTGACTAGAATGACTAATTTGGCAACAAGGTTGAAGTCAATGGGAATAGAAATGAATGAATATTTTGTAGTACAATTTAACATGAATTCTCTTCCTCTTGAATTTGGCCAGTTCTAATAACACCATTAAGGATAGGAATTTCCATGAAATTAAGGTCATGTTGGTTCAAGAAGGGAGACTAAAAAAAGTGAAGGATCATTCTATTCATTTCATGACATGTGGTGATGGTGATAACATCATCAAGACCAAACCAGGAAAGAAAAACAACAAAAAAAAAGTCCTAATGAGAGTGAATAAGGGCAAAATCCAGAAGAACTAGAAATGCTTCCTATACTAGAAGGTTGGTGACTTTAAGAAAGGTTGTCTAAAAAGAAAAACTTGGTTCGAAAAGAAAGGTACACTTTATGTTTCTATAAGTTTTTAATAAAATCTTATTGACGTGCTTAGTAATACTGATACCACTCATGTGTCCAATATTAAGCAAGGATTCCTTACAATCCAACCCATAAAAGGAACTAGAAAATATTTGTATATGAGGAATAGAATGAAAGCACGAATTGAAGGAATTGAGACTTATAAATTGATTCTAGACATTGGTTGTTGTCTAGATCTTGAAAATGGTCTTTATGTTCACAATTGTGTAGGAATTTAGTTTCTGTTATAAAGTTAGATTGTTTAGGTTTTAATATTAGGATTGTAAATGGTACTTTTAATTTGTATAAACTTGAGTACTGTTGACTAGACCTTGAAAAGGGTTTTTATGTTCTTTTTATGGGTGGTGAAAATTTTTAGTTTTTCACTTTTATTGATGACTTCTTACGTTATTGTTATGTATATTTACTACATGAGAAATCACAATCAGTGGACGTCCTTAAGGTGTTCATTAGTAAGGTGGAAAAGCAGTTAGATAGAAAAGTAAAAATAGTGATGTCCAATAAAGGTGGTGAATATTATGGTAATACCGGGAGAATGGACAATGTCCAGTTCATTTGCAAAGTTTCTTGAAAGTTGGGGAATATATGCCTAGTATAAATACCCGACACACAACAACAAAATGGTGTAGTAAAAAAGTAGAATCATACCCTTATGGACATGGTTAGGAGTATGTTGTGTTATAGCAACATTCCTTTATCTTTGTAGATCCATTCATTAAAAACTATTGTATATCTGTTAAACAGGGTTCCTAGTAAAGCAATTCCCAAGACTTCTTATGAATTGTGGATTGTAAGGAAACCCAGTTTAAAGGTCTCTTCATGTTTGAGGTTGCCTGATAGAAGTAAGGACATAAAAGCCATATGAAAAGAAACTTGAGGAAAAGACTATTACTGGTTACTTCATTGGCTATACTAAAAGTCAAAGGGACAAAACTTCTATTGCTTTAACTATAGTACATGAATAGTTGAGTCTAATTATGCTCAGTTAATTAAGAATGGTCAGTTCAATAGGAGTGAGGAGTCATGAAAGGTGGATGGTCAAAAGACTTCTAGTGATCTTTATACAAATAATGTCTCTTCTCAAGTTATTATCCCTCTTGTGTCACAATATCAGAACATACAGAGACAACAAACTAATGTTCCAAACCCACAAAATGAACATATAGATGAAGAACCAACTGACAATGTGCAATTTGTAAATGAGCAAGTGGTAGAGGAACCACACGTAGCATTAAGAAGGTCTATAATGCAGAAAAGACTTGTTATTTCAAATGATTATGTGGTTTACTCTATGGAACATGAATGCGAGTTCAGCATTGATGAGGACCTAATCTCATTCACACAAGTCATACAACTTATCAATTATGAAAAATGGTTCAATGCTATATGAGAAAAGTTGAAATTAGTGGATGACAACAAGTTTTGGACTTAGTCGAGTTACTTAGAGGTTTTAAACGATTTTGTTGTAAATACATCTTTAAGACCAAACAAGAATCAAAAGGCAATATCAAAAGGTATAAAGCTAGATTTGTTGCCAAAGGTTATCCTTAAAAGGATGACATTGTGATGCACTCCCTTGATCTCTTCAACCAAGGTTCCTTTTTCTAACAAGATGGAGGATGGAGAGGTTAGGAAATAAGGAAGAGGTCCCTTGATAAAAGATTTTAGAAAGAGATTCCTTAAGAGAGAGAATTCTCAATGACACTCAACTGAGAACAAATAGTTTAAAGAGAATAATTTTCATTCATTCAAGTATAATTTTTACAAGAAAGACTAGGTGTATTTATAGCCCAATGAGACAGTTAGGCACTCAAAGCTAGGAAATATGAGACTTTGGGCCTAATTAGGATTAGGAGCACTAATCCCTCTTAAGCCCACTAAAAGTGATGCCTAACTTGAGCATGGGGAGTGTCACGGCCTAAAAAAAGGGGCATGGAAAGAGATCCAACACTCATTTAGGTTATTAGGCCCTCTACTCCCCTTATCTCCCCTTCTAAGCTAATTACACCCTATAATCTAAAAACTAGCATTAATGGACGAAATACATGGCCCAAAAGGAAAGTAAGAGCTAATTAATATTTATAAGGGGAAATCTATGGACTATGACCTAATATATCTCCATTATGAGCTAGGGTTTTGATGAGTTTTTCCGGGCCAAGTCTTCTTCTATCCTCCTAGCCATTGCCCTAGTGAGAGGTCCCTTGGTAGGTAGGATTGCATCATCTCTTCCCCCGTTGGAAGGATTTGTCCTCAAATATGAAAGGTTGTCCTTTTCCATGTTAGCACCTAAAAAAAGCGTAAGATCAGAAACATTAAAAATGGTGCTAACTCTGTAACCCTCGGGAAGGTCTAACTTATATGCATTATTATTTACCTTCTCACGGATTTGGAATAGACCATCTCCTCGAGGGATAAGTTTGGACTTCCTCTTAGTAGGAAAACAATCCTTTCTTAGGTGAAGCCAAACCCAGTCGCTTTTTTCGAATATGATTTCCTTCCTCCCCTTGTTGCTAGATGAAGTATACCTCTTAGATTGGTTTTCAATATTGGTTTTGACCCTCTCATGTAATTTTTTGATAAATTCAGCCCTAGCTTCCCCTTCTTGATGAAAAAGTCGGGTGTTAGGGAGTGGCAATAAATCGAAAGGAGTGAAAGGATTAAAACCATATACAACCTCAAAATAGGAGTGCTTAGTGGTTCGATGGACCACCCTATTATATGCAAGTTCAATGTGGGGGAGATATTCATCCCAAGACTTGTGGTTACCTTTCAAGAGTGCCCTCAACATAGTGGATAGAGATCTATTTACTACCTCAGTTTGACCATCCGTTTGAGGATGACAAGTGGTAGAAAAGAGCAACTTAGTTCCTAGCCTTTCCCAAAGAGTTTTCCAAAAATGGCCAAGGAACTTAGCATTCCTATCAAATACTATGGTCGAGGGTATTCCGTGCAAGCAGACAACCTCACGAAAGAAAAGTCTTGCGATATGACTCGCTTTATCCATGTTGTGGCAAGGAATGAAATGGGCCATTTTGCTAAAACGATCCACTACCACAAAGATGGAGTCTACACCTCATTGGGTTCTTGGGATCCCAAGGATAAAGTCCATACTTATATCTACCCAAGGTGTAGAGGGAGTGGGTAAAGGTGTGTAGAGTTCATGAGGCATTAATCAAGACTTAGCTTGTAAACAAGCTATGCATCGCAAGCAATGTCTTTGGACATCCTTTTTCATATGGGGCCAAAATAATTTTTCTGTCAAAAGCATTAAGGTTTTATCAATTCAAAAATTCCCCATGAGCTCACCTTCATGGCTCTCTTTTGTCAGCAATTTCCTAATTTATCCTCGGGGTACACAAAATTTAACCTCTTTGTACAAGTACCCCTCACATAGGTAGAAGCCATCTTTGGCTTTAGGAGATGAGGTAGCATAAATGGTTCCAAAGTCTTGGTCAGAAGGGTACATTTCCTTTATGTCATCAAATCCCAAAATTTGAGCACTAAGGGTGGCAAAGAGAGAATGCCTCCTTGAAAGAGCATTGACCACCGCATTTGTTTTTCCCTTTTTATATTGGATGACATAAGGAAAATTTTCAAGAAATTCAACCCATTTAGGATGCCTCTTGTTCAACTTTCCTTGCCCCTTTAAATACTTAAGTGACTGATGGTCACTATGAATGACGAACTCCTTGGAAATAAGATAATGTTCCCAAGTTTGGAGGGCACGGATCAAGGCATAAAACTCCTTGTCATAGTTGGGGTAGTTGAGGTGGACACCACTGAGTTTTTCACTAAAATAGGCAATGGAGTGCCCCTCACGCAATAGCAAAACTCCTACACGTACTCCCAATGCATCACATTCTAGGTCGAAAGTTTATGAAAAGTCGAGAAGAGCTAGAACATGTGCATTAGTGACTTTATCCTTGAGCAATTGAAAAGCTTCTTCTTGTTTTTCACCCCACAAGAAAGGAGTTCCTTCTTCACCAAGTGATTGAGTGGTGAAGCTAGTGTGAAGAAATTAGGTACAAAGCGCCTATAAAATCCCGCAAGACCATGCAAACTCTTGATCTCAATCACACTAGTAGGGGTGGGTCACTCTTGGATGACCTAGATTTTTTAGGGGTCCACTTGGACCCCTTGGGTACTACTGACAAAGCCCAAGAAAACTACGCTAGGAACACAAAAAGTACATTTTTCTAAGTTTGCAAAAAGTTTATTTATTCTAAGGACAGATAAAACTTCCTTAAGATGTTCTATATGTTCATCTAAGGACCTACTATAAACTAAAATGTCATAAAAATAAACAACTACAAACCTACCAATGCAATCCCTAAGTACATGATTTATGAGGCGCATTAAAGTGTTTAGAGCATTGGTGAGCCCAAAAGACATCACCAACCATTCATAAAGACCGAATTTGGTCTTAAAAGCGGTTTTCCACTCATCTCCCTCTTTGATTCTAATTTGATGATAACCACTTCTAAGATCAATTTTTGAAAATATTTGGGCTCCATGCAATGCATCAAGAATATCATTTAGCCTAGGGATTGGGTGTCTATACTTAATGGTGATGTTGTTGATGACACAACAGTCCATACACATCCACCATTTACCATCCTTTTTAGGCACCAATAAAACAAGAACCGCACAAGGGCTAAGACTTTTTTGAACCCAACCCTTCTCCAACAAGTCTTTAACTTGAGACTCATTCTTTTTGGTCTCAACAAGGTTTGTCCTATACGCGAGCCTATTGGGTAGACTCATGCCAGGAATAAGGTCAATTTGGTGTTCAATTCCCCTTAGAGGTGGTAATCCTCTTGGAACCTCTTGAGGGAAGAGATCATCAAATTCTTTTAAAAGGTTTTGAACCCCTTTTGATAGAGACTCAATTTCAAAACTTGTGGTAGTGCCAGAAGGTACGTCTTTACAAAGAAGGAGATAAAAAGGTAGATAAGCAAGAAAGCTTCTTTAAAGTTCATTTTCTTTGCAAAATGGCTCTTTTTCTTAATAACCTCTTTGGAAGGGGTACCTCCTTCCAACTCTCCCTTTTTACCCCTTTTAAGCTTTAGGGGTGGAAGCTCTTTTTTTTTTTTACTTTGAGTTTTTTTTCCTTATCTCATTTATGTTTCATGATAAGTTGATCCTCAACCACTTGAGAAGGTGATAAAGGAATCAACTTTATTTTCTTACTCTTATGAGTGAGGATTATCTCATTAGAGTAGCCATGGTGAATGACTTGCTTGTCAAACTGCCAAGGCCTTCCTAACAAGATATGCCAGCCTCTATTGGACCTATATCACATAATATCTCATCTTGATACTTTCCAATAGAGAATGGCACCTTCACTTGATGGTTTACAACCATTTCCCCTTCCTCATTAAGCCATTGGAGCTTGTAAGGTTTAGGATGACGAATTGGTTGTAAGGTTAGCTTTTCTACCAACCTTGAGCTACAACAATTACAACAGGACCCACTGTCCACAATGAGAGAACATGTTTTGTCTAAAACTTTACACCTTATATTGAATATGTTCTCTTTTTGTGACTGGTCAAGCTCAAATGCTTGCCTTCCAAGAAGGTGCCTAACCATGAATAGGTCTTTATCACAAGGGTTTTCAACAATGTCATGTTCATGATGCTCATGACCCCCTTCTTCCTCACTCTTACTAGAGGAGGAAAATGAGCTACACTCACTAAAAATATCTTGCCCACATGATCATGGTTTTTTTATTGGGCATTGAGAGACAATATGGTCTCTCCTAAGACATTTAAAGCATTTAATACTACTATTCTTATTTGTTAGAACTAGCAGATGGGTTTTCTCTATTATGCATGGGTTTATGTTCTTTATGCATATATTTGGATGGTTCCTCTTTGGGAGAGCTCTTAGAAGAGCTTCCCTTGCCTAGGTCCTTGTTTGCATAATTGTAGGATGGAAATTCTATTTTTCCATCACTTTTCTTTTTAACTGATTCTCTACTTTTATGCAAAGTTGGACTAGGTCATCTAGTTATTATATGGCAAGAGCTCAACTTTGTCTCTTATGTCAGAGCTCAAACCACTTAAGAATCTAGCTTCGGTGGCCCTTGGTTCTTCAGTGACGCCCACTCTCATTATGAAAAGTTCCATGGTTTGTTTGTACTCTTCAACACTTAAGTTGTACTGTTTTAATCTTTGGAGTTTATCCAAGAGCTCTTTTTCATAATAAGAGGGGATGTGTCTCTGCCTTATAGCCCCCTTGAGATCATTCCAATAATCCACAAGAGGGTTACGAAGGCGATGCCTCTCATTGACCAAGGAGGTCCACGAATACATGGCATGCCCTTAAATTAGGTTTCCAGCGGAACTTTTCTTTCCTCACTAATGTTATAACAAGTAAAGAGTTGCTCTACCTTCATTTCCCAATCAAGGTAGGCTTCCACATCCTCTTTGCCATGAAAATGAGGGAGGTCTACTTTTTGTTCCGTAGGAGGGTTTTGGGGTTGATTATGATGTTGATGCACTCTCCTCACCTTAGGTCTTTCATACCCCTCACTTCTACTTACTTCACTAGAGGTGGACATATACCTACGCCTCTCTCTTTCTCTTATCTCTCTTTCTAACTTCTCTTTCTCTTCTTTCTTCTCTCTCTCTTTTCTTCCTCCTCTCTCTCTCTTATCTTTCTCTTATTTTTCTCTCTTCTCTCTGTCTTGCTTCTCTTTCTTCTCGTTCTTGTCTCTCTCTCTTATCCTTTCTTTCTTTCTCTCTTCTTTTACATTCTTTTTCTTCTCTACATTGTTCTTCTCTTAACTCTCTTTCTCCTTTTTCTTTTTATTTCTCCTCACGTCTCTTTTATTCTCTCTTCTCCCTTTCTTTTCTTTTTTTTTCTCTCTTCTACCCTCCACTCCCTAAATTCACTCACGAACTTTTCCATGTTTTTTGTTTTATGAGACCCTTGTTGATTTACACTACCTTTTCTAGATGTGTGTGAGCTCATTTTGAAAGTGATTGGGGAAGATCCTATAGGCAACATTCCCCACTCTTTTTGTTTTGTTTGTTTTCTCCCTAGGTGAATCACTTAAGAGTCTTTGGAACTCAAAATCTCTTCACACTAAGACGTAAAGCAAGTAAAACAAAGTTAAAAAAAAGGTAAGGGTCTAAAGGTGTGCACCTAAGGTGGAGAGACGGGGTACCAATTCCTTCTCTTACCTAGACGAGAAACTAAAAATTATTACAATCAAAGAGGTAGCCCTTATGGGCATCTAACACCTCAATTAAAATGACGTTTGTTAAAAAATTACACCCAATAAAAGCAAAAATAAAAGACTTGAGGTTTGATGTTGCTCTCCACTCCAAGTGTTTGCCTCTCTCAATAAGAGGTGCTACTCCCTTGATTAAGCCTCTTTCTTAGCTTGCTTCAACACACCTCAAGATGCTTCCCTTTTGGAAAGCTTGGTTTGAACTCTCTTTTCCTTTCTCAAAAGTGGCGAACCAAAGAGCAAGAGAGTGCAAAGTAATGAAACAAGAAAAGCTCAAAACCAAAGGAGGACACATATCCAAGTGGATAGATGATATATAGACAAACACAAAGAATAAAGAACAAGACAAACAAACAATTAAAAGGGTGGAAAGAAAGTTAGCACATCAAAATGAACTTAGAATGGTACTAGATTATAGTGGACTAAAAGCAAGAAAAGACTCAAAATTTCTATAATTTGCACTATTTCATTCAAAGTGGCCGAATCTTACTAAACCAAGCAATTTTAACAATTTTCAAACACTTTTTGTCAATTTTAAGCAACTTGAGGTGTACTAAATTTGTAGTCTTTTCTATACTTTTACTAGAACTTTTTTTTATATACGTAGTTAGCTCTTTTTCTTGATTTCTTTTCGTTTGTTTTTTTTAACAATATTTTGCTACACCTCTTTGATGATTTTTAAAATAAAGTAAAGGATGGGGAGTGTTGTAACTTAATCGCTTGATCAAAAGAAAAGAAAAACAGCCACAAATTTTTTTGTTTTAGACAATGCAAATCAAAGAAATAAAGCAACTTGTCATGCACTATCTTTTAGGTGTTTTAAGAAAAACTTCAATGAGAATTTTATGGTTTATGTAAGCTTGATTACTCAAGTTTTTAAGCCCAAATCAGTTGCCCAAAATGATTCTCAAATCAGGCAAACAATTCGTAAAGAGACTAGTACAGTAATAAGCTATTAAATATGAACAAGAATTAGGAAGAAATTGAGCATAAATTTTTTGTGAAACAAATTTAAGAGGATGCTAGATCTAATAACATGTAGAACTTCTTATAAGACTTACTAAAGAGGATTAACCTCTTAAATGCTCAATTTCAAGAGGCAATAACACATCCTTTTATGGAAGAAAAAAAAAAGCTAAACAAAGGAATTTATGTGACAATAAAAGGAATAAAAATAACAAATAATGGACACAACAAGGAAGAATTAAAAGGCTGGAAAAAATAAGTGCAGAAAAATTAAAAAAAACTGACACCCACACTTGAGAATAACATGCCCAAAATGAAAAAGGTTGGACAAGGCAAAAAAAGTTGTGAATCCAAGAGTCTAGACCACACTCTTCACAAAATTTGTGAAGTCATGATCAAAGACTCTCTTAGGATATCCACACAAAAAAATAAGAATATGAATCCTAAAACAAAATAATGATTCAATGAAAGGAACAAAGGAATTGAACCATAAAGAAAAAATTGCAAGAAAATTAAATGGCAAGAAAGTAAAGCTAAACTACAAGACAATAAAGGAAATAAATGACAATAAAGGAAGAAATAAAAAAGAAATGAAAAACTGCAGAAAAATAAGCAAAAAAAGACACTAAACTAAGATAAGAAGGAGGAAGAATGAACCTTCATGAAGATGGCTCATGATACCAAATTATGCACTCCCTTGATCTCTTCAACCAAGGTTCCTTCCTTTAAGAAGATGGAGAATGGAGAGGCTAGGAAGTGGAGGAGGGTGACGCCACTTTCTCCAAGGAGAAAGATGAGTAAAAAATTTTATGATGTTTGCCACAAGGGAGAAGTCCCTTGATAAAAGCTTTTAGTAAGAGATTCCTCAAGAGAGAGGATTCTTAATGACACTCAACTAAGAACAAATAGTTTAAAGAGAATAATGTTCATCTATTCAAGTGTAATTTTTACAAGAGAAACTAGGCGTATTTATAGCCCAATGAGAGAACTAGGCACCCAAAGATAGGCAATGTAGGACTTTGGGTCTAATTAGGATTAGGAGTACTAATCCCTCTTAAGCCCACTAAAAATGGTGCCTAACTTAAGCATGAGGAGTGTCACAGCCTAAACAAGAAGGTGTGGAAAGAGATCCAACACTCCTTTAGGTTATTAGGCTCTCTACTCCTTTCATCTCCCCTCCTAAGCTAATTACACCCTGTAATCTACAAGCTAGCATTAATGGTCGAAATACATGGCCCAAAAGGAAATTAAAAGCTAATTAATATTTACAAGGGGAAATCTATGGACTATGGCCTAATATATTTATCTCCATCATGAGCTGGGGTCTTGGTGAGTTTTTCTGGACAAGTCTTATTCTATCCTCCTAGCCATTGCCCCAGTGAGAGGGCCCTTGGTAGGTAGGATTGTATCATCTTAACTATAAAGAGACAATCTCTCCAGTTTCAAAGAAGGATTCTTTAAGGATTGTTTTGACTTTGGTAGCTCATAATGATCTAGAGTTTGTCAACCATAGGAAAAGAAAACTTGGTGTGTAAATTAAAGAAGCAAATATATGGACTGAAACAAACTTCTTGACAATAGTATCTAAAGTTTAATGATACTATAACATCACATGGTTTTATAGAGAACACTATTGATAAGTGCATCTTCAAGAAGATTAGTGAAGTTCATTATTAATTTTGGTTCTTTATGTTGACAATATTCTTCTTTCGACAAATGATATCGGTATGTTACATGATGTAAACAAGTTTCTCTTTAACAACTTTGAAATGAAGGATATAGATGAGACATCCTATCTGATAAGAATAGAAACATTTCATGATACATCATAAGGAATCTTAGGTTTGTCTAAAAAATGAGATATTAATAAAGTGTTAGAGAGATTTAGAATGGAAAAATGGTCTGTTGAATTTGTGGAATGCTTTGAGGCATTATTCATACATTGTGATGTTGGAACCAAAGGCACTGCATTGAGGTTTTGATGAAGTTTTGGTTTTGTTTTCGCTGTTAAATCAATTTTATGGTACCAAACACTTTTATAGGTGTGGTACTTGTATTGCGTGTTTAAATAGGCTTGAGAATGTGTTTGGGGTGGTTTAGATAGATTACATAGGCTGGGTTGTGCTGAAAAAGCTTCAAAAGTGGGATTTTGAGTAAGGTAATTGATTACCTAAAAACAATAATCGATTACACTGCGAGAATTTTGAGATTAGAAATTCATGCCCTTTGTGGTAATCGATTACCTGAAATCAGTAATCGATTACTCCCGAGAACAAGCACTTTGAACTGGTTTTGTGTAAGATATCAGGTAATCAAGTAAGTAATCAATTACCCTACATCAAAAATGATATAAAAGCATTTTGAAAACTGATTTTAATAACTTTTGATCAATCCAATCAAGTGCTTGTTTCTCTTGTATGATTTATAGAATTCTCTCCTAGATTCATACTCATTTTTATGGTTTGAAGGTGCTTGAATTTCAAGATTCAAGGAAGAGACTCTATTGAGTTTTGCTCTTTTCGTTTGGGTTTTCTTCACTTCAGGTGATATTTTTTTATACCTTTCTTTATGTTTTTTCACAAGTTTGAAAATCTCTTAAGGTGTTCTTGAGATTGTTGGGAAATCTTGCAGCGGGGTGTTGCAAGTGAAGCATTGTGAGTGGCGGAGTGTCATGGTTAGAAAACTTTTGTAGGGTGCAAGAGGAAGCCTCTCTTTTGTGTGATTCAAATCTTTATGGGATTAAAATTTGTATGTGTGGTATGCATGTACTGAGATTTTAGTGAAAAGCAAATTAGCAGAAGGCTAAGTCTATAAACTAGATGTAGATCAGGTGGACCGAACCAGTACAAATCAATGTGCAAATTCTCTCTTCCTTATACTCTTTAATTTTAGTCTTTATTGAATTCTTGGAGCACTAATAACTGAGTTTTTGCAGCTGTATTTGATTCATAAAGTTTTCTTACGGTGGATCTAATTCTTTACATTCATTTTCTTGATATTGAATTTGGGTTTTGACCCATATTTTGTGGGTTTGATTTTCCCTCTTTCTAATCTTTCCTTTTGATTTCGAATTACTTGTAATTATATTCTTTTTAAGTTTTTCTTCTATTACATTTGAAATCATTATTGAAGGAATTGAATTGATTTGTGTTTTTCCTTAAGGGTTGAATTCTTGAAAACCCATTTTTGAAAAAAGAGGTAGATTTTGGAAATTTTTTAAAGGGGCTGTTTTTGAAAATACTTTTATATGTTGAATAGAAATTTTTTTGAAAAATAATTTGGTGAATCTATTCAACCCCCCTTCTAGATTCCCCCCCCCCCCAGGACCAATATGTGGTTACGAAATTTTATCTCAAGGCTTGGCATTATAGACAATATACTTAGGTTGTTAAGGATTTACTGTGATAATTTTGCAAGAGTCTTCTTTTTCTAAGAATGATAAGTACACAAAGGGTGTAAAACACATGAATTGAAGTACTTGTAGTCAAAGAAGAAGTGCAAAAATAAAGAGTGTCAATTGAGCATATTGGTACTGAATTTATGATAGCAGTTCCATTAAGTAAGGGATTGTCACCCAAAACTTTTATTAGCCATGTTTGAAGTATGGACGTTATGGATAAGTCATTGTTCATGTGATGGTGTTATTTACATGTATGCATATGCATAATTATTTTTCTCATATTTGACACTTGTGAATTCAATTAAAGTCATGTTTTTGTTTATTTCATTATTATCCATATTATATTATATACATGTATTATTGAGTATGATGACATGTTATATCATTTAAAGACATGAAAGTTAAAATTTGATTAAAGTTATATTGAGTTGTTTTGATTGTGTGATACATGGAAAGAACCTTGATTGTTTATTCCGGTTATTTCAATTCATTTAAGGATGATGACTTGATTGTTCATTGAATAGTGCACACTTATAGTTTATTATTGAATCTTCAAGTCATCACATGCACTAAATGGAAGATTGTTGTATTAATTTAATTAATCTAATTAATATGGCCCATATAATTTACTAGTTTGACTTTAATAAAAATGGGTTCAATATGATGTTTGTTGGCCCATTAAGGAAAATAAAGTAAAAAAAAGTTATTTTAATAATATTTCTCCTCTTCTTTTTAAAAGGTATATGAAAGACAAAGAAGTTAACAAACAAAATTAGGGTTAACTGATTTCCAAGACTTTGGGAACCATCAAAGGAGTCAAAAAGGAAAGGAAAAGAGGAGAGAAATTTTATATAAATTTTCATGGAGAATTCAAGAACAAGAAGTGCATTATGGATCCAGGTAAGTCTCTTTGTCATTCTCATTATGGTATGGGTATGTGAAAATGTTGAAATTCAAGATCCTGTGTAGTTTTCATTAATGAAATTCTAGGAAACTACATAAAAGAATTTCCAACCTACAGGTATACCTGAATCGAAAAATACTCGACGGAGATGGATATGAGATTAAAATTTCATACTCACTTCTTTTATATTTGAACCCAAATTTCCTTGGCACTTTTCAAGGACGAGGCGAGAAAGGCTAAACCTGCATTCGTCTTGCCCCCATTGTCTTCCTTAAATAAAATAAAATTATTTTTTATCCTAAAAATAATTTTTTTTAAATAAAATCAACTCAATAAAACAAAATGAATGACTTAATTGAATACATTATGCAAGTATTAAGAGTTTAATTGAATACATTAAAAATTTGAATTTTTATATATACAAGTATATAAAATGAAATTTTATTAATATTATTAATTATAATGTATACTTATTGCATTTTATGTATGTATGTATTTAGATTTTGACTTTTTATATAAGTCTTTTTACATTAAAATTATTTAATTAAATAAATTTAAAATTTTAGTTTCACTTTTTTGATTTACATATTGT
Organism: Psophocarpus tetragonolobus; assembly: GCA_037954015.1. Taxonomy (NCBI): domain Eukaryota; kingdom Viridiplantae; phylum Streptophyta; class Magnoliopsida; order Fabales; family Fabaceae; genus Psophocarpus; species Psophocarpus tetragonolobus. Next base: position 7,365,746 of record CM075688.1, read on the forward strand.
AACGATTTATTAAATTTAAACATGTAATATGTATAAGAAGTTAAATGTGGGACCTACACTCTTATAACTTTTCAAAAAAATAATAATAAAGGGATAAAAAGAGATTAAAAGTGAAAGAGAAATTAAAAAATAAAATTGTTGTATTATTCAAAACATGACTCTATATATATATATATATATATATATATATATATATATATATATATATTTGTAATCTAAGGGAAACAAAGGAAAAGAAAATTGAAAAGAAACTAAGACTTAACTTGAGGGAACAAGACACGTAAAGAATCAGCTAATAAGCACGACAAAATTTCGAAGGGAGACTCTTGTAGCACAATGAAAGGAAGGGATTTTGAAACTCCTTTCTTTGCCATCAAATTAGCCACTTGATTTCCTTCACGCATCACATGTTTGATATCAATTACCCATTCTTTTGCAAGCATGACTTTCACTTTGAACATGATTGTTGCATACTAATGGAAAGAAGACACTCTATCTTTAATCAAGGACATTGCTAGAAGGGAGTATATCATACACTTAGTATTTCTATTTTTTAGATTCTAGCACAATTTGAGTCCTTTGAAAATAGCCATTAATTCTACATAAATAATATCTTTGTCACTCAACGAATCAATGAAACCATGAATCCACTCTCCGTTGAACTTTTGAATGACATCACCCACACCGGCTCGACCATTAATAACACTACCATCTATGTTAATAAAGACTTTATGTTCTGAGGAGGCTTCCTAACAAATGTATCTAACACTTTGTTGAGGCAAAGCATTACTATGATGGAACACTCTCTAAGTAACATTAGCTAGAGAGTAACTGACAGTGATAACCTTCCAAGAGCTGTCATCTTTATTATCAAACACTGTTATGTTTCTACTATTCCATATTTGCCAAAGAGTGGTTAAAAATATCTCCATAGCTCTTTCATTTTCATGTTATCCCTAATCCACTCACAAATATCATTGACCTGAACAAAAGATGCAGTAAGAGGAACACCGAGAGATTTCCAGATATTCTTCGTAATCTTGCAATTCTTTAGGCAATGAAAAATGCTTTCCTTATCATCCTCACAACAAGTACATTCACCTAAAATTAGGATCCCTCTTCAGGTAAGCACTCCCTTAGTAGGAAGTGATTGGTGACAAACAAGCCAAATGAAAAATCGCATGTTCTCAGGAGCTTCCATCTTTCATATCCATACCCAATTAACCTGTGGAAAATAAAATCATTGCTGCAAGAGCCAAGCATAACCACTGTCTGCAGAATAAGTTCCCAAGAGGTCCATGCTCCAAATGTAGCTATCCTTCACTGTGTTGCTAAGCAAAAGGGACTTGGCATTAATTGTGTTAATGATGTCAACAAGTAGTGTAAACCACAACAAATCAAAGTTCTATCTCTCTTGTGTCTATATATCATTAAGTTTGAGCTTTAAGTTATGTAAATCAATAACTTGTACATGATTGCAAAGAGGTCATATTCCACTCTAGTATTTGAACCAAAAACTGACATCACTTACGCCTAGTTTGAAAGTGAATCCTCCCGATAACTCTTTACGAGCTTTGATAATAGAATTCCACACATACGATCCTCTAGAGTTGCAGACTTCAAGAATATTGGAGCTTTTTATGTATTGAGCTTGAATTACATGAGTCCAAAGCTTGTTACTATGAAGAAACTCCCAAATCAATTTGCCCAATAGAGATATGTTCTGCAATCTATCTATCCGAATGCCTAGCCAACCACATTTTGTTGGATGAGTAATCTTGATCCAACTAACTAGATTTACTCCTTTTTTACCACCTAATTTCCAAAGAAATTCCAGGCTATACCATCTAACTTGCTGTAAACACATTATGGAATCCAATATACCTGCACAGTGTATGTAGGGATAATGGCCAAAATAGAGTTTACCAAGGTCAATTGACCAACCTTATTAAAAAGTTTTTGCTTCCAAAAAGCTAGCTTGGTAGAGAGTCGATCTAGGACTAGGTCAAAATACAGCTTTTTAGGGTTCCCTTGGAACATTGTGAATCCTAAATAACGTCCAAGATTTGACGTAAATCTAATGGATGAATATGAGAAATTGTCTCCTTTTTAGTATTAGATACCCGCTTTGACGCTAATGCTCTTGACTTTTGCAAATTAACTTTCAAGCTTAATGCATTGCAAAATTTTAATAAAAGATTTGTCATAAGTCTTACTTGGGATTTCTTGACTTTAATAAATATCAAACAATCATTGGCAAAAGAAAAGATGAGATATAAGTGAACCATTCCTAGTCATTTGTATAGGACTCCAAAGCCTTTGGTCCACTACTTTAGAAATTAGTAGTTCCAATTTCTCCATGCACATTACAAAAAGATAGGGAGAAAGAATTATGCAATCCTACCTAGTATAAACCTTGGCTAGGAAGAATGGAGGAATACATGACAAGAAGGGAGCTTATTGAAGACTTATGCCATTATCTTAGATTGATTTTGATTTTAAATATTTCTAATATTTTAGTAATTAGGGGACATGAGATATTATTTCCTTAAGGCCTTGTGTTTTGGCCATGTTTCCTTAGTAGAGGTGCCTTTAGTTAATTTGGGGTGTATGTTTAGTAGGTGAGTTTTATCTTGTTGGGTTATTGGGCTCCTTTCCACACCCCTAGGTTTGGGTTGGCACCCCACTCTTGGATTAGCTTAAGCATGTAGGATTAAGGAGTAGAAGACTTGATTAATTAGCCTTAAAAGCTAATTAAGCCAAGTCCCAAATTGTCTAGGGAAATAGCCCCTTTTTTAGCATATTCGTAGTAAAGTTTCTTGAGCATTTTTTTTAGAGAAAGTTCTTCCTAGTTGACTTTTATAAAGAGTTTCCTTCCTTGTGGCAAGCTTCAAATAAATTTTTGACTTATCTCTTTTAGGAGTGGTGCCTACCACCCTCATCTTTCTTTTTTCCATCATCCTTTTCTTGGTGACTTAGAACCTCAAAGAGAAAGATCAATGGGATGCAACTTGGTTTGCATTAAAAAGGATCACCTTGATGCACTCGCATTGAGAAGAAAGTAGGAGATTTGATTCCATTTCATAAAAGACTAGAGGAAAACGTGGAAACACAACTCATGATAAGACTTACTGTAATAGGTGGAAAACAAAACTCTATCTGATAAAGGAAATCTCAATCGATCCTGTCATATGCTTTTTCTAGGTCCAATTTAAACACAAAGTGTCCTTCCTTCTTCTTAGAAGTATGCATGTGACGGAACACTTCTTGAATAATAATAACATTGTCAGTTGTACCTCTTCCTGAAATGAAAGTGGCATGAAACCTTTTCACCAAATTTGTAGCATCAAATTCTCACATTTGCTATCTAAACCTAAACCATTTTAAAGTGTTTGAAAAACTGATAAAATCGCGGAACGGACTTTTTCCACTTTTTAATGTTTAGAAAGTAGAAGTAAAATTGATGTTGCATTAGCAAAACATTGAATGTAATTGTTCCGTTATTAAATGAGATTTTTAACTGATTTACATTCTGCAGATTAATTTGGATATTAACATTAAATTAAATTTGTTAACATTCTGTATTAGTTTTCTAAAATTAAATATTAGATCAAAATCACAGATTTCCTAAATTTTGAACCTTAATTACAAAAAACATACCAATATCATAGATCAAGAATTAAAAATAAAATTATAATTGAACCAACACTTATTAATAAATTTCTACTAATAATAAAAATTGTCAAAAAGGTATTAATATCTAATATCTCAAATCACATAAGAGAACATATTATGTCTCTTGATGACAAATTCCGATATACTTTTAGTTTAACCAAAAGTTTCTAACTTGGGCCATAAGATAATTTGCTTTCTGTACAATTGAGCGTTGGCTCTTTAACTCCTTTATATTTTTTTTTTTTTTCAAAGAATCAAAAGAAAAAGTAAAAAATTAAAAGGATAATATTCAGCTGAATGCAATAATGATGAGTAATGACTATTAAAATCCTGCAGTTGTCAAAATCAAACAATATATTTAACAAACATTAAAATAGTATATCATAAGCAGTCGTAGTCTGAACTCTGAAACTTACAAATCGCGTGTGTGCCTCACAGGTATGACACAATAATAACCACGACCAGAGCAACAATGTACATATATAGGCCTCACTCAATTTTACACATGCATGTTCCCAGCAGTCACAACCAAACCGAGCAACTTCAAATTTGGGGAAAAGCAGAAAAGGGAGGCAAAGAATACAGACAGTCAAGAAATATAAAATGAAAATAAAATAAAAAAGCAAGTAAAACGGAGCAACTATGCTTCAAAGAGAATTAACAAATGAAATCATCGAAGAAGCTTGTCAGCACACTTCAGTCCTCAGTTCACCTCAGCCATTTTCTCTCTGGATGAAGCAGAAATCAAGTGGTAAGTAATACAACTTATAAAGCAGCACTTATTTTTCATAACAAAATCTGAGTTTTCCTCTAGAATAATGCATCACAAATATCTTAAAGGTAGAGTACCATCCATATATTGACAAAGATTCTGGCCTAAGAAGAAAGTTAAGATTTCTCATAAAATATCTGTAATTAAAAGGTTTGAAACATTTTTTCATTAACACAGAAATTATGGTTGACATCTGCCTTTGTACATGAGCCCCAAAAAGTGGCATTTCCAACATTACTTCTAAGAACAAACCCCGAAAACAAACTAATGACTGTCATTCACAATTTAGTTCCCAGCCCCAAACAACCACAATGATAAGTAATAATCAATAACTTTTGGCAAGCCAAATCTGGACATAATTTCTGGATTTGTAAAGCACACAGACCAGATTGATCAAAGGTTATCCCCACAAAAAATAAATAAATACAATCCATTACTGAAATGTCAAACACCCAAAATATTCAAAAAAGACAAAATTGATGCTCCTTTCAGAGCAAAATGCCCCGTAACAGAGTTAATGTAAGGAAAAAAAGGTACTCAACCTCCACACATAATACTTCCAAATACTAGAAGATTACTTATACTTTAGAAATTACCTTGAGGAGGATGTACACTGTCTCCTTTAGCACTCTGCTGTGCCTTAGATGTTGATCGTTGTATGCGAGGAGAAACTTGCCTACCGCCAGCACCAGGTAAGGAATGTCTCTTCTTAACTTCAATGTCTCGTTCATGCACATCTGGACTTGATCTTGGAGAGTTATTTGCATTAATCTTGGCCCTAGCAGATTCTGTAGCTTGCATGAAATGGGGAAGAGAATTATTGTTAGTACTATTATCTCTAGGTTCTTGATCTATGTGATCAGGCTTTACTGAGCCAAAGGAATTGCGCCTCTTTCCATTCTGCTGATCTTTAGGTTGTTGCTCCCTACTGCCTCTTGAGCCTAAATCATGATTTGGATTTGTAGGTGATTTGTTACTCAATGATAGGCTCCGACGTTTATTGCCAGATCTAGACTTGTTGATAGTGGTCGCTTTAGGTTTCACAGACACTTGACTGGAAGGTGTTCCCTGTGATTCAGGGACAGTTAAATGGCTTCTAGGTGAAGCTTCTGGAGATGATCTTAAATCTTGCAGAACAGCCTCTGGCATCTCTCTCTGCAGGTCAGATGCATTTTGCTCAGTCTTAATAGCAGGCTCTTCAGAGTTCACAGCTACCACCGAGTGACCCAAATTACCACTAATGTCATCAACAATCTCCGACTTATCTGAAACAGAAGTAGCTAGATTAGAAGCTGGGATAGCACATGAAACATCGGTCTCATCATCATGGTTTATTGTATTCCCAAGATTACCCATCCCTTCCACTAAATCCTTGGCATCTCGCTCATTTTCCATAGTGCCAGGCTCTGATATGTCAGGTGAATCAAGAGTGGAAGAAATAGAGAGTTCAGTGCCACATTCAGAACCCGCAAGCCTAGAAAGATAAGGAGCAGGATTTTCAAATGCAAACTCTTTTGATCTGTATGCAGTATCATTGCCGACAGAAGAGGTGTCTCCTTGAGATTCAACTGCTGAATCTTGGTAGGACAAGCTGCTTGTCCTACCTGAATTTGCTATTGAACTTAGCTCTTCGAATTTTGACTGTGCAGCAATAAATGCAGGATTACTGACCTTTCTTGATCCATTTACAGGTTTCTTTCCTTCAGCCTCTAGTTGGTCTGAGGCAAACCTTTTCATGGATCGTTTACTCTGCTCACTATCAATTTCAGGCTTCTGATGAAAAGAATTAAGATCTGATGGTGGGGCAGTTTCAGGCCCCTTATGAAGAGGCTTATGCTCAGATGGTGGGGAAATTTGAGGCCCCTTCTGAAGAGAATTATGGTCTGATGGTGGAGCAGTTTCAGACCCCTTGGGAAGAGAATCAAGCTCTGGTGAGCTACTAAGATCTGATGCTGATTTTTCATTTTGGAAGGAATCAGAATTGGCTGAGGCAACTTTAGCATCATATGCAATTTTTTCTTCAGGAGGAACCTGTTCCAAGTCATCTTTTACAACAGATGATGTGGAGCAGCTCACTTGAAACTCAAAGTTATTAGCATCATAAGGAATCAACTTTTCTTCATCCTCAGATGGCAGAAATGAATCTTCAACAGTGGGGTTTGAATCAGCTGATTGGGGGGAAGTTTCAGATGGAATACCCATTTCAAATTGAAACTCAGAAGCACTATCTTTGACTTCGCTTGATTGCTCTGTCAGAGAAGCAGTTTCTCTGCACTCTGCAACATCTTTTGATGATACTGACATCCACCTTTCCAACCATTTCCAAGCAGAATCGGCTTTAGAAGGATCACACTTGACATAGATAGGTTTGTTCTTTGGTGTTGATTCCAACAGCTTGAATGTATAAAAAAGATGGGAGGGGATTTAGTGAGAAAATAAATACATAAAGGAACCACAAAGTGGGCAACAAAATTCGTCATACCTGACTAGCAAACCTATTGCTAAGCAGCTTCTCAATGGAAGTGTAATTCACATTTGATTTGTTCATGAGATTTTCATTTTCCTAAACAAAGATAAAAATAAATGGTCACACTTTAGGCAAGGCTTCCAGCATATCAATTGACCCTAGTACACATCATGACACTCTTCTCAATATAAATATATACTACACCTCAACCATTAAAAAATGAAACAGAGATCCTATGTTCTGGTTTCGGTAGTGGTATTGAATGCTCAATGTATTAAGGAGAGAAAGTTCTACAGCCTGGAAAATTCTAAAAGCTGGATATTTCCCAAGATCAAGCAAACTTAATCAAGTAACTAAACATCAAATTTATTAGAGGGCAGAGCATCTGCTAATCAGTAATTCCTAATAACAATACCAAAGCTTCTGAGGAATCGTTTTTGCCAACCTTGCAATTTAAATGATTTTCCAGATTTGACTGCCGAGCATGGCGAGCCCGCACAAGCACCTGCATTTTGATGATGGCTTGAACACAACGCAGAGTTCCTACAGCATGCCTCCGGACCAAGTGCCCACGAATGACAGCTTGTAACTTCACTACTTTCTTAAGCTGTAGCATTTCTCTCTGAGCCTGAAAGAAACAAAAATAAGACACAGAAAAAGGAAGTTACAGACTTACAGTTGTTCCTTCTTGCAAGGTTAAGTCAAGAAAGTATCAAAAGGTAAGCATACCAATAAGCCTCTAATAGCAGTCTGGATGATGATGATATCAGACTCTGGAAGATTCAAATCCACCTTAGTCTCAGTTTCGATGACATTTGTTTCTGCTACTTGTGAGTTTTCAAAGGAGGATAACTGGGGCTTCTCATCTGAGGAATTTGTTGTGTAAATCTTCTCAACAACATTAGGTTCAGGTAGTGGTTGAAAATTAAAATTAGTACATTCTGAACTTTCCTTATTTGCAGAAGATGGGGCCTCTGCTATCACAGTATTGCTAAGAACACGATGCCTTGCGGATTTCTTGCGGAAACTCCAACCACGTTTATCATTGGATTCCTTGATCTGGAATAATATTTAAAAACAATGAGTGAAAAACAAACTTGAAGCCATAGATGTATGCACACTAGCAAGGATACATAACCTCTGTCTCTTGTTTAGAAAAATGATAAATATAAATATATTTGGACTAGATATCCTCTATTCAATTTATTCCAGCATGTATCGCTTGCAAGAAGCCAGGAAGGGTGATTCTGTTCCTAGCTTCATCATGCATAAATGCTACTTCCAACATTTAGTACTAAAAGAGATTCGGTACAATGTACAATGATGATTACATTGCATGCTTTGATTTCAAACAGTGCAATAAAAATCCTACTTACAGGGTATGATTGTTGATTCTGGGCAAGCTAGAATAAGTATTTTCTTTTTCTCTCAAACATACATTTTTTATTCAAAACTACAAATCATTTTCCATGTTCCAAACATTTGGCTGAAATGGAATGTCATTTCAATCCTAAGTTCCTAACAAAACCATTCTCTTTAGAATGCAGCCAAGCATTAACTCTTTTAATTTTACAAGAGTAAACTCCAGTATTCAAACATGTTTCTACAGTATTTCTTTTTATTTCAAGCTTTTAATTAATTTTACCACAGAATTTAGAAGTGAAAACAAAAGGAAATTACAAATAATTGTTTTCCTATACGCAACCTAGAATAAGTATATTTATTTTCCTCTAATTTATTCACATTTATTGAAAACTACATAGATTTTGTGTCTCAATTGTAAGAATGAAATGGGATGCTGCTTCAATCCTAAAAGTTCTGTCGATTCATAACAAAGCAAACTATTTAACTTCAAATTTTGCAAAAGAAAACTCTGCCGACGGAACATGTTTTTAGTAGAATTGAAAAAATTAAAACAAAGAGAAGTTAAAAACAGTTTTTCCACACGACAACAGACAAAAAGGAGGCAGATATTCAATGAACTAAAAATAAATCCTAGATCAATTATGTTTAAACGATCATCTGATCAATGCTTCTAGGACTTGCATTATTATTTATAATGCAAATTGCTGAAGGCATTTTGATGAATCTTTCACTCGTTCAATGAAATTTACTAGAAAGCAAAATTCGACTATTTGAATGCACATGTGGAATATGCCTACACACATTATCCAACTAAAACCCAGTTGACCTAGAAGTATAGATCTAAAGATCAAGTTCATATCAAAAGCGTGAAATGCCATAATCTTAATGAAGTTGCTAGAGCCCAGATTTTAAAAAAACAGTTAATGCCAACTATTTTGGAATCGTTCTCATGCATTGGCAATGTAATACAAGTTTCGATATTGAGGAAAACAAAGTTAAAAAGTGAATACAATAATTATCAACAGAGAGTGTGAACAGCTCCCCAACATCCATTAGTAATCATGAAAATAAGGATCAAGAGAAGGACAAAAAAAAAGAAGAATGATGGAAAAACCGCATCATACTCATACTCTGAAGATTTCTACGTTATCCAAAAATAAAAAACGGAATCACTGGAATCCAGCGGGAGGCTACTGATTAATGAATGCAGGAAGCAGAAGCGAGCCCTAGCTCGTTAGTTTCACAACAAGAAAATAAGCAACATGGGACGACACAAGCACACAGACATCAGATGTTGCCAAACATAGTAAGAATGCTTAAACTCAATTGAGATTCTGACCTCGGACACTGGCTGGTAGTCATCCTTCTCTGCCGCGTCACCACCGCAAGTGATTAGTTTGAAGCAGGAGGTAGATTTGCCCATGTCTGTTTCTCTCTCGAGTGAGTCTCACACACAGTTCACTCTCTTTTTTCTCCAAAAGAAACAAAACAAGACTACCTTTGCGGTTGGTTACCGTATTGGAAATTGGAAATAGAAACAAAGGTAACCTTAAAATATACGGACCTCAACTCTCTCCTTAAATCCGGCTTATTGTTTTTGCCTTGGAGTCCGCGTTCCGTTTGCATCAGCTCATCTCTCGCTTGTCATTCACGTTGGAAAAATTATTTGGATCTTCTTTTGTTTTTTTATATTTTTCAATAATAGATAAAACTACTATCAGGGTTAACAACACTTTTACTCTAGCTATTTAACCCATTTCTTTAAAAATTATATTAATAATGATACATTAAAAAATCCTAAACGAAGTTGGATCTAACCAAAGAAGTTAGTATTTGGTAAGGTGGTTATCTGGAATCTATGCTGTAATAAAAAAAATGAAATAATTTTGATATTTTAATGGAATAAATGTTACTGGGTGAGCATAATAATGAGCACACGCAAGGGCAAGCCCGTTTTTTAAGGTATAAATCGGACACGGCAACAAAACTGAGTCGCAAGAATTATCTTGGTGATGATTTTGCTTTTGAGTTTCGTTTTAATGCTTTTGCCTGCATTAGGACCATTAGCATTTTGCAGCAATACGGTTAAAGCTCCAGCGGGCTGTGGTCCCCTTCACTTCTACTAAAGTAGTATTTCCTCCATTCTTTTCATTTTTCTTTTTTGTATTGTTGGTCATTAATTATGGGATATATTAGTCATTTAACTTTAGTCACCTCATACTCATACCACGCTTTAACTTAAAATCCTTGTATATTGACTAAAGGTATCATATATGTGAATATCTTCACTTGTACAGTGATTAATCTCTCTACTCTTACCTAGTGTCGTACTTTTCAGTGACATTTGAAATCTACACGTATAGTAGAAGGTTTTTTAATGGAAGCCACCGCCCTCATGAATTTCTTCATGGTTTCACGCTCAAGCACCTAAATTCTGAATTGCTATTTGTAGAATGTTTGGATTGTTAGTTTCTATTCTAAGATACTATACTCTCATATAGTTTCTTACAATGTAAGTTTTATTTGTACATGGACTAAGCGACCGTAAATTTGACTTTAAATTACTACCGTAATTCTATCTAGTAAAAGATATTTCCCATTCCCAGGTGATTGAGTGCTTGCTTCACATTTAATCCATGATTGTGTTTCGAACATTTTCTTCTTTAAAAAGAATTGTAAGAGAATAAAAAAAAATCAAACTTAGATTTTAAATTCTTAAATGTGAAAGTAATATGTTGTGGTTCTCACAATAAATACTCATAAAAAATTATTTAGCTTAAAACTATTATTATATTTTTTTAAATACTATTAATTAAGTTAAAGTTATAAGTTTAGTTGTTATGTACGTGACATTATTGAACAGAAACTTATCTATAATTTAACTTTTAGGATTGCAGAACTCAAGTTTGTCACTCTATCATTTTAGTAAAAAAAATTATGATGTTTAATATCTATGTATAAATGGAAGTTTGAGATTTGAAGAGTTCTACTAGAAGTAAGTGAAAATATTTTTGCAGTAAATAGAATTATTCATTAACTTTTTAGTGTGTGACGTTTAAAATAAAAATGTTTAAACGTAAATTAGTATAAGTTACCAATCTAAAGTCATTTGTCACTTTAGTGATACCTCCTAATATTTGCCAATAGGCTAGATTAATTTGGGTTAACTTAAAATAATAACTTTTCCAAGATATTTAAAAATAAATAATTTTAACATATTTTCCATAGATTTTAATTTGAAGATTATTATACAAAACTTTAACTATATTTTTAAAAGTTTAATTAGTATGCATATTTTACACTGTCATTCAATCACAACTTTTTGTTTATATGATTTTTAAAGTATTAATTCGTAGAATCTAAATAGTTGTGATTGAATATTAGTGCAAATGCTTATTTGACAACAATTTTATAAAAGTCTTTTCAGTATTTTACTATTTAAACACTAAAAAATTTGTTTGGTTACTGTTTCTTGAAAACATATTCTTAAAACAATTCTGATTTTTTAGTTTTATATTCTTAAAAACTAAAAATAAAAAACAACTATAAGTAATTTTTCTTTTTTTGTTTTGAAAACTCAAATTACAATGAGAATATGTTATTTTTTATTTTTCATTACTAGAATTTCAGTACATATGAACAAGTTTTTTCATTTTTATATTTTTAAAACGACTTTCAAATAACACGTACCAAACAAGTTTTTTTTTTTTTTCAAAAAAAGTTTTTGAAAACTCTTTTCAAAAACTGAAAACAAAAATCAAACATTAACCCTAAACTTTTTACGCACACTAATTAAACTCTATTTATAATTAAAAAAATTGAGTAAATAGACAAACTAGTATAATCTATCCCATCACAAAATATAAGAAATAGTAAATCTATTTAATTTTATAATAACTACTTTAAAAATTATATAATTTCTTATTATAATTGAGAGAATATTTTTTATAACAATATGCATAGAAATTAAATTTAAAAACTTTGTAAAAAACCTTTAGGTTAGGTTGGGTGGTTTTCAGTTTTCAGTTTTGAAATTTATAAAACAAAAATTAGATTTGCTTTTAAACTTTCAAATTTTAAAAAACAACATTTTTTTTATTTTTAAATTTAAAACATTATTGTCAATCTTAACTTACTAGAATATTTTCTCCTTAAAGATCGAAGATTAGCTGTTGATTAGAGGTTGAGGTCACGGTCGATGTTGGAGATAGAGGTTGGAGGTGGTGGTTAATAACTCGTAATCAGTGACACGATGACTGATGATTAGATGTCAGAGGTGGCAACCAATTGCTAGTAATCAGAGGCAATTGGAGGTAGCAGTCTGACTATAATAAGATGTAGTGACCGATGATAACGGTCAGAAATGGCGATTGATGATTGGAGGTCGGAAGTGGCAATCAATGATCAATAGTGATAGTCAATAACCTTTGATTAGAGGTGATAACAAGTGATGGCGAATCATGTCAAGTAATGGATTTGAATAAAAACAAAAACCAAAATTTATTGTTTTTAAGACTGGGTGAAAATTGTCTTAAAAATAATTAAAAAAAAATCAAGATTTGTTTTGTCAAAGATGTTTCTGTTTTCAAAATGAAAAACCAAAAACTCAAAACCATTTCCGGCCTTAGTTTATTTTATCCTTTGAATATGAATATATGGTGTATCCTTGAGAACATCATTTATTTTGAAAAAAAAATATACTATCATTCAATTATAATTATCATCAAGCATGTGGATCAACAAGTAAAAAGTTGTTCCAATTTAACGAAAGAAAGTTTAAATACTTGGAGAAAGAAATATTTTTTCACCAATAATGACAAGTTCAAAAAATATTGTTTCCAATTAAAGTTACATATTATCGAAGAAAAAAAAATCATTTACAACATACTATATTTGATAAGTTTATTAATTTTTATTATAACCATGTTTAAATTCATTCAAAAAATGATTGTGATAGATGATAATATATTATTATTTTTATCATTAACTATTAGTTATTAATTTGTTATTAATTAGCGGAAAAACTCGAACGTATAATCTATCATTTCCTACTTTTTCTTTCACCATGTAGCTAATCTTATATCTCTCCACTTTATATTAATTAAATTATTTATTTCAAGAGAAATAATTGTTTATTTTAATTTTTATAATTTGGCAAAAAACAGTGGTTATTTTGATAAAATAAATTGAATCAAATATGCACAATTAGTGGGTACTTGAAAAGATTATAATCTATTTTTTAGATTATAAGATATTTCAAGAAATAAGTTGGATCGTTGAAAACCTAGTTTAAATTTAGAAAAAATAACTATAAAAAATGTTATTTTTAAGAAGTAATAAAAGTGTCTTTGAGAAATATTATACTTTTCTTTTATATTATAAATTATTTTAAAAAATAATTTTAATGTTTGGAAACTAGTTTAAATTTAGAAAAAGTTTATTCTTAAAAAAATAAGTTGTTTCTAATAAACTAAAAGTTTGTAACTTATAATTATTTTTCAGCATCTTATTTTTTTTAATCAAATAAGATTAATTATTTTTAAATATTTTTTGATAAATTTACTCAAACAAAAATTGATTCTAATTATAATCAATAATCCAAAAAAAAAACTTATTCTAAAATCATCTAATTTTTTAGCTTTCCAATCACACTCTAAATTTGTTGTTTATGATATTTTCAACAATTTATTTTTTTCTTTTAACTATTTTCACTTAAATATTAAAATAATATAATATTTTTTAACTTTTTCAAACCACCACTCGGATCTTCAATTAAATTTGGTTTAATCCTTTTGAAATTAGGTTTTGGTTCATTTAGTTGAATGTCGTTTTTTTTTTCTTTCAAAACAAGTGGATTTTTTTTTTATTCAGATAGACCATAATTTGGAATATTAACTCACTTTTGTCATTTGTATGATGAGCATAAATATATTATCTTCCATTTGTCTTTTATTCAGAATTTCACATACCTCTTCACAACAGTGCCGAATGAAAGTAGAGTTAAAAATTATAATTTGGCTTCTGACTACTATAGACGTGTAGCTGCACCACTCAAATCAAATCAATAGTTGTATAAACCATTCCATGTGCCGACATGGATCCATGACAGTCTTAATTTGATTTTGTCTCTGTTTGCAGAGAGATTTGAAACCAGAGCTGATAGAAAAAGTTAGTTCTGTTTTTAAATAAGCGATAAAAAGGGTTAGTTCATTCTGGTTAGTCCAGACTAATGTGAATTGGGATTAAGAAGTGTATAAAAAATGATGGGATAAAAAATTCTCAAGTATCTTTGTATTTATGCTATTTCATGGATTTTAAATATAAAAAAATGATACATTTTTTATGTAAAATAAATGTAGTTTCGCTAGACAGTAGACATGGAGAATAGAAATGTTGTTAATCCATTCATCAAAGACATTTTGCTAGTTATTTCTGTCGTTTACAGGTACTTAAGAATAAGACTTTTTGTCATAAGCATTTTGGCTAGGTATCACCTTCTGCTGATTCCATGAAAGCTAATGTGGATGGTTTGGTTACTAGTGGAGGTCACATAGCAGCTTGTGCTGCTAAAATTACAAACAGTATTGGCTAGCGGATTTTGGGGTTTTCAACATGGAGCTGCCAATGTCTTGATTTGACGAAATTGTTACCGATTCTTAATAATTTGTTATTTTGAAAACTTGTCAACTATGTAGTACGGACACGATAAGGGGATATAGATAAAATAAAAAATACAGGACATGAAGTTACGGTTGTCAATTTTATAATTTTTAGTAAAAAATCACTTTAAAATATTGATATCAAATATATTTTAAGATATTAATTTTGAGTTTGAGTGATTTGTAGATTCAAGTTTCTCTTATACCAAATTGATTTATTTTTTAATTTTAAAATAGATACAAGAGTAGAATAGGTATTTTGAAATAGGACGTGAAAAAGGAGTATTCCTATTATTAATAATATAAAAATATAGATATAGTATATAATATAATATTATATATTATACATTATAGATGTAATTGGATAATTATGTATGTCGGATATCAATATTTTAAAGTAATTTTTTGCTTGAAATTATAAGGTTGGGTTAGGGAGAAAATATATATTTGGGAAATAAGAGGTTATGCGTTCAAGTCCCTCTTATGACAAATTAGTTTATTTTTTTAATTTTAAAATACGTGTAAGGGTAGAATAAGTATTTTGAAAAATAGACATCAAAATGGAGTATTCCCTTTATTAATAGTATGGATATGCATATATTTCATGATAAATATTTTTAATAAACATGCAAATACATAGGTGCGACAATATTTTGAGTTCTATTCAAATTCTCTTCTTTTCATTTTTTCATATTCCTTACATATTTGACATATCCATTGATGATCTGACGTATTTTTATCATGTTATCATAAACAAAAAATATAAAATTAACAAAATATATTTCAAAACATGTCACATAACAATTTATATTTCAAAATATAAAAAATTACAAAAGATATTAAATTAAAACCCTACATTTGTTATAACATATAAAATTACAAAAAATATAAAATTAACAAAACATATTCCCAAACATATAATTTATCACTAGACCAACCTTATAACTTTAAGCAAAAAATTACATTAAAATATTGATATCCAACATATATAATTGTCCAACTATATTATATTATATTATATACTATATCTATACTTCTATATCTATATCTATAACATTAATCTATACTTCTATACTATTAATAAAGGCAATACCCCCTTTTCATGTTCACTTTTCAAAATATCTATTCTACCCTTACACCTATTTTAAAATTAAAAAAAATAAACCAATACGTAATAAGAGGGACTTGAATCTATAACCTCTTATTTCCCGAAGATATACTTTACCACTAGACTAACCTTATAACTTTAAGCAAAATATTACTTTAAAATATTGATCTCTAACATACATAATTGTCCAATTATTTCTGTAGTGTATAATATATGATATTATATTATATATTATATCTATACTATTAATATATATACTTATATACTATTAATAAAGGAAATACCCTCTTTTGATGTTTATTTTTTAAAATACCTATTCTAGCCCTACACCTATTTAAAATTAAAAAAATAAACTAATTCGTCATTAGAAGGACTTGAACCCATAACTTCTTATTTTCCAAATATATACTTTACCACTAAACCAACCTTATAAGTTTAAACAAAAAATTACCTTAAAATATTAATATCCAACATACATAATTGTTCGATTATATCTATAATGTATAAGATATGATATTATATTATATACTATATCTATACTTCTATACTATTAATAAAGGGACTACTCCCTTTTAATGTCTATTTTTCAAAATACTTATTCTACCCTTACACCTATGTTATCTATACTATTAATAAAGGGAATACCCCCTTTTGTTGTCTACTTTTCAAAATACCTATTCTACCCTTACACCTATTTTAAAATTAAAAAAATAAACTAATTTGTCATAAGAGGAACTTGAACCTATAACTTCTTATTTCCCAAACATATATTTTACCACTAGACCAACCTTATAACTTTAAGCAAAAAATTACTTTAAAATATTTATATTCAACATACATAATTGTCCAATTATATCTATAATGTATAATATATGATATTATATTATATACTATATATCTATACTTCTATACTATTAATAAATGGAATACCCCTTTCGTTGTCTACTTTTCAAAATACTTATTCTACCCTTACACCTATTTTAAAATTAAAAAAATAAACTAATTTGTCATAAGAGGGACTTGAACCTATAACTTTTTATTTCCCAAATATAAACTTTACCACTAGACCAACCTTATAACTTTATGCAAAAAATTACTTTAAAATATTGATATCCAACATACATAATTGTCAAATTATATCTATAATGCATAATATATGATATTATATACTATACTATGTATCTATACTAAAGGGAATACCCCCGTTTGTTGTCTAATTTTCAAAATATCTATTCTACCCTTACTCCTATTTTAAAATTAAAAGATAAACTAATTTGTTATAAGAGGGACTTGAACCTTTAACTTCTTATTACCCAAACATATACTTTACCACTAGACCAACCTTATAACTTTAAGCAAAAAATTACTTTAAAATATTGATATCCAACATACATAATTGTCCAATTATATCTATAATGTATATAATATATGATATTACTTATACTATTAATAAAGGCAATACTCCCTTTTGATGTTCACTTTTCAAAATACCTATGCTACCCTTACACCTATTTTAAAATTAAAAAGATAAACTAAATTTTCATAAGAGAGACTTGAACTCATAACCTTTCATTTCCTAAGCATATACTTTATCACTAGACTAACCTTATAACTTTAAGTTAAAAATTACTTTAAAATATTGATATGCAACATACATAATTGTCCAATTATATCTATACTGTATAATATATGATATTATATATATATTTCAGGATTCAAAAAATAAAGAAAAATTATTATAATAACAAAGTCTCAAAAAAGAAAAGAAATAGTAAATGTTTCTAACTAAGTCCTTCATCTTATTCATCATCTTTGAAAAATCCAGCTTCTAACTTTGGTTCATTAAGAGATAAGCTAGCAATTTCAACAATTCCATTGTCATTTAGTGAAAAGTCATCCCCTGCAATATCCCACATTTTAGTTGCTTCTTCATTATATTTTGAGGAGTTTCTTGAAAGGAGACAAAGATTGCTATGAACAAATACTAAATTTTCTTCCTTTTTAGGTGTCATCTATTTCTTTTCATAGAATGGATGAAAGAGTAGGTGCTCCAATTTCTTTCACAACAAAAAGATGAACATGGTTGTCTAAGTAGCTTAAGTGCAATCTTTTGAAGTGTAGGTGCATAAACTCCATGAACAATCCACCATGATTTGCATCCATTTGTCCTTTATCCATTAAAGAGTCAGTGTCCTCAAAACTCTCCCTTTCATCAGAAAAGTTTGCAAACTCTATATTTACTTGTCTCTTTACATCCACATCATCACTTTTAAAGCATTTCTTCCTTTCATTAGTAAGTTTTGATTTTCTACTGTTTCTGCGTAATTTTCGTGTCAATTGGGCATATATGTGGTAACTGCTGTGCCGATTTAGCGTGTCCGTAGGCTGGGTCGCGTTTGGCCCACCGTGGCAAGTCCAACACTGTGTTGTACCCACATCATTCTTGCATCCGTATCTGGCGCGCTTCCGACGGGAGGGAGCGACTTAACCAGGATGCTTTCGTGCTTCATAGCTTGTCAATAGGAAAAGTTTCACATTTTCTTAAATAACTATTTGAAAAAATTTTATATTAAAACTTATGTATTAGATTTAATAAATATGTTAGTAAGTTGCCACTAAATAAAATACGTTAGTAAGTGAAAGAATTTTTATGAGCATCAACTTGGCATTACATACAATTTGTAGTGCAAATCCGTAAATTTGGCAGTGTGTGCAACCCAAGCAATTTAGGCACAAATGTTGGAATCAACTCAAACCTATATTATTTAGGCTAAATTATAATTTGTATCTCTCTATTTATTTAATTACTGACATTTAGTCCTCCTATTTTTAATTACTCACATTTTTTCTTTCCATTTTATAATTTAATGACATTTGAATCACCTATTAGATTATACTCATTGATTGTAAAATGATTAACGTTGACTTTTCACATGACTTGATTAAATCACTTCTCACATTGACACAAGGGTAAAAACTTATTTTTTGCATAAAAATAGAGGAAAAGTTCTTTCTTTTTTTAGACTTAGACTTTTAAGCATGGTTGTCAAACTCTCAAGTTAACTCTAATTCTTATAAGTTTACGAGTTTACTTATCATTTTGCGAGTTAACTCGTGAGCAAACTCTCTTTTTAGTAAACTAAATACTTTCTATGTAAATTCTATAAACTCTCGAGTGTATTATCAAGTCAACAAATTGAGTTCTTTTATACACATTTAGAGTTCAACATACTTTCATTTAGTGTGTTATTCTTAAATCAAAGAATAAACGTCTCTAAGAATATTAAACCTTTATTTTTTAAAAATATCAAATGTCGATGAGAATTCTATATCATTATTATCACCTTTTCAATTTATTATCTAATGGTGATGCATTGCTAGAGTTAGTTATTTAAGTATTGTGAAATTTATGATTTACTAGTTTTTTATTTATTATGTTGTTGAAGTGTTTAATTGTTTATGTAAAGTAAACTCTTACGAGTCTACGAGTAGAGTTTATCGAATTCTTACGAGTCTACGTAGGCTCTCAAGTTTGATAACCTTATTTTTTTAATCTACTTTTCTCCTTTAAACTAAAAGCTTTAAGTTTTTTACTCGTATATTAAAGTGGGAAGCCATTTAATTAAGTCACGTGAAAAGTCAACGTTAATAGTTTAACTGTCAATGACTATCTTCTACTAGATAGTTCAAATGTTATCAAAATATAAAATAGAGAGACAAAATGTGATCAATTAAAAATAGAGAAATAAAATGCCAATGATGACATAAATTGAGGGCACCAATTATAATTTAGCCATTATTTTATGTTGTGTAACTATATAATTCTATTATATAAAAAAAGTTGTATGATTCTATATTTATTAAAAAATAAAAAATATCACTTTACTAAAAACAATAAAAAATGAATGGATTGGCTATCGATTAGTTGATTGATTGGAAATTATTACTAGTTATAAATGCATTTGCTTTTGATTGAATTAAGTTATTGTTTAGTAAGTTTACCCTTACATGTAATGCTTCTAATTCTTACCCAAAAGTATTTATAAAAACATGAGGGATTTTAAAAATTTAATCTTACATAAAAAACCATAATCTTCTAACAAACATTGTAAGTCAAAATATAGTCTATTACAAACTTCATTTAAGCAAAAACACATTAGTTGACATAGTTACCTCTTAAAAGTCCTAATTCAAAATAACGAACTTCTTACAAAACTAAAGTTACTTAAGCATTAGAGAGGAACTTGCTTAGAAGATCAACGCATTCAGAGGAAATCTTTTGAATTTTGCCACGCCTCTTGCTGGACGGGTCCATCCTCTATTTGTACACGATCATAAAAAAATACATGAAAGAAAACATATAAAAGGAGTGGGATTTTTATAAATCATCAATGTTAATCTTAATAAACTAAACACACAATGGGGGCCTAAGATTTGACCTGTCTCAGTCTCACATGACTTAATGTATAGACTCAACCATACTCATTTTAATGACTAAACTTAATCCCACTCGACCCTATGTATAGATCCATAAACCATCCATGATGATTCACCCCGATCATCAAGTATCTGTTTGAGAAGTGATTGGTAGTTGTATATCTTTTCCTAATTGGTATAATAATTTTCTTGAGAAACCAGACTATCTGCCCATAACAAAATTTTGGCTATTTGCCAACCGGGCTACTTGCCCATCACAATAACCTAACCAATTGGAAATCGAGCATTCTACCCATCACAAAACACAAATGGACACTCTTTCAGCCTCAGAAGGATATACCCTACCAATCATGAGAAGTTGAGCATTTATGGAAAGTTCTAAATCTATGAATAACACATTCAAGTGCTAACATGGACTACCTTGAATATTCACCCACCTAATGAACATCTTAATCCCAAGTGTCAACATGGATCATCCCAAATATTCATTTATTTAAAACCATCTTAGGATTCATCCTTATCATATCTTTCATCTCGTAGTGTACCAAACTGTGACTTTCCAAACATGACACTTATGCAACTACATGATAACTTCACCAAGGAACCTAGGACTTTCCTAAGTTCACCTCAAACATCTCAACACAGTCCTAAAGGTCACTAGACTTGTCAATCACAAATCACATAGTACTTATACTTTAATAATTATTCATAGAATCATTTATGAATTATCCTCGAAAATTAAAATATCATAGTATAAATTAATTTCTCATTTCCAATTCTAGTTTCATGAGTAAAATAATATCAATAGTCATATTAATATATTTTTAATACTAAAAGACATATTTCTGATGTGGAAGATCAGACTAAACTGCAACAAAAAAGCATACTTTGAATGTCTTTTGAGATTTTAAGAAACATCATATTTATTATAAATTCTTCTCTATTAAATTTTCACAAAATACTTTGAATATATTCAACCATAAAATTTAACATATAACCAACAATCCTTCGAAACACATACAAAGTTATAGGATAGTCATCAACCAATCTAAAAATTTATTTTGAGATTCAATGCAAAGCTAAACACATACAACAATTCTTTGAATCAGAACATATTATTTGAAATAATACAAAATAGTTTAATAGAAAATTATTAAAATATAACTTCTAGAAAAATTAATGATAGAACCATTAATAAATAATAGAAAACCATACTAGAATATATAGAGAATTTAAATAATAATAGCAAAAATCAAATTGCAATATCTGCAAATAAAAGGACAAAAAATAATATATGGAGATAATAAATAAATAACCAAAAATAATAAGTAAAAGACTAGAAATAGTATCTGGAAAGAATAATTAAAGGACCAGAAATAATATTGATTTGAAAATAAATAATAAATGGCCAAAAATATTATATGGAGAAAATAAATAAAGGACTAGAAATACTGTCTGGAAATAATTAAAAAAAGAAACAAGGTAATATAAATAAAGGATCAAGATGACCTTTGGAGAAAATAAACAATGGACCAAAATATCATCTAGAGAAATTAAAAGTTAGCATAAGATATTATTGAATGATCAACTAAGCATTAATATATAAATGAACAACCAAAACTTTCGAGCCTTAATCTTCCTTTCAAGAGTTTTTTCTTCCTCCTTTTCTCCCTCTTAAGAACCTTCTCTTTTCCTTCTCTCTCTCAAGAACTTTCCTCTCCCTCTTCTCTCCCCTATTTTGCACCAGGATGCCTCTATTTATAACCAAAATTAGAGCACCCTCACTGAGCGAAATGTTGTTCGCTAGGCAAGCATAACTGCAAAATACTTTCGCTAAGAAAAGAGATCTTTGCTTAGCGACAGTCTCCAAGAACTTGTCTCACATAGCTAAGCCAAAGTATCTTTTGCTGAGCGACACTTTGGCCTTAGGCATTCTTGCTGAGTGACTAGAGTTTCGTTGAGCGACGGTTTCGTCGCTTAGCGAATTTCTTCTAAAAATAACTTTATGCTATTGTCTCAAATTTGCTAAGCAAAATCAGTTGCGATAAGCAAATTTCCTAGAAAATAAAATTTTCAAATTTTAGTAAAAATTCCATAGATGCTATAATTTATTTATTTTTATAAGTTTTTCACATGCATAACTAGGTTTCTAACTTTAACATCCAAATTAAAATGTAAATAAATTATATAATAATTTTGGTTGAGAAAATAGGGGTGTTACATTGCTTGTATGTCTTTTTTGTATGATTGTGTTGATCGTGCTTTACATAAGAGTAGATACTGGTGGTGAGGCTTAAGGGTAGGGTCAGCAGGACTCAAAATTGTGGTTCATCAATGACAAGAATGCTCTTTTGACATGTATAAAAGATGTGAATTTTGATGCATATATGAAATTTGAAGCAACCCCCAACTTGTAGGACTTGGTGTTTCAAGCATGTATAAGCATATGTACATTTGATGGTAGAACTATAGTGTATTTGGATATGTAAGATTTAGATGTAAGTATGTGTTAGAAAGTTGTATGCAGTGTAAAATTTGGCTTTTATCTTCTGGTATCACAGAGAAATTATGCAGCAGGTGTTCTGACTATCCGCATAATCTCGCTTAGCGACAACTCTCGCCCAACGTACTTTAGCTCCTGCCAAGAAATTGCATGACTTTGCGTCTAGTAACGTGTCTCACACAACGCAAAGTCTTCTTTGTAGGTTTTTAGTGGCTTTTCGCCCAACGACACCTGTTGCTAAGTGAAATCTCTTCTTTAAAAATCATAGTTCAAACCTCTCATTGGGCAAGGTTTCCTAGTTCCTACCTAAGTGACATTGCTTGCTTTACGAGCTCTTTAGAGTATGATTTATGTTATTATTTGAAGTTTTTAGTAATTTAGTATAAATTAAAATAGACGTTATATACTGTGAATAGCATTATTTATATTTGTATTTTCCTAGGATGTTACACACAAACACAGATACATGTATACATACATACATACATATACAGGGAATTTTAATACACTCACCAATTTTTTAGTTGGAGTATGTTAGCACCGTGCACCAATAATTTTAGACAAAATAATTAATCATCTCAATTGTTAAAATAAACTAATTTAGGAATATCCTGGTAAATAATTATTTCATTTACACATCTACTCATTATCTCTCTTCTAGCATTTATTATCTATCACTCTTTTTTTCTTTTTCCTTTCTCACCAACATTAATTTTTCAAACATTTTTCTCTATCGTCTCTCATCAATGTAGAATATTAATATAATTATAAATGATAATTATGTTTTATAATACTTTATAACTTATAATTTATGTTAATATAATTTATATATTGATGTAATATACATTTTATAAAAATCAACAAAAATTACACTTAGTTTAAAAAATTTAATTAAAATAAAATAATTTTAATTTGACGTAAATTGTCATATAAAAATTATTTTAAAAATTATTATTATACATAATTATTATTTATAATATATTAATATTTTAGATTGATGAGAGAAGAGAGAAGAAGATTTGAAAAATTAATGCTAGTGAGATACAAGAGAAAAAAGTGATGATAATAAATGATAGAAGAAAAATAATGAGTAGATGTATAAGAGAAATAATTATTTATCAAAATATTCCTAAATTAATTTATTTTAACAAATGAGGTGATTGATTATTTTGTCAAAATTATGAGTACAAAGTGCTAACATACTTTAACTAAAAATAGGTGACAATATTATATATATATATATATATATATATATATATATTTATATTTATATGGGATTGCTAATATACTTCCACCTATTTTTTAGTTGGAGTATGTTAGAATCCTACACCTTTTCTTTTGGACAAAATACCTCATCACTTCATTTGTTAAAATAAATTAATTTAAAGATATTCTGGTAAATAACCATTTTTCGTACTCATTTTCTCTTTTCTATCATTTATCATTATCACTTATTTTCTCTCTCCTATCTTATTAGTATTAAATTTTCAAATTCTTTCATCTATCATCAATGTAGAATATTAATATAATTGTAAATAATACTTATATATAATAATTTAAAAATAAATTTCATATAATAATTTACGTCAAATTAAAATTATTTTATTTTTAATTAAAATTAGTTTTTCAACTAAATATAAATATATGCCAATTTTTTATAAAATGTAAATTACATCAATGGTTATGTTTGACAAAACTAGCTGAAACTAAAAAGCTAATTGAAAGTTGAAAAGCTAGTTGTAAGTGTTTGGTAAAACTGATTAATCAACTAGCTAAAAGTTGTAAAATGACAAATAAGGGCATCACTAATTATTAGATCAACAATATTAATAATATATTTTAATTATATGTTTAAATTATAAATATTATAATTATATATTTAAACCATAAATTTCTATAATAATATATTTAAATTATAATACATATTTAAATAATAAATTACTATAATTAATATTTATATTGTAATTTCTATGATTTAATATATAAATTTTAAATTACATATTTAAATTATAATTTTCTATAATTATATATATATATATATTATAAATTACAATAATTATATTAATGAAGGAGAGAAATGTTGTATAATGTCATGAGAGAGAATCAGTGGAAGATAATGCATTAGTTAATGAAGAGTAAACATGTAAAAATAAAATTAGCATTTCAGCTTTGTGGATAACAGAAATCTAGAAGTTTTTTTAGGAGTTACTAGTTTTTTAAAAAAAAGACACTCGAAGTAGCTTTTCCAAGATCTCCTATTTTAAGCTCTTAGCGGATCTTATTTTTATATGTTTACTTTTCATTAATTAATGTATTGTTCCTCACTAATTCTCTCATACAATCTCTCTCCTTCATTTCTCTCTCTTTCATTAATGTAATTATAGTAATTTATAATATCAATATATAATTATATAAAATTATAATTGAAATATGTAATTTAAAATTTATATATTTAGTTATAAAAATTATAATTTAAATATTAATTATAGAAATTTATTATTCAAATATATGATTACATAAATTTAATTTAAATATGTAATTATAATTTAAATATGTTATTACAAAAATTTATAATTTAAATACATAATTATAATTTATATTTACATGTATAAATAATTTATATTACTAAAATATATTATAATTATTTTAAATACTCCATTCTTGATTTAAAATTAATGATGACTTTATTTATCATTTTACAACTTTTAGCTAGATGATCAACTAGTTTTACTGAACATTACAACTAGTTTTTTACCTTTTAGCTAACTTTTCATCTTTCAGCTAGTTTTTCATCTTTTAGCTAGCTTTTAGCTTTGAGTTAGTTTTAAATTTTTTGAAAAAGCTAGTAGTTCTTAAAAAAGTTCATAGATATTTGTTATCCAAACGAAACTGAAACCATTTTAGTTACAACTAACTTTTAAGCTAGCTGAAATGATAAATCAAACACCTTAATAAGTAAATCATAAAATATTATATATGATTACTATTTTATAATTATATTAATGTTCTATATTAGTGTAAGAAGACAGGAAAGAGAAAAAAAAATACTACAAAAATGAATGTACATGTGAGAGAAATAATTATGTACCTAAATATCTTAAACATTTTTACTAAAGTTTTAGAATTTTTTTTATCTTACTTTATTCTCAGCCAAAAACAATCAGAAAGCACCACAATTCATTATCTTAATTACAACACATTCAATAATCATATGATGAATGATAATCATTGCCAATGATAACATATGTAACAATATATACGTACATAAACTAATTTTGCTTGTCTACCTATTCTGTTTGCATGTTACAGTACAATATATTAATGACTTACTGTATACGATAAAGATATGCAACATATTCGATATTTACCAAAACATAATGATTTGCAAGCTGCAAACATGTGACGCATATGTCAAGTCAAAGACTTGTTCTTTCTGAGATGGAATCAAATCAAGGAAGAAAGAATAAACAATTTTGCGGTGATTACAACCGTCAAAGGGGTTTTTTTAACCGTCACGATAAATTTTTTTTTTAGTGCCCATTTAGTATTTCAGCTGATTCAACACCATCTTTAAAGAAGAAAAAACAATCCAAAAAGGAAATTAACATCATCGATACATGAAAGAAAGAAGAAACATAAAATTTATTAATAGGTGAAGAAAGGAAAAACAAACAAGAAGATACTATCTAGTATCTCATCGTACTGACCACCAAGCCGAGGTCTAAAATGTGAAAAAACAACTAACATTGTAATGTGTTATTCAACATGTCACCGCAAGAAAATTTATTTTTAGTTAAGACTATTTGTGGCCAAAAGCTTAAAAAATTAGATTAAATATATGACAAAATTTTAATTAGTCACTAATCTTATCCTAATCTTAAAGAAATATATATATATATATATATATATATATATATATATATATATATTTATTGTTCTTCCATTGAAATTTATGTGACATAAAGAAAAAGCAAGGTATGCAAAGGACACAACATGACGAAGAGGGAGTTGTAAGATGTGAACGACACGAGGATGAGGTAGAAATGAGTACAAACGCAAGGTATAATCAAAAGCTGCAAAACACGAATTTGGTGACCGAGCATGAAAATGTGGGGAGGGAGGAGGGTTCTCAGTGCACTTTGTGTAGTTAGACTGATGCATTCATCTTTAACAGGGGTCTTATCACTAGAGTCATGGTTAGGAAGATAGAGGAGGATATGGCTCGAGTTGATGGAGGAAAACCTCACCTTCTCATGAGCATAGAGATGATGCCTTAGTCCTCATTTTTCTTATTTTTACCTTGTATTTTGCTTTGTAATTTTCCCAAGTGGAGTGGTCTATTTTGGCCTTGCATTTGGCCTTTATTTTTCGTGAGTTAGGGCTTAGGAGGTGTGCCTAGTTCTTTTTGTGGAGTGTATTAGCTAATTGGACCATTCAGGAGTGTTGGTGGGTTATTTTATTAACCACACCCCCTCTTTACTAATTAAAACCTAACTAGTTAGCACATGAAGCAAGGAGAAGATAAGGTGTGGCCCTTGCTCCCTCCAAGAGGAGCCAAATTTGAATTAATGTCATGTGGCATCGTACATGGCACTTAATTAGATCTAAGATCTATGATTTTAGGAGCATGTGATAATTAATTCAAATTTGAATCTCCCTCCTTCTTTTCTTTGAGTTGCATGGCCCAAGCTCTTTCCCTTAGCTATAAGTAAGACCTTCCACCTCTTGTAATATTTACACTTGAGTTTTATAAAATTGAGAGCTTCTTGCTACTTCTTGGGTGTCCCTTTCTTTCTCTAGAGTGATAATATCCTTATTGCTTTTATCAAGGGTTCCTTCCCTTATGGAAAGAAACTCTACCTTAAGGCTTATCATTCACTTGTGAAGTCTCCACCTCCACTCCAATCCCTTCCATCCACCATTACTTAGAAGACCTCTACAAGGAGTAGACCTTGGGAACTAAGCATCTAGGAAGGATGCATCATAGACTGAGCCGTTAAATAATACTGACAAAATAGTCATGAAACAACTCACAATAGAAAGGATGCATCACAATTAGGTCATGACACAGAGCCTCAGGACAAAGACTACTGTAGGCCTTCCATGAGGTAAAAGAAGTTGGAGCTTTCAACAAGACATGGTTTGTGGAAATTGGTGTTGGTTATGCGACTAACCTGTTTGATATAAGGAGTCATGGTATTCCGCTAGGTGGGCAAAGAAGGAGAGGGAGAGAGTTACATGTCTATTGGGGGGCGAGTTCAAAATAGTGGATGAGGTTGTAGTGGAGGTGTGGTAAATAGGGAAGATGTTGGAGGTTTCATGTGACAACGAAGAAAAAATGGCAAAGAGGTTGACACAGATGAAGGCTCAGGATAAGAAGCAGAGATGAGGGGATGGAAATTTGTGAATTATGAAAGTTATAATGCTAAATATCAGTGGGGGCTAGGGGTAGGGTAAAGAAGTGAGAGGTCAAAAGATTGAGCAAAGAATAGAAGCTTATGATGTTTTGCATCTAGGAAACATAAATGGAGAGGATCAATGCCACACTATGTGAATTCTTATGGGGAACATTGATTTAGGATGGACTTTTAAACCATCCAATGGGAACTTAGGTGGGTTGTTGGTTATGTAGGATGGGGTAATTTTCAAGCAGGAAAGGCATTTTGAAGGAAATTCATTTTTAAGGGTTATTGGAAAATGGGGTAGTAAGAATGTTCTGATGTTAATGGTAAATGTGTACGCCCCATCTGATATTTTGAGTAAGCAGGCATGTTAAGAGGAGATATTAAGGTGTAAGGAAGCGTGTTGGGAGGACTATTCGTGTATAATGGGGGATTTCAACTCAGTTACTTGTGAAGAGGAACAAAATGAAGCTATGATGAATCAACGTGTCGCTGATGTGAACTTGTTCAACAAATTTATATTTTGCCCATGGAAGGAAGGAACAAGGAAGTATATGATGCAAACCAAGTTTCACTCCCCTTGATCTTTGTCCATAAGGTTCCAAGCACCCAAGAAGATGGTTGATGGAAGGTAGAAGATGAAGTTGGTGGCGCCACTGCAAAAAAATTATAGATGTTTGCCATAAGGGAAGAAACCCTTGATAAAAGCCAACTAGGAAGAGCTCTCTCTAAAATGAGAAAGCTCAAGACACTTTACTAAGAATATGGCTCAAAATGAGACCTTAATTCATTTAATTCAATTGTTAGGATAATGAGAAATGAGAGGGTATTTATAGGTGGGTAGAAGGGAGTGGGTGGTTAGGATTAGGAGAACTTAACATACGGTTAAGCCTCCTAATCATGACCACCCAAAACAAATAAGGGATTAACCTAACTAACCTTCTTAATTAATGTCTAGGGCGAAAGGTTAAAAAATTTTCACTGTGGACGTGCCTCCACGTAACATCTCCACATCCTACTCCTAATGCACTAAGTGCTAGTCTCAAATAATTAGAAATAAGTGGTGAGACTCATCTTGGTGCATTGGAGCACTCATCTATGAAGGCTAGATAAGCCTTATCTTTCTTTTCACCCCAACACATAGTGAGGGGCCTAGGGGTAGACCATTCTGCTATGGTCTCTTAGAGTTGAACTTGAGATTGGCTATAAGTTTTCAAAGGTTGTTGCTCAATCTTATGCTAAACTTTGTTGGCCTCATCATTAAGTAAAACTTGAGGTTATGGTTCATTATGCTCAAAGGGTGTTGGCATAATCTCAAATTCCACTTGTTCAATGGGAGATTTTCTTTAATAAGATCCTCCTTGAAATCCAAGGGGAAATCTTTTTTAAGAACAACTTCCCTCTCAACTTCATATGAGTCTTGAACTTGATACTTGAGCTCAAAGGGTAATGGTTCAAATTCAACAGTTGGAGAAATGCTTAATGGTGCCTCCATAAGTTGAAGGTAGAGAGGTTGTTCAAAGAGGAAGCTTTTTTTCAAGTCCACCTTAAATGCAAAATGATGCTCCTTTTTCACAACCTTCTTGCAAAAAGAACTTCCTTCCAACCCTTCAACTTGCAATGCATGTTTAATTTTTCTTTTTTTTCTTCTTTTTCTCTTCCTCATCTTTCTTGTTTTTAAAAGAAGTTGATCCTCTACCACTTGAGAAGATGAAAGAGTATGCAACTTGATTTCTTTTCCAATTGGTTGAGGATAATCTCATTAAAGGGACCATCATGAATAACTTTATTATCATATTTCCATGGTCTCCCAACAAGATGTGAGCCACCTCCATTGGTACTATATCTGATGCATTCTTGGAGTGCTGTCCCTAGGATCTTGCTTCAAGAAGTTCCAATGGTGCAAGAAGTGTAGATGCTTAGAAAGAAGATGAAGATGGAGGCACCACTCTTAGGTAAAGATAAGCCTAGTTTGTAGAAGCTTGCTACAAAGGAACCAAGGGGCCCCACATGTCTCCTACATGCTTCATGTGTTGGTTAGATGGGTTTTTGAAGCAATTAGGGGTGTGGAAAGGAGAAACACACATCCAAACTCCTCTAGGCCAAGCTCATCTAATTAACACACTCCTCTAAAGGGACTAAACACACCTCCTAGAGAAAATAAAACCTATAGGGCAAAATACTAGGCCAAAAATTACGAAAATTACACCCACTCAAAATACTACATAAACTACACAATTTATTTACATAGTTTTGAGACTATGGCCCTAAAGTCTTCATAAAGTTCCTTCCTAGCTATGTCATCTCCCTAATCCTCCTAGTCAAGGTCCCTTGCTAGGGAGGAATGCACCAATATCACAAAAAGATTCCATTATTATAAGTATTGATGGATAAAGACATGCTTACTTGTTAATTGACTACTAATTCCTTACTCTCATTCGGCCATTGAAGCTTGTAAGGCTTAGGTTGAGGAATTTGAGTCAAGGCTAATTTTTCTACCAACCTTGTGCTACAACAATTGCAACATAAGCCACTATCTACAATGAGAAAAGATGTTTTGTCAAAAACTTTACATCTTGTGTGGAAGATGTTCTCTTTTTTAAAAGGGCCAAAGTCACAAGGTTGGCTTCCAAGAAGCATTCTCAACATCAAGTCCCCATCACAAGGATAAGAATCATCAATTTGATGCATGTTACTATCTTCTTCCTTACTCCTACTAGAAGAGGAAAATGATTCACTTTCAATGTCTTGGTCCCTCATGATCATGGTCTTTTTGGTGGGGCATTGGAAAACAATGCGGCCTCTCCCAAGACATACAAAGCACTTAATACTACTAGTCTTAGATAAAGAGCTAGTCGGGAGTTTTTTTATAGAATGCAAAAGATTAGTCTTTTCATGCATGCTTGTGGTGGGTTCTTCTTTGGGGTGACTCTTGGAAGAGTTCCACTTGATTTGGTCCTTATTTGCATAAGAGTGTGAAGAATGATTAGAGTACTCCTTCTTTAAAGAAGTCTTTCTCTTCAATTGTTGTTTCACTTTAATGCAAATTTGAACCAAATCATCTAAACCTCTATATGCAAGAGTTCAACTTTATCTTTAATATCAAACTCAAGCCACTTAGAAATCTAGGAAGTGTGGACCTAGGCTTTTCATTAATTCTTGTCCTCATCATGAAAAGCTCCATGTTTTTTCTATACTCTTCAACACTCAAGTTGTGTTGTTTCAACCTTTGAAGTTTATCAAGGAGTTCCCTTTCATAATAAGGAGGGAATGTATCTTCACCTCATAGCCTACTTTAGATAATTCCAATAAATTGGATGGTTATGATAGTAATGCCTCCCATTAACAAGAGTAGTCCACCAATAAATAGCATACCCTTGGAAGCTAAGGGTTGCTAATGGTACTTTTCTCTCTTCACTTACTTGACTAACTGATGAGCTGAGTGATTAATAAATATTATTGATTGTGATGTGCTTCATTTGATTGATTTCGTGTATTATAAGCATGCCCTTTCATTGTGTGCTTGTTTTTGTATGAATGTGATAATTTTGTTTAACATGAAAGAAAAGGTTAGTGGTCATGCTAAGGGGAAGTTTACCCGAGAATGAAGTAGAATTATGTTGACTATTAAAAGTTCATAGAATTTGGTTTTCAGTTAAAAGATAAATTTTTTATGTAGTTGTATACATGTGTAAAATGGCTTAGAACGTAGTATCTGAATATGTATATATGTAATGATAATAAACGTCTCCAATGTATTATAGAATTGTGAAATTTTGTGATATTATCTATAGTAATGGTTTAAAATGCTTGTTTTAGAACTTTGATAGGTTAGAGATTATCTGGCAGAGAATTTTTAGTTCTCCAGAGTCTTGTTGAGCAGGAGTTCTTACCTAGCGTAAAGTTGCTTTTGCCAAGCAATTTTATGACTTTGTGCCCAGTAACATGTCTCGTTCGGCACAAAATACTCTTTGCAAGATTTTTATGGGATTGTTTTGCCCAACAACACATATCACTAAGCAAAACCCTTTGTCTGGAAAACTATAGTTATGACCTCTCGATGGGTGACACATGTTTTTGGGCAAGGTGTCTTAGTTCCTAACTAGGCAACATAGCCCGTTGGACGAGCTGTTCAGTAGCTAATCTATGATATTGTTTGCGAATTTTCTATTTTGAATATCGTTAGACCTGTTTTATTTAATATATTTTTGGTTATTTTTAGTCATTTAATTTCAGTTTTTAATCTTCCAAGTTGTGTTTTAGTTGGTCATGTTGTAGCCCTTTTATTGTCTCTTAATTCTACATAGTTGTGCCTTTTTATTTTTACCATAAGAAAATA
Organism: Psophocarpus tetragonolobus; assembly: GCA_037954015.1. Classification (NCBI taxonomy): domain Eukaryota; kingdom Viridiplantae; phylum Streptophyta; class Magnoliopsida; order Fabales; family Fabaceae; genus Psophocarpus; species Psophocarpus tetragonolobus. Next base: position 7,398,473 of record CM075688.1, read on the forward strand.
CGTTTCTCTCTTGGAATTGAGCATATTCTCTTGTGTCTATTCCTAGAGTCCCACATGATTTAGATCATAGCATGTTTCAAAAAATTTTCAAAAAAAAATAAATTGCTCAATTCTTTCTTTGAGTCTATTTCTTCATTTTGTGTGAGTAGCTTATTTTTGTGCTAGTTTATTGTGGTGATTTTCTTTGTGCTAGTTGGTTGAGCATTTTGGGTTGGGCTGAAAACTTGAGCAATCAAGCTTATCTAAATCCAAAAAAACTCTCACTTTGTGTCATGTTATAATCACCTAAAATTACTAGCTCATTTTAAGTTGTTTTGTGTTCTTTGGTTTGCACTTTTACATCAATTTTTTGTGGCTAATTTACTATTCTTGTTCAAGCATTTATAATTCTTAAAATCCTTACTATATTTGCTACAAAATGTGTTAAGAGGTGTAGCAAAATTGTTTCAAAAAAAAAAAAGAAAAAGAAAAGAAATCAAAAGAGTAAAATAAGTCAAAAAAAAGAGTTAGTAAAAAGTGCTACAAACAAGTAAAAAGAGTACAAAAAAAAATTAGTGCACCTCAAAATTATTAAACAATTCAAAGGAGTGTTAAATTTTATTGAAATTTGCTTAAATTTATTTGCATATGATTTAGCCACCTTGCTTTACAATTGTACAAATCAATAATTTGTTGAGTCTTTTTTGTTTTAAATTCAATTCTATTTTAGGCCCATTCTAGGAATTTCTTTTGTGTGCCAACTTTCTTTCTATACCTTTTATTTCTTGCTTGTCCTTATTGGCTTTCTTTTTGTTTTTCAAATAAATTCTTTCCACTTGGATGTGTTCCAATTCTTGTTAAGTGCTTTTTATTGCTTTTTGCTTTCAAATTCTACTTCCTTTGGTCTCTTGCTTAGGTGCTTGTTTTCTCTTGGTTGGTAGCCAAATTTTTGAAATTTCCACAAGGATAGCATCCTTAGGAAGTTTTGATTTAAAACCAAGGAAGATGAGACTTGAAAAGGAGGCCAAGACTAGAGTGATACACTTGGTGAGGAGCACTTGAAGAAATGAGCTACATTCAACTACTTTTAATTTTCTTTGTTTAATTTGGATGTATTTTTAAAGGAGATTTTAATTAGAGGTGTTGGATGCTCATAAGGGTCACCTCTTTTGTGTGTAATAAACCTGAGTTTCTCGTTTAGTGTGGATAAGGAATTAGTACCCCTTATTCATACTTAGGAGCACGTTAGAATCGTTTAGCTTTGCTTTAAATTTCTTTATTTGCTTTCAACGTTTTAGCAAGTGTTAGAGTTCCAAAGAATCTTAACACTTTAGGAGAAAACAAAAAAAAGAGGAGTGTTTTGCATATTAGTTCCTTAGGCTTTACACTTTGACATGTTTTCACATGCATCTAGGAGTGTTAGGAGTAGTAATAAAACTAGGGAAAATAAAGGAGAAGAATGTGAGAATAGAACAAAAGAAAAGTATGAAAAGAGTGATAAACCAACCTTGCCCACATATCCATACTCTATTGATTGGGAAATAGTAGAAAAACAATGTAGGGAATTTTGGAAAAATGAGAGAAAACAAAAAGAGAGGAGGAAAAAAGAACAAGAGGAACTAGATAGAGAGGAGAGAAGAGAGAAATAACAAAAAGAAAAGGAGAGTTAAGAAAGAAAAGAAAGAAGAGAAAAAGAAAGACAAAGAGAAGAGAGGGAACGAATAAGACAAGAGAGAAAAGAGCAAGAGAAAAGAGAAAGAGAAGAGAGGGAGCAAAGAGAAAGAGAAGAAAGAGAAAAAGAGAGACAAGAGAGTAGGGAAAATGAAAAGAGAGAAAGAAAAGCAAGAGAAAAAGAAAGAGAAGAGAGAAGAGAAAAAGAGAAAAGAGAGAAAGAAAGAGAAAAAGAAGAAAACAAAAGAAAAAAGTTAGAGAGAAAAGAGAGAAGAGAAAGGAGAGAAAAAGAGAAGAAAGAATTGGAAAAGAGAGAAAAAGAACAAAAGGAGTTAGAAAGAAGGGAAGAAAAGAAGATACAAAAAGAAAGAAATGCCTATAAGAGCTCTTGTGGTAACATTTACACACGTTATAGAGACTTAGAAGAGCCTAGAATAACCATGACATTCATGCTTCTTCTAGTAAGAAGGAAAACCCTAAGAGGCATCCTAAGAAAAAGACAAACCCTTCTATAATTAAACCCAAAAGAAAGCATATTGAGAGAAAACCCTTGAGTATGAGTGACACCCCTACTACTAGTTCGAGCACTCGTTCTCGAAGTCCTAAATGTTTTAAGTGTTTAGAAAAAGGGCACATTGCTTTGTTTTGCCCCAAAAGAAAAAGAACTTTAGGGGAACATCAAATGAAAAGGGTACTCATTCATGTGATGATCTCTTCAAAGTGAAACAACTTCTTGGAATTCATCCTTGTAAGGAAACCCAAACACAAAGAGAGAATGTTTTTCAAACAAGATGCAAAATTTTGGGTAAAACTTGTTCTCTCATTGTGGATGGCGGATCATGTTGTAATTGTTGTAGCACGAGGGTGGTGGAAAAGCTATCACTTGCTACTACTCCTCATCCTTCACCTTATTCTTTGCATGGACTTAATTATGAAGATGGTGTAGTAGTAACAGAACAAGTGGAGATTAGCATCCCCTTAGGGAAGTATCGTGAAAAAGTGTTATGTGATGTAGTCCCTATGGAAGCTAGTCACATGTTGTTGGGAAGGCCATGGCAACATGATAAGGAAACTTTGCACAATGGCCTCACTAATAAAATCACTATCTCTCATAAAGGGAAAAAGATTACCTTACTTCCTCTTACCCCTACCGAGGTTATGGAGGATAGAAGGATCATGAAGCTTAAGAGAGAGAGGCTAAAAATAAAAATAAGGTTGTTGGTAGGAAGACCGAGTCTAAGGAAGATCTGCCTTTGCCTTCAAAGAAGGTTCTCTACATAGAAAAATTTTCCTGCCAACCCTTACCAAAGGAACAAGTTGAATTTGAGGATGTGCCTATATCTTTTTAGCACCTTGATCCACACCCTCAAGTCCAACTTGATGAGTGCTTCATTCCACTTGACTAGTCTGACCTACTATTTCAAAATCTGTGAGGCTAGTATCTAGTGCAATAGGAGGAGGATGGGGAGCTACTGTGTGGAGGCACATGCACACTAAAATCTTTTCACAAATTAGTGCCAAAATCCACTACCCCATTCCTAAGAGGCCTCCTTATAGACCTCTCACTCCCCCCCAAAATCACTTGTCTGCATATACTTACTGTTTTTCTTATTTTCTTGCAGACTTTGAACAAGAGGAAGAAATGCCTCAGGATTTGAGGTCAAATCCTTTCCAAGGGGGAGGAGATGATGCAATCCCACCTAGCATGCATCATGGCTAGGAAGATTCAAGGAAGGCATGGCATGGATGAAAGCTCATTGAAGATTGGAAGCCATAGTCTTCATTTTTAGCTTGTAAATATTTTATTTTAATTAGCTAAATAGGAGCGTATTTTTAATTGCTTTAAGGCCATGTATATTCGGTCATATTCTTTTTAGTTTAGAAGGTATAAGTGTCTTTAGTTAAAAAGGAGGAGTAAGCTTTAGAATGGGTGCATAAGTCAAGACATGATTTTGGGCTAACCTATTCAATTTAGGAGATGCTAATTGCACCTATGGGGTGAACTTAGGTGCCTCACTTAAGTCCCACATTGCATAGAAAAGTGTGTCCAAGCGCTCCCTTGGGGCTATATATACTCATTCCTCCTCATTGTAAATTTCACCTTTAAAGTTGAATGAAAATAGTCTCTTTGTGAGCACATTCTTAGTAAAAGGTCTTGAGGATCCTCTCTCTTGAGGAATCTCTTCCTAGTTGGTTTTTATCACGGGTTCCTTCCCTTCTGGTAAACCTAAACACTTTGGCTTATCTTTCTTTGAGAGTGGCGCCCCATCTCCATTTTCTTTCCCCTCCATCATCCATTTCATGGTGCTTAGAACCTCAAGGAGAAAGATCAAGGGGAGCACAAAAGTTTTTTGCATAATCGAGTTTATCAAGCTTTCACGAGTCCACATAGACTCTCAAGTTTGATAACCTAGGATGAATTCAATAATTATAGTGTTGCAATTATAATTGAAGAGGTTTTGGTGTTTTGTCTATTGAATTTAATGATGATTATAATTGCATTGAAATGTATGTTGGTGTTATGTATGATGATGAGATGTTGCATTAAAATACATGAAAATGAAATGTTGTATTAAATGCATGATGATGAGATGTATTGAAATTGATGATTGTGGATAATTATAAGAGGTAACTTAGCCTTGGATGATGTATATATATATATATATATATATATATATATATATATATATATATGTATGTATGTGAGGTGTATTGAGTTAAAGATACAACTAAGGTCAATGTAATGCTAGTACTAGATAAGCAAGTGAGGGTACCTAAGGGATATACTCAGTCATGACTGGTTTGTCATATGGGTCAAGTTGATACCAGACAATAGTGAATTACTTGTCAGATCAATATGACTAGACTCAATTGGTTGTCAAAGTAGGTCAGGTAGACATCTGACACCAATGGGGTTTAGTTATTAGGTGGCCTTGGTGTCCAAATTCAATAAGTCTTTTCAGAAAATGTCAGTTACAACTTTATGTTGAACATAAATGTGGTTGTTTCATATAAGTGGATTTGACTTGATTGGAGTGCTTGTTAATTTGCATAATTTTGTATGCTTATATATAATCAATGATGTTATATGCTTACTCTTACTTGTTTGTGTGCATTATGTATGAAGGTGATGATCGTGTTTGGTACGAGAGCAATGGAGAGGGCAGATGTCAGGACAGAGTAGAAGTAGAGTCAACATGAGTGAAGATGCAAGGATGTTCTCTTTGTAAAATAATTAATATATGTTATGACTTTTATTGTGAAATGAGTGTAGTAATATATATAACTGCACCTTTTAGGTGATTATAGATATGTGTGCATATGAAATAAGATGTTTTATATTTGATTTTGTATACACTGAACTTGATAAGTATGTCTAAATGTGAATGAAACTAAAATGTATCATTTAAAATTTTAATAGATTTGAGTTGAACTACTGAGGTTCTACAATATGCAGATTCTTGATAGTAGTCAGTCTCGCCTAACAAAAGTTAGCCTCTGTTAAGCTGATTTTCAACTTTGTGTCCAATGAGAGGTATTGCCTAGCCCAAATTCCTCTCTATTTAGAATTAAATGGGTTTTATGCTTAACAATGTATCACACTGAATAAAATGCTTTCACTGGGACATTCTAACTTAAGGTCCTCGCTTGGCGATGGTGGTTATTGGGTGATTTGTTTCGCTTGGCGATGGTGGTTATTGGGTGATTTGTTTCGCTTAGCGAGCTTGTGCAATGTAAGTCATGGATTATATTGTTGGAATTTTTATATTCTTTGATTTATCTTGACTTGTAATTGTGATGCTAAGATTATTAGTACAATTTTCAATATTTTGATGTTTTAAATTATATGCATAATGAATTTTAAATTATTGAGTAATATTTTAAAAAATGTTAGAAATTTGAGATGTTACAAATTAAGTATATGAATATAAGAAACATGTGATTATTATTATTATTATTATTATTATTATTATTATTATTATTATTATTATTATTATTATTATTATTATTATTTGTTTGGGCTAATATAGATATTATTTACTATATAAAATATATACTCATAATACAAATTAAATTTAAAAATATAAAAATTAAAAATATTTATATATTAAATATATCTTAAATTTATTATTTATTAATAATTTTTATGTATCCACACAATTTATTATATTAGTTGCTATTAATATTAGAAACTTAATCGAATTAATCATAAGTGCTTGTAAAGAAGAAACACACTAAAAAAAAATGTTAGAAACACACTTTTAACCTATTCTTCTTAACACTCGTTTGGTAGCATTTGCGAACATTATAAAATGTTAATTTTTGTTATTAACATGCATAAATTATTGAATAAAAATATAATCATTAATTATGAATATTAATTATAATTGGTTAACAAAAAAATAATTTTATTTAGTGTATTAAAAAAAAGCACTTAATACAACACTTTTTAACTTTTTTTAAAAATTGAAAAATAACCTAAAATATTGTAATTTTATTTTTATGTTAGATATAAAACTATTGTTGTTAATAAATGTTCAACTTTTTCTACTTATACATATTTTAGTATATTTGTTTTGAATTTTTATCTACTTTAAGGGTTATGTATGTCCAAGAAGCTCGGAGTTTGGCCCCATCCTAAGAGCTCGGAGCTCACCCTATTAAAGCAGAGCTCGCACCTATTCAAGGAACTCATAGCTCATCTCGCACACAAGGAGCTCAACCTTGTCCCAGATGACATCCTTTGCTAAGTGAGTCTCCCAAGAAACTCAATAGATACAAGCAACATCAATACATTTAAGGCAACTTATTATAGTTGCCATAAACCAACAATTACAAGACAATGGCCCTTTGAGGTCACCATGGTTGTCATCTTTCCACTCCCCCCTACAATTTCTCTAGCCAAGTCATTGTGCTTCCTTTTGTGACTTACCCCAGCCACTCCATCAACTTTCCCAGCCTCCACATTGAATTTCCCTTTCAAAGATCTCCAATTCTGCTTCCATCAGCTCTGCAGAATAAACCAATATAAGTCAGAAAACTAACATCAAGAAAACAAAAAAAAAACCACATTAATAAATAAGGTTCGAACACGCACTCTCCGGCTCCTCCTCCACATCCTGGGCATGAGGAAGGCAAAGGACGGTCTGAACCGTTATAGGGAGAGGTGCCCACTTGGTGATGTCATTCTCCTCCTTAGCCAACACCCTCCCCCTCGTTGCAATGAAGTTGTGATGTCTCTCTTACCAATAAAAGGGAAACTTAGCCTTCTCATCAACCTCGAAGAACACATTGTTGAACTATGGCCTCCAATCTACAGAGTCCACCCTCATGAACTCATTTTTAAATTTGTACGAACTCGAGTACAGGGTAAATAACCCCCTGTTAACCCCATTCAACGAAGCCTAACTTATAGGGGTACTTTGCTTCAACTGGTAAAAATGAAAAATTTTTTCAATGACACCCCGAGCCCCAAACAAGAACACTATTTGAAAAGCCCTCAAGAAGGCCCAATTGTTTGGGTGCAATTGAGAAGGAGCCACATTGGTATACCTAAAAAACTCACACTAAATCTCAAAAAAGGGTAAAGTTATTTCGAGGTTAAGAAAGAAGGTTTTATATACATAAGTGGAGGGCACCTCGGAAGACCCCCCGAATACATAAACTCATCCCCTGCATATGACTACAACAAAAACATGTCATCCTTATTCGGAAGAGACACTATGCCACTATGCAGAAGTGCATTGATCCCAGACTCCTCTACCTTGCTCCTAAACTCGGCAACATCACTGCGCACCCACTTGTAGCCCAGGATGCTCAAAGAAGATAACTTCACCTTCTTACAGTTATCACCTCTCCTTTTAGGCTCCTCAACCACCAACCTTATACCCTTCCTCCTACCAACTCCTTATTCACTATCTCAATACCAGACAACTTACCCCTGACTCTCTCCTTCACTGCCCTAACTCCTGAAGATGTCACACCCCAACCACCCTTCTCTTTCAATACACCCACCATAGCCTCATAACCCTCTGAGGCCAAAGAAGACACCTTTGGCACCATTGAACGGGGGGACACATAAAAAGAATCCACATCCTCCTCTATACTTATTACTTCCCCTGGAAGCATGGAATGTTTACTCTTCTTACACCTAAAACCACCCCTAGAATTGGAAGACATTGCACAGAAAGAAATTTAAGACCAAACCACAAAACTCACCAACATGATTGCACGAACAAGCAAACAACTATGCAAAAGACCTAACAAGGAAGGAAATCACTACACAAAACATGTACCTCACAAGAATGCACCATAACAACTCTTAAAGGGCCCAAAGGGAGACAAAGAGACACGAGTATTCGAAAATCCAAAAGTGTATCACACAAGCCAAGCATATCCAACATTTTATAACCTCTATTGCCCAATGGGTGTCGATCTAATAGTCCCTTTTTTCCTTGTTACATCTCATCAACGACCAGGGTTCTCCCCACATCTCTTCACGTGACAACTGATAAGGGTAGTAACCACATGGCGAAGTCTCATTTGCACATCTATCTTCTGCAAAAAACTAGCCTCTCCACCGAAAGTTGCCAGAGTCACAAACCATCTAAATTCTCAACATCATCTTGCCAAAACAACCACGACCTATCTTATAACTTTACAACTCACTCTACCATTCTTCCTTTCCAGCTCTAGCACCTCGTCATTCTCAAGGCTCGGAGCTCAGGGGGCTTATGTATGTCCAAGGAGCTCGGAGCTAGCCCTTTCCAAAGAGCTCAGAGCTCACCCCATCCAAGGAGCTCGGATGATGCATGCCTCCCTTGATCTTTTTCCTTGAGGTTCCAAGCACCATGAAATGGATGATGGAGGGGAAAGAAAATGGAGGTGGGGCGCCACTCTCAAAGAGAGATAAGCCAAAGTGTTTAGGTTTGCCACAAGGGAAGGAACCCTTGATAAAAACCAACTAGGAAGAGGTTCCTCAAGAGAGAGGATCCTCAAGACCTTTTACTAAGAATGTGCTCACAAAGAGACTATTTTCATTCAACTTCAAAGGTCTTGAGGATCCTCTCTCTTGAGGAACCTCTTCCTAGTTGGTTTTTATCAAGGGTTCCTTCCCTTGTGGCAAACCTAAACACTTTGGCTTATCTCTCTTTGAGAGTGGCGCCCCACCTCCATTTTCTTTCCCCTCCATCATCCATTTCATGGTGCTTGGAACCTCAAGGAAAAAGATCAAGGGAGGCATGCATCATTTGGTATCAGAGCCAACTCCATGAGGAAGTGTTGATTTAAAACCAAGGAAGAGGAGACTTGAAAAGGAGGCCAAGACTAGAGTGATACACTTGATTGAATGGAAAAACCTTGAGTTGACCAAAATTCTCTTAGTGTCCACCCTTCTCTCTTTGAGAATTCCTTAGGTTTTTATCAAGGGTTCCATCCCTTGTGGCAAACTTTCCCTCTTAGGCTTATCTTACCTTAAGTGGCGCCTAAAACCACCTCACTTCTTACCTCTCCACAAACCATTTCACCAAAGAAGAAAACCTCTAGAAAAAGATCAAGGGAGGCATGCATCATCGGAGCTCGCCCCCATTCAAGGAGCTTGGAGCTCATCTCGCACACAAAGAGCTCAACCTCGTCCCAGATAACATCCTTTGCTAAATGACTCTCTCAGGAAACTCAATAGACACAAGCAACATTAATACATTTAAGGCAACTTATTATAGTCATCATAAACCAATAATTACAAGACAATTTAAATAAGCAGTTAATGAGCAATAAAATATCATTAATGGTCGTATTAATCATGTTTAGAGATAAAAGGAAAGATAAAGGTATTCACAATTCATCTTTAGCACTCTTATGGAATAACCTTGACTAATTTTAGTGTCGGAATGTTCCTTACAAGTTCCTTAACGTCAATTGCTCTAGGGATGATTTGGTGGACTTATAAGAAAAATCTGTCTCTTTTTTTACGGTAAACACATGTTAAAAACCTATGGAGTTATGTTTTATTTTTAATTTCTAGCATTATATTTTTAATATCATTTATATAACTTAATTATTATTACGATTTTATTAATATTAGTTAGACCATATTAAACTATTGAATCTTGAGTCAGTGGGGTGGTTTAATAAAATTAATTTGAAATTTCTATCAAGACAAGCGTGTGGGTGTGTCTAAACGTATGTGCATGTGGACATGTGTTCGAACCTAGACATATAATATAATTTATTTAAGAAAAAAAATCATTAAATGGTTAAGATATTAAAGAAACAGTAAAAGAAAATAAAAAAGAAAAGTAAATGAATGTCTTGTTTGATATAGAATAACAAATTAATATAATAGTGATCTCAAAGTTAATAATTTAATTAGTAAAAATTTGTCAAAATAATTTAAAATATTAATTCAAAATAAAATATTAACTTATTTTTTATTTATTTTTAATAAAAATTACAATGACTAAAATAAATAAAATTTTAATTTATGTCTTTAATTAGTATAAATAAAAATTATAACTGAAAAAAAAACTTATCTTTTCAATTAATTAAATATGTATATAACTATTAAAAGATATGTTTAATTGTTATTGCGTAAAAAATTAAAGTTATACGTGAATTCAAATAGGCATAATGTGAATTGATTATTTTAACAATTTTGGTAACAAAATAAATATATTTTATTCATAACTACTTAAAAAAATTTTATTCTTAAATAAAAATTACAACTTCTAGAAAGTTGTTTTTAAAATTATAACTATCAAAATTTATTTTATTAATTTTTAAAAATAATAAACATATGACTATGAAACTACTGTTATTATAGAAAAAATTTATATAAATTTTTTTTGAAAAATTATCTATCGCACATGAAGAGTGAAGTTAAAATAAGATAAAAAAAAATTAATGAGAACAACTATTATATTACAATGGATGCATATATATATATATATATATATATATATATATATTATAAAGAATAGATACTTAAATTTATTAAATTAATTCATTTTAAATACATAAATATATAAAATATTATAAGTGAATAGTATTTAATATTTTGATAGAAATTAAAATTTTACTTTTTTTACCAATAAATTTCTCAAAAACATTTGTTGACGTCTAACCTTTTTCAAAGCAAAACAAATTATAAGAGTAAGTTTTACCTTTTCAACAGAAAAAAAAAATTTATACTCCACAATAAGTTAAAATTTGAAAATAAGTGGATTTTAAAAAAGTTGAGGAGATAAAATTGGTGTTGAAAAAAATGATTTTTTCTCTTTCTATACATTAAACTTCTGTGAAATGTTCTGTAGTCTTCTTTTAAATGCGGGCCCTAAGCTCTGGGAACAATTCCCAGTACCGACACTAGTGAGAATATATAAATTTTATATCACTGTTATATAATTATAAACAAGTAAAGTGAATCTTGTTTCAATCGTATGAATTTAAAATATTTATTATAATAGGTTATATATAAAATTAAAAAAATTAATTTTTATATATAAAATATTAATAATTTAAAATATTTTTAATTTAAATTAATAATTTAGTAGATTTTTTTATTTAATAGATTATATATAGAAGAAATTGTTCATTTATTTATCTAAATAATAACTTATTTAGTTGATAATTTTAAAACTGTCTGCTTATAATAATTACAATATTTTTATCAAAATCAATTATTTATCCTATTTTATTTTAATTATGTATGTTTGCTTATTACATATAATTTCTATTTAATAATATTTTCTCATATTTTATGAGATCTGAGATATATGAAAGGAAGGGGAAAAAAATTAAAAATAAAAATAATAAAATATAAGTAAATAAGTAAAGTGCAAAAGAAAATACAAAATTATCATGGTTAGTGAATCTCAATAATAATAAAAAAAAAAACTGTTTTACGATAAAACCAAAAACATTGGTCCATGAAATAGTATTTAATTGTTAATCATTGTAGGGACTAACGACAGCAATATCTTATCACTCACAAAAGGCAGGAGCACCGTTGTCGCTCATTCATCCAACTCCTCCACTTCATTTCCCCATACTTCCAACCGGAATCTACGTACGCTATGCATCTCTTTTGTTCTCTAATTTCTCGCTTAATAAACATTTTATTTCTTTGCATTTTATTTGTCCAAAAAAACATTATACTCTTTTCATTTTAAAATTTTAAATATTTAAAATTAGTATATATCTATTAAAAATATTAATAAGTATATTTATAAATTAAAATTACTCGTTTAATGGGCTGAATTTTTTGTGATTAGAACTACCTTGTTTATTAATATTGTTATATTAAAGAGTGTTTAACCTTTTACTTAGATACTTATAAAAAAATAATAAATATAAATAAGAATATAATAAAAAATATTACAAATGTAGTCTTAAATTTGTAAGACAAGGATAATTTTGAAACGAAACTAAAATAATTACAATCATTATTTTGAAATTAAGGGAGTAATTTTTTTTATAGATAAACCTTAATTATTAATGTATTAGTTTTTGTTAATAGAGAGATTACTATCATATCAATCTTATAATCCCTAAGAAAGTAAATTTTTATTTTTTTTTATTAATATCACCTTTGATTGTAAAAAAGATAGAAAGTAAAAAGAAAGAAGGAAAGTACTACTACATTTGAAATTTTACTAATATTAATAGCTTAGAAATCAAACCTTGAAAACGTAACTACCTTATAAATAGTTAAAACAAGAATTTTATTGACTTTAATATAATAAGAGTTTAATTAATTAGTATACATTTTGAGTATAAAATTTTTTATATTTACATTCAATTATAATTTTTTATTTTATCAATTAATATTTTAAAAATAATATAAATAAAAAGATATGATTAAATGTAAGTGTAATATTATTATTTTACACTATCAATATATAAGATTAAATTCATACAAGAATCATAAACATGTGCTACTCAACTTATTGACAAATGTATAAATTACCTAGTACGGGTAAAGTAAGAGTAACATTGGTTCTGTTCAAGAAGATGGGATTTAAGATTCTAGGAGAGTTTTTTTTCTGGCTAAGACATAAATGAGAAACCTTTTATTTTTATTATATTATTTATTTTTTCTTTCTAATAAATATTCAAATAGAAAACAGAACTCACTTAAGAAGACTATGTACATATGGTTTTTTTTAAGCAAATTAAAGTGAAGTTTAATATATTCAAGAATAATAACATACACCTCAGCACAGTGATCTGTAAAATAAAGAAACATCAGTCAACGTAATCAAATAAAACTATAAAAGCATCTCACAAACCCACCAACTCTTATCAAATTTAGTGAATACAACATAACATTTTCTTACAGAGGAGGTATTGCACCCGTCCAGGATGCTGCAAAATACAATTATTTCATAGTATATATATATAGTTAGTTTTTGGATTGTAGTAAAATATAAAAAGAAATTTTAATTTTTTTTTGGCATGTTGTGTGTTGAGTTATTTGTATATCTAGAAATTTTATAATTTTCAGTTATAAAAATTTAAAATCTTTTAATATTATTTTTTAGATTACTTCGTGGAATTGGTTGTTTCATTGTTTTGGATTTAACTGTGGATGTAGCTTTTTCCCTTGGTCTGGTAGTATTCCTTTGTTGTGTTTATATAACATGTAAGTTATTGGGTTCTGAGAGTGTGGAGTTTGTATCTCCCCATTTATTTTCTTCTTGTACATTTGTTGCAGGATTTTGTTCTCCTGAATATTTATCTATATATACACAGCTCTTTTTAGTTCGTAAAGAAAACAGAGAAAAAGAAAAACACCAGTCCTCCCACCCCACCAGAAAACAACCCGAGACTAAAACTTGACAGAGAGACAATCCAAGCCAAAAACACATATACACCAATAAAAATTACTCTTAATGCACATAAATGTGTTTTATTTTTATAGGTTGTAACTTATAAGTATCTTTTACTAATGGAGTTTTATTTATTAGGTGTTTTGAGCAATTGAACTATCATAACAAAACTTTTTCGAATCAATATATAAGATAAATAAAAATCTTTACATTAAATTTTAAAATATTGTTAACAGTTAACATTTACTGATCTTTAGTTGACGATTAACTAAAAAATATTTTTCTTAAAAAATGGTCTGTTTAACTCATTATTAGGAATGACATAAATATCTATACCCGTGAGTACCAGCTCTAATCTGTCCTAATTTTGATGGGTATTACTTGTTTTGACCGGGTACGAGTATGAATATTATCCAATGTGTTGAACCAGATATAAATACTACTCTCTCCATTGTAATTTTAATAATTATATAATAAGTAATAAGTTTAAATTTATATATTTAATTAAAAATTTTAATTCTCAAACTTTAATTTATAATTTCTTGTTATTAATTATTCTTTTATATACTTTTAAAATTAAAATATAATTATAATTTACTATATATAATTTATTTAATAATAAATAAATAAATTTAAATTGTAAAAAATAATATAACAGATACCCACAGGTATATCTGAACTCAAAAATACCCAATGAGATGAAGATAAAAATTAAATTTCATATCTACTTTTTTTATACTTGAACCCACCTGTACTTTGTGGAGACGGAGAGAATCAAACCCGTTAATGCCTCGTCCCGTTTTCTTCCCTACTCATTATAATATATACCTTCTAACTTTTAAGAAATAGACCCTTCATCTTCTAAAATAAAAGGCTTGCAGGCTTCCTCTATCTTATACTAGCTAGTTAGAAATATCATATATATTTTCTTTTATTAAGCTTACGGAAAAGCACTTAATATTTGGTGTTTTAAATGAAACGTGGCCAACTTACTTAAAAGATTTTTATTAGAAAAATACTTAACATATGTTAGAGAAATGATATTTTTCTATAGTATTCGGCCAATTTTTTTAGCCCCTTTTAGCCTTTTTCCTATAAAATAAAAAATACAACTTTCACTAAATAATATATTTTAATTTTAAAAAATACGTTTGACCAGATTTCTAAATGAATAACCTCGAAATATTTAAAATATACGAATACCAAACTTAAAAAAGGAGTGCTATTATGCTATAATTTGATTTACAATATTGCACTGTTAACATAATTTATTTATTTTTTTCGAAAGAAACGCAAAGAAAGGCAAAACAGCATGTATTGTGTCCTTGTTTATTTTTCTGTTGGATAAATAAATAAATAAATAAATAAATAAAACATGAATTTAACATCTATATACTGATAATGTAAAAAAATTTTATCTTGATATTTAATTATAATCTTTCATCTATATAATTTTAAAAATATAAATACATAAAATAAACAAATTTACTGTATATAAACTATTATAATTAAGTATTAGTATAACATACTGTGTATAAATATTTTTCTTATTATCTATCCATTCACTGGTATATCGTCTCCCCAGTTTACTTTGCTGCATTCAAAATTATATTTGGAAAGCATTTTGACAAAAGACATGAGTAGAATTGGTGCTCGGATAGCTCTGGAGCTGGAAATATTAAATGTGTTCTTTAAACTTTTATGTATATTTTTATCTCTCTAATTTTAAAATATAACACTTTTATCCTTAAAATATTGTTTTAATTATTTTTTGTTTTTCTAAAAAATGTTACCACTTGTAGAATAATATATTTTAAAATTAGAAGCAAAAATATACAAAATCTTTTAATAAAATTTATTTCGTATTTTGAAAATTTTTAAAGACCTAAAATATATTTTATCATATAAAAAAGTTAACATATGTTTTTTTATTTTAAATAAAATTTGAAATATGTCTCTTTAGAAATTTCTCCTCCCGCTCTTCTAAAATTTTACTGTTACTATTAATTTTTTAATTTTATTATTAAATCCAATACGTTTATTTAGTGTTTCAACATGTATCCAATATCAATCATTTAGGAAGAATAAAAGTTATAAAGATGTATGAGACAAAATTTGTGTTTAACTATGAGGTAAACAAATTTATTAACACAGTTAACACGGTGCATGAACTGATAAAATTTAGAAGGACTAAAATGGCACAATTTTTTTTAAAAGAAATCATTTCAGATGTCACATTTTTTATTTTAATGAAACATTAAATATACTTTATCCTTAAAAAGCTATTATTCTTTTACTGTTTTTTAATTCAATTTTCAAATTAATCTGCTGTTGTTTACTTGTCAAATCATGAATAGCTGATCATCAAATGCATAGACCAAGCTAGCTGTTTCAATTTAATTAAGGATTTTGAATTCAAAATTTTCAGTTGCAATTGCTTTGCAAATTGGAAGGGGAGTACGTTTTGTTATTCATAATAACTTGAATTAGTTAAACATTTAATGCACTATCTTAATAAGAGTGATCTTGAAAGAAAACAGCATGATTATTCAATCATGTAGCCAGCTATTGGTTATAAGGATGAATGCTGTGAGGAGTCCAACTCGCAGAGAGAAATATTTGAAGGAAAAGTGTATATATTTAACCAATATCTCTAGGCCCTAGGATCTAGGTTGAGGGTATATGTCAATACTTGCGAGAGTATCCGATCAAAGAGAAACAAAAATGATTAGTTATGGGATATTTGGGACAAGTTTGGTCCACAAGTTTTCACCAGAAATAGCTAGCTATATATGTTTTGGTATAACCACACACTAATTTATTTGCTTAATTAATGATAAACGTTTGATTTGATAGTAAGGGTGATCTCGTTTTTGGTAGCATTATCATCTCAGTGGAAGCAGAGAGTCCGAATCAGGAGAGAGACACATAAGATTGCTTTCATTATTAGTAATTGGTAGCTGCTCGATGGAGTGGAGAATGAATGAATGAAGCCATACTCATACACACTTGAGGTCAACAACAATCAAATGACGTTTAGGTACAACGGCACATGACTAGCCAACTATATAGACCCAATCAATGGTTAGTGCGTAGGTGTGGTGGACCCCAATGTCACATGGAATCCAACAAAGCCAGCCACAACATTGTTGTTTCGTCCAATATAAAGAGAAGCTACATCAACCGTGCCAAATGAATCATAAAAGGTTGTGTTGCATGTGCATGGCCTCATCTCGTTTAAAGCTTATCCACCTGACATATTTCACATGTTATTTTCCTCAACCTTCAACTCCACAGCTCACTTGCGTTGAGAATCATGTAATGTGATGTGAGTGCGCACTGTCACATGTGCATGTGCTGAGAACCATATTTATTTTACCAAAATGAAAGCCCAAGACTGTGCCTATGACAATACCCCAAAGACATGATGAACCCAAATAGGGCTTCAACTCTGCTTACACACATATGGGCTACATGTTTACAAAATGATCCTGTTTTGCATGTGAAAATCGCACACTCTTGTCAGAATGGACCAAAAATTAAAAAGACACTTCCTTGTGTTTGGTTTCACATCCAACACTCCGTTTTCTTCATTTTTCACGTTAAGATCCAAATTAACGTAACGTTAAATACGATGTAAAATGAGGTAATGACATCGTGTTAATGAATTTTTCTTTCAAACACGCACATAATGAACCAAAGGATGAAACAAATACATTGTTGTCAACAGATATCACATTAGACCTGTCAAAACACAGCTTTCAATTTTTTTAGCACCTCAAGTTGCTACTTGCACCTCCCAATACATAACATACCTAAAATACCTTACATGATTTTAAACCCTGAAATTACTTATTTTTTACCGTATTTCTATGCTCTTGAAGCTTTTACTTGATTGCTCCTCTTATGAAGTAGCTCTTAAACTTTTGGACTAATCAACCTGAAACTTTATGTGCTATTTCAGATGAACCTGTCCGAAGTATAAATTTTTTTTGTGTACTGCACCATTCCAAATCAACTGAGAATACTAAGTAGAATGACGAGAATGGTTTGGATAATTACAGTCCCATGATATAAAACTAATAAATATTTGGATAATTATACTTCGACTTCCCATTGGTTAATTGCAAATGAGAATACGAAGTGGAGTGAAGAGAATGGTTTGGAGTAAGTTCTCAGCTTCGCTGGGTCAACAAGGTTGATCTTAAATGTAGGGGTGACAGGTATAGGGGAGGAAGACAACAATTTTGTAGGGGCAAAATAGTATCCTAGAATAGATGCAGTACCTTAGAAAAGATAATGCAAATGTAGTATCCCAAAGTAGATGCAGTACCTCAGAGCAGAAAACAAACAAAATATCCTAGACCAGACGTATAGAAGTAGAAATGAGAATACAAGAATAAATAAAAATTATCCTTTGTTTTCCAAAAAAAGAAATTCTTACAAGAATGAAGACTAAAAAATACAACATTAAGTAGTTTTAAAAATAATATCATGAAAATATCATACACTATAACAAAAACACCATAAAATATAATCAGCCACACAAAGTGTTTGATCATCATTTTCATTTCTCCTAGCCCTACTTCACTCAGCTTTCTTCTTACATAGATATTTTATTGTCCAATCATAGCACGAATTATTGATAATGTTGCTTGGGTCTTCCCTTGCCCGAAAACATTTTGATACCATCCTCACATCAATTATTTGTTGTAGGTGGGTAGCAATCCTCTTAGCGTTGTTATGTAAAAACAATACTAGCAATCATAAGTTAATCAAATCTTCTTAGGGCTAATGTAAACGTGTCCTTAAGTCATCAGTTAATCCAAAAAACATAATACATACTCAGTTCCAGATGAATTGATTCGAAACATATATTAAAACACATTTCAGATTGTTTCATTTGGGTCACATAATGAAGTAGAAGAAAAGTTGAAAAATGATGCGTTGTAGCTAGAAGTCATATGGGGGAATTTTTTGGGGCTTGTGAAAATATATTAACCCTAGGCTGCAAATAAAAATTGAAGTTTTAAAGAAAATGTAATTTTTTATTGATATATTAAGCTTTAATAACAATTTCAAGTAATCAAAACAGTTGGATTGCACGAAGGTCATTGTGGGCTGAAACTAGCAACTTAAGTTAGGGATTTGCTTTTGGCATTTATCATTTTGCTATTATCACCTCTCATAACATTAAATTTCCAAATTTGTCTTTTGTTATCATACAAAATTATATCATTTCTATATTAATTGATATGGAATCCATGCTTACTATTTTGAAAAGATTTATCTAAAATACATCAATTATATAATTTGGAATAATTGACTCAAACTGTAAAATAAAAAATCTTACATTTCAAGATCAAGTGATGCAAAATCAGCTCACTATTCTAAACAACATGATTCAAAACACATTAACTGTGTAATAAAGATCAATTGAACCAAAATGTAGAAGAAAAAATATTCTATTTCCAAGTCAACTAATCTAAATAAACTTGATCTAAAACAACGACCTATATATTTTGGATAATTGATCTGGAATGTAAAAAAAGTTTCATTCTTGGATTATGCAGTGTCAATAACAAAATGATAGATGTCATAAGCAATTCTTCTTGAGTTGCCTTCATTACTATGTAGCACGGATATTGACACAGGTATAGATATGGACACGATATGGATATGTTGACACGACTAATGTCTAAAATGTAGGATTCAGAAACACGATTTATATACATATAAATAATGAAATAAAATATGAGTAACATAACAAATTAACTAAAATGATACTATATTTACCAATTTTCTATGATAACAAGGTCAAGATATAAGTCTAACATTGTAAGTGTCCAGGAAGTTGTCTGACACTTCAAACAATAGAAGTGTTCATTCTTTTTAGTTCTCCAGAATGGACCAAATTAAGTGCATAAACAAATATCTTGTTACATTAGCAGCAAGGATTTTAAATAGCACAGAGAAAATACAGAAGGAAAAACTCCTGAGTAAAAAAATTATGCTGAAACAGTACTACACCTGCAGAAGATCGATTATTACACCAAGAAAAGCAATGGTTCTCCAATAGCTTAGACTAATAACCAAGATCGTTACCATAAAATCTTCAAACCTTTAACTAAGCACCAACATAGATCATTATTTTCTTCTACTAAACATGAGACGGACAATATTTGTAACATCAATTTGTTGTTTCTGTTTTGTGAGAACAGAGAAAAAAATAACGCGCCCCAAAACTGCTGATATTTTATTAGAAAAGCTCTATACAGAGAGCACAATCAGTTCAAATTTAGAATATCTATTATGCTTCCGATCCCTTTGTTCCTATCTACAAGGTTCTTTCAATCAATCACAGATACTAAGGGAAGGATGGTAAATCAGTGAATGTGAATTTGTTGGTTTTCGACATAATTATTATAATATTTCAAATTTATCCTTATTTAAAGTCAAACTCTACTATATTCTTCACACTAATAAAAACTTACCAATTAGGAAGGAATTGGTAAATATTTAAGCCATTATTAAAGTAGTTGTCAAATATAGATTATTAAGATAATGAATATGAATTACATTAAACTCTTAATAAGAGTTTAAGTAATATGTACTGATAATTTAGAAGAGTTCTATAGTGATGTTCCATTACAATTTTTCATTTATATGATTTTTAAAGTATTAATAGGTAAAGTCAATAAACTTATCTTAATTGAGATTTTGTGATTAAATATCAGTGTAAAATTTTTTAGACTGACAATGTACAATCTTTTTTCTCTTAAAATATTTAGTTATAAAATAAATATCATAATATATTTCACATTATTTATCTTATATTACTCATTCTCCACCCACCAACCATGATGAACAAGATAAACTTTACATATCCTATTCTTCAAGGTAAACATTATCCTTTTCTTTTAGTGTTGTCTTGTGCTGTTAGCTTTATATTATAATCAAAGTGCGTCAAACATATCCTGATGTATCATTAAGTTATTAGAGTTTTTCAATAAATAACAATTAAAATTATTTCATGATAATAATTATAAAGTATATATAGCCACTATTTAATAAAAGAAATAATTACTAGAGTCAGCCAAGTTATAAAGAGTTGAGATAAAGGCATAAAAATTAAGTTCAATCTTCATTACCGTTATTACTAAAAAAAAAAGTATAGATGGCCAACTTGCTAAGATTTTGGCGCCAAATGGTACATTTATATTATTAATGGTTAACCAACAAATTGTTAATCAAAACAGTATTAGACTGGATTTCTTTAAATAAGATCTTGAATTTAAATCTGGTAAATGAAAAAGTGTGGTCAATTCCTCTGTAGAAATTAGTCATTAATAATATTATTTGATACTCTACACTATTATTAGTGTAAAAAAAATATTACCGACGATTAAAGTTAACCGTTGCCAATTTTCCAATTACCACGTACAAATATGCATATATTACCAACAGTCAAGCTATTGTTAATATATCAACAAAAAATAGTAATTTTATACAACTAATTTTATTATTAATATTATATTTAAAATTAAAGCTATGTTTATTTAAAGTATTATTGAAAAATGAAAACAATTTTGTTCTAACATTATGAAATCACTATATCACTACAAGAAAAATTATCTATACCTCCAGACAATTGTTGTCACTAAAAGTTTGAAATATGTAGGTAAAAATACTAAAGACTTTGACTTATGGTTTTTCTTCGTTAACTTTAAGGGTATGTACAATGACGATCAATGGTATGTCACTATAAGATTTACCTACAATTAAAGTATGTAGGTAAAAGTCATAAACTTATATCTACATCTTGTAATGGTAGGTAAATGTCACTAACTTATAGCTACAGTCATAGACGGTAGGTAAAAGTTATAAACTAATACCTACTACCTTAAACGTATATAAAAGCCTATTTATAAAATTATTTAACTTGCAAACAATAAAAATTCTTCCATAATTGCAAAATTCAACTAGTCATTAGACTACAAAAAGTACATGCTTGAAAGTGAAATTTTATTCCTTAATTATCAATGTTAGACAGTACATTTAGATTCAAGTAGTAAAAGTACACAACTATAGTCAAACCCATGTCACAGTGAACCCAATAAGAGAAAAAAGTGTAGGTAATACATTACAATATTTAAAAATTATGAGTGCAATTTTGTTAACATAAATAAGGAAGAGCAATACTCCACACTCCTCATCTTGATTAATAACAGGTTATCTTTTGAGCAAGTACACTAATATTATTTATGACGATGTTAATACCACGTTTCATCATTGATCTCTTCCTTTAGTTGTTCACTTTGTTTATTGTAATCCTCCAATGATGATATTATGTATCTTTGAGGTTTTTTGTTATTGATTTTCTAGCTTTACAATTGGTTTAATTCTAGCGTCTCTGCATTCATTTTCTACTTTTCTTTTCAACATGTCACATTAAGTTTGACATCACACCTTGTACATAGCTACCGCTAAATAAAGATTGATAAGTAATTGTAATTGCCTATTTACAAGATGTATACAATCTTTTAGAGATAATGTTTTAGTAAAAGTAAATAAAAAATTAGTTTAATTTTTATTATAACAGAAAAAATTAAAATTTCACTCTACATTACCCCAAAATTCAGAATCTTTGCTTTTAAAGGGTTTCTTAATTTTATTTGTTAACGATATTTTAGAATTGGGGTAATTCAGATTCATAAGTATAGAATATCTCATTAAATAAATGATACTACTATTATACACATTTATCAACCACAACCTGCGTTAAATGAAAAGGGCAAAAAGGAAAAATGCGAAAAATGTAGAATCTGCCATAATGGAACAGAGAAAGAGGAAAACTCTGAACAAAGAAAGTTGGAAGATCAGCAACAATTATGACTCAATTGAAGTGAAGGAATGAAAGTGGTTATATACAAGAGAAAAAGGCAGGAAGATTAGTTAGAGAGTAACCAACTCTAACAACTTGCAAAGCTAACGAAACAAATTCTAAAATAGAAAAATAGCAAGGTAGAAAAATAACTATGGCAATACAACAGTATAAATATAGAGCAGCTAAGAGCCCTCCACAAGTTGGGAATGAAGATTAAACATTCCCAACTTGGAGTAAGAATCACGAAACTCTTGAGGAGGCAAAGGCTTAGTGAGGAGGTCAGCAAGCTATAAGGAGACATCAACCGAAAGAAGCTTGAAGAGGCTAAGGTTAACTTTCTCACGAACAACATGGCAATCAATCTCGATGTGTTTTGTGCATGTATGAAACATTTGGTTGGAACCAATCTAAATGGCAGAGACATTATCACAGAATAGTAGAACAGGGCGGTCATAAGTAATATGGAGATCATCAAACAAATAAGTGAGCCATTGGACCTCCTAAGTAGCGGCAACTAGAGCGAGATATTTAGCTTCAGAAGAACTACGGGAAACAGTAACCTGTTTCTTGGATCGCTAGGATAAGAGAGAGTCTCCAAGGTAGATAGCAAAGCCAGTAATGGAACAGCAAGTCGCACTACAGCTAGCCTAGTCAAAATCACTTAAGGCTTTGAGCTGTAATTTGCTGGAAGAGGAGAGAAGAATTCCAGAACCTGGGGCATGTTTCAAATAACGAAGGATCCTTCACTGGGTTATAGCATCAGAGACTCCATAAGCGCATTTTGTCGAACACCTGCAGATCGGATCAGGTCTCAAGTTTTCAAGTTCATCCCAGATGATGTAAGTATTTATAACATTCAATTCACCCTGTTTCATCAAAGAAGCCTCCATTTGAAGATTAGAAATGCGCAACCTGTCACTTGAGCATATCTTGATTTCAAATCGTTCCAGATTTATTAAGTACTATCCATCGAAACAATGCTTTGTCTAGTCATGACGGAAATAGAATGCACAAGCAAGGAAGCAACCATGTTGTTGTATTTTTTCCATGCTCCATAAACCCTATAATCTCTAGCTAGTTCGGAAGTTCCTTCATCGATGAACTCGAGTTTATTCGTGGTGCTTAAAGTCGTGGCCATCGATTTGCTCCATGTGTGGTAATTAGAACCATCAAGAAGCAGAGAAATGAGTGCCATCGCAGGATTCTCATTCAGATGTAAGTACAGGAAGTTGTGGACATTAGAGGGTTGATTGAAATCATCAACCATATTCAAAGAAGACATAGTAGAACTCAGAGTGCACACATGGTATGCTTTGATACCATGTTAATTGAAAAGAGCGAAAAGGAAAAATGAAAAAAATCCAAAATCTGCCATAATGGATCTGAGAAAGAGGAAAACTCTTTGAACCAAGAAAGTTGGAAGATCAGCAACAATTCTAACTCAATTGAATTGAAAGAATGAAAGTGGTTATATACAAGAGGAAAAGGTGTGAAGATTAGTTAGAGAGTAACCAACTCTAACAACCTACCAAAGCTAACGAAATAAATTCTAAAATAGAAAAATAGGAAGGTAGAAAACAAAAAATTAGTATAGCAATACAACAGTAAAAATATAGAGCAACTAAGAACCTGAAATGTAATGTCTAAATCGTAACAGATAAGAAAAAGGAAAATAGAACTTTTTCTGCACAAATTTATACATATGGAAGTATTATATGCATATCAATCTGTAATGTCTATGACAACCTAAAATAAATTATAGTAGTATTATATGCATTTATCTACCACAGGCTGAAATGTAATGTCTGTTAGACATACAGAGGGGGTTAAACACTGGGAAAATGTACAACAATGGGTCACGAGCCCATATATAAGAGAACATGACACCACCTTCAACCCAAAACCTTAAGGCATTAGGTTATGGGTCTTTCTCACTTATATATTACTCAACTTCCCAATTTCTTACCAATGTGGGACTTCAACTCACACTTGCACTCCAACAATCTCCCCCTCAAGTGTGAGTCCCTTCCACATTGTAAACTCCCTCTCCAGTGAGGCATACATCTAACGACGACCCCTTATTCACATCGCCCTTAACACACAAGGGGGACACGCCTCCTAAAACCCTTGTCAGGAGGACTTTCGATGAAGGGAATCCACCGTCAACCTTAACTGATCACAACCGTCAGCTCTGATACCAATTGATGGAAATAAAAGGAAACCTTAAATCAATAGATACAAAATTATAGTATGTATAGAGAATTAAATATAAAAAAGGTAGAGGAAAGAGAATCTATGTACCTCAGATATATTGAATTGAAGTTCTTGATCTTAAAAAACAAAAACCTTATGAATGATTATTGTAGATATATAAGTTCAATAAGAACTCTTGAGAGTTTTACTACCTACTTTCTAGGGGATTATTTTAGAGAATGTGTATTGTTGTTGTAATTTGCTTAATGGGATGGCAAATTTATAATCCCCTAGGGTAGGCAGAGACCCCTCAAATGGGCTTTTTATGATTGACTCAACCCATCATAGAGTCAATCTTATTATAATCACATTCAAATAATCATAAAGATATTATAAGATATGATTATCACCATATCTTAAATTTCCAGATAATGATAAAATATAATTGATTAATACCAATCCACTATTATTTCCAACATTCTCCCACTTGGATGGTATTAATCAATAATACAAAGATAAATCATTAAGCTAGAATGACAATTATAGACAAATCTTATATTAGACAATGAGAAATTTGAGCTACAAAATAATATCCGATAGGGATATATATCATGCACATTAACAAATATTTCTCATAAAGTATATAGAATAATGTAGTTCAATAAAATGATACTACATGGTCTCAAGCATCCAAAAATGCTAAGAGATATGTTACTAAAATGATATTACTTCACACATATATCATAACAGAGTTTTAGACTCTCACTGATCTAAGACATCAAAACTTAACCAAACCATATAAGTTATAAAACTCCAAAGTTAAGTATTTGATCAGCGAATAAAAAAGTGTTTAATTAATATAATTTTTTTTTACTTGAGTCTGAAAAATTATATAGGTGAGAAAGCATAATTTACATGCATCTAATTATTCATCATAGCCTAATAACATATGTAATTACATATAGGCTACATAAATGCTCTATAATATTTGACATTTAACTAATCCGAGTTTCAAAAATGAGTGACTATGTAAGAATCCAAAGATAACATATTCTAATATTTTTTTGGTATATTAAGGATTAGTGGGAGTATATATAATCTTGTATTATCTCTCGAAACTTATATATTTTTTATTGTCATATAATCGTGTGCACATTTAATTATGATATAACATATTCTATAGGGCTTCTCTATTTATTTTTGTCCTATTTTTATTAAGATACATAAAATCCATTGTATCTTTGTAGACATCTTTAACTGATGTTAAGGTCATTCTGTTGGGTACTGCACATGAATCCTTTTGGCATACAATTATTCATTGTGCATCCATTTTACCCAAATTTCATATTTTAATTGATCAAAATTTTAGAAGTATATAATTTTGTATCATGTCTCGAGACTTATCTATGTGTATTGTCATATATTCTTGTGCACATTTAATTATGATATGACATACTTTATAGGACTTGACTATTTATTTTTGTCCTATTTTAATTGAGATACATAATTCATTGTATCTTAATAGACATCTTTAAGGGATGTTAAGAGCATTTTGTTGGGCATTGCACATTAATTCTTTTGGTATGCAATTAAGTATTGTGCATTTCTTTACCCAAAATTTCACATTTTGTTTGGTCAAAATTCTATAAGTATATTGTAGATGCAATACTCCTACCGGGTATGATTTTCTATTTTGTAAAAAAGTGCTTATTATGATAGTACTTCTATTGAGTACAATTTGCACTATTGAAGTACTTATGAATTTTTTTTGTTTGGACCAATTATCTAAGTGTTTGCTTAATTGACATTTTGTGGCCACAATAATCTGGGTGTCATTTTATATAAACTAGATGTCTATAAGGTTTTAGTAGGGAATTTATGGATTTCCTACTTATCTTTGGATTCTTACATAGTTACTCATTTTTGAAACTTGGATTAGTTAAATGTCAAATATTATAGAGCATTTATGTAGCCTATATGTAATTACATATGTTATTAGGCTATGATGAATAATTAGATGCATGTAAATTATGCTTTCTCACCTATATAATTTTTCAGACTCAAGTAAAAAAAAATTATATTAATTAAACACTTTTTTATTCACTGATCAAATACTTAACTTTGGAGTTTTATAACTCATATGGTTTGGTTAAGTTTTGATGTCTTAGATCAGTGAGAGTCTAAAACTCTGTTATGAGATATGTGTGAAGTAATATAATTTTAGTAACATATCTCTTAGCATTTTTGGATGCTTGAGACCATGTAGTATCATTTTATTGAACTACATTATTTTATATACTTTATGAGAAATATTTGTAAATGTGCATGATATATATCCCTATCGGATATTATTTTGTAGCTCAAATTTCTCATTGTCTAATATAAGATTTGTCTATAATTGTCATTCTAACTTAATGATTTATCTTTGTATTATTGATTAATACCATCTAAGTGGGAGAATGTTGGAAATAATAGTGGATTGGTATTAATCAATTATATTTTATCATTATCTGGCAATTTAAGATATGGTGATAATCATATCTTATAATATCTTTATGATTATTTGAATGAGATTATAGTAAGATTGACTCTGTGATGGGTTGATTCAATCATAAAAAGCCCATTTGAGGGGTCTCTGCCTACCCTGGAGGATTATAAATTTGTCATCCCATTAAGCAAATTACAACAATACACATTCTCTAAAATAATCCCCTAGAAAGTAGGTAGTAAAACTCTCAAGAGTTCTTATTGAACTTATATATCTACAATAATCATTCGTATGGTTTTTGTTTTTGAAGATCAAGAACTTCAATTCAATATATCTGAGGTACACAGATTCTCTTTCTTCTACCTTTTTATATTTAATTCTCTATACATACTATAATCTTGTATCTATTGATTTAAGGTTTCCTTTTATTTCCATCAATTTCTAAATCCTAACAGATAAGAAGTAGAAAAAGAGAACCTTTTCTGCATAGATGGATACATATGAAAGAACAAGTAGAGTCATTTTTCCAGTTATGATCACCCTATGCCGGATTAAAACCTCAATAACAAAACTCTTACCAACACTGTGGCAACAAGAAAAACATTTAATACATGTCTTCCTCAAATAAAAGATGGAGAGGTAGCATAAGAAGGACAGAGAAAAATAGAAAGCAAAATAAATTAACGAAGGAAAAACAAAAGAAGAGACAACAGAATCACATCAAGAATGGAAAACAAATGGACAACATACAAAGAGTTGTAAAGAGAAAGCATAAAGAATTCATCAAACAATATAAGAGAGAAAAAAATTATAAAATCGTGTATGGATTCGATAAGATAAGAGGTTCAACACAACAAAAAAATGAAATTAAACAATGAAGTTGTACAATAATATATTAATTATCATACCAAAATTGAGACTTTAGCATTCTTTGTAAATGAAATCCTTATTGGGGAGAAAGCGAAATCTATCATGAACATGACCACATTGTTTGAAAACAAGTTTATGCGTATTTTGCCTATCGGATGTGATCACAATATCAACTGATTGCTATAAGCCTATATATAACAAAATCTTGGAGTCATATTCAAGGCATATAAAATCCAATCATATATATAATACACATTTCTATAGATTTTTCTTTACATATTCTTTCCATAATTTCTAAATAGCAACATCATATCTGATTGGAACATTAGGTATTAACCATAGATATCAATAAAAATAAATTAGTTCCAATCATTTGAGAATGAGAGATACACCACAGAATATGTAAAGACTGGTAGGGTACCATATATTTGTGTTTTGAACATTGATTTACATATGAATGCTCATAATTAAGTTTAAGCACTTTGCTTGTATATTATTTATACAAATAACATAAAATTACACATTATATATACTTATATTATTCAATCAACCACATTCCATACCTTCAATAAGCTTCTTTTCATCGGCGATGTAAAGGCATGAGATGACAATGGTGAGAAATTTCTACGATTGTGATTGCAGCACAAGGAAAGAGAATAGCAAAAGGACAACAATTGTATGGAGAAATCCTGAATTTTATGTTCTGGAGCAAGTTCAACAATCTGCTTAAGAGGTATAACCATACAAGCTCAAACTAAGAACGGGTCTTTATATCAGCACTTTTGTTTAAGGAGAATTGGCTTTATTTTTTACATGATTTATTATAATTTTTTAACAGCTGCTCAATCTATCAAAGAAAAAAAATGAAATGTATTGAGATTAGGCAATATTTAATAGTCATTAAGTGGTGTGGCAATATTTAATAGTCATTAAGTGGGCGTTTGATACATTGAGATTAGGCAAATGCAAAAAAACATGGTCCATACTATATGGTCATAAAAAAATAGTACTATGCCAGATTCTAAAAGTTGTACCTTCAAGATAATAATGATATATAGGTTACAAATATTTTGTACAAACGCCAAGGCAGTCCACACATCAAATCCAACCATTGACATGTTCAAAGCAAAAAAGAAAAAAAAACTTTAGAAAGAGGTAAATAAAAGTTTGATTCAGAACTAGGAGATTATATATCTACCGTAAACCACTCAATCATAGTTTAAAGATCTATTGTATGCTCTAGCATGCTAGAAATGACTTGGCTTCTATAATTTCAATAACAGATTATGTTCAATTATTCAAGTGAATGACTATGTAGTCTAAACTAAAAACAAACCTGAACACACGAGTCTTAACACAATACTCAAGAAATTCACAGCTATGAAAAATTATCAACTAATTGGAAAAACATCATTAACAATTAATGATCATAAACTTATTTTCTTCTCCAACCACAAATCCATTCATCTAATGTCTTAAACCACAAATTTAACCAACAACAAAGCCTTTGCAAGCATTAATTTCATTTACCACAATTTATATCACCAAATCAACACACTCATATAAGGATTTTAAACTTCTCATTCTCTAATCCCTAACCCTCAAACAATAACAACCAAAATGCAATTCCAAATAAAAATGAATTAATCCAAAAACAATGCCACAAATCATTATAAAACAAGTGAAAATGTGAGCTTCCTTTAACTTTATCTAACTCAAAGAGGATTGGGTTTGTGAAGAGAATGATGATGAACTTAAGACCTAGGATTGAGTTCTCCTTTCAATTCTGCAATTTTTGTCTTATGAAAATTACATCCCATACACCAATACATCCCAAAAAGCATCAGAACTAAAAAAAAAAAAAAACTAAAGACATGGAAAATGAATTTTAGGGAGAGTGGTTACCAGAGGGAATTATGCATAGAAGAAAATTGTATAATATTAACTGAAGCAGAAAGAAAATATTGCAACCATCTTGTAGAGTCTAGAATAAATTAAGAATCAACAAGTGAGAAAATAATTAAATACATAAATAGTGAAAGATGGTGATGTGGTGTACCTTAACGCTCATCTTTCCACCTTTAAATTCACTTTCACCATCTGAGTCAAAGGAAAGAAGAACTTCGAAGCCCAATAAGAATAACAAAAGAAGATAATGAAACATTGTGACATTGGCAGAAGAAAAGAGAGAAAAGGATCATGATTGGCGTTGCACTTAACTTTCTCTCTGTTTACTTCAAAATCTAAATCAACCTTTGTGATTCAATCCAACCAAAATATAACAAAGACCAATTACAATTTCAAGAATAACATAAGTGTTCTTCATAAACGATAAACTCCATAAACTCAAGTATCTAAACTCAAATTAAAGAAAGAAAATTATTACCTGAAAATTAAACATTTCACTAGTTAAAAGGAAAGAGAAATAGTTAAAAGGAAAATACTCATCGATGCCATGAGAACATCACCTTAGCACCCTAAATCAAACCCTAATCAAACTATAGGAGAGAACCAATTCAAAGAGAAAGTGATAAAGGTGAAAGAGACAACCAAATATCAACAATGAGAGACATAAATCAAAGAGCGTGAGGTAGGTTACTATTTAACATAAAATAGTAAAAATATTTTTAGATGAACATCCAATTATGTTTATTAGAATTTTTTGTATGAGTCTTTTACCTACACTAAGTTTTTGCAAGTAAAAATTATTTTTTAGTTTTACCCACACTTAATTGTGTGTAGGTATAAATCAATTTTTTTAGTGTATAAACTCTCTTTCCCATCTTTAACGCGTTACCAAAAATTCAAACTTAATACCACAATTAAGCTGAAATATTGCATTAAGACTTTAAAGGAATGAAATTGAGTGTGACAAATGTGTAATAGAAAGCTCTTAAAAAATTTTGGTTATATCGATTAAGAGATATTGTAAAACAAAACATTTTCTTTTTACAAATGGTCAATACAACCAAATATTGCAATAAAACTTTAGGAAATGGGTAGGATGATAGGACTTGGTGGGTACTTTTGATATTGTCCTGCACATTGTAAGTGAGTGGGGTATTCCTAAATACGTTAATGTGTTATGTATTTGTATGCAATTATGCAGACATTAAATGATCATGTTTTGCGATTGTAAATCTTTTTTCAAACGTTGAATAAAATACTTTTATCTTTTCGTAAAAAAAATTACCAAAAGCTTTGTGTTTGAATTAACATCCACATAATTGATTATAAATAAAATTAATTTTACAACATTGATTTTGAAGTGATTTATTTTATGTTTGGATGATTTTAGTTACAATTATTCTTAGATTAAAATTTAGTATACATTTTGGGCTTAAATTAACTTTTTGGTCCACAATAGTTTTTTATTTTTGATTTTGCTCTCTGTTGAGATTTTTTTTAATCTTTTTTAATTTTTTTTAAATAGTCCCTATCATTTAAAAAAAAATATGATTAAACAATGATGTGATTAACAGAGTGTCATGACATCACTTTAATGAGACAAATAAGTGTTGACTAACTATGTTCAATAAACATTATGTATATTTTTATTTTTTATTGGTTTTTTTTAAAGTTGTGAAGCATTCTCATCTTCCTTTTCCCGCCAACAACCTCTCAAACATATTTTTAAGAAAAGTATAAAGTTGGTCTAGTAACAAAGTCTATTGTATGGAAGCACATGCACAATGAAACTTTTTCAAACCTTAACGTCAACTTCTACTACCTCATTCCTAAGAGGTCCCAACATAGACTTCTTACTCCTCCCATGATCATTTGTTTGCACTTGCTTATTACTTTGCTTATCTTTCTGTAGGATTGGAAATAGAGGAAGAAAGACCTCATGATTTGAGGTCAAATCCTCTTCAAGGGTGAGGAGATGATGCAATCTTACCTAGCATGAACCTTAGCTAGGAGGATTAGACGAAGACATAATAAGGATGAAGCTCATTGACAAATTTAGGCCATAGTCTTGATTTTATTTTGTTTTTAAATAATTTTAATTCATTTATAAATTAGGGGCGTGTAGTTAGTTTGTTATTTAGGCCTTGTATTTTGGTCATTTCCCTTGTGAGAGCATGATGTGCCTTTGGTTAATTTATGGAGCGTGTGAAGAAAGAGGTGCAACCCATGTTTAGGTGTGGGGGTCATTTCCACACCCTCCTAGCTTGGTTTTGCACCCCTCTTTGTAGCACACAAAACATGATAACACAAGGTCCCACATGCTCCCTTTCTCCCTTTATTATAGGCGGTAGATTAGGGAAGGAATCTTGGTTAGTTGTTGCTTATGTTGGGCGGTCATAATTAGGAGACTTAACCTTGTGTTAAGCTATCCTAATCCTAACCACCCACTCCCCTCTCCCACCTATAAATACCCCATCATTTCTCATTGTAGGCACACTTGAATTGAATGATAAGGGTCTCCTTTTCAGCCATTATTCTTAGTAAAGTGTCTTTAGCTTTCTCACTTTAAAGAGAGTTCTCCTAAAGGATTTTATCAAGGTTCTCTCCTTTGTGACAAGCTTTAGGTTAATTTTGGCCTATCTCTTTCAAGGAGTGGTGGCACCCACCTCCATCTTGTTCCTTCCATCAACCATCTTTTGGGTGTTTAGAACCTCATGGAGAAATATCAAGGGGAGTACAACTTAGTTTGCATCAGAAAAAGGTGTTGATTTTAATGAGATTTTCTCACCTGCGGTAAAGATGTCATCCATTAGAGAAGTTTTGAGTTTGACTCTTGATTTGGAGGTAGGGAAAATGGATGTGAAAACTGCTTTCCTTCATGGTGATTTGGAGGATGATATCTGTATGAAGCAACCTGATGGTTTTTAGGTTAAAGGCAAGGAAAACTATCTATGTAGATTAAGAAAGATTCTATACAGTTTAAAGCAAGCTCCAAGACAGTGGTATAAGAAACTTGAGTCTTTAATGTATAAGAAACGCTACAAGAAGACTACTTCTGATAAATGTGTTTTTGTTATAAAGTTTTCTAATGATGAATTTATTATCTTATTATTGTATGTTGATGGCATGCTTATTGTTGAGAAAGAAGTTTCCAGGATTAACAGGTCAAAGAAACAATTGGGCGAATCATTTGTCATGAAATACATGGGAGTTGCTAAGCAGATTGTTGGTATAAGAATCATTCATGAAAAAGAGAAAAAGAAGTTGTGACTATCATAAAAGCATTATATTAAAAGGGTGTTGCAGAGATTCCAGATTGAAAATGTTAAATGGAGTCATTCAAATGAAACTGGTAAATTACACATGGAGAGAATTTCTTATGCATCTACAGTGGATAGTTTGATGTATGCAATGGTGTGTACGAGACCTATATTGTTCATGTTGTTGGTACAGTCAATAAGTTTTTTTCAAACCCAAGTAGAGAGCATTGGAAATCTGTGAAATGAATTTTGAGGTATCTTCATGGTACTATTGATAAGAAGCTTTGCTTTGTAAGTGATAAGCCTACTTTGATGGGCTACTCAAACTCACATATGCTAGAGACATTGATTTCAAAAGGTTTATATCAGGCTATTTGATTAAGTTTGCAAGGAGAGTTATGGCTTGACAATCTAAGTTGCAAAAGTGTGTGACTTTGTCTACTACTGAGGCAGAGTTCATTGTAATTACTTAAGCATGAAAGGAGTTACCATTGTTGAAAAAAAATTCTTACAATAGTTTTATTTTGTGCAAGATAATTATCCATTATTTGTAGACAGTCAGAGTGTTATTCATCTTGGTAAGAAAAATCCAACTTTTCATTCTAAGTCCAAACATATTTATGTAAGGTATCATTGGATATGTGATGTTTTTTATGCTAAGTTGTTGGAGTTGATTAAAGTTCATACTTATGACAATGGTGCTAATATAATGACTAAAGCACTTCCAAGAGGAAAGTTTGAAGTTTATTGTGAGATCACCGGTTTCTGGTTATCTTCACATAGTTGTGAGGGGGAGATATATTGGATATTGGGCTCTCTTCCTATGTAGAGAAAATGCCCAAAATTGAGAAGCTTACTTGATGTCTCACTTATATTAAGTGTAGAAGGTGCTTCTAAAGAGGGGTAGACAAAAAGAAGCTTATTAGTCAAAGAAATACACTTGGGAGAGAAGAAGAGAGAAAGTCATTCCTATATTTACACAGAGCT
This sequence comes from Psophocarpus tetragonolobus, assembly GCA_037954015.1. Lineage (NCBI taxonomy): Eukaryota > Viridiplantae > Streptophyta > Magnoliopsida > Fabales > Fabaceae > Psophocarpus > Psophocarpus tetragonolobus. The sequence goes on from CM075688.1 coordinate 7,432,544, forward strand.
GCAACCATAAATTCATTACTGCAGATTCATTCATCGGATCGAACTGCTTTTTGGACAGCAGGTTTGGAACATCTAATTCTTCATTTTGACCGTTCAGATTGTTGAAAAAAGGCCTAATTTGGGAGATATTAAGTTTGTGTGACAGCAATATATTTGAGATTTTTCATTTTCTTTGTTCTCTATTTAAAAGTTTTGTTGTTTTATTGTTTAGCTGGGTGTTAGTAGTGGTTTGTGCACTTGATTCAGACTTTTTTGTATTTTTTATTGATAATAGTAAAGTTATTTCTTTGGTTTAGATGACCTATGATTTTTACACTTGTTTTGAAGAATTTTTTATGTTAAAATTTTGATTTTTTTTTGTGATTTTGGTGATTTATTATTATTATACACCTGTTGCTGCGGATAGATTCTTGTAAATTCATGGAGATTTATTTTGACTACTTTGTTTACACTTTGTTATAGGCAACATTGTTTCGCATATGTGACTAAAAGTTTAGCATTTTTTTGATCATTGAAAATTGTCTGGCTGTTAATTGTTTTCCACAAGACTTAATATGTTAGCCCGAATAAAAATCACCACAAACATAACCTTCGATCTTTTGCAGAGATGGATGCGACCGCACACGATACCAATTTTTAAGAGACACACAAATTTATATAATTTTATAACTATTAAAATAAAACAATATATTTATAATAAAAATTATATAAAATAAAAACAATTATCACTAATTACCTTATTAATTAGCTTATTATTAATAAATGTTGTTTTACTTTTTAATTAAAATTTTATTTTAAAATTAAAAGTTAAAACATAATTTTAAAATTATCATATTTATTATCATTTTAATTGTATACTGTACATGTACTATCAATTTTATCATATATTATATCATTTTTTAACATTAACAAAACTTTTTCCATCCTAACTATAATAACAAGAGTTTAATTAGTATATACTGTCAGTGTAAAGATTTTGACACTGACAGTTA